>JAKEEE010000010.1:2400000-4800000 GCA_021498325.1 Bactrocera minax | reverse complement strand
CTTGCGTAAGCGTCGAAAGGTGTATCTGCTGCGCCCGTAGCTTACTCAGACAGTCCTGTATGTCACTGGCGCTAGTGGGTAACACCGCATTTGTTTTTGTTACCAATTGTTGGGTTTTGTCGAACTCGGTATCCAGTTGCAACACACGTTCTTCGTAAGAGCTCGCCAGTTGTGAGATTTTCACCAGGAAGCTGTTCCATGTCTCGAGAGCGGCCTCCAAGTTGTTAATGCGCTGTGCCACACTTGACTGTTCCATGCGTATGGAGGTGGCGAGTGCATCGTCGCAGAAACGCATTAAACTAGTTTGCTGCTCCTTCAATTTCATCATCATTGCTTCGCCCGCTGGCAACTGTTGTAGTAACTCATCTAAACGTTGCTTGAGGCGTGGAACGCGCTTGAGGTGTATATAGCGCAGTTGCAAGCGTGTACGCTCTTTCTCCCTCTCCTTCAACCACTCGAGTAGTGCAGCCAAATCAGCGCGATATGTATTCCAAGAAGTCATGCGCGCCTCCAACTCGTTATTTCGGTGCATAATGCGCGACAACGTCTCATTATGCATGTTGGTCAGCACTTTAAATTGTTCGGCGAGTGCTGGTTCGAGTTGTTGTTCGGTTTCCGTGTGTGTGGCGAGTACATTTTGCTGTGAAATAAGCAGATTCTGATGAATCTCGCACAGATGCTGCTGCTCCTTGAGGCTTGTGTAGTCTTCGGGTATGTTGCATGCGAGGAATTGATGCACATGTTGCAAATATTGCCGCCACAGCTTCAACGCTTCAGCACTATTCTGACTACGCAGCAAACGTGTGGACAGACGATGATACTCTTGGAAGGTATCCTGGAATATTTTCTGCCACAATTCCAGCACTTCGATGATGGTGTTGTCATCATCAGGCAAATTTCCTCGTTCAGTTACCGAATTCTCAATATTTCGCTCACGCAGCTGTTTTAGCTCTTCCTCGGTACGTGCTAATGTCTGCAAGTGGGTACGCAGTGCGGTTAACTGCTCCTCACTAGGCACACCGGCAGCTGTGACCAGTGCTTGACGATCGACATCCTGTAAATGACGAAGCATAGGGATTTTAGTTTTACTTTACAAAAAAAATTGAAAGAATAAAAATTATAAAGTGTATATAAATGATGGGAGCGAACACACGAAATGCCATCAACCACGTCAGCGTCCGAACGCGAATGGTGGTTAAATGCCCTTAAAATTGCCACATTTGGTTGTAATTTCAGTAGTCTGCAGTATTAAATTGGCAACTGCATACATTACAAGCACACCAATTACCTACAACTGAAGTTAGACTGAAGTTAGTGGCATTAGACTGTCTGCAACAGGAGGCCGCAGCGTGGCATGTGCCCAAATGGCATGGCCTCCCACTCACGCCATGTTAACTCACAATCAACAAATTATTAGTAAAACTGTGCTATATATTTGTTTCCGAATACTTAAGTATGTGTACATATACAGCGCTTGGCTTATATTGTTTTTCTTCGTTCAACCAATTTAAGGTCTTCTAAGGTAATTGCAAAAAAGTTTAACTTCCTATAATTTGATAATGACCTCACCACATAACAGAACGTGTTTGTGGTGGCGCTTCAAAGTCAAAATAAATCTAAGCGAACAACCGTCTTATGCACTCCCATCTAACGATACATGAGCAATGTTTATGAATATATGTACGACACACGCAAAGGAGTATGTAGAGCTATATATGAACTCACACTTACACATATGAACTAAATCAAATCTATACATATTTATTATATATATAAGAATATATAAAAGCGGCTGTTTGTAAAAGAAATTACAGTTTTGCGGGTAAACTTATCATAATTTGACTAAAGAGTTAACTTTTAGTACCAAAAGCATTTTTGGGGAACTCGCGTCCTTTAACACCAAATATAATGCAAATTTTCGGTATAAAAGGAGAAATAAATACAGATGTAGAATTGAGAAAGAAAAATAATAACTTATATGTATATATAAAAAGTTTAGTACTAAATATGACACAATTTTTTTAATTTTGTGCTGAATATTTTGGTACTAAATAGATTTATTGCTTTGCTTAATATCTTTATTTTTGTTTACATCTAATTTTTTAATATTTAGAACACACTCGAAATTTTAATTTACATATAACAAATTTTTAGTACTAAAAAATTCTTAGCCAAACATTTGTGTATTTGTGCAACAATTTAATTTATACTTTCTTATCTATATTAGCAATTTCATTTATAGAAAACGCATTTGTTTCGTGATTCATAGTTTTAGTATCCGATTTTAAGTTAATACTCTACTCTCTTTAGTACTAAAAATACTTTTAGTTAAAATACTATAATAAGCTTCTAAAGCGACCTCTGCCTCTTCGGCTATCCACTCACATCTTGATTTTTTATTTTTAACTTTTTTTTGATCCACATCTTGATTTACCAAATTTTTTTAGAACATATTTATTTTTTTCATTTGTGTTTATTTTAACTAAGTTTCAAAGATTTATAATAATAAAAAATTTGTTATAATTCTAAATAATGTTACCAAAATATTTTCATAAAATATACACCTTTGCGTATGCTCCAACAAAACCCATAAACTTCCATTTTAGAAGACGTGTCGGCCTAATTTTCACAATTTCGCGAAAACTCTATACTAATGTCAGAAGCTCAAACGCACATATATATGTTTATGACGTGTACTCTATATGGGTGTGTGGCTATTATGAGGAAACCTGCTAATAAATTAATAATATCAATGTGCTACGAAAACATGAGAAGAGGCAACACAGGAGATTTATGATATCTTCAAGCGCAATCTAATGTGTTTAATTCTATTAAGGAATTAATGAACTTGATTGTGGCTATATGGCTTATAATGATATTTATATGTACATACATGCACGCATATTTGGCACCTTGCTGGGAAATACGCGCTTTAGCATGGGAAATGGCATATTGCGATTGTGTGCATTCGTAATTGCAATTACAAACAAATCATGTGCAGCGTTGTGTTGTACATAGGTGACATATATATACAACTGGTACTTTTATATTGTGTGCGCTGGAAGTCATTGCAACTCACCTTCTGTATACTGTTCAAGTACACTTTCGTTTGTTGTACATTCTCGTCGATGGCCTTGCGTTCATTATCCTTGGCTTCGGCCACATTGGCCAATGTGGTAATGGCCTCCTTGCAGTCTTGCAAACGTTGGCCTAAAGCATCCAATTCGCCTTGCATGAGGCCGGAGGCATCCAAACCAATATCGGCGGCTATTTTCGTTACGATATCGCGCAGCTCAGACAAACGGTCCGTTTGCACATTCAAATTATCCTGGCAGATCTGTGTGGGAAGAGATTTAAAGGCATAAAACTATTATTTTATAAGAATAACATTTAATAATACATGTACATAAAATCCACTATATTAAAATGCATATATTTAAGTCTGTATTAAAATATTTATATTATATGTTTGCTCTTGTAAAAAAAAGAAATATTTAGCACACAAGTCACTTTTCATTTATAATGCTTCTAAGTATGCAGCGGCTGCTACAAGAGCATATTTCTATTTCGTATTACAATGTTCTTACACTAACAAAAGTACGTAACTAAATATGTGTATATTATTCGTTTCTATGTCTTGTATACTCTTGTGCGGCCGTTTCTTCAATTTATGGTGCCAACATCTAAATTTGTGCCACTATTATCGTCTTGCATTTACGCGCCTCTAATAGCTACTTTGCGCGTACGTTGACATTTTCCGTTCACTTCCACTGGCGATACACATACGCCACTACGTATATACATGCATAGTGTAATTGTATATGAATAGTATATGAGTAAACATGTGAGTAAATGAATGTGTCAGTAAATATTTTACCGTATGCCTATGCTTACATACAATATATTCGGAAATGCAATAACACTTCACTTAACAATTTTCAAATGTTAGTCACGGCGTATGAGTGACCCGAGTTGAGGTACGCAGATAATCAATAAAAAGGACACAGTATTGATTGCGTGACACTACATTTTGTACTAAAACTGCATATGTTTATAAGTATGTAAATGCAAATACATATGTAAATATGTATTTAAACACATACACATTTGTATTGTTAACTTTGGTCTTGCCCTTTTAATTATATTTTACTAATAACTTGTATTTATATTATTGATTATATTGTTAAGTCCAGTTCACATGAATTCCGAGCACACACTGACCACTGAAATGATTTTTCCCAGCAATATAACCGGAATACATAGCAAGTGTTGCATGCTTTATCGCAGCCTACACACACAACTATATACAAACACGCTTATTTGACACGAAATATATATCATATGTAGCATGTTTAGTCACTAATTCAAAAATTATTGAAATATACAAAAATGCTATATTTAAAAACTAATACTCAAATATTATTTGTCCGGTGAAATATTATTGTGCATACACAAATACAAGAGCAGGTGTTTATAAGCTGAAAGCGTCTTATGACAACATAACAACTTAACGGTGCAGAAGCATATACATGAATATGAATCTTCATTATCCTACTATAAACCTGGAAATGTAAGAATATTATTTCACAGACGTTAGAACAGAAAGTAATGTACTCAATCTTTAATAAACCAGCTTGAAATTGGAGTTTTTTTTTTTGTTTTTGTTGTGCTTACGTGCATGCATAATTTATATTATCATCATATCCTACTGATCTCATACTTGTACAATAAGATACATTGAAGATCTACATACGTAGCATATTGCTACCACGAAGATAAATAACCACAAACATAAATACATAAGTATCATATGTATATCATATATATCATATGTATATAAATGTATATATAAATATACCATAAATATGTATATCATATATACATACATATCAGCCAGCTTATCTCTGTTTGCGACATTGAGTTCCATGAATTCCACCATTGTTAACCGTCACTTTGCAGCTAATTTGTCAGCAAATTCCATACACACGTACATATGTATGTTTCGTTTTTTTTAGACCGCAACATAACTTGAGAAAAATTTTGGTGATAATGAAACATATCAAGTAATACACGGAAGGGCTTCAAATAAATTGTATGTGTGCTGGTGTGCTTACTCATTTTGTTGTTTCATGTTTTTATTTTTTCCTCAGATGATCACATTGTTTTATTGGTACAACAAATATTGTCATCCATCGCTTTTACTTTTTATAAAAAAACATATTACTAAATATGCGATAAGCCCGATGTGGTTTTAAAAGAACATTAACTCTTGCCTTTCTTCCGCAGATGTTCGTATGGATGTGTAAAACTGCATGTATTTGCATATGCATTAAGATTCTTTTGCATACTCATTTATATACATACATATATAAATATGTACATATATATAGTAATATATATATAGTATATAGTATATAGTATATATAGTAATAATAACCGCTGATAAGCCTGAAATATGTAAACATATTTATCTTTCTTCTGTCAACATTGAAGAATTAATGCCCATTTCACTTGCTTCCCAAACTTGTAAGCAATATAAATGCAACTGTACAAAGTGGCGTCAAATGAAAAACTTATAAAATTGTGGTCAGCTGGAATAAAAATGATTTTCAATGCAAATGAATGCATGTTTTTGTGCCAAAAAATTTGGAATTAAGTTTAATAAGATTTGTGACATACCTATATACATACATTTATATTTATAATAATATTGCGCAATATATGGGATATACATATGTATATAACTTTTCATTGTCAATCAAGTACAAGTATTTAAAAATATTTTCAATTCTTCATTTCCTTCTTTAATTTTAATAAAATATATAAAAAGTGACAACAAGCTACTCATAAAGAATATTACAACTACATCTCTTTCCATACTCCTCATTAAACAAAAAAACATGAGTGTGTTTAAGTAATAACCTAAAACGTTTTCAATGAATTCTCTAACCATTTGAGCAACATAGACAAGAATAATCAACAAACTTGAACTGTTGAACTTTGCACCATAAATGTTTTATAATACGCACTAAAAATGTACGCCCACAATCAGTCCGAAGTGACCGTTGTTTTCCAAATAAATTTGAGAAACTACATATATTCAGGTCACTTTCATAATAATATTATCTAATTGGCTAACTTATTTACGTAAACATATAAGCACGGTGTAATTAAGTTGTACAAGTTCTTAGCAATCAATTATGCCCTTTGGCGCAAAAAAGTAAAAGCCTAATTAATTAAGTGCATAAATGAAATGAGATCAAATTGGAAACACAAATTACGGTCAGTTTTGTTTGTAAAATGCTCCATTTCCCCTTTTTTAAAACAAGACGACTAATCTTGCCACCAGCAACTTAGTTTAAATACACGTTTCACAGAAAAAAGGTAAAACATGTTTTTTTTTAGTAAATTATATTTCTACTTGAATTTTGATATTGATATTTTTGAATCCGCATTTGGAAATAAACTTTTTTTTAATTATCTGTACTTAAAAGAACTGAAGAACTCGATTTAAACTAAGATAGGTATTATAATTTCTGACAAAAATCTGGGTGTATTCTTTTTCTCTGTTATATAGCAATATGAAGGTTTTCATACCGAGGATTCTGAGATATTGTTTAAGATTAAAAACGAAGACAAGCCTGGAACAAATTCGTCAGAATAACTGAAATTATCCGCATACACTTAAGTCGACTTAAGCTATTTATCGTATTGCCACTGAAATAAAAATCAGAATAAAAAGAATGCTCAGTTATCATATGCTTGATATCATCGGCGAACTAAATTTGGGCTTACCATAATTTTCACTGTTTCTTCTTTCAATATTAGCCACATAATCTACCATCAATAAATCAACATATTCTAATATTAAGAAAAATTGAACGAAAACTTACTTCTTCTCAGACACAAACAAAAAAAATATTGGAAAGTTCGGCAGTGCACAAAATCTATTGTTTTTCGTAAAAGATATTTATTTCCACATAAAAAAAAAATACTGAGAATTATTATTTTTGAGTAATATAACAGTTAAATTCAATATTTCCCGTTTTAGGCAATTGAAATCTTTGTTTGCATTTCCTTGGCATTTTCATATTTATATGAATTATCGAACTATCTTGGCAAAAAAAAAGCATTTTAATTGAAGTAATTACCTTAGCATTTTGCAGCGTCTCCAATGGCTGCTCCAAATTTTTCACCGTATCCATTTGCTGTTCAACGTAATTGCGTATGGCGGCCGAGGCGTTGCGATATTTCTCCCAAAGCTCGACAGCGCGCTGATAACGTGTACACAATTGCTGCAAATTATCCGACGTATCATTCCATGCTACAACAGCATCCTGTACGGCCGATTCGATCTGTTCGACAATTTGTACATCGCATGTTTCTATAAGAGGCTTAGCCGAGGTTTTTAAGTCATCCAAGAGTGTTTCACGATTTTGCAAATCACCAGCAAGACCCTTTCGTTTGCACAACGAAGCAGATAAAAGCAAAAACAAAACAAAAACTGATGTTAAAACACTGATATTGTAACAATTATGACGAATTGATATTTTACGTATCTTTTATATTACATATTGCATAGATGTGCATTTTATTGTGTAAAGTCTTACTTAGTAAGCTGGCAGGCGAAAGCACTTGTTATACGTACATATACTTAAAGGGGTATAATTTTATATTAGAATTATTTTTAACACTAGGGGTTATAAAGAGTATACCCGCCGATAATAAAATATTTCCGCCGATTCAGAATTTAAATATATGCGCTTTCACAAAAAACACATTTACAATTCCAACTATGAATCTACCGTAGCAAACGCGGGCATTTGAGCACCCGTTCGCGTCAAAAGCTTAGCACGTACTAAAAAGTAATCAACACAAAGGAGTCACCGAAAAAAAAAACAGAACCAAAAACAAACAACAAGAAAAAATATTGAAAAGTAAAGAAGTAAAGTATAAAAACAAATACAACTGAAAACACAAAGCCTCTTGTGCCTTGTGGCTGCCACTTCGTTTAGCCCACTGGCGCGAAGTTCTGTCCCCTACGACTGACATACACCACCACAACTCCCTAAAGCGGTTCTAATGGTAGACCCACATTCTTTGCACACACGCACACATATATATATATATGTATGTCCGAACACACATGTACCTCATTTAGCCGCATTGCTGCACTCTATTTAGCCCGCGTGTAAATAATGGACGCAGACTTCGCGCCGGCAGCTTTCGAGTACTTAAAGGAAAATATTTTCACTTCATTTACTATTTCGGACATAGCTAATTATATTCACAATTGTCATGAGTGCCTTAAAAATATCGCAAGCCAATCGAGTGGGTGTGTAAATGTTGACTTCTTGCACCTATTTATACGAGTGTTATTTTTTTAATGGAAGTTTTGTGAAACTGCGCCGAAATAGTTATAATTTGCTGAAGTCAGCGTTAAAGACGGTGCGCACTTGTACTCAAAGGCATTTAAAGTGCTTGAAGAATCGTTGCCAAAATGGTTTTCAGATGTGACAAGCACGAAATCATTCAGAAAGTAGGCAAAGTATTGAAACCCGAAAATGTTCAAAACATGATATAGTTCCTAAAATATATACGAGGAAATCTTTAAGTCTTTTAAGCATAGAAAATAAGTTGCAAAATAGTTAACTCTTAATTTTCATTCCTATACCGTTCGCCAACACCCTTTCGTAAGCACACACCATTTAATACGCTTACGCTTGAATTATTCGCACTTACCTCTAGCCGCTCAGTGGCCTTGCGCAGCCGCTCGTAGTCCACCTGCCCATGCACTTTGAGCAATTCCATCATAAAGTCGGTCTCCTGCACGGAATCATGCACCAACTCGAGCTGACGCTCATAGCGCAACCAGAGCGCCAAACGGTTTCTCAGTATTGCTAGAATGTTTGTGCATTTGCTCTCCAAGAAGGCGTGGTCGTCTTGCAGCTGTGAGATGTCACGCTCCAATTTCACAGGCGACACAGACATCTTCAAGCGCATCGGCAGCGTATGCAACATTTGTCGTATGCGCATAATTTCTTGCCAATTGCCTATGAGATCTTCACCAACTGCTTGGCAATCGATTACCGCCTTTTCAATGGCTTCGCTACTCAGCTTCTCAGCGTTTTCGCATTCATCCAATATGACTGAAAGTTTTGTTTGATGTTTGCGTAGATTTTGTATACCTTCTTGTATGGCGCGCAATTGCTCGTGCAGCACGGATGCGCCTTCGAGTTCCTCGGCAATTTGTGTGTTGATCTTGTGCGAGAGCGCGAAGAGCTCACCCACCTTTTCGGGTTCAACGGGTGGTTCTTGCAAACCAATACGTCCCAATTCGTTGCCAATGAAGCCAACACGCGTACGCAGTACTTGTATGCGCTCGATGTAAAGGCAAAGTTCTTCCTCATTCTTGATTACACCCTTAATACTGGTCATTGTAAGATAGATTTCCTGTAACTCTCGTTCAACCAATTTTAATTTCTCCTCGGCGGGCACGTCCTGCGAGGCGAGACTATTCACAATATTGTTCTGTATACGCTCAATAGAGACGGCTATGTTTTGCCAACGATCTTCGAGTTGTGCGTGGAATTGCCGCTGTAGCATTTCGTCGGCGAGCGGTATGACTTGCAGTGCCTTTTCGAAACTATGACCCGCCAGATTGCGTATGTTACTGTGCATTTCAAAGTGAGCCTTCATCTCCCAGAACTGACGCATATGTTCAATTGGTTGCTCTAGTGGATCTTCGGGTATTTGTATGTTGCGCAATTCCTTCTCAGCTTCGCGTACGAAACTCTCCATTTTATCGGTTTGATTTTCATATTGTGTCCAAATCTCTTTGAAGACGAGCAGACGGTGCAGGTACAGGGAGACTTCTTCACGCAACTTCAGCAATACAATGAGCGCTTCGTTGGTCTCTTCGACTAGATTGGGCGCTTGCACGAGATCTTGCAATTTGTTGGAAATATTTGAGAGTTGTGTCATTTTTAAGTAATGATTTGAGATGTCGCTACTGATTGACTGGTAAAGGGTAGTGTATTGGTCATAGTCTGCAGAAGTGACAGCGGATAAGTCGGGCACACGTTGCTGTGCCACATGTAACCATTGCAATTCATCCTTCATCCCCTTCTCCAATACCGTCCATCGTGAAGCAGCTTGCACTAATTTCGAGGAACGCTCCGAAGCCTTTTCTAAAAGCACGGTTGCGCGATTATAGAGTTCTTTATGCAACTCGGCGTGCTTCTCTCTCGTCTCGGTATCAATATTTTCTTCCAGTGACTCCAGCATGGCGCGACAATGGCTTAAGTTTACAAAGAATTTGCGATGTTTCTGCACTTCATTGTTGAGTTGTTCCAATGAGCTGGAAATAATTGCACTTTCGACCATCTTATCGGCCAACACTGTGATGTTGGTGAATTCTTTGAGTGTTTGCTCATACTCTTCGGCTAATGACTGCAACTGTAGTAAGCGATCACGTTCAGCCAGTATGTTGTTTTCAATGTTTTTGCAGACTTCATAGGAATTGTAGATGTCTTGTGGCACCTTCTTACCGGGGAAGTTACGTTGGAATGCGCGGGCACTCAGCGTGAGCTCTGCGATACTACCTTGTATATCGGCATTTTGTGCCTCCAATTCATCAAGGCTGCGCAATTTTCCATTCAGCGTTATGTCTTGAGTCACAATGGTATCGTAACGTTCTTGAAGTTCTTCCAAAATGGTGGTTGTACGATGTATCAATACGACAAAATTGTTCCATTTATTCAACTCCTTAGTCTCTTGTGATTGATTGTCTTTGGTCACTTCTTCCACCGCATTTACATGTTCCTTGAGCGCATCAACACACTGCTGCACCTCTGGGCCAGTCAAGTGGTCAACTTTCTCCAGTTGGGTTTCAAGTGTGTTGACATTCAACTTAATAGTGCCGATCTCATCGTTCAACTGATTATAATCGTCCAACTTTTCTTCCGAAGGACCTTCATCAGAGTTTTGTCTGATTAAATACACACGATATTCAATGGTTTCGAGCCATGTAGAGACTTTTTCGATAACAGTTATGACGGTAGTTTCGATGATTGTGCGATCGCCATATTTCACAGCTTCCTCCAAATCGTGCAAGCCTTGATTGACTTCCTGGGCACGCACCTCCACTGGAACATCCTTTATCTTGTCAGATAGCGTAGCTAAATACAACACATTACTGAGTGGTGTATGTTCCGGTGTTGACTCTTTCAATGATCTAATTCGTCCACCGATGACTTGCTTCGTTTCAGCCCAAACATCCACTGTCCTTGGTTTCACTTGCGATCCGGGATAATGTTGTAGACTTTCAGACATAATCATTGCCTGTGAGGCATCCTTGGGTGTCCTGTCAATGCCAACTGCTGCTGCTGCCGCTAACCAAATGCTTTCAGTTGCACTTTCCGGTATTTCTTTATCTGGGCCTGGCGTTAGAGGTACAACAATCTCCTCTGTTGGCGAGCTAACCTCCTCAATCATGACGGATGAAGTTGGCCTGGAACGTGGTTTGCTACCTTGCTGACTACTAAAGTTTACCTTACTTTGCTCACTGACCTGCAGGGGCAAGTCAGGGAATTCTTCATATACCGTAGTCTTAGTGATCTGCAATTGCACCATTTGTGGTTTCTTATCCACATTTTGCGATCCTGTATCTTCTGACACTTGCTGACTAGTAGTTACAACCACTCCTGCTTCAGGTACAAGATCCTTCGCTATTTCGATATTCACTCTGACCTCTGGTAACTGCTCAGGTATGGTGTCATCTTCGTCCGGTTTTTCTTCAGTAGCATGCTTCTTCTTCTTCTTATCCTTTATCTTTTTATCCCGCTTAGGCAGTTCAATAACTTGTGTATGCTCATAAAAGATAGGATCAATCTCTGAGTTGTCCGTATCTGGGGGGATTGCCACTGAAGTTTGAATTTCTATATTATAGGGCTCAGATAAGGAAGTTACTGTTGATGAGATATCTTCTGTTAGCGTAACTGGTTCTAAAGAAACAGGCTCTTCTACTGGTTGATGTTCATGACGTGGTGTGGTCTGGGATGTTGAGTCTACAAATTGAGTCAACTCGTACGTGGTTGTGTTCTGGTCACGTTGTTTTGTAGGTGATTTAACCACTTGCACCGGTTCTATGAATTCTTCAATTACCGGTTCGGGCGTGCTTGCGGGTTGAACATGTTCCACCGGTTCCGGGGTGAGAGTTTGTACGTAAATCTCTTGAGTGACTGTGTGATCAGTTCCAATAGCTTGATCTGATTTTTCAACTTTTTCAGCTGGTAAATCTATAGTAAAATCTTTGACCAGCTCCTCCACGAGAGGTTGAACGACTTCGGAGGTACTTGGTTCAGATGAGCGTGGTGATTCCTTAGACGTGGTTTGTAGCTCCTTTTCAACTGTGGTAACCGCAATTGTTTGACTTGATATTTCTGTTGTTTCGGGTTTAGCAGGGATTTCTACTTGTGGTGGGGGTTCTGAATAAAATGTTTCAGTTTGTACTTCTTCTTCTTTAGTTTGTTTTGGCTCAAGAGTTATCAGCGTAACTGGTTCCTCAGAACGCGGAGTTGTCTGCATTTCAGTATCCGTTATTTCAACTGTAATTGTCTGGACCTCATTCTCTTGCCTTTCTGGTACAATACCAATGCTTGTCTGTAAAGAAATTTCTTCTTGTCTAGGCTTATGTTCCGGAGATGTCTGAGATGATTTGATCTCTTTTATAGATTCCTCATAGCTCAGAGTAGGTGGTTCCTCTCTTGGGGTTGTTTGTTGCTGTTCATCTTCCACGTATGAAATTTCTATTACTTCTCTAGGAATTACTAGCTCAATATGAGGTGTACGTGGTGAATCAGAATCTGCCGATACAATAGCTTCTTCCACAACCTTCACTGAAGTATCTATTTCAATGCTGGTCGCTTCACTTTCTGGGCTAATCTCGGTAATCCGTTCATGCTTAACTTTACCTTCGGTCTCCAAACTGGATGATTCAATGTCACTAGGTGTTGCTTCTGAAGATGGCGCATGGGACTCTTCATCTTCGCGCGCCCTAACTTTTTGTTTCTTCTTCTTACGTCGTTTTTTCTTACCATCATCGGTCTCATCATCATCAAGAGTTTTGTCATCAGCTTCATAGCCAGTTTCACGAGGCGATTCAATATCGATTTCGGACACTGAAATTCTAGACACTGGTACTTCCGGTTTCTCAACCTTGGGTTCTTCTTCACTTTGCTCAAATTCAAGTTCGATTTCTTCCTTTCTTTTCTTTTTCTTACGACTTCGCTTGGCATCGGCGGGTGTAAGATTCAATTTATCGCCACGCGATGTAGTATCTTCCCGCTCTGTTTCTGTCACCGTTGAGGTTTCAACAATTGTCATGCTCACTTTAGGTGGCAAATGTTTGGGATCAATATCTTCCTCAGGTGTCATAACAACTTTCAGAACACCGCTGCCTGTTTGCTCGATAGAGGGCGCAGTTACTCGGAATGATTTTCGTGGAGAATCACTGTCAGTGGCCAATACTTCGCCTGAAATAAAGAGCTGCGTTGCAGCTCGAATATCAATTTGAGATTTCTCGGGAGGTATTGTTTGCAGAAACTTATCCTCCGGTGGCGTTATAATTTCTGTTTCGGTGGATGTTATTGAAACATGCTCACTAGCAGGTAATTCTTCAATAACTGCTTTTGATTCTTGTGCCAGTGGTGGTGTTGCCAATGACTCTTTGGTTGTTGTGGCAACATCTGTTACTAACTTTTCTTCAGGCTGTGTTGGTCTCTGTTCGGATACTTCCTCGATAATGGTGACTTGTGAGGATGGTAGCTCTGGTTCTAATACTGTTGGTTCAAATGGTATGCGAGTAGGTTCGTGAGCTTCAATTGACAAAACTTCTGGTTCTTTATCCGCTGTAGGTATTAATACCTCGGTAGGTTCTAATACTTGTGGTTCAAACACATGTGAGGCTATCTTGGTAGCATCTGGTTTTAATACTGCAGTTGGGGTTGGCTCGGAGACGGAAGTTTCCGGCTCTTTAAATGGAGCCAATTGGGGCATATCTAATTCAGAGATGGCGGGTGCTGATATTTCAGTAGCTGCAGTTACATCGACAATCTTCTCAGGCGATAACTGTTCGGTAGTAACAGTTTTAGTAATTGTTGTTGTCACTATTGCTGTATCTTGTGGGGGTACACCTTCGGAAGATTTCTTCTTTGGTTCTATAACTTTTTCGAATTTATATTCTTCCAGAGAAACCGGATAACCCGTATCTTCATCAATTGGCCAAACAGTGTCCGCTGGTTTGGACTCGGAGGTTTCTTTAACTTCATATGCCTCAAACAATGGTTTGAGTTTGTCACCTTGATGATGTGAGAAATCGATATCAGTTGGCAACAAATGGTGTTGTTTTGGCCAAATCTCAGGAATATTTTCTATGGGTTTAATTTGTTCGGTGGTTTGTACGCTTGGTGAAACTTCCCCCTTAACTACTATTGTCTGTTCATAGGGTGCCATACTTAAGTCCTCTGGAATATTAACAGGGCTAGTTCTAGTAGTTTCTACGGTTTCTAATATTCTTTGTTCATCTACTTTTGGTGCGAGCAAATCAACAAATTCTACTGGTGCTTCGTCTGTTGATGTTGTTGTTGTTCTTTCTGTATTACTTGTTGTTATAATACTGGTTGTTGTTGGTTGTGTTTGTGTTGTTGTAGTAGTTGTAGTGGAAGATTCAATTTCAAATACCTGTTGCGGCAGCGTCGAATCTGTCGCTAATGGGACAACCTTGTCCACAGGTGCGCTTATCTGTGGTAACTGCGATTCTAACAAATCAGCCGAAACTTCTTCAATTACCACGCCTGGTTCTTTAGTCAGCCGTTCGAACTCTTCCTCAGTAACCACTTTACCGTTGATAGTGCGTATAATGTTCACATGCACCTGGGGCGGCAACTCTTCCTCACTGACTTCGATTTCTTCTGGTTCTTCAACCACCTCTTCGGTAACATGTTCCACACCATCAACTACAACAATGCGCTTAATAATCTTACGTGTCTTTCGTATGATTTTACGCGTCACTTGCTGCATAACCGAGCGAATGCTACTTTGCGAGGTGGCTGCGGCTCTTGGATCCTCACTAACAACGGTAATCATTTCGGTTTGGTCCTCAGGTGTTTGAAGTTGCTCAAACCGTTCAATTGTTGGCTCCGTCTCGAACTCCTTAACGATCACCGCATTCGGATCGGAACCGTCCACAACAGTACCACGTGTCTGCTGCGTTACTACCGTCTGATAGCCACGTTGATCATCACCACTTGTATCGGCAGTTTGCACATTTTCCAAATTCAATTGTCCTGTGGATTGTATCTGAATATTACCATCGGCATCCGTGACCGTTGCAATAGAACTAATTTGCTGATGCTGCACCACCTGTTGGCGTGTCCGCTTTACTTTCTTCACAATAATGTGCTTGGTACCATCTGCATCCACCACAACTTCGGTTGTTGTCTGGTCGGGTTCGACAAAAGTTGTTTCAAATGCCTGAGGCACATTCTTCAATACCAGTTCGGTGGCACGATCCACATCACCTTGCGGTTGTTGATGATAACGTGCTTCGATTTCAACATCTTCTGGCATTTCAGGTATTTCTCTATTCGGTATGGTATCAATCTGTATAGTTTCCTGACCGGCTTGTATGGTTGAGGTAACTAAAATATTCTCGGTGGGCTTACGTTCCTTCTGGGTCTGCATGGCAGTCTCAGTAGTCTCAACGAAAGGTGCTAATGGCACAACAGGTTCTACCAAACTAGTTTGGGACTCAATTGTGCACGTCTCCACAACGGGCTGCTGCTGTGGTGCGGCAAGACTCTCGGACGTTTGCGTTTCTACTGTGAGTGCTTGTGTTTCAATCGGTTTAACTTCTTCCTCTGGCATCGGTGTCGAATCAATGGTGCTAGCATTCGATTCAATGGATGCTGGTGCGCTGATTGGTGGCTGTATCAAAGCTTCAGCTGCTACACGCTTGCGATGTTCTTCTTCCTTTCTAGCTTTACGCAACTCCACAATGGTCTTCTCGATTGTGTAAATACGTGTGGTGGCTATAGTAATTTGTTCGCGCAACAACGTGATAATAAGTTCGAGCTGATTCATCAGATTACAGGCCATTGGTGCAACATCTTCATGCTGCTGAAGTAAACGCGTCTTCTCTACCAACTCCTCAAGCGATTGCTGTTTATCCTTGAGTGTGCGTAGCAATTGTTGACTACGTGCGGCTTGCGATTTGAGCTGTTCCTCATCCTCTGCGACTTCTGGTGTCGGTTCTAGGTCTTTAAGTTGTTGCGATACCTCCATAATCCATTCCTGCAATGCAATCAAATGCATTTGGTATTCGTTGAGTTCCTCCTCGCGCTTTTTCTGACCGTGCATGGCGTTCTGTTTGGAAGTAGAAAAATTATGAATAAATTTGTAGTATTAGAGTTATAAAATTATATTGAATTTACCGCTATCATCGTTATGGCTTGCTGTGTGCGACGCAATAACAGATCAATGCGATCTTTGATCTCGTTGAGTATACGTTCAGTTCCAGGATCCGTTGGTAGTGTGTGTCCGATTTCTTGCAAACGTGTTGTTTCCTTTTCTTGGTATTCCAGATTCTCTTGGATTAGCTGTACGAAATTATTATTGTTATTTTAGTAAAAACATTTCTTTCGAATATTATGTATATCATCATAATCCACTAATATAGCAGTTGTATAAAAGAATAGAAAGCTTGAAAAGTTGAATTAACGTTGAAATATTTTGATTCAATTTATCAAGCCAATTTATGTGGCAGCTCCATTGAAAATTCTCTTATGTATTATAACATAAATATATAATATATAGCATTTATTTATTCTTTGTAAAGTCTTTTACAATTGTGTACCCGTGTGTTGCAAGCTAACTACATTTACTACTTTAAATGCCTACAATACCAAATAATTTGGTACAAAGCTAAGCTAATAAAAATAATTCTAAAGAAAAAATTTATATGCGATGCTGTGTAGATCTAATTTGTTCAAGTACACTGTTATTATTTCTAGTTATTTACAATGGACGACAAAAGTCTGCGTACAACAGATTTTTCTGCTGTCTCGCGGAACCCAAAGTATTCGGGAAGAGTTGTGGTGTGGTCTTGTTTTACTTACAGTTTTCATAGGAAATTATAAGTGGAAGCAACTTGCTCTAATATTGGTTCGACAATTATTTACAAAGAAGAAAAAAAAAACATCAACTTTGCAAACTAAGTACTACTAACACCACATAGTATTCAAAAACAAAAATAATTTTTATATATCTCTAGTTAATACTTATGTTTCTTACTTATTATTGGCATAAAGTTAGAATAGTGCTAATATATTTGGTGTTTCCTGCGCCATTTTTTTTTATTATTTATTTAGTAACATTATCATTAAACGGTATTAAAACGCAATTTACTCGCCCTAAAATTCAGATTTCTACTGACTACTGAATACTGAATACTGAATAATTTTTTACGTGACAATATAACAAAAAGCAAAATAATATAAAAATAATAATAATAAATAAAATGTGCGATATTTGAATGATGCGGTTGTGTTACTGATTTTCTGCGACACTCGCCAGCATTCATTTAATCGGCTTTGCTTCATTTGTTAGGTACATAATTTGTGTATATAAAAGAATAACTGTTGAGTTATTAAATGTTAAACTTAGTATATTGCGCCAGTATGTATCGGTGGTTGGGTCTTTATGCATTGCGTGTAATACAACATAACAGCTACTTTTAATTTATATATATACATACATACACAAAAGAAAATGCAAAGCAATATTTGCAAATCTAATAGAATAGATTATACTGCGTATACGCAAATTTTACTTACAGTTAAATATTCACACAAATATGTAAGCATATAACACATATAAATATGTATGCGCTATTCTTTGCATTACATATATCTTTCACACACATACCTTCAATCCTTGCAGCATGCCATCCAAACTAGCGCTCGGCAAATTACCTATGCCATCTTCGACCGTCGATAGGGATTGTAGTAAATCTTCGATATCGTGCGTTAAGTCCTATAACATTCGTATTAATTGTGTGAGTTAAATTTTTTAAGTGAATTGATTTAATTGAGATTTAAGTTTGATTTGTAGAAAACATAAACAAAAGTAAACGGAAATGAAAACTATACAGAATAGAACAAAAAAACGATAAACAGTAAAATGAGCTAAGAGGAGATTGCATATTTTATTTATTTTTTTTTTTTTTTTGTTTTATTTTTCTTATGCAGAGAACCCAAAATTGTGCGTAAAGTAAATAGTTATGAAACAGAACAAGAAACAGTTCAGAGCAGAAATTTCACAGCAAATAAATGTGAAAGGCTTTTGCTTGAATTCAAAAGTAAGCGAAAATATATGTACACTGTGAGATAGAAACAAAGACATAAAGCATTGGTATTTTCTGTTTCCTGACATACAAAATTAAGTTATACTATGAATTCAGTAGATGCAATTGCCTAAATAAATAAATATGTTAATGGTATTTAAATATTATATATACAAAGTCAAGAATATTTCAGGGGGAACATATACAAATATAAATGACGGATTTTGTAAAAGTTCAGAATTTTTTGATGAAAGAAAAATTTGAGCAAAAAAAATTTTTTTTGTCGATTCACGGGAAATCCATTTCAACATGCATGATTTACAGCCGATTTAACCAAAGCAATATAATATAGTGGAAATTCATGAAATTGCTGCTGAATCCGGCTGTTATAGATGAGATGAAACAATTATATGTGTTTACAGTGATGAAAGCATTCAACAGAAATAGAATTAGTATGCAGATTAACCCAATAAGCAGATAAGTTACTGATTTATTAAGTTATCCGTATTAATAAAGTAAAAGATAGTTAGCAAAATAGATAATCAGAAAATAAAACTAAAAATACTAAAAAACATTCCTTCTTTTTCATATTTTTTTCAGATCTTTAAGCCCTTTTAGTGAAATATGTTCTAAATATGTTCTAAATATGCTGATGACACAACATGCAGAATGTAGCTTTTATGCATAAAAACTTATTGCTGAGCTTATAAATGTTTGAAAATAGAAATCTGATAGAAATAAAAATTTTTGAACAAACTATATCCACCTACAAAGTGTGAACCACTCAGAGATTCGTATTTAGAGAAGAAAGTATGCATACAACGCAAAAAAAATTGGTCGAACTAAAAATAATTATCAACTTTAATATTAACTGAAATGTATCTTATTTATTCTAGTCAAATATTTAGTACACTTTCCAACTTTTTCTTCTAAATACTTCTAAATTTGATGATGTTAACTGACTTGATAAACTTGAAATTTTGGGAATTAGCCGAAAAATTAGCAATTGCATTGGAAAATATCTTTCAAAATGGATGCAATCACACAAAATTTTTAAAACATTTTTGAAACAAACAGAGAAAAATATTAAGCTTTATATAAATATAATAATATTATAAATTAGAGCTCTACTTTTTTTAATAAACGAGAAGAATGGTTCGAAATACGAATTAAAAATCTAGAATTATTAAAGTAATATTCTCTAAATATTTTTTGCTCTAGGAGCAATTACAAATTCCAAACGCATTTTTCAGGTTCTAAAAATAATTCAATGACTTCTGAAAAAAAAAATGTATAAGTCAGTAAAAATATCACGAAGTATGATTGGAAACAATGTGTATATATATTAGCCTTTCATGGAATTTTTTAGCTCGGATATATTGTATAAATATATTGATTTTAAAATTCATACGTACAAATAATTATGATAGACAAATATTTCAGAATATGCACAATTTTGCTAATAGTTTTTTTCGTTTCGCTAATCAAATATTAATGAAAATATTTTCTCAAAAATATGTATACCTTTTAATATTAATTTGTTAAAAATATATTTTATATATTATGAATTTTGTATATCAATTTATTAACCAAATTTGCCTTTACATACGCAAACACTATCTATCATATCATTATATAGAGATTTCTTAACATCTGCTGGCTCATAAACGACCTTTTCGAATTTAAATCGAAATAAACTCATTGAAGGTCTAAAGTTCATAATGACAAATATCCACTATTTTATACCGAAAATTACAAAAACAAAAAAAAATGGCAACTCGAAAAGATCGCACTGAGACATATGTGCATAAAAAAAAAATAAAGACACACAAATACGTGCACACAAATACTCCAGATGCTATTGCCGTAAATAACACTTGCCTCCTAGAACAAATAACATCGGTTTTTGAATGTTTTCACAATTGATTTTCAATTACTTCTGCATCAAATTTGCAGACACGCTCATTTTTAGCTAATGCAAATCCAAGTACTTTTTACGATTTTCACTTTCACACACACAAATAGTGTTTTTCTAAATTCTTTTCCACTTCAGTTTACCTTTACTGGGTACTTAGGTGCAATGCAAGTCGTTTGATTGCCGCTTATTAGCACAAGCGTTCAACGCTGGCCGATTGTTACTACGAAACTGCTGAGCGCATTCCAAGCGCAAATCTATTTTCGATGCGTGCAATGCATATGCCGTCGCATTGAGCAAATTAAACGCAGCCATACCGGCCGGCTAGGCAGCGTATTCGGGTTTCGCGTGCACTCGCTGAGGGGAATATGATGCGGCAGCGACGAACTGCAGCTGTGCAGAAATGCAAGTCCACAAGAAATTTTTGCAAATAAAATAAAAATTACGAGATATCACTGTAACGCATACATGCATATATGTGCACGTGTGCAAATTCACTGCACTAGAAAATTTTTATACGCTCCGCATTATAAGTAGTTCATTTTGAATTGGAAACTCACTGACAGTTCGAAGAATGACTGAGTGGCGGGAGGGTTTTTTGAGACTTGATGCGTATAAGTTAAAGCTGATGTTTACTGGGTCGTAAGTGCGGTCTATTACTAAGGCAAACATGTACTAGTTCGCCGTTATTCATTGGATTATTCGATTTACTGCCGACTTAAAGCTTATAATAGACACGCGCACATACTTGAGTATTTTATAAGTGTTTAAGGAAAATGTGGTTGCGCAGTGAATTGCAGACTGCTGAGGCATTATGCCTAATTAAGTGGATGATTTGATTTAAGTAATGTAACGGAAGTGGCAAAGAGTAAATTTGCATTTATGAGAAATAAAATATTGTATCGTTATTGCATTCTCCACAATCTTTGTTATTTTGAGGGTCAGTCTAATAATCAATCTGGCATTCATCAACTAATTACTGTAGGAAATTGTGCAACTGTTTTCAGAATTTTATAACCTGATCTTCATAAATATAACGATTTTCTTTTTTTAATTTAAAGTCGTCATGCATCAATTAAAAAAAAGTTTGATTGAACAAACAAAATCCAATTAAATTTCTCAGTTCACTTATTGTAAAAACCAAAGGGGATTTAAAATAAAGTCAAAAGTAGATAAAGAATAAAAGTTGTTATAAAGAGAAACTCAACTGCAATCTCAACGCTTTGATATGATCGATGTGCAATTAAGTGCAAAAAGTGCAAAGGTCTAATTAAAAAAGAAAAAAACTTTACAGGTTTTCCCTTTTTGGACAAAATTTTTAAGCAAAAGTTTAGCAAAATGTATTTAATGAGATTTCGCTATCAACAAGCCAGATGTTTTAAACTGAAAACCAAATAATAGTAAACTAAACAAATACTGAAAACAAATAAATTATTAAAAAAAAAAATTTTATTTATGTAATAATTTTCCTAATATCACACTAAATATTTCATGAGAAAGCTAATATTCAGTTACATACCAGATATAATAGAAAACTACAAAAATTAAATTTTACAGTATTTTCAAATGTTTTCTGCAAAAAAGCTAAATTTGCACGCAACAAAATAATTGTTTCTAAAAAATGCTTTTATAAATCTGCAAATGCAAGTGCTACATGCTAATTCTATACGTTGTGTTGAAATGAAATTTAGTACAAACTACATATATTTTGCAATAATGTATGAAATTAAAAGAAAAAATAAATTAAAATAAAATAAAAAAGCATGCGTAGATTTGTTAGTTTTGTTTTATTATTTTGTTTAAATAAGTTCTAGTCGTACATCATTAAAGCGAAACAAAAATTATAAAATAAAAGTCTGAATACAAATACATTTCAGAAATTTTTTGAAAATGTGCTTAGTGAAACAAAAAGAAATACAATACATACATACTAAATGATTGACAAAGAAGTTAGAAAAATCAAATTTTATATAAAATCTAAAACTTCGTTTAGTGTGGCAAGTAGTTTTGAAAAGTATATAATGCGAAATCATATTAATACATAAAATGAAATAAATGAGAATTAAATTAAAAAGTAATGCAAATACCATTTTTAAGTATTTTTGTATTATAAATATGTATATAATATTAATGTTTTAGTATATTTGCTTGAGTTCAACATATATGACTCAAGCGGGCATACAATATATATACTAAATAGTAACTAATGGAATAGTATGTAGTTTATGCTGAGGAAAATACATACATATAAATTACTTAAATATGCATTAATAATGTAATAACGTAATTAATATTAAAATCTGACATGCCACAGCAATACAAACGACTAACCAAACGAATTTCACACGTGTATGTATGTATATACAAAAGTTCGTTTTTCTTGCTTTTGCAATTATTTTTTAGTATGTTTGATGTTTATATAATTATTTGTAATAATAAATGCACTTTAATACATTAGTGTTGCTGTTGTTTTTTTTCGTTTGTTACACTCGTTTTATGTTCATACGATGACTTCTAGTTTTTTTTTTTTTTTTTTGTTTTTGCTAGATGTAGCCGATGAGTAAGCGTGAATGTAAGTAGATTTTTATGCAACTCAAAATGAGGAAGAGAGATGTTCTTTAGTTGTAAGTGTGTCTTCGTTATTGTTTTCATTTCGAATTTTTAGGTAATTATTAATCTCACAGGCACTCATAGCCATTTAAAAACCATAAACATATACCAAAACCACACAGAAAAGCTGCAAACATAAATAAAATAAATGTACGTAGCCTCAAAGTGATCATCACCTGCTGCTGTTGTTGTTGTTGTTGCTGACGCAATCGGCTACCGGTTGCATCGCTTGCTGTTGTCATTATACCGCTGCCGGTCGTGGTTGTCGTTATCGTTGTTGTCGTCGTCGTGCGCTTAATCACATTTGACTCGGTACTAACAACAAATTCTGGCCGATACAACTCATCGGTGACCGTTGTCGTCGTTGTTGTTGTTTGCGTTGTTGTCAGTGGTGCATGCGGTGTAACAGTCGGTGTCATATATGGTGCTATCACCGACTGTTGCTTACCTGAAGCGGTTGTCTCAATTTCAGTTGCCGTCGTTGTAGTTGCTGGTATTGTTCGGGTTTGCAGCGGTACATCAGTTGTTGATGGCGTCACCGATTCTTCAACGGCAGGCGCTGAAACTGTTGCCGCCAACGTAACTATTTCTACTTTGTCTTCTTCAATGTTCGTATCTTTTATTGTGGCTATTGTTGGCGTTGTATTTTGAGCGGTTGCTGTTGGTGTTGTTGCCTTATCGCTGATTGCCGCCGACACGATGGGTGCGAGGATGGCTACCGCTGCTTCCTTAGTTGCCGTTATTGCCATATTTGCTGCATTTGTCGCAACGCTAACGTTGTTAACAATAGCGCCCGCCAATTGTGTTAGTTTACTTGTAGTGTCGGATTCGACAATAATAGTAGTGGGTATATTTTCGGCTTGGGTAATGATTGGTAACGGTGGTGTTGGGATTGAGGTTGATGTCTCGGATAGGGATGGGATTTGGAATGGCTGAGTTATTTCGGTAACATTTACAATATTGGACACTAGCGGTGTTGCAGTTACTGTTTCTGTGTCAGCAATTGGGGTTAGTACTGCTTGTGTTTTAGTTTCGGTTAGTAACTCAAGCGGCGCTTTTGAGTATACAAATTCTGTTTCGGTCTGTGTTCCCGTTGCCGTTTCGGGTTCATCATCCGTTACGGCATCCAAAGCAAGATACGTGCTTTGATCGCGCCAATGTCCTACACCACCTGGCAAATTAGTTGACATGTATTCTGAGGAACAGCTTTGATTCGAATTGTACGTATTACTATTACGTTCAGGAGTGGGAGTAACATTACCACTACTACCACTACCAGGGTCGCGGTCGTCACGTTTATGTTCATCAAAGTCAAGATCTGTTTTGCTATTGTCAACTTCTTCTTCTTCCTCTTCCTCTTCTTCTTCTTCGTCTCCTTTGCTTTCTTCAATGTCTATAGTCTGCTTATTGTGATCTTCTTCATTCAGTTCGTCGCCTATAGTCACCATTTCAGTGGGTTTGTCTTTGTCTTCGGTTACCGAGATCACACTTTCAACTGTCGGTTCCTTTCTATCCACTACCAGTTCGACGGTAGTGTCGTTTTGCCACACATCCATGTACAAATTCCTACATAGAGTGTCAAGATCCGAAGCAGTTGGTTGTGGTAGCTCAATGGGAATGATTTGCTCTGTTAAAGGTGGTATTTCAGTCTTTTGTGTAATGTGTTTATCTATTGGTTCTACAACGGCGTCAACCTCTATTGGTTTAGCCAATATTGTTTCAGTCTTTTGTACAAGCTCGGTTTGGATATCAGACTCAACGAAAAGTGCCCAACAACGGTCGTATTGTGTCAATGTAGTATAACTGTTCAGTTGTCTTATAAATGTATCTCGTCTAAGGTTAAACAGGAGCTCATCAGGTAAAGTATTACAATTATGGGGTTGCTCTACAAGTTCGGTAGATTGAGGAGACTTTATTTTTTCCCCCGCAGATGACACTTCTGTTTTCAAAGTTTCTTTATTTATAATTAATTGTAATTTTGACTCAATTTCTTCGTAATTTGGACGCAATAATGTACTGCTATCTAAACTCAGATTCTGCCTCAAAATTTCGTCATCTATTACAGAGACGTCACTAGGCTCGATGACCACATACTCGTCAACGACTTGTTCTAAACCAATTCCTATCTCTTCATTAAACTTTGCACTTTGTTCAATTTGTTTGACTTTAGTTACACGCTCACTATCAATAAAGACGACAATTTGATCTAATAAAGGTGAACTACTCTGTTTTTCAACTACATTAAGCTTTTCAACTTCTTCGGGTTTCTTTTTCAGTTCAGTTTCTTTAACATTTACAACCATTTCTTCACGATTTTCAGGTTCAAAAACCTTCAACGGCTGATTTCTAACCTGCATAGTTATTTCTGTTGCGAGGAAATCAGTTGTAATATCACGTTTCGAGTGCTTCACTCCGATTTCTTCGCTTACAGTCTCAGATAACATTGTAACTGCTTCAATTTCTTCAGGTCCTTCAACCAACTCATGCTTACTAGAAGGCACTGGAGAAATCGAAGATTCCTTAAGTGGCCTAATTACTTCAACTTCGGGTTCTTTTGTGACCTGAGGTTCAGTAGTTTGGACTGCAGTCGTTTCTACCACTTCAACAACCATAGTTGATTCTTCCTCCTTTCTTTGAGGTTCTTTAGGACTTTCAAGTTCGTCAATTGGTTCCAGAATTTCAACAACCTCAGGTTCTCTAACGACCTCAGGTACAGTAGTTTGAATTTCAGTCGTTTCTATCACTTTAACAATCTCAGTTGATTCTTCTAGTATGTTGAGATCCTCTGAATCTTTCTTGACCTCAGGCTCAGTAGTTTGAATTTTAGTCGCTTCTACCACTTCAACAACCTTAGCTGATTCTTGCTCCTTTCTTTCATGTTCTTTAGTTGGTTCTAGTATTTCAACAACCTCAGGTTCTTTTACGATCTCAAGTTCAATAGTTTGAATGTTAGGTGTTTCTACCACTTCAACAACCTTAGTGTTTTCCTCCTCCTTTCTTTGAGGTTCTTTAGGACTTTCAAGTTCTTCACTTGATTCTAGTATTTCAACAATCTCAGGTTCTTTCACGATCTCTGGTTTGATAGTTTGGACTGCAGTCGTTTCTACCACTTCAACAACCATAGTTGATTTTTCCTTTTTTCTTTCAGGTTCTTTGGGTCTTTCAAGTTCTTTAGTTGGTTCCGGTATGTCAACATCCTCAGCTTCTTTCTTGACCTCAGGTTCAGTAGTTTGGACTACAGTCGTTTCCACCACTTCAACAACCTTAGCTGATTCTTGCTCCTTTCTATCATGTTCTTTAGTTGGTTCTAGTATTTCAACAACCTCAGGTTCTTTTACGATCTCAAGTTCAATAGTTTGAATGTTAGGTGTTTCTACCACTTCAACAACCTTAGTGTTTTCCTCCTCTTTTCTTTGATCTTCTTTAGGACTTTCTAGTTCTTTAGTTGATTCTAGTATTTCAACAACTTCAGGTTCTTTCACGACCTCAAGTTTAGTAGTTTGAATGTTAGGTGTTTCAACCAATTCAACAGCATTAGTGGATTCTTCCTTCTTTCTTTGAGATTCTTTAGGTCTTTCAAGTTCTGTTGTTGGTTCTAGTATGTCAACATCCTCAGATTCTTTCTCGACCTCAGGCTCAGTAGTTTGAATTTTAGGCGCTTCTACCACTTCAACAACCTTAGCTGATTCTTGCTCCTCTCTTTCAGGTTCTTTAGGACTTCCAAGTTCTGTAGTTGGTTCTAGTATTTCAACAACCTTAGGTTCTTTCACGACCTCAAGTTCAGTAGTTTGTATGTTAGGTGTTTCTACCACTTCAACAACCTTAGTGGATTCTTCCTCCTTTGTTTCAGGTTCTTTAGGACTTTCAAGTTCGTCAGTTAGTTCCAGAATTTCAACAACCTCAGGTTCTCTAACGACCTCAGGTACAGTAGTTTGAATTTCAGTCGTTTCTATCACTTCAACAATCTTAGTTGATTCTTGCTCTTTTCTTTCACGTTCTTTGGGTCTTTCAAGTTCTTTAGTGGGTTCCAGTTTGTCAACATCCTCAGCTTTTTTCTTGACCTCAGGTTCAGTAGTTTGGACTACAGTCGTTTCCACCACTTCAACAACCTTAGCTGATTCTTGCTCCTTTCTATCATGTTCTTTAGTTGGTTCTAGTATTTCAACAACCTCAGGTTCTTTTACGATCTCAAGTTCAATAGTTTGAATGTTAGGTGTTTCTACCACTTCAACAACCTTAGTGTTTTCCTCCTCTTTTCTTTGATCTTCTTTAGGACTTTCTAGTTCTTTAGTTGACTCTAGTATTTCAACAACTTCAGGTTCTTTCACGACCTCAAGTTTAGTAGTTTGAATGTTAGGTGTTTCAACCAATTCAACAGCATTAGTGGATTCTTCCTTCTTTCTTTGAGATTCTTTAGGTCTTTCAAGTTCTGTTGTTGGTTCTAGTATGTCAACATCCTCAGATTCTTTCTCGACCTCAGGCTCAGTAGTTTGAATTTTAGGCGCTTCTACCACTTCAACAACCTTAGCTGATTCTTGCTCCTCTCTTTCAGGTTCTTTAGGACTTCCAAGTTCTGTAGTTGGTTCTAGTATTTCAACAACCTTAGGTTCTTTCACGACCTCAAGTTCAGTAGTTTGTATGTTAGGTGTTTCTACCACTTCAACAACCTTAGTGGATTCTTCCTCCTTTGTTTCAGGTTCTTTAGGACTTTCAAGTTCGTCAGTTAGTTCCAGAATTTCAACAACCTCAGGTTCTCTAACGACCTCAGGTACAGTAGTTTGAATTTCAGTCGTTTCTATCACTTCAACAATCTTAGTTGATTCTTGCTCTTTTCTTTCACGTTCTTTGGGTCTTTCAAGTTCTTTAGTGGGTTCCGGTATGTCAACATCCTCAGCTTCTTTCTTGACCTCAGGTTCAGTAGTTTGGACTACAGTCGTTTCCACCACTTCAACAACCTTAGCTGATTCTTGCTCCTTTCTATCATGTTCTTTAGTTGGTTCTAGTATTTCAACAACCTCAGGTTCTTTTACGATCTCAAGTTCAATAGTTTGAATGTTAGGTGTTTCTACCACTTCAACAACCTTAGTGTTTTCCTCCTCTTTTCTTTGATCTTCTTTAGGACTTTCTAGTTCTTTAGTTGACTCTAGTATTTCAACAACTTCAGGTTCTTTCACGACCTCAAGTTTAGTAGTTTGAATGTTAGGTGTTTCAACCAATTCAACAGCATTAGTGGATTCTTCCTTCTTTCTTTGAGATTCTTTAGGTCTTTCAAGTTCTGTTGTTGGTTCTAGTATGTCAACATCCTCAGATTCTTTCTCGACCTCAGGCTCAGTAGTTTGAATTTTAGACGCTTCTACCACTTCAACAACCTTAGCTGATTCTTGCTCCTCTCTTTCAGGTTCTTTAGGACTTCCAAGTTCTGTAGTTGGTTCTAGTATTTCAACAACCTTAGGTTCTTTCACGACCTCAAGTTCAGTAGTTTGTATGTTAGGTGTTTCTACCACTTCAACAACCATAGTTGATTTTTCCTTTTTTCTTTCAGATTCTTTGGGTTTTTCAAGTTCTTTAGTTGGTTCCAGTATGTCAACATCCTCAGCTTCTTTCTTGACATCAGGTTCAGTAGTTTGGACTACAGTCGTTTCTACCACTTCAACAACCTTAGCGGTTTCTTTCTCCTTTCTTTGATCTTCTTTAGGACTTTCAAGTTCTTTAGTTAATTCTAGTATTTCAACAATCTCAGGTTCTTTCGCGACCTCAGGTTCAGTAGTTTGGATTGTAGTCGTTTCTATCACTTCAACAATCTTAGATGATTCCTCCACTTTTCGTTCAGGTTCTTTAATTAGTTCAAGTACTTCAACACCTTCAGCTTCTTTCAAGACCTCGAGTTCAGTAATTTGGACTGTAGGCGTTTCCAACACTTCTACAATCTTAGTAGATTCCTTTACGTTTTGTTTAGGTTTCTGAAAGGTTTCAGTTTCGTTGGTTGTTTTTACCACGTCGATAACAGTATTTGATTCTTTAACGCTTTTCTTAGGTTTGCTAGTTGACTCGAGTTCATCGATGATCTTTGGTGATCCCTTCAAATTTTCAATCATGGTGTATGGTTCCTTTACATGAATTGTTTTGACCACCTGCGCAGGAAGCTCTTCGGTTTTTACAACATCAGCATACGATATGCCCTTGACTTTCACAAATGACTGCTTATCTGCAGAACTTCTTTCTTGATTGAGGAAATCAGTTGTAGTATTTGCGATTTCTTGTTGCTTGGGCGTTTGGAGATCTGTTGTTTTGCTTACTACAAGAGTTGTCCATGAAACCGATTGTTCGGGTTGCTCACTATCGATTCTTGGTTCTGGAAATACTGTAGTTTCAGTTTGTATGAGTGCTGACCACGTAGTTGGTTGATCTGTTGGTGATTGTACGGTTACTTCTTTTGTACTCTGTATAATTTCAGAAGCTTCAACTTTCTCTGGGACCTTTTCCACAGATTGCACGTCAGATTCAGTTGTTGAAATCTTTAGTTGAGGTTTTAATTTGGCAGACCAGTACGATGTCTGACACACAAATGCGTCAGAGGTAATAGGTGTAGTGGATATCGGTTTATTGCTTTCAATTATTTCTTCAGGCAATTCCACAAGCAAACTATCCGTTTCAACGTTTTCCGCAGATTTTCTTTTGTTCTTTTTCTTCGACTTTTTGACTTTTTCTCTCGATTCAGGTTCCAGCGCAATTTCTGTATTCACAGGAAATCTTTCTTCACCGATAGCATTAGATTCAGTTTCGACAAGTTTAGGTGATAGTTCAGTATAAAGAGGCCTTATATGTTGGACAGGCTGTGGTACATTTTGTGCAGCGATTGCAGCCCATGATAACCCAGTTGTAAATGGTGTTATGACTTTTTGTTGTGTTTCTACCTTTTTGTCTTCAACTATTTTGGGTACCTGTTGAGGTCCTTGTAAAGGTGTTTTAGTCGTTAAACTGTCTGATGGAATTTCCTTTGGTTGGTCAGTAATAAGGCTTTTACGAACATGTTTGGCTTGTTTTTCTTTTTTCGTTTTCGTAAGTTTTCGAGATCGTGTTACTTCTTCTGGTACTGATTGCTGTGAACGAGATCGAGATCGCCTTCGTTGTTTTTCTTTCTTAGAAACGGCCTCGAGGAACCCATCATCGTCTTTGTTTTCAGCTTCCTTAGGAGCAATTGGCGTTTCCGTAATTTGAATAATTGGACGCTCTATTGTGCGTGATGTACGAGTTGGAGTAACGGTGCTTTCAACGTCTTTACTTTCTTGTGACGCGAATGGGTTCTCTTCAGTCTCTTGTGGAGCAAAACTTCTGACAATAGACGCCCAAGATGATGTTCCTGGTTCCGTTGAATGCTGGTTTTCATCCTCCATTATTTCCTTCCACGTCATTTCAGATGCCCATGAGGTTGTTTCTGGTTGCACTTGCTCTATTTCTTCACTTCCGATTATTTCTTTTCTTGATATCTCAGTGCTTTCTGTTTTTGTTTCAGTTAATGGTGGCTTCTCAGATCTTTCGAACCCACCTTGGGGTTCCTCTTTATTTGTTTCCGGTAATGTTGTTACACTTTCTATATGCTCCTCAGAAATTATATCTGATTGCCTTTGCTCCAACTCTGCAACTTTTTCAATGGATAGTATGTCAAAAGTACCGCTTGATGTTTCGGAATCAGATGATTTAACCTGAACATCAGATTTCACTTCTGGTTCCTGATAACGAATTTTAGAGTTTTCTATCAAACCAGATTTTCTCACAACTTCTGCGTACGTTTCAGATCTAGACCAAACTGAGGGTATAGCAATATGTTTTTGTTCGACAACACGTTCGACAATTATAGGACTTTCTAAAACTTGAGCTTTTCCTGTTTCTTCTGATGTAGGAAGTATTTGAGCTTCTCGCTTTTCTTTCTTAGACTTCTGCTTCTTTGATTTATCTTTCTTTTCTTTCGAACAAGATGCTTCTGGTTTGTCAGTTGATTTCTCTTCATCGGTTAACTCAGCTTTATGGAGAGATTGTGTTTCTTCCAAAGTGTTAACTCTGGCTACTGGTTCTGAGAGAGATTCAATTACCGGGTGTGGTACAATTTCTTCCTCCTGTTCTTGATTAACCATATCTGACCAAGATAAGGAAACTTCAACAACTTCCTCACCAGCTGGTAATCTATCTTCTAGTCGCTCAGTAGGAGTAGAAGATTCTAAGATTTCTGTAACCGGTTTTGGTGGAGAAACCTTGGTATGGTGAATTTCATGTTCAATAAATGTGTGTATCTGTTCTTTGTTAGCCTTATGCTGCGAATTTTTCACAACAGGAGTTGGTTTAACTTTGCTTTCACCACTCTTAATCTGTCGCATTCTTTGTTCAGCAATTTGTGATATTTCGTCCATATTTGTAATTGGAACTTCAACAACATTTTGACTAACAATAACCGACCAAGGCAGATCAATACTCGTAGATTCATTTGGATGGATTTCAACAGTGGAAGGTTCTTTTGGAAGTTCTTCTGCCTTGGCCTTTCTCGACTTTTGTTTCTTCGTTTTCTCTTTCGTTGTTTTGTCTTCAACACATTTCGTAATAATTTCGAATCTGTGGGAATACGAATCTTCGGCCACATCAACTTGGGTCACCCCAATATCTACCTCAGTCTTTGTAGGAGCCGACAATTCTTTCTTTACAGCAGCTTTTTCTCGTTTAGCTCCATCTTTACTATCTTGCTTTACTATATCCGACCATGACATAGTTGTCACTGCTGTTTTTATTTCAGGAATATCTTTCGGCTGCAGTTTGAGTTCAGGTTTGCTTTCTGACAGCAATGTGTGCTGTCTTTCCTGCTCTATAAAAGATGATACACTTTCATGCACTGGCCTATGCCCACGCAGTACCTCCGGCAATGCATCTGCATTTGTATCCCTTCTAAACTTCTTTTTATAAAATTTCTCTATCTCCTGCACTGGTTTCTCTTGCTCAATTGTCTCAGAAACAATGTCTGCCCACGTTGAGGAAGACCTCTCATCCGCTAATACACCTGCTTCAGAATCTTCGTTATCTACTCGCTTCACCGTACACTTATCTTCAACGACTTTCACATCCCTATAATTATCCACTGATGCAACCTCTTCAAAGCTTTCAGTTGGCTGCCCAACTGTTGCTTTCGATTTTCCTTCTTTGTCAGACAATACCAGTGGTTCACCAAGGACATCCATCCAAGAGCTTGAAGACTCATCATTTGAAAGACCAGTATTAGCTGTTCTCTTTGGTTCTTCCTTGATGGGTTCACCGGATTGTTCTATAACAGCCTGCACTGCCACCACCTCGTCTACTGGTTTCTCTTCTTCAAATTTTTCAATTGGTTTCTCTTCAACCACTACAGAAACTTCTTTTACGGGTTTTGAATCGGGAGTCTTTAGTTCCACTGTTTTAGTAACTACAGTAGTTGTGGTAGTAATTTCCGAGGTAATCTGGTTAACAGTTTTTCCTGATTTTTCTTCTTTGTCAGACCATGCAATCGGTTCACCGATCCAAGTACTTGATGATTCGTCAATTGGAAGAGCAGCATACGTAGTTTTCTTTGGTTCTTCTTTGACGGGTTCAACGGGTTGTTCCATAACAGCTTGCACTTCTATAACCACTCCTACTGGTTTCCCCTCAACCACTGCACAAACTTCTTCTACAGGTTTTGAATCAGGAGTCTTTAGTTCTACTATTTCAGTAACTACAGTAGTTGAGGTAGTAGTTTTCGTGGTATTCTGAGTAACATTTTCTTCTGACCTTTCTTCTTCGTCAGAGAATATAATTGGTTCATCGAGGACATCCATCCAAGTACTTGAAGACTCGTCAATTGGGAGACCAGCATACACAGTTTTCTTTGGTTTTTCCTTGACGGGATCAACGGGTTTTTCTATAACAGCCTTTACTTCTACGACATCTTCTTCTGGTTTCTCTTTTTCAACCATTTTGACTGGTTTCTCTTCAACCATTTTGACTGGTTTCTCTTCAACCACCACAGAAAGTTTTTCTACTGGTTTCGAATCTGCAGTCTTCAGTTCTACTGTTTCAGTAACTACAGAAGTTGTGGTAGTAATTTCCGGGGTAGTCTGGGTAATAGTTCCTTCTGATTTTTCTTCTTCGTCAGACCATACAATCGGTTCATCGAGGACATCCATCCAAGTGCTTGAAGTCTCGTCAATTGGAAGACCAGCATACACAGTTTTCTTTGGTTCTTCCTTGACGGGTTCAGCGGGTTGTTCTATACCAGTCTGTACTTCTACGACATCTTCTTCTGGTTTCTCTTTTTCAACCATTTTGACTGGTTTCTCTTCAACCACCACAGAAAGTTCTTCTACTGGTTTCGAATCTGGAGTCTTTAGTTCTACTGTTTCAGTAACTATAGAAGTTGTGGTAGTAATTTCCGGGGTAGTCAGGGTAATAGTTCCTTCTGATTTTTTTTCTTCGTCAGACCATGCAATCGGTTCATCGAGGACATCCATCCAAGTACTTGAAGACTCGTCAATTGGGAGACCAGCATACACAATTTTCTTTGGTTCTTCCTTGATGGGTTCAACGGATTCTTCTATAACAGCCTGTACTTCTACGACATCTTCTTCTGGTTTCTCTTTTTGAACCTTTTCAATTGGTTTCTCTTCTACAACCTCTATAACAGCTTGCACTTCTACCATCTCTTCTACTGGTTTCTTTTCTTCAACTTTTTCAGCTGATATCTCTTCAACCATTACGGAAACTTCTTCTATGGGTTCTGAATCTGGAGTCTTTAGTCCTACTGTTTCAGTACCTACTGTGGTTGTGACAGCAGTTTCTGTGTTATTTTGAGTAACATTTTCTTCTTTGTCAGAAAATACAATTGGTTCATAGGAGGGATCCATCCAAGAGCTTGAATATTCGTCAATTGAGAGACCAGCATACGCGGTCCTCTTTGGTTCTTCCTCGATGGGTTCAATAGGTTGTTCTACAACAACTTGCAATTCTACAACTTCTTCTACTGGTTTCTCTTTCTCAACCTTTTCAATTGGTTTCTCTTCAACCATTACAAAAAATTCTTCTACTCTTTCTGAATCTGGAGTCTTTAGTTCTGCTGTCTCAGTAACTACAGTAGTTGTGTTAGTTATTTCCAAGGAGTTTTGAGTATCATTTTCCTCTGACTTTTCTTCTTCGTCAGGCAATACAATTGGTTCATCGAGGATATCCTTCCAAGTGCCTGAACTTTCCTCAATTGGAAGACCGGCACAAGCAGTTTGTTCAACGGGTTGTTCTATAACAGCCTGCACTTCTACATCTCCTACTGGTTTCTCTTCTTCAACCTTTTCAGTTGGTTTCTCTTCTAAAAGCACAGAAACTTCTTTTACAGGTTTTGAATCTGGAGTCTTTAGTTCTACTGTTTCAGTAACTACAGAAGTTGTGGTAGTAATTTCCGGGGTAGCCTGGGTAATAGTTCCTTCTGATTTTTCTTCTTCGTCAGACCATACAATCGGTTCATCGAGGACATCCATCCAAGTGCTTGAAGTCTCGTCAATTGGAAGACCAGCATACACAGTTTTCTTTGGTTCTTCCTTGACGGGTTCAGCGGGTTGTTCTATACCAGTCTGTACTTCTACGACATCTTCTTCTGGTCTCTCTTTTTCAACCATTTTGACTGGTTTCTCTTCAACCACCACAGAAAGTTCTTCTACTGGTTTCGAATCTGGAGTCTTTAGTTCTACTGTTTCAGTAACTATAGAAGTTGTGGTGGTAATTTCCGGGGTAGTCAGGGTAATAGTTCCTTCTGATTTTTTTTCTTCGTCAGACCATACAATCGGTTCATCGAGGACATCCATCCAAGTACTTGAAGACTCGTCAATTGGGAGACCAGCATATACAATATTCTTTGGTTCTTCCTTGACGGGATCAACGGGTTTTTCTATAACAGCCTTTACTTCTACGACATCTTCTTCTGGTTTCTCTTTTTCAACCATTTTGACTGGTTTCTCTTCAACCATTTTGACTGGTTTTTCTTCAACCACCACAGAAAGTTCTTCTACTGGTTTCGAATCTGCAGACTTCAGTTCTACTGTTTCAATAACTACAGAAGTTGTGGTAGTAATTTCCGGGGTAGTCTGGGTTATAGTTTCTTTTAGTTTTTCTTCTTCGTCAGACCATGCAATCGGTTCATCGAGGACATCCATCCAAGTACTTGAAGACTCGTCAATTGGGAGACCAGCATACACAATTTTCTTTGGTTCTTCCTTGATGGGTTCAACGGGTTCTTCTATAACAGCCTGTACTTCTACGACATCTTCTACTGGTTTCTCTTTTTCAACCATTTTGACTGGTTTCTCTTCAACCACCACAGAAAGTTCTTCTACTAGTTTTGAATCTGGAGTCTTTAGTTCTACTGTTTCAGTAACTACAGAAGTTGTGGTAGTAATTTCCGGGGTAGTCTGGGTAATAGTTCCTTCTGATTTTTCTTCTTCGTCAGACCATGCAATCGGTTCATCGAGGACATCCATCCAAGTACTTGAAGACTCGTCAATTGGGAGACCAGCATATACAATATTCTTTGGTTCTTCCTTGACGGGTTCAACGGGTTGCTCGACAACAGCTTGCACTGCTACAACCTCTCCTACTGGTTTCTCTTCAACCACAACAGAAATTTCTTCTACTAGTTTTGAATCTGGAGATTTTAGTTCTACTGTTTCCGTAACTACAGTGGTTGTAGTAGTAGTTTGCGAGGTAGTCTGGGTAACAATTTCTTCTGATTTTGCTAAACTAGTACTATAAGTTTCGTTGGTTGGGAGACCGGGTAAAGCAATAGTCTGGGATTCGTCCTTCACTTGTTCGGAAGATGTGTTCAGAATGGTTTGTTTTTCCACAACCCCTCCAAGAGGAATTGCTCCTCGTTGCACCTCTTCAGCTACCTCAAAGGGTTTATCCTCATATTTTGATTGAATGCTTTCACGTTTAGAAGTGTAAGTTGTTGAAATATTATCAGAAAATATGTCATCGGTTTCCTCATCAATCATATCTTTCCAAGATTTAAATTGATTTTTACTTTCATCATTTCCAGTGATTTTATCGGATGCTAAAGGAGTACTTTCAGTGATATTATTCCATTTGAAATCATCCAGAGTTTGCTTTTGGTCAAAAGTATGCCCTTTTTCCTCACCCATTATGTTTTCGAGTTTTTCAACGTCTTGTGCTTTTTGTGGAACCGGTTTGACTTTTGCGGTCTTTGGAGCAAGTCGATTTCGTTCATTGCTAATGAAATCCGTTGTGGTTTGGCTAACTATTGAAGCCCATGACATTTTAGAAGGAGAAGCTTGAACTGCAGGTGGTATTTCCTCACTTTCTTTCTTTTTGAATGCAGAAGTCAAGTTTTCCTTGGATTGAGGGAATTCTTTCGCTGAGTTTGTTTTCTTAGGTCTAAGAATTTCCTTGACCGTAGAAGTTTCTACTTCAATTAAGTTATCGTTTGTTTGACGTGCAATTTTAGCCCATGTCATATTATTAGGCTCAGGAACAAGGCGCTTTTCTTGTTTATCAGATTCGCTGTCAGATGTTGTAACAGGAGACGTGTCTTTTTTATTTCTTTCTTTAGAAACTCGAGTGCTATCCTTCACTATTTTAGATACCACCTTCGGTGTTTTCGTGCGTCTAGTTGAGGTCTCTGACTTTGAGGCTGTTTCACTATTAAAATACTCAGGTATTTTCTCCACCTTTTTCCGTTCCTTTATATCATCGACCCATTCACCAGGCCGTTTCACTAAAGCTGCCCATGAAAATCCTTGTGGTTGTGAAAAAGTTTCTGATTCATTGGTTTCGGTTGTTATCTGCTCCTTTTCTATAACTTTCGGTACTTCATCTACCTCAACTGTACTTTCGGTCTCTTCAACATTTGAGTCTACGGTCTGCTCGCGATCACACTCTTCTTTTTTAGTAACTCTCTCAAGTTTAGGTTTTGTTTTAGTTTTCTTTTCTTTGATTTTTGATGGTTTTATTTTTTCTGTCTTCTGAACGGATTCCGCTAGAACTTTTTGTTTATAAACAGTTTCGTCTATCCATTCTCCTGGTCTGCTTACTAATGAAGCCCAGGATATAACGCTTCCCTCAGGTTTTATTGTTGTGTTATTATCAGGTACAACTACTGATGACACGGTAAGTTTGGGCTCATCTTCAAATGTCACTGGACTCTGTTCATTTTGTTTCAATATATAAGATTCATTACTATCCAAGTAGTCAGCCTCGTCAGATTTCTCATGAACGTGTTTTTCAAGAAGCTTGTCTGATTTCGATAAATCGTCCTTAGTTTTATGCTTCTTAGTCTTTTTGGATCTATCTTCCTTTTCTTTTGACACCGTCTTTCCTTTCTGAACTTCTTTTTCAAATTTTCTTTCAGTGACAGATGCTTTTTTATCATTGTCGACAAGCACCTTCTTTGTTTTGCTAACTACATCATCGACCCATTCACCGGGCTTCTTTACAATAGAAGACCATGAAAGCAATGGCGTATGTGGACGGTCGGGTTCAGTTTGGGGCAAATCCGAAACAGTTGGTTTTAAGTTTTCTTCAATATTGTGAGTCTCTTTTTCTGGCACTTCTTCCACTGTCGGCTCAATTTCTTTAACAACTTGTTCAGTTCTATGTTTCTCTTTCTTTGTTTTCTTTTCCTTCTCTTCCTTAGGTTTGATACTCTCAAGGGGGACAACCTTTTCTATTGCCTTTTCTACAGGTACAGCCCGATTTTCGACAACGGAAAGGGATCCTTTAGCTTCCTCCATATGTAAATGATCACCAAATACAATATCAGCATATGATTTTCCTCGTAATGTACTTAAGTCCCTTGCATCGTCAGAAACTTTGAACACTGCAGCATCAACATTGAGTTGTAAAGGTTTGTCATTATATTTATCTTCTGTATCAACATTACGCAAGTTTTCTTCTCTTTTTTGATGTTTAGACCTTTTCTGTACTTTTTCGTAATGTTTGTGTCCAGCTACGGAAGTGTTTTTCTCGCCTTCCAAGAAAAGTATGTTTTGATCAGACTCTGCCTGCCGCAAATAAGATGGAGTAAATTCTGGCGCGTCCGGAGATAATTTTGAGGTAAACGCAATATTTGGTGAAATAGGTGATGTATCCTCTAATACGCTTGACCACGTATCAATAACAGTTTTCTCTTCCTGAAGCGGCTTACCATCAGACCATTTAGGCATAGTCAACAATTCGCTTTCACCAATGCTTATTTTTTCCGAAAAGTTACTGACAGGGTAATGCACCACTTCTGGTGTAAGTTGCACGTTTTCATAAGAGACAAAAGAGTCAACAGGTTCAACTTCCACTCTTTTGTGAGAACTATCATCTTCGAATGTCACAACTTTCTTTTTAGGTCTCTCTTCAATGGGCTTAAAATTAATTTCTTCACTTACTATGAACTTCTCGTCTGCTGATAGATCCACCGATGCAATCACTTCATTGGGTTTCTGATCAGTTTCCTTTGGCTCCTCCTTGACCGGTTCAATCGGTTGTTCTACAATAGTTCGAACTTCTTCAACCTCTTCTACTATTTTCTGTTCTTCAACTTTTTCAATTGGTTTCTCTTCAACCACTACAGAAACTTCTTTTACTGGTTTTGAATCTGGAGTCTTTAGTTCTACTGTTTCAGTAACTACAGTTGTTGTGGTAGTAATTTCCGAGGTAGTCGGGGCAACAGTTTCTTCTGATTTCTCTTCTTCGTCAGACCATCCAATCGGTTCATCGAGTACATCCATCCAAGTGCTTGAAGATTCGTCAATTGGAAGACCAGCATATGCTGTTTCCTTTGGTTCATCCTTGTCGGGTCCAACCCGTTGTTCTATAACAGACTGCCATTCTTCAACTTCTTCAATTGGTTTTTCTTCAATCACTACAGAAACTTCTTTTACTGGTTTTGAATCTGGAGTTTTTAGTTCTACTGTTTCAGTAACTACAGTAGTTGTGGTAGTAGTTTTCGTGGTATTCTGAGTAACATTTTCTTCTGACTTTTCTTCTTCGTCAGAGAATACTATTGGTTCATCGAGGACATCCATCCAAGTGCTTGAAGTTTCGTCAATTGGAAGACCAGCATACACAGTTTTCTTTGGTTCTTCCTTTACGGGTTCCTCGGGTGCTTCTATAACACTCTGTAGTTCTACAACGTCTTCTGCTGGTTTCTCTTCTTCAACATTTTCGATTGGTTTCTCTTCTACAAGTATAGAAACTTCTTCTACAGGTTTTGAATCTGGAGCCTTTAGTTCTACTGTTTCAGTAATTACAGTAGTTGTAGTAGTTGTTTCCATGGTATTTTGAATAACATTTTCTTCCGACATTTCTTTTTCGTCAGAGAATACAACTGGTTCATCGAGGACATCCATCCAAGTGCTTGAGGTTTCGTGAATTGGAAGACCAGCATACACAGTTTTCTTTGGTTCTTCCTTGACGGGTTCTACGGGTGCTTCTATAACAGCCTGCACTTCTACAACATCTTCTACTGGTTTCTTTTCTTCAACTTTTTCAATTGGTTTCTCTTCTACAACCACAGGAACTTCTACTACTGGTTTTGAATCCGGAGTCTTTAGTTCTACTGCTTCAGTGACTACAGTAGTTGTGGTAGTAGTTTCCGTGGTAGTCGGGGCAACAGTTTCTTCTGATTTCTCTTTTTCGTCAGACCATCCAATCGGTTCATCGAGTACATCCATCCAAGTGCTTGAAGTTTTGTCAATTGGAAGACCAGCATAGACAGTTTTCTTTGGTTCTTCCTTTACGGGTTCTACGGGTGCTTCTATAACAGCCTGCACTTCTACAACATCTTCTACTGGTTGCTCTTCTTCAACTTTTTCAATTGGTTTCTCTTCTACAAGCACAGAAACTTCTTCTATAGGTTTTGAATCTGGAGCCTTTTGTTCTACTGTATCAGTAAGTACAGTGGTTGTGATAGTAGTTTCCGAGGTAGTCGGGGCAACACTTTCTTCTGATTTCTCTTCTTCGTCAGACCATCCAATCGGTTCATCGAGTACATCCATCCAAGTGCTTGAAGATTCGTCAATTGGGAGACCAGCATATGCTGTTTTCTTTGGTTCATCCTTGTCGGGTTCAACCCGTTGTTCTATAACAGACTGCCATTCTTCAACTTTTTCGATTGGTTTTTCTTCAACCACTACAGAAACTTCTTTTACTGGTTGTGAATCTGGAGCCTTTAGTTCTACTGTTTCAGTAACTACAGTAGTTGTGGTAGTAGTTTTCGTGGTATTCTGAGTAATTTTTTCTTCTGACTTTTCTTCTTCGTCAGAGAATACTATTGGTTCATCGAGGACATCCATCCAAGTGCTTGAAGTTTCGTCAATTGGAAGACCAGCATACACAGTTTTCTTTGGTTCTTCCTTGGCGGGTTCAGCGGGTTGTTCTATAACAGTCTGTACTTCTATGACGTCTTCTGCTGGTTTCTCTTCTTCAACATTTTCGATTGGTTTCCCTTCTACAAGCACAGAAACTTCTTCTATAGGTTTTGAATCTGGAGTCTTTAGTTCTACTGTTTCAGTAACTACAGTAGTTGTAGTAGTTGTTTCCATGGTATTTTGAGTAACATTTTCTTCCAACATTTCTTTTTCGTCAGAGAATACAACTGGTTCATCGAGGACATCCATCCAAGTGCTTGAAGTTTCGTCAATTGGAAGACCAGCATACACAGTTTTCTTTGGTTCTTCCTTGGCGGGTTCAGCGGGTTGTTCTATAACAGCCTGCACTTCTACAACATCTTCTACTGGTTGCTCTTCTTCAACTTTTTCAATTGGTTTCTCTTCTACAACCACAGGAACTTCTACTACCGGTTTTGAATCCGGAGTCTTTAGTTCTACTGCTTCAGTGACTACAGTAGTTGTGGTAGTAGTTTCCGTGGTAGTCGGGGCAACAGTTTCTTCTGATTTCTCTTCTTCGTCAGACCATCCAATCGGTTCATCGAGTACATCCATCCAAGTGCTTGAAGTTTCGTCAATTGGAAGACCAGCATACACAGTTTTCTTTGGTTCTTCCTTGACGGGTTCTACGGGTGCTTCTATAACAGCCTGCACTTCTACATCTTCTACTGGTTTCTCTTCTTCAACTTTTTCAATTGGTTTCTCTTCTACAACCACAGGAACTTCTACTACTGGTTTTGAATCCGGAGTCTTTAGTTCTACTGCTTCAGTGACTACAGTAGTTGTGGTAGTAGTTTCCGTGGTAGTCGGGGCAACAGTTTCTTCTGATTTCTCTTCTTCGTCAGACCATCCAATCGGTTCATCGAGTACATCCATCCAAGTGCTTGAAGTTTTGTCAATTGGAAGACCAGCATAGACAGTTTTCTTTGGTTCTTCCTTTACGGGTTCCACGGGTGCTTCTATAACAGCCTGCACTTCTACAACATCTTCTACTGGTTGCTCTTCTTCAACTTTTTCAATTGGTTTCTCTTCTACAAGCACAGAAACTTCTTCTATAGGTTTTGAATCTGGCGTCTTTAGTTCCACTGTTTTAGTAACTACAGTAGTTGTAGTAGTTGTTTCCATGGTATTTTGAGTAACATTTTCTTCCAACATTTCTTCTTCGTCAGAGAATACAACTGGTTCATCGAGGACATCCATCCAAGTGCTTGAAGTTTTGTCAATTGGAAGACCAGCATACACAGTTTTCTTTGGTTCTTCCTTTACGGGCTCTACGGGTGCTTCTATAACAGCCTGCACTCCTACAACATCTTCTACTGGTTGCTCTTCTTCAACTTTTTCAATTGGTTTCTCTTCTACAAGCACAGAAACTTCTTCTATTGGTTTTGAATCTGGAGTCTTTAGTTCTACTGTTTCAGTAACTACAGTAGTTGTAGTAGTTGTTTCCATGGTATTTTGAGTAACATTTTCTTCTGACTTTTCTTCTTCGTCAGAGAATACTATTGGTTCATCGAGGACATCCATCCAAGTGCTTGAAGTTTCGTCAATTGGAAGACCAGCATACACAGTTTTCTTTGGTTCTTCCTTGGCGGGTTCAGCGGGTTGTTCTATAACAGTCTGTACTTCTATGACGTCTTCTGCTGGTTTCTCTTCTTCAACATTTTCGATTGGTTTCCCTTCTACAAGCACAGAAACTTCTTCTATAGGTTTTGAATCTGGAGTCTTTAGTTCTACTGTTTCAGTAACTACAGTAGTTGTAGTAGTTGTTTCCATGGTATTTTGAGTAACATTTTCTTCCAACATTTCTTCTTCGTCAGAGAATACAACTGGTTCATCGAGGACATCCATCCAAGTGCTTGAAGTTTCGTCAATTGGAAGACCAGCATACACAGTTTTCTTTGGTTCTTCCTTGACGGGTTCAGCGGGTTGTTCTATAGCAGTCTGTACTTCTACGAGGTCTTCTGCTGGTTTCTCTTCCTCACCCTTTTCAATTGGTTCCTCTTCTACAACCACGGAAACTTCTACTACTGGTTTTGAATCCGGAGTCTTTAATTCTACCGTGTCAGTAACTACAGTAGTTGTAGTAGTTTTTTCCATGGTATTTAGAGTGACATTTTCCTCTTCGTCAGAGAATACAATTGGTTCATCGAGGACATCCTTCCAAGTACTTGAAGTTTCGTTAATTGGAAGACTAGCATACATAGTTTTCTTGTATTCTTCCTGTACTGATTCTTGTTTAGAACCTTTGTTAGAACCTACGATTTCAATAGTTTCCTGTTTTTGTGGTATTTCAAATTCAAATTTATCATCAGCTGTTTGCTTAGCTGAGGTTTCCATAAATAATTTCTCAGCTAGTTTTATGACTTCGAAATTATACTTAGGTATTTCAAAAGTTTCAGAATTAAGAACCGTGAGACTGGTTGCAGCAAGATTACTTACAGAGGGTTCTTTTGAAATAATTTGAACATGTTGCTCTTCCGCGTTCTGTGTGTCTATTTTTTCAGGAATTGGAATTGGTGTTACCACCTCTTGTGGGCTTCCTGCAGCTTTTGTTTCTCTTGTTTCACTAATAACTGTCATTGTAGTTGTTATTGTCTGTGAGCTTGGTTCATGGGAGGATTTCATATCTGTGACTGGTTCCTTTTCATCGTGGTGAGTATCAATTGATTTTTCTGCACGCTTTAAATCTTGAGCTGGTTCTACTGATACAATCTCTGTAACTTCGGTGATCAGCTTGGGTGCTTCTTCGTGAAGCTCGATTTCTGGAGCCTCCACATTCACTATTTCGGCTTCCGCAGTTGATTCAGTAATATCCTCATTTGTTGAAACTGCGGTTGTTGTTGTGGTTGTTATTGTGGTAGTAATTTCCGGAACTAACTTATCTTCCTCTCTGCCTAACTCTATCTCTGCTAACTTCTTAATTAAGTTTGCTTCATCTAAATCACTTACCTCATTTATAGCGTCCTCCAATTTAGGTGCTTCAACGTTTGGGATCTGGATATGGTATTTACATTCAGCTCGCGCCAGAGCAGACATATCGTACTTTGGCAATTCGTAATAAATATTTATACCACTTGATATTTCCCTTGTGTCCCTATCATGTGTATCACTAACTGAGGTAACTTCATCTTGCTGGGGTAAGTCTTCTGTTTTGGGTTCAGGGTGTTTGCTACTGACTTCAATATAACTCTTTTCGGCTAATTGCAGTTCGGTTATATTATATTTAGGCACTTCAAAGCAAATTAATGAAGAAGTACTAGTACTAGATTTTTCAGTTAGATCGCTAGCGCTGAGTTTAGCAGAAAGTATTTCATTAGCTTTAGCAATATTAGTGGGTTCGATTACTTCAGGCAATTTTGTTATATCTTGCACTTCTTCTTCAACCTTAGGTTCTTCTATAAGCTCAACATGCGACTCAATAACGAAATCTTCGTGTTCAATTAATTCGTGATAAAGTTGGTCTGTCTTGCTTATTTCCTCTTTATTCAATTTATCGAGTTTATTGTTTTCTAATTCAGGATTTATGTTTTCTTGAGATTCTTTGACAACCAACAATTCTTCGACTACCCGTTCTTGTTTCTCTAAACCACTAGTTTCACTTACTAAGCGTTCTTTTGTAATTAATTGCACTGTACTATCAACTCCTTGTTGTTGGAAGAAATCTTCCGGTAGCGCCGGACGCTTCTTTTTGTCTTTCTTAGAAAACTTTTTCTTAATATCCTCAAACAATTCTTGCTCCTCCGCGGTCAAATCTGTTACGAAGTCTTGTGTATCTACTGATTTAGCCTGTGTAACAACAGTTTCTCCTAAATTTTCAACAATTTGACTGTCTACTTCTGCAGCTATAGAGGACACTACAATATTTCCAACGTTTATTGTTGGAATACATTGTTTAACATTTTGTAATTTGCTCTCTATTACTTCACTATTTTCAATATTGAATTCTTCCTGTAACCGCTCTTCTGACACCTTTTCAATAAGTGAATCTGTCTTTTCTGTGAGATCTTGCAATTTTTCCTCTTCAAATATTTCGCCTAACTTGTCTTGAGTACTTCCCATATCCGGTACCACCGATACCGGACTTACAGTACTAACTATATCTACCTCTTCAATAAGCTTCTCTGCTAGTTTATTCTTTATTGCCTTTTCTATTTCTACGTTTTTAACTATTTCAGTGTTTTCTGTTCGAACTTGCTTATTGACCACTTCTTCTACAAACTTCTTTTCATCTGAGCTATTTGTAGCATTCTCCAACGTTTCGGTTAAGGTTTCGGTAACTTGCAGACTAACAGGTGGGAAATCGAAGTGCATTTTCATTTTGGGGATTTTGTATTTCTCCTCGTGAGTTATGAGCGCGATTTTTCTTATTTCTCCAGATTTGTATGGGCTATCGTATTTTTCACTAACAAGTTTTAATGGCTCGCTGTCTTGAGTTTCAAAACTGGGTCTTTGTATGGTAGTCAGTCTAGTGCGTTTGGTTATGGTAGTGGTAGATTTGGTTGATTGTTCGTCAGTTTGTGTAATCAGAGTCTTATTGGTGACCGTAATATCAGAGGTGGTTCTAGAGGATTGCGTACTAGCATGAGCTTCACTACTTTCTCGTGGTTTTAGCTGTTCCTCAACATTTGGCAACTCTTTCGTTTCGATATCAACTACCTTAATGTCAGTATTCTTTACTTCGTTTTGCACATTGTTTGCCGAATCAATAATTTGAACCTCATCAACACCACTTGGTTCGATATTTGTACTAGTGTTTTCAGTGGATACGTATGCCGTTGTCAAAGCTTCAGACAATACAGTGGCGTCAGGAATTTTTTCTTCTGTGGTTGTTGCCGTATCTTTGGCATCGGGCATTTCAATTGAGGAGGTTACTATGACGTTATCTGGATTATCTATCTCTTTCAATAGTATACGACCATCTGAACCAATAGTCTTGTTTAATCTCATTGTACGTATTGTTGTAGTTTTTATAATAGCGCCGTCCGTTTGTGTAGTGGTTGTTGAGCTTTCGCTTGGCTCTTCAATGATGATAGGTGATTTAGTTTGCATTTCTTCGCTATTTGTTTCTCTCGTTTCTGATTGTATTGTCTTATCCGTCGTCGTAGCAGAGTGCTCATGTGGTATACGTCTAACGAAACTTGTTGTACGTACAGTTACAGTTTTTACTACACCGCTGTTTTGATCGGCATCTGCCACAATGTCGCTAGGTTCTTCAGCCAATAATTGACTTTCCTTTGCATTCGTGCTAATATGTTCCTTCGTAGCTTCTTCAACGTTTTGTGTAATCTTTTTTACGGTTTTCGTTTTACGCACACGAATTGTTTTAATGACCTCACCACTGAACTTTTCATCCTCTGCAACTGTTGCAAGGATTTGTTCGTCTGTACATACATCACCAATTGCTAAAGTCTCCGTATTATCCAGTTTCAAGATCTTTTCCTCTACTGCGGTCGTGGGCATTGGTGCAGATTCCGTTTCTGTCGCTTCTTCTGTAGCCTCGGCAACTTCACTTTCGTTTACATTCTGTGACTTGATGCTCATTGTACGTACTGTCGTCGTCTTAACGACACCACTGTCCGCAACTTCACGCACAATCGATTCAGATTTCTCAATTGTGGGTTCTTCCCTCGCTTCCTCTGCCACGTCAATATCCTCTACTGTTGGTGGCACGTTTTGAGGTTCAGGCGACTCTTGTTTTTTCTGTGTTATTTTCTTAACAAATTTGGTCTTTCGTACCGTCGTAGTCTTTACGACACCACTTTCGTCTACTATTGGTTCTTTTTCTGTTCTATTTGGTATTGCACTTATTTCATTCAGGGGCTCTGTGGTTTCTAAAAGAGGCTGTGGCTCTGTTACTCTTATTTCGGCGACTTTCTGTACTATTGGTTGCTGTGTTTGTTTTTCGCCGCTTAAAAAGTCATTTGTCAAAGTTTTAATATCTGTTCGTTCTTTGGGAACGGGTAGAGCAAATTCCACGTTGGTTTTACTCGATTCAATATCGATAGCAAAAGCAACTTGTTTCGTTGGTTTTTCTGGAGAAACTGGGCACTCCTTCGAAGGTTTCGGTACCATTAATTTCTGGGGCAAAGTGGTCTCTTCCATACTTTTCTTGATTGGCTCAACTAGTTTTTTCTCCTCCTTTGTAACAGTTGCAATAGCTGCATTTGTGGTTGAACCATTCTCTTCCGACACAAATGTATCGACAATCGCTGCCGGAACCTGCTTTCCCGGTTTGACTTTCTTTTTCTCTTTCATGTCTCTTTTTGCCAGTTTTTGTGGTTTATCGGTTGTCTGCTTTTCAGCGGTGATGAAATCCGTGACACGGGTTGATATGTTATCTTCCACCACTACATCAATGGACCCGAAAACTGGCTCTTGAACTGTCTCTTTTGTAATAATAGTTTCTATCGGGGTGGTTTCGGTTATAGGCGAAATCATGGTTTCTTTAGTAAATGCTGGTTCGTTTTCTACTACACTCACTCGCTCTACAGTTGGGCTTATATCTTCACCTTCATCAATGAGGACTTCCTTTCCATCAATAATTTTTGTAACAATTCTTCGCTTTATTACAGTCGTCGTCTTGGTTATATTACCGTCTGTGGTAGTTCTTGAATAAGTTTCGACTTTTGGTTCATCTTCCGCAACACAAACAATTCGCGCATCTGGTTGAAATTCATTAACATTCTGTGTTATTTGTTCAATGCCGTGGTCTACCGATTTGCCTTCAACAACATTAATGGTGTGCTCAATAGATTCGTTTGGTGTTTCCTGTGTTGCTTCTTCTTGTTCAACAATTTCCTCCTTTCCATCAATTATTCTAATTATTCTTGTACGAGTGATTAAGGTCGAGTTTTTCTTTGTTGAAGTCTTGATAATCGACGTGGCATAACCGTCGGTTGAAGAAATTTCTTCACCTCTTGTAATAGTTTCTATAGGTGTATCATTTACTTTCACGAGTTCTTCGTCGACAATGTTGAAACATTCATCAATAGAAGCATTGGTTTCCTCTAGGTTCTTCTGATTATTTTTCTTCTTCTTATCTTTCTTTTGTACTTTCGAAGATTTCTCTGCAGCCTGCTTCTCAGCAGTAATGAAATCGTCTATACTAGTTTTAAGAGTGGGCTGTTTTGACACTGTTTGAAGAATTTCTGCCATTACTTCAATTTCTTCGCCTATAGGTGATTGTACAGATTTCTCTTTAATGTTTCCTTCCGCTGCTTCAACAATAACTTCTTCAATAAATGGGTTTTCTTGAAGAGTTGTGATATCTTCGACGACAGATTCTAATTTAGATTCTTCAACAATTTGAGTTTCATTAATAGGTGTAACAATTTCCTCAACAGATTTTGATGTAGACTCTTGAACAGTTGGGTTTTTCTGAATAGGGTTGGTCATTTCCACAACAGATTCAGACGAAGATTCTTTAACAATTGGAGTTTCTTCAGCGGTTATGATATTTTCCACAACAGATTTTGGTGTAGCCTCTTCAACCAGTGGGTTTTTCTTCACACTTTCACTGCTTTCAATCCCAGTTTCGGAGCCAATCGCTACAATTGGTTCTCTTTCTACAATTGGTTTTCTTTCTAGAATAGGCTCAACCACATTGTTTTCATTTATTTGATTCTCCTCAGTTGCTTTTATTGCTTGGTCGGCAATTTCGTATGGAGTTTCTCCAAGTGCAGAGTTCTTATTCACCTTAGATACAATGTCCACAGAGCTTTCTGTTGTAGAGTGCTCTTTCGAAACTATTTCTGTTGGGGATACTGTGAATTTTGCCACAAATTTCTCCTCCTGTGAGCTGATTGATTTTCCATCAATCTTCCTATCAATTTCTGAACCTTCTGGAATTGAGATTTCTTTGGGATCATTTTGATCCTTTGTCTTTCTTTTGTCTTTCTTTTTTATTTTTTCTGATTTTCCCCTTTCGATGTTTATGAATTTTGTAATACTTGATTTAACAGTTTCTGGGGTTTCTACCAGCACTTTCGTAGTAGGTTCTTCTGTTAATTGTTGCTTCTCATAAATCACCAACGGCTCTGAAACGTGCACAACTGTGGTGTTTTCCAGTTTTTTTGTGGTATTTGCACTAACGGTCTCTTCGGTAGTTATTGACAGTTCTTCAACGGGAGCTGTGTCTGCCGGCTCCTTTGACTTCTTCTTATCCTTCTTTATAGATGGTTGGCTATCGACAGATTCAATAGCCTTCTCAGTTACAAACTTTTGCTCTTGCTTTGGGTTAACTTCAATCAATGCTGTGCTCAAGGTCTCTGATTTCTTCCTATCTTTCTTTGTAGATTGTTGAATCTTTTCTTTGTTTTCAACCCTTTCAGTGGTGACTCTTTCAGGTTCTGCAACCATTTGGTTGATTCCGACTTCCGTTTCGACTGAGGGTTCATTGTCAACTACGTCCTCTTCTATCACAACTTCTTTTCCGTCAATGATTCTTGTAATAATACGTTTAGTTACCGTTGTGGTTGTGACCGTAGTGGTTGTGGATCCTCCATTTTCTGTTATGACCTTAGTGTATTCGGAAATCTCTGGTACATCCGCGACTTCACTAGTCGAAATTACTTCGACTGGCGAATTTTTACTATGTGATTTGGACTTTTCTTTCCTCGCGGGTTTGGCCGGTATGTCTTTTAGACTTTCGGATGCAATAAAGTCAGTTGTGCCTGATTTTAGAGCATCCGCTTTTTCACTAGGAGGAACGATGTTTGCAATAGGAACTACTTTTTTTGCTAAAATAGATGACTTCTCAACAGAAACAGGAACTTTTTCAGTAGCAAGGCTAACTTTGACGGCTTCTTTCTCTATAATTGTTTCTGACTTTTCCTTCTTCTCCACAGGCTCTTCTATTTCACCTGAATGTTTATGTTTCTTTTGTCTTTTGGGTTTGGCTGGTTTTTTCTCCGACTCATTATCATGCACAGCGTCGCTATGAGTTTTAACTTGTTGCTTGGTTGTATCTGTCATTCCCACAGGAACAGCTGCCTCAGCGGCTACTGTGGTCTCTCCATGAATTTCAGACACAACTTCAACGTGTTTCACTTTCCTACTATCACGTGTATGCTTCGTGTCTTTGTGAGATTTACTTGTTACAGTTACGGTGGATTCTTCCACAGATTTTATATGCTTGTCATGCTTTTCGTGTTTTTCATGCTTATCGTGCATTTGTCGAACCTCCACTTCTCTGTGCGTTGTTGGTGGAGATCCATTTTGCCGTCGCGATTTCGAATCCGTCCGTTGACCTTTTGGCGGTCGTTGTTCTTTACGTGGATGCGGCACCGGTGCCACGGCGACAAAGGCTGTGTCTTCTCTTCTCTGAACTGCTGGTGCATTCCGAGAAGGAGACTTTAGTGGTCGTCTATTATTATTGTTCGATGTCGTGGTCGCATATGTCGTTGTAGTTGTCGCTGCAGTTTTGGTTGTCAATTTTTGTTGCTGGTTTCTATTTGTATTTGAATCATGCTTGGTTGCTATAATGCGGATTGGCGTTTGCTGTTGCTGTGGCTTCTGACTGGATGGCTGGAAAACATTACTTCCCCCATGATGTATACCAAATAGTACTTCAGCATAAGTCGTGAACTGGTTAGGATCTGTTCTAGGCATTTCCTGTATTTTAGACATTGTGGGACTTGGGGGTACTCGGGCGGGTTCCACCTCTTGTGGGCGCACACTTTCCATAGGTTGCAAAGGCGCAGAGTAAGGAGCTTCTGGTACAAACACCGCCTCTGAAATAAGCTCAGGCTCCAAGGCCTTTTGTTGTGCTTGTGAAATATCACCAACTTCAGCTGGAATCGACTCAATTTCATTCACTTCAAATTGGCCGAATGTTATATCAGGCCGCGGTTCATCGACTTCAATTGATTGAGGTTCATATAACTGCGGGTGCTGTTGTGGGTGTTGGGTCTGTTCGTAAGATGGTGGCTCTCTAGTTGCCTGTTCGTAAGTAGGCACAGACTCGCTAAACGGTTGCAAGGGCGTTGATTGTTCAAATTGTTGTACTACCTCCTGTACATGTTGTTGTTGTGAATTAACAGCATGCGTTTGAGTCGTTGTCACATTTTGTACAATGGACGCAAGCGTAGTAACTACCTGATCGATAACGCTTTGATTTATTTGAGGCTGCTGATATTCCGTTAAATATTTTTGTGGCTGAGTATCGTAGGCCACATTTTGTAGCTCTTGATAAGGTTTGGATGATTGTTGTTGATAATATAATTGAGTTTGGTCTGCAGTTGGCGCATAAACCGTTTGATACGATTCAGGTTGTTGCTCTGTGGGATAGTAACCGGCCATTAATTGATATTGTGTAGCCGTCGGCTGATACTGATACTGCGCGTAGGTCGTTTGTGCTGTCGTGCCTTGGGGATATTGCATTTGTATAATCTGTTCGTAATAATTTTGAGAGGTCGTCGATTGGTTAGGCTGAACTACATGTTGTGCCTCTGGCACATTTGCGTAGCCCCACTGACCCGCATCGGCCACATTTTCGTACATGCTCTGATAGAGCTGAGGATCGGGCTGCAAATAAACGGCTTGTATTTCCGCGGCGGTCATTGGAGCATTGCCCGCTGTGACGGGCCTCTCCACATAGCTACTAGGCAATGAAACTGAGTCAACATAAGTGCTTGGCACCGAAGTAGATAGAGATACTGTGTCGACATAAATATTTGCGGTCGTTGTAGCATCGTCAGGGTTAGGAGCTGTAACTGGCTCAACAAAAGTATTTGCTAATGGAGTTGTTGGAACGTCTTGACTTGTAGTTGTCACAACATTTGCATAAGCAACACTTAAGTTGTTCGTTTCGATTGGAAAATCACATGCTGGTTTCTGGTATTCCACGATATTTGTATTCGTTTGTATAAGTGTGTCGACCACTGGCAGTTGTTTCTGCACTTGTGGTTCTTGGTTTGCTTGCTGTTGTGGCTGCTTGGACGCATGCGCCTGCGCTGACGTCACGCAGTCACTAGTTGAAGCCATGGTAATAACTGTTCTGCTGCCACTCTGTGAGCTTCTTTGTTCAGCAGTCGCAGCAAGCTGACGTTCCAATTCAATACCGCGCAATACTTCAGCGTACGAAGTAGAGCCTGGTGCCCATATTGGGCTACGCGAACGCATACGTTCTTGCGTGGGAGCGAGCAATCGTGCTTGCTGCTGTTGTTGCTGTGCTTGCTGTGCTTGCTGTTGTCTTGTATGTGTTTGTGGACGCATAGACGTTGTTATTGTAGCAGAAATTGCGTGTGGATCGCGCTGCTCACGTGTCGAGTGTTGTGTTGTTGACGCGTAATATTGCGTTTCGTCGTGCTGTGGACGACGCCGCGGCGAACGACCACGACGTTGTTCTCGAGGCGCGTACAACTGATGTTGTTGCTGGCGTGCCGCGGGTTGTGGCGCTTCCGAGCTCGGGCGCTGATAAACAGTTTCTTCATGTACTTCTACAGGCGCTTCATGGCACGCACTTACTGTTACGTCTTGTAACTCACGCCGTTGCTGCTCGGGGCTACCCGTCACATGATGCGTTGTTATTGTACGCGTTTCTATGACGTGCTGTCCACTTTCGTTCACATGCTCACTTTGTGTGCTATGCACTTGTGGCTCAGATGTCGTTATTGTATGCATTGAAGCGTCAAATCTATCCATTTGCGGTTGTTCCGTTGGCAATTCTTGCGTTGGTATGGTATTTGTGGTTTCATATTGTTGAGGTTCAAATTCTTGTACTCTTTGTGGGGCATGCCTCGCAGCCTCTGGCCGGGCTTCTGTATTATTTGCGGTAGTTGTGGTAGTAATGGTGGTTGTGGTGTTGTTGTTGTTGTTGGTTATTGTAACATTAGTGATGTCTAGTTTGGCGTTTTGTACTTTACTCTTATGTAAAACATTTTCCGTTTGTGCGAAGCTAACTGGACTTGAATGTCCGGAGAGCACCTCCGCATAGGATAAGCCTAATTTGGATGGCTTCAATAGCATGGACACAGCCGATGATGTGGTAACAACGGAATGCGGATCCAGCGTGTACGATAAGGCTGCGATCCCATCGTATTTCTGTTGCATGTCATCAATAGATGTACGCAGTGCCTAGCATTGGTTTTAATAAAAAATAAAGGACGAGATTTGCCAAATTTGTTAGAGGTTTTGTTTCGCAAACAAAATTATATGTATATATGGTACGAGCCTCAACGAAACTAATCACCCTATCTGCTAGCATTTTGCTAATTACCCTGAATTCCTGCCATCAAATGCAATAAAGTTTAGTTACTTAACACTCTAGGGTTGTGAAATGACTAGACAAGAGATTTTTATTAATTTTAAATTAATATTTTATTTTGAAATCGTTTCTGGTTTTGGGGTCATGTCATTGTTTATAATATTATTTGTTTCTTCTCTTAATTTTACGCTTCTTTATAGTACATATATACGCATGTATGTATATATGTAAGTGGATGTTTACAATAATGGTTCGGAAACGTGGACAACAAACAAAAGTTAAGTGTTTTCACGTAAACGCCGAGGTAGCACGTACATTTGCCGACAGTTTTTAGCCGCCGGGACACACAGTCGACATTGGGAGCCTGCCGTTGGGTGCCGCGGCAGTGCAAGTGTGCGCAAACGTACACGCGATTCGGCGTATTCGGTAGCTTCATTGGCGGTGGCTGCTACTGAGGTAAAGTGTTTACATAACTGTATATATATTTGTTGGATTAAAGTTTACTGTAAGTACGCGTTTTCAAGTATTTAGACTTTTTCGGGACGCACACAATCTGTCAAACACTTCTTTTTAACAATTAGGTACGAAAATTTAAATTATCTTTAAAATAATTAATGTTTTTCCTATACATTATTAAAATTATAAGTATTTATAGTAGAAATGTCGTAATGTATGGTATTTAATGTAATTGGTTTTTGTTGTTGTTTTTGTTTATCTCTTTAAAGATGTGTATAAATGGCGGTGGAAGTTTGGCATATGCGCCTAAATCTATGTTTCTAACACTGCATCGTCCGGTGTGCCGCGATGGATCAACAGTTTAATGCGCTCATTGCGTGCGGTTATTTTCGAGTGTAGGTTCTTAACACGCTCCCGACATGCCTAAATATATATATATATATATATATATATACGCACACATTTATAACCATACAGTGACACAGGCAAACGCACAGAAGGACAAGATGGTCAAGTAAATATTTATGTTGGTACAAATGAATTTTAATGAGTTCAATAGGTTGTTTTTCAATACGCATTAGACATAGAGAGAGCGAGACAGATATACCCATTTACCAGAGGAAGAAGAAGGCAATTTTTATTTAAAACCATTTTTTTTTTTTTTAAATAAATTCAACAATTTAGAGCGGCGTAATGGAGTGAGTTCAAGCAACAAGCAATTAATAATTATAAATTTTTTTTATATTTTTGGCATGAGTTAGGTTAGGGGAAGCATAATAAAGTTGTGTAGCACATGAATGAGTAGGACCAAGCCGGTGATCATCAGTTTACATTTTTGATTAGTTTTTAAATAGCAAATGTATATTTTTCATAAATTATTTTATAATTTTTATAAAATATTTGCGCATTTTGTATTTTTAAGCATCGATTTAGTAGCATTTATGCATTATGTATGTATGGTGGAAGTGTTAATTAGTGAAATATTGTTAATTCAGTACCATTACCGTCGCAATTTTACCATTTTTCGTAGCAAATGTCAGAAAGCAACAACACCATTTGTTTTATATGTTGTTTTTTATACGTTTGTTGTATGTTTTATGTTATATGTTCATGTACGTTTTTTATATGTATACGTTCCAAACATATTATGTATAAATTTATATTTTATTTCATTTTTGTTATAAAATAAGTATGTAAATAAAAGAAAAAAGAAATACAAAATGTCAAATAATGTTGAAAATTATAAACTAAAATTTTTTTTATAATAATTAATTTTTAATAATAAACGAAAACTATGAAGCATAAAGTTTGGAAAGTAAAATAAATTAAAGTACTTATATAAGAAAGAGAGAGAGAGATAAAGATATAATTTACTCCCGTTTTCCAGCCGTACCCAATAAGTGCAGATGAGTTATGAGCATGAAGACTCAAATAGCAACCATTTATGTATATAATAATTAGTTATAATTCAATCGAATAATTTTATTACAATAGAAAAATCAAGCTGTAAGAAACCAACTACAGTTTATGTTTATTTACAATACAAGTACCTGTACTAGTCATTTTGTTTTCTAAATAAGGTTAGGTACTACTCAATCGCTTTTAGTGTGCAAATTCGCATGTGAAAAGGTGCTTAATGAAATGCAAATTGTAAATGGAAACTAAATGAATTAAATAATGTGTGAATGGATGAGTTCATGAGCATTACTATACTGATATAATGACGCGAATTGTATATGTACTTAAGCACGCGATTGTAGCTTTCCGTGCACTCACACAAAGCTTACGTGAGTGACGCGATGTAGCTGTGACCGAACAATTGAACAAGGTGCGTGGCAACTAATAGTTTGAAAATACCGCGTATTTATACTAAAATAATACGTGCGCGTTTATAGAAAGAAAAGAAAAAATACTATTTTACACGAATTTATGAAATATTTGCAACAATTCAAATTTTTTTTTTTGATTTTTTTTGAGGTTGTTTGAATCATTGCTTTTCATATTCGATAAATATTAATAAATTAAAAAAAAATTAAAATTTTCACACACAACTAGTGCGTATATAGCCATTTATATTTAAAGAGGCAGCCTTCAAGGTGAACACACTTATCCGCACATAACTGTACATTTGCGTTACTGCAAGACAAGCGGCTAAAAATAAGCGCTATGACAGCAGCCTTTTAGGCATTTCCATACGGTTTACGAAATTTGTTTAAAGGTTTCTATATTGACGCTCAGCTACAGCATGTTGACCGCCATAAATGTTTATATATATGCCACGTGTTTACTTTGTATTTGTACAAAGGATATACATGTACTGTTTAGCTCACAGGTTGACGTTTTTATAAATAAACAAAAATATTTGTGGGTTTGATTTTAATTAGAGTTCGTAAAAATATTTTATTATAAATACGATGATTGTGATGACAAAGTTGAAAATTGTAGAAAGTGATTTAAGATGTTGTCCTTGTTTCAATCCGAAACAATTGAATTTCAGTTCATTTACTTTAAATTTAGTTCTAACCATTTTCAAAACAAATTTCTACAACTCCCTCGCATGTCAAAAATGATGAATATGACTTTATGTACGATGACATATATGATCGTATCTCGTCGTATCGTCGATCGTATATGATCATATACCTCATATATGTGGATGATTATATATGGTGATAAATATAGAATGAAATGTCGCTGCACGGTATTAAAATACAAATGTATGGTGGTGGTGGCATGGTAACAAATACACTCAACCAAAAAACTCATGGAAAACATAAAGAAATAAAACATAAAAATTAACTAGAGTTTAGGTGAGATGTCGTGCAGATGCAATCTGCGTACGATTTCGATGTGTGCATTAAATGTTGAAACCAAAGAAAAAAAATCTAAATAATCAAAAATATAATATATAAACTAAAGTTCCGTACAAAAATAAAAAGAAACAAGAAACGTAAAATTGAAAAATTATTAAAACCAAAAATACAAATCATAAAACAAACTTAAAGCGAGGTATTTGTACACCAAAAAAAATTTAATTGCCAATTTCAAAAACTTCGCAGCCACCGTGCAACTTCTGTAGCCTTGAGAAAATTTTGCTACTCATAAATTTTGTAAGAAAAAAAATTAAATAAGAAAATGTTTCACTAAAGCGAAAAAATATATTAATTATAATTACAATACTGCTAGAGGTTACTCAAGGGGGTTTCAGGGCGGGTGCGTGTGTTAGTCAATTTACAAATTCGTTAGCGATTGTCAACAATAGTTGTACGCTTTGGGAACCGTTTGTGTTATTGAAAATAAACAGCACCAAATGTTTTGCGATTATGATTTCGATGTCAATGGATAACTGTGCTTTTAACTTCGAAGCCCTCCAACGCTTAGCCAATGTAGCAAAGTAACGAAGGTGAGAGGGGCACAGCACAGCTAATACCTAAATATTGGTCTCAAAAACTTACAAATATATTTATAGATACGCATTTTTCATATATATTTCGGGCCTTAAACATTTCAACTACCAACTATCAGAAAACAATTATCAAAATTGTATCCTAGTGATAGCTTGACTATCACACTGCCTCACAGCTACTAAAAAATTTCATTTTAAATTTGCTATATATTTTTTACTATCCAATTAATTGATAAGAAACATAAACACCTGCCTGTTCTGTTTACATACCTGTTGCTCTGCTAATGCACGCTCACGATCGTGTGGCAGATACGTGGGCGCCATAACGAGTCGCAATTGTTGCTCCTCTTGTATGATCTTCTGACGCAATGTCTGCATCTGTTGCTGGTATATGTCTATCTGGTTGAGCGTCTCTTCCAGACTGGTGGTTTTGGCGCGCACCAATTCCGCCAGTCCGTCCAAGACCTTCAGCAGATCATCGACATTTTCGCTAAGACGCGGATCGCCACCCATACCATTGCGGAAGTGAACCTGTGCCGAAAACGAAAAGAGAAAAGGGAGAAGAGAGAAAGATCGGCAAATGCGCGCCTGTTATTTACACTGTTCTCAAACAATAGAAATCATTTAATTGATATAATTGTTTACAATTGTAAAGTAAACTATGTCAAGGCGTTTGGACTAAGAAAAAGTAGTACCCACCTCCAATTTTTCAATAGACAGACGCAGTTTGGTCTTCTGTACATTGATGTCAGCCAATGTTTTCTCGCAGTAGCCCAATTGATCGCGAAGCGGTTTTTTCTTGTGTTGTGGTGAATCCAGGGATTGTTTCGTCTTGTCTATCCAGCCGCGTATGTCCTTGATTTTGCGTTCGCATTGATCCCATTCCTCACAGGCTTCTTGTAGCAGGGAATTCTGTATGCGCATAGGGGTGTAGTTGAAAGGAGAGGAAACAATGTTATTGTACGTTTAAGAAGTTGCTAAAGAAATATGTTTTTCCGATACTCCTGAAAATTCTAATTAAAATTTTTCAATAAAGTTATAAAGGTTAAGCTCTTTGATTATAGCAACCAAAAACAAACCGTTCAGCAAACGATTCGGAGATCTGTCCGCGACATACAATACTTACAATAAACCTTTATTTTAAACACAATACTTCATTTTCTTTCTGCCTATTCACCAGCCTTTCGCTTTAACCTACCCTTTCCAGCAACACTGCTTCCACGGAAACCTTTGCATCTTCGGCCTCTTGCAGTTTTTCTTTGAGATCGCCCACAGTCGTTACTTGTCCAATGTGTTCCAGTTCTTTATCCATTTCGCTCAAATGCTTCACGATCGGTTTAATGCTCTTCACAGCCACTACATAGTCATTGAGTTTGTTACGCGCCTCGGGCAGTGTACGCAGTTCGATTGTCTGATCGAGGAAGGTACGTTTCTCCGCCACCCACGCCATCACAATTTGATACAGATTCATAAATCTTGTCCATGCATCTAAACTATCTCCAACTTGTTGTTTCTTTTCATCTAACCACGAGCGTACTTGTCCCAATTCCTGTGCCAACTGATCGATCGTCGATTGAACTAGTAGTTTTTCATTACTGTTGCGGCAATTGTCGATAATCAGTTGCCCATTTGTCTTGACCATTGTGAAACGTTCATAAATGCCGGCTATTTCCTGATTGATACGATGCAGTAGTTCTTTCATCTGTGCGGGTGCGAGTGTACGATCTTGCACTTGCACCTCCGCCTGTCGCAGCCATCTTTGGATCTCATCGACGCCGCTGAGATATTCGGTGCGTACAGTCTTGGCTCGTTTGAATTCTTTCTGTTTTGTTTCCATGGCGCCTTGTACACGCTCTGAGAGCAATTCCAATGTTGTGAATTCTTGTGCTATATCACTTGGTACCAGATTTTGTTTCTGTAAGTAGTTTTCTTTGGTGTTGGCGATCAGTTGGGTACTCTCCTCAACTGCCCTGCCAACTTGTTGCTGCAAATCGTTCAAAGACTCTTCAATGGCGTCAATATTTTGGTCAAAAGTGTGCACTTCTTGTATCTGTTCGAGTAAGGCGTTGAATTTATCTTGCAACTCTGAGATGCGATGGAAGACCGCTTCGATCTCTTCCAGATCCTTGCCAACTAAACGATCCTTCTCGCGTAAAGTGTCGTTTAATCTGCAAAAGAGTTGAGAGAGAAAAAGGAAAAGAATTGCAAAATATTACAAAAGAGTTGAAAGATTGTTTCATAGACCAAAATTTTATTCGTTGTATAGTCCGTTATTGAAACTCATAAGATTTATGGCAAAGGCCACGCGGTCAGCGGTGTTGTTACGAAAAAAGTAGCCAAAATCGCGCAAAATGTGTGCACAAATCACTTCGGCTTTTCACAAAAGAAATTCAAAAGTTTTTCAAATCCTCAGATTTGCGTTTCAGTTTAACAGAAATAATAATGCGTGTATTTTTAAACGATTGCGGCAATCGAACACTTGAAAAGTTTATACAATTGTATATATGTATAACTATATAGTATAGTATTATTAGGATTAATAATGCGTCAAAGGTTTCCGTGGAAGAAATGCGACCGCGCTAGTAAAAGAGAATTCTCCAAATGAATGAGGCGAAATATTGTTTGGCTGAGCCAGCAGAGGCCGACGAATGGGCCAACAGCAAAGAAGCGCTAGTTAATTCGAAAACACTTTCGAAATTGGCAACGTAGCGAACAAAGAGCTTCGAAAGCAACTGAGCGATCAGCGGCGGCCTTAAAGAGGATGTGTGGCGATCGTTTACTCACACAAATTAATGGCCGCCTTTATGCCCAGATGGCCTCTGCCAACAAAAAAAAAAACACTTTGAAGCGGTAATTGACCGTTTTGCCACAAAAACGCATCGACATCTGACAGATATTTTACTCAAATATTGAACTTTTATTCGAAATAGCTGTGTTCTGCCGTTTAACACTTTGTTTTGTTATTATTTATACTAATAGCAGAAGTACAATGAAGGAATCGCACGAATTGATGAAAACAAATAAATGGTGAAAACATAATTATAATTGTCTGCTTGTTGCAGTAAATTCAAAATGCAGGAGAGTACCCAGAGAAGAGCGTGAGCACAAGTGTACGATATGTGGAGCATGAAAGGCGATTTTTAAAAAAGCCGGTTATGTGAGTTCGCAATTATTTTTTAATTCTATTGCTGAGCACAAAAAATGTGCTCATTGTTATCTATTCTTGGCGCCAACAAGAACGGCATTTCGAATCATTTATATTTTTTTGTCCTTTATTGGCATTTCGAGTACCGCGTGAAAATTGTAAATATACAAGCAAAAATAACAGCAAATCATTTGTACGGCTGTGGGGAGGTATGATTACGTGGGGAGATATTTTAATTATATAATTAATTATATATGTATACTCGTAAACATAAAAGGAAAAGCAATAATAAATAATACAAAAGGAAAAATATTCAAAAAATTAGTATAAACAATTGATTGGAAAATAAAGTTGATATTTTGTGATGGCAAAATTTTACATTTATAATTGATAAAAAAAATATTTTTTGTAGCGCTATTTTTTAGACTTATTTACCTATTTCATTTCATAGTTTTTAATATTTTTTTCTTTTTTCTTGTACACTACCTAAAGCATTCGGGATATTCTGAGGTTGTTGCCATGCCACCGCGAATTGTTTTTGTATCGAAGAATTTTGTTGTGATTCCCTTTTCTTTGCTTTTTTAGCTTATTTATTTATTTAATTTAAATTCCTACTTTAGGATTCACCAATAATAATCACGGCAGACACAATGACGTCATTTGCACCACACCCAGGTCGCGTATACGCAATGTGCGCAATACGCAGTACACATTGTGCGTAGTACATGTATAACAATATAGCAGATGCATTGAAATGGTACATTTTTGGTACAGATGCATATATATATTCTAATAAAATATAACGCTAATTTATATCAATCAATATATATCATATATTGGACGTAAAAATTTATATAAAATTACAGCGACTTTTTTATGCCACATTTTGGAATTGCAGACCTTTAACTTTCGATTTTTAATGTGTAGGATATATGAAGAAGAATAAATAAATAAATAGTGACAGACTGAGTGGCAGGCGCACATGCCGCTATAGCCGTTGCTGTTGCTGTTTCTGTTGCCGGAGATGATGCGCTGATATATCAGTGTTATATGTTTATATACATACATATATGTATGTTCAAGCTTTATAAAATATATACGTAATGTGCAAGCAATGTTAACCTAGTATTTAACGGCTTTTCAAAAACCAATGCGTATTTGGCCGCACGCCAATTGAGTAGAAAAAAATTCAAGAAATCCACAACAAAAAACATTACTTATACACATCTATAAAAAATGTAGTAAGCACCGCAAACAAGAAAAAGGCAAATCAGTTGAAAAATTGAAAAAATAAGAAAACTCAAATGCAAATTTACAAAAGCAAAGAATAAAAACAAAACAAAAAGGTGTTAGTGTCAAAAATATTTAAAAATAATGCACGTATTGAAAATAAATTCGGCGTAATTTTTCGTATACTTTTACGGCGCTGACAGAGCGAAGCAACAAAACCGAAACACACAAGCAAACTTGAAATTACTTTTTCTTTTTCCTGTGATTTCAGATTTTACTATTCCACTTTTAAAATGTGTGCTTGTATGTGTATTGATATGTGTCTTGTATGTGAGTGCGTGTGTAAATGTATCTGCACGTTGTTAGCTATATATTATACAGCACAATTTGAAAAGCTAGTTTTATTGCTGCATTTGTTTTGTTTTTTTTTGCATAATGCTTCTTGTTTTGTTCTTGGAAATTCAGAAAAATTATATTTTTTATGTTTGGTCTTTTTCACACTTTTCCTATTGCTTAAGACATTTTCTGATTTGAATAAAAAATTTTTGTCATTTTTTCTTAACTTAGTGCTCTAAAAATCCACTTATCTATTTTGGTTTGTTTGAAATATAATTAAATTTTTAAATTATTGTTGTGAAATATGACATAGAATGTGTTAGCAATGGAATGTCAGCGCCAATGAGGAAACGCTTAGAAAACGGTTATAGAAAAAAGAAATAAATAAATATCCAGTGATGCATGAAATACATTTAAGTGAAATACATTCACCAAGCTGGTGAGGCCATAAAAATTTATGTAAAAAATTTTAAGAATTATTAAACTGAAGTTTGGAAATAAATGCAATAAAATATATAAATATTTGTATCCTAACAGCGAAAACAATTTTCGTGTCTTCATTTCAAAATTTCCTTTTTACACCTCTGCGGCTAAAGTACTAACTTCATTCAAAATTTCCATGAAATTGTTTCAAACATTCCTGACTAATCGCCCGCACTTTTCAGTTTTCTGGTGTACGCAGAAACGCCCCACCAAGTTATAGTACAATGAAGTAATGAAATGCAGCAGCGCTCGCACAACATGAAAAACTAGAAATTCTTGAAATTGCTACAAAAACGTGAAAAAACAAATCGAAAAAGAAACTGCAAACTCCGACCAACGGCCCAGCATAGAAATAATGTCGAATTTCAAATTGGCCACAAACTTGATTCAACAAGTGTCAAGAGCGTCTCTTTAGTCTGTGGTCTCCATTCAATGGCACCACAAAGCGATGTCAGAGTCCACAGTTAATAGTCAATGCGCTGACCACCGGCTGACCTCGCAAACCACTTCATTTCATAGCTGTTGTTGGTTTTTTTTTTTGATAATTTATTTGTTTTTAGAGTTCTAAAACGTTTATCGCCTAGCTTTCTAGCTTCAAACTCTTTCACTGCTTTAAGTTCAAGCGTGTGCAAATTATGCTGCTGCATCCATTTATCCATATACATTCGCTCGGACGCTCATTAGGTCTCTTAGTAAAGTTAAGATCAAAAATAACTAAATGAAAACAAACCAAAAACAAAAAAAACGATGACTTAATCGCCGAGCAAACCGAACCTGCGTTAGCGTGTCGCGCATTTGGTGACAAAGCAGGTGACAAAGCAGGCGACAAAAACAATAACAAAAGCATAAAAAACCGAATGAAATAAGCTATGACAGCAACGTTTTCTAGGCTATTGTTTAGTTTCGCTGTTGTGTACCCCACCACCGGCTTACTCGATTTACCACAGTTCTAGTTGTTTCGCTTACACGCCATTTCAGTGTTGTTTGCTTGCGTTACTTACGTAGTTTCTACATAATTAGCTACAAAGTTAAAAAGGAGCGAAATATTTGAATTTTTTCTGCTTGGAAACGAACCTCTTGCTTTCTTACGACAAATGCTTGCAAATGCGTGCGCTCACAGCAATCTCTAGGCAACCGCAATAATTTCGTTTCCGCGAAATCTTCGTTGCTTATTAATAGTCTAGCTGCAGCTAACTGCCGCTTACTATTCTCGCTACTGCTGCTGAGATCGTTCGTTCTTCAGTTCTTTGGCTTTGTCGGCTGTTGGTTTAGCTTTTTGTTTTTATCTACTAAACTACTAAGTCAGTCTTTTGCTCGTGTAGGTGGATCTGCTCTTGTACATTGGCTTGTTGGTCTCCGTTTATGCTCAGCCTAGTCACGACTGATCCAACCTCCTCTGCAACGCTCGGTGGGTTTGGAAAGAGGAGGCAGGCGTGTGCTTGCGTATCGCTTGATTTACTTTCGTCCAAATGCTGCAATCTCTGTGCAATGGGATTCAAAGCCGCCGTTGATGAGCTTAAGAAATATGCACGTTTAACGCGTTACTCATACACCACGTGCAACACTGCAGTAGGACCGCAGAAGCTGTATGAAAGTGTTATATATGTGTAACCTCGTTGCGTTTGCGAACTGCACGTTCCCTGCTGCCTTGCAAAATAAGCAAGAAAAAAGTAGAAAAAAAATTGTATTTAGATATTTTCGTTTTGTCGAAGAAAATCTAAGCAAAAATGTAATTCGTTATACTTTTTGGTAGGTTACACGCCGTCTTTTACACTTCTCGTACTGCTTTCGTTGCGGTGTTTAACGCTTTGAATTTCCTTTTTGCTTTTGCGCAATAAACTCTTTCACTTTATAAATTGCTTACTACAGCTTTTGAGAATGTCTATTTTATTCTGCTGTAGATTTTTTATTTTGTTTTTATTTTACTTTTATCGCACGTTTTATTTTACTTTCGTATTTTTTGAAATATCTCCTTTCGAAGTTCCTTTCTTTTTTCGCTTTAGCTGATGCTCATTTTAATTTCCAGCCATCCAGTTAATCACATCCGCTTTCTTCTAACGCTAAATTCCAACTGATTTTTATTGAAAATTTGGCAACCTCAGCGGCATTCGTCATTCGTCATTCGTCATTCGATCGAGCAACGACTAAGCTCACCATATACATACATGTGTCTACTTGTGTGAGTGCGTACATGCCGTTGTAGAAACGTGGTGATCTTGCCAATAAGCTATTTCAAGCGCAGCACAATATATTCACCACTAAATAAACGTTCACAATACGATTTTTTTTTGTTGTTTTTGTTTTGTTTGAGCAATTTTCTACAATTTATTTGTTAATTTTACCAGTTCCATATTCAAGTGTTTGCCACTCTTCTCTTTTTTTTGCAAATTATTTGCACATTATAATTGATTTAATTGCTTTGAAGGCTTCTAGTATTTGTATTGTATTTTTTTTTTTCGTTTTTTAACGCACATTATTCACGATTATGTTATTCAACGCTTTTATAATGTATAACATTCAGATGTGCAATTAATATTTCTTGCCTCCAGCTGTTTTCGAAGGCAGTCATTCCAATGAATGCTCATTTGCTAAGCTACCGAACGTCTAACCGGCATACAAAAAGCCGGCTGTAAAGTCCATCAATCAGATTTCTACACTCGTATGTGTGCGTGTAAATTTGCAATGTCGTAATTTTTTCTTCTTTTGCTGACTTCACAGCGCGATAAGGACCGGCGACAAATACTCATACTCAAACTTGCAAAACTTTGCTATCATGAATGAACGGTGGGGAGCAAGTTAGTGTGGTGAGTTTTTAAAAGAGTGGAGTGACAGTGAAAGAGACACAAAAGAGCGAGGGCTTGTGAGAGAGTACAACAGAAAAGTTGTAATTTTTTATCAACGAAGAGCTCTTAAATTCTAGCAATCCCTATTGGCTATTAACTCAACTTTTACGTGAAATATATTTAAAAGTTCAAAACATATTAAATGGTTTTAAAATTGATCTAATATACGAAATAGGTAAATACATATATAAAAAGTTAAGAGAACAAATTCCCTATTTCTGCTTTTTCGCATTTATATTTAAGATTCTCCATTCTCCCGCTCCTTTTCTTAACTTTTTGTTTAGATTATGAGTTTTTATCTATTTATGTAAAGTATTTCGCTCAATTTGATTTACTTAAAGTTATACTGTGTCTATTCATTTACCTTCAAATTCGTGATAGAATAAATTTGCTTATCTTTGCGTTTATCTTGCGTTTCGTACAATTTTATTAACTTGAAACTCACTTGTGGACAAAATCCTACACCTGTCAGTAACACTGCTCTTAAATTTTAGTGCGAAACACAGGAAATGGTTTCTCATGCTCACATTTCTCATGCTCTTAAACGAAATTTCGCTCTCTCTAGCAGACGCTTCTTGAAATATGCGCACGCTACATGCTTTCAATATTTAAAGTATACATTATCATCCGGTTTTGAAAGCTATATAGTATGTATACACACTCGACACTCTTTACGTATCGATACCATCTTCCATTTCAAGATCATTATTACTTTCCTCAGCAGTCGCTCGGTTTAATTGTTTTTAGTGAACTTGGAATGTTTGCAAAATTAACAAGAGACACCCTCGTTAAAACATACAGATTCACGCGCTACTTTGTTTATACATGTGTAAGAGCATATATGTTTATATTTATATTGTCTTGTTACTCTCTCATTATTCGTTTTGTCTACGACAAAATACCGAGTCTGCATAGATTCACGCCAGCAACCACACAATGACAACAAAATAAATATTAATAAATGTATAATTACGCGATTACCTCATTGCAGTCATACGGCAAACCGGCAATCGGTTAAGCAGACAACCAGCTAGCTGTTATTCAGTCATTTCGTTTAATTGTTCGCTTTTGCTGGCGTTGAATTCATGCCAAAATTTCATTTTTGTTTTCCACTTTATTTGGGCAAAAGTTCACTATGGGTATTAAACAGTCGGAAAAGGCAGTAAATCAAACCAAATGTAAAAATAGAAATGGATAAATAACAGAGTAAAATGAAAGCGACAACATCAAAATAAACAAAAGACTTTCCTCTGCACGTTAGGTGCAGAGTATTAGAATTGGAGTCGATCAATTTGGGTGCTACGTGCCGCCGTAAATGTCACCAAAGCATTGCTAGCCGGCACTTAAAATAAGCGGGCAATTGTGCGATTGCACTCTCACACACACGCAAATGCAATCAATTTAGATCAAGTGCATATACGTATGTATATGGAATTTGTTTGGGTGCTGCTTCCAGGCGCCGCAGTCGGCACAGACAAGCGCTGGTCGCGCGATCATCGCCACCAAACGTTTTAGTTGAATTTCATTCTGACAGCCACTTTTGCAGGCGACCTGATTTTCAAATTTTCTGTCACTTTAAATAGCGCACGCACCAACTTGTGGCATGGCTGGGTGCCACATTTTTTTTTACAAAATTCTTTTGTACAAACATACATGCTGGCTCATTAGTGCCATTTGGTCACAAAATGCGTCAAAATGCCATTTGTGTCGCCGTCCGCTATGGTATGCGTTCAAAAAAATTTTTTTAGAATCTAATTTCGTTTTATTTACTCTTTTCAAGTTCTTGCATACGAAGGAATATCTTATTTATCACATGCAAAATTGTGTATCAGCGATGAAGTCATTGATTTGTTTAACATTATTGCTGTCGATTTTTTCTTACTGCTCATTCATTCTCTTCCTGCTTTGTCAATTGTGCGCTTAGCTGATGTGTTTAATTATTATTTTTTCTTTCCAATATCATTTTGCTTTTAATTTCCAATTTTTAATTTTCTTTATTTGTTATTATTTTGGTTCTTCTTACTAATTTTTATTTTTGTTATGTATTTTATTTTTTGTTATTGTTATTATTTTGGCATTGTTAGGTTATACAGTAATTACATTTGCATTTTACTTCAGCTTGAGTACTTATTTCGACTCAGATGACATAATTTTTGTGCGCATTTTTATTTAAAATATTTTATTGTTTTTGGTTTTATTTGTGTTAGTAATTTCTGTATTCGCATATGTCGCACTTGCAATCTTCTATTTGCTATTTGCGAAATTCTTGCAATTTTATTTGCTTGAATCCATGAAAATTGTGTGTGCTTTTCTGGTAGTAAATAGAAAATGACGCCACAGTATATGTTCAGCAAACGACGAAGCGTAGAAAACCAACCTTGAATATGTTTTTAATGAGAATTTAATATTACTTGGGTTTTTTTTTTTTGATATTAGCTGCGATTATATTCCCATAAAAATGTTACAAAACAAATTTTCTTGCAGTTAAATGAGAATTCTTAGGTTAGGTTATGTTAGACTTCGCGACTAACTGACCAAAAACTTCCAAATATACCCAGAGTGACCCTAGAATGGTCTTAAAAATATAATATTTCGAGATTATCTCATTCGAGATATAAATATATAATTAGCTTGATACATACATATCTACAACTCTAGTAGCACCGAGTCTTTTTAACCTCAATTTAAAAGCGCAGTGCTTCGTAAAATAAGTAAATCGAGTTACAATTGCATTTAGAATGTCATCTTTGATCACTTTTCGTTTTCAGTCCATCATCTAAGTTATCGTTACTGCATAATCGATAGACTTGATAATAATCGATATATGAAGAAGGGAAAATACATTTGATATTTTTTTTTTAGAATTTTCTCCCTATTTTCGTGAAACCTTTCAAATATTCATTTGACCATTCGCTACCTAGTTATATTTCATACGAGTATATACATATTTATTGGCTTTACTTTTAATATACTGTTTGCATAAGCATATTTACATAACACAAAAACGACAAAGTTTGATAATTCATCAATCATTAAATCATAGTAACCTTTTTCTCTAGAATTTTTCGCTAAAGTCACATACCAGTTCATATTTTATTTGTAGGAAATACAAAAGTATTTAATGAATGAGTATAAAATTAAATGCTATTAAAATATTGATGGGTATCCCCTCTTTGATAAGATAGTAATATCGGTGAAAGATTTCTTGTATTTTGATTATCACACCTATATATGTTTGTACGTGCCTTCGATCATAGCTACATATATTGCTGCATACTTGATTTAATCAATAATTGAGCCCTTTTTAAACAATTGTTCATCCGAAGAAATTTATCATTGTGAGAACTTTCGCAGAGTATTGCAATTGTTCATTTATAGCTCTGTTCTCATATAAATATGATTTGCTTAGGGTTTGAATTTCTGAGTAAAATGTATTATGATTAATCATATTTAAATAAGTATACAACAAATACCGCAAAGAATTTTACATTGTCTGGAGTTAAGAAATTTTAAAATGCAAGATTTTGTGTTTTACTTTTGAAAACAGTATTTGTTTGAGCACACGATTTGGAATATTTGGGATTAAAAGAAAAGTTCCAAGTCAAAAAGCATTTATAATTTTAACTTTTTTTAGTTTTGAGCACTTCTGATTTTAAGTCTAATGGCAGGAAAATTCATTCCTTAATTTATGATACTCATACTCGAAAGCCAGTTGAATATGCTAATTTTCTGGAAATAATGCAAAGCACGCACATACGTACATATTAACAAAGTAAATTAAAGATTTCAACAGTTATATAAATAATATAATTTTCAGTTTTTATATGCTTGCACAGTAAGCAAAAGGCTTAACAGAGAGGCAGAGCGCGGAAACACATTTTCCTGCTACTTGATAAGCCAAATAATTAATAGCAAATTTATCACGCACAATTTTCAATGCAACGATTTACAATATGAATCAATACTTCCACTCGAAAAAACAAAAAAAAAAGCTCACTGCTTTGAATATGAAGAAATAAAAGCATACATTAATGTTCATTATATCTGAGAAATGCCTTAACATACATCGATATTTTTTGCACGTAATTTAATTACAACAACAACATCGAAACACACAAAACACAACAAATGAAATAAACGAATTGTGTCTGTGTGACACACATGAACAATCAATGTGAGATCACTGAATAAATGCCGTAAGAGGATGTCTTTAAGCAAATATTGAAAAGCAAAACAACTGAAGAACGCAGTATTAAGTTTTCTTATTGACCAAAAGTGAAAACAAAAGGCCAAAATGAAATAAAAGAGATAAACCCATTGAGGATGCAACATGAAACACATATGCAACATAAAACTCCCATCACCAAAATAGAAATCAATTTAGTCTACCATTAAATTCACACTAAAATTTCTAAAAAGATTCATACAGGAAATACCTACTAAAAAACAGCAACACAAGAGATTCGTGAAGAATGTAATCCATTACTTAGATTAGAAAACTTCAACATGGCACTAATGCCTTCAATTTATTTGTAGTTTTTGGCCGTCAAAAACATAAATAAAAATATACAATATTCGAAAAACGAAAACACAGAAAAACGCAAAATTAATATTTTCGTAGGTACAAACGTCCTTCATTGTTTTGTTAATCTTGCTGTATTGTTATTTTATATCTTCAATGCTAAAACACTAACGCAGCATTGTTGATGATGTGGTGAGTTTCGCGTAGCAAACCGAAAATTGATCAACAGTGTTTTATCGTAAAACGATATGAAAAGGAAACGGAAAAAGGAGCTTTTAAGTAGTGAGTGCATAAGAGATAGCGTATAAAATAAATTGAGAAAGATAAAGAGAGAGAAAAAGCAGCTGGTGAGTAGGAAAGATTTCGGTCGAAAAGTGCTGACATGTTGCAGTGCAGCATGTTGCCATACAATGTTGCCGCAGCTTCAACATAATGTTCTACCCAGTGAGTTGTGGTTTTCTCAAAGCTATATATTCATTTTATTTTTGGCTCACATGCATGACGTCACAACACAAATATTCACATCGCCTAACGCATATATTGTCCTATTGCTTACTTTACGCTGAAAACAAGAATAACTGAATTTCTTGTGATTCGCAAAATTTCACGTGAGAAAAGTATTCACGCTGCAAATACAATATAGCATTTATTTCTTACAATTTTAGCACTGTCACTAAAAATAAATGTCAAGAATGAAGTAACTAAAATTTACGCTGACAAGCAGAGTTCACATACACTAAAATACATTCAAAAATACCACAGAAGAGTGTTGGAGAGCGGCGACGATAACAGCAAGGAAAGATATCAAATTGAAATAAACAAATCGAATTATCATTATCAGACCACAGATAATTTAATGACTGACTGCGCTCAATCACTAGGTGACCAATTAAATAAAACCCAAACACAAATTCTGATATATACGTTTTGGCCTTTTCACTCGTTATAAATGTCCGTATTTCGATTTTCTTTGCTAATTTGAACATTTTTGTAATTTGTTTCTTTTTGATTTTTTGTTATCATTCTGGTAGCGCCAACAAGATCGCAAAAACGAACAAATGTTTACAAAAAAAACTGCCATTTCAATTGCATTAATAGTAAACTAACTAACTAAACTAATAGGAGACAAACAATAATTGGAAATAAGATAAGTGCTACTTGCTTGCTACTTGCTTTTAGCGGCACATTTTTTCTTTAGCGTATGAGAATGTGAGTTATAGGAAATGACAAGTAAATGTAAAGTAAATGTTTTCTTGTTTTTGTGAAACGCTAATGTAAAATTGTGCTTACATCATGGGAATAAGTTTGAGAATGAAACATCAAATGTATAATTTTCACTCTGAATGATTCGAGTTGGCTTGAGAGAGCTTGTTGAACATTCATTCAATGAATCTGGCGATAACTCTATAGGTGCGCACATTTCGTTCCTTTGTCTACTCACCTATGCTTCAAACAGCTGTATATCGCTAAAAATGCATCTTCAGCAAAACATAACCCAGCTCATCAAATCCAAAATGTGGCTTTAGTAAGATTTACGTCAATATGTAAGTATTTACAAAACTATGCTACACAATGTGCTAAAGAAATTAAACTCGTAATGCTGCCCGCCCCTCCGCCATTACTTATCTCCTCACAATTAACCTAACAAATCTAATTGCTATCCGGAAATTACTCAGAATAGGTTAATCATAACGTAGCAAAAAGAAAAGTACTTAACTTCATTTTATCTCCGCGTCTGTGCACAATTAATTCAATTTGTGCGTCGCCTTGAAATCCCCGTTAAATTTTCTGAATGAAACCAGCAGTAAACGCTTGAAAGCGCACAGACAGGCAGGCATATCGGTAACAAAACCGCAAACCAAATATGTAATTGTAATTAAGAGCGACAGTGGGTGAAAGAAAGGCCTTTAGTGGCCTTGTCGCCACCAACACCACCGACAAAGCAGTTAGTATCGAATAACTCACATAATCAGGTGTTGTCATAAAACAAAGCTGTGACATTTCTTTCAAATATCCAATGTACGCCTCATAGACACTCCGGTAGCGATTACAATCTTAACTGTTGTTATGCAAGGTAAATTCTTTTGAGCATGAAACTGGTGGAAATACCAGAAAGGTTTGGATTCTCTTACGATACTTATTTACTCCGTAACATTCTGCAAAATGTTGGAATACCTAATTCATTGACGCAATGCAAATCTTTGGGAAAATGGGCACTGTTGGCACTTCCGATAAATTGCAGTTGATCAAATACAAAAGAGTAATTACTGCTAGGTGTGCGAATTTCCAGTATTAGGCGCATTGTGACGCGCCCGAAAGTGGGCATATGATCGGTGTATTCAGCAATGAAACGATTGGAGGGGTGAAGCTCAGATTTTCTTGACGTGCACTTCGTTCGCAACGTTTTGTTTACAATTAAAACGAAGTTTTATGCTTTTCGCATCAAAAAATGCAAAGTACACATTTCTATTCTCAGATTTCTTTAAACATTCCCAGAATGTCACCATATAGGAGAATGAAGGAGCATAAGCAATGTTGGATTTCACTTGTAAGTCAAATGAGGGCTTCTTTTATTCCTTACCGAATTACAAATACATCCAGACTACTAGAGACACTTTTGGGAGAGCGGAAATCATGGATTGCATAAAAAACTTGTAAGCTGAATGTTTTCTAATTTTCACTTTCTTTTTAATAAATATTTTAAAATTAGCGATTTACAAAATCGACACAAGAATTTTGCAAAAAAAAAACCGAATGATTTGTCATATTTTATACTTTTGGTCTTTAAAACACGAATATAAAGTTTTTTCCATAATTAAGAAAAATTTCCAACAGATTTTAGGAAAAATTTGTTCTGGTACTTACTTTGTTTGCTGTTGTACTAAGTTATCCACTTTGGCCTGTAGGGCCTGCGATGTGGGTTGGTGAACTTCCCCAAGGAATGTGACGATTGATTTTGAGAGCGCCTCAATCTCTTTATGTGATGATTTAAGTTCTTCAGATTCGGAGAGTATTTCCTAAAAATTTACAAAAGAAAAGCATAAGTTAAAAATATATTCTTATGAGAATTTCAGTAAAATAAATAGCTATATCCCTTAAACATACTCCGGTAAAATAAATAAACAAGCAAAATTAAATGCAAAGTCATCAGAACCTTACGACAACTTTATTTATGTAATAAATAAAAGATAGTCCATATGGTTTACAAATTCCACGTGTAAGCGCTCATAAAATAAAACCGTTACAAGTTAATTAGAATGGTTTTGAAACGAATTAATTCAAAAATTATCTCAATACAACATCTGCATTGAACAAATGTTATATTAGTGTTTAGGTATATATGATATGTATGTTTGTGTAAATATATGTATATACTATAGATATGTTCTCATATAAGTGTTAATCAAATGGCAAATGGCAATAATGTATATAATAATTTTCAAGTATATGCTAAATACATGACTAATGGTACATAAAATTCACTTCTGACTCGCAGAAGTGTACAAAAATAAGAAAATTTGCATTTTGAATTTCCTTTATAAAACACCACTGCTTCTTCACACTATTCTTCTAGGAGATGGCAGCAAATATTAATAAATTACATGAAAACTGCCATTGAGATCTACCCACGTGTACTCATATCGAGTCTTCAATTGGCTGATCAATTAAAAATATTATAACTACACCGCTAAATCTAATATTTATTACAATTAATACACGTGAACCTATTTTTATCATGAATTCCACAACAATAAAAATAAAATACATTTAGAAAAAATATTATGCAAATAGTTCGCTCAACTGCTCACTATAAGTACTTAACATCCTTTGCATTGCCAATTCTACTCTACTAAATTTTTTAGCAGCTCAACTTCGTTTTACAGGCATACTTCTCCTTTCATTAATTAATGATTTTTTTTTTTCTTTTTGACATTTGAAATAATTTATTGTAACATTTGTGGAAGGGACGTGAGCTGCGTGACCATGCCACAGATCAATGCAAGTGTATATAGCTATACTCAAGTATATAGCTATACATACAAACATACCCACAATTTCTTATTGAGTGCTTATTAAAATGAATTTATAATTTACAACAACAAAATTTGTCATGCAAATGGCTAAACACTTGTTCAGGCATGTTCACATATACTTATATGTTATATATAAATAAAGTTTACATACATATATATATTCATTAGCAATGGAAATGCTAAAATTGAATTGAAAAATTCTTTCTCGGGGCACGTCATATGCCTCAAGATCTTGCCATTGAACGCGGTGACACATCTAAGGCAGTCATATGTACATATGTATGTGCATGGAAATGTATGTATAACGGCATGTAAAGATGTGAGTTCACATATAGCAATGTTTAATGCGCATAAGGTGTTGAATTAGTGTCAACGACATTGTAATATATTTGATTGGCTATAAAAACTAAAATAGCTTGACGCGTTACACATGTTTGTCAAATTCAGAAGAAAATAAGTTTATTCAATTAAAAGCAGATAACTTGTTTACGTACATACGTTACATTTTTTTAATATCTATTAGCGGTTATTTAACTTTTAATTTTTAATTTCCAAATTAATACAAGTACATAAAAATTAATATTCGTATGTATGTATGCATGTATGTATGTAATCTACAAATACGTATTATTTTAATTTTTTTTGAAATCCCATGAAAGATAAAAATAAATTTAATGCGGATATATGCAAAACCTAAAAAAAAAAACCTGAGGCCCTATGTTGCATCTGGGAGCAATGGGAGAATATATATATACATATAGCAGCTTACTAAAACTAAAACAAAAAAAAACGCTTTCCTCGTTCTGGTAGCACTCACTATTCAGTATCATTTTAACTGTCATTCATAATTATACCATTTTTAACCCACCACAACAGCTACATTTAAAATAAAAAATAACAAAGAAAAATCAAAATGATGAATTACTGATAAATGTAAATCTTTCTTGGAAAAGACAGTTGAATAGTAGCCTCATTCGTATGGTGTATGAAATATATGTTAATATGTAAGCATAAATATTTACATATAAAATACATATTAGGTACGTGTACAAAGGGCTTAGAAAAAATAATACACAACAGGCAAACAAATATGACCTTGTTTTTCTTCTTCTTCTTTTTTTTTTGTAGAAGAAATTCGATTATTCATATCAATTTTAAATAGGGAATTTAAAATCTCCCAATTTCAACAGAGGTTAGTGACCGTTGCTGCTGTCTATTCGCTAACCTTGGAGAGTGCCCAATCGAACAAACAACTGGCAAAAATCAAATAAATTGGCATAATAAAATAAGAGAAAAATAACAAGTGGTTACACTAGAGTTTAAATATATGTTCATACTATCTTGTATTGAACTCAACTATCGAATTCACTTATTGTCGTTATCACACGTTAAATGTATATAGAAACTAGGCTTAAACAAAGCGAGCAAAAAGTGGAGATTTGAAGATATTCAACATTTCGCCTAATTGTAGGCAAAAAAATAAAATTAAAATGTTAACAACGTCCCTCTAGAACAGGGGCAAAGAAAACAAAGAAGAGCAACTTTTCACAGAAGTTACAGCGTTGCACCGTTAAAAGATTATTCTTATCATACTTTCAGTTAAAAACAAGAAGTTTAAATTTTCGAAAATAAATGACCCAGTCTAATTTAAATGAATGTTGCGTATGTATGTATATATATATATATGTACTCTGTTGTATAATTATAGACGGGTGTGTAAAATAAAGTGTAATCGTTATTAATCAACGACAGCGTACAATAGCCGGGAGTATCTTCAAATTTCTCATTGGTTATTAAGTAGACAGCATTACAAACATGCCCTATTCGCATGTATAACTCGATATTTATATTGTGAAAAGCACTAAATCCAATAAAAATAGGAAGTCAACAAGTTAGAACTTGAATCAAAGATAAAATGGAAAAAAAATATTTATGAAAAACACAACAGAATTTATGACTGAATTTGTTGAATAGCTGAGCGTGTCGTCATTTTCCATGTTTTGTGCTTTTTCGTGTGCTTTTGCTTTGCCTTTCTTCGATATTTAAATTTACTTCAGCATTCGCTTGGCTAGTCTATCAACTGTTTGCCATTCTAATGAATTTTAATGAAATTGAAAGTAAAGGAAAAAATATAATAAAAATAATTTAAGCGTTAAAGTTGTGGTTATGAGATAAATACTTGCTCCTAGTAGAATAATAAGCTGGTTGCTCTTTCTTTCTACATATATAAGCACAAATATCTTTGCTTGTTTGTATATTAATCTTAGAGATTAATTATATATTAGCCGCAGGCTCTTTAACTTTAACTGGGCGCAGTATTTCTATTTTATAAAAGGCTTTTAATAAGTTGTAGCTTATCAATTTCGAATATTTTTGGATTTTAACTAGTAGATTGCTTCTTTCTTGCATTAACCCTTCATGGGATATATGCTTTAAGATGATGCAAAATGTTTTGGCATCTGTAATGAAGCTGTTACTTGTAGAGTGTTCAGAAGTTCATATATTAAAACTCTAAAAGGCTTTAAATTTCAAAGGCCTCTATTTGCATCACAACGAGTTATTTGCAAAATACACTTTTCCTAAGCAGTCAACAGCGGGTTAATGCAACCCATGCAATAAATATTTTTATGTTCTTATAGTATAAATATATAGCTAAATATGTATATGTATGAGCAGAGCAAAGTATGTTCACTCGATTGACATTGTCCGTGAACTTGATTTTCAGCGGACGTTTACCATAAATGTTTACAAATATGTGTGCATATATTTAGCAACAGTCCCGTTTCCCCCAGTTTATAAAAACGCCGACCTACTTGCCATGCCAAGCTAAGCTGAGCTAAACGTTGAGCGTTAGCGACAAGTGTCGCGTGCTCTCTGTTATATTCGCATGCGGTTTGGGGTGCTTTAGTCCAAATAATCACACTTGGAATGTGAATACATGCACAATTTTGGTGCTTTTATATAAATATTTGTATGTAAGTCAAGTATATTTGTATGTCGGCTTGAACACAAATTGCTGGAATTTTAATGCTGACATTAACTCTTATAAGCAGAAAAAGCACTGAAAACGACAAACATATTTTCATTTAAAAACTAACAATTTGTGGCCATTCTAATTTTATTTTGCTTTCTCGTCATTTTTTATTTGCTATTTTTCCTTTTTTATATCACTTTGCAACAAGTTTTACAAAACCCTGTTTATTGCTTCGCTTCCGAGCTTAAACTTCTACACATACACAAACACATACTTATATGCTAAGCTGAATTACGTCACAATTTAAATATAAATTTAATTAGCGACGAATTCTCTGCGAATAAAGAAATCTACTAAACCGCTCAGCACGTTTTATCGGGCGGCGAGTTTTGAATACGAGTAAATACATGTACCTATATGTATGTATCTATCTACATTGCTGCTATTGTAATTTTTCGGCTTTTTTCATTTTAGCTCTACACAAGTTTTTCAGTTAGTTGCTAGACCGTCACTTTTGTAATGTTGTTTACCTTAACTTCGTATTACATGTATATATTTGAGTGCTTGTGTGCATGTGTGTGTGTGTGTGTGTGATTGTGTATATTCAACCTTGTTTTCCCTTTTCTAGCTCATCGATTCTATGGCATTTAAAAATAATGAAGTGAGTATATTCCTTTTTTATTCTACATATTTCACTAAATGGGTCAAAGCATAGTTTTTGAAGCAAACTCAAAAATAGCCAACCGACTCATCTTATCAGCTGGTCTACTTTTTTAACTACATCAAAGCAGTTTAAAACTATGGATCTACATTCACGCCAGTTGATTACTGGAATTATTATTCGATGCTAAATTACTAAATACTTTGAATAATTTTTCATTAACGCAATGCAAGTTTTTGCTATAAAACGTTGAGAGAAATTAAAAGGAAATTAAATGCGACTTTTATAGTTTTTAATTATTTTCCATCAATATTTTTTTAGCTAACCATATTGGTATATTGCATGTATTGGAACTTAGCATCATTTTAGATAATTGCTTTCTAAACTCTTACTTTTGTATTTGATGCAGACTATACTGCTGGAAAACAATGTAAAAATATTATAACAACTTAAAATTGCAAGAAATTATGAACAACCGAGAATAGATGCGTATGTATATTTGTGGTAGTCGAGCTAAGTTCTTCCTCTCTCATTTGTTTTCTTTTACGCTCGACTTCCCAAATTATCTTTTATTACCCAATTTACTATTTCCACGGTCAATAGAAAATGATAAGCTCATCAGCAAAGGCAATAAGTAAAGGCAAAAAAAAAAACAAAAACAATTCTCGAACCTAAAAAGCCAAAAATTATTGTGCACTGCATTAATTATTGTATGCTTTTATCTCCTTTTAACTATTCTTAAGCCTGAATGACTTTTCAGCTAGTTCACAAGCTGATTACGGAAAAACAACTAACGGTAAAGTTGTAAGTTTTCTCAAACTGTTTTTTGTTTTATTTTATTAGAATTACCGACAGGTGTCGGAGGAGAGATGTACGAACTTTATATATGTAAAATATGAAAATATTCTAGATAATTGCTTCTCCTTTTTTACTAATGCCATATGGAGCCAAAATAATGCTCGCGGCCGCTTTACTAAAACCACACCTCTACTCTACAGGCTTTTGGAGGTCATTAAATTCTTTATATTGTTCAAACTTAGGAGAGATCCTTAGCGCTGAGGAATAAAACGTGCAGTATTTTCAAGAATTTTCTCGAAAACTTCTGGAAAAAGTGTAAAATATAAAACTCTTGGATAGCAGTGTTTCCTATAAATATTTTCCATAATAAAAATTATAATATTTATATTCCAGAAATATATTATAGAACATATAAGTGTAGGTATCATAAAGATCTATAAAATTGTAAAGAAACAAGGTTAATACCCCATATATTGATTTTTATATATTATTGTAGTACTTGAAATTCAATTTGGTATATGTATGTAATTGGCACTCATGCTCAGTTTCATTTAATTAGCAGTTTCAATTAATTAAATTGATTCAACAGTTCACACAATTTTATCATCATTAAAAAGAAAAAATACTTGCAAGTAATTTACTGAATAGAACGATAAATTTCTATCCAATTATAATTTTATATATATTATGTATCATCATAAAAATGAATCTCCTAACTTTCTACTTTCTTCTTCCCCCATCTCTTAGTTATTAAAATTTATAGTAGACATTTACCTGGATGGCATTCTTTGTATCTTCCAAATGACGTCGCGACCTAACTACTGGGTCGACATTGCGGAATTTATCTTCCAAGCGGCTAATTGCCTTCTCCCAGCTGTGCAAGTGATTCTCAAATTCGTCCCAACGTACAGCAATGCTTTGCAAAGAATCGCGACGCGTCTCGAGTCCTTTTATTAATTCGTTCCACAAACGATTTAATTCGGCGTTGTCCTGTTCAATCAGCTGACGATTGCGTGCGTCGGCCTGACGTATAAGTCCCTGCGCCTGCTGATTGGCGAGTGTGATGTCACTAGTTTGGCTCTGTTGTTGTTGGCGCAGCGTGTAGTGTGCGGAAGTGTATGTGACGGGAGAGAAAAAGTAAGCAAAAAATAAATTATGAATTAAAACAGACGTTTTCATGCGTTGAAGAATATTGGTTGTATATACATATGTATATTCTTAGAAATGATCGATGTTTTTAATTGAAATATGTTTTTAATTGAAATATGTTTTTAATTGAAGCAAAATATAGTATTGAAAGTTTAGTGTCTGAAAGTTCTATATTTAAACATAAAACCTGATTAAACTTTACGTAGAAATAATTTACGGAAATTATTATATATTTTCACAAATTCGTTATCAAAACATTTTTTTTTTAGCAATTTAAATTTTTCGCAAAATATTGATTTTAAAATTTTAGAATATGTCAAAAGAAAGTTTGTTTTTGTCAAAACACGTTGGCACTTGAACCTACTAATTATGAGATAGTGTGTGTGCGCAAGTATGCACTTCGGCTCGATTCGTTATTGCGTGCTACGCAAATTACACAATGAACATATTATTGCCGAAATATTTCTGCATATTCGTAGGCGGAAAATATGTATATGCACACCAACTGGAAGTTGAACAATCTGTGCGTAAATTGACGGAAAATTTTCGTCTTAAATTCAACGGAAACCCGAACAATGGCGGCGCTGGCTCACCTTAAAATCAAATTGAATACTTCAAACACTGCAATTGATTTTTCTACACTCCACCTCGGTGCACTCGGTAATGTTCAACACAATGTGCAGTTAGTTTTTTACACAATTCGATTGCACAGTTTTGATATTTCGGAAAGCACTTCTTCAACGTTTCACCGCTGCTGTTACTTTATATTACATGTACTTTAACGTGTACGCTTTCTCAACTACAGACATTATATTATATATATGTATATGCATCTACGTACTTTTGTATTTATGTACGAGTGTCTATACGGGCCAGTGCGGCGGCAACTTGCTGAACTGGCGACGAGTTTCCACAAATGTTTTCTTATACAAATAAATATATTATATATATATAATATATTATATTATATTTCACTTCTTCTTTCTCGATATACTTTTCTGTACCTAACAGCTTTTTTCAATGAAGAATTTTATGCTGTTTTAATTCCAGCTTTAACTTGAAGCAGTTCTTCACTTCGTCAATATATATGTTCTTCTGTTTTTGCTATTTTATTCGATATCTTTCACTAGTTTTCCTTTCTGTTCCGTGATGACGACACAGAAATTACACTCAGATTATTTAGGAATTCGAAATTCACGCTCGTTAACGTTGAAGTCTCAACTGGAAATGATTTCATGAGTCGCTCAAAACATCGCTAAAACTCGAAATGCCGACGCGGTTGTGTTCTTGCATACGAGCTCATAATGTCAGTAAATAAGTGAGTATCTGTGTACAATTCGGTGTTTGCGAAAGAGCATTTCGTACTGAGCTACCTTACACTTACATGATTGTGTATGTGTGCACTGAAGGCAAAGTAGATATTAAAAATGTAATATAAGACGCTGTGGTGGGTGGCATATGCGATGATTTACAGAGCGCAGAGCGGACAAGAGCGTAAGCTTCTAAACCGCGAAGAGCGCACTGAGACCGAGGCTAACAATGTTGGCAAACAAAAACAAAGAATTGTGTATAAAATGAGCAAAAAAAAACACACAAAAGCCGGCACTCGCTGTCGGACAAGGTAAAAGAGTAAAGTGGAATAGATGAAATTGTAAAACATAACATGAAAACACGTTTTCGGCAGGCGAAAAGTGAACGAGGCCTTTGAAATCGGTTAAAATAGTTGGTTAAAAATGGTTTACAATTGAAAATACGAAAAAAAAAATTAAGGGTAAGAGGAAAAATCTTCGATTTATGGTAGAGTGAACTAAATGCTTTATAAATTGTGTCCTTTAGATTCTTAAAATTAAATCCATATAAGTCACAGTAGACGAGTGCGTGACTATCACCAAACGTGCCTCAGGTTCAAGTCGCGAATGCATACTTTCTAACAGCAGTCATGTTCCGACAGACAATGAAGAATATTTGGGTGTATTTCTTCTATGAAGAAGCTTGTCACGAAGGTCTGCAGGCATTTGAAAATGGCTCTAAACTTAAATGAGTCCCTTTTTAGGATGGGACTGGTCTAATATATGCCACCATTGAAATAGCTGGACAACCCATCCTTTCATACCTCGGTCATGATGTGTGCTGGATAACTTATACGAAATTTTTATTGTCAACGAATAGCATGGCGATAGTTCTCATTTGGATATTTGGCACAGATCGTTCCGCCGTTGTAGACCCGATCAAAATTAGTCTTCCAACGATAACGGCACAGTAACGCTTACTAACTACACAAAATGTTGATATAGTATCTATTGTTATTAGTATAGGTTGTGAAACTTCATCCAGAGATGGACCAATAATATAAATATCCTAACATAAACGTACAGAAGAGAGCGCTTGATTAACACCAGACTTTTATATTTGTTATTATTTACACACATGTATTCAGTTTTTGGAATGAATGACCCCATTTTTGCTATGTCATTGAACATTATTAGGTGCGAGCCCCTTGACCAGTTAACGATTTTCACTAAAGAAATTGAAAAAAGTTGCCATTAAGTCTGAAGAAAGTAATCAACAAACATGAAAAAGAGAAAATAAACCGAATTCACGGTTTAAAACAAGCAGCCTTTCCACTGAAACCGCTGAAATGGTAAAAGTTAATACCTAAGTAGACTTAAAACAAAGTCAAACTTGTTGTAGCAAAAAGAGATTAAGTAGCAAAAAGAGATTGTCGACGGGAAAAGCTTTCATCTTCGCAGTAACCTTTTTCCTCAAGCGATCCAAAAACTGGCTTAATTATCATGCATACATATTTATGTACCTCCGACTACACATTAGGAACTACAAAGCCTGAGGTGAAACTCACCAAATTATTATTACATACAAAAATGCCGGCATGGGCAGTTTCACTCATGCAATCAGCAGACATTGGCTCACACACACACACACTAGGCCACCAAAAACGCCGGTGATTTTGACGCATGCAGTCGCTGGGAAGGAAATGTGACAAAGAGCAACCATTAAATGCAACCTAGTGGAAGAAGTGGAAACAAAAACAAAAACAAAAAAAGAAGAAAATTAAAGCTGAAAAGCGAAACGAGAAATGAAACGCAGAGAAACAGCTGACCCATGGGGCGAAATATAATGCAACAATAAGCCGACATGCTTCAGTTCACATTATTATGTATTAACAATTCGCCATAAATTCCAATATACTACGAAGCGAGAGAAACTCAAATGTCGTTCGAGTGATGATTGGGCATTTGTACAATATGAAGCTCTTTTGAAATCCCATGATACTGCCAAATGTATAATTCATATCAGGCCAACACTATTCTTCACGCAAGGGCCAAGGAATGCTCAGTTAAATAATCGGTTTTTAGTAAATACTCTCGCGTGAGTATATTTTCATTCTATACAGAAGAGTCATTGATAGCTCTCCGCTTGTTGATGATGTTAATGATGATGATGTCATTTAGCAAACACACTTCACACGCAAATGGCTCACGTTATTTCTGGATGTATATAGCTATTTAGGAATGAATTGCACTTTGCTATTATAGTTAACATTGGCGACATGTGCTAGTGACTCCTCACTACGCTCTCTTGCCCGTTTTATTCTGATCACAGATGCTGGTCTAAATCTCTATTTAGACGCTGACAAGCACCAGAGCGTGACAACACAATTACCAAAACCGAATTTCGCTCTCTTAACACTTTCGTATGTGCGTTTTTAGAGCCTGTTCTTTTATCCTGACCTGTCCAGATGGGTGTGGTGCATGTTGCTTGCTGTGCGCCGCAAAAGACTTCAATAGCGAGGGTAACAAAATGTACCGAACAACATTTCTAACAACTTTTGCCGGCCGGCAACCAATTCGTACAAATGAAAAACAAACAAAAGGTATGAAACGGGAATGAAAAGGCCAGAAGAAAAATGTGTCCAATGTTTATGTTATAAGGAAATGGGGAATACTCAAATGAGTACAGTGGTGCTAAGTGCACAGCACTTTTTAATTTCATTTAAATAAAAATGACAATGAAAAGGATTTGTCAAAATTTAAACAAATTCAAAATAATAACTGAATTATAAAAACAAAATAATACTAAATTAAATTAAATATAAATAAAAGAATAGAAAAAGAGTACTTTAAGCGAAAGTCAAATTCGATAAATGCAAAAAATAATAGAAAAATTTGGTTATTGCAATATAATTAATACTCTTATCAAATTGTATTTGAATGTATGCCTCAAGTTAAACCGTTATAATTTCGAAGTTCGCACTCACCTGCACATTACCGATGGCGTGTGTCAATTTCTGTATGTTGAAGTGCAGGCCAGCCAAATTCTGCACAGGCTCGTCGCTGAACTTGCTGCGCTCAATGGTTGCTTTAACGCGTTCCACCGATTGCTGGTACTCCCGCCAACGCTCGACCTCCTTTTCCAAGTCGCCTTGTTGCGATTTGGCAATTGCAATTGTATTGGCCAATTTAGTTTGATGTTGTGCCAATTCGCGAGACAATTCCGACTGTTCGAAGCTGCTCAGCGAGGGCCAAATCTTATCAGCAGCTTCTTGGATTTGTTTATGCACCAAATTCTTAATTGGTGTCTCATTGCCGAAGAAAATCTTATGTTCTTCCAAGTCGTGTATAAGATTTTCATAGTCGATGCCATGTTGGCTATTTTGCAGGCGTGTCTCAGCTTCATGGACCCAATTATTGAATTTGGCCACCAATTTCATATACTCAAGACGTGAGTCGCGGTTATTAATCAAGTACTTCTCGCGGTCTTCCAGCTCTTGCGGTAGAGAGGAGACTAATGAACGACCTTCGGAAAGCATTTCAATCAGTGAGCTGGGCATGCCAACCTCTGTTTTGACGCTAGCATTAATTTTGTCGAATTTGTCAAGATATTCTTGAATTTCACTGCGTAGCTTGTGATGTTTTTGGATTTCATGTTCTACAGATTCAGGATCACGATCCAATAGTGGGCGTGACTTAGCAGAAGCTTCATTATTATGTAACCAGTCAAGGATTTCTGACAATTCAGCAGCCATTTTGCGATGGTGTTCGAGTTGAACTTGATGTTTTTGACGTTGTGACTCGACCGCCTTACGGAGGTTCTGTAGTTGATTCTTCAGTGATTGCAACTGTTCAGTGATGCTATTTTTATCGGCGGCAGAACCCTCAGATGCGATCTTCTGACCCTTATCGGTGGCAGAGGCTAACAGACCCTCACATTCTTGTATCTTTACAATAACATTGTCGTACTTATTGATTTTGTCCTCCAAACTGTCAGGCGAATTTTCAATATCGATTATGACATCAGTGTACTTCATGATAAAAGCGATAATCTCATTGATCAGCGCAATAAATTGCTCACGCAGTAACAGCAATTGGCGCAGATGAGCTAGTTGATCCTCAATCAATTTAATCATGTCATCCTGTTGCTGTAATATGCTTTGCAACTCAGGTAGATCATCCATTTGTATATCACCCATTTTGTTCTTGCTGTCCTTAAGTTCCTTCAAGATACCCTCGTATGCACCCAACAAATCTTGCACATCTTCGATCTTTGAACCAATTGGTTTATTGAGCTCACGCAAACGTTGCTGTACTGCGTTGAGGAATTGCATACAGTCAGCCAATTTACCCTTCGCATCCTTGTATTTCTTGATATGATCGGAAAGCCTATTTACGCGATCTTTAATGTTCTGTGTCACTTTACCATAACGGTCCTTCAAGTTTTTAATATCGTCGTTTAGTTTCAACTTATCAGGATTGCTTAGTGTCGGCAAAATACCCTTGCCTTGGTTGGCAACATTGTTCATTAAGTCAGCCTTGCTTTCAGCGTCCTCTAACAATTTCTTGTAGTGAGCCATTTGTTCCTCCAACACTGGTACACTGGTTGTTCGCAATTCACCAGCAGTGGCGGTTTCCATTTCATTCAACCAATCACTCATATTCTTCATAGCATCCTCGAATGATTTACGTCCCTGCAGTAGATCGCTCAAAGCTTTAGCTCGCTTTCCACTCTCATCCTTTAGGGTTTGATAATCGCCGGCTATTTCGTCAAGTATTTTCTGCAAAGCTAATCTGTCTATTTCCGGACAGTCCTTCATTATATTAGTCGCTTGTCGCTGCACATCACTCAAGACCGAATCATTAAATTGTTTCGCTTCATCGTCGTACTTCTTGTTCTCTTGTATTTTTTTTTCGATTTCAGACGATGGTAATGGATGGTACACTGGCAATTTACGTACTTCGGCAATCTTCGACTTCAACCAAGCGCGTGCTTTCTCCAAATCAACCTCCAGCGCTTTACGTGCTTTAGACGCATCCAGTGCGCGATCTAATTCACTCTTGAGCACCTCAGATAGATTCTTTTGCTCCGAATTCAATTGACGCAGAGCCGACTCAAGTTGTGCGTATTCGACTGGTTCAAGTTCGGGCTGCATATTGGCAATACGTTTTTCCAAAGCGTCAGCTTGTGACTTCTTCGCTTCGGCCTCCTTCATAATCCCCTTAATGACGTGTTGACGTGCCTCAGCTGCTTTCGGTTCATAACCCATTGCAGTGGGTGTTTGCAGCTCTTGTATCTTGTCCTTAACCCAGTTATGTAACTGTTCGATTTCACCCTTAGCACCATCAACGCCCTTGTTGGTAACATCAAGGAGTTGTGACTTGCGATCGATGCGTTTTCCGAGATCTGCATAACGACGATCCAACGATTTCATTTGTTCTTCCACCTGTTGGCCATCCAAATTGCTAATAACCTCTGCAACTTGTGCTGCTTTGCCCTTTAGCTCTTGGATTTTATTTGGACCTTGTTCTTCGAACTCTTTCTTGACTTCATTAATGGCAGCCTTTTTCTGGGCACAATTCAAACCGGAACCTTTATCCAATACATCCATACGTTTGATGAGCGAATCAAACCAATTTTGTATATCCTGTACCCCTTGGCGATAGCTATCGATATCATTTTGGCCGGCTTGCTTCTTAGCAATTGCGTTCATTAACTCGGACTCGAGTTTGTCAAGGTTATCATCAAGATCGGTGTCTTCATCCGCCACTGCAAGTATAAGTACGTAAAACATTGGATCATCAAAGTAAAGAGTATCGAACCCCTTAAAGATCAAACGTTAAAATACCACGAAGAACTACCACTAAGGGAAGGTTCAGTGCCAAATTGCAAGGGAGCAACCTGACGGGGACCATCCCCTAGCGAACAGCTCTCATATTATCTTCATGTTCATTATTTCACACCAAAACAAATGAACTGTCAAATACTTACATGATCCTGTCATCTCCAACATCAGCTGTGAACGCTTATCACCAATCGAATTCAGCAAGTCATTCATGGCCACCAACTCTTGTTTAGCTGCTTCCGGACGCAACTTACATGGACGTGTTAGCCAATCACTAACAGCTGTTTCCTGTTTCTTAACCCAATCTTGTAGCTCGGCACGTTGTTTTTGTTGTTGCTCTAATTCGCTCACTGAAGCGGTCAATCCACTTAAGTGGGATTGCACCTAAACAGAAGAGTTAAATAAATTTGGTTTGTAAAATTTCTAAAACAAGACTAGCAGACATGATGTACCCAACCCGATCCAACCAATTAAATGTAAAATTTTGCCCGGAGAAACCTTATCAAGCGTGTTTCATGTACAGTGTAAGTAAGTGTATTTATAGCAAATCGGTTATACAATTTTTTTTCGTTGGCCAAATAAGTAACTGAAGCAGGTTAAATAAAAAAAATTGGTAAGTAGCTAAAGCATTATGAGAAGGATGGCGTTTCCTGCAAAGCTGGATTGAAAAGCGGATCAAGCGGCGACGAACTTACCTTAGTGATTAATGCATTGAGCTTAGTTACACGCTCGCTATGAGAGCGCACTGGATCATGCAGAGCGTCATAGATCTCTGGTAGCTCAATATCGACATCTGCTTTGGCGGCGATGTTGCTTGAGTACTGTGCTCGGTTACTCGGCATCTTTACGAAATTAATTAGGTCAGGTTTTTAACGGGTTTGGCGGAAGTTGTGGTTAAGTGGACAGATAGGTATTTTGTATTGTTTATTTTGTGTGCGTATTGTTGTGTAAGTGCAGCGAGTTACAAAATTCCAGAAAATTAATGCAAAAACAAAATACATAGGTTATAAGGAATTCTAAATTATGTAAATAAATTATTAGTAAATAGTAAAGTTTTTTAAAAATTTGTATTTAGCAGCAGGCGTTACCTCTCTGGTTTGCATACTTATTTTCAACACACAAATGCGGAATAAAATTTACTTTTTAAAATCTACATAGCTTTACTACATTCTGTTCTTTTTCATCAAGTTTCCCCATAATATTTGCCTAAGCATTTACCTGATCCAACAAATCTTCCAGTTTCGCGCGCACAATGAGCTCACGTTCGGGTATGGTTTGCATAGCAGACTCCAGCGGCGAGCTGGGTCGGCTGATCGAAGCTGTGGCAGCTTCACAAGCTTGCACAGCAGCAGCCAGACGGGACTTTTCGTTGTTTAATTTGGTTTGCAGATCCTGTGAAATGAAACACGGATAGAATTAAACAATTTAAACGAATACATTTGTACTAGATTTAGAATATGAAACTCACCTGCGCACACTTCAATTGCCGTTGCGCAATCTCTAAACTGGTGGCGGGTGCATCTAGCTCATTTTGAATGACCGGTTCATAGGTCTCCAAATTACACATTATACTATCCAGTGTGTCTTCGTATTCCTTAAACTTGGCTAATGACTCATGCAAGCGATTCTTGATCTGCACTGAGGTCTGCAACAACGAATTGTAACTGTCCTGTATGTTCTTAAGCTGTGCTTCGACAGTGTCACGGATGTTTGGTGTTGTCGGCTCGTAACGTTTAATTTGTGCTTGTCCCTTCGAGTTCAAATCGTCCAAATTGGATTGATACTTTTGAATTTCATCCAGTAAAGCTTCATGTTGCTTGATTTGTTCTTCGGTTTGCTCACGATTCGAAATGAACAACGAATTATGTGCCATAAGTTGGAAGGAAATTTGCAACAACCATTTTTCGATATCCTGCAAACTCTGATGATAGGCATTGTAGTCAGCCATTTCGTTCTCCAAACCCTTAATGTAGGAAGTGCAATCATTCTTTACTTTCTCCCAACGTGCCTGCTTTTGGTGTACGGCATCCACTTCGGTACCTAAGCCCTTGGCTTCGCCCAACAGATTCTCAATTTCAATGCCCTTCTGTTTTATTTCGTTTTGTAGTGCCTTGTAGCGTTCGAGTAGTGTCTTCATTTCGCTCAATTCACCCTTAGTGTCTGGCACAGATTTGAGTGTATTCTCAGCACTAACGAGCCACTTCTGGAGCTTGTCACGATTGTTAGCAAAGTCTGACCAGCGGTTTTGCGCTTGCTTCAAGTCACTCAACTTCTGTTTGACAGCGAGTCCCAATGCGTCCCAATCTTCGCGCACTTTAGTCATAAGCTCACGCAGTACCTCCTGCTTTCCTTCGGGAGTTATATTCGATGCTTTCGTGTACGCCTCTTGTACCATACCGAGCAAATGTTGACCCTCGGGGAGGCGCGATGCTAAAGACTGCGAAAAGAATTAGGGAGTAAATTAAAAATTATTTAAGGTGGCCAAGCATATAATTGCCATAGATTCTAGGAGAAGGTAATACCTGTTGCCCCAGGATGATACGAAAATCAGAAGACCAGGGAAATAATTATCCTAACGAGAACTGACATTAACATATTGCATACTTGATGGTTACTCTTGAATTAATTTGAAGGCAAAGAGTGTTCAAGGAAATTTCTGAGACTGCTTAGAACAGAGGTAACATTTTAGGACAATCTATTTTGGTGGTCCTCCGACCATATCCATTGTGGATACATACATAAAGGTAACTATGAGAGTAAACTTCTTCAATTTATCTATTACATTCTCCTGGACCACAAGTTGGGGTTATGGTGAGAAAGCTTAATGTAAGTCCCTAATTATAAAAAAGCGGATTTTTCAGTTATATATACATATTTTCTAAAAAAAAAAATATATTATATATATATTCTATATTTTAAATATAAAATTACTTAAATCTATATGAACTTACGTTGACTGTCTCCAGTTCTTGCGCAATCTCACTAACATCACCATTAACAGTGCAGCCATCAAGTATTTCCTGCGCCTTCTCAATCCAAGCGTCCATTTCCTTCTTATATTTTAAGAACTCCGTGTGATCCGAGAGATTCTTTTCAATCTTGGATACGAGACCTATAAAAATGTGATTAAATAATTAGTTACTCTGTGGATGCTTTAGGCTTAGATTGAGTACCCACCTTGTGCCAGTGTCAGCAGTTTGGTGTAGTTGGACTGGGTTTCCACCGTCTGATCACGAACTCGGGTGCATGCGCTGTGTTCCATGAGCAATTCACAACCATCGTTCAGGTCTTCGACATCGTCCTTCTCCGCTACAACTTCCTCCAACAGTTTCTGTGCGTATATTAAAAAACGTTCAGTTAATGTAAAGTAGATAAACAATGTAGCAGTAATTAATCGTAATTTTTTTTATATTTAATTACAAGTTATTACTCGAGTTTGTTGTTTATGTAAATTTATTTTGTTTAGATCTGAAAAGCATTGTGTTTTGTGGGTGAGTCATAGCATTTCTATGATTACGTGTGAGTATATGAATACGATGACAGCTCGCAATAAGCTTAGTTGATTAGTTAGTTAGGTGCACATGAACGTGCTACGTGAATGGTTAATACATAGGGAAAGTATTAATGAAGACACATGAATGAACTTACCTTGGCATATGCCAAGTCGTCGGGTGTTTTATTTTCGGCTTCGCCAGCGGTAGCAACACGTCGGCTAACATCTTCAATCCATTTGTTAATCTTAATGAAGTTCTGCAAGAATGAGTTCCACAACGACAGACAAGTTTCCAAATTAGAGCATGCATCACGCACCATTGCCTGCAGTGCCTCCCATTCCGCAAACAATTGTTTGATTTCTTGCGAAACGCTATCTTGGCCTTCATTACCACTTGTGGCAATCACTGCTTGACTCAATTCTTCACAGGCATCCAACAATGATTTACCCTCTACCATGCTAGCTCCAATATCACCCAATTTATTGAGACGCTCTTCTACTTGTACTTTCTCACCATGACAGTCGGCACACTGTTCGATCTCAATACGTGTGCGTCGCAGCCAATCTTGTATTTCATTGAATGCTTGTTTGTATTTGTCATGGTTATTGACTTGATTTTCTAGCGACTCGATAATTTTACCGACGGTCTCTTGCAGGTTCTCATATTTGCTGAGCCCATCGCGGAAGTCTTTACGGTCAAGACTGTTATCTTCGTTCAAGCGTGTATTAATCTTCTCTACGATATCATTATGACCGTTTATGTCACGTTGGATGGCACGGAATTTCTCCAATGCTCCACGCTTTTCACTTAAATCATTCAAGAACTCGTCACTCGTCTTGACGCTCGGTTCAACATCTTCAAGCCATTCGGTCAGCAACTTAAGTAGTTTGTAAACTTCTTCCAATTGTGAGAGACGATTCGCCAGTTTTTGACGCAAATCATTCATGTCAACAAGCAGTTTATCGAAGTCCTGTTTCAAAGTTTCAGTGTCCTCTTGTACTTTGGTAGCCCCTCCTTGTTCGGTGTTCATGATTACCTTCTCCTTCAGTTCGAGCAGATATCGCAGCTTATTCTGACCCGACTCGAAGCCTTGACGCAGATTTTTAACAGTGTTCAATTTGATTTGTACCTCGTTCAATGTGCCAGGTATCTGTGCACACTCCTCAAGTTTCTCGCGTGTGATCTCAATCCAAGATTGGCATTCCTCATATAAGGTACGATGCTGTTGGTGCTCTTGGTAGTGCAACTCTAAACGACGCATCACTTCTTTGGCCAAAGCAAGTAAAGCATTATATTTGGTTGTCAACTGCATGATGGCATTACTGATACGTGTGTCCGAGCAGGTCTCAAGCAACATTTGTGCCTTCATATTTAGGTGATCTAATGTTTTCTGCCAGTCGAAAAGTGCTTGCAAATGACCTTGGAACTCTTCCAAGACTATCTTTTTACGTCCTAAGCTGTCTTGTAATTTATTGTATGATTGCACTAACGTTTCTGTTTTGGTAAGCCATTCTAATGCTTCGCCGTATTGATCTTGGTAGTCTGACCACTTGACAATACCTACTTCCAAATAATCCTTAGCTTTCGTCAGTGCCTCTACGTAAGCATCGAACTCTTCTTGCAACAATCCGACTTCTTCTTCAATGATCTCGCGATCTTCCTTTTCAGCATTACGAGAAGCGCTCTCACCCTGAGTCAATACAGCTTCCAATTTCTTTTTACCTTCCGGCACTTCACTTTGTAGAATCTTCAGTTGATGTGTCTTCTCAGCCAGTGCTTGTTTATCACCAGTAGGCTCCGAACACTTACTTAAACGCTCCTTAGCGCTGCGCAACCATGCAGCGAATTCGTTACCCGCATCAATGAGAGCCTGGAATTCATCGATTGTTGTCTTTTGCTTGTCATACAAATCCTTTGCTTGTTTAGTAAGTGTCTCATATTTGTTGGATATTTCCGAGGCAGGAGCACCCTGTTGTAAATCGGTTGCCTTCGAAGCCACCGACTGTATCATTGGTTCGAAAGACACTATATCTTGCACAATATTATTAGTTTGTCGTAGGTTCGCTTTACGTTCACTCAAACCGGAGGTGAGACCAGGTTGGCCACGTTTCGACTTCACAACCTTCTGGTCACAAGCCTGTTGCAACTTAGTCTCACGATCGGTAATCCATTGTTGTAATTGTGAATAGCTCGAGCTATAGTCGGCCCATTGGAGTAGGTTGGTTTCCAATTGTACCTTGGCAGTAGACATTTTCTTAACTAACCTATCCCAATCGTTCTGCAAATCTTTCATTTCACTATTGATCGAATCACGGCCATCGGAGCGGGTATTTCTGATCACCTTCTCGCCGTTGTTGATCGCTGTATGAACTAGATTCTGTCCAATTTCACGATTGCTAATCAACTGTTGAATCTTTTCCAAACGTTTCTGCAATAACTCCTTCGAACCTGCGCTAGAGGATTCACCAGCTTCACGTATTGCTGCCTTAGCATCACTTATCCAGTCTTGCGCAGCCTTCAAATTCGCATTGTATTCACGATGTTGATCACGGTTAGTCTCAACTTTTTTTAACACATCCTTAGCAAGATTTACTTGAACTTGATACATTGAATTCAAGTGCCTCAGCTGGTTGTTGACGTAGGACTCCAAATGAGATTTAAGCAATCCCGCAGAAGAGGCGTTAAATTTATCTATATCTTCTTTGCCCTTCTCCAAACGAGCCAGAACTTCAGCCATATCCGCGGCTTGTTTCTCTTTCTCTGGCAAACTCGGTGATAAATTCAATTTGTGGTTCTTCACAAGAATATCAATTTGTTGAAGCCATTCAATTAGACGCTCATACTCATCTTTATAGGCGCGCCATTGCACCATAGTGACCTCCAAACTTTCCTTTTGTTGATTGATCTCACGGAAGAGTGACTCGAAACTATCCCGTAAAGCGCGTATGTCATTACGAATAATTTCTTGTCCTTGTGGTGATGTGCTTGTCAATACGACCTCGCCAGTATGAACCAAATGTTCGACCAATAGTTCACCCTGTGCCTGCTTATTTAGCATAGCTTCGGTGGCTTGCACGGCATTCTCAATAGCCAATTTGTCGCTTAGGCTGCTCTGCTTAAGAGCAGGAAACTTCTCACGTGCACGACTAATCCAACTAACCAAATCATCATAAGCTTCCTTGTAGAGACGATGATCTCTATATTGATCATGACGATCGGAGAGCAATTTTTGTATTCGAGCACATAATTCATCAAAGGTGTCCAATACCTTTTGTGCCTGGAATGCTGCTTGGCTTTGTTGTCCACTAGCAATCATCTCTTTAGCCTGTATTTTTAACGCATCAACGTCGATTTTCTCTACGCGCACCTTTTCTTCGGTGGCCTTGATGCGGTCGAGTTGCGCACGCTTCTCAGGCATGGTAGTTTGATTTTCGGAGAGTTCTTTTAGTACATTCTGAAGCCATTCATTGAATTTACGTACATTTTGTACTTGTTCCAAGAATCCAGACCATTGGGTTATGGAGTCATCCAAAGTGGCCTTTACTTCGATAATACGTAACGTAATATTGGACCACAATTCTTGTAGATCTGTCAGTTTCTTGTTGATCGCTTCGTGACCAGTCGGTGCTGTATTGGCAAGCACATTCTGTGCTAACTCAACAATACTAAGTACCTTCACAGAACCTTCATCTTTCAATAATATGATATCCTGTATGGTTGCCAACTTCTTATCCAATTCTTTTTGACTCATAGAAGACATATCAGCGCAGTAATCCAATTTGTCTTTGATGCCATTAATCCATGTGGTGCATTCAGAGACGGCATTGTCAAATTCCTGATGTGAAGTTACATACTGTTGCCAACGATTATTCAGTTCTTTTACTTTGAGGAATATCTGCTGATACTTGGTCGTCAATTCAGGTCCAGATGAGCGCATGCTGGAACCACCTTTGACTAATAGCTGACCCTTTTCGGAAACACTATCGATTTCCAGCTCCTTAGCACGCATTTCACCTTGCAAGTTCTTTATTGTTTCCAACTGAACCTTCTTTTCATCGAGCGTTGGCTTGAGATCAATAGCGTGTAACTTGTTATCCGATTCCCTAATCCATGCCAAGCACTGATCGCGTAATTGTTCATATTCCGCCCATTGGTGTAAGCGATTTTCAATAGCTTCAATAGTTGATGTAATGGCTGCGATTAAACCTTCCCACTCTTGTTGTGTGGTATCGATTTGCGACTTGATATTTGTCTGTCCACTTTCGACAGTGCCAGGAATAACCTTTTCACCTAGAGCACGTACTTGATCGACGCGAGGGAACTCATCCGCCAAGCTGTCTTTGAGATTTTTCAAACGATCTAAGTTTGTATGAAGTGAAACTTGTTCCAAATCCAAATCGCCCCAATAGTCAATGGTGTTGTGTGTGGCCTCAATGTATTCTTGTGCTTCCATAACGGCCTTGGTATAATGCTGGTGATCACTCACAATGGCTTCATAGCGTTCCACGAAGTTTTGTGCACGCTTATGAATTTTGGCAAATTGTTCAGCAATTTCTTTGCTAATATTGTCGACATGGTCATTTTGCTCTGGCAAGTTACTTGCGATTTCTTGCAAGTTCTTCACCTCAACTTGATGGTTATTGAGATCATTGAGGATGTCACGGTATGTTTGTAATTTTGCGCGTTTCTCGTCCAAAGTAGTTTTCAATTCGATATCGTTAGGTAGTGTTTTCTCGATTTCGTTAAGCCAGTTCTGCAATTTCTCGGCGATTTCATCAAAGCCAGACCATTTGGACATCTTGTCCTGTATTTTACGCGAAGTAATTGTCACATTGTCGTAGAGCTTATCGAAAGCTTCTTGTAGCTCAACCAATTGCACGCGTATGGCCTCACGACCTTCTGTAGCCGTGGAAGGGTAGCACTTCTCACCAACTTCAATGGTGCCATTCAACATCAGCGAAGCATTGGGTTGTTGCGCCAAGAGCTCTTGAATTGCAATCTGTTTCTTCAATAGATCGTCACGGGAGCCCACCTGCGATAACTCACTAGCATCATCGTATTTCGCTTGTGTGTTTGCTAGAAAATCTGAGCATTGTTTATATTTTTCATTGAATTGTTGATGATCGTACACAGATTGTTCACATTTCTTGAGAATCTCTTTTGTTGTCGCTTGTATGGACTGGAAACGTGAGGTAACTTGTTGAACATTGACGGCAATTCTAGTTTCACCCGAACTTTGAATTAGCTCCGAAGAATCTTCTTTCATTTTCTCAAATTCTATTTCGTTTTGACGCAAGTTCTGCATTAGTGATTGGAAGCGGTTCAGCTGTTCTTCTTTCTCTTCCATTGTGGACTTAGGATTGTAATTCTTGAGAGCATTCTCAGCTTCACTCAACCAATTGATCAAACGATCCAAGTTCACTTCGTAATCGGTCCATTGTTGCAAACGATTCTCAAGACCGCTCTTGACATCGCTGAGTGCAGCGCTAAACTTATCGAAGTCGGCATGCAAATTGGCCAGGTCTCTTGACATCGCCTCTTTGGAACGCGCGGGCAACAATTTGGCTTTCTCATCAATATGTGTCGACAGATTTTGTAGTTTAATAACACCCTCGGGTAAAGCATCTTGAATTTCGCATATCTTATTTAGGCGCGCTTGTAAAGCCGGCTTATTGCCGGAATAATCTGAATAGCCGGTCAAACGATCCCACAAATTCTTTTGGTAATCTTGTTGCGTTTTCTGCAATTCATTGAACTGTTGATACACATCGAAGACCTCTTCAAGCTCACCTAGCAGTTTGGCGCAATTGGCCGCCACTTTCTCGTATCGCTTGTTTACGTCATCAAGTGCATTCTTGATCTCAGTGGCATTTGCTGGCACCGTGCCCTCCAACAACACGGCAGCCTTTTCATTCACGGCTTCAATGATACGTTTATGCGAGTTAATATCCTGTGTGGTAGCTTTGTATTTATACAGTTTGGAGCGTAATTCCTGAGCGCTCGTCCAAGTGCTGGGATTTTCGTTCTGCAGTACCTTTTCAATTTGATCCAACCAGTTGACGGTCTGGCCAAGAATATCATGATAGCTTGACAGCTGCACACTTTGTGCTTCCTGGCGTTTCTGCAGATTGCGTATTCCTTCGTCCAATTTGTCCCAACGCTCATGTATGTCACGCAAGTCTTTACGTATCTTCTCACGGCCTTCAGTCGATGTTTCGGGCAATGCCTTTTCACCAGCAGTATTCAATGCGCTAAATAAAGTTTCAGCTTGTTCTTTTTCAGAGAGTAGGACTTGTAAAATATTAGCCGCTTGTGAGGGCTCGTTTTTCAATGCATTATCCAGCTGATGTTCGATTGGTTGCAGCCATAGATCAACTTCATTGTATTTGTCTTGATATATTTGATGATCGTCCACCAAATTCGACCAGCGATTTACAACCTCCTTGCTCAACACTTGCAAAAGTTGATAACGATTGGTGATCTGTATAGTTAGCGTCTTCAGTCGTTCGGCACCGCAATTATTCAACAACGCATGTGCGGCATCAGCAAAAGCGTCGATTTCTTTCTCCTTTTGCAAAATGAGATCCCGTTGGATTTTATATTTGTCCAATTGTTCGACCTTCTCGTGAAGAGTTGATTTCAATTGTTGTTCACGGAAGACACCTTCGGCTTGGCGACACCACTTCGTCAATTCTTCAAGTTTGCTCTCGAAGTCATGCCATTGTTGTAGAACATCCTTTTGTTTGCCTTCAATGCCTTCAATATCGTCAAAGTGACTATTTATTGTTGTTTCGAATTCATCGATTTCTTTCGCTAAGATCTCATTACCCTTTTCCGAAGTGTTAGCCTTAACCTTGTCGAATTGTTTACGTATATCATCGACTATCTTTTGTGCTTGCGGCTTATTCTGTGCCAACTGCACCAAGGTCTCAATCTTACGTTTGATGTCAGCCTTTTCACCATAGGCATCGTCACATTCCAACAACTTTTCCTTCTCGCCAGATATCCAAATCTTAGCGGCTGCCAATTGGCTGTTCAACTCAGTGTGGTCTTGCACGCACTTGTCTAAATTGTTAAGAATTACTTCAGACTTTTCCACGATTTTGTTGAAGATTTGTTTAAGTGATTGTAAGTATACATTTAGTGTGTTGTCGTTGATTTGATCAATCAAAACCTGCGCCTTATCGCAAACACTATCCACCAACACATTGTGTGTGGTGATTTCCTGGTGGAGTAACTTGTGGTTTTGGAGTTGTGCACGTTTTTCTTGAAGTGTGGTCTTTGGCTCAGTGTGGCTCTGCATCGCTTTGTCCACATCCTTTAGCCACTTGGCCAACTGGTCTCTGGCAATATTGAAGTCGTTGAACTGTTGCAGGCATTGATCGATCTTTTGCGTGGCTGAATTCAAGTCATCGGAGTAGTTGTCCCACATAGTACGTAGCGTACGCAATTGCTGGCGAATGGTCTCGCGACCATCGGGGCTTGTATGTCCGTATAGTTTTTCGCCACGATCCACCAAGCTCTCAAATGCGGTGGAGTCATTAATGCGTTTGTCTGCCATCTCTCGCAATTTGTTCTGGCGATCTTGTAACACATTTTGATCACCAACAATCTCGCTATTTCGTACCAAATCTTCTACACACTGCTGTAGATCCTTTTTGAAAACCTCATAATCAGTATCAAATGTTTCGTGATCTTTTGCGTAGTTGCCATACTTCGCAATAGATTCTTTGCAGAGATTTCTCAGAGTTTGATAGCGTGTATTTAAGCGAGATAGTTTTAGATTCAAATCGGTTTCGCCTTCAATTTCACGACCCTGATCAAGTAGATCATTAATGGACGTTGCGCGCTGTTCGATGTCTTTGGAGATGTTTTGTAGTTGGGCCAAATGTGCTTTCTTCGTACCGGCCGTACTTTTAAGACTCTGGTTCTTCACAACATTCTCAACATCCTTCATCCAGTTATCGATCTCATCGATAATCGACTCAAACTCGTCCCATTTAGAGCACAGCTGTTTAAGCTTAACAAGTGAGTCTTGACAGAGAGTCATGAAGTCTACCCACGCTTTATTCGGCTCCTCAAAGCTGCGTAGCAATGCGGGATGACCACTGGGATGTGTTTGTGTTAGAACAGCTTGTAATAGCTGGTGGCATGTATCGAATATAGAGTCACCTTCGGGCTTATGTTGCAATAGATTTTCAACAACAGTCAACTTCTCTTCTGCACCTTCTTTTTCGAAAGTTGTCTCATTCAAAATGTCAATGGCTTCAGATTTGATAGTATTAAGCCAATCCTGTGCTTTCTCCAGCACCTGATCGTACGCCTCATGTTTAACAACCTGGTTACCAACAACATTGATCCGGTCGGCTATCTTCTTTGACAAACCATTATACTCTTCGATAGACTCTTCCGTCTTGCGTTCAGATTCATCATCACATAGTGTTACAGCTTTGTCATGTAACTGTTTGAGTGCATTCTTATGCAAAGTAATCTCTTGCAACTGTGTCTTGTAATTTTGCAGAGCGCTCTTCTTAGCCGCCAATGTGGGATAGAGCTCGTCAGCAGCATCTACCTTGGCTTTGGATTCATTGAGATAGTGCGATACTTGGGTATAACTCTCTTCAATGGATGTCTTCTGTATCAATACTCCCTCAACCTGTTGCAGAAGCGCATTGGCCTCGTCGCGCAAATAGTCATAGTTCTCGCGTATATTACGTAACTCCGCACGTATCTTCTCACGATACTCGGGTGTTACAACGGGGTATAACGCTTCACCAATATCCACAGCATTATTCAGTAGTATTTGTCCATTATCGAAGGTCTTCAAATAGTTCTTAATTGTCTGTAATTGTTGCGCAGTGGCCGAAGATGAGCCAGGCGAACCCATGCGCGCCAGTTCCTGGAATTCAATCTTGGCGTCAGACAGCCAATCATTAAATCCTTTTGCGGCAGTTACGAAATTGTTGTTCGCTCGCTGTGTATTATGCACTTTGTCGATGTAGCCGGCCAAACTTTTCGCTACAGTCTGGTAGCGCTGTAATAAATGGGTCACAAACTGGCTAATGCGTGCTTCAGGATTTTTCTCCATCAACAACTGTGAAGTCTTTTCCAAATTCTTTACTATCGGCTCATGTGCCACAATATCCTGTTGTAACAATGCGAGTTCTTCCAACTTCCTCTCGATTTCTGGCACATTTACTTGGTTGCTAGTCTCGACCTTGATGCGTCCCTCAACATCACGCAACCATGCGGAGAGCTCCTCATTGGATTGCTCATATTGCGACCATAAGTCTACATTTTCATTGAGCACATTCCTAATTTTGTCGAAACTGTCTTGCAATGCTTTCATTTCACCATTCAATAACTGGGCGTCCTTCTGCAGGTCTTTCAGGTTTTGTGGCGATTCTACAGCTGTTAGCAGTTCCAGAGATTTACCAATTTCGGCATTGCGCTTGTGGCAATCATCAATCGCTTTGCTCACCTCCAACAGTGACGAGCGCTTCACATCCAAATTATATTTATCACTCGTGGACTCTGGTTGGCACCATACGACCTTCTCGCGTTGGGTAGTAATTATACGTTTTAGCATCCCGACTTTATCGGCATGGAATTTTTTAAGGAATTGCAAAAGGGATGACTCGATCTTCTTGGCATGTGTATCCACGGCCTCGAAGCGCTTTTGCACATTGTTCAGCTCTTTCGGAATTATTGACTCGCTGAAAGTGGGATATTGCGTGCGCATCTCATCAACACGCTGCTTGATATTGTCGATTTCGTTAGCACTGTTATCTAATTCGGTGCGCAATGCACTGCACTTCAGCAATCTTTCCATGATTTTGTTGGGTTCACCGGACATGTCATCGCATTTGATTAATTGTTCACGCAATTTGTTCACTTGCTCGCCGGCGTTCTTGATTCTCTTGCGCAAGTCCTGTTCTTGCTCATTAAAAGTAGATGTTACAGCTTCCAAACGCGCCGCATTCGAATCGACCTCTTGGAACTGTGCTGTCAGTAGTTTATTCAATTCAGTAAGAGATGGAATTTCCACGCCATTGTTGATCTCTATAAGCTCACGACTCTTTTCGGCAATAGTGTCCTTCAATACTTGATAAGAAGGCAGTTCCGCACGGAACTTAGTAAGACGCATTGGTCCGAACTCGATTTCGATTGAATTATCAGCAGCATCGCATAAGCCCTGATTGGTTTCACTCAACCATGGTAAAAGTTCTTTCTTAGCGTCTTCGATCTGAGACCAAATAACAGCTTCTGTTTCATACATATGTGCATTCTTTGCAGTCTTATCGTGCAGATCTTGCCATTGCTGTTTGGCTGTCCTCACATCGTTAGCTATTTCTTGCGGTACAATTTCACCGATTGCGTCGAATAGCTTTGCCACATTATTTCCACGACGGTCCAAATCATCGAGATTCGTCTTGGATTTACGTATTTGCTCCATAGTTTTGCGTGTTTTTTCTGCAGCCTGTTGCAACTCCACTTCGTCGCGCGGTTGCTGTAGTATAGTATTGAATAGATCTTCGGCCTTTTTCAACTCTTTTGCGAACTTATCCTTGGTATCGGCGTATTCCCGTAGAGCTTGACTGATCAAGTTATACTTTCGTATGCGTTCGGCAATTTCATTCTGTAGTGTGTCATAATCTTTGTCAAAGAATAGGAGAGTTTCTTGTACGGCTGGCATACTGGCGATATCTTCACGCATCAGTATAGAACCTTCATCATGTAGACGATTCTTCAAGTCGGCTTGATTCTTGATGACTTCGTTAAGCGCGACCAAGTCAGCTATTATTTGGTCAATGTTATCCAAACCGGGCTTCTGTTGTAGAATGCTATTCAACTTAGCACGATTGTCCAACAAAGCCTGTCCGAAATTTTGACCAAGTGTTTGGAATTTCTCTTTGCGTATATGCATTTGTTCTGCCTGTTGTTTTTGTGTCTGAGAACGCAGCTTAAGGTTATCTAATTTGTTTTCGACATCATTGACAATCTGTGAAGCAATTAATGGTTTACGAGTCAAAGCGTCACGCAACTGAATAGCGGGGCTCTCATCGATCTCCTTGGCTTGTTCTTTCCAATAATCTATTGAGCCGCCAATTGTGTCAATTTCATTGATAATTTTATTAAGCTCTTCGGGCTGCGGACCATCAGGTTTCTCTAGCTGATGTTTCAAATAATTCAGATGACTTTCGGTCTCATTTTTCCAGCCCAAAATCTCAGTCCACTTTTCGAGCGCAATCTTTTTCTGCTGCAAGTTGGTTTCAAGATTTTGATAATTAACAACTAAGCCAGTGTATGAATCGTTTAGTGTTTTGGCTTCTTCAGCCGGTGCAGAAAGTGACAGCTGCTTCACTTCATCATAAATGGCATTGAAACTGGGCTTCTTGTCGGCATGTTCTTGCATAAGCGCATGTATTACATGCAGACTTGTCTCAACACGCTCTGGATTAATCTCCTCAACTTGTGCTACTTGATTACGCAGCTGATCCATCCAGTTGGAGAAGTTCACCATTTTCGCGTTGAAATCTTGACGCGCTATAATTGCATCCGAAACATCGTTGATGTTTGCACGTGTGGCCTCGGAGAGCTTTTGCAGTTTGGCTTTCGTGCCATTTACGCGATCTTTGAGCGCAACTGCGCCCTCTGGCGCCAAATGCAAACTTATCTGATCGGCTGACTGACCGAGAGCGACGAGTTTCGCCTGTTGCTCCGAAATTTCATTATTGAACGACTTGAGTTTAACAAGCTCCTTCTCAAGTTTATCAACATGCGGTGTATTGAGCACAGCTGGCCGTTTGGCCATCGCTTGCTCGCCTTTGTTGACCCAATCTTCGAGTTTTGCTGCATCGGCATCGAATGATTTCCAATTCGCGACCAGTTTTTCCAGCTTACCACTGGCTTGCTTGGCATTTTCATGAACTGATGTCCAGCGAGAATGCATGGCATCTAACTCATCAGGGGCATTGGTTTTGCACAGCATTTTATGACTAATGTTTGAAATACCTTGGAGTCTGTCTAACTGCTCAAGGCATTGTGTTTCGAATTGTTTGGCATTTTGTTGCAATGCAACGGCTTCTTCAAGTCTAATGGGCTTAGGAACTATTGTATTTACCTTGATTTCACTTTCCTCAATAACGGGTTTGATTTGCTGCAAACCAGTTTGATACTGTTGCCAATTCGCCAGATCCTCTTGCACAGCCTTTGCTTGGTGATCGACATTACGGTTGATAGCGCTCAGCACCTCTTGTAACTTGGTAATTTCACCCTTAAGACGTTTAGCCTCAGCAATATTACCTTCTTTGGGTGCCAGTTCTGCCGCATCCGAAGCCAAAATGTCCAATTGCTTCATACGTTCCCCTAGTACGCCCTTGAAAGCGTTCACCTTCATAACACGCTCCTCTGGTGTGAGGTCTTCAGACTGTAAAGCCTCAATGCTCTTCGGTGCTACACGGTTTGCCCATTCTTGTAACTCAGACAAACGCGATTTATAATTATTCCACTTGGCGCTATAGTCTTCCAGATAACCAACGCGATCTTTCACATGTTCCATTGTATTAAAGAACATCTTCTCAACCTCGGTTACCTCCTTCTCCAATATAGGACGCTTATCGGCGGCGGCCAATGGTGCCAATTCGGCTTTCAACGAATGCAATTTGGGTAGGAGTTGATGGGATGCTTGCTGCAATTGTAAATTCAGCTCACGCTTGGCATGTAAATCTTGACTAACATTCTTCGGGTCAGTCTGCAATGGCGTTAGCGCACGCAGCTCTGTCTCGGCTGTCTGCAACATTGAAAAAATGTCGTTCTTCTGATCGACAAAGTCATTCCACACAGTTTGTGTACCCTTGAGCGACTGAAGTTTATCAGCGGTTTCGGTGTAAGCCTCATTCCAGCCGGTCTCCAAGTTTTTCACTTCTACATTAACGAAAGACGGTGCATGCACGTCTTTACTTAAATCACGGCCACGTTGCAACATTGACATGATGTGTGGACGTTGATGATCAAGCTGGCTAATGGCATACTGTTGCTCTTCAATTAGCTTGTTAACACGTTCAAGACTTTCCGGTGGGGGTATATTGGTGGCTTGCTCCTTCACTTTGCTAAGCAGACAGACAACCTCGTGCACCTCGCGACGATAAGTGTAGCACTTGGAGAACACCTCGGTCTTCACCATTGTTATTTCGATAGTTGGTATGAGGTTCTTGTAGCGAGCAATTAGATTTTCGAGTTTTTTCTGTTCGAGATTGGCCTCATCTTCGCTGGCGTAGCTAAGTAAGGAGTCCAGCGTTTTCACCAGCCATTTCATGTCCTCCCGTTTGTTATCTGCTTCTTGACAGATTTTCTGAAAGCAAATCGAATAAAAAATTAAGGAAATTTATTAAACAAATTTAAGAAAAATAACAAATATTTGCAAACATGGTTATGCATTTTTTACCACAAGTTCCCTGAGCTGCATTAATGGATTTACAATGAAAATTGCATTAGTATAATGATTGACTACATGTTCGAGTTTTGCGTATTAAAATGCTTTTCTATGGATTTCGAAGTGTATAATAGTTCTTGAACGGTAAAGTTAGAAATAACTTTCTTCCAAATCCAAAAATATTCTGTTAGATGAGCAATTGTTAAGTCTTTACCTGGAAGACCACCTTCTCTTTCTCGAACTCCTCCATACTGTTCACTTCGTTGACAATGTTCTTTAAACTTTTATCGACAACATTCATCCATTCAACCATTTCCTTGAACTTCTCATGGTAACTGTCCCACTGAGCCGGTATTTGCTGCAATGTCTCGCGCATATCGCCGATTTTTCCCGACAACTGCTGCCACTGCAGCTTGGCATTGTCATAAGCCTGATTAAGACCAATGTCGGTCGGTTTCTGATAGCCATAAGCCTGACTGATGCGATGCATGTTCTGCAAGCTCTTCTCTATGCGCGGTATGGGCCCTTGCTGTTGGAAAAAGTGCTCATTGCGATTGAGTATTGAATCAATATCTTCGTTTCGATTCAAAGCTTGTTGTTCCAGATGCAACTCTTTTTCGACCTCCTGCAATGTCTGATAAAATGCCGATTCATCCAAACGGAATTCGAGTTTCAGTAAATGCAGTGGGGCTTGCGACAAAACCTGCTGCCACTTGTTTTGTAATTTCTCAACCGAGTCCACCACCAGCTTCTGTTCTTGTGCTGGCAATGTTTTAAGCAAATCCTGCGCAGATTCTACCAGATTGTGCATCCAGCGTTCATTAACATTTTCAAAGAAATACTTCTGGGTCTCTATTATTATCTTCGACTCAATATGCTTCTCAATAAGCATTGATTCAGCCTGCGTTAACCACTCGCTAACGACACGTTCGTTCTCCTTGAATGCGTGCCAGCCGCGCGAGGCGTTATTCAAGCGCTGCTCCCACTGTTCGGCATTCTGTATGACATAATTGAAACGCTCGTTCAATTGCTGCATGTTGTGCGCTGTCTGTGAGGTGTCAATATTGTCATCGGCGGCTACAGATTTTAGTAGGTTCTGGAAAACCTTATTTTTGCTCTCCAGCATGGAACGATAGTAGACAGTGCGCGAGAAGAACGTTTTATGCTTATTCAGTTCTTCGCTGATAGCATCGCGTCCACCAGACAACGTATGTGTGCTCAGCAAGGTCTCAGCGTCGTTCAGCCATTGGTGTATTTCTTTCTGACCGGCTTCGAGTGACTCTTGTTGTATGAGCAGCTGGTGGAAAAGGTGGAGTTTGGTAGGTATTTGTGCGCGTATACGTACCAAAGACTCCTTCTCCTGTTTCAATAACTTCATCATTTTGTCAACTTCCTCTCGAGGTAAATCCTGTATGAGACCCTGGAAGTTACGGCTGACTGTCTTGAAAAGTTCCTCATTATCGTCGATCTCGCTAGCTAACTTTTGCAAGTCCTCGCCGTATTTGGTAATTTGCTGCGTATTGCCGAGCATTTGGCGCTGCTCCAACACTTGTTCGGCGTGACGCAGCCATTGAGAGAGCTTCTCTGTGCCGGACTTGTATTCATTGCGTGCACGTATAATATCACCTGCGTGCATGTATTGTTTAGTATTCGCGAAGAGACGCTCAAAGCGTTCCGATAAATTACCATGCTTCTGCCGTAGATGGTTGGCAATACCATCTTCGCAGGAGGCAATCAAATAGTTGGCCGCATTAGCAAGTGTGTCGAATTTGTCTTTCCAAGTAGTGATATCTTGGAAGAATTCTAAACGTTCATCTTCCGAACGTGACAATTTAGTTTCCGCCAAGTTCAACCACTCTTCACAAGCAGGTGCCAGCTGATTCCATGTCTTCCAACAGCTTACAACCTCTTCCAACGAGTTTTGACAGCATTTCAGCTCCATGGAGACACGCTTCCAGCGTTCTTCTGTCTCATACAAGAAACGATCGATTTCTATTATATCATTGCGCGGTACATTACCATCACGCTTGTATTCGTCCACCACTTGTTGCATATCGATGAATGCTTTCTGGAACTCTTGAAAGATTTTATTGCGCGACACGAAATTTTTGTATTGTTCTAGTTGTTGACTGGCCTTCTCCTCGTAGCCATATTTGCCAGTCCAACCCTTCATCTTATTCTCAACCAAATTGAGGAAAGCGATTAGACAACATTTGTGTTCGAGGAATTTCAGGCGTATTCTACGCTCAGCCGCTCTTGGAGCCACATCTTGCAGACGACGCTCCATATTGCGCAATTGTTCAATGGGCACTTGCTGCACCAACGGTGAACGTTTAGCATTATCGAACATCGCCATAATGCGCGGCAAATCGGCAAAGAATAATTTATGCTCCTCCAACTTTCTACTAATTACTGATGCTGTTTCCTCATTCATGGCATTCGGTATCTCGTTATCCATTAGTAATTTTTCGGCTTCAGCTAACCACTTGCCGACCACACTGAATTCGCCGGGCAATTCCGAATCCAATAACCACAGCCAATAGTTCATTTGATATTGTAAGCGTTGCCACAGCGCATTTATGTCCTCCCATACGGAGCGAGGTACCTGCAGGAAACCACTTTGGCTATCCATCAACTGCTTCAGACGATTGTAGGCCGGCAAATGGGCGTCGATCTCTGAACGTGCAATCAAATATTCAGCGAAATCACGCGGGAATGAATTAGACATGACCATGGGCTCGTATTCGGTAGTCTTTTCCACCAGGAAGCGGCGTAATTCGTCCAACTCCTGATGTATATGTGATGTATCACGAGAGGCACCCTTCAAACAAAGCTAATTGTTAGCAACTTCAGTGGGGATTTGCAAAAGCTACTTACTTTTGGTTCAGGGTACTTGTGCAAAAATTGCGCCACATATGTCATTATACTCTTTTCATCCGGTTTGGGTACATCCACATCCTCAGCATCCAACAATTTGGCAATGCCCAGTTTACTTTCGGCCACATCGAAAGCAGTTTCCAGACGTTGACGATTATTGGTTTTCTTCAAGTCAGCCAAATTGACAAGATTCGCCTTAATTGCATCAATCAGGGCTAGGAAGGCGACACCATCTCTCCAACTGGCACCGAAATCCTTTACCTCAATACCGCTGTCTCTGCAGAATGCAAGGAAAATAGCTCAAGGTGAGTATAATACAAAAATGATTTAGTCGGGGGTTGGCAACTTACTTTGGCAAGGCATTGGTAACCCAATTCAATAGAGTCTTCCTAGCACCCTGCTTCCATTTCTCAGCCTTTTGATCGCTAACATTCTTGCCAACGCTGTCGAGAGAACTAACCGAACCGCTGATACCATGACCCAAATATTCAAGGTTGCGGCTGTTCTCCTCAATCTGTTGTGGCCGGGCGGAAGAAAGGTAAAGATATAGTATAAATAATTAAGCAAAAAGTAAATAAAAAATAATTCTTTAAAATATCATGAAAATAAATAAGTACTTAATGCTTACGTACTTTCGAAATTATCGAACACGGATGTAAAATTAATTCGAACTTCAGTTAAAGAAGAAACATTGTTCACGAGCTTTGAACACAAAAAATCCTCGTGAATAACGTTAATTTTTTTCAAAAAAACAAAAACCCAAAAAACTGGTTTTCAAATATATATGGAATTCAAATCATAATTGCGTGTTTGGAATGTGCAATATTTATGCTTCAACCGAGATTAAAAAAGCAAATATATCGCTTAATCCATCTACTTAGATATTGTCATTATTATGTCATTACAACAACCAAACAACTACAAACCTACCTGTGGCGCATAATTTATTACAACTACTAATTTTTTCCGTCTCTTCTTATGAAGCTTGTTTGTTAGCAAAAAAAATAATTGCGAATAAAACAAATTGTTCGAAACAAAAAAGATTTTCGAAAAGAGACAAAAAGATAGAAAGGAAAGAAGTACACACAATTGTTTACACGGTTATCACTTATATAATTTGTTGCTTTACATAAATGCATAAATGTTAAAATTGGTGAAAGTATCTATAATTAAAGTGTGATATTTATTATATACAAAGGTTAAGGGAAAGGAATTTTGAGAAAGTGGAAAAGTGGAAGTCGATTAAAGTTTCTGCTTCACATGGGACCCAACGATTTTTAGGCTACCTACTGTATTATGGCTAACACAGACAGACACACCTGTTTTTTGCAAAAATGGAAAAATAACAATTGCTTTTGAAGTCATAATAGAGAATGAAATGTTAATTAACGGAACATAAAGATGATAACAAGGCATGATGTTGCCACATAAGGTCAGAGAGATGATATCTCTCTATGTTGCTATCATTCATGGCTATTAAGCATTATGGGTGATCCGTACACCTGTGCCTCAGAAGAAAGATTTTACATGGATTTTAAATATCATTTTCTAATCTAACCTAATCAGAGGTTTTATACCATTTTCTTAGATACTTGGTTATTATCTAATTCTGAAATTGATTTGCTCTGTATTTGTTTATTGGTTATGAGTACCGTCGTTTCCCAAAAATGATCGAAACAGAATTCAAAAAGATTTCTAAAATTTTTTCAATAGAGTTTAGCACTCGTATTAATAAGCGGCTGAAGACTTCTTAGTTGCAAGGGAAGACAGACTACCGTATAGTAGACTAGTAGAAACTAAATTTTATTAAAGGAGCTCGGAAACTCTTTATCATTTAACAGGGAACTCATCTACATTTTGGATTGAAACCTGCTATATTCGTGATTTAAAACTGAGTAGTCTTCGACCGAGAAGAGAGACTGTCTGTCAATCAGATACTTGATTAGAGGTACTTAAGGCAGCAATACAATATGAGCTGTGTAAAGAGTTGGACAACATATGGTCTAAGTGACATCAGTTCAAGTGAGTGACAAGTGAAAAATTCGTAATTACAACGTATCCTCATCTTGAATGGTTTAGAACCGTATCTTGAACATAACCTTAAAAAAGATTTTGGAATATCACGCAAATAAAAAAAGGATTGACTGAGATAAAAAGTTTAAGTCAGAAGAGATGTCTTAAATCAAAGTGTATTTTTCATCTATTTTATTGCTTGAAAAATGTTAACACAGTTTTTAACACTATAATAAATAGTTTGTCAATTTTGCCAAATGAGTAATTTTCTCGTTGTGTGAACAGGTAATAATAATAAAATATTTATGGTTAAGTTGTTTTAAACGTTTTGCTGATAAGCAACTAATATTTTAGTATATATGTGAAGAGTGCAAATACAGGGTGCCTTAAAAATACATTAAAGTAAGTATACCCTTTGAAGCTTAACGTTAATAGATGACTTCATAATTCTTCCTTTAAATTATATTTAGTTTTTACTGGAAGCATTAACTTACCTGGAAGTACAATATAATGGTCCATATCAGACCCAACACAACTGGTGGTCTCCCATCCACCAAATCTGCCGGGTTAATATTCACCAATTTGATACGTTTACTAGCTAAGAATTGTAAGGCTGTATTGGCATTGCTGAGGAAATGCGGACGTCGTAGTACGCGACCCTTCTCTACGGGCAAACGTTCGCCGGAAAGCACTTCCAAAAGTGCAATGAGTTTTGTACCATCGCGTAAATCGTTGATTATATCGTCAACACGAAGCGGTGGAACACGCTATAACATGAAAAGAAAAACCAGACAGACACAATTAAATTAAAAGGTGAATATAGAAACATTTTAATTAGTGCGTGTTATGTGTTATGCTTAGTTTGCATAATTAAGACATATGCAGCCTTTGTTGTTTGGCAAAAAGTTGATCCGACAACTCCATAATGATAAAGCAATAAAGGAGATCTCGTGACTTATTGGCATGAAATGCATTGCGCATACCCACATATACAAACATAAGTTATGCAGCGAGTAGTAGAAATTTGCAAGCAAAGTTGGTAAAGTATGCAAATTGCATGACGGAAGAGACAAATTAGACATTCTTAGCGCATATGGGAATTCATAATAATCGATGTAACGGTAAATACGCATTGCAATGCGAATAGTTCAAACAAAGAGCACACAAACTTTTGCTGAAGTTCGCTTAAGAAATCTCTAATTGCAGACACATGTGAGGACAGACATAAATACATATAATTATTACACAATTACATAAATGTATGCGCACTCAACCACGCACACATTTGAAAGTATTTATTTGTGTGGCTTCGAAATAAAATCATAAAACGTGCGGCTTCTGAAACAAATGCTTTTAAAATCAGCAGACTTAAAGCACATTTTTTTTTCAAACACACCAAATATAACAAAAACAAATCCAAAATTAGGATTTCAGAAGTTTTATAGCACCGGCATTCATTGAAACTGAGATAAACTGCATAAATCATCGAAAAAGAGACAAAAGCCATGGCAGTCGCTGGAGGGCGGCACGACGTGCTCACCTTGAACTCATCCATAAACAAAATGTAAAAAAGTAAAAAGTAAAAAGTAAAACTCAAAGCAATAAAGACGTGTTATTTTTGTTTTTCTTTATGGGTGTGTGCTTGGATTTTAAAGTTCAAACAAATCACCGCACAACTGTCAAGCTATGTAAACATTTTTTGAACAACAACAACACACACTCACTCACATACAAGTGTATGTATGCTTACAAATATGTGAAATTCAAAAGGCTCTTTTGTAGTTGAGATAGTTTTTAATCACATTTTTATAGTTTGTTTAACATTTTCATAAAAACTAGGCGGAAGATGCGCAGGTCCGAACAGACGACCTGAAAGAGGTATATAGTACATATTTACACTTTAGTGCATACACATATGTATGTATGTATGTTCTCAAATATGCTATCAAGCAAATGAGTGTGTGTAGTTCACAATTGGTCTTTTATCATGTCATTGAATTTATTTAGTGTCAATTAGTATACATATATGTAAATATATAAATGTATATATAAATATTATAAAGATATACAATTTGCATTTGAAATTAGTAGACTGAATTTGTTTGATTAGCAATTACTACGTGTATACATGTAAATGTTATACGTAAGTAGCTACTAAGGTCCCAGCAGGTAATTTTTAAGTTCATAACATGTATATTTCTGCCTCAGATTGAACTTAGCTGCTCCAATTAACTACATATATAATTAGTGAACAATTGAAACGCCTGTCATTGCTATAATATAACAGTTATTTGAATATAAAGCGCTATTGAAATAATTTCGAAATGATTTTATATCACTATTTGGTCATCCATACATATACCACCGCATAAAGACTATTTATATTAAAATATTTTAAATGCGCTTAAATGTATGTATATGTTTATCTACGTCAGTGGCGTGGCCTTAATTGAGAGACATAGATACGGTTGCCTTGCGAAAATCGTCGAATATGCATTTGTGCATATATGAATCACGTGCTTTTAGGAAAAACAAAGAGCATAAAAAGCAAAATAGCAAATCTGCTTAATATTATTTTCCTATAATTCACGTCCATCGATAACGATGTGCCGCTTCCCAGTTAATTTAATACACACTTTATTTGTGTAGAGATATAAAATTCAGCTACTGTTTTAATTGAAAAAAAAAGATTGTATCATTGTATTTTTATATTAAAATTGTATTACAAATAATCTAACCAACCAAAATTTTATTTATATATAAATGTAAAAAACGACTTTCTGGACGATTTTTGCTGAAGCGGTTTCTTAAAGAATGAAATAATCTACTACTACGTAATATTAAATGAAAATTACTTTAATAACTAATTATTAATTAAGACATATTCTTTATATTCCATTCGTTTTGTCAATATGGAGAAAAAAAAATTCAAAAATTTGTAGTAAAAAAGACTGGACTGGACTCAAAAGTAGTGTGTGCATATGTAATTTGGATTTATCCGGTTATCTTATCAAGACAACTCGTCTGCAATCTTCATTTCCTCTCAATCAAGACAATGCAATAGCAGCTTATAGCAGCAAAAAGATACTTTGTTGCCACCCATAAAATCGCAACAAGGAAATGACTGACCCCCACACACTGTCCCTATAATATATTTTTGATATGAACATAAAAATGGGTGTGTGAAAAGAAAAACCACTCATCTCCTTTTGGACCAGAACAAATGACAAGAGCTTTGCAAAAACTTGTCCATAAAATTTTTAATAACATACCACAACAAATCTCAATATGTACATATGTATGTTTGTCTATCCATGAGTAAATATGTATTTTCAAACCACATGAGCAAATTCTGCTTGTGGCATTTACCGAAGCAAATTAATATGCGGCTTACCACAAACCAAGCTCGGATTAATGTGTATGAGCGCAAACGAGGTTGGTTTGTTGAGTGCTTACGTCGGTGAGCTTTTAGTAAAATAAATAATTGTGACAAAAAACTCTTTATCTTTTCAGTATATACTTGTTCTTATGCCTTAGCTTTACTACAATGTTTTCAAAGTTTTCATATATCAAAAATATTAGATTAGGAATATATTAGATCATGAAATAGTTTCTAATGAAATTAGTATAAACGCAAGCACAAATGATCAAAAAGGCATATTCAAGGTCATCGTTTGGAATAACATCATGATCGTCCCAAAATAAAACTTAGTACAGATCAGTTATATCAGAAAGGTAACTCGTAAGCCCCTTTAATTCTAAAATTGTTATTGACTTATCAGAATTCCTATTTTATTGGAAACGAGCACCGACCTTTCAAGCTGCCCCTGTAAATACCCATAAAGTGTTGCAAGTAGCAAGTACGTGTTTGAAGCCAAATAACTGGTTTACTTGCATACGAGTATGGCTTTTGCCATCACATATGAATATGATATAAGAATATGCAATTGAAATTGCATTTTAGCATTGCCAATTGCGTTTACAAATGCAAAATGCAGTTAACTCGCAAGTGTTAAATACAATTCTCTACAGGTATAAACGTCCACAAGCCTATTATTGTGTGTGCCCGACAAGCGAGAGGTGTGCATATATTTATCAACCTAAGCGAGTACATGCTTATGAACACACTCATACATACATAATAACATCTGTACACTTTCTACAATCGAATACCGGTCTGGCGAATAGTTGCTTTTGCATTACAGAGGAGATGTGAGAAGAGTGAAGAAATGAAGGCGGCGGTTATGCCGGTTTTGTGTTCGCCGGCCGGCCGGCATTCGCCACAATTATGTACACACGCACACAACACATTGAAACGCTTGGTGCTAGCATGCGCGCAAATCACTCTAGCTAAGCTAGCTAAGGTTAGAGAATGAATGAGAAGAAAATTACAATGCAAGCTTTATCATTGCACAAAACACACATATTTACCTATACATATATGCAGATAATTTCAATGCATGTGCGAACCGAGTATGAGCTCATAGTTTGCTTGCCTTCAGCTTTGGATTAAATTAATTACATGTACATATAGTATTTGAAAATGGCAAGAAAATAATGTGGTTAAAATTTCGAGGTTATTGAATGTATTGTTGGTTTGATGATTTGGAAAATGTCTCAATCTTTCAACCCTAATTTTTAAGGAGTGCCGTTACAAATTCTCCCGTAAATGTAGGGCAGAAGTTTGTAGGTTCATACATACCTAGTGTTGAGAACAAAGAAATTATTGGGTTGTTCGGAAAGTCATTTCGTTTTTTTTGGGGAACATGAAAGACAGTTTTCGTATAATGAATAAATATTTGTTATATATATTTATAATCATTCAATTTGTCCAGCTGATGACAATAGACTTCTGAATTAATCGTTGTATTGTCCGGCAAAAGCTCAAAAAAAACGATTCCTTTGACATCCCACCAAACGGAGAGCATCACCTTTTTTTTGGTGAATGTTGGCTTTTGACACGCTTTGAGCCGGTTCATCTTTTCTGCTCCATGACCTCTTGCGTTTAACATTGTTGTATACAACCCATTTTTCGTCCCCAGTAATAATCCGCTTCAAAAATGGATCATTTTCTAGACGTTTGAGGAGCGAATCACACGCGTCAACACGACGACACAAATTTCGCTCGGTAAGGACATGGGGCACCCACACATCGAGCTTCGAGGTTAAGTCCATGCCTTTCAAATGGCAATAAACAGTTGAATTCGACAAATTTAACCTCTCACCGATCTCTCGTGTGGTGATTCGCCGATTTGCATCAACTAATGCCTTTATCGCATCTTTGTCAGCTTCGACCGGCCTTCCAGACCGTGGTGCATCTTCGACATCAAAATTGCCGGATCGAAATTTTGCAAACCAGTTCTGGCACTGGCGTACTGTTAACACGCCTTCTCCATACACATCCGTCAATTTTTTTCTCGCTTGGACAGCATTTTTACCTTTTCTGAAGTTAAAAAGTAAAATATGACGAAAATGCTGCTTATTGCTCTCCATATTTAAAAAGGCACCAACCAAAAACTACTGGGTAGAATTAATAGAACTTTTTCACACACAAGCCTTGCAATATCAGCTCTCATGACATATAATGGTTATGGGGCTTAAGTGTGAAGTTAGTTTCGAAAAAACGTAATTAAGTCCTCTGGCGGGAAAAAACGAAATGACTTTCCGAACAACCCAATAGTAGAATTGTGATTAAAGTCTCATCGTTCGTAGATAGAGATTTAATGGAGATACGCAGGCCCCAAGTGAAACGGTAACAAAACTGATAATATTCCTGTCATACATACAATCAGAAACATATATTACATATAATTATAAATATCCTTGAACAGAACATACTTGGAAGTAACGAATTTTATATCCTTCGCCATAATCCTTCTCTTTAAGGCGTGTTGAAGAGAATATTGTACGAAAAATTTTGCGTTCTTTATTGATTAACCACGATGAATGTTTTATAATCGTAAACACGTCAGCCATGAAGGCTAAAACTGGTAGCATAAACAGTAGGGAGAAGAAACCTCTCAGTAGAGCAGAATGGGTCATCGATAGGACAATTACGGTATCGATAGTAACGAAGGTGCACTGTATTTATTTACCGATAGCTCAAAATTTAAAACAGACTCAGGAGCAAAAATATCAGTAAAATGTAGGAACTGCGCTGAGGACACAACTCATCATAATCATTTTATAATCGCAGCTGCATACCATCAATACAGAGCACCTTCGAGTTGATCTCAATTGGTTTCTGAGCATATAATTTGAACAGTTTTATCTTCCCTTGAGTTTTCTGAGAGTCTGATTTGTACACACTTTCGGACCAATATAATTAACAACTTTAATTGAGTCAATATTTTTTAAAATAATGATGTGGAGCATGTTTTCTATCCAGTTGATTTATTTCGCTCATTTAGGTATGATTAAACTAATATAAGATTCATAGGCCACTACAAATTTTACCAAGCGAAATTATCATCTTTAGCGTCCATTTAATAGCAGGGTTTGAAATAAAACAATGATTCGCTATTTCAGTACTTGCTTACTCATGCATACGCACATGTGTTTGTACATATGTATGCACATGTAAGTCTCCAGAAGTAATCTTTTAGCACTCAGTATGGGCTATATTTTAGACTGAGTCCGTGTAGTCTATGAACCTAAAAACGCTTCAATTTGTATTTGCAAAACTCTAAACTTTTGGCTCTTGTTTACTTAGGTCTTTGTTTATTCTCTGTTCATTTCCTTATTGCTATTTTTCGCCTCGAAAAGTATACAAACCGCCAGCTGCATTGTGAGTATTTTCGGACAATACCCCCTAAATATATTTGGTAGACAAAAATATATGGCAGCAGAAAAAGCAGCAGCCTTGCAACAAAGAAAAGTAGCGAAATTCCAACGGGTACAATGCAGACAAGAGAACAACGAAAATAGAGGCACACATATGACCAAATGTTCGCATGAATGTGCAAATATTTATATAAACTACTAATGGTCATTCTCTAAAATAAACGCTTATTACAAATTTTTCTTTGGTCATCTTATATCTTCCTATAAACACACACATATACATGTGTATGTATATGGGCAACCATATGCATATGTATATATAGGTGAATTTGTGTGTGAGTACATTGCACTTTCCAAAATTTTCACTCTGCCTTTTACGGTTGTCCGATTGCCTGCTTCGAAAGCTGCTCTGTTGGCACAATGCCTTCCACATTGCCGTTCATTCGTTCATTATTTGCCCATATTTATTCTATTCTTGTGCTATACGAAATTTTTCATTAGTTTTGAAAATGTAATTGCATTCTTTTCAATTTGTTTTTACATTACCCTTTTTTCCTTTTTAGACGGGAAAGTAATATTTGGCGCAACTTAGTCATCGTTACTGTTAGACGATTTTCCATAGAATTTTCTCTTTGTAAATATGTACATACATGATGAGGATTGTAATGAGTCATAGTGAAAATTTATGTGCTTCATTTATGAATGTCCATTGCATTGTTAGCGGTTGAAAATTTTCAAAAATAATATGCAAATCTGTTGAAGCGTGTACTAACAATCTTCTTAATATTTTTTAAATTGTTTTTATTAGTGCATAAAGGTACATTTTAATGTTTCTTAATTTTTATACGCACATAAAATATGAAATTTTGGCAAATATTTTGTAGTGAAATCGTCATCTTTGGATACACCTTCCCGAATGAGCATTAGGTTGTTCCTTGAAAGCGAATTTAACAAATTTTCAATCTCAGACAATTCATCCTCGACGTATGAATATATATCACATACAAATTTTTATTCGGATTGGTAACGTTAATATACATACATATGTAATAACTTTGATTATAGTAGTAAGAATTCTAGGCATAAAAAGATAAATCTTAATTCAAATGTTTTAAGTATCCCTGGAAAAGTACGAACCTTGACCAGCCTACCTTGGTCATATGTATGTACATGAACCTTGACTTAACTGTTTTAATTATCTTCAATATAGACCTAATCTATAGAAGTATCGAAGAACGGGTTAAGGTTTGGAAAATCTGCTTTAAAAATCTCTTCGTACATATAAAGATCCCCCCTAATATACAATACGTACATTTTTTTAAATAAAATAAACTGGATTGTTAATAATTACTCAAATATTTGTTTATGAAGAAAACATTGCAGAAAATCTTTATCCTATGACCAACCAAACTCAATGACATTTTTCAGGGCCAAATATCATAATTTACGAATGGTATCATTCATTCGGCATAAAAATGCGAAACTTTGAAAAACAATCAAGGCCACTATACAAAACTTTAGCAATGAATCGTGGCAGGGTTGCTTCAACTCTTTTCCAAGCATCCCAAGCAAGTTAACAACAACCATTTCGAAGATATTAAATTAGTTGCAGCCTACTTAAAACTAGTTAAACAAAGTTTTATGTGTATTTGCATGCGTGTGTAATTTAATATCTCGGTATTATATCTACAACAACTAATTCAAGTTAATGTCAATATACAATTACACAAATCTGACAATTAAAAGCAAATAAAGTTGCTCAAATTACATTCAAATTACACATACTACAGTTAATTATACAGTCCATATGCTTGCGTACTTGCGTACACGTAAGAAATATTGTTTTTTACGAATAAGCAATGCCTTTGAACTTTCATATGGTCTTACCTTCGAGAGGTACGAATTAATCCAATTAGTAAATGTTTTCTTCTGCACGCGTTCTTGCTCCTCTGTAATTAAAATGAGAAAATTTTTATTAATTATCGAAGTAGTGATTCAAGTTCAATTATTTACATATTGACTCTATCTATCAAAAATTTATATTGTTTTATGTATATTGATCACCTAGTCAAACGCTAAACATTTTTCAACGAACACATATTATTATGATATTTCGCTATTTTGTTGTTTTTGTTTAGCAGTTTGGAATTGCTTTGATAAGTTATCGCCTGGAATAGTAGTTGGTTTGTTAAAGTAATTGAAAATACATTAGAATTGGAATAAAATTTTGTATATCAAGAGATTATATATTTCTCATGAGATTTTTATAGACCTATGCTGGTAAAAAAATATCAAAAATTATGTGAATCTAGAAAAAACTAAACACCGATAACAGATCTTGAGAGAGCTAAAATGACACGGAAATCCATCGAAAATCGACAAATCGACTAAACTTAATTATATACTGCAAACCCAGCTTATCACGTTCTTTGTCATCAATTTACCGTTAGCTGTGCCGAGTAAAGCATTAAATATGTTAAGTGAATGTAAACTTCACACAGATTACTCCGTTAGCTTTTAATTCCAGGATGCAAATGGAAAAGTAATTAAAAATCCTGGTCATTATCATTTTTGAGTATATGTTTGAGGTCCTGAATCCAAATTAAAAGCTTAATGAACATGAGTTTTATTTATTTGATTTAACTGAAGTCCGAAACTTTTGAGAGTACATATGTATACTCTGAGATAGAACTGAAAGGAAACTATCAACGAGCTAGAGCAATACGATAGATCAGTGCAAAAAGGAAATGGATTATTCTTAATTATTTAAAATAAAATTTGTCAACTTTAATTTATATAATATCGTTCCACCGTAAAAATGCAATAGTGATCTGATTTCACCACCACTTCTTTTATCATTTAACTATTCGATTGTATCTTGATATTAAGTGCTTATAAATTTAATGTTAGTTATAACAGTCGGCATACTTATATATATACAAACATACATATTTTTATATACAAAAATAATTACGACCTCTCTGCCAATTACTGATAAAAAATTTTAATATACCTAGACAGCTGTGAGGGTGGGGCACTCACAACCGAAACAAATAATTTTCAATTCTAATATGTTTATGTAAATTTATATGCATGTGTATGCAATTAAAGTTCACTCCAAAAGGTTTACAGTAATTTTCTGATAAGACATAGAGAATTCATACACCAATAATTATGCTTAGACATTTTATTTTGATGCATTATTAGTTCTCCTTCATTTTTCTTTATTTAGTCACATAAAATGATGATAACATTTACTATATGTACTTATGATATCTTATCTGTGGAATTTTTAATTCCAAACTTTTGCGAAACAAAGTACGAAATCACCAAAAAATTATGAAAATCCGTAAGTGAAATTTTAAAAATTCTTCATATTAACAGATGAAATTGTTTCAAACAGAAGAGTGAGCTCCTATTTTTAATTATGCATTAAGATAAACCAATTCATGGTGCGAGGAAATATAATTCAAAGAGGACATTAAAAGCAAAAATTCGTGAGACATAAGCGACTGTGAGTATTTTGTCGCCAACCAGTCATAGTCCATTGACAGCTAGAGAGTAGCTAATTAATGCGTTGGACAAAAAAACTTTGTAATTAAAATACCTTGAATAAAGGAAGCAATAAAAATATGGCAACATGCCAAACCAGACCAGAAAAACATATTACCAAAACAACTTTCATTTATCCTATTTCCCGCCAATGAAATAATATTTTCGCTGATTTGCTTTGTTTCTACAGATATAATTCGCCTTAACAACAACAGCAAGCATTTCAAAACTTTTAAATTATTATGCGAGGTGTTTTTATGCACATAAATACTATGTTATATATATTATTTGCACAAATTCATATACGTTATCTCTATTATTTTGTGTTCTAATATATTTGAAAAAAATTTTTTGATTTAATTGCACTGAAATTAATATTCATATAATCTAGGCTTTCTGAGATCACTTTGTGAAACTCATTTCGAATAATCCACCTTAAATCACCGGACGTATAGTAAGTTGCAGATGAGTAGCGCATAGAATGGGCCTATAGAACGATCCAATAAGCAAAGAAGCAGTACATTTGATCAATAACTTAAGATAATAAGATGAATAGAGTAGGATTTTCAAGAAAAAAGTGTACTAATATGACCTCAAAAGAGCTTAACTCAATATATTCTGTTCACGACACTTATCACTGCCGAACATCAAATCATCAAAAATGTATCTCATAGATATTTTTGGAACTATATTTCTTAGCTCGTACTTACTATATATGTATGTATATCTCTATTCACTGGTTCTGGCCCCCAGCGTAGAGTCCAACTATAATATTTATATATCGCTCATTAGAAAGAAATACATATGTATGTATATACATAAGTCTGTACAATTTTGTTTATGGGAACGGATGTTGAGATTCATTTTAAAGAAATTAAAAAAAAAAAAAAAAACAATATATATATTTATACAAAATATGCAAATTATACGTGGTTCACTGACGCACTTTTCCTTCAATAAGTACTAAAAGTGTACTCATTCCAATAAACATGTATGTATATATACATATATACATAAGTAAAATCGTACGTACGATAATATTTGTGATGTGAGCGATTGCTGAGTGCAAATTGCTTTAGAAATTAATATTAAAATAGAATTTAGTTCAAGGTTGTGTGCATAATTTGTGACGAACAGCGGCTTAACAAACATGAAAGTGTTTCAAATATGCAACTATATGTATGTTAGAAATTTAGCCGAGTGCCCCGAAATTTATAAAAGTGCTTTGGCTTTTTCTTGGTATTATTTACGATGATTTTGCTCAATTTTGTACTGACCAGTACTCCATCTTATAGTGAATATCGCCGCCCAATAAAGGCAGAGAGAAAAACAATTTTTTTATACATACATATGTACATTCATGTGCAAAACATTTTCAGTAATTAGTCTAAAATAATATTACAATAAAGTATAATTTCTCAAGAACAGCTAAGTTTTTACTGAACGCCCAATTAATGAAACCAATATAAATAACTCAAGTGGTGTGCAATAAAATTAGTGAGATTTTTAAATTCGTTTTTTTTTTTGATACTTTCTGCTTTTCAAATATAACCTAATTCCTGTTTAAACTTGTGTAGGCAGGACGTTTATAAATAACAGTAAAACAGTCAACATCGCTATTGCATTTACACAAAATATGTTAAAATATTTTAAAGTAATAATTGAAAAAAAATAATAGGAAAAAATTATTAAACAATAAACAAAAAAAAAACAAAAGTGCACAAACTGGTTACCAAAAAGTAGCAAATTGAATAAACACGGGCGCCAAGTTTGTTATTTAACTTTTATTTTTTAATGCGAATTTACTATGGAAATTTTTTGCAATAAAATCACATATTTGCCTTGAATACCTTGGACAACTTTATTTCTAAAGCGCTTGAGTGTTAAAGTGTTTGCGCTCAATATTAAAAATTATATTATTTATCCACATATGTGCATACTGATAGACAAACGTATGCTTGTACTCGTATGTATGCACATACATTTTTGCGCAATGCCACCAGCGGAACCCATGTCGCATTAATTCGAGAATGAAATTCGCAAATAATTCCAGCTAAAAAATGTCAACAAGAAAATGGCGTACGTGTCGCTGATAAATTAATCTGATAGATTCGCAACGCACATACACTCACTACGTACGAACCGGACATGTTTTAAGGCAAGCGCTTAACTTACCTGACTTAGTTAGCGCAGAAATTCGATAAGCTATATTTGATATAAATACATATATGTATATTGTATATATGTACAATATGTGTATATATGTGTACATATATAGCTGATTTATTTATAATTGCTGGCGAGAACCAAGGATATTATACTAAGCGACCATTACGTAATTGACATTGGGAATAAAATGTGTACAATACTCGTAAATCAATTTCGGATAGCAGATCACATTCAGTAAATCAGAAAATCAAATGTCAACTAATGGCATCGATATAGTACGTATGTAAAGGCATAGAAGTTCTTTGTATGCTCTAATGAATACGTTTTTAAGTAAAACTTCGATATATCCAGCAATTCGCGACATATGTAGTGTTGCCATTTGACAATATTTTGCTGTTTGTTGTCCCCTTGAAAGCCACACAAATGAGTTCATGTAACTAGAAGACCAAACAAAATAGAGAGAGTCCAAGAAAAAATTTAAAAGAAATTTTTTTTAGGGTATATGACAGATAATAATTAAATCTGATATTAGTCCTATTATCCGTAACAAATTTATATGCGGCCAAGGCCGCCGCATTTGTCTTACAACAAATATATGGGGAAGAAGCTGGGTCAAACTCTAGCAAGAGGTGGCTACGACAAATATGTCTAAGTAATATAAAATTTGTGACAGCTAAATCCAGTATAATCCTGAATATTGTATACAACAATCACGTCAAAGTATCTCACTATTGGCAAAGTCTTCAAAATATTGAACTATGAAAAAAAGACTGCAAATTTTTCTCGAGCACGTTTAGTGTCTATATAACTAGCACTTTTCAAAATAAATCTACAATACTTTTCGAATAAATACATGCATATTTGTATCTAACTTCCCTAAATGTATGATCTTTATAAAACAGTAAGGAAACGGAAGAATTAACTTTTAAATACCACTTCCCATTGTGAAGAATTTCAAATGCAAATGTCAACAGAATTATTTTAAAATTTAAATGGGGAAGAAAGGTGACGAAACCGCTCCAAACGATAAATTTAAAATTTTATTGTTCTAGGTACATATTCACCTACAACAATATATACATACATATGTATAACGTATATAACAGGAGCTACATGTGCATTTGTTTTTTTTTTTCTCTGTAAATCAAGCGCATTGAAGCGTGTGGTCGACAAGTGATTTTTCATAAAGCCACCGACATTTCCGACGCCAATCTGCCTTAAACATTCAATCACACACCCACACATATACTTGTGTACTTATGGATGTGTATTCACACAATTTCCTCTGAGCAGATTAGCTAACTCGCATTGTTTAATTCCATGCGCTTGTGTGGATGTCGCACCTGCTAAAGTGAGGCGCCTACAAATGGGTAATGCTGCTTGCTGTGTATGCGTTTGTACGTGTGTGCGGGCTTTTCATTTTCCATTTGAAAAAATATAAAATTGCCTGATTTTTTGCGGTTAAGTGAACACTTCAAAGAAAAGAAAAAATCATTTTTATTTGCATTGGAAGCGCATACAAGTGTACCTTACGTATGTTGTGTATAAACATACAATTCGTAGGTAAATAATCTCTTTGTGATGTACGTAACGCAAGCAAGATTAAGTAGTCATTCGATAAGTACGTGAAGTGTATTTTAATAGACTTTAAAAGTTATTTGTGGTTCGCATTTACATATGTACAAACTTGTGCAGTGTGTACAGTTGGATTACATAAAAACCAAATTTGTTGGTCCACCAGTGGCGGTGGTGAACTGTAATTATAAGCCATTTATGTCTACGCCTAGCAATTTAGTAGCTAAAATACGCCAGCGTGCATTTTAACATATGTTGGTATTTAAATACATATGTACATATGCATATACCCAGAGATTAAATTAACCAGTCCACTACTTGGGAAATTTCATGAACCGAAAGTCCAACTACAACACATTCACACAAGTGACGATGTCCAACGAGTCAAGTTTCAGATTTGGATGAAAAGCTTATCAGCCTCACACTGATTCAAAATAGATACTATAAAAATCTATGACACTTAAATTGAAGTTATATTTTTCAACTTAATTATGTCAAATTGTTGAAGTCAAATAAACCAACTCATTAATAAATCACTTTAAGATATAATTTATACAAGCGTAGCATCCTTCAGAGTTTTTTTTCGAAATAGTTAGTTTTCAATAGGAAAACTCTTATTATAAACTAGTTTTTCTCTAGTTAATTTAATTTCTTTCAAAGTTTTCCAGTTGTAAACTGGTATACGCATCTGCACAGCAGGGCATATACGGCAGACGCACTTAGATACTTATGTAATTATATATGTAGTTTGAATATTTGTTTATTTCTATGTTGTTAAGCTATTTCGGCTTTCCACTTATTTTTCCAAAACACGCACTATATTTATTGAGTATTTTCGTAGGTGGCAGCGCCTCCAGCAGACTACATTTCCTTCCGTGCTAAGCATTAGCATACTTACAGAAAGGCATATATGTATATAAATTTAATATTTATAAATAGCATAAATTCTCACGCAGTATTTGTATTTCAGGATACATTTACAAATGTAACTACATACATATGTACTCACTTGAATATCTAAGTAAATAGGTCATGTAAATATATAGTAAATATGTCATGGAATAACAATAACACCAGCTGTTTGCGGTTCTAACTTCTGTGTCGATTCACTCTTTCGATGAATATTTTTCGAATTAAGTATATGTCTTTTTTGTAGCGGAAAATGTAGCTTCATTTATCAAATTTAATTGGTGCTGATGGCTGTATTCAATATACAGTAGTCCGTCATTCTACGTCAATAATATTCTATGGAGAATCAAACAATATTAATGGCTGCTTAAAATGCAAAACTGGAATGAAAATTATTCATTGGGCGTTTGAAAAGGATTCCGCATAGAAATAAATAAAAGTTTTGGAATTTAGGTAAGAAATTTCAATCAAATTATTCCTGCACACAAATAATGAATCAATTTTAATTCAGCAAATGCAATTGTGACACAGTAGTTTGCTGAATTCCATACAGACAATATGAGGCACAAAGGCGATGAACCCAGTGCACGCCTAAAAGAGGCTTTTAAGGACGAAAATAATTAGACCATAAAATAGGTTGAACGAGATAACTGAGAATCTAAAAATATAAAAAGAATGTGTTGCACATATAGTTTATGAAATTTCGTGAGCGTGTCTCAATGAAAACGAAAGCAAAATTCAATGAGTTAAGACTTGGAATGATTCCTCATTCATCGTATTCTCCGGATCAGGACCACAGCGATATTTTCCTCTCATCAGACCTCAAGAGAATGGTCGCACGAAAAAAAAGCACCGAAACGAAAGCCATTTTGAAGCGAAAAACATGGCGACCGCCATTGATTAGTTATATGTACAATGCATCATCATTCATTAGGGGAGGACTTAAATTTGCAGATACTATTTATTTAAGAGACAACATCCAGGCACATGCTACAAAATGGTTATAATGCAATTTTGTTTTTTACAAAAAAAAAAAAACCATAAATTCTTCGGTGTGATTCACTGGTTTTTAAGAATTCAAAATTCAATACTATTTAAATATTTTGGACACGTTTGAAGTATGCATACATATACAGTTTATTATTCCATGAGTCCAAAAAATATAAACAAATTCAAAGTGTTGGAAAGTTAAGCTTTAAAATAAATAAAAATTAATGGCGTTAAAAATAAAATCCTCCATATATAGAACATAATGCCTTGAAATGAGTGTTAAAAATGTCGAATTAATTCTTTGTTGGTTTCTAATTTTGTTACTTTATTTGGTAATTGAAAATAACCCGAACAAATCAGCTAAAAATACATATGTATAACGAAAAACAAATGAATAAAAAATGGTTATCAAACATGAAAATACAATTGGAACAAAAATAATTATAATAATAGCTTAGCAACCTCGTTAACAAAAAAAGGTAGTTAAATATTCAAAAATAAACAAGTGATTAGAATAACAGAATAACAAATAAGAACCGAAAATAAAAGGCAGAATAATTTAAACAAATGTTAATGGAATAAAAACGCCAGACAAAAGCAATTATTAATGTGTGTATGTATGTATGTATACGAATATGGTTAAATGGACGTCATTTGTGTGGGAAAATCACTCGTACTTTATCCTACCTAATCGTCCATTTGAGTACCTTCGTATATGCATACATATAATTATATGCTGGTAAGTGATTTAAAATCCAGTTTGATTTTTATTATATTCTGAATTTTTAAGGAAGCTGCTGAATAGCCATTTTTTTGACAGCTCTTGTGCCCAATTTGCTTTGCAAAATTCGAGAACAGTTAACAAGCTCGTTTAACGCCAATTTCAAAATGCTTGTAGGTAGCAGAAACTATTGATTTTGGCAACTATTTTGCATAATGACAAATTTATAAATGAGTATGTTGCCAAATTGGGAAGCAGGTTACCGCACTTGTCAAACTTGTTGACCCATGAAGTGTTTGAAAGTTTGCTTGCAAAATATAGATGGCTGACAAATACAGAAAATTAGAAATTGTCTTTGTTCTTGAAGAAAATCAACTTTTATAAGTTTGAGTTCTAATTTAGAAATTCTTATTCTCAGAATTTTTTATTTAAAGTTTAATTTTTATTTGCACACACCCAAAGACTTTTACTTGAAAGTAAAGGAAAAATAGAACAATTCCAAAATAATTTTTAAAATCATTGAGATCGGAACTTAAACGTTAATTTTATTTATCGATTCGCCAAATGTAGGGTAAATATTCTTTACATTTAAGTCTCTTATATGGCGCCGAAGTTACGTTGCTACGAAAAATCGTATTTATGATCCTATTTGGCTTATATTTGAAATAAATTTAATCTCATTTATGACTCAGTCTGGTTCATATTATAGTTTCACATTACTTAAAATGGTCAAATCTATTATTTTGACGAGCCCTAAAGTAAAGGACCGAAAATTTTACGATTTAATGGGATAACATAACGTTTGTTAAAAAATGGGGAAGACCTTCAAACATAATTTTAAAAGCCAATATAAATGGCTTCTTTAAGTTTTCGGGTGAAACAAACCTGCCTCTTAAACATGTTTTTACGAAAAAAGCCGCTAATGTGCGGTTTGGTATGAAAATGCATATTTTGTATGCTTCTTTCACCGGATCTATTCGCAACTAAAGATCAGTTCTGTGAAAAGAATACTATCATATCTAAACCAACATAAGCTATGTAAAGAAACAGATGAACAAATTGATGAAAGCTATTTTAATCTTAGAAAGCAGTGAGGAAGTGCTGTTTCCACAAATATCGAGCTCACTCAAATATGTACATACATATGTTCATTTTGGTCAAGGCTAAGTGGATATATAGTAGTAATCGACTTAGATATCGCTATTATAACTAAATACTAAATGAAAACCAGGTCACGGGGCCCAAATAAACTCCAATTACTATAACAGCCGACGAGTGAAATCTATTTACGAAAAATACTGACACAAATTCTACAGACATGAAGTAAGTCAATTTAGAACGCAAATTTAAACAATTAAACGGTTTTTTAATTAGCGTAAATATGAGCAAGCTAATAAAAATTTAGGCGGCTCTCGCATTTTAAATGCGCAAACACATGCAAATTGCATGTAGGTACGATTATGGACATTTTAAATACTTGGGGAATAAAAAGTTTTGAAGTCATCTCCAAATTTTAAATCGCCTCTTAATTAACGCTAATGGTTTAAGTGTAACCATTAGACACGCACGGGTACGCACACGAAGCCTTGATTGTTTTTGTTTTTCCTTGAGAATTTTTTCGAGCAGATTCTTGACAAACGAATGTAGACCTTATTCAATTAGCTATTAAATTCAAATTTGATTTAATTTAATGTGTGTATATAGTATGTACATATGTGCCACATATGTATCCAAAAATTTTGCTTCTGATGAGTAATGAAAAATTTTTGTGATTTAAATTACAAATTAGTAGGAATGTCTGTACTTAGTATGTAAGTATATACCTTGAACTTTTCTAACCTTGAAATTTGCGAGGAACACATCACGGTCAATTGATGCTTTGAACTCTATATTTAATTTGAATTTTTTAGCTAGCAATAGTACACACTAGCACGGCATTTGCGTAGCAAAAAACTCTTTTCTCTTATACACAGTCTCTTCTCTGGCGATTTTAGCGATTTCGGTGATTTTGGCGACGACTATGACCAATAACACGGTTCTCTAGCAAGCGAGTGGCAATCAACTACAAAGCAACAACACATTTGTGAATTCACGCTTAATAAGTTATTTTATAATCAACTTTTTTATAAATTTACAAGTTTGTAGAAAATCTAATTTTGTATTGACATTCAAATATAAAAAACCAAGCACAAAATATATGATTTGGCGGACGGTTATGTTGAGACGTTGGCAATATATTAGAAATACCTTAACGGAAATCTCAATGTTGTCCGCAATCATTCTCCGCTCGCTTGCATAAAATGTCTAAGGTTTATTAGTAAACAATTGATGATGCGAGCAGTACTTAAAATTTGTCCTCGAAAATCAGTCAGAGGAGATAAAAGCACAGACAGTCGCGTGTATCAGTCAATTTTGGGATGAAAATGGTAATTATATTTCAATTATGAATAGTATTTAGTATTTATAGTATTTAGCTTGGGAAGCACAAATATAAAATACTCTATACTTTTGTGTCATCATCATTATATAAATAACCATAAATAAATTTAACTTTTTTATAAAAATATTATTGTAATTTAAATGTAAAATATGCATTGCATTAGCATTCCTAAAGTAATTCCTTTTAGCGAAAATACATGACGACATTAAACAACTATAGACGGCAATGTCATTGCAACGAAATTGCATTCGTGTTAGTCTATAATTAAATTTCTCATATCCAGCGTTAAACGTTCACTTTTGTAATGCTGTTGCAGTAAACTACTTGCTTTATTGTTTTATTAACCACTTTTCAAGTACCCATATTTTATGCACAACTAAAAATAAAATCTAACCGGTCTGTCTGGCACATGACATTTGCACATATGTATGTATGTAACTCCTGGACATGAGTACATATACGAGTATACGAATGTGTATAAAAATAAATTATATGAACATATATATACACATGCATATGTATATGTATGCACAAATATAATATTGACTTTTAGCTTCAATTGCATGAGTAAGGTGAACAATATGAGCTGATTTTTTGAAATGTCGCTTATTAATCCATTAGTTTGACTATAAATGCATTTCGATGTTGCACTTCAAATTTGACTCATAAATCTTGAAGTAATCCGATTTACTTGATTGATGGAGAATTTTTGTAGAAATTTAAAGGTTTGTCTCAGACTTAAATTATCGATCTGTTTCAGCATGAAATAAGTATTAGTAGTACTTAAATGAAAAATAGCATACATATCTAAAATCGGTGGCGATAGTTGATGGGAGGGCATGTGGCACATACATATATAGGTCAAAGTTCAGAACACCACATGAAGGCTCCTTTCTTAATTTTTTTGACGAAAACAATACCGAAGTGTAATCTTCCAATCTAAAGTCTAATTTGATGAAGTTGTGAAAAAAATTAAGATGAATCCTTAGAGCAGTTTTTGCTCTCAGAGAGAGTTTTTGAGCATTAAAAGGAAATTGAGACAGCATGAAATTTATCAAACTCCCTCACTCCTATCTTACATTTCCCAGAAAAAAGACGTGCAGTTTAATATCAGGTAAGGCATTGATCAAGGTATTGAACAATGTTTTACGATCGATAGATTGTATAAGTAAATAAAAGTGAATTCATTTTAATTGTCAACATTGTATAACGACTGTATAATTATTAAAAAAAATTGTTTGTTTTATCAAAATTATCTGTATTGCATCGTCTATCTGAAATTATACTTTTTATGCTTTTTTTATTTTATGCGATAAAAATATTTACTGATATCCACCTAATTTTTATTTACTTTTATTTCGTTTTTGCCTTTATATCTGTTCTAACGTTCATTGGCATTTTTATTTACTTTTATAATATTTTGTATAGCAAAAAGAATTATTGAGCAACATCAGAACGTTATTTCCGTTAATTGGTTATTCTCTTAAAATTTAACACAGCATAACCGGCTTTAATGACAATTTATGGCGAACAAAAGCCGCATAAAACGGTTCAAGTTTTATTGATTTAGAATTATTTAAAATCGCATTTTAAATTAGAGTTTCAAAGCCGATGCTGATGCTGCAACCAAATACAAAATGGTGCCGCTGGATATCGAGGGTTTCGTATTTATTCTGGGCTACAGCGAATAAATATCAAATGATGATCTCATCAACTAGCAACAACTAGCATATATGTATGTATATATTTATTAAAAACTTTAAATCGTCAGAAGACAATTGATTTTTACTTTTTTACTTTTCGCTACCAACATTTCACGCATCACTGCACATTGAACGTGTCGAACGGCCATTTACACTTATGAACTAACATTATTGTTGCTTAAATCTAACTTAGTTATTTATTTATGTAATACAATATTTAATAACAGCAAGCACACAGCAACAATGAGTTATCGAAAATCGCCAAAAAAATTCATCTTCGCCTGCCAAGTGAACAAATCAAACAAAAAACAGAGAAAAGAGGGCAGCCCACAAAAAACAGAAACAAATTCTGTTTATAATCTTTAAGTAATGACCGAATCACATGCCAAATTAGGGTGTGTGCTTGGATGAGAATAAAAAATAATAACAAAAATAGCAACAGAAACAAGTCTAAAGGTTTTCGGGAAGAACCAAAAAGGATAAGAATAATCAAATAAAACAAATAACACAAAATACTTGACAAATAAAAATTGATTTTTTTGTGACTTATTGCACGCCCTTGTTCCTCGTGCTTTTCAAATTTGTTCCAATTGAACATTCCTTTATATGTATACGTAGTTCGCTTATGTCATGGCCGCAACTCGCACTTCAACTATATTGCATGCACACTCATACTAAGTCAAGCGACAAGCCATTGAGCTCCAAAGGAGCCCAGAACTGAAGGCGTCCCAAAACCGGCTCATATTTTGTTGTTCGATACGTTTTTTTTTTTCATAAAACTTTAGCAGAAACTTGAGCTGTCAGTGGCACTAAGAGCCTTAAATAATGCTGAAATATACTCGTTTATATGTACAACCTTTGTTTTTTACCTCTTGTTCGAAGTTATGATTATCAATAAAAGGACTGGTTTAAGCTGAATATGTTTATATTTTGAGAATACTGGCATTAGTTATTAATAGAGCATTAAATTAATCTGAAATGAATGTACATCACGATATAAAGTACATTGAACGATGTGCTTTACGTGGGTACCTGCCGTTTGTAAAGTCTAACTCCATGGTGTTCAAAAACACAACAGATCAATACAATGCGTCGATCAGCGCCCCGTTAGTAATAGCTTTCGCTAAAACCAACGGTACCGATCGGCATTGTGAAATGGCACAATAACCACCTTGGTTACTCACACACTCACACAATAACCTCTGCCGTACTATGGGTCCAGCACCCGGTTGCAATGCAGCTCCACACTGAACTGTACCGCCCCAGACCGTTCTACCCGCATTCAGGTGGTAAACCACAGCCACCACGATACTCCCCGAAGGGCCTACCGCAATGAGCATGGATGGAGCGACAAACAACTCCACCGGGCTCCTGCTCCCCGTAGCACCAGATTATAGTCTCCGGTCAGACCTTGTAGCCTAAAGGCTACTACCAGTTGAGTTACCCATTCATCTCGACTGGTGGCATTTGTAGCTTGAACTACAATGCCGCTTTAAGTGTGTGCATAATACATTTAAAGTGATATAAACTCAGTTCAAGCTAAGTAATATAGCACTATTTCTGACATGGCTAAGCCTATTTTTTGAGCAAAGTCTATTTCAAATGCAGTGCGTTTTTCTTACGACAGGCATGCCTTACCGCGGGTTATTCTTATCCCCCGACCCACAAGGGGGGATATATAGTACAACGCTATTTCCAAACAAAACTGTCATAATAAACACTGAAAAGACAAAACTTAAACCAGTCTTTCTCTAACCAGTCTTACTATGTGCCAGCGAATGCAATTACACATTTTGATTTATTGCATATATAAATCTGCATATACATACATGCATAAAAGACCTGGGTTATGTTCCTGTAGTTGAACATGGGTTGCCACTGGGAGTTATGTGGGCGTTTCATAAAATATCGTAAGATATATAATACCATTGACTTGTATACATGCAAGTATGAAGTGCATAATGGCATAATGAATCTAACTCAGTCGTATACTCGTTTAAAGGGAATCCAACGTATTGAATACTTACCACACTAAAATCGGACATTTTTTGACATAAACATACGAAACATAATTTAAAAAGAAACATTAATTTTTTTCTGCAACGGAACACTTTGGAATTACACTTATCAAATCACTGAACTTATTAAAATTATGTTTGGTCATTGGGAAGGCATTTTTTTTAAAGGTACTAACCTTAACCTCACTTTATACGCTATTAATCACTGGTAATAATCAATATAAAAGCAATAATACAGAGCAATAAAAGTAGATATAGAAAAACTTGTGAAAAGTAGAAACTATAGCATTTGATATAACCAATAAGAAATGTAAACCAGTATTCAAAAAACCTAAACTCAATAACTTAAATGTGCATGAAATCTCCATTAGCGTGTGAATCATGCACTATTGCTTTACACGGCTTGTAATGCAAAAAGACATTTACTTAACTACTTAACCATAAGTTCGTTCAATTGACTACGACGGCGATGGCGCTAAAGCTAAATGTGGTAGCATTTTAATTAGAAAATTACTTCACACCACTAAACTTGCATGCGAATTACAAGTTCTTTTCAGTTAGGTGCAAACACGAAAATGGCAGTAAAACTAGATAATATGATAGATATGAGCAAGCTCAAGCTTAATTATTTAATTGGCTGTAAGTGTTAAAAATCTTTTAAAAAAATAACAGAAAAATATCACCCAAGTGCTTTAAGAAAACTGTTTAAGTGAAAGCTGTTTTAAGAGTGAAAAATTATGAGAAAAAATAATAATTATAGATAGAAGTTTTTTATAAACATTTGCCTCCAAAAAAGTTTAAATACTTTTTTAGGAATTTTTAACATGTTATTTGTACATTTAAAAATTTTTTCCGGTCGAGGAACAACTACCGTTAAAAAAGATTTTTCAAGAATTTTGGATTGACTTCTTTCTCTTGACCCCACCATTTCCTCTCCATAGCTATTACGAGTTTAGCTAATTATTAAGCTACTGCCCCTTGTGAACTTAAATACTTTTGGATTTTAAATACATTAAAATTAATTAACGAAGTGAAAAACATATGAAAAATAAAGCTGAGTGAGTTGACTACAGATATATGTTCTTGTGTCTACGAGTGTTAATAAAGAAGACCTTAAATTTGGGCTATGAAATCTAGAAACTATATTTACATATGCATACAAAAGTGACAGTCTAGCAATTAATAAATTGTTGAAAGAAAGGAAAACAAAGATCAAGAACATTTTAAAAAGAGAAATGGGTCTGCTCCTGGGTTAGGCTAGGGTTTGACAACCCCAATATTAAAAAGAATTCAAGAAGGCTTTTTGAAGGCCAAGAATTATCAAAAGATTTTTTAGATAACCAAGATAACCCACACAAGAAAACGATACAATGAGAAGGCTTTTTATCATTTCTTCTTGTCACTTACTCTCACTCATTTATTATATAACCTATTTTTATTCCACGAATAAAGGCTTGTTAAGTCTTATCTCCACGCAGTCGCATTCATCACCGAAACGTTAACATCGACAAATAACTTATTTACCTTTAGGAGAAGTTTACAAGCGCTGTGTTTTTGAATTTTTGCTGTGTCATTTTTAAATAATGCACCGTCAAAAGTTTCACGGGTTGTCGGTATTGATTATTTTCACCAATTTATTTTCTTTAACTAACAAACTGACTAGCTGCGTTTGTTTGCTTGCCAACACAATATCTTGGGAATTAAAAACAACTACAAAAAAGCAATAATAACACAATTGTAAGCACAAAGAAATGTCATGTATATGTATGGTATAATACCCGTATTGCAGCAATAAAATGTTGTGAAATTCACTAAGCACATAAGCAGATATATATGAGTGCTTCCTTCCAAATTGTATAAATATCGCAGTTGGCTCTTAACTTTTTTATTATGTGTATACTCATCATTTTTTTTATCAGAACGTAATTGTTATTTTAATGAAAGACGCAATAAAAATTTGAATAATAAGCAACGCATAATTTCTTCTATATACGAAGCACAACCCGTTGCCTATACTTGTAATTAAATAGCAGACTTGAGGGCCTTATTAAATTCAATAGCTTTCCAATGATAGTGCAACCACACTAGGCCATACTTATATATGTGTTACATACTTTATATTGTAATACAGTACATAAAATCGGCATAAAGTAATGGCAACTTACATAGGTAGTCAAACGAAGCACAACCAATGAATTTCACTTCGTTACACACCGCTAAATATTAAAATTGAAGAGCAAAAAAAAGAAAAAACACTTTATAAATTATATCATAAAATAATACAAACAACCATGCGTAACTATGAGCATAAAACAATAAAATCGTATATATTTAAACCATTCGCATTTTATGTCTGTCATTCTTTCAAATCCGAACGTGATTTATCTCTCGGAAACAGCAAAAAAAAAAGTCACGATCAACGAATTTCGACAAAAAGAATAGTGGAAATAAAATCTCAACTTGTTAGCACATTCCCCATGGAGACTCAGTTGAAAATGCATAGGAGAAACCTAAAATAAAGTTTACCTCAAATTTTTATAGTTTTCATTCAAACTAAAACTTTTATTGCACTCCGCTACAAATAATTGCTCAATGAGTAGCTGGAGAACTCAGTAGACACAAGAGAGCAACAGAAAATCTAATTAAGCAAGAATCTTCAATCATTAGTCGTTCGAAAGGAAAGGATGGAGGATATGTTTCTAACAGGACAGAAGACACATTCTTCCCCAGTTATCTGAGCGGCCACCACTGCCTATACTCCAATATACATGGACTCGACCTGGATCAGGAACCCTTGGGAAACTTAATGGAGAAATTTCTATTTAAAACGATTTAAAAGCAATGGCTTGCAAAGTTTTCAATTGGAACTTCGAAAAACTTGTCGGATTTTTTCTTTGCCGCTTAAATACTCACATCCTGATTGTTATATTTAATAAATAGTAAAATATTTTCGCAAACATTTACCTCTCTTCTCCCTGATATGACTGTCGTATTGGGAGTTGCTGCGTGCGAAATTAATCGCCGCCATTGTGGATTGGAATTCTTGGTATTCGTCTTGAGTACTTTGTTGTTGTAGTGTCTGATGACCTGTCAGACTCTTACCGAAAGTACTACTAGCAGTTGTCGTTGAGGGGGTTGTCGGCGTATGTATTGCACTTGCACTTGCACTTGCACTAGGACTCTGACTGCGGCTAACTCTGGCGGCTGCCTGGTTGGGCTCCACATGCGTGGGCACAATTACCAGATGCTTCGCAGCCACGCCTTCCGTATCCGAATCGTCACTTAAATCACTTTTCAGAGGGTTTTCTGCCTTTGCTTGTCCAACCGTGCTATTGCCAAAACGTACATGAACACCGGATAGAGCGATACCAGTTGGACGCGTTAATTTTCCGGCAACAGCTTGACGCTGATGTTCCTCGCTTAATTCGCCTTCTTCACACGCGTGTCTACTACTAGTTACTGTCGTCGTTGTAGTCGTTGTCGTTTTCTTCTTTCTGACAACTCGTTGCGATTCTTCTGCGGAAGAATCGTGCGATTGGCCCGTCTCCAATATGCTAGCCGTATGCGTACCCGTTACTGTATGTCCTGCCGCGGCTTCGCCTTTTGGTGTACTGATTGTTACTGCTTCGCCTGGTTGCATTTGCCATGGGGTTTGTTCTTGTGTTTCCAAAGTCATATTTTCCATAATGTTGTTGGTTTCCGTTTGTTGTTCTTGCCGTTGCTGTTGGTAATACCATTGGCCCGACTGTTGCGGTTGTTGTTGATGGTGCAAATGATGGTGTTGGTGGTGGTGTGTACTACCCACGGTAATGTCAATGTTACCAGGTGACGTTTCCATAGCAACGTTGTACATAGCACCGACAGCGGCGCCACCGCCACCGTCCGGACTGCGTGCTAATTGACGTATACGCGCCTGCACTGAGTCAGTAATGTCGCTGTTTTCATGATATGCACTTGAGTTGAGAATTTCATCCTCCAAGCGTATTAGTATACGCCGACCACCGGCGGTCATATCGACAGATCGTGGTGGAGTTGCACTTGCGCGACCACTTAGAGAACGCGGCATGGAGTCTTCAGGTTCTCTCTCAATGGATTCAAAGAAAGCGCTATTCTCCCGTTGAGGTGAACTACGAGGCGACACATAACCTTCGCCATGACGGAAAATTTTCTCTTCATGCTTGCGTCCATCACTTGTCATGGACGAAGTGACGATCGTCCGTACACCATCGGCGGCATGGACTTCTCGCACCGTCTTCTCGGATTCCAGAAAATGAGCAGTTGCATTTTTCGGGTCGCCAGGACTAACGGGGCTAATCGGGTACCCACGGGGTGTTGTTGTGCGTAGCGTGACATTAAATGGATTACCTGTATTCGTTGAAGTTTCTTCATATTGCTGTGAACTCGTTGATAAATCCTTCTTTACAATGCGACGTGTAGTACGCAGTGTTACATTAAAAGGGCTACCTGATTGGTCATCTGCATCGATATATCCTGATTCGTTACCGGGGCTTAATTTAGTAGTTGTACGCAGAGTTACATTAAATGGCAATGCAGTGTAATCTTCTTGTACTTCTACCCGGCGCGGGGAAGGTTGCGGTGTATGGCGCAATTGCACCTGTTGAAATGCCTGCTTAGCCGCTTCGACTTCAGCCAATCCACGCTGTCGTTCCCTACGCAGGCGCTTCTCAATTTCCAGCACATCAATATCGAATGGATTTTCTAATGTCTCACCAACAACGGTGATGGCTTGTGTTGAGTGTTCTGCAGTCGAAGCTTCCATGAATTCGCGGCGTAACTCTTCCGCACTCTCATCTGGCGAACGCTTAAGACTTCCGCCAGAAGACCAAACCTTTTCATACTCTGCCACTTTTTGACGCAAACGTTGCGGAGTTGTAGGCGAATCAAGCTCTTCCTCGGCCACATATTGCACGGAACTGGAACTTGAGCTGCTCTCATGGAATTCTGACGAGCAATGTATAATTTTACGTGTGGTGTATGTTCGCGTAATTGTTGACGTCTCCAGCTGTTCGTGTGTATCATCCTTAATAAGAGTTCCAATGTCGGTCACAGCTGGTTCTGATGGTGTTGCAGCGCTACTTGACGGCAACACGTCAGCTGTTCGATTTAAACGTCGTGTGCGAGTAGCTGGTACGGGCGGAGGCAATGCTCCTACATACTCATTCTCATTGGCATCACGGTCTCGACCCCCATCGCCTGATTTTGGCGCAGTGGGTGGGTCCTTATTCTTTCCTGGATCTCTATCCATGACATCGATATGTTTATTACTACTTTTGTCATATACGTCCAGTCGACAGGACAACACATTGGCGTTGTTTCAGCTTATTTTACGGCGCACAATTCACGGCAGTTTCTCTAGGTGTCTAAATATGTACGAACGGTGCTGAAGTGAAAACTCTACATGCAAGACAATCGATTTTTCTCACATACACATACCGCTTATACAAGGACTCACGCTCTCACAATAAGGATTCCGGCGTACGCGTGCCAAAACAAACGTAACGAATACGAATATCGCAATATCCCAATATGGCACCTCAAACTCGGAAAACGGAAATTAAACTTATTGCGTCTTTGTACACTAAGCAGCTTTACGTCGTAGTCAATAGTAAAACAACAAAAAAAAAAAAAAAAACAGATTAACAAACACAATTCACTTTATGCCTCTCACTTTTCACGTTGCGCACTCTTTTGTCTCGCTTTAAAGAGCTCTCTAATTTTCATTTATTAAATTTTCAAAATTCCCTTGTTTTCTTTTTCGTTGATTGATTAATCTTTTTCACAAATTTTTTTTCCCAAATTTATAGTGCAAGTGCTGTACATACTCTCTTTACCGTAAGCTTGAACGGTTTAATATTCTACTCGTGTGTCACACATTTAATTAGTCACACAAATGACGTTCACAAAAATGTGGTAGTAGCCTTTTCACTACTTTATATGTATGACTTTTCTTCTTGGGGGTAATAATGCAAAATATTTTAGTAGAAAAATATATACATATGTATATATCATGTATATTATTTTGTGCGTTTTATCGCGTTCTCACTATTTATTTCCAATCCGTTGCAGTAGAAAGCCGGTTCGATACTGAAACCGAGACTGACCAACTAAACTTCAAGTGCTGCTACACACCTTTTCTCGTTGCTCCACAGCGCTAACAGCACGAAGACCCAGCTTCAGCATAAGCACAAACACGGAGAAAATAACATCGATTTTTAAATGGATAACGAGACACGCTTGCTGGAGCGCTCAGCATGTGTACAAACATGTATTTCTACAGGCATACATAAGATATGGTAACAGTGAGAGCATCGGTATTTGTCGAAGCTTCTTACTACGTTTTACGTTCGGCTGCAACCACCACCACAATACCTTGAGCATACCAGCACTGCGTTGTAGAGCAGTGAGCACTAGGGGACGAACGTAAGCAACGGCTGGCAAATGCTCGAGAAACTGTGCCAGCGTATGTCCACTTGGGGTTGATAAGCCCTGCTGTTAGTATTTATGTATATTTAGCTATTCATGAGCGCACGTTAACTCTTGCTCTCTGTGACTATTGGCATGCTTTTACGACACAGCGGGCACGCTTTTGTGAGGGGGCTTTGTTTTGAATGTGACATCATCTTCGTAAACATTTCACGTAACATTTTGTCCAAAAAAAAACAGTAGCTGTACGCTATACAATAAATAAGAGGTCTATTCAGAAGCCAAAAGCTCTGCAAATAATTTTAAGTGGCATAAAATGTTTAGAGGAAATTTTATATACTTCCAAGTTATAAAACAGCATATATTTTAAAATTTCCATCCAACAGATGAATGGTATTCCAATATTAATTTTTACAAGAAACTTTGTATAGTCAAAAGTTCACTCTGAGGTTTAAATTTGTCTGTCGAAGCTGGACTGTTATTGAAAACAAATTTCCGTTGTTAATAGACTCTCGCGATCAAGCTCCGACCCTGCATCCATATCACTAATTTGGAGAGTCTAGCTTAGGTTTTTTAAAATTAAGGCACGCTATATCAAAACATTTCTCCTTCTCTCCCAACTCTTTTCATTTTATATGGTTTTGTGAAAGAGAAGTGGTGAATTTGCGAAATCAGCAACAAATTTCAAAATGAAAATTGTCTTTCAGTTTTCGACTTCCACCTTCAAGCCGTAAACCGTTGTAAAAATTTAAAAGTTTGCTTGCTTAGATTTTTCAATTCAGGGATGACGCTACACTTACGTAACCGTAGCCAAAAATTGAAAAATTCAATGTAGACTCAAATATCCACTCCAGCAAATAAGTCGACAAGATTGACCAACTAGCAAACCAAGGAGTAGCCCGATGTCCGCTCTGAATAGCAGGTCTCTACTCACAGGACGCTGTCTGTCTATTTTAGACCCTTAACTAACCTTAATTCCCAATACCATTCGTCCCACAGCTCCCCATGATCAGCAATCATACCTAGTGAAGAGTTCCCTCAAAGTCGAAAAAACAATCGTCAAACAACGAGTAAACAGTTAGCCATGTTTGGAATACATTTTATTTTCATTTTTTGATCAGCCAAGAAAATCAATTCAAAATATTATCTCGCCAGGTTATCAATACTAGATAATTAATACATGCAACTCAATAATTTATAAAAGCAATGTCAACAAAACCACAATACAGTTGTTCAGGATTTCAATCAATTGTATTTGTTTTACGCTTTCGTTATTGCACAAGGTCAGTTTGGATATTCAATGCATATGTATATATGTGTGTAAATATGCAGTTTATAAAAATTGTACTTCAGAATGATATACATACTCTACGAGACATATTTCTTACTTTACTATATAACTATACCTACTTACATACATATACAGTTACCACACCAATTTCCATACACATGTACAGTAAGCGCAGAACCAATGAAGCTACCAACAAGTCTTAATGGGATTCCAAACACTCAACACTTTGTGGAGCACCATTTAGCTTTTACCCAGTTTTGTATTCACGACTTATAAAACAGCCTCTGTGAGAATGTATTTACATAGTTAATATGTATATATATATGATCTCACACCCACAATGTATGTAAATATATGACGATATTGCCCTTGTTGGTTGACATCACAACATAATAGGTGGCGCTAACTAACAAAATTTAAACATCAAAGTTGTGGGGCTGAATAGAGTGTGCAAACCTCCCTCAAAGAAATTTGTTTGGTATACATAAAACTGTCAACTTATTACTCTATCGACAACAACATTATGCAAATAATAATTTGGACTCCATGGTGTTCCAACATATTGTTAAAATTATTGCGAAAATTCAATTTTTTTTTGCGACTCTCTTCTTGTCCGAAATTTTATGTGTCCACTGTTTAGATATTTTCTACTTCTAGCATCGTACTTCTACTTAAGATGACTGTCTGTAATTTTTAAAATTCTTGACATAACATAGCTAAACTTACGGCACTTAGACTCGTTGAGCATATGAATTGCTAGTCGTAATCTCATTTTCTTTCTGGTCTCTCTTAATATTAGTTTGTGTAATTAAGTAAACCACCCATTATTCATAAATTGTCTGGAATTATCGCTGATCATGAAAATGCCGACCACAATGAATTCATTATGTAACCTTACTATTTCTAACAGTTATTTAACAGACTTTTATCAGTACTGTAAAACAGGAGACATCAACTCACAATGTATGTATTCTACATCAGTTCACTTTACATACTCGTACATACATGCATATGTTTGACCTATTGTCATTTCATTGCCATTACCCGACTTGTGCGCCAGCTAGTTTATTAGATAGCTTATAGTTTTGAAAATTACGTCATGATGGCGCAATTGCATATTTGTACATGTGCATATGTTTATCGCATTCAGTAAATATATAGTATGCACACATACATATAATAGGACAACAAATGTAGTCTCCATTGAAGTCATTTGAAAAGACACTTAATTAAATTAGACTACAAGCAATAAAATGGTGTTCACCTCAAGCGCATTGAGGATCCGTATATCGGCAATGGTAATTAACGATTGGCTGTTTATGTTCGTTCATATGTATTTTCCCAGGCAGCGTAATTTGAATGCAAAATGTGGGTTGACATCATAACTTAGTTTTGTATGCGTGTGTAGATGGGAAGGAAAGTGGTTTTATCCAATCCATTTAATTATTAAAAAGTAATTCTTCCTAAGCTTAAAAGGTAAAAGAAAATATATAATAAACGTACATATGTATGCATGATTTTAATAAATAAGGGCTCTTGTTACTTTATTTCTTTCGCACGGTGTAGAAATTATAGTTCTCATATATGTATAGTATGACAGTATTCTGTATAGAAAAGGAAAGTGATTTGCCTATTTAATTACATACATACGTACATGTATTGTACACTTATATACATATGTGTTATACAATAAATATTTGAAAAGCCTTTTAGAACATTTATTTCCGAGGTATAGAATTGGTAAACCGAATATGCAAACCGATTAAGCCACGGATCCAACGATCAGTTTATGTAGAGCAAAACAGAAGTTTTCAAATATCGTTATTTTGGGTATAAAGGAGATTTCAGCGACCTTATGCCAATTTATGCTTGATAAACTTTTTGAATTCCACCACTTATCAGATAAACAGGAAGTGTCCCTAACTCTGAATTTTTTTTTTTCAAAATTTGTTAGGACAAGTGCTGTAAAGGAAGTTTACACCAATTTTAGCGTTTGCTTAAAAAGAGACTTACTCTTCAAAAAGGCACACCTACAAATACATATGTATGTCGCAGCAAATCGGTTGAAGTAATTGTTAATATTTACTAAAATTCCAGCTTTTAACTCTCATTAATAATATCTACCTAATACAGGTAGGATATTAGCAAGTGTAATTAAAAATAAATTAATGTCTTTTGGGGAACCTTTTTAAATTTTTCGTTTTAAATGGTGTTTGTTACAACAGCAAACTTTGACATAAGCCTCACTAACTATCAATTAACTTGCACCCCACATAAATACATTCATACATATATATGCACTCTCACTTATCTACACATTATTACTAACTTGTTGATACGTCTTGAGTAACCTTGACAATGAAATACAAATTTCGACAGCCCGAGTGAACAAATTCATTTACACAGCAGATTAGATCAGCACTCGGCACACAGCAATTTCAATTGTTTGCCAATAATTTTAGTAGCATACATATGCATACGCACATATGTATATACATATATATAGCAATTTAAATAAAAATTTTAAGTGCGTTTATAAGTAAATCCGGATCTCAATGCGCCATCTGCTGAGACTCTCAACTGATTTATGTAGTACCGATGTGTGAAAAAATTTATCGAAATTAACCTACAATAATATTTAAGTATAAATAAATATTTTCCCCCAAATGACCAACAAGTGGCAATAAAAATTATTTTTTTCTCAAAACTTGTGTAAATTTAAATAGCAAAGTGCTATTTACTCTGTCAGTGTGAAATTATAAAGTTTTCGTATATATATACATACAACTATATTCAACATACACAAATATATTGACAGTATATATGTTTACAGATTGTATGTCGATATTTTTGTTAGCCAAAAATTAAAATATCTCGATATTTGCATTCATTGAATACATACATACATATAAATATATGTACATCTTTATTGACGTTAGCGAAAACCGGCAGAAATAGCAAGCAGTATAAACTATATGGTGCGAGTCAACCAATCAACACTTGTGCAGAGCCTTTGCGTCTCCAGCCCGACATCTGTAGTCGCAGTTGCGTATCGATTTAATTACCACAAATATCATTTAAAAGCCGAGAAGTGGCGAGTGGTAAATTTAATAAATCTACAATAGCACCAAATATTTTATTATTTCAAATATCATTAGGCAATTGTGATTGCAATTTGAGAAATTACTTGCAATCCTCTAAGCAGTTGAGAATGGCTAATAATAATTTCTTGTTGACGACATATTATTTATTCATATGTATATATATTAGGTCTCACACATGTATAGATATAGTATACTAGATGTGCTGGTGTGTAAGGCGGTGTATTTTGGTACAAAATTCGTGTATTTTTAGACATAATAGTTGGTGGCGTGCATTTGCGCCAGTATATCCGTCCAATAGCGTGAAACTATGCGTGGGCGTGCACGTCTTCCGTTGGTAATAAAATGTTATTTTTGTAAAAAAGTTTTCAAGGATTGGAAGATTTGTGCGAAAGATATAACATTTGTTATTTTATTTTAATTTTTCAACAACATCAAAATCTTTTTGCCCTAGGTCAAATTTTGTCGCTCAATTAATGAACATATGTCTTATGCATGATAATTCCTTCTTGCGTGTGTCTGCCGAATAGTTTTTTAAATTATAATAATAATTAACTACAATCTCTGACTCTGTATGTTTTTTTGCACATTTTTTCTCATATCTGCATTTTATAATACAAAACATATGTTTTATTTTAAAATATATGAAACAGTTTTTCATACACTCTCCACCTTAGAGATCGAAACGAAATTTTGAAGATCTGATCACTACTACTGCTGTGACTATCAAAATAGTTAGCTAATAAGCAAACAAAAGGTTATTTCGATTGCTTCATTTAGTTAAATTTAGATAATTTTTTGAAAAATAAATTTTTTGAAAATATAAATTTAAAAAAAATATATATATGAACAAGATTTCAGCAAATGCATTAATTTTAAAACACTAAAATATCATTAGCCTATCCTTAGGGTTGTGCTATTTAATATATTTTTATTATTTCATGATATTTAGATTGTTCGGCAATAGTAGCCAAGGGGTTACGCTGAAAAGCAGTGCAGAAACTGGCGAGCGGTAGAAGAGCGAAGGCATGCAAGGTTTCTTGGTTATTTGTTCAAAAAAGAACATAAATAGTGTCGTGTACTTAAATCAGATTGGGAAGTATGTGCCTTAATGCTTGAGTCATTTATTCAAAAAAAGGATTAAGAAAAAAAAAAATACTTTTCGAAAAATTTTCACCAGGGAAGCAAGTAATATTCTACTGCTACATCTACTGCTACCTAATTAATAATAATTATTATGTTTATTTGTTATTTTAAATTTTTATTTGTGATTTGAGAAACTTATTTCAAAAAATATAATAAACATTTCTTCGATAAGATATTTGCCAGGTTGTAACATTCGGATTTAATTCTGTTAGAAGAAGAATTAATCTTATTTAATTTTAAATTTCTATTTTCAACGTTCAAAACATTTCAAAAAATTTAATTTGAAAAACGTGTAGTTCTTATCTAAATCCATTGTAATTCACGTATGTAGATATGTATATTTATGGTGATAATCTTAATTTATCGTAAACAATTTTATTCCTATTACTCTTTGCTTAAACTAAAATAAATCTTGATTTAGTAAACATATACAATTATGCATACATATATTTTTTTTTATTCGGTAGTATTCGGCGAAATAAGAAAGAAGCAGTGACATAATGTCCCAATTGGATTTAAATGCTTTGGCATACAAATGAATTTTTGTCAAAAATTAGCAAGGAAAATTGCATCATCACCTAGCGCCCATGAATAACAAGAAGTTCACATACAAGCACAAGTATTTATGTATACAATTACTCGTAAATACTTCCTATGCATTAAGTATTGGTGGACGCGTACTCACTCGAACATTGTCTATTCGTCAACAATTTCAATGGCCAAAAACCGGTTGAATTTCAGCGTAGAATGCAAATTACCAATGACGATAAAACAATTCGTATAAAAAACGGTTTTAAATACATCTCTATATATACATACATACACACTTGTGGTATTTGTTTGTATACAAACACACCTTCAAATTACTGTTATGACAGTAAAAATCTCTATTTACTATATTTATATATTACATACATATATATATTTACAACTATAAATTTCGCTCCCATACATCGCTAGTTAGTTGAGCATCCGAAATTCATTGAAAACGAAATTACTACGCTCAATTATACACCGTATTTTAACTTAAAAATAGTTTAATTTATGTGAAAAGTGAGTGAGAGAACAAAACCCAAAAACTGGCAATGAATAAATAGCTTGCAAACAATTGCAACTTTTCACCATGTTCATTCCAAAAGGCTTCTTCCACTTTGACAGTTAATTGACGGCACATGCTCATCACCTATTGTTCGATTGATTTCTGGTCAACAATGGATAAGCATTCAGTTCACCAAGCAGCATAGAAACCGTTATACTTATATGCTCTACATTTGCAAAAACATTTTTTTTACAGCGATTAACGCATTCGTCTATAAATGGCGAGGATATTGATATTGGAGGAAGCGGAGGGCTGGGAAAGGATGGACGTGGCGTGTGCTCACGGCCGATGATTAACAAACGGAATGAGATCATTATTTTGAAATTAAAAATTTTCTATTTTGCAAACGTTAAAAAAAATTGCGTTTATTCAAAGCTACGTACTGGTCAGCATACCATCAAGTATGTATGTATGTATGTAAGTATGAAATATTTATTTTTGCAAATAAAGTGATTTTCGGAATTTTAAGTGTGCAGATGACTTAATATCTGCTGACATAAGTCATTAAAAATGTTTGCGTATAGCCAGCGATGTAAGATTGATTTCAATAATAGAAGCACACATACCTAAATACTTGCAGATAATGAAACTACATTAGAAAAATAATTATTTTGAATAAATTGGCTTCATATAAAATAAGGTTATATAAATAATATATAAATAAGTAATAAAGTTTACTTACAACTAGCAATAGTTCAGTAAAAAATTTTTGAATATTGTAACAACCAAAGAAAAATAACCAAAATTAGTCAAGATTTGTCACTCCTACTGCTTTAAAAATATTTATTTAAATAAATGTTTAAAAATTTTATTACAAAAAAGTTTATATAGTAAGAATTTTCTCAATCGTAGCGACTGAATGAGTTCAGAAAAAGTATTATATAACTTTTCAAATATAATTTTCTTGATATAATCTTTAAAATATTAAGCAGATAATTGTTCAGGATCTATTCTTCTATCTATTATTATTTATTTGGAAAATAGTTTTCGATGCTTACACTAAACATTTTATTATTAATTATAATATTAATAACTATTGTATATATACAATTAAATGAATATTTTTTTCATTTTTCGATAAAATTTAAATACATTTAACACAATTTTACTATTCATCCTTTAATTTTATACTATTAAAAGTTTGGAATATATGGTAAAGAAAAATTAAAAAAAATTTTTAAATTTAGTCAAATATAAATAATATGATATATAAATAATATAATAAATTTAATTTAATTTCATACTTTTATATTTAGTTATTTCGGGCGATTTTGAAGAGTTAATTAATTTTTTTCACAGGATTGTGATACCAGCAATGAAATATTTTACGAAAATTTGCGCTTTTCAATCAAGCCATTCTTAATTTTTTTCAATATTTTCTAATATAGTTGTTAGTGCCTAAAACATAATCGTAATGACTTACGAATGTCACCGCCAAATGGCGCTTTTTAACATTTTTGGCAGCGAGCCGAAAACTTTCGATAAATTTTTACAGAACCCCACCCATACATACATAAAAATTTGCAATATTAATGTGTGTGTGTTCACATGACAAATACAACCGAAAACGTTGTGATCGTCTGGTGAATGATGGCGAGAGGGTGTTTCGTTCGTCAGGGTCAAGTGCGTACACTTGACTGTAATGAGGCGATTTTCGAATTGGCTGAATTCTCAGCTAAGTGAAATTAGTCGAAAATAAAAGATATAAACGCATTTTTATTTACTTTTCCTTCGACTATTCCCTTAAAATGTGCAGTGTAACGCATTAATTGTGCGCGAAAAATGGCGTCGTTTAATTTTAAAAGCACTCATTTTAACTAAGTAAATACGAAAATAATTGCTAATGAATCATTTGCACTGAATCGTTTGGAAAAGTTAGCATTTAACCATGAAATGTTCAGAAAATTTTGCAAAACTCTTTTGAATTGACTAATGTGAAAGAATAATAGAAAAATATATGGTTTTGAAAAAAACGTGTACATGCTGTGAAACACAAAATCATTGAGAGTTTATCTTGGAAAATAAATAAATTAAAATAAGATTTGTTTAACGGATGTATTTTTTGAGAAGTGAATTCTTTTTCTTGAAGTGAATTCAAAAGCATAGTGTTATTACACAATATTGTTATAAAATAAAATAAAACCATTTATATGTTCCTTCAATGATACTGGCTAATATACGAGTGCATATTATTTCAATAGTGGACAGAAAATTTTAGTAATAAATAATAATAATAATAATAATAAAAATAATCATAATAATAGTAATCAAAGACATTCTTGCAATAGAATTTTAATCGCAATAAGAACACTTCTTTCCATTTTCTCTTTCAATTGACACACTCTATACGCAACACTTACCTTGCAACTGCAGAATGGTCAGCTGATATTCGGCCAACTTCTCATCGACGTAATCTTGTGACTGATTCGCTATGATTTCCGCTGTTGACGGGCCGAACTCCTCTTCATCATCATAAATGACATACGATTTAGGATGCGGAGGCTCCAGTGGCACGCCGACGTAGTCGTATTGATTCGGTGTTGGCTGTTGTCTCGGATATTGCGACTGCTGTTGTTGATAGTGATGTTGCTGTTGTTGCTGCTGTTGTTGTAAATGTTGTTGTGGTGTTTCGTACGTTTGCGATAACGGTGTTTGACGACTACTATACATAAATTCTGAATTTGGTGTTTGGCAAACAATCGGCGATGGTGTCGGTGACAATTGGAAGGAACTGGTCGGCCCAACGCCATATGAGTTCTGATGCTGTAATGACACATGTGCCATGGGACGGAACGGTTTGGGGCCGGTTGGCGATTGCGCAACTTTAGGCGGCAGTTGTGGCGACTGTACAGCTGATTGTTGATTAGGATAGAAAGTCGGCTGGAAAGTAGGTGGTTGATATGGAGCCGGCGAATGATTGCCCGCTACATGTTGCGGCCATTGCGGACGCGGATGCGGTATGTTATTCGTGCCGCGTGTACCACGCACACCACTTTGCCCCGCTGCGGGCGACATAGCGTGCGCAAAGGCCGTGGGGCTCATTGGTGCCGGCGATTGCATGGAAGGACGACGCGGACCCGAAATGATTGGTGGCGGACTGGGCGCAACCGGTGTCCATGGCGATGGAGGACGGTACATAAACGACGATGGCGACGGCGAGGCGGGGTTATGCGCACGTGGATTCCAACCACGCGGCCCACCAAAGGGCGGTGGCGGTTGACCAGACATATTACCTCAAGCTCTCGACTAAATTGAACTTTTTTCCGTATGGTTCGTACGATTTTTGATATTTTAGAAACCTTATTTATTTGCTGCTTTATTAGTTCCTTTATGGAGTAGTTTTATATCTGTTTCACTTTTTCTTAGTTAAAATGTTACTCTTTCAGTCAAATTAATGTTTGCTTTAAACCAATTATTGAAATATATTTAAGGAACACTTGACGGTATCATAATACACTAGAAAAAATAGCGTGAAAATATCAAAAAATTAGCTGTGACAACACTTTTCTTTTAATTGACAAGTTTACCCTTTAACAAATGTACGAAATTTGAACCATATTATTGAAAAAGCACACAAAATAAAAATTTATTGAAATCACACCAACTGTTAGTCTCAAAAAATACATAATTTTCTAAGAAATCCTCTTCCAATATCTATAAAGTCAACTCGTTGCCCTAGAAAGTGGCAAAAACAAAAGCAATTCGCTAACCCACTAGCATAATGGGGCGCATAATAAGTAGCGCAAAGTACAACAACAATGTGTACAATCTCCCTATTGATCGCACTATGTTTTCTCCTACCACGAACATAGATTGTGCACACAAATTATTAAAAATGGCGCTGACGACATATTGAAAGCGAAAGCTTTTACTCGGCGTGAAAACACATTTATCAGTGCTTTATGAGTTGTGGATGGCATGATGTGATCTATACTTATGTGAGTGGGAATGTTCACATATTGGCGCATGTTTCCGTGGTCCAAATACAAGAAAATATCATGATATACAAGTAAAATCACTTTTGTATACTAGCAGCATTGACAGTTTTTAGACATTTTCCGGGTTAATTTATTATATAGCGAAATGCTTAGGCACATCATTATTCATAAAAAAAACTTTAGTTTATTGTTAGGGATTAAGTAGGTGCTTTTAACGCAAACAAAAGTATTACTGTTGTTTTTGTTTACAGACCTTGGCTGATGGTGAGCTTAATCTTAGAATACATACTGTATTACATTTTGACCATGTTACAATTGAATGATCTTGAAACGGATACGGAGGTGTAATTTTAAAAATGGCTTTTGTAGCAAGTTAACGGGTCTGATAAGACCATTTAAACAAACGAAGGGGATCTCCATTTGCCTATAAAGAGGATAAGCTTTTCCTAAGCAAAGTTTTATATTTTAATATTTCTATCTGAAGTCTAATATGACACCAATAAACCATATGTATCAAATTTCATTTTCTTCCACAACCATTATGCCCTCAGAAATTCAAAAGAAATATACGATACATTCAATAAAAAATAACATAATAAACGATTTTTAAACAGGAACTAGTTATTCATATACATATGTATATATATATACATATATATAAAGTGCAGTGAATTGATGCAAAAAGTCAAAAATTAAGGAGCTATGTAAGAAAACCCCCAAAGAATTAATTATTAAAAGGCAATAAAAACGTTTAATACACTGCTAAAAATGTGTTATTTACTTAATTAAAAAACCAAAACTACTGAACACAATAAAACTACTTTAATCATGATTTCTTCGATATAATAAAAATCATTGTCCTTGAGATTTGACGCTCAATAAAGTATAAAATGCAATAATATATCCCAAAATGGCCAATAATAAGCTAGGTTATTCATAAAATTTTCAGTGTCATTTAGAATTGCTTAAATGTTTTTTCAATCGGCTATAAAACAAAAATAATGCTTTAATATTTAGAGTCTAAGAGCTCCACATTTTGGGGATAAAAATTTGCGATTTTTTTAGATTTTGTAAATATTTCTTTACAATGAAAAAAAAAACAGTGTTCCATTATCTACTAAGTCTAAGATAAATGGCGAATATTTTACTGGTTATCTACTACTTCCGCTTTTCAATGAAAGCATATTTAATGAGGATCTTTTAAGAAAATATAAGTATCCTAAATATCAAGAAATTTTTTTTTATTTTTGAAATTATCTGTTGCATGGTCGATTAAACTGCGGCAAATCCTAAAATTATGGAAACAGTTTATTTCTAATTGCAGCTGTCTCCCCAATAACCGAAAACTTCCAATAAAATTCACAATAGAAACTGGAGGAGAAGCTCGATCTCTGCTAAAGTGTAGGCGACAAGTTCTTATTAATATTATTAAATTCATAATATAAAATATCGAAAAGTTTTCTGTTAAAAGAAAGCGCTAATTTTTCTATTAGTTATTTGCTCGCACAACTTTTGAAATTATTAAATTATTAATATGTTATAACTATAAGAGCAGCACATTTTTCTGAATTCCTGTCAAAACTGCTAGAAATCATTTACAGTGTAGTCACTTATACTTAGGCCATGGCAAGGCTGTGAGGCGCTATGGGCTAGCTAGCCGCACGCAGCCACACACAGCTGCAACTATGGCCATAATCACACACATAGTCATCACCAACAGTAGCATCCAAATCATCAGTAAAATCAACAGCAACAACAACAACAATAACAAGAACATTTCCCATTCTCACTGCCACAGCACACTTTGTGGCCAATTCGTTAAATGAAAAAAAGTAAAAGAAAAATTAGGAAAATTATTTCGTATTTCAAAAATAGAAATGAACTCAGTTCGTTAAACTTGTTCAACCGAATTTCTGCGTGTTCGACTGTCGCTGCCTGCTAGTATTGGCGCTGGCGCTGGCGATGTTGTTGTTGTTATTATTGCTGTAGGCGATATTACTGCAACTGATGGAACACTTTTACTGACAGTGGCCACACTCAACTACACATTTCCACCGACCGATTTTTGATGTTCACTTTGATTTTGAATAGTTTCACTAACACACATACACATATATAATGTGTACACATGAGTGTGTTTTCCGATTTTTAAATACTGAAATGTAATAATTACATATACTGCCACTCAATTTAGTCTTTCGTTTTTAACACATTTTCACACTGTTCGATAAATATGTGCGAGCTTAATTTGAATAAAAATGTGCATTTAACGTTCAGCAACAAGATATATGTAAATATTTTTGCTTATTATGTAACTTTGCAAAATATTTCCGGTAAGAATTAAGGCGAAGGATTTCGCGATTTTGAATTTTGTTGTGAAATATGACAACTTAAGCGCTTTACTAACCGTAAACTCTGGACACGTTGGATCAAAAAACACAAATTAGCCGTACAATAAAAGGTACACCAAGCTAAGATGTTGCGGTTTTCCTCGATTGAATTGTCAAACAGAAAAGCTTTTTAATTCGAAGTGCCGCGACGCATATACTATATGTGTATATATAAATGAAATAAATAAAACTTATTTTAGATGAGAAACGGAAAATCTTCTGAGGAAGAAATCGAGAACAACACTCGACGAGTACGAAACACCAACTGAAAGAATTTTCCACTTGCAATATCGATGGCTGCCAAGAGTTCCCAATGCGGACAATATGTACCGTTAATAATGCTGTAAGTATATGGATGTGAATGCTGTTGCTAATTCGAAGGCGATATGTGTTCTGCTCTGGTTTCTTGAGTTGTATGTGTGAATCGCGTATGCTTATGTACCTAGGATATGCTCACCAAAATGTGCATGTATAGATTAATATCTACAAGAAGGCGATGAGATGATAGCTAGTGCCCCATACGATCGTGTCATAGACCAATAGTCAGGAAAATGTAAGCGTTTGCCGGTAAAGAGAGAACGCCAATTTTCCATTGAGGTTGAAAACTGTGCTCCATATGAAAACGAATTAACCCGTTATTGTCAGTAGATTTGGGCGATTAAGAGAGGGCGAGCTACGGTCATTCCTGATGGTAATAGTTTTCGCGATTTTTTCGTTATGGTGTATTTTAATTTTTTGTTTTTCTTATGTGGCAACAGATGTGGTCTCCACAGTATTTGCTCTTTCAATGTACGTGTATTATAATTTTCTTCTGTTTACGCATAGGTTATTGTTTTTTTTTTCCTTTAAGTTTACTTTCCATAAAGGCGATGTTTAAAATGCAGAAATAAATGAAAAATTCATTAAGTTTTCCATTAAATGATGGGCTGATGTAAGCAAAATGGAAAGGAACATTGATTCTCGTTTAAAGAATTCGTTTCATTCTTATAGATATGTACCATTTAAAAAATCTAAAACCAAGAATACCTACATCCTTTTACGCTAACTAACATCAGTGTTTTACAAACGGACTGTTAAATATTAACATATTTCGAATTTATATATTAGCAAAAAGCTAAATAGATGCCTGGGTAAAAAGAGAACAAGGAAGGAACCAAGTTTAGTTCTCGATTTTGATTTGATGTTCTTTGGGACAGACCTCCTTGATTTACTGCTCTATATTTAATTTATTGACAACACTATCTAACCTTATCTATTTCTATTTTATAAGTTATAAAAAAACTAGCCTTAAACAAATTTTTGTAAAATATACGTAAATAATATTAGTCTCTCGCCTTTGATACATTGCATCCATTTCCTTTCATTTCCTTTCACATGGCGGAAGGGCTGGATATGTTCTTGGCCATTTTTTCAACAGAGTGGAAACATAGTTTGCATTCGTTAAAAGACGACACTATCCGGAAACAAGAAATGACTACGAGAAGCTTTGGTGCAATTCACCAGATTTACGATTTATGCATTTGTGTTATGCATCATCATGTTCGTAACTTTATGATTAGCTAATAATTTAATTCACTAAACAACCTGATAATTGTAAAAGGTATTTTTTTTTTTAAACATAAATGCCACTTTTTTCGCTTTTTTAATTCCTTTGAGGCGACAATGACGTTGATGAAGTTGGTTGCAGTTATTCTTCATCTTAAAATAGCCGAACTATTTTCGATTTTTTCGTACTGTACTGAAAGAGTGTAAAAGAAAAGTTTAAAGAATGTCAACAAAGTGAATGTCAGTCGTAAAATGAAATGCCAAAAAACAATCGGCGAGTTTTGCCAGTGCTTTATCAGAATTTTCAACATTTTTCAGCGCAATTTTTATTTTGCATTACAAATTTCCATATCAAGTTGAAACATAAACAAACTTTTTCTAACTGTGAGAGTCTGAAATACAAAGTAATATTTAATTTGCAAATATTGTCTGCAGAAGATTTTTTATGTTGAATTATTGAGCGCGTGTCAAATAAAAGCAATTAACAACCGCAAGCAACCGACGTTCTTTTGGTGACATTAATTTCACTGAATAAAGTTTTTTTTTAGCAAATATATGGCCGCTGCAGAATTATTCCCTTGTTAGCTTTTATATATATTTACTTATAAAACAAGCTAAAAGTGTTACAAAATATTTACAAACGCTTGCATTTCGACCATTGACCGCCGGTTGTTAGCGCCATCGATTTTTGCAACATCCTCACCAAGCCAATAACAACAAAACATATGAAAAGAATAATAAATATATACATATAAATAGTTTGCAGCGAATATGGGACATTAAATCGTTAAGTGTCATTATCACTTTATTTGCATCTGCTTAGTGTTGAACCAATTTATTCTCTCAACTGTGTCTATTAATGTTTTCTGTAGTCAGTGGGAGCTTAAGTGGAGGTAGCGGTGTTGGTGAAGAGAAGCGTCTTGACGCAATGAACGCTGTTTGTGTTTATGTTTCCACAGCGCAACTAGTGTTGCAGTTTGATGCCACTGAAAGTAACGGTCTTAGTGAGCAACGCATGCATGATCTTAGCCGCTTGTTTGGGCAACTTAGGCAACTACTTTCTTGTGCTGTTTGTGCCCGCCTTCTAAATGATCCTTACGAGCCCTTGAATAATGCACGATGTCAACACAATGTGTGTAGGTTATGTGTCCGTGGACGAAAAGCACTGCGTCCATTGTGTATTAATTGCAAAGATCTTCAGGATTTCAAAACATATACGGAAAATAAAACTATGCGATGCCTTCTGCTTTGTTATAAAAGCCTTTGTGATCATTTATTATCATCGAATTTTTACACGCATCTTAGCCGCCAAAAGGCCCACCAGGCCCTGACATGTAGTGGCGAGAATGTTTTCGGTGTAGCCCCAATGCCACATATGACAACTTGCGGTGATATTATTCAAGAGGGCGCACGATATGATGATGTATTGAACGCTTTTAGTGCTGACTTACCACAAGTGGGGCCTACAATTAAGTTACAAAATACGCTTCTCACAATACCAGCGGCTGTTACAACTGTATGCAATCAGTCAACGCCAATTGTCAGTGCAGTAACGCCGTTGGCACCTTTATTAGTGCCTCAGAAAAGGATTCAAACTCAAACCGCCCCTCGGCTAGCAACTTCTCCAATAGCACACACGGCGACAACTAACAGCTCGTTAACCTTATTGCCAACACACACTGCGATCATCAAACGGGAACAGACAAACAACCATGGAAGCTCTACACCCAGCAATGCGCACATTCTAACGACATCAAAAGTTAATGTGACAAACCAACAACAGCAACAGGTGCAAGGTCAATCCCATATGTTATATGTTAGGAATATAAAAACTAATGCTAGTGAATCTAATAATATACAAACACCACATTTGTGTGCTACGCAATCAGTAGTGGGCACCAGCAACAGTAGCTATCCTTCACTATCTGCGCCTCCCACAATTACATATGTTGGGAAAAACACACCCGGTATTGTAGTCCCGATTGTATCTTCATCCGCTACTACCACTGCTCCCTTAACAATAGCGTCAGCTAAGCTACAGTCGCTTAAACGTCAACTTGCGCAAGCGCAAGCACGTGGCGGTGTTCCAATCAGTATAGCTTCAGCAGTAAAAGCAGCCGGGATTACGAACTCTGATTCGAATGCGTCAGTTACTTTTAAAGTATCTGCGTCAGGTGCGCCCACGACGTCTGCAATCATCCCTTCGGCAACCACTGTTGCTGTAGCGTCTCCCACATCGGTTACCAGCGCAACTGCAACTACAACTACTGCCACTATTACTTCACAACAAATACGTAATCCACCCTCCATAAAAACGGTTTCCAATGGCTCAGCCATGTATTCTGTTTTATACACTGGCGTCGGGAATAAGATTACAATTAAAAGGAAGACGGATGGTGATGAAGAAAACGGACAGAGAGTAAGCTTTAAGTGTAAAATTTATGTAAAACACGGTTTTATCAAATGAAATTCTTTTGTTCACAGAAGACTGTTGCAACATCTATCTCCACTGTATCAACACCCACATCAACACCAGCAGCAATTTGCAACTCAGTTGCTACAACACAACAACAATCCCAGGCAAACAAGCTGAACGCGAAGCGAAGGGGTTGTAGATGTGGCAATGCCACCCCAACGCCTGGTAAACTGACTTGTTGTGGTCAACGTTGTCCATGCTATGTGGATTCCAAGTCTTGCATTGGTTGCAAATGTCGTGGCTGCAGAAATCCTCATCGACCGGATGGGGGTAAAGTGCGCCCTGTAATACCAGAATTGGCATGCTATGAAATTCAAGTGGCCGACGAAACCCCAAGATTAAGCCCAAGTGACTTGCAAGTGTGTAGCACATTAACCGCACGTGCTCACAACAATTCGGTTGCAACAACAACTTCACCCCAACAACACACAACACATAAACAGGCCATAACAATTGTGCCTGAGCAGCAAAGCACATCATCTGCTACAGTATCGTCATCATCAATGGCAACAGTAACCTCACAACTACATTTGACGCCGAACTCCTTATCACCGTCTTCCAAAGGAGCAACACTAATACCATTCATTAGTTTGCATCCTATTTCATCGCAGCAACAACAACAACAAACGCAAACGGTCACCACCATCAGTAGTAACCAACACCAAACCAATATGTTACCTATGGAATCTGTGCTCATACAAAATGCTGAGGGTAAATACCAAGGTAAGCCTAAATCATCAGTTTGGATAATTAGATTTAAATTTAAATTTAAAACATCGTTACATAGGAAATAATTGTTCAAAATTTTTATGCCGTTTTTTTCTTTCTTTTTTTCCTCCAAATATTAGTTGTAAATGTATTAACTACTGGACAAGCACACCACCAACAAAACAATTCCAACATCCAGCGTATTCATAGTATTCCCCAACTACAGGTAACTTCATCCGCCAACAGCAGTAGTAACCATAGTAACACTTTATTGAGTAACATGACAACAGTAAATATTTTAACCAACACAAGTACCAGCAACACAGCAACATCGCCAACTACCGTAACGACTAAAAGCGCTCACCAAAGTGTGCTGCTGCATCAGCAGCATCGTGTACAACAACAACAACAACAACAACAACAGAAACATCATCAGCAGCAAATACATGGACAACGACTTGTTTCGTCGCATTTAATTACCACATCCGCTAATAATACCTCAGCATCTGTTGCAAGCAAATGTGTAGCAGCCACTTCGATACCGATGCAACTACATCATCATCATCAACAACCGCCACAAGTTCATAATAACCACACACAGAACCAACAAATTAAACAAAGCATTGTAACAATGCGCCCAGCAAATATCAGCAATAACAATATGCACCATACACAAACACTAACACCAATACTGTCATCCTCTGCTACAACAATCACCCTGTCGCCAATTATTGTGTCCTCCTCACCAAACAGCTTCAAATCGGAAATGTTTTCTGATTCCACAGAATCAGAATATTTGAACTTCACAACGGGAGCTGTCACATCAACGACCATGGTGAATAGTGGAAGTAACAACACAAATATGCTATCCACAATTTATAGCCACAGTGGCCTGTCAAACCCTGCAACAACCACCCGTATAACGTCTGTGCCATCACTAAGTAGTGGCAGTACGGGTAGCGGAAGTGGCAGCGCAAGTCGCATGAGTCTGAGCATGAATATGAATATCACCGGTGCGGGATCACACATAACACCCACTTTAGTAGAAGTAATTGAAGCGAGTGATATGTAGTTTGACAATAATAAGAATGTATTCATCTAACTCGGTAAGCTCCCTGATTATACGACAAATAGGTATGATCAAAAGAAATATATTAATGAGTAAACAGGTATATTCAAATGTATGGAAAGTTAAACGGATTAATCTTGTCTAAATGGACAAAAAGTGGAACTTATTGAAAACTTTCTAGTATACTTGAAACTATTAAATGCTCAGGCAAATCAAAAACTGGAAGCTACTCGTATTAAATTTTCATAAAAGTGTTTTGAAGTGATAATTTTAACACATTTTAGTTTGACAAAGTATTTCAAATATTTCAAATATTTTTTTATTCAGATTTCATGTACCGTTTTGTCGAAATGATTCAACTCATAAAACAATCGAAACAATAAGCGAGCAAATAAGCGTCGTTTTTAGTGCAATTATTTGTTATGAGTAAATAAATCGAAGTCATCACTTTTTAGTTAGATTGGTCTACGCTACTTTATCAGTACGGTTTAAGTGTATATTTAGTACAAAACATTTTTAGTTAGCTTCCACATTTCCAGTTAAATGCAAACGTGTCTTTTTCAACTCGAATAAGTATAAAAGAGGATTATTCTGAAAAACAAACATTCGAACTTATCGTGGAAACGACTTTAGAATAATGCGATTAGTGGGACATAATCGAGACACACACCACAAATAGGATGCGCAACTAGGCCAAAGGTGTAAGCGAGAAACTATTATATCGGACAGTTGTTGATGTATATATTTATTTATTATTATTATTTTAATTTTAATTTCATGATTACGTTAATATTTCATATTAAAAGTCTGAATCTAGGCAAATTTTATAATTTGTACATGTAGTTAGAAATAGTTTGGAAGCAGATAATTTTTTTTTTGCCAACAAAAATACTCGTTAATATATTTATTCAGTCTACATAGTTGTAGTGTGTAAATAAAATTAGTTCTAAAACTTCCACAAAATTTGCCAAATCTCAGTTCAAAGCACTGCTTTATTAGTTTTTGATTAATTCTTTTTTTTTCAAAAATGTTATTATTTACTTACTTTTTTAATGTAAGCTACTAACTCATTTTGGGCTACTTCCCGTCACCAACTACGTGTGCATTGCTTTATGCTTGCAAGCAAAACAAAAGCAAATAGGCTAGTTGCAATATATTTTATATAACATGATGATAATGTTGTTATGTATATATATTTATATATACATGTATATGTATATATGAAATTTTATATTGAATTATTTCTAAATGGTTTCGAACAAATTGAAAAATAATTTGAATTTTTCGATTATAAATTACCATAGGTATAAGTTTAGTATTAGAATTTATAGGAAGCGTAATGAATGTTAAAACAATTTGAGTGTTTTAACGAAAACTCATTGTTTTAATTGTAGAGCATTTTTAATACATTTGTAGTACGCAACGATAATTTTAAATTTGAATGAAACTCGAAGCATTTTTGAAATGTTAAAATTAAGTTAAAGGTGTATTTAACCAAATCTATCACAGCATTAAACACAAAGCACAGACACATATACACATTAAAAAATATATTTATATATATAAATAAATGCATACAGTATACATATTAAATAGTATATAGTAGTGTGTACGTATGTTAAAATTGATTGTATACTTTTAAATTGGAGTAATTAAGTTTTAAAATGAATCTAAATCGAATTGGGTAATAAATGTAATAAATTATTAAAGAAAAACAAATTTATATTGTCCATCCGCTGTTAAGTTCTGCCCATCGATAACGTAATTTTGCCGCTTACAGGCAGAGCAACTTATGAATATTATATTAATCATGTTTTGCGCTTGACTATCGCAATCTGAAACGGTTGTCTCTTGTTGTTAATCAAAGTCGGTAATCTCAGAGCTGAACTCAAAGCCACTTCATTGCTGCTCACTTTCTACACTTCCTCGCAATTGCATTTCAAAACGACTCCTCAGTCAGGCTATTATCAATTCATGAGGGCATTTGTGTACTGAGCGTCGTGTCGCGAACAACTCCAAACTAAACACTTTCAGAGAGTATTCAATATTTTCAGTATTCAAAGTACTTGTGAATAAGTGAATATTCTTATTTTCGTGGATGCTGCTAATTTTTACTGATAAGTTATTGTTGCTTTCTATTCATAATAAAAATGCTTATAAAGCATACATGGCTCGCATTATCTTTTGCTTTACTATTTAGCTTGGTTCTTAGTGAGGCGTTCATACGCGATGAGGATGTTGGTAAATAATCACTACACTTTCATATATACATACATATATGTAATTAAAAATTAAATTGTATACTTCCTTAGGTGCAGAAGAGGAATCCAGCACAGAGATTGACTTGTCCAGTGATGCAAAAGACGATCATAATGTACGCGTAACGGAAAATCGTTTAGCGGCTCAGCTTTTTGCCATCCTCGAGCATTACAAGCAAGAAGACCCGATAGGATTTCCAGGAGCTCCAATTCCAGATCCCATGGAGGTGCCGGACATGCGCAAAAGTATCGGTATGGGTACGTTGAGTATGATGAAGGTGAAAGCGTATGGACTGTCGCAATTTCGCATTGACTCTGTAAAAGCGGATCTGAAGGAAATGAGGGTAAACAAAAAAAAATTGGATTTACAAAGATGACAAATTTGCATGAATTATATAAATTCTATAAATCTATATAAAACAAGTAAATATAATTTAGCTCTGACATGATCTCCTTCACTGATAGGATCGAAACGCATTTGAAATTTTGTGATTAGTTGAAAACGAGATGGTATGTAAATTTAAATGTGTGTGATGCTGATAATATTAGTTTCAATTGTGTGAAGGAGAGCAATGATTCAGAGCTCAGAGCTAAGTTCATTATGAGTCGCGTACAAACAACAACTTAAATTAAAACTGAATACAAATTCCCTATACAGTTTAAGTTTTACTATTTACATTATTTACTTTATGTAATTTCAGGTCGATGCCGGTATACAATTGGACAAATTGGACGTTCGAGGAATGTACACACTGAGCTCGCTGTTTACCCGAGCTAATGGCCCGTTCACAGTTGGACTTAAAAATGTCTATGTGAAGACTAATGCAGTGCTTGCTGTAGAAATAGATGGTCATTTAACTACGGAACGCATAAAAATGGATATTACCTTCGGCGATATGTCTATGGATTTCCAGAATTTAGGTTTAGTTGGCAATTTATTTCAAAGCGTTATCAATTCAGCGCCCACACTCGTCTTCGATGCCATGAAACCGTTCATGCTACAGGAAGCGGATAAGAAATTGCGCGAAGAGATAAACGGAAATCTTGAAAAATTCTTAGGTGACCGACTTTTGCCCAATTCGATATCACCATTAGATATGGCCATAGCCGAGGGTAGAAAGAAAGTTCGCAATATGGGTTACGATCCATATCATTTACCCAACTATAATCGCACGGCTGGCATATTCACCTTTCAGCTGATGAACTCATGGATTTGGGGCGTATCGAGTTTCTATCGTGTGGGCGATATGTCGGTAACTATGCAAAATAATACAATTAAATTGCATTTCCATGTGGGCACACAGGAGATAGCCGGTGAAAGTCATTGGGAAATTGATTTTGGTCTGGGATCTCGTACAGGCGTATTCAAATTTTCCGTTCAATATATTCGTTTGACAGTAGATTTGAGCCAATCGCTAGATACACGTAAGCGACCACAAATCAATGATCTACAAATCGATTTGGGTAATGTACAAGTACGAAGTGATGGTGCCGGTACTTTGGATTATATCGCGGAAGCTGCTATCAATATTTTACCTAACTTATTACGTTATCAAATTATGGATATTTTAGAGAACCCCGTGAAGATACGAATACAGGAGAAATTTGATTCAATTGATGTTGAGAAGGCAATCAAGGAAAACTTTGAAAAGTTCCAAACTATTGGTGATGATTTTTCCTTTGACTTTAAACTGTAAAAGATAAAACCTTGTCTACCAAGAATGTTAACATAAACTTTAAATAAACTTATATGTATATATTCAACACTATATTTTGAGGAATAAAATTTGCTTTAAAGTCTAACTTAATATTTGTTAATACCAAAATGAATGATACAAAAAATTTCTTAGAAAGATATTAATACGAAGTGTGTTCAGAAAATAACGCGAATGTTCTTCGGCTCTTCGATTTGAATGGCATAGTGCGTCATGAATTCTTGCCTCAAAGTCAAACGGTGAATAGAGTATTTCCTACAAGTTCAACGCCGTTTGCGACCTTAAAGGGCCGTCGTTTTACAAGTATAGATAACATTAAGGGAGCATCGCTGAAAGAGCTAAAGGCTATCCCAAAAATCGAGCCTGAGAAGTGTTTCGAAGATTGGAAGAAGTGCTGGCATAAGTGCATAATATCGACTGGAGACTGTTTTGAAGGCCACGACATTAATGTAGATGAATGAATAAATAATTTTTCTAAAACACGAGAAATCCCGTTATTTTTCGAACACATCTCGTATATGTATATTGAACGATCACCATAAACATTTTTCCTAATATTAGCTATCATTTAGACTTTGAAAAATCTTCAAAGTCAATCCACAAAAATATAAGAAAACTTTACTAGCTGCCATATATGTATGTATGTATGTTACGTTTATGTATTTAAAACATTTGTTTCAAATTGGAATAAATATTTGCATAGCCTTAACGGTAATGTAAGTAAATATCTTAATAATAATTATGCTAACTTCCTAGTCACTACGAAATTCATGGATCCTTCACTGAAAAGCACATTAATTGGAGTTTCATACAAGTCTTCACACGTTCCAATATTTCATTACTCTTTTTCAATTGCTCCGCATTCAGTGGTGGCTTTATAGCCTCCAGGGCTTCGAGGAAGTAATTCCTGAAAAAGGAAAATTAATAACAGAGCGATACAATGAAATAATAAAATAACTTGCTTTGCCGTTTCATTAGTATAGAATTTCAATGCATCTCTTATCAATCGAATGTCCACATTAGCTTGAATGGCGCCAGTGTAGCTAAATTGCTGCACACAACTCATTAAGCGTGCCAGCTCTTCAGAAACGGTAAGCACAATTGGTTCAAGAATCGGACGCAACAATGCCGGTGATATAGTATATATTTCAGAATAAACACCTACTAAATTATCACAGCATTCATGTGCGTATGGGCGCAACTTGCCTATTTCCATTTCGATATCCCATTGGAAACGGCCCAAATACATTGATGGCTCTATTGTACCAACCAAAGGGTCCACTTTGTGTTCCACATATGCATCCAAAAGATTTGTAAACAACTGATTCACGGAATAACGTGATGTTTCTATTGCCAGTGTCGGCAAGGGATAACCACATCTGAAATTAAATAAAAAAAATTAAGTGATATATAGTTATTTGTTTGCATTTAACGTGATTGGTACTTGACAAATATATCTCCCACATATGGAAAGAAACTTTTATTGCAATATGCGCAGTTGGCGAGACAACAAAGCATACGCTGCTCCCACGTTATAACACTTGAATTCCAAAAACGCCCAGACATTAACGCACTCTGCTGTACGTTAGGATACCCAATGAGTTGGGAAACATTGTGTGTTGGTGTCTCTTCGTCGTGTGACTGGTAGGCCAACTCTTCAATAACACCACAGAACGTAGATAAAAATTCTTGCAAACGTTGCGACACTTCTCGCTGTCCATCTGACTGTGGCTCCAGTAAATTGCCTTCCCTATAAGTACAAGTCATTGAAAATCATATCAGCACTAAGATGTTAATATTATATGAATTTACCTGATTTCTGGATTCATGCAAGCATTTTGAGCTTCATCCAACGTCTCTAATAGCAATTTTTTTAAACAATTTGGTAACATTGTTGCACCTGGAAAGTCCTCTACGTCCATTTCCCAAGTTTCCTCTTCGCCCAACTTCTTACAGCGGTCAGTAGCCCGTTTGAATGTTATTGAAAAACAGAAAATACGTATTTCATCGATCAATTTTTGTATGATATCCAACGCTTCAGAAGGAAGATCTAATCGTATTAGAGTGGCGTATGTGATACGCGTATAACGCAAACACTGAGAAATCCATGGTAGAAATTGGTGAGTGGCCGACGATGAACCGATGGGCCATGCCAAACCAGTTGTTTGACGCAGCGCACGCAAATCCGAAGCAATTAGTACGGCGACACGCAAGTAAGCGCAGAATTTTTCAATTGCATTTAAAATCATACGCTGTAAAAAAATTTAATATATTATATAATACATAATATATATTATACACAACATTTAGTTTACCTTAAAATCACCTGGTTTAGGATCTTGTGCACCACGTAGCTCCCCAGTGAAATATAATTGTCCTAAGCGCCATAAATCTGGTAAATGCGATGCGGCGATATCACAAATTTCTTCACAAAACAGCACACGGCTATGTGGCTGATTGCAACTGTCGCGGTTCTTCGATTCTACAAATAATTAACATAATAACATAATAACATAATACATTTACGTTAATGAAATATCCAACTTTCATGTCCTCCAGTGTCCTTAGATGCATATTGGTCAAACGTTTGTTTAAAGGTGTATTCCAAATACTTTGCACGTGCCTCAATGGCATCCCAAGCGGGATCAACATTACGCATGCGGTCACCAATGCTCGTTCCGCTTTGCTGCGCCTAACGATTATTATATTTAAATAATTTGCCAAATTACCCAAAGTTTCAGTGCTTACCTCAAGACTGGTTAATGCCTTTATTAGTTTCTTTTGTTGTTCAACACTTTGTGGCATCTTGACTACTTTTTCATGTAACTGTTTTCGAATCTGTAGGATGCGCTGTTCCACCTCCTCAAGTACACGTCGAAACATCTGAAAATGTCCACATTACAAATATTACAATCAGTATATTATTAAATATTTATCACAACTTACTGGTATTTCAGTTTTTCCAAACAAATTCTTGGCGCGAGCATAATCATTTACAACAATATCATATTCGCCTGCCTCAGCACGTCGTTCAACCGAATTCGGTAAGCAAAATAAAAATTTATGACGCGATAGAGCAAAAAGAACTGCTCGCGTTGAATCTGCTTTTTCTTTCCGTAACAGTACTTCCGTGAAGATATTTTTTGATTCAGATATGGAACCTATGGAATGCCAATTAGAAGAGTAATATAGTGCACGCCAAATATATATACCAATATATAAAATACATAATAATATATGATAATATATAATATAATATAATAATATATAATATAATATAATATAATACAATATATTAATATATAATATAATATAATATAATATAACATAATATAATATAATATATTAATATATAATATATGATAAATCCATACTTACTCTCTATTGAATTCTCAAGAACATTTAAGGGCTCTGTACCGAAAATTCGTGTATCTTCTTGCAACTTGTCTTTTATATTCATTAGAGTATCTAATTGATCAATCACAGAGCCCGCATTTGACTTCAAAAATGATAACTGACCCTCTTTTTGGCTTTCCACTTTTCGCTTTAAATATGCTAGACCAGCTTTCAAGTCTTCAAAAGATGTAGCCAAATGGTTTTCGAGCAAAAACCATGAAGGTGAAAAGTTCTCTTGCGATAAATCCCCACTTGCTTCGGGAAATAAGTCACGCAAGTCTTCTGGGATTTTTTGTTCATTACCCTCAATGGATAAACCCAGTGGATCTTCCTGTGTCAACACTGATTGAGCTAATGTGCGTCGACCCCAAGCAAAATTTTGCGATGGTGATTCTTCTATCCATACTGCCGACTCTTTCAAAGGGCCTATGGTTTCATGATAAGCACGGAATTGTACTGTCGAAGTGCCTTCACCACCACTAATTGTTGTGACAATAATGTCGCCTTTGCCCTTTGCGGGACCTGTGCGGGCAATTATTTTATTTGTCGATTTCCATTCGGCCGACAGCAAGCAATCAGATCCACAAATTTTTAGACCTGCAAAACAGGGCGTTAACATAAATGTGTATTACTCGTATCATGATATAGCTTACCTATGAGATCAGTAGCTCTAGTACCCAAGAACTCTCCCCGTATTATAACACGAGTTCCTGGAGGACCCTCTTTGGGTGAAAGACCAGTTACAACAGGTTGAGGTGCCATCCAAAATCAAAGAGGTCTAAAAATTATTAAGTAAATCATTAAATGATTGTAAGAAATTTCCAAGTGTCATCAAATGACTTCACAACGTACACAAATGGTCTCGACAATGTTGTAGCTTCACTACAATTCGTGTTCTTGCTTAATTTTTTACAAAATTATATCAAATACTTTTAAAATCATATGATTACCAATTATTGTATAAAATTGTAAAAACTTCTGTTTAATAACTAACATTTCAATCAGAACATTTTAATTTAAATTTTACCCAAAAGCCACCTACACAAAAAGTAATAAAGTCGATATAAAAATATCGATTAATACTTTGTTTCTTAACATTTCCACACTTCTGACATTAGTTCGGGTTCACGAAACAAACAGGAAAGATAACAAAAAAAAAAAATACAAGCAATTATTTGCCAGGTATTCTAATTCAGATGAAATGGATGACGTTGCTGTGGTCCAGAACGAAAATGAGAATTTACGCAAAGTGCGGATGAGATTGCTTCAATGGGAGTCTAGTAGTGACGCACTTGCTCCTTTAAATTCCCTACAGTTGGAATGTTTAGATGTGATAACTAATCAGTGCCGAAATTTCAAAGAGGTAAATACCACCCCATCCTTATACACACATACAACAAAATGATGAGCGTTCCTTTAGGTGCAGTCAGAGTCTACATCTACTGAAAGCACCGAAGATCCCTTAATCAAAGATGACATAAAAAATATTAGGGGCTCACTGAGTGTCAGCGCCCAAGAATTACAAGCTTTGCCATCTCCTGGTATAAATAACACCAGAGACTTTCTCCTATGGTATGATCGTGTCAACGAGGAAATTACTAGACATGCAGATGCTCAATATTATCAATACTTGCAACAATTGGAACAAAAAGATTCGCAATGTGAAGAAATTTTAGAGCAGATCAACTATGCAATGCTGGAGTTGAATACTTTAAAAAATGAATATGAGACGGTGTCGCAAAAAACTAGTGCTTTAAATACAGCTAGTGAGCAGTTGACGGAGGAACAACAGCGTTTACACAAGCTTGGGGCAGAAATACAACGACGACTACACTATTTCAGTCAAGTAGAACTACTACATCAGCGACTACAGAGTCCTACTCTATCGGTGGCAAGTGATGCATTTCGTGACTGTTTGGATCGTATCGATGAGTGCCTTGAATATATGAGAGCAAATGTAAGATCCAAAAAAGCGTTTGTAATTATGGAATGACAATATTTATGTATCTTTTTAGCCAAAGTTTAAAGATGCTGGTTCTTATACAGTGAAGTACAAACACTGTCTAGCAAAAGCGGTAACTTTAATAAAAAATTATACATCCGTTATTATGTCTCAAGCTACTGCTGCCACTCTACATCCAAAACAAGCACATTCATACCTACCAAGCTTAACTGCAAACACGTTGGAGAGCGAGAAGAAAAGTAATGCTGCTACTATTACAAACAGTTCTCCAGATGCCGCATTCGCTTTATATTATGGCAAATACCAAACAGCTGCTGTCAAAATTAAACGTGTAGCGCAGTTAGTTGAGTCTCGTTTAGAACGCAGCGCCGAATATGAGCAACTTCTAAGTGAAATGCATCAAAATTATCTAAACGAAAGGGCACTCATTATCTCACCCGCTGTTAATAAAGCAATATTGGAATTAAAAGCCGCACACAAGGGAGATCATTGTGCGTTGACCCGCAGCGCTTGTGCTTTTCTAGTGCATGTTTGTCAGGATGAACAGCGGTTATTCTTTCAATTCTTCACGTTAGGGAGCGAACAATTGACGTAAGAAAGCTTCATAAAGTATTTTATTTATATAGTTCTATTACATGAAAAATATAAACTTTTTAGTACTTATTTGGAGGGTCTTTGCACCATATTGTATGACACTATGCGACCCTTTATTATACACATTAACCACTTGGAAACATTGGCGGAAATTTGTTCCATTCTACGTATTGAAATGCTGGAGGAGCATGTACAACAAAATCGTAAGCTATTTGATTTAATCATTATTTGAAAATTTAATAACCAACATTTTATTTTGGAAAAAGCTGGCGCTCTCGAAGCTTTTGCGAATACTGCAAATCAACTGCTTCAGGATGTTCAAGAGCGATTGGTATTTCGTGCGCATCTTTATTTGCAATCGGACATTTTAAATTATAATCCATCAGCTGGTGATCTGGCTTACCCAGATAAGCTGGAAATGATGGAGAGTATCGCATTGTCTCTACAGGAAACACAGGACATACGACGTTATGATTCGCGTTCATCGCTCAACTCGAGCATTTCAAGTGCAATAGAAACGGAAAGCGTAGACACAACCAATCGACAACGAAACATAAGTAAATTAATGCAGAAAAACTTTAAGATCCTTAAACATTAAACGTTACATTTTTCAGATTCTTCTCCTGCCGATCTCCATGGCATGTGGTATCCAACAGTACGTCGCACACTAGTATGTCTTTCACGCCTGTACCGTTGCGTAGATCGTCCCATATTTCAAGGACTCTCTCAAGAGGCACTGAAACTTTGCATCCAAAGCGTTTCAGCTGCAGCAACAAAAATTTCAGCAGCCAAAGTATGAAACTTTTTGAAACGCCTATAATCTACCTCGATACTAATACCTCTTATAACTAACCCACAGTCCCCCATAGACGGCGAACTGTTCGAAATAAAGCATCTCCTTATTTTGCGGGAGCAAATAGCACCTTTTCGTGTAGATTTTACCATCAAAGAAACTTCGTTGGACTTCAGCAAGGTGAAAACAGCAGCATTTGGCTTGCTACAAAAGCGCAAACAGCTTTTCTCAATGGGCAGCAATAATGCCCTACTCGAGTTTTTGCTTGAGGGCACACCACAAATTAAAGAGCATCTGTTAGACTCACGTAAAGAAGTCGACCGTCATCTGAAAATGGTGTGCGAACAATTTATAAAGGATGCAGTGCAAATGCTCGTTTCACCCATTTTAAAATTTTTGGATAAAGCGCAAATGCTCTTACAAACGAAGGACAACAAAGTTACTACAAATGAAAAAGATGGTGCTGTGGCAAAAGTCAACTACGCATTACGACAGAACGTGTGGGCGAGCCCACAGCAAATTAGCAGTATCATTCAAGAGACACAGCGTCTAATAAAGAATAAATTGTCGACGCTGCAACGTTCCATGCAACTCTACTTAAGCAATCGCGATACAGAGTTTATAATCTTTCGTCCGATACGAGTGAGTATTTCATTATTATATTGATAATTGTATAACATATTTAACCTTAAATTTCGGCAGAATAACATCATTCAGACATTTGTTAAACTGGAGCAACTTCTCTCCACAAATGGTTATAATAACGACGATATGACCATCACCGGTTGTCCAACGGCCGAACATGTGTCTATATTATTGTCCAGTGCAAGCATTCTGGCTACGGAAGGTATTGTAAACTTCTCAGCTGCGACGCGAAAGACGAGTAGTTCTTCGAATGAAGAAACTGCGCAAGCGAGACGAATGAGCTTCGAAAAGCGTGTATCATTTGAAGCTGGTGTTACGCCGGTAGCGACCATGGAAAATCTCCCCGAAATGCCCGAATCCGGTTCCTCTGCAGCTTCACCTGCGCCGACAACGCTCTCAGAACAAAATGATAATGACACAACTACAACAGCTGAAACTGAAGCTATAGTGTAGTTCATTTTGCAACCGTTACAACCGTTAGTTTCATTTGTACTATATGCTGGAATATATATAAGGAACGTTACGCGATTAACACATAACATTGCAAAACGAATGCAAATAAGATTTTGATTTATTTTTCCTTTTACTTCAATTATATATGTCGTTGTCTATCCTTAATCTTAAAGCAAAATTATATTACATATGTCTCCTACTTATATGTTATTAATAAAATAATGATATAGTGAAATATATCCTTGTATAACATAGACTATCCAATCTACATTGAGCTTGTTTTAAATTGAGTAGAGTTGGTTTCAAGATATCGTTTGAAGTGGTAAATTATAATAATCTTATCTCTAGCAAAAATCCGTAAAAATCATTATTCATAAAATCATAGATGTGTTGTTATTGTATTATTTATTTGGTTAGATGTAACATAAGCTCTATATAATGGTGGTTTCAGAAAACAAAGTGGTTCTATTGAATGGGGGAGGGAAATTGATATTAGATGAAAACGTTCGGTGTCTTGTGAAGGATGGAATGATCATATCTAATAACCATCAATGCAATAATTAGTGGTGTTTCAGTGACAAAGATGCCTCCAGTCACTACACGTTGTGTCCCCAAGTCTGAAGCTTCTTTCTAAGATCGACCGATAGGTTGCCAGCTACTTTCCTTGCCTTTTAAGCAAATGTAAAAACAACATCAATAAAGCTATATTTTCTAATATAAGTGAAAAAAGTTCAATTTGTATTTATTCAATCGATTTTTCACATGAAAGGACGGATATTATATCGCTTATAAAACATGTCTTATAAAAGCTTTTCGTTTGCAAATTACTTGCTTAACATTTCTTTGTATATAGTAGTATGTGTATATATAAATTACATATACTTTTTACAATGTCAACTTAGCGTCAGTTTTATTAGGATATTTATTTAAGTTTTATGCAAATGTGATTATACAACTATGTACGTTACGTAACTTATTGCTACTGTGGATTTCATACTTTGTTTTTAACAATACAAACTTCAATATAAAAAGTAGTTAATCATTTAAAATTGATTAACCATTTATGACTTCAGTACAAAAAATACACTTTTTATTTCAATGATATGCTCTACTTAGCTGAAATACAAGGCCTCGTGGGCGTTTCCTAAGACATATTTGTATTATTTTTCGTCTTTTCACGCAATCAGTGCGTTAATTCATTAAATGTTTTTTCGAGATTCGCGTCAAATTCCATGGGGATATATTAAATATCTGCTATTTTTGCTTTGTACATGTGAGATTTTCGGTTTATACTTAACATAAAATTATTATTGGTTTTATGCGTTTTAAAAATATTTAAGACTTTCAACTAAAATAATATTTAATTAAAAATGCACTACACTAACACAAACAAAAAGTTTCTAATATATAGTTAGTTGGTAGCAAAATAAGAGACGGCGCCACAGTGTTGGACGGAATACGTTTGCTAAGCGTTGCGCTGGCAATTAAGCTGCATTAAAAATTAAAAGTTATGTCGATTCGCAACTCACATATAAATTAGATTCAAGAGTACAATAAGGCTAATTGAGCCAAGGTTTTATACACATTTGTCTTTTCTAGCTTAACTATGTATTTACTGTTGTATGAATGTAATTTGTGAACACATTAAAAATAAAATTAAATAAGACTTCGGAAAACTTAAAGAAAACGTTTTTAAAATAAACTTTTTTCATAGTTCAAATTATGGAAATAAAAAACATCTGAAGAAAGGCACAAAAATATTTCTTTGTTTTTTTCGAGTATGGCGGATACGTTTTAGGTGAGTAAATATAGGCAATTCAAAACGATATGCATTCGACTGCGCATAAGATAAATAAATACACTAAAGAATAAAAGTGACACGGACATCGTGGCGCGCCAGCCCATATTGTAAATCGAACAATACGGACATTGCGAACTGCCACACACCTCACAGATGTTCAGCAAATATGTAGGCAAAGCGTCGAATATGGACTCGTTGAAGCGCTCTGAAAATAACAAAAAAAAAAAAATAAATAAAAAAAAAAACAGAACAAAACCAAATTTTACGGTCATTTAGTACGCTTTAAAAATAGTTTACGTGTATGCCATCAATTGCTTACCAGGCGCATAATAATCATAGACGCGAATGGGCAAATAGCGTGACATATTTGCCACTGGGTACCAGCGTTCGATGGTGAAGTTAACGCAAATGTCTTCCTGGTCGAGCTGTGTGTTGATAAAACATATTTAATTAATATAATTATTAACTTATGTGGCTATACTACTTACGTAGTCAAAGTAGAAAATGACTTTCTGATGCGAATATTTAGCGCGTCGCAAATTTCGCACGCGATTACTTAGTACGTAGTGATCAAGTCGTTGCTGCTGTATCCAATAACCCGTGGGAATGGCAACATCCAGCACTGCCATGCCAGAGCGTTCCGATTCACGTGTGTTGATCCAACTAAAAAGTGATTTAAGATTATTGCAAGCGTCAAATAAAGAAATTTCGTTTAGGCTATTACTTTTGACAAGCAATGTAAGATATGTGCGACTGATTTCTGCCGTGGAAGATTGCTCTAGTGTGCAGGCCGAAGGCTGGCACCGGCGGTTTCGTTTGGAATTTCTCTATGTCCACATTGTATTGCACATGCATTTGTAATATCGCGTAACCGGCACCCAAAGCTTGTACTTTAACTGTTCCCCAGGATTCCGGTATCTGTTGTAATAAAATGAAAAAAATTTACTTAAAAAAAAAAACACACACACAGTTTCAAAATTTGGCGGGCATCGACGCACCTCGATGGATTGTAGTTGCGCCAAATTGGTATCATCAATGTGGAGCGCTTGTATTTTGCCGCCTTGCGATGAGGCTTCCACCTCAACCGTCAGGGATGATACTTCACGTATACGAGAATGTACGGTGTACTCGACTAGCGCACGCAAAGCTGCACTGGTATCTTGTGTGGACGCCCAGCCACCATCGTTGAGACGTTGAGCATTCAACCAGCGCACTATCGGATCCACTATGAATTCACGCCGCGAGACGTACACTAACAAAGCATAGGCCGTCGTTTCGATATTCAAAGCATCAAACTCGTATGGTAGTCGTGGCAGTGAGAACCATTTTTGATTTTCCAATTTCTTTGGCGGTTGGGGCACCTCTTTACTACCCCAGTACATAAAATCGCCGATCACCCGTGCATGCCGTCGCAATATGGAAAATACATGCTCGGCCATTGGTGATTTGCAGAGCAACAGTGCATATGCTGTGATGGCTACGTCATATGGCTCCTCAGTGTCTTCCAAAAATTGCATATTACGCTCGATCCACAATATGGCGCGTTGTTGTGCCAGGGCAACGCGCGCACCCAATGAACCAGAAAGATCTTTAACCGAAGCCAGTGTGATTAGCACATGTGATGTAAGTGTGATATTACGATTTTGTAGGCTGGTATTGTTGGCGAAGTTCGTACGATTCATTTTGCGGTCGGGCAACCAGGTGACTTCGTAGAAAGCACCTTCCGGTGTTTGATGTTGCAACAGCCAACGCATATTTTTTTCAATAATGGTCGAATCAATCCAAATAAAGTTTTCCCATTCATAGAATGAAGCTTCCTGTTAATGAAATAGACAAATAGTTGCAATTCAAATATTCAGCTTCAAATATAGAATGATGATAAAAAAAAAAAAAAAACAATACTGTCACTCACCTGGAACACACGCACACAGTACGCTGTCAACCATACTGAAGATGCCGAGTTGTTCCAATCCGAACGGAAAAGAGAGAATGAGCCGTCCGAACGCATGAAACTCAACTGTCGCTGATAAGCAATATTCATGTGGTAGAATGCGTGTTTCTCCGTCGTTTTATTACGTTGATTAATTAAACGCATATACATGATAGTGTACAGATTTGCAGCGAAAGAGAATGCGTTCTGTTCCGCAGATTCCATTGGTAAGTAAAGCAGTGATGTTGCATTCACCGGCATTGTGGGGAAGATTGGTCCCACCACATCGCCCACAACAGATATGCGTGCACGATTTGAGCCGTAAACAAAGTAACGATCCACTTGGTACGGAATTTCTGGCGTTTGTGTTATGTTCACATGCATATATTCCAGCACATAGGCGCGATTCGACAGATCAAGAAGTATGGATTGATGGCGGTATTGAGGCAACCCATCCGATTCCACATGAAGACGACGTGTGATAGTATCAGTGCCTAAGAGCGTGGCAACATGCAATGTCACATCAACGTCGCCCAATTTCTGCGGTACCACTGGTACATAGACTATTGTTGTGCCTTGTGCCTCCAAATAAATAAAGAATTGGTGCTCGCCAAATGATGTGCGGGGATTATAGGAACGAACTATACCATTTTCTTCAACATGTACAAACTTGTAATCTTTGCTGCCATGCAACACCACAATCGCCTCAATGGGTGTGGTCATGTAATTGAAGACAGTCACACGTATGCCAACTTGTTCACCTTGCCTACAATGTGTGGGCATCTCGACATTAATGAAGAATGGCTGCACACCCACATATTCAATTGCCTTATTCAACATACCAAAACCTTTGGATGGACTAACACTGAATGCGCTCACCATCCAGTAGGCGGGCCGATCTGGCACCTCAACATTGAAGATATAACGACCGTGTGGACCAATATTCACATCCTTCCATAGCCAAACATTTTCATAGTGACGTAAAATGCGATTAAAACGATATTTGCGATAATTTAATAGCTCTGTGTCATTGCGTATCCGACAACCGATCTCATCGGTGCCATCATCACAATCAAACAACCCGTCACATTGCTTATTCAGCGGATAGCAACGTCCGGAAAGGCATTCGCCATAGCCGAGTGTGCGATTGCAGATGTCAAAACGACGTGGTACATAGCCATCAGTAAATACGATTAGGCCGCTGTACGCGAAGGTACGATTCGCGTCAATGCCGAACGATGAAGCCGGGAAATAAACAAGCTCATCGGGTGTGCCCGCATGCGTATGCCAGACATGTTTGTAGGTGCCATTTGTTTGCTCATCGAATGAAGACATTTTCGTAACTATTTTGGCATATGTCAACTCGTTGCCCGCTTGCATTGTGTAAAAAGCACTGTCGATGCCTGAGAGACCAACATATGAACCGGGTTCACCGAATATGGCCACCTCCACTTTTTCACCCGTACGAGCCTTACGATTGTTGATGTACACCGTAAAATTATTGCGAGATATACCATTCACTGGAAATGTGAGCGAGTCCGCAACTATTTGTCCGGCAAGTGTAATCTTCCAAACGACAATTGTAGCCATTGGCGCCATCTCGGCGCTCAACACAACCGCAATAGTACGTATACCCTCGGTTATTGTCTCACGATCATTCATTAGTATCACACCCTTCGACATAATCAGGTAGTTAAAGTCTTCCAGATAGAAATTCGTGCGTATGTGGAAGATAATATATTCTCCAACGACAGGCGTATCCGTACTCGTGGAAACTTTGATATGTTGATTACGTGGTGAATAGTGTGAGACCATGAGAAGTTCGGTTTGAGCACGCTCTCCGCGTGGATCAGTAAAGCTCGCCTGTAATCGCATATGTTCCACACCATTTAGAAAGTCACGTGATTGTGGCCGATCATCCAGTTGTAAATCGTTACGTATATCCACTTTCACCGCCCAAATACCTGGGCTGGCGGCGGACATTTGTAGTCGTGTAGCGGGCCATTCGCGTCGACCTCCACTTTTGCTTTCTACAAACCCGGTAACATCCATAACGGCTTGTCTCAGCAGACTCTCATCAATAGGTGAGCCATCATGATATTCCACGACCAAATATGCAGTAAACGGCATAGCCGGTTTAAAAACCTGTGGAGACTCGCCTAAAAAGGCTACACGTATGCTGGAATTATAAACGCGAGCAATGGCATAACCGGATATTACTTCATCATAGAATTTCTCGCCAACGGTAGCTGTGATCAATACCTCCATACCTGTATTACGAAAATAAAAACGATGCATTTGTATTGAAGTGCTATTTTACATAATGAAAAAAAATAATTCCTCCTGACTCCCCTGATATTCTGACTTAAGTTGTTTTATAGAAAGAAAGCGTTAAAAGTAGTAAAGTTACTCACCCGCCAAATTTGGTACCAAAACCTCCAATTCCCGTATAGGCCACTTGAAGTCGAATGTTCCATTAAAATACCGCAAAAACGGTAGAGTTTTCCTATAACTATTAGTCCAGGAATCATATGTCTCCGACATATCAGGCTTGCGCACCCAAAAGGGCCATTCCTCCTCAAATTCATAATGTCGTTCAACCACATATTGATTACGATACAGCATATCCTGATTACGATTCACATCCTCTGGTGTAGGTACTGGACTATATTGATTATAATACATTTGTTGTTGGTGTTGTATGTGGCGTACAGCTTCTTCAGTGGGTGAACGACCCAGACGGAACTTTTCATTCAAAACCTGATTACTGAAGTAGCCTATAGGACGAATAGTAGCTTTCAATGTAAGGTTGCCACGTACTGGGTGACCACTAGTAAAATTGGCCATAACACGTCCATGTATAAAGGGATCGGTTGTGAAAAAGAATGCAGGCATCGTAACATTAACTTCAAATCGGGTCTGATAATATTCTTCTACACTGAAATGACCTTCTTCCACCTGACCTTGTGCAATAACACGTACGGTCCATTCACCGAATGTCGGCTGATCAGAAAGTTTGTATTCCAAAGAGACGGATCCAAGATTTGATTGACTGTAATATAGAAATAAAAAAATTTTGTTTATTACAACATCAAATTAAAATTTGAATATATTTTGTACCGTGATATCCAACGTCGCACAATATGTCTGTTTGGATCCATCATGTAAACATCAACCGCACTATCAAAACCTTTCAATTCTGTTGTAATTGGTATTGTACGGAAACGCACCGTTTCGCCTTGCATGTATAAAGGTTTATCTGTTTGTATAAATATACTCATCGAACGTTGTGAGAAATCCAAACGTGTTTCATTAAGGAATGCCAGACCCCCAAATATGTCCTGGTAAAAGCCCTCTACTCGAAGCTTATACTCTCCAGCCACGCTAGTTGGTGGCACACGCATCAACATTGTCTCAGGAACACCTACTTTCACATCTTTGGAATCGCCACTTATTTGCACACCATCGCACGAAATACTAGCATGGACCGTAACTGGGTACTGAGCACGCAATATAGATACTGCCACTTTATAAATAAGACCGGGTCGTACCATACGCGATGAAACAATGAAATAAGTTGGCTCTCGTGAATGGAATGATTCAAGGAAAGTGGCCTTTACATTATATGACGTTTTACCACGGCCGAAATTCAAGTCTTCATCAGTGCCGTAACTAGTGTTTGGACGCTCATCATTTGGCAAATCATTGAAATTATCAGTGCGGTAGCGAGTCTTTGTATTTTGATTGAGATTCGGGTAATAGGGATCAGTATTGAAGCGCTGGTTCGCATCGTCGTAACCTTGGGAACCTGAGAATGAATTTTGTGGATTGTTTTGGTTGAACGTCTGTGCTTGCTGCTGTTGTTGGCTGTTGTAGTAAGTATCTTGCTGAGCACCAGCTATGCTTGAATTCCACAAGAGCGTAAGAAGCACAGCCGCAAGGACACATTGTTTAATTGGCGGCAAAAAGGACATAGCGTAGAGCGATATCCCTTTGGGATTCATTGAGATTTTCCCTTTATTTTCTACAAATGAGAAAAATTACCATAACAAATTAAATTTAATAAAGAAATAATATGCCTAGTCGATTATACACCACTCACTTATGTGAATAACTTAGGACGACTAGAAAAGACTTTTGAATATTCCGTTTAGTGCAAGCGAACAAATCGAACTGCACTATATCATACATATAAACGTGTTGAAAAACGACGTATACAGTGGATCACAATTATGTGAAAAGTAAAAAAATACAATTGGAAAAACAATTAAAATATTAATTTCATCCAACATAAAAACATTCTAATAATATTCTATTTCAATATTATTTAAACTTAGTATAAAAAATAATCTTTTGTATATAAAGGTACATGTTGATATAAGCAAATCTATAAACTAAAATCTCTATAAAGGAAGGAAAAGTTGTTTTGCAATCATTTAACAATGTTCTGTAAATATGTACATACGTATATAGAAGTTGATGTAATATTTTTAAAATATAAAACTTATGATTAAAATAATCCAGTTATTATTAAACATTAAAATATTATAATAAATATTAAATATTAAAAAAAAAATTATTACAACAAAATGTACATTTTTTCAAGAAGTAAATATGAAAGAGGAAAATCAGTATTCTAAATCCAAGCAATCAATCTAGGAAATAAACAAAACAAATTTACCAAATGATTTATAGTTTCCGAAACACTGCAATGTATAGTCTCAAAACCCAACACTCTCTAAAATTAGTGCGTATCGATGCCAAATTCTCATATAGGCTAATGCGTGTTAGGTGCGTTGTTTCGAGCAACTGGATGGATGGATAAAAGCTGTGTTTCCCATCGTTAAATCAAAAAAAAACGTATTAGGAAATCAGAACGTTTTGTGTATTTATAGAGTTCATTTCAACAGACGAGTAAAGCGACGGCAAGTCAATGGACTAATGATTTACATAATATTGCCTTTAAGAATTGCGAAAGCGCAACCACAATAGTGAATAATATAAATATCCATAATATACAGATATATACATATGTTTTTGTATATTTACTCTGACTGTCGTTGTTTATAAGCAATAATCAAATTTCCATATAGACCAAACAATATTATTTAAATTATTCCATATTGTATATTATTGTATAATGTAAAAAAAAAATTCTTTACATAATCTGTTGATTTACGAAGTAATAAAATATGTAAACGTGCTATTGTCAATATTATACTTAAACTACGAAATCAATTATTTTCTAATTCATCCAATAACAAGTAAAAAATTCATAATCTAACTACTTGAACCCCCTAAAAAGAAAGATAACCTTAATTGATATTTTTGGGGTTAATACCATCTGATATTTTTAGGGTTATCAGTACGTATTTCCCGTATATATTGTGACAAATAGTTTACATTTTCCAATAAATTTAACCGAAATGCAAATGCGAATCTTTTTTTTTTTTTTGAAAGTTAAGTAACTTTTAAAAGCGGACCGATTAAATTTCAAAATAATGCGGCTGCAGCCATTATCTATTACAATACGGATGTTGTCTACGCACCAATACATGTATATGCATATGTATACAAAGGTTATCAGATGCATTTCATGTGCTCTATGACACTTGACTAGGTATCTCATCCAGTTGGAGTGTTGTAATAGTTACACATGCAACCTAAAATACGCTATGATAGAGAGAAATTGCCTTGTCATCGCGTGCGCATTGAAGCGATCGTTATGGATATATAATATACTACATATTTGCAACGAACGTTAAGAACATACTGCTTGCTATTATTTACATACGTATATTCAGTCAATCATTATTGTCGTAGCACCTACAGCTATTCATATATAGTGCTTAGTTTTCACCCCTTTTACATGAATCATAATATGTACTAATTAATAAAGGGCGCACGTCCAGGGGCCAAAGCGTAATGACCAAACTGGTTGGCTGGTAGGTGAAGTGGAAATGTAATTTGCAAACCTTTCAGTTTAATATTCGACTTAACCAAGGGGATAATATAAAAAATATGCAGGGATATATATAAAAGGTATATACACACGCTGAAGCCATGAATTGGTAAAGTAATTCCATGAATTCCCCTGCGGTGGTGGTGATCACTGACACCTGCTACCACTTTTGCAGCATTCCATTTCTTATTTGAATATTTTTTATGTAAGTAGAATATTTTTCATTAATATCGCTCATTGAATTTTGAGTGTTTCAAATATAATAACAAATTTCAATTTTTGGTCAACGCCCATATGCCAACAACAATAGCTTTCAATTACAACAGCACTAAACCAAAGGTATTTGTAAAGCCTATCTTCGCCCGGGCGTTGTCAACAGCAATATTTTTTTACTGAATTGCACTTACCTTATATTAATGTATCTTTTTATTTAATAAAGTAATAACTTTTTCAACATTATTTGCAAACAAATTAATAGCTAATATAAACAAAATTAATCGCAAAACAAATCAAAAATAACACACATTAAACTCACAACGAACTACCGTGATGACAAACTAAAGAATGCTATTTTCCCTCCCCCAACACAATCTAGTACTTATTTTTCGGTCTATTACCTAAATAGTGCTGCCATTACCCCGATATTATTTTGATTAAAACCAAGTGGAATGTCGCAATGTACAATTGGCATTCATTATTTTCACTTCAGCATAATTTACTCTTTATAATACATATCCAAATATGAGATTTCTAAGCAAATATTTATTTTATTTCATTTTTATTATTATCCTTTAAGCAGAGTCTATCATTTATATATCATGATTACTTATAATATGGAAAAAATTTTAAGTACTGTAGTATAAAACAAAAATAAATAAATCTGTAGTATATTCTGTCATACTTAAACGAAGTTTAACTACTTAGAAAAGTAAAGGCAATATTTTTCCAAAATCAATTCTAAATTAATTTCATTGTCAATTATCGCTGATGTTCCAATGTGACAATTGCTTTGGTGTGATGGTAAGAATTCAAATCAAAAATCATCATCCTCAGCATAGTCCTTGATGACTAAATCGAAACTTGTAGCAACTCTTTAATAAACTTGAAGCTTGACAATGCTGCCGTCACTTTAGTTATTTACAATCACGTATTTACAAGCACTCGTTTTACAAAATTCAGACGTTTCTTTGCAATTGGTACATGGTTGATTTTGACAGTTAAATTATTACAACCCTGCGCACATCTAAGGTCACTCGCAGACTGAAGTGCGAGCGAAGTGAAAATTCATCATCAATGGAAGAATAGAGGAAAATAAAATTCTGTATTCTATGCTTAGGTAAATTCATAAAATAATTATAAAGTGCGAGGTGTATTGACGACGAATAGTTTGCCATAATGCAATAATTATGAATAACAGCGGGAAAATAAGAGTGCAGTGATGAGTTTAAGTAAAAAAAAGTGAAAAAATTTCTCGACGAGAAAAAATCGAAAAGTGAAAAGGCGAAGTGAATTGGAATTGAACGTGGATAGAAAAAGAGGAACGTGGAAGGAAGGAAGCATTTGTAAAAAGGATAAAGAATAAGGTGAACGCATGAAAATGGCTATGAAATAAAATCATATTGAACGGGAGAGGATTAAGTAAAATTTTAATCGAACGATGAACAAGAAATTGAAATTTCTATGAATAAGAACCACTACCATTCTGCAAATCCTCTTCTAACACCACAATCCACACTATACACTCTAGTACTCATACACCTGTACTAACCATACTACGAAAAATACCATTACAAAACGGAAACTCTGCTAAAGCAAGAAAACATAAGGAAACGGCAAAGAATTTCGTCATTGCCGTCCGTGGCCATCGGAGGAATTTTTTGCCCGTTCTCGTGCACCATCATTTTTCGTTCTCATCGTGGGGTTTGTGCCATTTTCCTTCGAAAGAAAAAAATCATTTCGTATGTTGTTCTTAACTTAGTTGCTGTTGTTGTACGATTATTGCATAAATGAGAATTGGGTATATCCCGTAAGGTAAAAAAAGAGTGTTTGTGCATGTGTTTGTATATTCGGTATTTGGTTTACTATCAGCCGACACATAGGATTGAAAGTAAGGTGGAGCTGATCTGTAAATTTTTAGGTGCTCCCCTTTATTGCCAAAATTGACCGCTAAGGTTCTTTGCAAACGCTGCGTCCATAAACTAGCCCGGAGCACCTCAATTCTATTTTTGTTTTTGCCAGTGAGTTTAGTGAACAATTGACTGTTCACAATTTATTTTTTGGATTCTCCAAAGAAATGTAATACAATATTGATGAAGAAAATGCAACTAAAATGTGAGTGTAAGTGTTCTGTACCGAAATTATTCAATAGAAAGATTGATGTATTACCACCGATTTCATCGCTACCAATGGCTGTTCTCCTGATACGTTAACTCGTGATTTGGTTCACCGTTTAGTAATATCGCACTATCACATGCACACGTTATACTTTACACAATTTACTTGACACTCAAACACTTACAAATGCCTCCATACATACATACATAAACATTTAATACATAGTAACATATCGGCATCCGTCATCGCCTCACCCACAAATGCTGTCATTTGTGCCGCTCCTAGCTCGTCAGCATTTATTTCTACTTGCATTACTTTTTACTGGAATGCAGTTTAATCTTACGTATAAATGTGTATAGAAAATGCAGTGCATTGTCGGAGGCTGACTGGCTGGCCGACTTCATTTAATGTTTAAGCTTGATAACGGTATAACCTATTGTAGAGCTGCAACATTCTATTAATTCAGCTATGCCAAAGTGCCAAAGTGCCAAGGAGCCAACAGCTAACCTCATCTCTTATTGTTTCATCTCGTTTTTCGTTTCAATTGCGTTGTCGTCAGTAGTTTACATTCGTGTCCAGCAAAAATAACGTCATCCATCTCGTATTCAGCAGTCATCAGTATAATGTAATGTGCCGAATGAGTGTAGTGGTATATATATGTATATAATATTAACAATATGTGTTATTAGTCAGTGTTTTGGAATTTTGTCATCAACAAAATATGGATGATTTTCGGAAACGAACTTAAACAGTTACATTACTATATATTCTCAAACTTAGTGCGTCTGGAGTTCCAATAATTTTAACCAATAATGGTACATTCGTATTGTCCATAGCAATCACTACGTTATAATTTTTCAATGGAGTTTAACTTTATAGAGAAACAAACGCTAATATGCACTTTATAAAGAAGCAGTCTGATAATGGTTTCATAGAACCATAAATTGTTCCCACTACAATTTTTAGATATTGTGTTGTCTCAATTACTTTTGAGGCACCCTTTTCTGCCATGCCTTTTCACACTCTCAAATCGATACTATTATGAAAAAAATTTTTCAAAGAGGTGCAACGCTTTAACGTATTAATTTCATATTAATGAAATAATAAATAAATAAGATCATTTACATATCCAATTTTCCATTACAAAAAAAAAAACACGTGTGGGGATAAATATCACATACTCAAACTTAGACGACCATCTGACGAATGAATGCAAATAAGTATGTGATGTTAGTTCAACGGCACCGACCGTAAATTTTCGCGCACCGAATTAAAGTTTGCCATAATGAAATGAAACATTCTTGGCGCCGACGCCTTTCACGTTATTGTCTACATCAGACATATGTATTTATGGAGTGTAGGATAGTTGTACACGTGCCTGTTTATTATGTTAAGGTTTATTACCAAATAGTATACGTTGCTGCTGTAGTTGGGTTGACCGGTCAACTAGTTTTTTGTTCTTATGTGGTATGAATTGTAAATATAAAAGTGTATATAGGCGTCATATTGACGAGACAAATTTCTCATTTCGATTTCAATTACGTTGTCGGTGATAATGTAACTCTTTGTAATGATCCGGAATGATAATGAAGAAATAAAACCAACAAAGATATATGTACGCCGGAGAGGCAATTTGCAAAGTATTTTAGTATTTATTTGAATACATATTAATTAAAAAATAATTTTTTTAGTTAACTAAATTAACTACTAAAGATAAATAACTGCTGTTTAATAGAATAAAAACAAATCTTTAACACAAATGTAAATACCGCACTGCGCAGCTCTGGCTATGTTGACAAAGTTCTGGCATTTCTCTCGCTTTCCATCAACAGATCCCCAATGAGTACTGCGGATTATTTGCTCTTTACTTTGCTTGTTCGCTTTTCTGTGTTCTACCTTTGGTGCTCGCTAATCACTTGCAAGCTCGAGCTCATGGCCTTTACGCCAGCCCCTGCTAGCAAGAGGCTATAATGTGAGTGTCGATAGTCGCTTTTTTGTGGTCGTTCGCGAATGTTGTGCTCGTAGTAGCTACCGTCATTGTCACCGCTGCAATTAGTTTTGGTTTTCAGTTAGAGTCACCGTGTCGCGACGTTATTGCTGTTTTTATTAAAATTTTATGCTAGTGTAATTTAAAATTTTTTGTATCGTCTTTACCGATAATACAATCGTAGCTTTATTTATCGCCATTCCATTTGCCTTATCGCTTTGCCGTCTTGTTTAATCCACGCAAAGGTATTTTTTTGGCTACTACTTGTAATTGTCTTTGTCGTTACTAATTTCGATTCCTTGTAGCGATTTTCAATTTGTGAAAACATTCAGTCAGTACTGTGCTCGTCATTGTCGTGTTCGCCTGCTTGTTCGCTTATTCCGGTACGGTTTCGTTTACTCGTGCTTCCAAAATCAAAAAGTACAAATAGTACATGCGTTCATTTATATAAATATATGAATAAGTATAAATTTCAATAAAAAAATAGAAAGATGTCTATTTCACATACGAAATCAGTGTGAACTGTGTAATCCAAGCAAAAATTATAACATACAGTGCGTGCATATTAGCCTCTAGAGAGCTTTCACCTCGCGTCTACACTCAACGCGCCATTTTTTCTTTCGTTCTGTACTTTGAGGTGACTGACGGTCAACAAATAATGTTTGCGCTTTCCATTTACATTGATTCTTTTTGTTATTTTTCGATTACTCCGTGCATTTTTCCCGTCTGCCATCTTGTTGGGATTTTGGCCTTAAATGTGTGATCTGTAGGTATCCAGTGTTGCGATAATATTTTGAGTTAAGACGATATGAAGATTGCCCGGAATGTTGAAGACAGAATGGAATTCAAATCATCGTAAGAGTCGAAGATGGACTGTGAAAAATGTGAAAGACAAATTATAAAATCTACCGAACTCGAGAAAAACAAATTGTCATCCTTATTGCGGAAGTACCACTTCCGTTAAAATAGGGGCGATATTTTCGCGGGAATTGGTTATCTTTCATTGTATTTGTTTTTTTCTCTTTTCATCGATATTGTGCTTATTCTTTTTCATTTTAAAGTTATTTAGAAAAAATTTCTGCTATACCAAGAGTCTAAGATTTCTCAAAATGATTTGAAATCATTAAATATAATGAAATACATATATATATATATATATATATAGATGTATTTATTTACTATACACAAACACGCGAAGAGAATATACGAAATTGAGTATATTTAAATTAATATAAAATGTTTCTTTGGAATAATATGCACATTGTCTTTAGAGCAAAGGTTAAATATTTTATGTGTTCTTTTTTCTTTCTTTTAATTCCTTCGCGCCCTGACATTACTGTCATCACTGGCGACAAACGTCTACATATGTACATATACTTATATATCATGACTGATCGTCGTCATTCCCGCTGTTTCTCTTGCCGTCGTCGTCGTCCTCGTCCTCGTCATTGCCATCACAATTCGCTTCGATTAACGATTCTTTGTTCTCACGAAACGCATTATCTTTTCTCTTTCAAATGTATGTACAATATATACAAATGCAGCTCGTTTAATTCTGACGACGATTATTACGAAGACGGCGATCAACTTTGGATTAAATATAATAAATTAGGCGTAAATGTAATGCATCTATATTACGGTTAATCAACGTTTGATAACAAAATTAAAACAAAACAGAAGAGTTAAAAATTTAATCACTAAGAAATTAAATTAAATAAATAGAAATTTAAAATTATATGCATCGTAGCAAGAAAAATAAAGCTGAAAGTTAATTAAAGTTACAATACAGGTCATCACTAATACAAAAGAGGTAAATAACACCGATTATCTTACGACTATATAGCAACAACAGCAACAACAAGAACAGGAAGATTCTTTCAACAACTTTTAACAAAAGTCGAAACAATAATTATATTAAACAACAGAAATTAATAAATAAAAATCAACAACATACGTGGCAGTAATATTTTCTAAAAACATAGCGAGCAAATCATAACAGCAACATAAACATCAACACCAGGTGCAACAGGCAACCAATCACTATCAACAATAGTAGTTTAAAAGAATTGTAAAAATCACAATTGTTATAATTACAATAATAAGCGTAAAAGTACAAACCACGGATCAATACCAAAGATGGAGGCGAAATTCTTGGCAAGCGTTATTTCATTCCTCTCGATATTTTTAGCGATTTATGCTGGTGAGTACCAAATGTCAAATTTGCACACTATATACTAATAAATTTGCACATAAAAATATATTGTTATTTTTATTTTAACAAAAATACGATTATTAATATATAAGTTTTTTTTATATGTACTATACTATACTGTATACAAGTAAATACCTACGTATTTATATATTATTTTTTAAGTGCAACAAATTTACAAAAGTAAACTAAATAGCAAATTATCTTTAACAAATGTTTTTCAACACAACACAATTGTAAAATGCAATAAGAAATAACACAGCCACAATAAAAAAACAATCAATATACAGAACAGTTTCTATGTTTTACAGTATACCTTTCTCTCAATCTCTCTATTTGTCTGTCGCATTTCTTATATATTCACCTTGTTTTTTATTGTTTTTTTTTTTTTTTTTTATTAACTAAGTGTTTCCTAGTTCCATTACATGTCTTCATTTCCTTGAAATTTCGGTTTTTGTTTTGTATACAGTTTTTCTCATTGTTGTGAACAATTAAGTGTACATATGTATGTCGTATTTACATACAATTACTCGTTTTAAATATACCGTAACGTAATTTTATTTAAATTTTAATTTCAGTTTTACTTTCATTTGCACTTTCCCCTAAGCGTGATTATATTCAAGTGTATTCGCCAATGAGAAGAGACCAAGACGAAGGCACTTGTTTTATCACCTAACCTTACATTACCGTTACATGTCATCTTATTTCCATCAATTTCAGTGCTTCTTGTGTGTCATCAATTGTTCGCTTTTCAACTGTGAAGAGTTGTAATCAATTCTATATATTGCATTTGTTATACAAACAAATGTTTATATTCAGTTATGAAACTCCAAATTCAAATGAAATCAATTAATTTTCACTATATGAATCTTTTTACCAAAACATTTCCGTTTTTATTTAACTTAACCAAATTGGAATCCATTTTGGTTAAAATCTTAACAATTGAAAAACGTTTTCTCATTCTCTTTCGAATATAAAAGAACAAAAGACAAGAATGCAAATGCCACAATATATTTTGTAATGACTGCGCAAATTTATAATTCGCAATGGCTTGCGTAAAATGTTTTTAATAAACGTACCCATTCTTAATGAGCTACATACATGTTTACATAAATAATTGTAATGAATACCAACATTTATTATCTTAAGTTGATTTGTTTTTATTTAAGTTTAATTGTCCTTTAATTAACTGATATATTTAAGTTATATTATTATTATATTTTTTTTTATTTAAAAACCTCAAAACCTTAAGTAGTTTTCTATTCTTGCATTAGTTATTGCCTTGTTAACAGGTTTCTTTCGAAATTTCATCATATTTACATACAACCTAAAAGTTCATTTTATTGCATTTGTACATTTTCTCATTCAATCAGCCTTAAAATTATTTCAAATATTTACATTACATATTTCACACAAAAAATAAGTAATTATATATAACAGTATTTACATATATGTCATTATGTCATTTTCGCAATCGCATACGTATTTTAGTTTATAAAGCAATGAGTACATACGATTTTTTATTTTTGCACAATTCTATTCATTTGTTATGCCACACGCATATGTACATATATACATAGTATGTAGCGATATCTATATTTAAGTGTTTCTCGCGTTGAAAGTGCATCAAAATGTTTTATGTTTCATTTTCTGTTTTGCAAATCGAAAGAAATTGGTTTCAAACCCATTTTCGTTATGTTAGTTCTGTACAATATACATACGAGTAAATAATATATAAATATTTTAAAATTTATGTTCATACGGTCTACAGTACACAAATATGTATTTGCACACAGAAACATCTGCATACATATACCAAATTAGAGTGTATAGGTATGCTTAATAATTTTTGTGCAATCATATATGAAATTTTACGGCATTCGCGATTTTTTTTCGTGTTATTTTAAATCTATTTTACTTTATTTCATTGTTTTTTGACTGGTTGTCTTTATGGTATAAAAATAAATCGCGTTTCTAGACAACCAACGACGTCAAAACAATCGTGTGAATAAATATAATATAATTTAAATGTGCTACATATTTTATGTATGTGTGAGTAGTGTCGAAAAATTTGCCAGACATACCAAAGATTCGTATGCGCCTTTCTCGTTTCAGTTTTTTTTCCAATGTCTGGGACATTTTTCGAATATGTTCATATTTCGCATTTCACATTTCGTTTAATGCTACTTTTCTAGACATTCATACATACATATCCACATATATTACAGCGTGATCTTGAAGACAGAAGAATATAATTATTTTCATTAACGAGCAGAGAACGCCATACATAATAAGTTATAATACGAATTTCCTTAGAGAGATCATCTTGAAAATTCCTTGTTATACAATTTTATCGGAAAATAAGATAAAATTAGTTGTATTATAATTTAAGAGTTATTCAGCACGTTCCCGCAATGTAAACTATCCAATTGTAAACGAATTTTAGCTGGCAATACAACATCACAGTGTATAATTTAGTGTTATAAAAAATGTGAGTTTCCCCTTCCCCTACATACCACTACCGTCTGACTTAGATGACTTTAAATAGCATGACGCAGAAACTTCTCAACAGTTTATATTCTTCTTTAATATGTGCGGTTCGAAAGCACATTTTTCTGATAACTTTTCAATTCTAACACTTCAATAGTTAACTTTCTAATTGTCATGCACTCGAAATGTGTTATTGATTTTTAAACCCAAGACTGCATAAATATATTTTTTTCGATAAGCAATTACTTTTTGCTGTCTGAAACTGCAAAAGCTGCTTCGATCCAATTTAAGCGGTTTCCACTGGTCTATGTTACCATTGTCAATTGTTTATATTATGCTAGTAATCACCATCCTTGAATGACTTGTGACGCACTGCGACATTTCATTATCATATCTTATCAAAGAGATAAACCCGCGCACCAACAAAACTAAAATTAACTATATACTATAGTTGCAAATATCATTGTCGTCACAACTAAGCTATGTATTAAGTAACAGTAAATATGCGAATACTAGTTTCCTTACAATATTTATAACCTCTATTTTAGAGAAATTTATAACTTCTTCTTTGTGTGGTAGGAATGTGACTGCGCAATGGAATTGAACTGCATTTCTCACCCCTTCAAAAGCTTTAAAATATAGAATAATAAGAAATATGTGATTTCATTTTTGTACTACATACTTTTTTTTATGAAATGGTTGTAGAAACCATTAATTTTTTCGAAGCAGTTATTTAATTTACTCGTGTGCAAAGTTTCACGATCTCATTATGACTGACTAATATTCAGGACTAAATTAGACCTGTCCTAACAATGATTCTGTCATATCGAATATAAAGCTAATATTATTTCAACTTTATATGCGCACAGGCGGATAGTATGCGTAAGATTTTGTGTTGACAGGTCGTATGAGTAATATCCAGAGACCAACATGTCGTATAAGTAATATGCAGCAGTACTGTATGTGCTTTTAAGAAATATATAAAAATAAGACTTATTTATAAATATTATATATTTTTATTATATCACGCCAAAATATACGAACAGAATTGTATTATTTTGTTATGGTTTTACAGCTGTTTTCCATTTATATGAGGTAAATGTTTGAAAGTATGTATACCGAAAAGTGCAGGATGCGACTCAGTTTAATAAGAACTGTTGTAAACTCTTGTTTTTGAGGCATTTGAGCGCATTTGAGGTTTTTGAGCGCATTTTATATAAATGGTTGGTAAACACTATATAATCGAGGTTGATTCGTATGTATGTATATCTATGGTCAAAATGGGAGTACTATACGTTCAAACATACAAAGCAATAAAAATAGATTTCAAACAATATTTCGTAATTGCTGCTGGTCGACTTTACAACCCTGAATTGGCATACTTTGCTCCCACTGCTGCAGCTGCACTCTTTCTGTACTTCTATCGTTTAAACTATTTTATCGGTTGTGTAGCTTCTACTTTTAATTCCGTTTACAGCAAATTTTTATTTTGATGAAATACATAGTCACACATTGTGAAAACATGATAATAGCCTTTTTTCCTCTAATTGTGCTACTGTTCATATATTTTATTAATTTTAGCTGAAAAATCGATGCTATTTTAGTTCTTTAAATCTTTAGTTGAAAAAATAATAAATATGCTTAGCTTACAATTAAAGAAGTATTCGCTTGTGGAAGCTCAACATATTCGATATCATTAAAACCATTTTGCCATTACCTTTTTACAGGCAGGTTCTACCCCAAATTCTGACTTTAACCAAAGTGCCTATGCCACATTTCAAGTGTCAACCTTTCTAAATTAAATTGATAAACTAACTGCATAGGTACGTAGCTGGTATTATCTACAGAAATGCAATCAGTTTTTACTATTTGGCACTTTACATGTCTACCTATATTTACTTGTTTATTATTAACCATACTTATCAATGTCTCCCACGAGTGGTGTATCCTCGTTTTGCTTTTTTTTTTTTCTTCTGCACCTCTTTATTTATATATATGGCTATATAGTCATATTATATATATAGACATATTATAGTACAACTCTTTCTCATTCGTTGCCTATTTCTCGGCTTACTGTGGTTGCTCTCCGAAATCTATTAATGTACCAATGCACGCGACCATATCGTCGTGGACGCCGCAAATATGCAACCTTCTTCCACCACGACCTCTATGAGCCAAGTCGTCGTTAACACTTCTGCATCCGACTGCTCACTTTTTACCTCGCCTACATGTTTCGACATTTGTGCATATGAACACACAAAACCATATTTACGTGTGTACACTTATATTATGTATTGTTTACAATGTTTCGACATTCGACAATGAAACGTTCTCCTCGTCTGTTACTATTATTACCAAACAAAGCCACTTGTGCCGCGCTACGAGAATGGCCTTTCGCTGCCACCGCTGCCGTTGTAGTCACCCACCAACATATGGACATAAGTTACGTTCAGTTCACGTGCCAGAGAATGCACTTCATTATTCATTCAAGCTTCCTAGTCGCATCACTTTTGTGCGCATCCTTTTGTTGAACACAACTAAACACACGTATGTATATATATGTGTATTTGTAGATGTAAAAAGGTATCACATCACAATCAATTTGTGAACTTTCATATCGTGCTCATCATGATATGATTGAATTACTACTTTTTATACAGCGCAAATTATAACGAACACCAACACCGTCAACAGTGACCGGTAATAGTGGCGGCCAATGTGGACGAATGTTAAATGGCAGCAAAAACATTCACTTACATACCTACGTATATAAACATATCAAGATATACGTACATGTGTAGACGATTTATAGTGCACTACAATACATATATACGCGAATGCAACGCTACATATATTTAACCGTCAAGTTTTTCATTGCTTGCAGGAAATGAAATTCTGAAATGTATTTAAAACGAATGTATTCTAAATAAGTGCTAGCTGGTATGCAGGAAGCACAGCGCTCACCTCTGTGCATATGTACAAACCTAGCATTGTCCATGAAAGGGTTTACAGAGTCAACGCAAATATATAATTTCAATATGCTTGTTTGTATGTGTGTCAATTTGTTTATGCAATTGTCTTAAATCGTTGCTGGCAATCGTTCAGTCATTCAACTAGGCCACAGTCACTCCATTCGATTTATTTTTCCTTTGTTATTAATCTCATTTATTTGTGAATTTAAGGAAATCTTTATATGTACATATCCTCCATAACTCGTACGTAAATACTATGTATACGCATATACATGGTGTACGTGTGCATATCTACATTTCTCTGCGTTGATACTTGTATGTGTACAAACGGTCAATAAAGTGCAATGAGTCTCTCGACCTCAAAAATGTCGATAAAAAAATAAAATAACAATAACACAACGTTTGAACTTATTAAACCAGTATAAAAGATAAAATATACTTATAATCATATCATTTCATAAAGCACTCTTAATTTCGAGTACAAAGTTCAAGAATTTCAAAAAATGCTGGTTATTGGCATGAAAGTGATTTTCAGTACCAGGAAGGGAACAGTGAAGTGAAAAGAGAAATGTAGCGCTGTACATATATATGTAAATTAGTAGAAGTCTTCCTAGCGCTACACGCTAAAACTCAATACATGTGACCGAGAGTTTGAAGACTTTAGGGCATTGAGGGCGAACCGAGTAATGAGATTCTTAAAGAAAAATATATAAATAATTATTTGCAAGAACATTTACTAGATTGTATTGTGAGTTATTTATAGTATTATTGTGAATTATAAACGTATGCAAACCATTGCCTACATCTGCTTCACGCTTTTAGTAGTTAAATATCACTCTTAAGTCCTCTGCGCCGTCTCCGGTGGCAATCTCAAAATCATTTAAATAAGTGGACTGATATTCACCACTTATCTTTTATACAAAGAAAAAGTTATAAACCGTTTTTCAATTCACTTCTCACCTCATTCATGCGCGCATTTACACATTGCAGTGTGTTCAAATTTTCCTCCATAATTTTTGTTTTGATCGAACCATAGTAATTTTATTATATTTGTTATGAATTTGTACAGTAAATATTTGTACGATTTTTAATGATTTGCACCGCCTACCCTTCATTCCGCCCGTTTTTATACAGACGGCGTTGCAAAGTTCATTGCAAATTACTTATATCTATAATAAAAATAATAGAACCTGAAGTCCATCGCGTAAATATAGATAGACATGTACATACTATATATTTATATACGGAATATTGTTTGGAGGCATTTTATCGAGTTTCATAAAGTCGATTTGCCTGTTGCGCAGCTACATATGTACATACATTTATTAGACGTACAGAAGTACACACATATGTATGTGTTTATTGTTTTATGATTGCTTATTTTTCTGAAATTGTATCACATCAAATGATACCCTGAACACAAACAAAGAGTGCGTACATTTTTCCATACAAATATTTGTATTGCTTTTGAATTGCTGAAGTGAACATTTTCATTGCATCGTATAGAGCTTTAACAGTGAATTTCGCTGCAAATCAATTGAATTGAACAAACAAATAAATTATCAATTTACATGAAGATTTCTATGCGACTACACACACATGTTTATTATAAGTATGTATATTTGTATAATTTATAAAATTAATTTTTTGGATTCCCTTTGTTATTAATTTGTTTATAGCAAATTGTTCACGTAGTGATATTTATATGTGTGCGTATAGGTTTCTTTTCCACACTTAATTTGTACACTTTCGTGCTGCCCATTAGTAGCAACGTAAATATATATTACATACATATATTCGCAAGATCTGTAAGTACTTTCATCGCAAGAGTGGTTGAGCATGTATGGACACTGAAACTCGGTCCGTTAATTCAAACAGGTGTCTGGTATGCGCCATGATTGCAAAGCAAGATTAGTAGATTTAATTTATTTCCTATTTATTTGCAGTCAGACTGTTAATTTTTGTCTTTAATATTGCACAGATGCAGAGATATCAATGTTTACATAATTCTAATAGAAGTTTACGTTCCTATTTTGACATTGTTGCAGAGTTTGGGCTTCTTCAAACATAATAATGTATTTTTTTCGAAATTCTTAAAAATTTATCAAATCAACGGTCTTACAAAATCTTTGCAAAATGCTGCAACTTGAAGTGTGGCGAATCGAACAAGCGACTGGCATAACTAAAAGAAACTGATTTAATCGAACGAAGATAAAAAAGAAAGAGGCTATATGACTAATGTGGTATATACTTTCTTGTGTACTGAATTGAATTGGGTAACTTTTCAATTGCAATTTTTAGAGAGAGAGAGAGAGAGAGAGAGAGATTTATCATCATAGTGAGCAGAGAAGTAAAAAATCGCCTACAGTTTTTCACATCACTCCACCCCTTACTTTGTTATTCCCTACTCAATATGGAATGCAAAGTAAACTGGGGCCTGCAAAAGCTTTAATTTAATAAACGAGTCAGTGGCTGAAGTACTGAACTCAAACTTATAAATATGCTTTAAACATTGCGCTTATAAATGCGTGGTATGCCTGCATTGAAAGTAAGGGGCAACTCGAATTTGAAATGCTCAAACCGGTCTTTCTATATTCGCTAAACATTTGGAATTTTCGCAATTGCATATTTGCCGGTTTTACTTCATGTTCATATGTGTTCATAATGTATATTTGGGCACATATATGTATATTTTTATGGTATACATACATAGAAATAAAGTCGTTCTCTAAACTTTTATGTTAATGAACTTGTACTTGTGTGTGTTTTTTTTGTCTTTCTTATTGCCGTAATTGAGTTTTTTGTGCTAATTTTTATTATTTATCATTTTTACTTGTTTTCCCATATACGGCCTTGTATCAGTATATAGGAGCCTTGGTATCGTATGTGAATGTATTTTTTTTTTTGTTTTTTTTGTAATTATGATGGTTCTTTTAATTGTTTAACATATGAAAGCACATACATATGTACATATACGTTATTTTGACATGTGGATTTTGAGAAAAGCGAATAAGATTTGAAAATTTAAGACATTTTAAAACTCAATCCGTGCTGTAACGCAGCTGAATTAACGAAATTAATATACATACTGGTAACAATCGAAGGAAAGTGTGCACAGTAATGCTTTTAATAACACAGAGATGTATGTATTTCTGCTCATTACCAATTTTATGACGTGCTTCCGCAAGTTTTTAATTTTATTGCATTCTTGACCTGCCAATTTCGTTTGAACATCTAAATGACGTTTTAATGCTTCCTTCTCTTTTCTTTATTACTTTTATGTACGCAAAGGCGCAAGTGTGTCAGTTTTATATTTCAATAATTCTTTGTGCTGCTGCCGAACAATGCTTTTATATGGCCGGTGTGCCATAGATCCCTACAAGACTTAAACGATTGCATGCAATTTAATCAGTGGACTTTGTGTGAAGCAGTCAGCATATACTGCACAAGAAAAATATCACTGGCCTGTTTGCGTACTGTGAGTCATTGTCAGATTTAATACATGGCAGTTTGCATACGCACCCACCCACACGTACCTTCGTCGCTGGCCGCAATGAAATCAGCAGGCACCCACATCTCTGTTAATATAAAATCAAATCACAGCACTGTCATAGCTGACCAACGTGCACGACGTCAATTTGCTGGCTTTTTGTACTATTTACCTCAGTTTTCGGTTGCTATGTAACTTTTTTCTCGTTCTCGTTCTCGTTAATGCGCGCTACCCCAGCCTTTGGTGATTGTATACAGAAATATTGTTTACATCAATTTATTGTATACAAATTTATATTTGCGGCTTATTTGAAATAAAATCGCGTTCATGCATAGGTAACTAAATTGAGGTAACTAAATTGAGTTTTCTTTTCTTCACATTTCTTGTTTATTATGTCAGTGAAATAAAATTAGGCATGCGCATTTAATTCTAAAGTCTCTATGCACCTATTTTCGGCTTTTTGCTGTTACTATTTGCCAGCGAAATTAGCTACAATCGGTTGCGTGAATGCATATGTATGTATGTGTGCCTACCTGTGCTGTGCACCCGCATACACATGCATAAGCGTTGTGCTTAACTCTCGTGGCAGTACTTGGTGTACATGTGATGACTAGATGCGTGTTGCATGCTAATAATACTGTAAACAAGTTGTGGAAAAATACATAATACTAGATATGTATATATGTATACGAATATGCAATGTTTTGATCGCTGCAGCGAAAACAACAACCAAAACTATTATGGTTTTTCGACATTTGCAATTCCAGATTGCCTGCACCTCCTCACACACACACACACACACTACAACATACACAACTTTTGTTTTTGTTACTAAAAATGAGTTTCCATATTGCATTTGCCAACCTGTTGCGTTGTTTACTGGCTAAATAAATATTTATTGGCTTCTATTTAACACATTTCATAAGCGCATAATGCACAGTGTACATTACAGTTTATGAACACATATACATACATACATACATACATAAGGACGTAATATATATTACTCGATTTATTTAAAGTTGTTTTTCGTTCTAATTTACTCGCGGCTTATCAGGCTCAAAGCAGTGTGTACACATGCATATACATATGTAATAAACGAATATTTGACCAGATAGGGACTTGAATTGACGCAGTTGTTTTATTTCATTTTCGATTCAATTATCGGTTCTGTACACATTGCTATCTTTTAGCCGGTTCAATAGGCTTTATAAGCATATAAGCAGTTTGTTTATGTAATGTCTATATGATTATTGTAATCGGTTAAATATGGTAATATTGAACGACCGTGCCGACACATGTAAAAGCAATAATTAATTTATAAATTATGTAGTATATATTTACATAAACTACTGTTCTTACAAATTCATTGCTTTGGTATCTTATGTGGGGAAAAAACATTTAAACGTAATATAAAATATTTATGCATATATAAATTGATACATTTATTTAATTTTTATTAGTATATTTTACACTAAAGAGTTACATATTCAAGGTGGTAGAAACTAAAAGTTAAGTTTATTTATTTTTTAAATAATTTAAAAGTACAGCGGAAAACTGGGCTAATTTTTTCCCTCGAGAGACGTGCGGTCTACATTTTTACATTTTTCTTTTGAAAAATTTAAAAGTTCCCCACATCAGTCAATTACTTAACGAACAACGTTTGCGAAGTCATAAATTCCTTTAAGCAAAATTTTTGGTATATTTATTTCCTTGTTCACCTCGTTTTCGTAAAATTTTTTGCGTGGTCTGGCGTGTCTTATTTAAACTAAAAGCATTACCTTAGTGCCTTAGGCCTTAGGGCCTTAGGGCCTTAGTGCATGACGAAATTTAATTACGGTTATAATTGTTGGGCGTTCAATATGCTACTAAATTGATTCAATTAAACAATTTACTAAACTAACAATTAAGCCAGCATAAATACTCGATGCCTCGAATGCCTCTTAATTAATTGATTGATTGATCAATTCAATTGATTTGTATTTTACGTAAATGCTCGTAATTTTCTAAAAATTATAAATTTCGATTTCAAGATAATTTAGGAGCACATGTTCCGCACATATACACATTCAATATATACTATTATATAATTATTGTAACCGAAAAAGAAACAAATCCGCATGGATACCAAGATTGTCCATAATGTATTTTACGGAATAAAATGTGGAATGAGGTACATAGTTGGCAGATGACAGGTACTCATATATCACCATCGCCACTCAATTAATAATTTGACTTTATCAATACGATGATGAGTTGAGCCGCGAGCGGTAAGTTAATTAGCAAAGCGAGTGCGGAGAATCGATGAAATGCAAACACATGCAGCATGAAAACGCATTATGTAGCGGAAATCATATATGTGTATGTATGTATGTACGTATTAATACTCGTGTATGCGTGCGCTAATATAGCGATAAAATGCGATAAGCATGTGTATGATTGCTGTGCGCCCATGAAATCACCTTGTAATGCTTTGATAAAAATTATCACCTTATTTGTCTGCACATACTCGCGCATTCCTAGTGCATTTATTATATACGTATGTATGTACATATGTGCTTAAGTGTGTGGTACTTGTGTAAATCTACTTGTACGAGGGTAAACACAGGTATTCGCTATAAATTTTGTGTACCGCTACAACTCTCTGTTTACCTCTGCAGCGACTGAGTCTTCAATGTGTCATATCAATAGTCACTTGTGAACAGCTCGTTTTTCTACATAATATCTACTTAGTTTTTTTGCTTGTACCCATGCTTGTTGTCAATCTCAAGTAACGGACCTTATTTATAATTTTGGTGTTATTCTTTTTTCCTCTTGACTGCTTGTATCTTATCACTTTCCTGCTTCACAATAGTGTTATCGCGAAAAACGCTCAAGTATTTGTCATAATGTTTTGTTGTTTTTCTATTTAAAACTGACTTATTATAGATAACATGCGCTGTTAATTATTCGCGCATACATGCTATTGTTCGTGTTGTTTTTATTGTTGTTGCATACTGATTAGAGATATTTACAAATGTCAATTCATTGTTTGTACAATACTACAGAGGTCCTCTTCCAGTCGGGACAACTAATTTGCTAGTGAGCTCTGAGCTCACTCTTTCCTTCCTGTAAGCTTCTGTGCCGCTCGGCTTTAGTTGTTAGGCACAAATTGTCCGTTACCAGCAATAATATGTTGTATGAGCAACACTGTTGTTATTGTCAAATCAGCGTTTTATAATTTTTACAAATTAAAAATATTACTCTAAAATATGTACTAAATATATGTTCCTATGTAAATAGATATGAATAAGAATGTACATCCTTGTTGACAATTCAGATGTCTCACCTCAATTGACTAAAAGTCTTGAGTTTCGGGGAAAGGAAAATGTCAAAGAGCCTAAAGTAAGAATGCTAAGCTTTAACTTTTTTCAACGAAACTTTTTTGAATTCTTCCGTGAGAGATTCACATTTTTCTATGATCTCACGACCCTCAAATGATTATGTTTCGCTTACAAATGTTGAACAAGGTTACTCTAACCTCTAACCCAGAAAAAAACACTTCAGCAATACTATTTATTCACACTTTTAACAAAAACACAATTTCTAATTTAGCGTATCTTTCCAACAGGGTGTTAATGTTTTTTGTATGCTTGAATCCTTGTGGCAAATTCTCTGCGTTTGTGCACGGTGCTACTAAATTCCAATTGTTTGTAGGTTTTTGTTTTCATTTTTATTTGCTTTGGTGATATTTTCGTTCATGTTAATTTCGTTCTCGAGTTACTCAAAATTTATAGCACCTTCATAACTCACTACAGCTAACAAGTACACACAAATACACACATATGGATATATGCGTTTATACTTTTTTAATTTAAATTAAAGAGAGCCTCCCTATACTCACCCACAAGTATTACTGCTACATACCCGAAATTGTTAGTATATAAAATAAAAATTCTTATTGTATTAAATATAGTTTGTTTGCTTCAGAAGCGACATTTAACCTTTAAAGCTAAACTTAATTGATGCAAATATTAGCGTTTTTTACGTGATATATGATATCAGAATTTGTACTTAAAAATAAATAAAAAAAACTTGGGAGTATGACCAAACTTCCGTTAATTAAAATTTTAATGTGAAAGTGTTTCAATAAATAACTTTATTTCACTTTTGGCTTCAGTAGCCATGCGTAAGGCAAAATTCTGTTATAGTATCCGCGCGTGTATACTGACAACTATAATCCAGTAGTTTTACGCAATTGGGGAGTTAATTTTACTCACGGAAAATACAAATCTCCTATATGTATATATTCTTGTGCATTAATGTTTGCATATACGCTTATATACATAGATCTATATATACATATGTATATTAATATAGGCCCTAGTGCCTATCACCAATCACATAATTTTTGTCTCGAGTCAGTTAGAGTCGTATACTCTTATTTTATAAAATTATAAATTAGATTATTTGGACATAATCGTTTAATGGAACGCATTTCTGCTTACATATTTACAATATCTATACTCATGAATACGATGTATGCTTACTGCTGTATGGGCAAGTATACTGTGAAACCGAAATTCTTAAGTGCGCGAACACTTTAGCGATTTGCTCGTACATTCAAGTATAATATGCCTTCACGCCCTTGTTGAAAAAGCTAATTAGTAGTCGTAGAAAATTGATTTAATGCAAAGAAAAAGTATAAACGTAATAGATTTTTGGTTGTCATTATATAAAAGTAGTGTACACTTTTGCCTGAATATATATACATATGTATGTACACATATAAGCTAATGCGTTACTTGAATTCGAAATCATGCAAATTAATCATAATGTGGAAATTAGTAGGCAGCTTGCATAGTGCATTCAAGCAATGTGTGCTTCAAGTGTATAATTAATCTGTTTTATATTGAAACATTGCTTGCAACTGGTTTTTGAATTTCTTTTAAACCCCTATTTATTACAACATCTATTGTATATTCCCCTCTTCTTGAGTATCTCAAAGTGGTACATAGGAGTAAATGGAGCCTCGAACACAAACCCTTACCATTTTTGGCAAAGAATTAAATGTAATGCTATTACGAGACAAAATTCACTTCCACCTAAATTTCCAATATAATTTATAGTTATGAATAATTCTTGTGTAATGAGAAAAAGAATTGTGGACTTTGTTTGATCCAGTGTGCTAAAAGTGTGTAATTTAAACACACGTTTTCAGCACCTCGCTGTGAAATTTTGTTAACCTGAGTTTATTATGTTTATCTAAATACATTTTTGCCAAACCATTACATTTATTACATTATACATTATTATTTAAATGAAATCTTAATATAATCATTTGATCTAATTTTTGTACATATAAAAAATATAATTCTGTTTAGATGATAAATATAATCCCTAGCTAACCTTCCTCAACGCCGATCGTTTAACGTATTAACATGTTATTTTTTTCACATCTGTTGTGTTTCGTAGAGTTTTATCTATTCAAAAATGCCTTTGACTATGATTTTTTATACTGAACCAATGTGTACATATGTATGCACGCAATTTGCTCATAATTCGTCTACGTCATTTACATATGTATACATATTTACGATTTGTTAAGGCGATTGATATATTCAACTTGGTACTGAAATCAAATAAATTTACCAAAATTTAATTCTACAGTATTATCTAAGTAGCTGAATCGAATGAAATGCAATATAAATATTCATTATAGTAATTGGTTTATATTAGAATACCAAAATAAACAAGCAGCATTTAGTAAACTAATAAATATTTAAGTTCACATACATACATACATACACACAAGCAATCATTCTTCATTTAAAATATGTTGCCATTGCCATTTTTAACCTTCCATCACTTGCATAGATACTTTTAGACAAACTTTGTTTACAACACGCATACCAAAGATTGCATACATATGTACCTATGTATATATGTATGTATACAATTTGTTTTATAATATATAAACTAATTTAATTATCTCTTCATTAATATTTTTCTTATTTATGTACCCATGTAGCGTATATATCATGTAGGGATTGTCTATTTTTTTGTTTTTGTTTTTGTTTTTGTTTTTTATTCCTATTTTATTTTTCACTAGAAGTTTTATGTTCTTTCATTTGGTTTTATAATTATTTCCTCAAATTTCAACCTTCTGCAATACGTATAATTAGCCCAACAAATTAAATTGAATTGAATTGAATTACAAGTATGTATGTACTGAAATCTGTGTTAAATGCGAATCGTTCATGCAAACATTTGTTGTGGATTATGAAACAAAACAAAACAAAACGAAACGAAACGAAATGATGTACTAAATGGGAATTTTCAAATGGTGAAACACGCAATATTTTTGCGTTTATATCACATGACATGCAATGTAACAACAACAACTCCAACCAACAACAATTTATGTAAATATGCACATGCAACGATATGTGTATATACATCCGTATATATATGTGTGAAATGTCAACATAGATTTGGCAGATTTTGACTATGAGACAGCGATTTATTATGGCGATTCAAATGTGAATATTGGCGAGCCATTCTCAATCACATGCATAGTACCCTTGGCCGAACCCATATTTTGGCTAAAAGATGGCGAGCCAATAACGCGACACAATCTACGGCACGGACGCGATGAGCACTCCTACACTCTGTCGGAGAGTGCCATTGAGGGTGAGTATAACCAAGCTGTGAATGTTTTAGCAATCAGCAGGCATATTTTTCGTATAGTAAAATTAGATGTTGTGACCGGGAAGTGCCAGCGTAAAAAATGTAAATATTAATTTCGGTTTGCTTTTTGCGTTAATGTTATTCGGTCGGTAGAGGTTATTATTTCTTTAGATCTAGCAAAGTAGTTGCTGCCATAAAGATAACGAAGTGTTTTGAGGAGTTTTTACTTAATTTTCCCGGAACTTTAGTGTGTGGTTTCAGTATCAAAGGGTGAATCAAAAACTATCAATTAATCCGAGCGTAGCTACAATTCCCTGGAAATACCAAAAATCGCGTTACCATCGCTTTTTTATGCAGTTATATGCTATAAAAAATAACTCTCGTGGTTTTCATTTTGCAATATTTTTCTGCTTAGACATTTTAGTATTTAACTGACTAAGATTAAGAGCATAACTTTAACTATTGATCACAAACATCTATTCATAGAATTCCCCTATTTTTTATGTGTTGAAATAATACTAATATAAAAGTTACAAAAAACAAAAAACTTTTTTTTTTTATATTTTACTCATGGTCATATACTTCCGATTGAATTCTTTTGTGTTGTATTGTATATGTAAGATAATTGAATGTTTCGAGAAAATTTCAATACAGGATCTATAAATGAGTTTCGAAAACTGGTTCATACAAATGTTCGCTACTATTCGGAAATCTCTAATTTGGGATTCGTTTCGTTCATCATCTCGCTCAAAAATTTCTTACCATGGATCTTTGAAAACTATATTTCCACCTCGATTTTTATAAGAACTTGTTATACATAAGCCTGGATTTTAGTTCTTTCCGACAAGTTACTTTTTGATTCACCTGGCACCCATTTCCATTTATTTTCTTAGGTTAATCGTTTGAAAGTATTTCAACGTAGTTTTTTAATTGGGTTTTATACATTTTAAAAAAATTTTCGTTTTATTAGACCAAACAACCCACCTCTCACTATTCTTGAATTTTGTTATATTCTGTTGTGATAATTAGGTACAGTTTTAAAACGAAAACTGATTTGTGTCATTAAGTTAGAAGCAAACGCCATTAAAAAATTGTAGAAAGAAATATCAACACCAAATTGAAATCTTAATCTAAAACTCCAACTTTCCACTCTCAAGGTGAGAAACATAAAATCGAGGCACATCTTTCCGTGCGTCACGCGCTTAAAGTCCACGAGGGTCAGTATAAGTGCAACAATTTGCACACAAGCTACCATATGTTGCACGTACGCAGCGCCAATGAGGCGCCAACACACCCACAAACATATTCACCATTTGTGGTAACAGCGGGTGGCGTCGGCGGCGGTGACGGTGACGGTGGCCATCTTTCCACGCTCTCAGCTTATGAAACTGTACACGATTTGACACCCAGTTCAGCGGATGATATTTTCACACGCATATGGGAGCCACACATGGAGGTGGACGTTTCGCCGGCTATGCCACTGCCAACACAAACTACAACAACAACACACCGGCGTCAACATCATCACCATCACCAGCAGCAGCAACAGCAGCAACAGCAGCAACAAAGGCCACAATTTAAAACAACGAAACTGGATGAGCAACACAAATTGATTTATATAAACGCCACAAACTTCGATGGTAATCCATCTTTAACGCTGCCAGATAGCAGCAGCGAAGGCGCCAGCATAGGCAGTGAACTGGACACAGGTCTTATCAATCTGGAATACATAACACCGCCAAAAAAATATGGAGAAATAACAACGGCGCCTAGTCGTGGCTTCGGTAGTGGTATCGGAGTCGGTGGTGGTGCTAACGCCAAATATCCACCGATGCCGAACTTCCCACCACCACGCACAACAATGCTATCCACAACAGTAGCGCCAGTCGCGCAATTTTTCACACCTCCACATCATCATTTGGTGCATCATGGTCACGACATCACTGCCAGCAGTAGCAATAGCAATAACATGAACAACAATCCTTTGACGACTCACGGCTATCAACTGGTTGAAACACAATCCACATTTCCGCTGCAAACAGCTTCGCCAAATTATCAACAACCGACACAAATGTTTACGCCACAACAAAGTGGTGTGCAAACGATGACGCCAATGGATGTTTACCAGCAGCAACATCAGCAGCAAAGCAATCAACTGCAAACCTATCCACCGCATCAGTTTATAAATCAGCAGCAGCAACAACAACGACATTCCATATCTAGTGTGACCGCGGTTACGACCGGCGGCAAGATGTCGCTCCCCACATCTTTGTCACCACAACCCACTCGCATGGCACAAGTGCCAATCCGCAAGGGTGAGCCTTAACCATTTAGCTTTTATCGCTAAAGAACAAAAATAAAACAAATCAAAATATAAGTATATAAAAACAAGATTGAATAAAACTCAGTCGCAGAACGCATCAACGCATTTCAGTCTCAGTCTTCACTTGCTTTCACAAACGTCATCACAATCCCCCACCACCACCACCACCAGTGCCATCTCTTCGCCCATCGTTCAGTGACCATGGATACGAATTTGAAATTGGTCTTCATCTCTTTAACTTAACTTTGTTGGATGTTTCGTTTTATTTTTTCAAAATATCTATTAAAATTTCGAATTTTTAATGTGGTTGTTTTTGAATATGGTTTATAAGCTGTTAATTTTTCTTTCTCCTTCGCTATTGCTTGCGCCTCAATTTTTATTTAATTATAAAGCAAACTTACACTTTTTAATTATCAATCTCTTGTTATGAAAACTTAATAATATTTATATTTTTCGATAAACAACATTTCGCTCATATATCGCAATTTATTAACAATAATTAACATTAAAAATAACATATAAAAGCTTTGTAATTGTTCGAATAAACATTTGATTTACCTAGAACGAACAATCGAATAAGAATGTTCAACAAACTTAAAAACAGAAAAACAGAAAAAAAAAAAAACATAATAATTTTATTGTGAAAAAATTCTTTAGGAAACTCGAGAAATTAACAGTCGAGTATGCAACGTCTGGTTCACCCAGGTCTCATTCCAGGAAACATGAGATTATATTTAATGTGAGAATCCTTGAGCTGAAAACATTATGGATCAAGCGTAAACAGTTAATATCCTCTTAAATTAACGAGATCCAACACCCTGTGTTTATAAAGAAATTCCATTTAATCAAAGCTATATTCACCGGGATGTAAATACGTACGGGGTGTATAGTAGATGAAATTTTATTTTAATTAAAAACAGATCCTTTGTGTGTTTAAACATATACAAATATGTACATTCTGCAATAATAGGGATTTACATCGTTTTCAGATCAATTTTTCTCCAAATAGTTTAACACGAAAGTTTGTGCCGGCTTCAAATTTAACTTGGCTAGAGTTTTACAACAACATAAAAAATACAAACGACACAACTAACTAAACAAAATGCAACATTAGATAAGTCCCGTATCCTTAATAGAAATCATTAGACTGTGTCATGGGCCTTGTAATAAAAATATACAGTTTAATCCATAAATAAACCTACATATCACATTTAATTTAATATTTAGCACACATTTACCGTTAAAATAAAAACCATCCGAAAGTTGCTTCACAACTAATAGGCAAAGTTTCACCATCGAGTACATCTATTTACACAATTACTAGCTAGTGCCAACAATTGAATGATTAATCGCATAATAATGCCCAGCTTTGATTCGACAAAACTAAACGAAATGAAAGTTTATACCCAAATTTTTCCACTGACGCCACAAAGTAAAGAATTACAGTCCGAAACAAAAACAAAAGACAAACAACAAACTATACAAATAAAGAGTATTTCCGAAATTATGTGATTTCAGTCCAAGTTTGAACTATAAAAGAGTCTTTAAAACATACATTATATACATATAATGGCACATACTTTGTACATAATTTTGCATACATGCATACATGCATATGTATTTATTAGCACCTATTTATTCGCAACTTATTCAATAAACTCGAAAATGATATCATCACCATCACCACTATGCCATAATGTCTACATACACCAACAACAATTGCATGAAGAATGCTTACTCATATTACATACGTATGTTGTACGATATCACCAAAAATGTCAATATTCATACATACATACATATTTACATGTGTGCATATATATATAGTATATAGTACAGCATATATTCATAGGAAAATTTAATCTGTATCAATGGGCAAGTGCAAAATTCGGTATCATCGCAAAAATGCTTTCATTTTTCATTTTTCATTTACTATGTGCATATGTATTGTAGTTTCTTCGTTTTTTGCTGAAAATTAAATGACATAAGTAATTGGCACTACTCGCTTATAAAACACACTTCTCAAGTACACATTTAGTCATTTAATAAAACAATATTTCCATATCAACTTCTTTCACACACTATCTATGTATAATATCATACCGTTCTCAATATATGTATGTAAATGTAGTGTTATTTCGCTTCTATTATGTTTCCCCAATACTATATGTTGTATATGGTATAATACATTAAACAATTTTAATTATTTGCTAGTGCGATTTTACTTTATATTTTATCCGTTTACTTCTACTTATGTACGTATGGTAATTATTTTCGTTTCTAAGCAAACTATGTATAAAAATAATTTTAATTTATTAAGATAATTTTTTTTATTTTATTTATAAATCATAAAATTTTCTTTTTGAAAATTAAAAATTAAGCACAACATTAAATTCATTTACCATCAATGAGCTTATGATATATTTATGGATATTTAATGGAAAACCATAATTTATAATTTTTAATACATATACATACACAGGTATGTAGAGAAAAAAGATCAATAGTTTCATATTCGAACAATTATTTTACAGATACTGAATTTTTGGTGCCAAACTACGATAACGCAGAACATCAGTTAAAAGTATATGAAATCAGATCACCTCTAGTACTTAGCTGTAACATAACCAAAGCTGGTGATTATGTACTGAAATGGTAAGTCGAAAGTTTAAATTGCTTCGATAATTTAAAAATAAGCAACTAATATTTATTTTCGGAATGTATCTATATTTTTTTTTTAAAGTTTACAAATAGTTCTGCAAAAGATAAAGAGAATAACTAAAATTAATTAGTTTTTATGTAACTTTAAATGCTATATAAAATGTCTTTTCGCATTTATCAACACATTTTCACCACCTAGCTGGGAATAAAATATAATAAAGTATAATAATAATATACCATCAAAATTTACTCTAGGTCCATTTTATTTCATTTTTGCTCATTCCTCCAACATTACTTATATTAAATTCCAATAATCATGCGAGGAGCTGACACTTACGTTCAAAAATGCAATACTGAAGAAAATAGCAAGTTCCAAAATATTTCTCTCGAAGAGTATCTCCACTGAAGATTTTAAAAACCATTTGAACTGCTTCAAGAGTGCATCGGGGTTATGGCTAAAGTTCTGTTCAATTTGGATACCAGATTAAATCTGGAGGCTGGTTGTAAAAACAAGATGCGTAAATTTTTGGAAAATATATTTATTTATGTATTTCTTTATTCTAAACTAGTCTGAAACAAGAATTTCACTGTTGGTAAACTTGTGTTTCCATAGTGTTTCTTGTTGTTTCCAACATTCAAACATTCAAAACTCAATTTCTACCTGAGCAACACTAACCCAATGAAAATCAACACAAACAAATTTTATTTTTCTCTATATTTTTTCGAGTTTTATCAGAAAAATATGTATAGTTTTTTTTAACATTATCATAATTTTCTCAAAATATACATAGATATAGAAACACCGTAGACAATCTTACATAGAGAGACGAGACACATCAAAATACATAATTTCAAATTATTCATTATTAATTGGGCGTTTTTTTTTTTTGTTTGCATTTTTTTTTTCTTTACAAAAAATTTCTTAACGACGACGTCGACGTCGGGAGCCGCGTCGGCTCCGACTGCGACTACGACCTGCACGTCTTCTACGCCGCCTACCGCCACGATCTTCCATTTCGCCAGTATCCTTCGTATCATCCTTATTATTTTCAACTTCCGGATCACTACCCTCCTCTCCAGTAATAGTGTCCAAGTCAACAGGTGCCGCATAATATTTGCGATTGGAACGTTGTATATAGCCATAACGTACGCCTCCATTTAATGTCTCTTGCACTGATTCTTTCACATCATTGGGATGAACCTTTATTGGTGACGAGTAGCCATAATTAAATCTTAAGAGAAAAATAAAATACATCAGTTGCGATTCTACTTACTCCAGCTGTGTCGGCGATATGTGTCACTATTCTCATGACCGTTGCCGGTTCTTCCAGAGTTTGCAAAGCCTGCAAAATTAATTGCCCATTTTGATTGGCCATTTTCGGTGGAAATGCAAGCACATTCGATTCGGAATGACCACCGTTTGTTTTTGTTTTAATCGGAGGGGTCAATAAATTTGTCAAAATTTTCGCTCCGCTTATGAACGCCTCTTTGCCAATTCAAATGAATTTTTAAAAAAATTTTACCACAGCTTTCGATGTGAACGTAGAATTTGTATCTTTTACTCTATTTTGTATATTACAAAGAAAAATCGTTTTGAATACGATGAATTTTTTTTTAAATAAGTTTTTTTTTGAAGTTTTGTGAAATATCTCATACAGTTTACTCGATTCTGTTTTAAGACTTGTAAACAGGAATTTATTTTGGTCCAAGTGCTTATACATATATACTACATCCTTTACCTACTCCGCATACCAGTATATATGTATGTATGTATGTAATTAGTAGCGGATGTTTTGTTCTAACGTAGTTTCATTTTTGTTTTTCTTTTCTAGGGAGAAGAACGGTACGGATGTTACGAAAGTCAAAGAACTATCAGGGCGTTACAGAATTATTGCGGCCGAAAGAAAGTTCATAATTGACCGAACAGATGTTGCCGACGATGGTCTCTACAGTTGTGTAGCCGATGATCAGAAGAAAGAAATTAATGTAGTTGGTAAGTACAATGTGTTGTTCTATGAGACAGTTTTTATATTCGGTTTGCATTAAAATTGTACATGCTATAAACTGCATTTCTTTATTAATTTATTTCCTTTTTTTTGTCCTGTAGCTCGCGTTGTTGTACGAGTGCCTTCGAATAGCGGTGTTGTAGAGGGTGAGAAATTGTCAATTGTGTGTACATCTGTTGGTACAGACCCACAATTGTCCTGGATGATTGGTATGTAGCTCCAACAGTAATAATAATTTAATATAGTTCTATATATGTGTCATATTTGACTTTTTCGCAGGTAATTTCACAATCTCAAACAGCACAGGTCGTTATATTTTGAAACCCGATGATAATCAAGTGAAAAACGCAATTTTGTCTGTCGAAAACATCAGCCTTGATGATAGAGGCGAATATAAATGCATTGGACGCAATGACGCCAATGAGTATGCCGGCTACGGTGAGGCTAGTGATGTATCATTTGTTCGTGTTAAGGGTGAGTTCCAGATGTTTTATTTCTTTTCTTATTATTTATGGCAATTGCTTTTTTTTACTCCACAGGCAAACTCGCCGCCTTGTGGCCTTTCCTGGGTATCTGCGCCGAAGTTCTGATCCTCTGTGCGATCATTCTTATTTACGAAAAGCGACGCAACAAGAGTGAAATGGAAGAAAGCGATACAGATCCACAAGATCAGTAAGTTTTGTAGAAAGAACAGCCACAGTTATACCAGCTACCATCAAAACAACCCACTTACATACATACAAGTATAAACAGACATGTAGATGAGATGAGTGTTACAAAACATTAAGCAATTAACTATACATGTATGCAGGGAAACATACAGTGGAAGAAAAATTTTTTTTAATTCACAATACAGCAAACAAGAAAACACACAGTTTACACTACCATTTATGAGTTGAGACACGCAAAAAAGAAGAACAAAGGAATAGATCTTAAGTTTGTCCAAATCGAAGGCAGAAACCCCGTACCGTTACACGCAGAATATACTTATGTACTTTATATTAGTAAAATATAATAATCGGACATTCAGACGCAACAACAAACAAGACAACAAAACTATGGACATATGGAAAATGTCGTTTGTCACAAAAGCAACATATAATTGGTTCTATTTCGTACGTTTTTTTTTTTTAATCACTAAAATACTATATCGCTAGTCGATTGTAATAAGTCGAGAAGCAGTAATCAAGGCGTTTGTTAATCATTAGTTTATAAGCGTAAAGTTGAAGTTGCGTAATATGGTTATATCTTAACAACAACAATGTTTACAGATTGCTATGTTACTTGCGTAATTCTAAAAAGAGGAGGTATTTATGTTTTTCTTTTGTGAGAAGCGAACATGTTTTCGTGTGTAAACTTAAATACAAGACGTTGAGGGCGTACCAAACTATTTAAACGTTATATAATATGAAACTTAGCGAAAAGAAGAAAAAAAACTAGTTAACAAATTTAAAACTGATTTACTTAATTGTAAATTAATTGTAAAATAAAATTATGTAATTTCCGCAATGCAAAAATTGCATGAATTTTTTTCTTTTTGATACGTACAAAAAGGAAGAGATAGTAATAACATCTTAAGTTGTTTAAAATCTAAGTTAAATCCAACATCCAAACAAGTACACTTAACAGAAGTCATAGGCTCAAGTATATACATATTAATTACACATTTGCAGTTGAAAAGAGACTTAATGCATTGACAATTGTTGTCAGTCAAATACACATTTTTTTGAAGTTTTTGTTTGTTATAATATGAATCACAACATTTGTTAGCATAAATACATGGTTAAAAAAGAAGAAATTATACACAAATGTATCGTTGTAGTAGATATATATTTCTTTACCAATTTGTTTTTGCCTAATTTACTTTTGTAATAAATCATTATTTTTTATTTAATTCTGTTAAATTTCAACCATGTATATGTCTCTTACTTAATATCGTATTTTTTTTTGCTGTAATAATTTGTAGTTCTTATTTTTCTATGCATACATATGACTTTTGATTGTTTTTGTAATGCAATAGTAAATGTAGAATGGAAATAATGCAAAATAAATATAATGAAAGAGTGTTAATTTTGTTTTAAGTACTTATTGCGTAATTTTTAATCACGTTTACACTTTTATTATTATTTTTTTCTAAATGTATGTATACCAACGTAATGAAAATACATAAAGATAATGTACTGTAGAAAACATATACAGTCCAGGAAACGACTAACTTCCATTTCTGGCATAACTACTGCTTATTCGCTCTTGAAACATATTTATTGATGCTGCATATTTGCATATGTTTCTATTGCATAACTAAATGAAATAACAGAAACACGAAAAATGTCGTTTGAGTATTTTCAAGTTACAGAAATGTGTTTCGAGTTTTGTATTTTCAATTCTTCAATAAAGTACCAATAAACATTCTAATTCAGTAATGGCGGCAGTATACTCAATTTTATTATTATTATTAATATGCTTATTATTATTTTCATTATTTTATTATTTTATTATTATTATTATTTTTTCAAAATATAGAAAATATTAAATTGATGAACCATTTAAAATAATCAGGCTACGTTCTGATTCAGAAGATTAATGCAAATAATGATAATGCAAATGAATACGACGTGGAAGGTAATCGTAATCAAAATGAATGAAATGATGATCATGATAATCATGTTAATGACGATGATAATCATGGTGAGGAGAATAATAATCATGTTAACGTTCATGATGATGATCAAGTTAATAATGAAAAAAGCAAAAAAATAGAATAACCAAAAGCAAAGCGGCGACAATTTAACAATACAATACGATTCATTTCCACTTTTGTTTACGATGTATATATGTGTATAGTATGTACATTTGTATTAAAGAATTTTTTCGACGCTTGAACGTACTCTACTTGATTTTTGGCTGAATTCTTAATTTCTTATTAATATTATTATGCTAATTTTTTACAAATAAAATTTTACATATGTATATCAACCAACAGGCCTGTTAAGTTAACATTATTTATTATTTTCACGAGCATTATACGATATTTTTTCTTTAATTTAGAGAAGGTTAAAATTTAGAATGAAACTGTCAATTTCATTATGGTGAAATTAAAAAAAAAATAAATAAAACATTAAAAAATCATATGGGTTTTCATTTATTTTTGATTTTCGGTTCTATTAAACATATAGGTTTGTATTCGCTTTATTGAATTATTTTTGTTATATATATATACATTTTTCTTCATTCTCAATATTTGCACCTTTCAGCTGAATAAGTATGTATCCAGATACATCGCTATTTGTAAAAACTAGCAATTATGGATAGCGTTATGTGACAAGATCAAGCTACATTTTCACTAAAAATGCAAACTTCCTTTTAACAGGGGTATTTTTGTTTAGAAAATTTTGCACATATGCACCATCTTAGAACAAAGCTGTAAATCTTAAAAAAAATTCTTTAGTAAAGTTGTTTATTACAAATTTAAATAAGTTTCACTTTCTATAAATTTTTATTTATTAGAGAAACTCTTCATTTATGTATTGAAAAAACTTGCATGCAAACCAAAATGTATAATTTTCCAATTAAATCTATTGTAAAGTAAAGAATTTATGTGCATTGTAATTGATTAGAAAAAGTATTAAAATTACCATATTTTCTATTTATCTACAAAATTCTTTTCCCCAAATCATGGCAAATAATTTAATTAAATAATATAAAAACCAAACGTCCGTCACATCCAACCCAACAACAAATGTGCCGATTATTATTACAAATAACCCCACCGTGGAATGTGTGTAGTTGATAAACGTGATGCGAACGTCGAGTAAAAGAAAAAATTTTAAACTGAATTGATTTAACGAATAAAAAATTAATGAAACAAAACGAAAAACTCCAACCGTTAACCATCACCGACATCAACAGCATATAACCAAGTATCACCACCATGTACCACCGCCACAACTATCATAATCCATCAATGTTGTCACTAACCCAACCAACCAACCAACCAACCAACCAACCAACCAACCAACCAACCAACCAACCAATTAACCGACTAACCAATAAACCAATCTACAAATTAACCATCAACCAATTGACCAACGATTAACCCATAGCTGAATGTTTTACATACAAACATACATGCATATGAAAATTTTATTAGTTTTACCAGTTTACAATGAACCTGGAGTACGTTAGTTTGCTAAATTTAAGAAAAATGTTGTTCAAGCATTTGTTTGTTGTATTGTTAAGAATGTAATGGAATTTATTATTTATTGGTATAACAGAAGTTTTAGTATGAAACTTAGTTGCACTCAAATGTACATTGGTAGAATTTGAAGATACTGTATGAAGAAGCATTTTTCGTTTTCTCATTTACCCGAACAGTATTTATTGAAAGAAATATGCGTAAGGCGGGAGTTTGATTTGATTATATGTTCTTTGGGCTTTAGCAAAATCATTTATATACATATATGTGTAAGTAAATGGTCATCGAATAAACCAACTGGTTCTGAAATTTACCCCACATCTTTCATGTTCCAAATGATCTGGGATAATAATATCTTATTAAGTAACAAATTTGTGACTATATATTCTTTTAATTATTTTTTAGTCAAGTAATTTTATGAAAATTTTTGCCTCACTTTAATTTCATTTTTATGCACCTCAAGTTTTACTAGCTTCGAAAATCATCAAATATCGTTTTTATACATTTGAGTATATATTTTTTATAATTATTGGGTTTAGCTGTCATTCGTTTAACTTCAGAAAGTATTAATATCCATATATATTTAGCAACGCACTACTATAAGAATTCAAGTAGATTTTGAAACTCTTTAGTTATCGATTAAGCATTCTTATTTTATTGTTTTATTAAGAAATTTCCTCCGCCTTAAGCACTAGCGAAAAATGTTTCATGCGCAATTGTATGCAAACCCTTACCCTTTGGGCAATACTCACAAAGCAAAATTTAAAATACCAAAATTATGATTAAGCAAATTCGATTAAGCAAGTCGTAAATTCATTCACCTATGCGAAATTATGTTGAAGGAGAATAACACAAAAATAATATTATAATGTATAAATAGTTATAAAACAAATTAATCGTACTTTTAAGCTAATCTTTAAGATTTTTGCAAATTTCTTCAGCCTATTATCTACAAACTACCTTGAATACCTACATACTTACATACTACATACTCACAAACCTACAAAATTAGAAAAATAAGAAAAGAGATAAAGAAGTAAGTTTGTTATTACACTAAAGATCACTTATTTATTATAATTACAGGAAGAAGAAAAGGAGAAATTATGATTAGATTTCCTAGAAATTATACAGACATACATAATGAATGTATGACTCACACTCACACTCACTGTTGCAATCGTCAAGCTTAAATACCGAACAAATCCAAAACGCGTGTGTAACGAGTACGAGCATTAGAATATAGAAAACTACTACAAGAACAACAACAACAACAACAACTACTACTACTACTACAACAAAACAAAAGAACAACACGACCAAGAAGAACTTGAAATCAATTGTTTTATTGTATTGTAGTACCTAAATGTGTATTCGAAGCCGAAAGTGATAAAACTCCCAACAAATATATATAGCTAATTGCGAAAATTAGATTAAAAAACAAAAACAAAATGCAAAAAACACACTCACCTAGATACATGATTAATAAAAAGCGGTACCACTGAGCGCTAAAATATTATTGCAAAGAATGAATGAGATGATTTGTTGTGGATCCACAAAAAATCGTATAATACTGAACTGTAAAACTTAACGCAAAAACGCAAAAACGCAAAAGACCTGACGAATTGACGAATTGACCGAGGCGGACGTCGTTACTCGCGCAGAAAACTTTGCGCCACGAGTTGGGCGCAGAGTGGCGAAAATGTTTTCATAAATTATGAAAAGTAAATAAATAAAATATAATTTAATAAAAATTTTAAATTTAATGCAAACAAACAATTAAAAACTAAAATAAAGTGAGCAAGGAAATAATTATGAAGATTTTGTAATACAAATGTAAAAGAAAAACTGAAAAAAATATTGACAACAACTTGAAGAGTTAATTCAATGTTTACTAATTTTATGGTGCAAACTGTTAAATTGTATAATTTAAATAGTGAAAAAAATTAATATAAAATTGTAATTACAAAAATATAACTGATTAATTAACTAATCAGTTAATTAGCATGTGGGCAAATTAAAACTAGAAAGTGGTGGAAGTAGCGCTGCGAAAAATCCATTATTTGAAAAAATAATATTGAAGGTTACGTACGAGTTTTTAATTTGCCCCCCCCATGTATATGTTTAAGAAAAACTGCCAAAACTTTAAAAGTTCCGGACAGTTTTGTCGGTTAACAAATAAAGAACAGAAAACTAGGATACAAAATGTAAGTTAAAAATGTAATAATAAAACTATTAATAACAATACCAATAGTGTTGAAATTTGGAAATTGACAATTAAAACGCACTTTGATTTAAAGCATAGCTTATGTGAATAAATAAAAAATAAATTATAAAGTTGAAATGATTTTAGTTTTTGTTATTAGTGGCCAAAAAATTTTGAGAAAATAACAAACACATTTGAAATTTCCCTTTACGCGACGAAGTTTAACATGAACCTTGTACAGGTTCACTTATTCAGAAAATAGTTTAATGTTTTCCAAAACCGTAAAAAGAAAAAACATATACAAAAACAGGAGTCACGTGTGCCCTTTTGTTACGCCCACATATTTTTAAAACGACTAGTAGCTAATATTAGTGGTGGTTGTAGTCAAAAGTCATAAATTCACTCGGAACTCGTACTTACGTACAGATAGAAGATTCCCAAGTTCAAAATATAGCATGTAAACCTTTTTCACTAACCTAAAAAAACGTAATAAAAGATTTTCAAAACGAGTCACTATGCTACGTTGTACAAGAATGTATATAGAATGTATATCAACTTAATTGTTTTTGTAAAAATTTTAAACTAGTACACAACGTAAGGCTTTTGAAATTCAAGTGTATTTAATTTTTTAAAAGCGAAAATGTATAAACTAAAAAATTTAAAAACTTTTCGAAAAGGAATTCAGAGATGAACATAAAATTTGCTGTTTATTTTTTCTTAAAGAGTATTAGACTTTTTGGCTACAAACCGCTTCAACAGTGCTTATCAATTGCCCTAAAGCTAAATTATGATTTTATAAGCAGATCAATCCAAATTTGTTGAACACACGTTAAATAATACATGTATGTCCCTCAGCAATCGTTATTAAAAGAAAAATCATGTAGATAGGTGATTTTACCGTAAGCTTCATAACAGAAGAACAAAACAAATGTTAGCGTCTGCGAATTGTTGAATATTAATATTGATTAGTGCTTCAAGTTATGCAATTTGTTTCTACAATCCATACGAAACACTACATGAATTCGTAATAAAGTGATTCGATATACTCATCACACAATATAAATGAGTGTAAATTGTAGCTAAATGATATAAGACAACGGTCGATAATTCTGATAATTTAAACAAATTTGCCCTTTCGGACCGTCCGAAGAATTAGAATTAACAAAGTTAACTAATCAAAACACTTGAAAATTCGGACTGTCTGAATGTGTTTTATTTATGTAGTTGATGCCATTCTTTTTAGTAACTCTTAACATATATGGAAATATACCTTTGATTATGCTTTCGGCCTGCTGTTTTTGGACAGCCATCCCAGTAACTGCAAAAAATGTTAACATGCAGTTTGCTATAAAAATTAAAATCAACATTTTAGGTTTAACTATACTAAAAAATTATTTTTAAATGACATTGGTAAAAAGTTTTAAACTTTGTGCACTAAGATAAACACGAGTAACTTTATGTATAAAATTATTCTGATTTCATGGACGTTTTAAGTAGATAGAAAAAGTCAATGAAAGCCTTTAAAGCAGTAAAGCAGCAGAGCTCTACACGTCTGTCGGTGCAATGAGTTGAAAGCTTTAGCCACATGAGAAGTGAAAGTTTATTGGAAGTAGTATGAATGAAATTGGCAAGGACTTTGCATGTCTGTCTATATACTTAGGTGAAGGCTTCCAGTCGCATGAAAAGTGAAAGCTTCCAACCGCTTGAGAAGTGAAAGCTAATTGGTATTTGTTACTGTTATTATTTTTTAAGAACTGCGAGCAAATTTCTCTAAATATTCAATTATATGTGTATATGTTAGTTATAATTAATGTATACATACAAATAAAAGTCATGGTTAAAGGTGCCACCAAATTGTTCCTTCTATCTTTCCACATATATTTGTTTGTAAATAAAACAAAGTAAAAAAATATTTTGAATCAAAAATAACACAATTGCATACATAAATAAATAATGATGAAACAGCAACAAAAAAACAAAAACAAAGTGAACATTTTTTACAACGAAATGAAGATTCGGAAATTGAGGAAAATTTTTTATTTTACATGAAAATTATAAAAATAAAAATAATGATATTGTTTCGATTTTAAATTATTTACAATGGGTGTATTTACATTTAGAGGAAAGAAACTGAAAGTTTGTTGTATTATAAAACTGAGAAAGTATTGTTGAACTATTTGACTACTTTAGTCTCCCATATGACACACGTATGCATATTTACATATATACTTGATTTGCTAAAAATTAATTTTCCTAAACTTCGTTAAAAATGCAGATTGAGCACCTACTTACATATGAAAGCACAATATATTTTTAAGTTTTCGAATTTTCCTGTTGTTTAAAGATTTTCAATCGAACTTTTTATTGTCAAAGAAAGCGTCTGAAACTCAAACATTTTAAATTCTTCTATTCTCAGGAGAGAATGTTAGTATATATGTAAGTACATACGTATGTGTTTTTTTAAAAGCGAAAAATGGTTAAATTAATAATGCGAACGTATGAATGAAGGTGGAACAGATGTTAGCTATTTTGTATTTGTAATATTGATGTCGGGGGCAATGAGCGTCTAAAACTTTGTTCAACCCAAACTTCTGCCTTATAATTTATAAAAAAAAAAGAAATATATGAAAAGAAAATATGAAATTGAAATAAAAATGTGTTAATTAAAATATACAAGTAGGAAAGATTCACTATACATAAAGTAGTATGTATAATTTGTTGTCACATGAGAAAATCAGTTAATTTAGTTCAAGTGTAAAGTTGCATATTCACACATCCATATGTAACTTTATATCCGTATGCTAAACTAATTTACTGTTATAATCTTAATCTTTTTGGTCTTGGCAAAACTCAATATTAACGGGTTGCCAATTTAACTCAAATTTGTATTTCATAGAAAACTTAACCATTTAAACTTTCCGCTAATGTAAATTGAAAACTTGTAGATACATAAATTTTCCCACTAAAATATTAAAATTAGTATAGAATATTGATAATACTCAACGGTAATGTTGTAAGTAAAGACATATATTTTTAATTAGGTATAAGAATGATTTTGAAATAAAAAAATAAAATGAAATAAAAATTTACACACAAAAACATACATTCATAGATATCATTAAATAAATGAACATAGCACATACAGTCATTACATAACATATACTCATTCATACATAAATACATATGTATATCCACAATCGCATTGCAAACTCATCCAATTCGTGTTAAACAAAACTGCATTAGAGTATAATACTAAAGCAGAACATGTTTCATACTTCTTATTTTATTAAAAACGGTTTTAGAATTAAAAACGGAAAAACAACAAACATAGTACTTTGACATTTATACAAAATATTATTCATGAGCTTTGTGAAGGCAACCATTCAAATTAATTACTTAACTAGCGAGAATAATTAATAAAAGTTTTGTAAAAACTTTAAAGACATACAGACTTACTAACCTAACATACATGCAAAACGAACCCACATATAAAAATATTCAAATTAAAGTTGAAGGTATAAAAAAGTTATATAAATTAAGTAAATTAGTGAAATAAATTAATAAAGTTAATGCTTACTACATACTACGGGTAATAAAACTTATAAAAATAAAATTGCAATATACACATATACTACCGACAAAACTCTATACATATATACATCCATACAGACATCACAAAAGAACAATCGACCGAAAAATAGGCAGGATAAATACTCATAAATAAATTTGGTATGAGAAAATTTAATTCGACACACACATACACGCATGCATAGTTTCAACGACAACAACAAGAAACAGATACTGCTATGTTCGCATGATAAAAAATCTAAGAAAATTGTATAGAAAATAACGAAAACCATTTACATTTAGTATTATAAAATATAAAATCAAACTAAGTATAATATTAAAGGAGATAAAGCGTTTTTAATATAGTAATGAAAATACATACATACATACATACATACATAAAACATAAAACTACTAAAAAAAAACTACTCCAAATGTCTTCAAAATATTTAGGAAACAAAAATGATCACAGCGAGGCAAAATAAAGGGTATTGGCTGAAATTTTTTAAAGTAGAAACGAAGGAATTTCATAGTTATGCGAAATTAACTAATTTAGAACGGAAAAGTGAGCAGAAAGGACTAAATATTTACATACATACGTGTTGTTATTTTAAATGAGACACCGACATTGAACATGAGATATTGACAAAAACTATTCTAACTGTTGTAAAAACTATACGAAAAAGTAATACAAAATTGTAATGAACCAAAAAAGTTTAAACAAAATTTAACAAAAAAGAAATAACGACAGTGCACCAACATACATACATACATACTTTCGGTTTTGAATTGTTTCACAAACAAACATACATATTCGATTCAAAAATAAATGCATATATATACATACATATATATAAATGAACCATGGCTTCAGCGAAATGCGCGCAGAAATGCAAAACGAAAATTCTTCAAAAATACTTGCACGCAATACATTCATCCATAAATGAAATTAAATAATAATAATAAAAGCAGGACGCTTTGGAAGTGCTAAAAACTGGATAAGAGACGAAATCGTGCACTTGATTTTTCAGCCCTTATTCTTTTTGAATATTGTTTATTCACATTATCATTTTTCAATACTGGAAATTTAGACCTACTCTTACTGTACTAAAATTTAAACACCTTGAGTTCGGGTAAATTTAGCAACTAACCGTCAGTAGGTCTCCAAAGTACAGTTGTTTATAGTATATTTTCGGAGGGCTGCTCACACGAAAAGATAAAATTATTTTCATGCTGCTCAACGAGCAGAAGATCGCAAGATTTATGAACACCCAGAACAGATTGATTGCATTGTATTATTATTTATATTTTTAACCAGAGTAGATAGAGCCAGATTCATTATACGCATATATACTTCTGAATTTTACATTTCTTATTTCCAATTATAACCAGTATTTGTTAATTTATTAGTTTGTTCCGGTCAGCTGCTTTTTCACCAACGATTTTTTTTTTGCAGAAGCTATAAACACTCAATAAGTAAAGGTCAACTATTATATAATTGCTTATCTGATCAGTGAATATTTTGTTGGGCTCTAGAGCATAATAAATCAATCCTGAAGAAATTATTAAAAATTCCGACACAAGCCTTGAAGTAAGTAGAGGAAATATAATTATTTAGTAAAATACCGAGAGCTTTTCAAAGGGGACTTTCATTTTCCTAACCCTCTCCTGTTATAAGCTTATCAGTCTCTTTATATATAGTCTTCAAAACCATATTTATCCAGATTGTACCTTTTTAAAGCCAATTTAAGTTTTTGGTATTCGTGATTATTTTAAAAATTTCAAAAGACCCGTTTTTGTTGTCTTTAGATTTTTGTGAGATACTATTTGCTTTACTTTTGCTTTATATTCTTCAAGTCATTCTAATTAAGAAGTCTTATCTTATCAAACCACTTCTGCCATATGAAATACTGACGTCAGAACTTCAGTTACTAAATAAGTATTTCAAAATCGATTTAGCAATCACTTGTCATCGTTTTCTTATATATGACTAGATATATATTATTATATCCAAAATGTATGTGCTGTATGAGCTCGATTTATGGAACCTTGAGTTAAACTTTTTTTTTATCACCCTTTCAGCATAATTAGAGGACAAACTGCTCGAATATAAATTTCTTCTGCACATTATATAGTACCATAATTAGAGTTTAACTAGATTTCAAGCTGTGCATCGTGGATTAATTTGTCAATTGGCTTAATTATCAGAATTCCAAAAGTAGTTTAAAAAATAACTCACAATATTTTAAAATCATAAAAATAAATACAAATATTTTAGTCTTAAATTATTTTCTTCTTTTTAAACATCGCCCAAAAATCAAGTGCAACAGCACTTAAGCACTTAAAACAGTAGCACTTAAAAAGGAACGCAACATTTTTGAACCAGAGATGTGTTCATTAAACTAATACAACAACAATATACTTATTGAACTTAACGAACTAATGAAAATATAATATAAATTAGAACAAAGATGAAATTAATCAAAGAGCAGAAAAATGCAACCTTTAAAATTTGACTTAGCCGGGTGAGAACCAAAATCATTTATTTGCCGCTTTTTGGTAATGAAACCACCTCTAGATTTTAGACAAATACTAACATACCTACATACTTTATACTAACAAAAGTGCAACTTTACTGTAAAATATACCCCACACACTATATATATATATATACATATATGTATATCCCTAACAATATACCTTACTGCATACATAATTATGTTTGAAGCAACAATTCTCAGCTTTAGTTTTTTCGAACTCGTGAAGGAAATCTATGAGGAAAACCAAAAACAAAAAACTATATTTGTATTGTTGAAGAGTAACTACTTTATTATGTATTATTATCTACACTTGCTAGCATTAAACTATTGTACTCTTACTAAGTATTATTGTAAAATTCGGGCTAACAGGCAGACACAAACTGCTACTAGCATACTCATACATATGTACATACTACATATTACGATATGCAAGTGGAGATGATCCATGTATTGTTAAATTTTTACAGCAAATTAATTACTGTTAAGTGTGATCATGGCCACACACCAACACCAACTTACAAACACATACATACATAAGCATGGATTTACATCAACATACTGAAACCATCACTCTGAGAATAATATAATAATAAAAAAAAACATCCCATCATTGCAAAGCCATAAGTATATCCTATAGGAAATTACATTATAAATTTAGCTAAACTTATGTAAAATGTTATTTACGCAAAAATTCAACACAACACTGAGTAAAATAAAGTAAAACAAATAAAAAGCGTTTAGTCTAAATGAAATGCAATAAAATCTGGAAAAAAGTAAAATTTAAGTAAATAAAAAGCATTATAAAATGAAATGTATTATACTTAAGAGAGTTCCATAATTAAATAGGTCTACAACATATACAAGAAGTGTCGCAATAACTGCTGATTGTAGGTGATGATTTATACCTTTCCCTAGAGCGCACCTTTTCCAAACACCTATCCAGATTAATAAATAAATAAAAAAATAAAAATACAAATAAAACTTAAAAATTAAACTGAAAGTTAATAATAGATTAATAAATTAGCAGATTTAAACTAATTGAAAACGAAATCGAAATTGCAAATGCAGCTGAAATGAATTGCAATGTACGGTGTAAGTTTAGAAACAAATACTGTGAATTAAGTATGTAATTTAAACCCAAGGCCCACAAATAAGTTCGAAGGACTTTAACTAGTATTAAATGCCTAATGTGAGAATAACTGAGAATTGTGTAAAATTTACATACATGAAACAAGACTACTGAATCGGACAATGTGACAAAAGACGACTTTTTAATAACAACAAAAACAACAACGGTTACAATAATCTCAACACAGTTGTGCACAGTGTTTTCATCAACTATACCAATTACATAACAACATTTTAAAACAAATAAGTCAATACGTAACAATATCGCATACACACACACACACACACACACACACTTAATATGCATATACACATATGCGTATGAATATTGGAGAATTCGTATAAAATTTTGAGACAAAAACACATGTGTATATTCCTTACAGTTTGATAAACAAAAAACACAAACTCTGCAAAATTACCGTATGTACGAACAATAAGACCGTTAAATAAAATAGTTTTCAGTTTTGAATTAGAGCCGTTATTCCAGTACTGCAATTAAAATATACCAACGGCGTTTAACGGACCGCAAACATAAAGCTTGTAACTTTAATGAGAAACAAAAACAAAGACCGGAGTTATAAGACAAACACAAACACAAAATCGTTGCATTAATTAAAGAAAATGTAGTATTAATTAATGATAAACTAATATATATCTATATATACGTTGTATATATATATATATATATATATATATATAATTAAAATGAGTTAAGAAATTAATTTAAAACTACATAGAGCAAAATAAAAATGCGACAAAACAAAAAATATTACTGAAAACTTGATTGCCTAATTCTAATTAACATAAATATAAACAAAATAAGAAAACAAAAATCGCATATATACATATAAAAATACTAAAAAATAAAATAGAAAACAAAAAACAAAAATGTTATTATACCTATTATTAATGATAAAAAAAATTAATGAATAAAAAATTTTATTTAGATTACTACAAGTGCTTTTTTTCTGAACTACCTCACCCTATACGGATTAAGTATCTACAAAAGGCATTGAATTGGTTGCAAATTTCTTTGGGTTTGCATGGCAAACTAGTTTTTATATGCATAGAAGTACAAACAAGCCTGACATTAAGTTAACAACGCAGTTGAATTTTTCGGTAAATATGTAAAAGTTTACTGATAATATATAACATAATTTTTGCCGGGATTTTATTATGCATGGGGGTTGCAACTGGCTGACGAGGGACGATATGTTTTTCGTAAATATCCATGTTGTTCGGATCATCAATAGAACCTCGTTTATTGGTAGTACGCACCTCTGACAACTGTACCACGGCAGCCGTTAAATAAATCTTAATTTCACTTTTCAGATATCTCCTTCAGCCTAAGGCTTAAGAAGACTTACGCAAAGTTCTGTACACAGCTAGACATGCGAAAATCAACAGAAATTACCCTAGAACTCTTACATAATCTTCGATCGTATCATCTTCTTCACGAGATTTACTAGAGCTCTGAAATACTAGCTCCGCAGCTAGAATAAAGTCTTCGTTTTACTCGTCGGCAACACTTTAATTGGTTGGTCGGTTTATAATAAACTACGCCGACACTGCCTAGACTAGTGCTAAATCTCTAAATTTATCCAAACGTCGATCTCTTTATGCCATCCGAACAGCGCCTCTGGAATGAGGCCAGAATGCTCTTCGGAAATCTCAAGTGATCTCAAGTACAGCCTAACAAGAAGGGCATCTCATTTGCGCAGAATAAAGGGACGCTCGACTCGTTCGCTCAACTAGATGTGTATATTAGCAAAACCTTAAGCTCGGTCTCAGCCGTACTAAAAAACAGATAAAATAACATCAGGTTAGAAGATTAAGACAAACAAATTGTGGTCACGTTAGAGATGAGTTCTGTTTTGTGAAAAAGATTTATTTTATTAAATCTTGAGTTGAGTCGCTTTTGCATACACTGTGGGCTACCAACAGCGCTGATGTCATTTTGTTTGGTCATCTTTAGTTTCCATTCCACCTAGAGTCGGGTCTACTCAACTAGAACGAAACCGCTTCGTATTCGACCAAAGATTGCCAACTCAATAGCATTGCCCCAAATTATTTGGAATGTTTTTTGCTGCTACGACAACATCTTCGGGTTTTAATGGCAGAACAGAAAGTAGCTCTTCTTGGGTAAATATTCGGGCACCGCCTGGTTTAGGGAGCTACGCTGGGGTTTTTGTAATTTAAAACATTAAAAGGTAAAACTGCCTTTAACTGTTCAATTATATATTCAAATAATGTAGCAGCTATTTAAAAATAAAATTTCCTATTAACACATGCATATCTCCGGTTTGTTCAAACGCAAATATAAGCTTAGCGCATTCTTATCAATCAGGTTATCAAACATTTACTCGTACGAAATGCCGCATGAAGAACACCTCGAAGGTAAAGAAAACGTGTTTGAAGTGCTCAAGCAAACATTTTATTCGCATAGGGACAAATTATGCTCAAATTTAATTTTGCGTACGTGCACAGGCCTTATCTGCACATATAAATACGTATATAAGTATGTTTATATAATAAATATACTATCAGGAATACATCGAGCGCAAACATTCCAAATATAACAACAACTGTTGGGAACGACAAATTAGAATCAAATTAAACTTTTTAAAATGTTCACAACTTAACGACGTCTTCGCTGACGTCATCACCACATGCGCTTGCGTAAGACGTTATGTGCTTGCTGATTTTAAAATCGAGATACGTTGACAAGAAGAACGTACTTACCTATTACCTGCGTAATATACATATGTATATTATATATTAGGCGGGCTATTGTAGCAATGCTGAAATGAATGAATGAGAAACAAGTTTATTTTTTTGCTTTTCTTTGCCTAATACTTTGTGTTTTATTACTTTATCAATGGCTGAAAGTACAATAGGACAAGAAATTGTATATACTATATTATCAATATTTTTGTTTATCGATTTCATCTTATTAAAAACGTTCACTACAAAGATCTCTAAATGTAATTAGTTTGTATATTAAATATTTCATAGGTAATAACTTGCGCCTTGCATTTTAATGCACTAAACTTCTATGCTATTGTGTAATACGTATTAAAAAGAATTAAACGTAATAATAATAGTGATAATAATAATAATGAAACTAATACGAAGTATAAAAACCAATTTCGTTTTAAAGAAAATTTACATTCCAACAAAAGTTGAATTACTAAAACGAAAAAGAAATATGAAACATATAAAACCTGCCAAAGCATAAATAATTAATATGTATGCACCGTTGCAATTTGAAATTTTGAATTTTGAATTTTGAAATTTCGCTTTATGCACTATATTTTGGTGGCACATACTCATCATACATATACAACCAAAAATATACGCGAATGTAAGCTCCCGTTTGCATATGTTAACAAACTCGTATGCAAGAGAATAAATAATTTATAACAGTTGGTTAAATAAGTATGTGTACTTGATATACTTGTATGTATAGTTAGTTTATCTAAGCATGCCCAAAATAAATATCAAACATTCATGTTTTTATTCGCTTGCAAATGTTATTGTAAAAACCACATAAACGTCCTTTAATTGACGGCTCTAATCGTCGGCTATGTGTGTATGTATATATATATATATATATATAGATATACACATTTCTCTGTCTGTCGCTACATATTTACTCTTGTCCATTTGATTGCGTGGCATTTTGTAGTTTCGCAATATTTGCAATTTCGGTATTTAGACACTTGGGTGGTTGCAGTAGATCTGTGTACTGCAGCAACGCTTCACGCAACGAACGCGACACCTCTGGCGATGTCGTCGTGGTACAATCAACGAGATACGGATATAAACCGATAAGCTGGTCCCACGCCGGCTTATTTACTAAATATGAAAATAAAAGAAAATAAGATAAATGAAATTTAGATTTCACGATTATGTTACCTTTCGATGGCGGTGCTTTCTTCATGGACACAACTAATGTGGCGATTGCTTTTAATACGAAGGAAATTTCTGAAAGGCGGAATCTGAAAGAGATTATGCAGATATTACATTATGAATAACAACAATTCTACACATTATTATATTTTACATTTTGCATTTAAATATACCAATCGTGGACCAAAAGAGTTATTATTATTATCATAAACCGAGATCGCTATAAATTCATATATATCTGAAACTACCATATATTACAATTCAAGGTCAAATAAATCAATTTAGCTAACATAACAAAAGCAAAACATTTGTATTTGTTGAGCGCATAATATTTACATGTGAATATAAGTATTTTTACCCCATACCTTGGCAGAGGGCACTTTCCACTCTGTCGTTCGTCATCGTTGAATCGCTTCAAGACCTCTTGGAATCGATGCAACAAAGCAGTAACCGCTAAACGGCCGGCAAAATCTTTTCCACCACCAAGCACGGTCGAATTTAATGATGCATTAATGCCCGCCACTGTTGCCGATGCCGCCGTTAAGCTGTTGCGATTATTATTGCAAGTGTCGTCCAATAACGAAAATTGTAAGAGCGTTTCAAAGCAGGTCTTTGCAAAGATTTCACGTAATTTCCAATCAGATTCATAGCAAATATTTGAGTCAGATGCGGAATGTATAGAGCCTTTGTTGAGTAGCACAACAATTTGCATTATAAATTGATGCGGCATTTCGTGCGCGTGCGGCAACACCTCGTCACGCAAGAGTTCGATGACCTGGCAATCAATGGTTTCGTCCAGCACAATTTCTTCAAGGCCCCGGTCTTCAATTGTACAAACGCTGCAAGCAAAAGTTAATTAATTAATTTTAAATTACCAACGACGATTATTAACGACGGGCGAGTGTGTGTTTGCGTTTACTCACCTTGCAGGAAAGAGGAATTTATCAAACGTATCGGCCAAGTCATCCCACATGCCGGTGAAATAGTTGGGTTTGGCGCGTGCTACCTTCAAACCTGTATGTAGGACGGTAATCAAACTCGAGATGGCCAATTTCCATGTGCTGGACGATAGACACTTGTACTTCATGGCGAGCGGAGTGCGCAGTGCCTGCGTGAATAGGAAATATTTACAAAATATATATTTGTACAATGATTACATGTCACGACAGGCCCACCTTGATAATTTCATGTAAAATATTTTCATGCATGACGCACTCCTCCGTAGCGGTACTCTGATATAATTTCACGCATATACTAATCGACTTTTCGCCAAACGGAATGAAATTCATGCTAACCATCTCCACAGAAGCATTATTTGTATAATGATTCGCTGTCTTAACGTACTTATGCTCGACGCCTGTGTATGCAGGAGGCGCACAAGCGAACTTACTAAACGCCAGTAATTGACGAAATATAACAGGAATCATGTGCTTCAAGTTGGAGCCTTCCTTAGTTGCCTCCTATATAAAAATAACAAATTTCTTGAAATGTTCTCGGGGAGGATATATGCAAGTGATAGCAAACAAACCTTTTGTATGAGATCCATACAGTCGAGTATGCCGTCGTGCAATGGTGTTAGTAGTGAGTCGGACACAGAGGACATTATATATGGAACGGCATCTGTTTGTACTGGTATACAAACGGCATTCGTCAGTACAATACAAAATTTTTCAAAATCTTCCAAAGTGAATCTTTTGGCAGAAATATTAAAGTTGATATGCTATTTTTAAAATATGTGTAAATTGTTATGAGCAACATACCTTTGGTGTATGTGTTGGAAAATAGCCGGGAAAATTTGTATTAATGCGGTTAAAAATGCCTGACTAGGCACGTAAAATTCCTCCTGGGTTTCGTTGTTTTGCGTTGTGATCTTTGTGCTCTCAATGCCGATATTTAACCAAATATTCCAAGCAATCTTTATAAAGGAATAAATAGTATTTTCAATAATGATTAAAAACTGCCATATTAACATACTCACCGTCCAAATTTCATCATCTTTAACGCGTGTTGTCTCCTCGTCTGTAAGTGATGGGGCTTTATCCGCATTATGGTACATGATTTCTTGTAGCGACTTGAGCGCGGCCAAAGAGACTTCGCCATTTTTGCTCAATGCAGCATTTTGGATGAATTCCAAAACCAGTGACCAAGCGCGATCGAAATCACCCAGCATTTGCAACAACTCACGCTTCGTGTTAAACACCTGCAATAAATTGGAGGGTTAGGTTCTGCTATTAAAATTTTCAAAATGTCTTGCATACCCTACACACGCCGGAGAGCGTAAGAACTTGTGTCTCAGCCCACTGCTTTTGGGCTGTGTTGCGCGAATGGTGTATCAGTATATTGCCACTGGCATCCACCTTCTCATTGCTGGCCGAACTGGAAAGCGCACGCACATTATCCAGCAGAGGGAATAGTACCTGCCAAACCAAGACTTGCCATGTGGGTGGATTCAACAAGCTACCGTGCGCCGAAATGGTTGAGAAAAGCGTTTGACCCGCTGATTTGCGTACCGCTGGTCGCAAGTCAACACACAAATCACCCAGTTTAGCATACAAACACATCCAGAGTTTATCGAATTGCGGCATTTTTACCGTGCCTGGGAAATCCGGCAATATAGTCACCTCGTCCACTTGGGTCGACATTAGTTTATCTTGATTTTGATTAAAGAAGTCGGAAATATTCCACTGTGGAGGAAGAATAATATTATTTGGTTGCAAATTACATAAAATTGCCGTGAACCCACCATCAAACCGATAGCTGTGAGCGAAATATTCAACTCCTGTGTCTGCGAACCAAACTTCGCGGCGGTCTTAATGCACAGTGGCAGACAACGCCAAGGCATTACTGTTAGAAAGTCGGTGATAACCAACTGAAGACACTGAAATGCGGTGCGTATCAATGGCTCGCTGAAATTTTGAAGCAGTCAAGTGAAAAATTAAATATTTTTGCAGTTAATGTGTTGCTCACTCACCCATGGTGCTCATTTACTGCGCCAATAATCTCAATTATTGCCGGCCAACCGAAGGACAATATTTCGCCTGCACCATTTAGTATCTGCAACACACAGTCAAGCTGCCTCTGCCGTACATCTGCATGCATTACCGTCGAAAGTTCCGAAAGTGGACTTAGCAACATCGTCTGCAACTCCATGTTTTCCTTCAGTGGCACAATGTGTTTAAACTGCAGTGCTGACTTAACTAAATAGGTAATGGCCTCCACACCCCATTCACGCATGCGTATGTGACGATGTTGGCAAACCTCCAGCAAGTGATTGGTAAGTGGACGCCACAAAACCTCAATGCGTGGCATATTTACCAGGCCAGTTTCGAGTAGTTTTGCGACAGCGAATAAGGAGGGCTCCTAGTAGGTGTTTATTTATTTTTTTATTGGATTATGTTAAATATATTAATGCAAAATTTATTTACCCTATTTGCATAAGCAAGTTCCATAGCTTCGTGCGATAATTTGCATAATGCATCGATCAAATGATGAAGCGCTATATCGTTCAAACACTGACTGGATTCGAAAAGCTGACTTAACATTTGTGACAGCACTGGCAAGTCGGCCATAACTGCTGTTTGTATGCCCACATTTGCTTCAACGGCAGGCTTTGGGAATGCCTAAGTTGAAAAAAAAACCAAAGGATTAGTACATACGTTAAGATGCATTACTGAAAATATATACTCAAAACACTCACTTGTAGACTGCCACCCGTGGATGGTTTCAAGCCCAAAATCCACACCAAATGTTGAAGTGTCTGCAGTACAATGTGCCAGGATGTGCCGAGTATGCTGCCGTTATTGCGCGCCAAACACAAAATTGCACGCATACACTGGAGATTTTTATTTGTCAACATGACCGGAGCTTGCATTATACTGTGCGGCAGCGATGCGCTGGGCAAAGGCGTGCCAACAGCTACGATTTGTTGACGAAATTCACCCTCATTGCAAGTATTCATGAACTGGTTGTTCAAATCTTGACTATTGCTGCGCGCATGACCTACGAATAACATATTCCATAATTTTTTCATTCATAAAGAAATGTGCTAATCTCTGTTATACCGCGCAAATCTGCATCCATGTGCGCATTGTTGGCAAAAATTGCCGCTGCATAGTGCGGTGGGAAAGAGGCACGGCACATGGATATTATGAACGCGTCACGCGGTCCAAGCAAATCCAAGAGACCACAAAGTGCAGCATAACTCTGCATTGCTTTTAGTATATTATCCGTAGTCCCCTCATCGATTGACGCATCTATCAGTGGTACGAATGCTGAAAGTAATCCATTCCAACTAGAATTGATCAACTGTATGCAAAGTGGTTTGCGTTCCTCTTCTGTGATGACATCAGCACTGTGGATCGCTTGTTGCTACATCATATAGGAAATTAAAACGAAAGTAAAAGGAAAGTAATTTCAAATTAATAAAATATTGTAGTTTTCGAACACACAACAAACCATTTCTGGTGCTCGTTGTATTACGCCACCAATGGAGCATGTTACATCCAAAAGTATGGCGTAAGCTACGGAAACGCCATAACTGTCCTGTATGTTGGGTGCCTCTAACTTATCTAGCATCTCCAAGCTATAAATGAAAACACAAATGAAGCTCTAGTGAATTAATTTCAGTAAATAATTGCATTTATAAATTACTAGACTGCTTTTGCTACGCCAGGTGCAAAATTGGTGACTAGCGATAAGTAAACGCCACGAAACATGAAGCCACATTGATTGCCTGAATTATGAGCAGCTGTAGGATTATTTTGATTAGTGGCAGGCTGTTGTCCATTTTGCACTAAGAAAAGCGAAAACTACGTTATACTTCATAGTTATTTTAATAACATATATCTCACGTACAAGCTGCTGCATTTATTAACGAATATCGAACGAACGTGCCCAATGCTGTTATCATATCCTGTAAAATATTGGTGGCATGATTTTTTAAATCATAGGATTTACAAAAGAATGCAATTAAATTTGGTTTTGTGGCTAGTTTGTGTATGACTTCCAGTGCCAATGCGCGTTGCCAGTGTGGTTTGTCAGGATCGAGAAATTTAATGATCAAAGAAAGGAAGATTTCACATTCAGTGACCTACAAAAGGAAATTGAAAGTTTAAATTATAGATTATATGCAAAATAAAATCTCATCTTACCAATATCGTGTGATACTTCTGTATTAGTATTGCCACTAAACGCAATAAACGCATACTGATTGGAAAATAAGGTTTATCGTTTGGTACTGCCGTATTGCCATTATTAGGAGTGGGTACCTGCCGATGCTTTACATTTGGTGAGAATAGTTTAATTACTAAAGCACAAACACGTTCTTTGAGTAGCAAACGAAAATCGTTATTCTAATTAAATGGGATATGTTTTAACACAGAGAGAATTCATTAAGCGAAAGCATATATACCTCATGAAAAACTGCGCTGAAAGTAGTTAATACTGCCTCCAGTAATTCTAACCCGAAAGTGCGTGTCATTTCGGTCATACCTATAAGCCAATACGGTTGATCAGCATTTACTAGCTGCACGAGATCCTAAAAAGGTTTTTTTCGTTAAATAGTGGTTTAGTTAAAATGTAAAACACTTACTTGAAATAGGAAAAATGCATCCGCTGCAAAAGTCTGCATTTCAGCACTGGCCCCAGTACTGCTATCAATATCCAACGTTTCTTTATTTGCATTTTGATGTATTCCCTGTAGAGATGCCATGGAGTTTTTTTCCAAGTATACACGTTCAAAAACTAATGAAACAAGTTGACGAATAGTAGCACCCGCCGTGTTAACAATTGTAGAATTCTTGGTGTAATGTAGTCGAAAACACAGAACTAAGGATTTAGCTAATGTCTCGCCATGTACAACGGTGTTGGTAGTTAGTAAGAGCGTGACAGTTTGCAAGACCTTAACCTCTTCTATATTATTTTCCATAAGCATCCATAATGCATCGGTTATGTAACGTGCACCCTTTTGATCAACTACCTGCTGGGTGATTAGCCGTTGCATCATGCCCAGACAATACTGTAATATACAACTTTAACATTAGCAAAGGTAATCATATTTAAAGCAGGTACTGATAAGACAAGTGGCAAAAGATGCGACGAAATGAATATCCAAATATATGCATATGTATGTGCATATATTTATATGTAATCAACATGTATGTACAAATGACTCACCTTAATAATTTTTAGGTCTTTGGTTTCGCATCCTTGCACAAGTGGATACAGAATTTGGTTTACCGTGTAGTAGACAGAAGTTTGTTGATTATTACTGGCTGCACTCAGTTTAGAAATAGCCTCTTCGCATGACTGTATTGACAATTAATTAAAAAAAAATTGTTAGGAATTTTAATTAGTTTTCAGAAAGAAGGAACCGAAGACATGGACATTCAATGGTGTGGAATGTAAAATTATCTGGTTTTATTTACTAATTTTATACTAGTACTTAATTTATATGTAGATATTTTACAACACCAGAAATTGATGATAACAAAAAAAAAACAATTATAGCGATATGTATATACACATAACTCAAATGGCAAATCGCCACCCCCTACATACGCCGCACCCAGTTGACAAAACATCAGATTTTGGATTACAATCTGATCATGTATGCCTCTTTTGATCAATTATTTATTTAATAAAAATGTGTTACGGTTGTTTTCTAACCTCCTTTATTAATGGATACTTCTTTTTAGTTTCCAGGGAAAGTGTTTTAAAGTCTGCCCGTAAGGCCTCAACAAATTTATGCACCGATTCATTGCCACCCGTCGAGGTGCGCACGAATGACATTTTCACGTCTTTGATGTTTTAGCAATTCACAAATAAAATACTAGTTCTTTTCTGCAGTTTTTTGCACTCAGCATTACAATATAATGGTTTTGCTTTTATGTATAAAATTCCATATACTATTTTCTTCCAACCGAAAAACCACGAAATCTGCCAAATACGTATCTTTTCCTGTTTGTGTGGTTGTGTTGTTTTTGTTCAATTTGACAGCTGACGTGACAACATTCCGTTGAAGAGCCAGTGTAGATTTTGACAAAGGTCCAAAAGCAGGGTTACCAGTGCCTGTTATTATAAAAAAAATAATAACAATTCCGAAAGGCGAACGTCATCAACATGATTCAATTATAGCTGTCATCAGTGCGGCACGCGTTAGAGAGTACCGAACCTCAGCCTGTTTGAACCGGTAAATAAAAAATCAATTCCCATAATAGCCAATTCTACGGTACCGGAATTGACCTTGGTTTTTATCCGGGAGAGGGCTGTTTTTTCAAGATACTGTTTGAATCGGTAGCTGGGCAAAAGTAAACGAATCGAACAGACTATACCAGATGTTCAAATAAACGGGCAGCAGTTGCTGTGCAACACCGCGCTAGCATGTCATCGGTGAAGAAATTCTTCTTTTCGCTTCAAAAAACATTTTAGTGACCTCTAATTTTATTTTCTATTAACAGTTATAATTGATTTTAAGTTTTGAATTTTTAAAATAAAAAAAAACTTTCTAATTTCATTGTTAATAATAATTTGTCATTTGAGCAACTCACAATAGTAAAACTGATTGAAAATATATCAGACAAAAATTGGTAGTATTGAAGATAGCGATTATACCACTTTAATGAGGTTCGATAATTTTGTTGTTGCTTTTACTTGTAATTTTTTTTCAAGAAACCACCGGGAAGAGAAATGACTAATCGAAGAGAGTTTATATAAGGTTTTGTTACTATAGTGAGCTTTTTCTTACGAAATTATTTTTTAATCGTTAATGTCAAATTACTTTTTTATGTTTTTCTCATGAATTTCCTCTACATTTGGATGATTTTGAGTATGTTATAATCTATTGGGAATCAGTTATCATTCAAAAAACACATTCCTATTGGCTGGATTATTTGAAAAATTAATCATGGTCATAACTAAATAATAAACATATAATATGTGTATATGTACTTTGTACATATATATATGTAATAATAAACAATCACTGTTGTTTATTATTTTAATGAAACTATATAAATAAATATAGCTCAATATTTTTTACAGGCAATAGTACAATACAGTTAACATAAAAAACGATACTTGAATAAACTATACGTTTATACTAAAACAGCATTAATTCTTCCGGAAGCTTAGTAAAGTGGGATATATTTTGTCCAGACACTCCATTATGTCCTTGCGTGCTTTGGCGCCAGTGAATACAATTTTACCATTCACGAATATTAGAAGGACCATACGTGGATTAACCATGCGGTATATCAGTCCAGGGAACAGTTCAGGTTCGTATGAACTAAACTGTCCATGCATTTGATTTAAATTTTCCAGCCGTATAGGAAACCTCAAATCAACAGTCGCAACAATATTTTGTAACTTAAAGTCAACAAACTTTACTGGATATCCCAGCTTTTGAAGTATACGTGCAAATTTTCTTGCTCCTAAACTTGCTTCAGTTTCATTGCGTGCTCCTGTACAAATAATTTTACCAGTTCGAAAAATTAGCGCTGTGCAGCGTGGCTCACGCATACGCATTACTACGCCATGAAAGCGGGAAGGTGTATATTCTGAATTTCGTGTGCGAAAATTTATGTCCTGGAGATTCAGTTCACAAGCCACAGAAACCGTAGCTACGACGTTTCTGAAAAAAAAAATTAAAAATCTTATAACTGACGTTATTTAACAAAGAATACTTACTGTAGTTTCACCTCATGCTGCACATCCTTCGGCTCAACAATAGGAGTGGCAGCAGGTTGCTGTGGTTGCAATGTGTTGTGTGGATTTTGCTACAATTTGCGAGATAATGAAATAAAATCTGTACGATAATTAGCACTCATACTAACTTTATTATAAGAGGTAGTTTGTAATAAATTTCGTAATGATGAATCGTTCGGTGAGTCCATGGCAAATGAAACCGATGTAAACAAAGTCTGCATGTTAGAAAAAAAGCACAAAATGAATACAAAAATATCAGCTGTTTATGCTGCTCTTCCTCTCCTTCAGAGCGAACTGTTATCATAGGGTTGCTATTTTTCACTCTATTTTTGTTTATTTGGTAAAAGTTCCGACAGCGACATTTACTTGGATTAGAAATATATATAACATAAATCATATTTAAATATCAACCCCACTTCGATGTTAACAATGTTATCGTCAGATGTGTATAATTATATTATTACAAATTAACTGTTTAATTTTTAATACATTTTCTTAGTTGACAACTTTTCAAGATTCCTCGTAATGAATTTTGTCTAAATAAATGTCTCAAAGTTCACGATTGGAGGATAATTACGAATTATAGAGCTCATTAAATATATATATATTATATGGTAAGTTTTCACAAATATATTTTATGTTGCAAAGCGTACACTCTAATACAACACTGTCAAATCCAGTTGTTCTCCAAAACTAATTGGAGTTCCATTATAAGTTTGAGAATCTTTGAGCGCCTCGGTTGTGGGTAGATGTGAGTGAATATTCCGGAAAAATAAAAGTACAAACAAATTAAAAGATTTGGGTGTGCGAAATTTTCAAGTAAAAGTGATCAAAATTTGTGAGGCCGGTGGAAATTTTAATGTGAGTTTTATTCAAACTGCTAAGAACCATGTTTAAATTATTATTCTGGAAAGAAGACATTCGCGCTGCTAACTAAGAGCCAGCGGACATAAATAAAAACGAAGAAGAGTATACGAATGACTTGTACGTGTATTTCCAAAAAAATTCCATTGGCTTAAATTTTCATTGTTTATATGAAATGATGCCATAAATTTTCAGAAGTTTTCAGAAAGAAGAGAAATTAAAACTGTGATAGGTAATAGCGCAAAAAATAATTAATTGCAACGAAAAGAGTTAATTACTGTTAGTTGCAATAAAATTAAATCAACTTGATTGCAAGCAAAAAATTATCTATTTCACTCGAAAGTAATGATTGTGTGATATGCAAACAAAGAAAAAAGAGCAAAATCATAAAAATACTCCACAAAGCCAAGAATAGACGAAGTGTACAAAAAAATTAACTAGAACGAAAAACCGCCGGTTAACAGTTCGATCACGCTTTTAGTTTCTTTGTAATAGAATTAAAGATACGCCAAAACCGATAATAATAACTGCAAATCAAAATATTACTCATATAATATTCAACCGCAGTACGATATTTCGAATTAAATTCGATTATAAAATACAAAATATTATCCTTATTAATAATATTTATGTGATTTTTATATAGATTACTATCATGTAACAGTTGTTTATTCTTTAACATACTAAAGCTTTATACAAATTCTTCGTGCATGCTTCCGGATTTGTTGCATCGACTACATTTTTTTCTTGATGACTTACTGAAATCGAAAAACGAAATAATACAGATTGTCACCGATTTTACATTATTCTCCTTCGATCATCTACACCTGATAAAATTCATAGCTAAAATGTCGACGGCATTTCTTACCGCCATAGCGGTCATAATGTGCATTCTGTTTCGAATACTAAACGTTAACAGTCAGCCGCTAAAACCAAGCGTTTGGTGTTTTGATCAACAGTTTCTGGATTGTATTTATAAAATTGCACCAGTCCTAAGAGAACCGTAAGTACAAAGCTTTTTGAAACATTCTTAAACATTTGTATTTAAATACTACCTACCATTGATTTCAAATATGCCATCAAAAATACCCAATTAATTAACTGCAAAGTGGAATTTTACTTTTTGTAAAGTTATTAAAAAAATAAAAAACTTAAAATGAGAACATACATTTAATTTTATTACACTACGTTGAGTTTATTATTGAGAAGGATTAAACAATTTGATAGATTATTTTTATTTACTTCAGCCTCTGGAAAAATTCTAGTCTTATTGGTACGTCTTAGTTTTCTAATAAAAGAAATCTTAATACTTTTTAAATAATAGCGATATTAGTTTATAATTATTTTGTAAGAAATTCGACCCATAAACATTCAATTGGTTGTGTTGCTAGCTTTATTATGAATCGAACGTTATTACTCTCAGCTGGTTGCCGAGTGATAATATTTTTAGAAACTGATACATAAGTAAGTACATATATTATTAGTTATCGTATATACATACAGTTGTAGGTAGTATAAATGTATACCAAAATTGAAATAATAATAATAATAATATGTAAATATTTAGGAGGTATGGTACATGGATTGGTGTGTTTTGATTTTTACAAATTAATTATACATATGTATATGCCTAAAGCATTCTCTGCATATAGAGTTTTAAAATCCTGACCGAAATTATATACTTACCTAGACGCTTTTATTAATATTGTATATTCCTACTCTACCAGAAAATTATAACATGTAAACATTTTTATTTAGTTATCAAATAACTCTTGTTCTGGTCGTATCCAAAATAAAAAACATTTCCACCATCTTTGTGCATCAAATATACTTGTTATGTTAATGTGAAGTTGATTAGTAAGTCGTTCCCGCAAAAGTAAATAAAAAGCAACAGTGTCATTTGTTCCAATTCTAATAAAGAAAATAAGTTTTATTCCGAATATATGTATGTACATTAAGCAGAAATAAAAAAAATGCTGACTGGGATGATAAGCAAGCTTTCGTCAAAAGATCATACATTGTGGTAAATAAAATCTATATGAATATTAAAAAGACATACATATGTATAGACTTAAATAAAATTAATGCTTACAAACCGACTTGTCTTCCAGATGATATGTTGTCGCCTATTAATTTTTATTTTATAGAACGGAAACGTTAATGAGCTAGCGAATTTCGCTCATTGTCATTTACTTTAGTAGTTTAATTATGTTATTTTAAACCTCCCATTAATTATATATTTTTTTGCAACAAATATATTATTACTTACATAATACCATTCCAGTTTTCTAATTGAAAAATATCAAATCGCATGTATTGATATTATAAATGGCACTTCTAAAATTTAACTGAGTACAGTTGAGGACGACCTATAAACCGAAATTACAGAATTTTTGCCTATCTGGGGACATACGTATTTTTGTGGCTTCTTTGCCGAAAAAAGTTGAAAAAGTTTTCGCGTGGGCACTTTATTGGTTTGTAAGCAATTCCCACATGTAGATGTAAATATGTACATGTGTACGCCACCGTGTCTGCGTTAAAATCTGTGATTGATTAGCAAAACAAACAAAACTATTTTAAACGAAACACATTTTTATTTTACTTTTCATTGTAAAACGACATTGTTGATCGCATGTCTATAATCTATGAAAATATGTACATTTGTATGTAAATATACATATGTATGAATGTGTATAGTTGTACATGACATAATAATTTAAATGCCGGCAAAACAAATCGCCGTTGAAATATGCATGAGATCATATGCATGTTTTTGCACATTTTGACAAACGTACATATATTTTGATATACCCAGTTAAGCTTACTCGTTCGCTTAAATCTAACTGATCAAACTGAAAAGCTGATTTTTATCTAACAAAATATAACGAAAACTTGCGCAATAGACTAACATTTGATTCCACTAAGTGGCTGTGTTTGCAAACACCTGCCAATGTTTAGGTTGAAATTTCATCAATAATTAAGTTTGGAGCTCTTTACACTGCACCTTAAGTCCAACGCTTGTTTATTGTTTAGTTTTTTGTTGCCCTAAAGAATAATAAATCGCAGTAAATATAAGTAAATTTTATTTTATATGTTTATGAAAAATTGTGTATTGCCCATAGGATGACTCATCCACGTGCTTGGTACTTTTCATCAATATTTGCATAGTATCTAGTATGTGCACGAATGTATACATTTTAAATTTATGCTACATATATGCTTAGGATCTTTCCCTTAACTTGTAGTTATCAAATTGCGTAGAAGAATAATGCCAATTTTTCGATTTTAATAATAGTAGATAAACATTAAATGCAATTCAATTTGGTTGCCATATCATTTGTATACACTTTCGTGACTCATTTAAATATGTGGGCTTTTTGTACTTCCAGCTATTTTTTCTACTCCCTTTTCTTCACTGCGTACTAATGAACATAATAATAGATAAATCTACATATATTCTTCAATATGTTTTTTTGAAAACATTTTAGACTATAGATATTTATTTAAAAAAGTGAGCTTTGTTATATAATATTTACATACATACCCTACCCTTACATACCCTTCAATTATCTAATTTATTATATAAATTATAAAATTGCTATTGCTATGACGGACTCAAGCCCTCCTTTTTATTCTGAATTATTTTTTTGATGATTTCATGTCTGCTATACGAATTATGTGTTTATGAAAAAATTTCAAATGGTTTCATCTAACAAAATATAGTTTAAAATGAAACTGTGTAGAATTTTGATGTTGCTTTTTTAAAATTTCTTGTTCTAGACATTTTAGAAAATCTTTCTTTCTTTGCGTTTACATACATTTCTTCTATGATAAGTGCTGAACTGTTCGTTTTGTACTTTGGACTCTACGTTCAGTGTATATACAGTGTATATACAGACCTATGTTTGCTAGGGTGTAGCCGACATTCACCATTTGTGATTGTGCAATAATCAAGAATTGGCAAGCGAAAGATATGACCGATGATAATATACACATATATGTATATATATAATATCAGTAAACTAATACATACAAGGGCACAAACTTAATGAAGTAAATAAGTAAATTTAGAGGTTAGAATAGTTACGATGAATAATAAAGGACATACAATATATACGTTTATATGCACATGTATGTATATGCAACTTGTGTATATGTAGGATGAAAACTCGTTTACAAAAAGTTTCATTATTTCATCAATTGAAAAAAATTCAAACATGAAAAGAAAACAAGCATTGAAATTATTTGAAATTACTTAATGGCTTGAAATTACTATAATTTCCACCATAAATAACGTATTTATACATGTAATAATATGTAAATTACAAATATCTGTTTGTACTTGTACACATATGCGTGTTTTCTTCTTAGTAATACGGCAGTAATAAGAATAAAATTATTTTCACAATTTATATTCGGCATGAAAGCAAAATTTCAAGCCAGGCCAACAAATATTCTTCTATCCTGCCACTAAAAATCTAACTCTGTTTTTAATATCTTTTTCGTGATTTTAGCAAAACTATTTTAAACCAATAGATTTCTCCAACTACAGTGGGCGTTAAAAGTGTACGTACGACCCATATTTTTGATGTATTGGTGAATGTGAAAATAATAGGGAAAAAGTAATGATACAGTTTTGTTTGAATTACATTTTTATTAGGAAATTATAAGAAAAAATGAATTCCAATACAAAAATAACAAACTGTTCACAAAAAACTAGAAAAAACCATTTTAGTACGTAGACAAAAGTTTACGTACGACTAGCATTTTAATGAAAACGTTCTAAAAAAACAGTACGTTTTTAGAATAGGCGCTCACGAAAAGATAGCATTATGGCACTGGTGTTGTATGACTCCATGACTTTATTTATTGTGTAATCTAAACTATTATGTAGTTCCGTTTCTACTGTATTATACATGAGGCTAAAATTTTAATCTATGTTAAATCCATTAAGAATAGATTGGTTTCTTCTAATATATGTATGCATGTGGAGTGGATATGGACATACATATGTATGTGTATGTATTGAGAAATGGAGGAGACAGTTACATATGTATATACATACATACATACCATATACATATAAATATACATACAAAATACATACTACATACTATAAAGCTATTTTTGTTGTTGTGTAGTTTTGGAGATTACTCCTGTCCAATGAATAATGTCCGCATCTGCACATGTATTTATCCTCTTTCATAGACGAAACTTTCTTCAAAATGATGATCATGATACGCAACCGAACTAAATGTTAACTACTTCGAATGTGAAGCTCCAGTTTGTATGATTCCCTTTTGATTTTAGCTCACATGACCACCGGCTACAAGCTTCAAAATGCCGAAAACACTCGAAATTTATTTTAAGTCTGTGTTGCCTTTGAACCACTTCAATTATTGACAGCAATATGATCAGCAATAAGGATGCGCACAAATATCGCAAATTATATAATTCGAAACCACGACACTTAAGTAAATATATTGCACAAGGTTCAAGTTTAACGCTACCACCAAATTGTAAGTGTTTCGTTTTAATACAACAAGCGCAGGGGACTCATTCAAGCAAAATCAAAATTAATGCACGATGTTTTAATGACATAATTCAACAGCAATAATATAACTTAAATGATGAGGTCTCAATGGAAATAGGCGGACCGCACAAAAAGACAATAATTCTATAAATGCATTAAAACAAGTGTATTTATGCATTCATGTTCAAGTGTACATTCATATTTACTCTATACAGAGCTTAAATATTTTACTCACTTTATGATAATTGGATGCAACACGTTTTCGAAATGTGAGTCCCTTTATCTCTCCGTGCTGAATTGGGTGGAACGTGCTTAAGAATTTCGAATAAACAATGATCTGTAGAGAAAACCCATACAAAACAATGAAATTATACCGTACGAATTTTTGTCTTCTCAAAAGAATATATAATTAATTCTGTGATAATATTTTAAGAAGAAAAGCATAAAATTCAATTGAAACTAAAAATAATCTAGGTTTTAATGAACCAATCACATGTCTGTACAAGTATCCATCACATGCTGATTATAACCCCTTTCGACAAGATCGCTTAGTGCTAAATTGTATAATATATAGCCGGAAAGCAATTTGCCAGAGAGGTAACCCAAACACATACACCAACAAATGCACTACATACGTACGTACATACGTGCAAGTATAGTACAAATAAAAATGACCGTAAATTGAATAAATTTGTGGAGGTCATGCCTCTAGTCAGTAAATTCAACGTGATTCGTCCGTCGCAAAAATGCAATACAACAAGCAAATTTGAATATCACGTTTTACCACTGGTAATAATGGTTTCAAAATACAATTTTGTACGCATATGTTCGTGTATGTTTCCTTATACGTTATTCTGTATACCAAGCAATTAAATGTGTCACTTATTGTTATCCTTTTTATTTTCACTGAAATAATATGCGATTTCGTTAATGTTTCGGAATAAAAAAAAAATTGTATTAATGTAGAATATTTAAAATACTGTTTGCAGAGCTCTCTCTCTCTTTCTTTCTCTCCCTCTCTGTACTTGTCATCGATAAAATCAATTAATCATGGCTATATAACCATCATGGGAATAGTGCCAGAAAAAAGGCTGCATTCATAAAAGTCAATTATTAACTATGAATTAGATTGGTGACCTTTGAATAACCTGCTGACTGTAAAGTTTTGAGTCCCACGCTTTGTAGCTAGTAGTTAATATATGCTAATAAATTAAAGCATTTTCACCATACAAACAATATCCCTCTGGCAATTATTTTTAAAAGCACCTGCTTACTTAGAAAATGCCTTTAATTTTATTTGTTTATTTTACAGTTACGTTCCCACGCGTTTATGGGGCTTTAGTGGTCATGTACAAACGGTTCTGCATAGCATAGTAGGCCGAGTAAAATGTCCTTGGCCATTAGGCGAACGTGTATATCTGTTACTACAGGATGGCTCTACACTCACCTATGATCTCTATCAACCGATAAATGAAGCTGAGGGTAAACACGAAATAGTCATATAGAATAAATCTTTAGAGCATTTTGATATTTCAGATGATGTCACCATTGCTATTTGTCCAGGTATTGGCAATACCTCAGAGAGTGTGTATATACGCACATTCGTACACTATTCACAAATGCATGGCTACAGGTGTGCCGTACTTAACCACATCGGTGCACTAAATAGTGTACAAGTGACTTCAACGCGCATCTTTAGCTATGGTAGGTGCATTAAGTTAGTCTTTTTACATATTAATAATTAATTTCCATCACTTTCAAGGGCATACGGATGACTTTTCCGAAATGGTTAACAATTTACATAAGAAATATCCAAATTGCCGGATTGTGGCTGTCGGTTTCAGTTTAGGTGGGAATCTCGTGACTAAATATATGGGAGAATCAGCAAAGTCAAAACCGCACACCATACTTGGTGGCATATCGATTTGTCAGGGGTACAACGCAGAGGAGTAAGTGTTGCTATCCATTTGGCATATGTGAGACTGCAGAGCGGGCTTTCTTTCTGTCTGTTTGCCCCTCTGACTGCATGTCAATTGTTTCATGGAATTTGAAAATTAATAATAATAAATTGACGATTTTCATTTGCAGAGGCACGAAGTGGCTTTTGAATTGGCAAAATTTCCGCCGCTTCTATCTATATGTGATGACAGAAAATGTGAAGAGTATTATACTGAAGCATCGTCATGTGTTGCTGTCGGACGAGGTGAAAGCACGTCACAATTTAAACGAACGCGAAATTATCGCTGCCGCTACACTGCCAGAATTAGATGAGGCTTATACACGTCGTGTGTACAATTTCTCCACTACGCAAGAGCTATATAAGTGGAGTTCATCACTACATTTTTTGGACAATATCGACAAACCAATGATTTTCATTAATGCTAAAGACGATCCATTGGTGCCAGAGCAGCTTTTGCCACCCATTAAAGAATTCGCATGTGAGTTTTCAAAATATATTTAATTTATACTAAATAAATTTGATGAAGTAAACTTAAATAAGTAAACATAATTATTAGATATCACAAACAAAGAAGAGATTAAAGAGATGAAAGAGATCTTTGTTCATGATTAAGTTGATTTTAATTTGTATGAGACACCCTGTTCCTCTTACTTAAAATTCTATTTGCGAAAGCTTTGACTCGGTTTGTGTACCTGTCTGGGCAAATAGAGTTCAATGGCAGGAAAGCAGTCGTGGCCGAGCGGTTAAGGCGTCTGACTAGAAATCAGATTCCCTCTGGGAGCGTAGGTTCGAATCCTACCGACTGCGAAGCTCTCTCAATATCTTCTTTTTCGTTTTTTTTTATACTTTTTAAATATATAATATGTTTTGCAGCGTCCCGCCCCAATGTGGCATACATTGAATTGGCACATGGTGGACATTTGGGATTCTATGAAGGCGGATTAATTTACCCTAACCCAGTTACATGGTTGGATCGCACTGTGGTTGCCATGGTTGGCTCCATAGTAATGCTACATATGGATTCTGTATCTGCTACACAAAAAGTTGGCTATGAATAGGGGAAACAACTAATTTCACACACTCCCAAAAATAAATGGAAATCGCACTTAAATAAATATATAATGCGAATGAGGAAAGGACACAGTACAACTAAGTTCTCTAAGCATATATGTATGTATGTAGAAAAAATGCACAAACCATGGACATTTCCTTTGATAAACTTGTAAAATTAAAATGTTTACTTTTGTTGAATTTTTAATTCGTATTTGTTCATCCAAACATAAATTCGAATCCACAAGGAAAAAAATGAGAAAATGAAATATAATAAAACAATATAATGTTTTCTGCATTTGTTGTTTTTATAATTGTGCAAAATGAAAGAAGAAAACTTAACTGTGTAAAAAAGTTATTCAAAGACTTTGAATAGAAATTCCATTTTTTCCTAAATGTATTTTTAGGTAAAATTAATAAGTCTGCATTTGCCAAGCAGTTATTTATGTATTTTTATAAGTGTGAATAAATTGATTACATTTATGTACGTAATCTTCCTATATTAATTGCGCATGTAGCCACAGATTTTTTCACTTTAACTTTTAAGGAAATTTATATAGCTTTTTAACTATTTATGATTCTGTATTTATAATCAATAATTTACGAAAGTTCTGCATCTCAATTTTATCACAATCGTGGCTGTAATGCAAACTGTAATAAAATTCATTTTATTATTATTGTATTTTATTTGGAATTAGTTTTTGCATGTTAATATTTTATTTAAATATTCTTGCTTGTGCTTTAACTTAGGGATTAGTGACAAGTAAATTGTTTAACCGATGACGATGCTAGTAATTAAAAATTTCTTTGTTTTATTTTTAAAACAAAAGAGATAAGCTTTAACTCCTGGTAAAATTAAACTTCATAAAGTTAGACTATTTGCTTTCAACATCATTTCACTATAAGTTACCTTATTTTTGCTTTTAATATATATATAACTAGTGATTTCGCCATCAAAGGCTAACAAATAAAAGTGAATGTTTTTTTTAAAAGAACTTCCTTATGAAAATTGCTCATATAATTTGTACTTAAGTTCTTTTATAAATGTGATGAAAATAAAAGAAGATTTCTTTGTAATTTAAATGTATGTTAACATTTTTAGTTATAATTTTATGTATAAGTTTGCACTTTTAATTATTATGTCACGACAACTCTTGCAGAAACAGATTGCACTCATTTAAATAAAATTCTCAATATTATCATTGTCATTTATAGCAAACAGAAGAAAACCACACATTAAACGTAACAAAGTATTTTGCAAAGGCCTTATTTTAATGAGAAGTATAAACATGCTATTTTTGAAATGACATTTTTTAGACACATTGTGATTTTATTGTCCTTTTTTATTAAGATAAAACAAATTTATATATGCGTATGTCTATTTGACGTTTTTCAAAAAAATTCAAAATATTGAATAACTAAAACCATTTAATTTCGATAACACCTAACTTCAGGTGCAAAATGATAAAAATAAAATATATTGGCCTTGAACTCAACCTTTAGTCACAGAAAGTGGCATTAACTTTCCATCGGGTCATAGCTTGTAAAAGCAGAAAAAATGTTCACTTTAACCGACTTAATCAAAAATTTTGATAAATGTTATGTTATATTGCTTATAAAAAAATATTGAAATGTTCATAAAACTATAGGTGTGTTCAATGCCTCTATAAGCAAAAAACAAAAGATAATAACCACGAAGTGTAAGTGTGAAAAAAGTATTGCAGAAGTATAAGACATAAAATTAAAAAAATCACATATTTCAAAATGATTTAACGTTTGTGTATGTAATTCGATAAAAATAAATAACAAAATGAAGAAGAAAAAGCTATATATAATAAAGAAAATTATGATGAAACTTACAGCTAATATTGTGGTTTTATTTTATGTTCGGATAGCTTACATCTCGTCCATGATACTGTGTTGAATGTTTCATTGTGCTCCCTAAGAGTTTAAATTGTCCAACCCGCATTGTACTAACACTATTGCTGCTAAGGCTTGAACGCGAAACATTCGACATCTATAGGGTCTTGTTAGATCCATCTATGGATCTCAAGATTGATAGAATTATGTTTGTTGAACTTAAAGAGTGAGTGAGTAGAGTTTTGGGATAAATTTTCTCTTAAGTAGATAAAAAGAGCTGTGTTGAACAAAATTTACACACTGTTTACACAAAAATCACAAAACGTATAGTCGTCTAATGGTTAACAGTATTTTAAATTTATTAAAATATATGAATAAACCTAAAAATTTTAAAATCTAAAATAGCACAATGGGACGAAAAAATTGGTATGCAGTCGTGGCCGAGCGGTTAAGGCGTCTGACTAGAAATCAGATTCCCTCTGGGAGCGTAGGTTCGAATCCTACCGACTGCGCAGAAAGAAAGTTCATGGAGTTTTCAAGAAACTTTGTTTTTTTGCAGTTTTTCTTTCTTTTTTCCTTGCTTTTTTCTTTACTTAATTATTATATTTCGTACGTATATTAAATTAAATAAAACAAATATTAAAGGTTTGCTTGATATCGGCAATTGAATTTTGTCATTTAAAAAACGTCCAGCAACAAGAAAGAAGTTGGAAAAATAAAATTCCTGTCACCGATTAAGTAGGCGAATTTAACTCATTTGATGGTTCGATGATTTATTTTGCAGTGTGTACTTCCACTTTCTTGGCTGATCGATGACAAAGCTCAAATATGAGCTGCACTGGTTTATATGCACAAAGAATTTGGATTTACCGTATAGTCAGCGCAGTCAGAAGATGGGAACAACACACTGCAGCTTACAAACAAAAATTACGTAGATAAATGTAGATAACAAATTGCAGTTTGCGCCTACCGGTTTATGCGAAGGGACAATGGCACAAACAAGTGTGAAGCTGTAATTGGAAACATATGTGATTAGTATGATGATTAGTGACAATTTAAGAACTTAAGAGAGATTACAAATGAGACATACAACGGTAAAGGAAACTTAAATATTAAATGCAACATAAATATGCATGACATTAATGTGGACACGAATATATAACAATTCCCTTCTGAAAAAAAATAATGGAAAAGTTAGGTAAATAGAAGGTATTTTAATTATATATATTTTGATATAATTCGGAAACCTAATTTTCTTATTTAAAAACCCTCGTTCGCTGGTAGGGTTCGAAATTTGTTTTTATTGTGCTCAATTTTTTATTTTTTTTATGTGCTTTACTAGTTGATACGGTCGGTTTGAAAAAAATAAATAAATTCTGGCACTCATATGATGCGAACACGTGATTAGCTCTAAGTTTTTAATAGTACCTAAGATCTTCATTGGCTTAAGCAAAGCGCCCGTGAAAAATTCAACTTGAGTTGAGAGAGGGAGAGAGAGTTGAGAGCAATCGATGTGATTTCCTGACGTTTATACTGCGACGAGAAATTTATCCCAAAGGAACAACAGGGAATTTTGGTAAGACAATCCATTAGTTAAGAGGGGGCAGAAAGAACGGGTTATTGAGCAAACCTTTATTATTTAAAATACATGCCTTCCCAATTTTGGCGAGCAGTCGTGGCCGAGCGGTTAAGGCGTCTGACTAGAAATCAGATTCCCTCTGGGAGCGTAGGTTCGAATCCTACCGACTGCGAACTGTCAGGGAATGGGCGAACTTTCCTTTTTTTTCTGACAAATTGAAGGATATTATATAAATGTGTAAAGCAAGTAATCGATAATCTATTGTCCACTAATAAATATGAAAATTTCAAAAATATGTGCACCCGATTGTTTCTGCACAGTTACACACCTTTATAGAGTGGCTAAGTTTCACCAATAGGTGTCGCTTTGAGCATTAATATTCTCCGGCTTTAAACATGATGAAAATTAATTTACACAAATTCAAATGCAGGTTAGTTTTTCGATTATAACCATTGAAGAGTGTTACGTCATGTCATATGGGGCCATATAGCGGTAAGATATTCGAATAGTGAAATATAAGAGAGTTCACACACAGATGTCTAGAAAGTAACGGATAAGGGTCACCTTATTTCTGAAGAAAAGTGGGAACAGTGGCACACATATCTACCTCAGCAGCATACCTTAAAATTAGTTATGCTGTTCCAGCAATAATGTCCAACAAAACAGCTCAAAAGCGTTTCTTTTTAAAAAATTATTGCGTATTTTTATTAATTTCGCTTAGTTTTTAATAATGAATGTATGTTGATTGCTGCGCCCATTGCCACTCTCCGTTGCAAAGCTACGCTATCGCTAAATGTAGATATGAATAAAATGTATAGATGGACTTTCTGGCGCGAAAGAGGTTAGATTATTGAATTAAGCCTATTGTAGAAACAGCTTGAATTAATTTCAAGTATTCGAACTAAATTCTATAAAAGTGTATTTGTATATCGACCTTTTTTAGTCTATTACCTGGGATATTGATCCTAATATTAATAATCAAGCTTGTAGACCAGTGACCTGAAAGAATTCAACTGTTCTTATTTGACAATAAAAGTGTATACTCATGTTTGTAATGCTCTCGGCTTAACGAAAAAACTTACTTAACTACTTAACTACTGGCCAGCTTCGTTCGGCGTCAACTTCAGTGCCAAGGTTAAGCATACAATTTGGATAACCGATAAGACTGCGTTAAATGCATGAATTGCTATACAAATATATAATATATTACGGTTAAAAGCTCGCTTAACAACAGAATATTGTCGTGATTGCTAAATTGTCTGATAGAACTTCCGATTTTGTATAAAATACAGTTATAAGGTGAATTAAATCACAGTTGAAACAGAACACAGTTATGAAACAAAGCATAAAGATGAAATTCGGTATAACGGTAATGTTTGTGATTATGCTTTTCACAGCCAAAGGCAATCAAGCAAATGCTGTAGAGCGTTGCACAAATGCTTGTCCGAAACATTTGGATCCTGTTTGTGCCGTTTCCGGTGACGAAAGTGCTGCAACGGAGACCGGTGCGGTAGGCAAAGGCGTCGTGTACCGTTACTTTCATAACGACTGTTTACGGCGATATGCGAGTTGTAGCACCGGTACAGGTGAGAGTGCTTTCTAATTATTTAATAATTCTCTTTTCCTATTAGTTTGTGGAATATTTTATGTTCTTTTTTATAGTTTGGCGCATCACATCTTTGTCGCTCTGTCTCAAGCATGTCGATCCCTTGGTGCGCGAACAGTGCTTACGTCCTTGTCCATTTATTTATGAACCAATATGTGCATTTAACGGCAAGGGGAAGGAGATTTTCGGTAATAGATGCATTTTGGACGTTGAGAACTGTCTCTCAGTTGATGGTGAGTAAGGTTGAAAGTGTTCGAAGGGTTGAGGTCTTGGCTAAATAGGGGAAAAATTCGAATGGCATCAAAAGTGCTCAGATTTCTTAATTTAAAATTCGGCTATTGTCTTTAAAATTTTAGTTTTCTTTTTTTTTTTTGTAAATATTTCCTATTTTTCAAATATCTTTTCTTTTCAACCTTCAGCATGGACTTTGTTAGATGACAGCGATTGTGGATTATAATTTCATATATATACATGCTAACATATTATACATATACATATATACATGTATCTGCAAGTATTAACCAAATTTGTATTTGAAATGTTTACCTTGAAAGTTTGCTAAATAAAAAATATTTCACATAAAATTTCACAGTTTTTATTATTTTATTTAGCATTTCTGTTTAATGTTGCAGAAATTATACAAAAAATATTACCTAGTATTTATTGTTACAGTTACTTTCGTTTTTCTCCTTGCTTTACAATATTACTAATTTCTTCCACTAATACTTAGTCTCAGTTTATACGCTTACCTATAGTCATTGTTTTTGTGATTTAATAGTTATATTTTTTACTAGATAATTATGTATTATTTATAATTTTTACTTTACAACATATTTCTGTTATATTGTATAAACTCTTTTTTCTTTTACAATATTCAGTTAGGATGACATTAAATACTTAGTTAGTTTTCTCTAAATTCATAAAAACTTACTTAAACTTAATTAACTTACAACAACTACCACTATTTCTTCTTTAACTATAGTTACTTCCAACTTATTATAAGCATAACTGGAATAATTTGCACTCAGCACAGTACCCAATTTTTTGTACATAAATATTTTGGCTAATTCATTTTTTATTTATAAATATTTTAAATGATTTGGAGCATATTCGGACATTTTGTATGATGAATTATCCACCATTTTGTTTAGCTCTTACACATAATTATAGGATATTTATTATTTAACTTAAGCATACATATAAGCCAGAGTGTGCTTGTTTTGAGTTCAGAAATAGGTACTCAAATTAAATAAATATATTAAAGAAAAAAATGAATTAATAAAAAAATAAATAAAAGTAAAAAAAAGTTGTATTAGATATCAATATTCCATTGTACACCTAAAGATTTTTTTATATTTTCACAAATGATTTGTGTTGAAATAGATATTAATTCAGCATTAGTTTCAGTTTACAAAATTTAATTGAATATACTTCAATTTATCTCGCATATTTCCTACAGTTTCACCTACAATTTTATTATGTGTCAGTAGAATGATTAATATTTTTATGTATTTACTTATTTATTATATATAATTTTATACAAACATATCCCGTTTTAATGCAAGTCACGGCTCTGTGTATGCACAGATGTACAGTTAGACCAACCAACCAACAGACATTAGCGAATCCGAACAAATATTAAATCAGGCACGAGTAAATAAGTGACAATTAAAAAATCTCCACACAAATTATGCGCCATAAATCATTTATTTATTGAGTGAATAAAATATTTACTTGCAAGTTTAATGTGCAATGTAAATAAAATTTGCAGCACACAGTCGACTGCGTAAATATGTAAGCAAAAACCATTCGTGTGTAAAAATGCATTTAATTCAAACGCACACACCCATACACACGCACACCCACACACACACACACACACACGCGCTCAGACGCGATGATGTGGTGTTAGGCTGTGCGCTTTGGCATTATTAAATCTTAAATTCTATGTTTGTTGTGCAACAAAATGTGTGCATGTTTCTTTTATCACATTCAGAACAACAAATAAATACCATTATTATACCGTTATTGTGCATTATTAATAGTAATTTACAAGTATTGTATCTTCTTATCTTTAAACACTATTTACTTTCAGCTAATTGAGTTTCACATTGAATTTATAGAAATTTATAAACAGTTGAGTGCACACAATACAAATGAGTTTGATAAAAATTTAATTAAATTGAGAGTTGCCACCATGCGTTAAGTACGAAAATATCTATTGTATTGTATATTGTTTACATATAGCTCCAACTATTCTAGTTGTACGATACTTTCTAGCTTTAAACACTTAATTTTGCTTTATACTCGATTTAGATGAACGAAAAGTCTATATACAGGACTGGGTTTGCTGGGATACTGTAAATGGAGTACGCCAAAAAGGCCAAAAGTTTCACTTCCTTCAGTTTACTAAAAATGTTTCGGTTTGTTATGTTTTTCAGCGCTGGCAGTTTGGGCGGTTAGAGTAATAGTAACCCTCAACTTAATCGAAACAAATATAAGCTAAAATAACTGGAAAAGAAGTATTGCAAAGATACGGAGTAATAGAATGAAGTGGAATGGAAAATTGACATAATTTTGTGGATGAATATGGTTTTAATATTACTGACAAAAAAAAAAAATTGACTCGCAAAATCACTAAAGCTATAATTGCTATGAAATTATAACATATAATTTCACAAATTTTTAACAATTACTTGGCTGCTTTCTTTTTCCTCTTCGCTACATGTAATCTTTCTTAACGTTTTTTGTGACATTAGCATCAGTATCTGAAATGACATTATAGTTTGACCACGATACTTATCGATTACGATATCTGTCATATGAGAATTGCGATCTCGCTCCGAAAGCGCAAACTAACATGCGTTGAATGCTGTACCGAATTGTAATTTTTCTCACTTTATGTTTGTATAAGTATGAGTAAAGGTTGTTGTCGCCTTCTTGCTTAATTCAAGCCAAATGCATTCACGATTTAAATTATTTTATTGTGCGTTTCTAGTTGTCCTAGTTGAGATCATACATAAGCTTTTCCGCATTGTTTGGTGCCTCGCAATCAAAAGAGGCCATCATTAGTTCTGAAACGATGCACATAAAAGTAAATCATTTAAATTGTATTACTCTTTACATAAGTTAACGTTTATGAATTACAAATTTACTGGCAAATATGCATAATAAAGCTACATAGTGTAACCTTTTATACAAAGATATTTATTATGCAGTTATCTACAAGCAGAAAGGCTTCAAAGTGGCTTACTTTTGTATATTTTTGTTCAAAATGTTTTGCTTCTCTCTTTTAAAAATTTGAACAAGGTCAAGTGCCTGCTGATTAGTTCACAATTTATAATTGCCAAACCACATTAGCTGAATTGACTAAACCATTGTTCATGCTTCGTTTTGTTTTGCCTTGAATGATGGCGCGTGCGGAATGCTTTCTTTCGAGAATACAGAGATTTTACAATGCCCTCTGCACACAATACTCACATTGTTCTGCTGGTAAATAAGCTGAAATTTCACTATTGATAAAATGCCATAAATGTCGTCCAGCTTTGACGTAAACACACACATTCATATATACATACAAATAGCTGTACATCAAGTTGACACACTTCGCAAGAGCAAACCGCCCACCAACCGCCACTTCGTCTGCTCTCTCATCGGATGTGTTGAGCTGCTGCATTGATTGCTGGTTGCCTCGGTAACACTTTGTGTGTGTGGACTAACGAAGCTCTTGGTTACAACATTTAATGGCTCGCCGTTTGCTAACATTTTCGTCTGAAATTCCAACTTATCTACTTAGACCATGTTTTTATGGACTTCTTTATTATCATTTCGTTAGTTTTGGACATTTGTCTTGGCGTGTGAGGAAATCGCCGCTTTTCGACAGATTGTGAATGTGTGTATGCCATGCCACTTGTTAACAATGAGAACCTTTTTTACATGCTTGTAAATACACTTAAGCACACATAAGCGGAAATGTTTAAAATGCATTAAATATTTGAGTGCTTTAGGGGGAAATTCGAGTCTCTCAATGCAAAGCTCAATCCAAGGGCAAATATTGTAGTCCATTGATTTGATGATATTTGCCATTTGCCACGCATGCATACACACATACTTACTTACGTACTTACGTACTTATAAGCATCATGCGATTTGTGTTACTACTTTAAATATGTATTTAGTTGTGACTGCAATTGGAACACTTACCACGCTGCATGGGTAAAATTTCGTGGAAAGTTGTATTTGGCGATGCAGGTGGTGAGGATGATGAGTTTCCTCGGAAAACTCGCTCTCAGCGAAACCTTTTCATAAGCACTTAACGTGCAATAGTAATTGCATGACTATGAGTTATTTTCAATTTCCGTCTGCACATACCTTTCAAATGAATCATTAGCGCTTTGCTCACGCACCGCCATTTGCGGGCCAATAAGCAGGGCGAATCGGGGCATAAAGGCGCTTGGTTATGCTCAGTTGCAGTATAAGTAATGACAATGGCAGTTCTGGAGAAGGTAGTGTTATTCTTGCAGCAAATATGGTTGGGTACTATATAGGGGAAACCTTGTGAGAAATTATGGAAGTAGTTGAGAATTACAGATTTAAATTGCGCTACGAATAAAATAATTTGATGCTAGTTGTAATTCCAATATTGGTGAGTATAGACGGTATTATCTCGATTACTAAGAAAATTTGTGGATAATCGATTGTGATTTTGCTATTATTTTAGCAGCTTGAGATTTTCATCAAATTATTTTTAGGGAATGCGCCCAGAAACTTGTTGTAGCATTACAACAAACTGACACGTTTCTGATACGATCTATACGATTATATAAAACTATAATATATTATATTACTAACTAATTAATAAGGACTTGAGCCATAAAGCTGAAGTTATTTCTCAAACGAATGTATTGCTTTGCTAAGCTTTTACGTTCTCTCTAATTGCTATTGCATTTTCCTGTGGGCTTGCTCATACTTACATATATGTGTGCTATCTACATATGTAAGTATGCACAATGTTCATCCGCAATGGAAATGAATGATATTTGAACGGTTTTGTTAGAATAACGCATTCTAATATCCGAAATAAATTCGATTCGATTTCAAAGATCTCTTTGTGCTGCTACTTGTTGCAGCTACTGTACCTGTTATTGTGGAAAGATTTTTATCACAAGAACTGTTTGCCTTTTTGTTATATCCTTAAAGGGTGCTTATATTCTTACTTTATTGGATTTCGAAGTTTATCGTGCAAATAATGAATAATTTTCAAGGGTAACTGATATAGCTTGACTTGATCTGGTAGAATCGGAGTATTATTTAACCATAATTAAACTAGAAAACATTAATTTGTCATAAATTGTCATAGACGGACATAAGTAGAGACATAGGTGGTTTCCCTCACATGTGTCAAATAAACAGACTACATTTTCAATATCTTTCCCTATTATAATTATATATATTATAAAGTATATTATTTATATATTATAAAATATTTAATAAATTATAGTACACATTTATTATTCTCTCCCATACATTTGGTTAACATAGAAAACGTAAGGCATGAACCCTGCTTAAAATCAAGGGGTCACTGAAATGTTATTTTGTGCGGAAAGAACAACTTCTTCACCAAAGAAAGAAACCAAGTGGCACTGAAAATGTTGCCAATTTGTTTAAACGGCTGATGCAGGTTGTGCGATGCTTGGCGAATCGAAGACAGTTGATTTGTGAAATATTTTCATGAAATCAGTTTAATATAATTAAGTATTGCAAAATAAACTGATGACATCGGTGCAAACTTTCCTCAGTCGTCTTTCCGGTGGACTTCGTAATGTATGTTTCGGTCATCAAGATTACAATCACGATATCTTAATTAAACTTTCTGTGTATGCTACTAATAGAATACGCTGATTGGTGCCAAAAACGTTCGTAGCTCTCGTGCACAACATTTCCATAATAAAAATGTGCAGATCTCTAGAAATATTTCACACAATTTAAGAGAGTGCCTAATATTGTGCAATTATCAATTATTTTGTTTATATATTATATATTATAGTATAATGGAAAAGCTGTGTAGATGTATGCAGCTAATCCCCCCCTCTCCACCGCAATGCACAAAACACACAAATCATTTTTGAAAAACAATGAATGAGCCCATTCAAAAACTTTATTTGCCACTCAAATAATTTCCTGACCTGTTGCTACTTCACGCACTTCCCCCGCGCTGTGCACATACAAACAGCCAGCAGCAGAAATGCGCTCTAATAAATTATGAATGAAAGGGAAAATGCGATAAATAAACATAGAGATTGAGATGGGCGAACCTTGAAGGAGCAACATACCCACAAATTCTTTGAAATTGTTGCAGCAGCTCTTAAATTGAATTAAAATTATTACGGAATTTAGCTTAGTTTTTCAGCTAATTCCTATGTTTGCCGCTGACGCCGGGTAATTGGCAAAAGGCACGTAAAACATTTGCTACAACAACAATCCTTCAACGTTATTAGCTGCCAAGGAAAGTTAGCAGCAAAGTTTACAGTAACGCAGGCGACGCGCATAACTAAGGATGACTAGGCGGTAGGAGCTTGACGATTAACTTGAACAGTGAAACGAAAGTTAAGTTTATTGTTATAACTATGCAGTTGTTGCTGTGGTATGCGTGAATGTGCAGTTGTTGTTATGGCTGGCAGGGCAACTCGAGCCGGACGACGTGGCACACGGCTGGCGAGGTGTGGCTCGAGGCTGCGCGAAATGCCAACGCAAAAGTGGCTGTTGGGAACCATTTAAGGCACTTGACCCACATACACAGTTGAAAGCTGGGCGCGACATATGCGTACATGTATGTGTGTGTCAGTGTGTGAGTGAGTTTAAAGGAGCGTGCTTGTGAACGCGCTTATGTTTGCCTTTGTGTGTGCGTGTGTGCGTGTGTGCGTGTGTGCGTAGGTAAACAACTGCTTCAAAAGCTATGTAGAATGTATGTGCCGCTTGGCTATGTTTGCTTTGTATCTTTTGGAACGCTTACAGGCACTTAACGTAAACAAAAGATCTGCTCATTATTTGCTAGCCTTTTAAGATTACATTGTTATGCAGCTCGGCAGCCAATGCGCTCGTTGCGGCTTTAAGTTTCTCCTTCTTTGCATGCATATATTTCGTTGAATTTAAGCCTGCGGTTAAACGCAATATAAAAACCTTATACATTTATTTAACTTCGCCACAGTGTACAAGTGAAAATGCCGACCGCAAATATGCACATACACTACTTATGCACACGCGCGCACGCGCACCCACATATACATACTTATACATAAATAACCCTGCTGTGAGTCGTTGAACTAGTTAGGGAAGGCCTTGTTTAGAGACCAGTCGGAAATTATACCAAGAATAAAATGATTTATCAACGAGTTCTTTTTTGTTTAGTTTAAACTGATATTTGGAAAATCTAAGGTTTCCGAAATATAGTTTATATTATTCTAATAAACAATTTTTTTTTATGTACTTATAAATAATTTTCTTAAAATTTTTACTTTTCTAAATCCAAACTGGCGAATTTTCTAACTAATTGATAGTTTGAATATATGGAGAACCGATAATGGGCTGACTAGTGTCAGCTAGATCGCTTATAGCTAGTTAATTTCACTGCTGGGTTATAATGAAAAATATGCGTATACAAACAAACTGTGGAAGTGAACGAGTCAAATAATGAAAATAACCGAAACAAAGTGGCTCACTAGTGACCAAATGGCGGTAGTAAGAGGGCAGCAAGGCAAATGGTCAATTCAGATATCACATGCGCCTGAAATATGACGCCCACAATGGTGACAAATTGTATATTTTCGGCAAGGAAGGTTTAATTATTCTCTCTTAAAATATACAATGAATATATATATATACAAGCGTAAGAAATATAATGTAAGAATGCGCGGCTCTTACATGGTCGGCTGTGTGGCAACTGCATAACACTCATAACACTCACTCATCTCATCTCTATCGTACTTTCATAAAATTGATTAAAATGCAGTACAATTAAAAAAAAAAACTCCACTTGTTGATTGTAAGTATTACTCGTTATGTTTTCATATCGGTCAGCGAACGTCGGCACTCTGAAAATATATCATAATACAATCTCAACACAATTTATGTGTCTCAAATTTTACATTTCTGTTGTTTTCACTTAATTCCGGTGTCCTTATTATATACTCAGTACGGCTGCGTTTGCTCTACCACCAAGGCCGGTATGGCCGTGCTATTATTATTGTAGCTATGGTTGATGTTGCAACTGTCAAGTTGTAAACAATATCATTGTTGTTGAAAACTTGTTGAGTCGTGAAGTACCCACCAAGTGGCTTATTTATGCATGTACATTTGTATGTGTGTATGTGTGTATGTATGTATGTAAGTATGCACGAGTACAGTCAAAGTCATGCACTGACAATGCGATTATACATATTTACAATGTCATCAGTTGGAATTTTCAGCCAGCTGTTCAGTTGTACACGGAAGTAAACGGCGGTGCGTTAGGTATATACAGTTTTTAAAAGAGTTGCTGTAGTGTATTTTCATAAGTTGCATTGCAAGTTGGAATATGCATATTTGTAAAAAAAGTATATAAATAGGTATATACATACATACATTTCTATCAACATTTTGCAAAGCCCTCATACTTCGTGCATATTATGAAGTTACTTCCTTATTATATTTGCTTCAATTTATTTATTTATTAAATATAAAAAGTTACTCATATGCCCTTAGGTGAGTTCTTGGTTGAGCAAGAACTAATAATAAGCGCTGTAAAGCATGGCAACAGCATATAGACTTCGTGGTGCTGTACAGCGTGCGTTATAGCTTCTATTAGCGGTGACACCTCACAAATTTTAGTTTTTTATATCAAAAATTAATGTATCATTGAGAATACGCACAAGAATCTACATTAAATAAGCATGGTATAAGCAACACATCAGCAACAATTAACAGCGGTGGTCAGGGAAAGCGGCAACTGGTTTGAATAATATAGATTTTCTATTTCGTTCAAAATATCATAAATAATTCAAAGGAATAAGGTAAATAAATAATGGCTTGACCTTTGTCTGTCTGCTCACATCCATGTAGATCTTGCAACATTTATTTTATTAATGTTCTCTTAACATTCACAGAGATTCGTTTTCTATAAGTAGACATTAGTTAAAAGTAGTTAAAGTTTCTCCAACCAAGGCAAGGCAAGGCCGTTCCAGCTATTACCATCAACAGTCCTAGCAATGCAACTTAAAATTAAAATACTACCGCTTGATAGTCATTGTAGATGTTTACCTCAACCTCAACAGAGCTAATTCGCCTGAATTATGAAGCGAGTTATAATGCCCTAAAATCAAACTTAGAGTTGGTAAATTCTAGCTCCAAGTCAAACACTCAGCTTCGAACCTTCGTTGAAGTAGTTAAATTAACCAGATTTACAACTGCAAACCGCTCGTTCAGTTAGATTTTTTTAAAATTTTTTCAAGTTTTTAAATTTCAATCTAAAGAGTTTTGCTTTAGTAAGCCTCGAAAAGGTATTCGAAATTAATGTGCCATATATAAGTGTTTACAACAATGGTCAGTGAACACAAGAGAGAACAGTAAAATGAAGAAATGTGTAAAATGAGATTTGAAAAACGTTGTAAAAATGTGGTTCAACCACTGAAAGGCGCACCAAAAACCAATGATGGCTTTAAAGTACAATAACACACACACACACACACATATAAATCTTAGCATTGCGAAAGTATTTTTCACATATGCATAGCAAACATATGCGTACAGAATAAACGGTACTCTACTTACCGAACGTTGTTGGCTGAGCGGAATTCATTTTCGGATAAAATTTAATCGCTAGTGATATACTTATTTAAAGGCATACATTCACGTGCCACATAAGAGTACAAGCTAACACGAGAAGCAAGAGCAAATATTAAGCAGCAGTAGTAGCGCAGCGCTTGTGTTTGTGTGTGGCTAACTATAAGAGAGTATACGAAAAGTTGAGAATGTTTATAATGCGAAAGTATGTGCCCATGCCCATGTATGTGTGGGTGCGTGCGTGTGAGTGCATGGGCATGGCAAAGTGCAAAATCATAGCACACAACTTGAATTACAAGAATTTCCATGTTTTTAATGGAGTCATGGTGTGTGCATTCATCAAGAAAATTCATACATGTAAGCTACCATATGTACGCACGTATAAGTTGTGATATATTTACCGCTATAATGTGCATACACACGCACTTGTGCATGCGTTTGAATGAATGTCTAAATTTGCGTTGCGGCGCCACATGCACGCACCCATGCATCAAGCCGAAAGTGACCCTGGCCTCATCTGGCGAACGAGCAAGCACACATCTACCGACTGCAGCATGCAACGAATTTTAAAGTTTCGTACTACTCTACATATTTCATATAAGCACACACTTCTCTAAACATGTATTTGATTGCAAGATCATGTGTGTGTGTGTGTGTGTGTGGAAACTTTGTGTTGATGTAGGAAGCACTTGTGGCACGTGTGTGTATGAGTGCGTTCAGTCGGAATTGCGAGTGTTCATTGTAGGCTTAAGCGCCTAGACAGTATTTCCCTGTGAGTATGCTATATCTTAAACGCTCGGAATTCGTTGTAGAGCCTGCTATGTGAGAAGGCGTTCATGAGTGCTGTGCGAGCACTAAAAGGCATACATAGAGCGTTAAACTTGTCCAAAAATCACTCTGCTCGCATTGATGCTTTTATATAAATACATATATGCAAATGTATATAGACGAGTATACATACATATGTGTGTATGTATGTGCATTTAAAATTTCATTCAGATTTGATTCAGTAAGCTTTAATACATTTGAACTCTGTGTGGCATTCTGTGACAAAGTGTTGGTGCTGGTTATTCGACAGTTGAATTGCGTATGTACTTGTACAACCTGAAGCTTAGTTCGCTCTGCGGGTAGGGAGGAGAGGTCGAAAATTGTTTTCAAATCTGCCTGCACGCAGTTCACACAGAAGAAAATTGTATTAGGTGCACAGTTTAAATGGAGAATGGTAATTAAAAAAGATAAGGCTGTGCCAGTGCATGTGGATCGCATTGATAGGGTCAGCTTAGATACTAACATCTACTAAGGTGTATATGTGAATTGCAATTGAATCTTTTTTTTTATTTTCCTTATACCAGGAATATATATATATGTATATATGTTGGTTGCTCAACGATTTTTATTATAAATATTGTAAAAATGTATAGTCAAGACACGAACCAATATTTGACAGCTATTTAGCCAAGTTTCCTATCCACTCGCCTATAGTACTCAATATTACAATGATGTGCCATATGAATTTTAACAGATTTTAATTTTGAATAGCTTATGTTCGTCCACAAAACCAGGATTTCATTGATCTGTTAACGGTATTTCACGGAACACCTATGTGTTTGGTGATCACGTGATGTGAAGACTGTCCTCTGCCCTAGTAGACTGAAATTTGGTTCGCTAAAAGAAACAATTTTAGGGTTGGATTTTGAACAGATGCTGAGGAAGAATATTACAGTTCTACAATGAGGAGATATTTTTATAGTGCTACGCTATTATAAGACACCGATATAAAGTGCATCACATTTAATTTAGTTGGAGCGAGTTATCGTTTCCGACTAAAAAGCAAAAAAGCCTATTCAGTTCGTATATTCAGTCTGTGTTTATTATTACTTATCATCACCCTAATGTGCGCTTTTTTTAAATGCTACAAACTTAACGTTATTACGAACATTGGTCTGGCAAATGTTTTTTTTTTTGAAAGTTATATGTAGTGAAAAATGAAGACCCAAACTGATTTCACTGCAAGGAGCAAAATAACTCCTAAAGTTTGTTTGTAAATATGCAAGTGTGTATTAAAAAATATTGACTTATGTCTGCATGTTTTTGATAAGAGGACTAAGTCCGAGTTTGCTTAAAATGCTTCATGTGTTCTCGACTATGTGTTCAACGCAAAACTTCCTTCCTTGAATGGAAGCCATTTGAATATAGTTAATTGAAAAAGCAGAATTGGCTTCGATGTAGAGATATGTATGACTCATAAAATATCGCATATGTATATATATACATAGTCTAAAAAGCTATAGCTGCGCAACACTTGGCCGTATATAATGTATGTGGTGGGTCAAAGGTTAATGCTAATGAACTGATTGAATTTGATGAAATGTGCTAACGTTTCTTCCGAAGGCTATCGCTTTTACTATCCCAGATTTCTTTTTATTTCTGAACTTTTATTAAAAACTGAAAAAAAACAACAACAAAAATTCAAGAATTTGAAAAGTAGGGCCAGATATGGCTAGATTTAATCTCTCTCTCAAATATACGGCGAAGAATGTGTTCAAATTTAGTGAAGAATAATTTTGGTATAGCAATTATTATTTTCGAATTAACTTTGGCTCTTGAAGAGTTCGAAAAAAGAGAGCAGATAAATGCAATTTTCGCATTAAAACGATGAGCTATATCTACTTCGGGTTGAGTGAATTGCAAGCTAATTTCTAGTGCCTAGAACGTCGGTTGTTGAGACAAGCACGAGTTCTATGATTTCTGCCTCATACTTTTCAATGCGATATCCACAGTCACTGTGGTGGGGAAGGTTGATTAAAATGAGGCGGCTGATTTATTGGTGTCGCATGGCCAAAAATATCGCTGGACCGAGTGTCTGCTATAGTTATATGAGGCGGCTATTATAGTAATTCTTCTTTCTTTGATTAAAGTTTTGTGTAATCCTTAGATTCTCCGTCATACAACTCGGAATCAGCAGCTATAAATGTTGTCCAGTGGATTCGTCACGCAAATAAATTAATCATGTTCTAGTTAACGGTTAATAGGACGCCTTCTTCAATCTCACCTAACTCGGACTCATGTATGAGTTTTAATTTTGTAAGTATTATCTATTTTGAAATTTCTATAAATATTGTTTTTACCTAATGTCGGTTTTTCTAAAATTTACTGCACTAATTTTCGAACAGCAATGTTAATAATTCCTATTAAATTATTTATAAGAGAAGAGAAGAATTATTTATATTCCTTCCTTGCGCTTAAAAGCTTTAATTTTTGCTCGAAATCGGCACTCTCTAGTTTGATATTTTAGTACTTGGTACTTTGAGATTCGCTTGCATAAATTGAGAATTTTAATTGTATTTTCTCCCTCAAATTTCTTCACTAAAATAAAAGAAACTAGCGAAATAAAAAGCGCAAGACAATGAGCAGCTATTCACTACAGTAATGTCGCCAAGAAGAAAATTGAGGAAAACAAAGCAAATGGAATATAAGAATAATTATTGTAAGCATTAAAAATGGCGTTAAAATAAAGAATAAACAGAAGAACTAAGACAAACAGCGCGAGGCAACGCAAATAAAAGTGCAAGAAATTAAAGAAATTTGAAATCCTTTAAGCTCAGCGGGATATAGTAAACTAAGTAACCACAGAGTGCAATGCCTCTCAGAGAGAATGGGAAGTTTGCAGCAACCGAGGGAGCTGGGAAGTGAACTTGATGTAGTGACATTTTATGTATGCACAAAGGAAAATGCGCACACAGTGCTGCCAGACCCACGATTCGTGTGTGTGGGTGTGTGCTCTAGCAGATGATTACTTGAGTGGCTGCCTTAGTGATGTACGCAGCGCACAAATTAAACTCACTTAGCATCCGCCAAAGCAGATAGAGCAAAGCAAAGAATATATAAATGCCGCAGAAATGCTCACAGGACCTTGCAAATATGCGATGCCTTTAACGCAATAAGCAATGCGTCGCTGGTCCCTATCACTACTGCTACCGCCACCTCCTCTTCTCCTTGAAACGCTTATGCTACTGTTAGTTTAGATAAATGCACGCAAAATGTACACAGAAGAGTCAAAAAGGTTCCGTAATTATTTCTGCAGCGGTTGTGGAAGGACACAGTCGTCGATTTAAAGTGATTTTTCGACTTACAACGGGGAGCTGCATGCACGCGGCAAGGTCAAGTCAGTCGGGAGCTAGAATCTGCCGGGACTTCAGTACAAGTGATAGATGTATAGCCGAGCTTTGGTACTACCGTTTTTCTTTAAAAAAATTCTAAAATTTTAAGCTTTTTGAAAATGTTCTAATCTGGTGAGAATGGTGAGAAGAATTCCTACAAATGGAGGTCTTCCTTGATGATTATTGATAATAATGAAATTCGTTTTTGTATAACCCTATTAAACTTGGTTTGGTGATAAACTGATTTGATCTTTGTGTCATAATGATTTTTCTGAAGCTCCAAAAGTTCATAGGTGGATCCGTAATTGGGTTTTGTGGGATCTTTTTGATGCATTAGGTCGGTTCAGTCTGCCACTTCAAAGCTCGCCTAAGGAAAATAATTACAAGGTGTGGGTCCTGTTTATCTCGGGTGAATACTATTTCTTTATTGACTGCTTAGTCTGAAGAAAAACTCTTTCACCTATTTAGAGACTCAGCATGATTTTTTAAACAATAAGAAACTACGTAGCTTGTACTTCCGCAAGCATATTCGCAGTAGTTTCTATATATAAACCTATACTGAATTGCGGCGTAAATTCTTCTCTCTATCACTTTGTTGTTAACCAAGCTACCCACCCGCACAAATAACAGACAAAAGCGAACTGCAAAATTATCAGTTCTGGCAACGGCTGTCGGTAGCAAGAGTTGTTCTTCTTGTTGTAATTTTTTGGTAACTGCTTTCATAAGTGCTGTTGTTGCCGTTTCTAGTGACAACAATAACCGGAAATTGTCAACTAGAGTGTAGTTTCTTGTCGCACTTAGATTCTTGCTGAGTTAGTTAGTCAGCTGGTTGACTCTTTGACTCATTGACTCAACGCAGGGCTTGAGTGTTTGGTTTGGTGCGGTTCGGTTCGTTTCGGCTGAGTGGTTGAGCCAGCGGTTGCAACTAGAGTTGGTTTGGATGTGGCATAGTTACAGGTTTGATACACTAGCTTGGCTGATTTTTTACTTACATATTTTGTTGTCTGAGCCGTTGGTGCCACTTCCTCCCTGACACACATTTGCACTTTTCACAACTCAGCTAGTGTGTTCGGTGTGGCTTGTGGTGGGCTATGGACTCAGAGTTAGAGCGGAGTATCGCATTTGTTGCGTCGTCGTTGCAATTATTGCAAGCTACGTCAGCAACAAAAACATCCAAAACTCATAGCAACACTACTAGACACAGTATTACAAAGGCTGTTTGTTGTTGTAGTTGTAAGTGTTGCAGAATATGAGTTCATCGTCAGTAGTCGTAGCAGCATTTGCTTTGTGGCATCGTGGGAATTGCTTCATGCGCTTATTTGCTGTTGTTGCATTTTCCATTTACCGCTGACTACAATTTTAATTTGTCTCATTGGGATGCCTGCAGCGGCGGCCACAGCAACAGTTTGGTTGAATGTGAGAGACAGTTTGAGCGGAGCAGAAGCATAAGCAGGAGCGGAAGTGAAGTGTGTTGTCATAGCAACGGTATTGGTACATATGAACCTCCAACTGTTATTGCTTTTTGTTTCGTGAGCAAGGAAAATAACGTCATGCCGCTTATTACCGCTTTATTCTTGCTGACGAAAATTTCCGAAGAATTCAGGTACTTCCTGCGGTGTTCTGAGCTTCATTGTACGTTTGCAAATTCCATGGTTGCGCATAAATGTATGCAATGAATTTGGGGTTTTCTTTATTTCGTCTGTAATTTTCCGCTATATTCCGACGCACCATTTTTGTTAGATTATTTAATATGTTTATAAGCATTTTTACGATCCCATGTTTGTTCTCAACAGCAAGTCAAAATGACTAGAGTGGAGGCCTGAATTTAACTTTTGCCCATCAACTCCAGGCTTTAAATTGCACAGGAATGAAGTTAAAACTTTGTTCTCTCAATTGATCGACAATTACACTTTGCAAGAAATTAAAATTCTCATAAGGGTGTGGGTATGAGGAGTTAAAAACGCCACACATATATATTTATTGGCATATTTTAGCATGGGTCGAAACATATAAGTTCCAGCACTAACTTAGTTGTATAGTTAACTCCCAGCTTGGTGTTTTATTGCATCTTGGGTTGATGAAATTTTTAAAACCCTAAATTTGTTTACATGGGCTTGGACAATAAGTGATTTAAACAGTTATGATCAAATGAAATACAAACAAAATGCATCACTCATCCTGTTTCCTGCTCCCGTAACTTAAATAACTGCTGCGGATAATGTACTATGACACCATGGGAAATCGAAAATTTGATCATTTTTGAAAATTATGTCATGTGTATGTTTTTTATCTTTATATCTCGTGCTGCTTCATGATAATGACATGCGTCATTAAAATAGATACTTTATCCGAGTTCTGTAACACCTGTATTTATTTATAAAAATTTCTGCAATCTCCTGGAATAACCCTGCATGTAAATGAATTTACATATGCAAATGCAAACTACTTGTCAAGAAAGCAACAATTCTTGCCTGAAAATGGCATTATTTTACATACCACACAAATGTATCTCAATTTACTCACTGACTTGCTTACATTTATTGAATGTCCTATTTCACAAAATGCAATTAGTAAAGTGATTACAAGCATACAATGTAGACAAATCAAATACCACAAAAGAAACAAAAATTTAATTCGTATCTTATTTACTAATGGAAAATCAATTCCGAATCTACGCAAGAGCCAGAACTGCCAGAATACCACAAAACATCTTATAGAATTTACGCACATGCAAAATACTTCTGAAAATAGCCTGCATTCAAAAGAAGTCGTTGTGAACTAACCAAAAACTAGTAAGAGCCACACGCTTTACTTGTCGGTCTACTATCTTTTTTCCATACAAACAACTGGTCGTTTTTGCTTGGTGATATTCTTTCTAAGAGATGACATTTGTCAGAGGAATTCGGTTAGAAAAATACCCTTCTCATACTAGTTCAAAATCAACCAAGCCACTCTTGTACAAGTATAGATCAGAACCATAAGCTCAAAAACAACTAATAAAAAAAAATTAAAATGTAAAAAGAAAACCGTTGCGAAAAAGTGAAAAAGTCGTTCAATTGGTGAAAAATTACATGTTTTTGGACTTATTCAGTACTCTGATATTCTAAATGTAAACTAGTTGTTTTTGGTTCAGTGCAACTCAGAGTTTTAAACTAGATTATTCCCATAATTGTTACAATGAGACGTACAACCTTAAAGACGTATTTGTATGTCATGCATGAATTATTTCCGAAAATGTTACAAAACAATATTTGTTCTAAGAGACAATAGAAATTGCAAGTCGCATGACAAGTGTGAAGGAGATTTAACTATGGCACTGTGTTACATAACAAGTGAATTGCCAATGTATTGTGTGTTCAATTTAACTAAATGCTCAATATTTGTTTTATTTGTGGCCAGTCCATGGCACCAGTATGTATGTGTGTATTGTCAGTGAATTGTACACTTAAAATAAGGCAGAATAATGAAATTGTCATCGAAAATTCCAACAACTCAAACTAAGCGATGAACGCTGGGTATCTGCTTGGCTTGTCGTTGTATTGTAATTCCGAAAAACAACCGAGTAACCACTAAGTGATTACAGCGTGCGAGTGAGTGTATGCTTGGTCTAGTGTGTGTGGTCTAATGCTACGCAAGTGGAAATTGACATTTCTATTTTTCAAAATCCTACACACTTCTGCATAGGGCGATTCATTGGCCCAAGCATGTACGTATGTATATATATGTGTTTGGCATTCAGCAGGTATCTACTTGCTTGCAGCTGTCAACTGCAATTGTTGCAATACTCAGGTACAAATGTACTATTGTATCATTTATACAATGAAATATGGTCTGTTCTATAAATTCATATATTCACGCATACAGAAATATATCCTGCGACAAACCACACACGCGCATACACAATGTTTAGTTGTAAAGTTTTCTGCTTGTAAGTTGCTATTGCAATTTTTCAACAACAGCAGCAGCGGTCGGTCACAGTTCATGGTTATCATCTGCGCAATTTTGCAATTTTCTTGGTGATTTCACTGTCCAATTTGTAAGGAATACAAGAGACGATATGTCTTCACAGAGATACACATGTGTGTTTATGCAAAGTTAAACACTCTCACATACTTACTGCCATGTTACTTCAAGAATATATTAAACCAAAATTTCGGATTGTGGATATGCTTTAGTATATAGAACGAACATTCGTGTTTACTTTTGAAATTTAAAGTATTGACATAAAATTCATTAATTGGGGTTTTGAGTTTGGTGAGATCCTACATTTGTAGAATAATATCGGAATGCGCACCACGAATCGGAGGAGTGGATCAGTGGATTTGTCAAACATCTAGCGAGGTAGTGCGAATTTGTACGTAGATAATAGAGTGATTCTTAAGTGTAGAAAAATTTTACTATTTATTTTACCATTCGTTCAAGGACTCGTCGTTTTTATTATACTTTTCATCTCAGTAGTCTCTGTGAGAATTTTGTAAGATATGCCAATTTTATTTTCAATATTATGCATTTTATTTCGGTTTTTCTTTCTTCATACTTTACTGATTTAGAATTGTAGTCATATATAATTTTAGCTTCAAGAAAATTTATTACATTGGCAATCCCATATTTGTAAGCGAAAAGCTTATTTGAACAAAAGTATTTAAAGTATTATAATCGTAATTGATTGTGAATATTTAATTAAATCAGGTGGCCACTCTGCGAAATAATATTTTTAACATAGGTTGTTTTTAAAATTTTGGTATCTCTTATTTCCAAAGTATTTTCTAACATAATTCTTACAACACTACTGGGTTTTTGCTACAACCGAGATTAAAGGTGGGTCTCACTGATCTATTATTCTATTCATTGATGTGTGTTTAAAAACGCTTACGTTTATTTTCAATTGAACCTAAAACTGAAACTATTTCCCCTTTAACGTTCTTCGACTTTAAATATTCAATTAAATTCTCGCTAAATGCGCTTTCCTTTTCATTTCTGCTCGCATCAACCCCCGCCTTTGCAACATCAACAAGTGTTGACACTCTTCTTTTAAAATGTTGCACAATTTACTTTTCCCTCGCTGCGAAATTTCTCTTTAACTGACAGCCGCACAACGCTCGCGTTTATATTTTGTGCACGGAAATTAAAAACTGAGGAAATTCGAAAAAACAGAATTCTATCCCCAAGCACTTTGCAGAGTTAATGAACTATCGCAGTTGTTTTTGTGGTTAAAAGCAATTATAAAACACAAAAATTGAATCGAAAATGCAACTTTACACATTAAGAAATAATACACATATTTATGAATGGATGGATATGTGGATCAGTGGATGAATACTGATTCTGGGGAGAAATTCGTGCAGCTGCTTGAATATTATCGATCAAAGTGGAGAACATTACCAACTACTGAACGGTTAGAGCAAAATGAAACAAAAAAGAATCGAGCATCTCGGGTGGTATAACGACGATTTCGGCGTGAACGTTTGCCTGGAGTCAATGATCCGGCGCTCATTTTGCTTCTTAAATAACACCGCAATAAACCAAAATCATTCGCTATCGATTTGCATCGACCGTTTCGTTGTCGTTTTCGTCAGGCAATAATATCTCATGGATCTCGAATGGATTTTATGTTCGCAAAAATTGCCCCCAAAACAAGTCCTACCACCTCAGTTGGTGAGTGAAAGTAAAATTTTTTCAATGTTTATATACCGACATAACAGATGGCGCACCCTGTACATCAACTAAATATGAATTTGATATTAACAGTAAAAGTGCACTTTTTACGGTATTCTCAAAATATACCGTTGATTGAGAGGTAGGAATATAAATTTATAAAACGCTCACTTTGCCTATCATCCTACTACACACATATGTATTAGGCCTTTCAGCTGCTCAATGTTCAATATTGTTAATTACGATTTTTCATGTCATTTGTCAGAGCTGTCTACTACTGATATCGATATGTGTTATCCTTCATATCAAATAACAAAGGGTGACAACATGCGCTGCAAAAAAAGCGAGTATAAAAACAAATAATTGAAAAATAATACTGTCAGCGCTAATAAAAGTGTTTTTGTATGCCATTTAAAGTAATCATGTGGTCACGGTGTCGTGTCGATATTTCCCGTTATATTGTAAACGCCACAATTCGATTATCAATTATTTTTGGCGTACTGCCTTATGGCTACAACAACCTACGCAGACGGATTGTGCCAACGAATTACCATCTTATCTACAGTACCCTCATAGATGTGGTCCTAATTGGTCTGACGCTACACAAATGGTACCGCGACTTGCGTGTGAACTGGAATGATGTAACCGAGTGGTCGCTAATGATGGCACTTGGTCAATTGGTGAATGCGGCTAATTTGAATAGCTTCTTTGCGATACTGTGGACCAACTGGAAAGAGTACGACGCTGTGCTAGGCATGCTTAATGAATTTGCGGCCATGGAACGCTCATATTTTGCGAAGCATAAATATTTATCTGACAACTGTGCGACATTCCACAACTACCTTGTATGGAAGGCGTTTGTGGTGCTCTTGAATAACATTGTAATTGTTTGTGTAATATACGAAGAATTCGAGGGGATCAGCATATATATGCTGTTCACATATTTCGTCCGAGCCATTCTGGTTAATGTGCTGGTGTTGGCTGTGTTGCCATTTTACACGATTGTATTGGTCCTCTACCGCAATATTTGGACACTGCAACAGCGTTTGAAGTATTTGAGTAGTTGTGGCATGCGGCAGGTGGATGTAGATAATTTGTGGTACGAAATTGATGAAATTATCGGTGTCTATATGCGTATGCAGCGACTATCTGAGCAAAGCAATGGAATTTATGGCAAACAGGTTTTCCTCTACATCAACGCCGTTGTGGGCGATAATATCACCACTGCGTTTCTGTTGCTTTTGATCTGGAAAGGCACCGATTATTCATGGTATATTGCGTATGTGTCATATGTGATTGCCATAAATACCGTGGAGTTTTGGCTGATCATCGCCGCCTGTGAGCTGACTTTGAACGCTGCATACGATTTCTCGGGGCTGCTGAGGTCCTTTAATGATTGTGCGCAGTTGGATGGCAAGTCGGAGAGTGAAGTTAATTTTTAAAATAAGTTGCTTCTTTCTATGCTCTAAGATTTTCTAAATTTTCAGCTTGAACTTCTGGCGCTGTTCTGTGCTAGTAGCAAGCCACGATTCCGCTTGTGTGGTCTAATGGATTTGGACTATTCAAGAGGGTTAAGCATTTTGCTCACCATTGTTTTACATCTAATCTACTTGGTGCAAATGAACTATGTGGTGTTTTATTATGATTGGGTTGAATAAAAGCTTTTCCAAAATATGTAATTATTTCCTAATAGTCCGAAGTATGGGTTCGGTTTATTGTATGTGGCCAGCAAGTGCTAAACCAGCTATTCGAATGCTCTACCAACTGCAAGCGAGAGTTGTCTCAGTCAGTGTGAATAGTCTTAGCCCTCTACTGTTGTTGTTGTTGTTGTTGTAGCGACGTAAAGCAATTCCTAACTATTTTGCAGAATACTGCTGAGCTTGGCTTGATAAAAAAAGATCTGTGTCCGTTCCGCTAATGCATAATCGACTGTTGTGGGAAGATTAGTTTCCTTCTCGTGTTGTTTAAAGTTTTTTAATGATATAAAGTGTTCTTCTTTGGATGTTTAAGAAACTCTGGATGACAGTCCCTCGAAATTGACTTAAAGTGAAAACAATTTTGTAAATCTTGCAGCTAGTAAGAATAAGTGGTGTTTATGAGCAGTGTTTAATGCTAAACAAAAGAGTGGAATAAACTCGAGCTGGGAGTGCGAGATGAACCCGCGCTATCAACCGAGAGAATGGCGAATAATTATTGAGATTATTCCATTACTGTCGTTCTGGAAACTGTGCCTGAAACTCTAATGGGGATAGAGATTATTCCATTACTGTCGTTCTGGAAACTGTGCCTGAAACTCTAATGGGGATAGAGATTTTCGTCTCACCGAAGGTTTTTATAAAGTTTGGCGCTAACCAAAAACAAATGCTCAGCTGATATTGAAATCACTGAATCGGAATCTTGTCACGAAAAGAGGTAGTGGAAGTTACTATATAGTTGATGCAAAAAAATTCTGTAATGTTCTTAGTTATATATATATATTCGTTTTATTATCAACCCACATTAACTTCTTCCATTTTTCTAGTTTGTTACTATTATGTGATGAATTTTATTATTCAATGATTTATAGTATAAATCCAGCGTAATTTCGGAACTGAAAATTTGTGGATCGATATCCAGAGAATTCAATCAGAGGCTGACTGATTTATCTACAGCAGAGAAGCGCTGCACCCTTAAAATTTTTGTGAAAATGGCTAATAAGAGACTTCAACTTCCAATGGGAAAACGTTCCTCTTTTCTAGCGAAAAAATTTCTTAGCCTCTACACGCGGACTGTATACTCCAATGAGCTAATTTACATCCATATGTTTAATTGAAATTTGTCATGCAGACAATAGTTGTGCAACAAATAATATGTCAAAGCTGTCGATTTTTGATAACACAACGTCAACGAAGTACAAATACCATACAATGAAGGCCGCCAATATATTTCGCACTCAAACGACAGTGGTCATTCGCGAAGGTTGTGATGTGGTCGCGCTGGCGTGGCTCCATTACTGAGATGATTGTAAATTCCACAATTTTTGCTTCCATTGCACTTGGTATATTTCCTTACGGCTACAATAGACTCCGTCGGCGGATAGTGTCGTCAAAATGCTGTTTGATATACTGCATTTGTGTGGATGCCATAATAATTTGTCTAGCGCTGTATGTTTGGCCTAAAGAAAAGCTGGTGAATATGGAGAAAATATATTATTGGACATTTGTCGAACTGCTCAGTCAATTCATTATCTTTGTGAATCTAAGTGCATTATTTGTGATTATGTGGACCAACTGGAGTGAGTACACGTGTGTGTTGGCTATCTTCAATGACTTTGCATCGATCGAACGCAGCTATTTCGCCAGAAACGAGCGTTTATCCAAAAACTGTGTCACGTTCGAGAACTATATGATGCTGAAAGGTCTGGCTATGTTGTTGAAGAACTTCTCATTCGTCTACGTAGTCTTGGTGCTGTTTAAGGGTATGAGCTTCTCTATCGCAGCGATGCACTTAATGGCAATGCTTTTAGTTAATATCATCTCTCTGGTGGTGTTTCATTTTTACATATTCATCTTGGTCACTTACCGTTACATTTGGATAATGAAGCAGCGCATCAAAATAATAGCCAGTTGTGATGCACCAGGCACGGATTGTGGCACTTTACAACTAGAAATCAACGAAATCACCGGCGTATATATCCGTATACTGCGCGTGTGCCAGCAATTCGGCCGCATTTACGGCAAGCAAATGCTGCTCTGCATCACCGGCGTTGTCGCGCTCAATGTGCTCACATTAATCATACTTCTCTTCGTCTGGCGTTCCACTGTCGACATGTTGAATATTTTATACTGTTGGTACGTGCTCATTGTAAATACCTTCGACTTCTGGCTGACCATAGCTGTTTGTGAGTTGGCGCTGGGCACCGCGCTCCAGCTGATGAAGTTTCAGCGATATTTTAATAATTGCGCACACTTGGATGCGTCTTTGGAGAGAGAGGTTTGTTATTCTTCTACGCAAGTGCATTAATTAGTTGTTTAATATTTCTTTATTTGCAGCTAGAGACATTGTCATTGGTATGCGCAATTAGCTCACCGCAATTTCGTTTATGTGGCCTATTGGACTTGGACTATTCAACGGGTTTGAAAGTGTTGTTGACTATTATACTATTTGTGATTTATTTAGTTCAAATGAATTATAAAGCATTGTGAATATTGAGCGCCTTTTATTTTAAAAATAATAATCATTCAAGTCATCGGAATTGGTTGCTTTCCAGAGAACTGCTTCTACGATATCTTTAAAAAATTGCCTTTTTGTTATTATTGAAGGCTGATTTGTTTGCAGTATTATGCAAAGAAAGTGTTTCTTAAGCATTTACTGGCCTCGTTTAACCTCTCCCAAAGTTTTTTTCTAATAACCCCCATATCATATATTTTTAAGGTGTGATAAAGAAACCATCTTAATTATGTAACGTATAACAAACTACTTCTCTATTCAATCATTTTATTTAAACTACAATTTCTGGTACGAATAATACACACACATTTCATTAAATTTTTTGCAGAGAAATATTTGTTTGCCATATTTTTTTTGTATAAGGTCAAAAAATATATTTTCCTATGCTTTTAACTGAACAAATTTCAACCCAAGGTATATTTTTGCAATGAAAGTTCATTAACATTAGTTTACGACAAACAATGTGCTAGCCTAGTTTGTTAAACTGTCCGTGTGAAGTTGAGTATACACCCAGCAGCGAAACGAACTTGTTGCAAAGTTATTTCGAACTGAAACGAAGAAACCGTCGGCCAAAAAGGCAACCGTTGTTTTTTTACATCGCCATATTCAATGAAACATCAGCTGCTAGATTTCAGGAAAAAAATTCCAGTCTCATACCTTTTCCAAAATAAACGAAAACAATGTACAATATTACAGACTTTGGCCAGAGGCATATAAAGATCACAATCACGCGTTATATTTTATGTGTAATTCATGCATAAAAATTTTACCGAAAATGCTTATACAAAGTGGCTTTTTTTAAAATTCAAATAAAATAACTTTTTAATATTCGTTTTATATATTACTAGCATAGTATTTCTAGAACTCTTCAATTTTAATCTGCAAGTAGTAGTAATAAACAAGTACCTTCCCGTCCAGGTCTTTTTCAGTCAGGAGTTTACAGTTTTCCTATAAGTTTGATGTTCCATTACATTATTTGTACAAATAGTATTTTCGACAAATATTCACTATTTTGAATCAATAGCCTCAAATAAATAAATAGAAATATTTTTATAAGGTTTTTGCTTTATTTAAAAAACATAAATAAATTAGAATACCCTTGTGGTGATATTAGAACCAAATTGCAAAAATTTTGCAGTTTTTGCTTATGTAAAAAAATATTATTGACATAAAGTTAGACTATTGTTTATAGTCGTTCTATTCGTTCAATAAATTTTGCTTTTTCCTATTAACAATCTGGGAAGATAGATAGGGATCCATAATTGAATCCAAAAAAAACAAGATTTTATATTTAGCATTATAAAATTGTTGTTTTCATGTCTGTGCTGTCATTACAGCGAAGATATCGATAACTAGAGCAAATCATAGAACTGAAACTTGATGTGATTTAAAATAGTTTAGAATTACTAAAAACGTCATCTTGGATCCCAACAGCTTATTTGACCCGACAATAGGTAACTCAAAAAGTTTACAGAAAATTGCGTAATTATTAAAAAAAAAATATTTATATTCTTTCACCAATTGCTGTTTTGGCCCTTCTTTGACATTATCATTGGTATATTTTTAATAAGTCTAATTAAATATTACTATAAATAAAAATGTATGATATAGAATATATGAATAAGGTCACTCACAGCAATCAAAGTGCTTAACCCCTAAGATGTTTCCAACTAAATCACTTTAATTACACTCGTTACACTTGTTAACGAAAGCAGCAAAGTGCAAGCGAGAGCTTTCAAAGTCACGGTCCATTTTTTAAGCACTCGCATTCTCTTAAAACATTAAACTTAACGACTCACTATTAATTCTGCAATATTAAACCTTCAACGTTTCCTCTGCAGCGAATAAAGCCTTTGGCTAAATTTCAGCCCCGACGCTACGCGCTCACCGCAGATGAGCGAAATTAAAAGCTTAAATAAAACGAAGCAATAAAGATAATTTAATGAGATATATGCCATGTAAGCGAAGTGCGCCAACAATTTATTTACATAAAGTGCTATATTAACTATGTGTGCTTGCATTTGATACAAAGTAGTATCCACAGGGAGCGCAACATGGCGAGCTGCAGCAATGCAGTCGGTGCTAATCGGTTGAGTCGTTGCGCCGACTCGCTTGGAGAACGCAAGTTAAAAGCGGTGCTTAGCTTAGGTGGACTTAAGAATAGAAGGAAGCAGTGAAAGGAAAAAAGGTATATACAAAAGATATTCTGCTGACTCGAATAATATATAGCACGTAAATAAGTTGTAAATTTGCGTGCGGTGTGATTAACAAAAGCAAATGCAAAGCAAAAGCAATGGCTGAAAAATTAAGAGGAGATCCGACTGCTTTTGTGAGCAATTCTGCAGTGAATGCGCACCGTCGTCGAGCAGGATTACAAAATTTATAAAAATATATGAAGTAAATAAGGTGGGATTAGGTTTTAGCAGCGCCGAATGTCTGTACAAAGTTCTCACAAATAATTATGCCACTGAAACCAATATATTCAATATTTGGATGTTAGGTGAAACCATGGTCCAATGGCATGAATTTAAGATGCTACATCGTTCAATAAAATTGTTATATTTTGTGTACGATAATTAGGGGAAATGTGGACTGATTTTGTACATTTGAGGAAGGATTTTCCTGTTTTCTTGCTTGACTTCGATGTTTTCGAGTTTGCTCATTTTCAAAGGAAAAGAGAGAGAGAGATTTGTGGGTGCCACGCCTATTCATAAAATGTAATGTTCATTGAAGTCGAATGCAAAATCACGCCACATGACGTTTATAGCATGACTTGCTGAACCTTTCTCATTCTTTTAGCACTTCTAAGTAAGAACGTTATATCTATGGGAAGTGGGCGAGGCTGTAGTAAGACCGCACTCTTCTTCGCATGACCATAGCACCGTCTGACATATGGCTAGACTATCATGAGACTAGATTACATCGATTAGTGTTTTCCGAATTCGAATCTATTGAGATCGATAACCCTCTCTTTGTCTATCTATATTCGTTTATGAACGTTTACAAACAACCGTTAGGGTGAACGAAACTATTGAACCTTTTGCAACATGTTACCACCGTATGAAAAAAAAAAACGAAGATAACAAAGATGAATGTGAGTTTATAAACTGACGATTTTACGCTTCGTTAAGTTGTTAAGTGCATGGGATAAATAACAGTTAGAATGAGCTATGAAACAGTTAGATGTTAAGCGAGCGAGCTGCTGGCCGTGCCTAAAATGCAAAGGAAGCTATAGGGATAATAATACAAAAATTAAATATGAAAACACACGCTATGATAACAGTATATAACAGTTATATGCACGATTAAAACATATATATTCAACCAACAGCGCACAGCAAACAGCAGCATTCGGAGCGCAAAGAGTCTGAACTTTAAACCAGAAGCGGAGTGCAGCGCAGCCAGGCAATCTCAATTCATGTCATTGTAAATCAAAAGACTTCCGCTACCGTGCACAGCACGTAGCTCAATGATAGTATAACTAGTTTTGCCACTAACTATAGTAATCAGCAACATTGCGCATAAACCAGCAAAAGTCGTCTCTGATGTGAACATGTGTGTGTGTGTGTGTGTGTGTGTGTGTCCCTAGGTAAGTTTTTGTTGGTTCGTAGCGCATTTGATTCGGTTGTAGTCGTGCTGGAGCTCAAAGTGCACAATTGTCGCCCGACGGGATGTCATCAAAGTTGCGTTGTTGTGACCGACAGTTGCACAATGCATCAGGCGCCTGATTGTATGCTAGCACAAAGCGACAGCAGCGGCAGGCAGGTGTGCACAGGCAGGAAAGGAAAAAGTTCAGTTGGCAGTTGGCATACAATGTGGAAGCATACGTTCACGCTGACTTCCATATATGTGTTTACACACACATACTAATGGAATTTATATGCCACACGGGGTGTTGTGAAGCGTATTGTTTGGTTATTAAGTTCGTTGACTGCTGAGTTGGTCTTTGCTGGGCGAGTTATCTGTCGCTGTGTGCGGTAATTTAATGTCCCACGGAGGACTTGAGTTTCTAATTTAACTTTGGTTAACAAATATTTTGCAGCATTTAATAACTGCTAACGCTAATGCAAATGTGAATCTAGTGAAAACTGACTGACGTAATTGCTAATAAATCACTATATTTGAAGTATTAAAGCAATTTTCTGATTTACCTTTAAAAGTTACAAATTGTAGCTTTTAACGGATTTTTGTTGCATTTATAAATAATTACGAATATATCTATTATACCAAAAATTTAATAATACATTATTATTTCATAAAATTTTTCACAGAAACTAAACATTTTTTTGAGTATTACTTACGAAACTATTTCGAAACAGGAAGCAAGCGGATCTTTTAATAGAGAATCTTTATTAGCTTGGTAGTGTTCGAAACCTTATAGATTGGTCCATTTGGCTGTTAGGTAGGTTGGTCAAAGAGGAAGGTCAAAGGAACGCCTCATTGCAGCGGGTACATTAAAAGCGTCATTTGGCTCATTGAGATCGCTTCAATTCGATGAAGACCGGACATTCGCAAATGTTGTGTTCTAATATATCATAATCTTCCGCTTATGCTCCGCATTCTGCCTAAACCACTCTACCCAGTTTCTGAATGTGAGATCTCAGGATAAGTGTTCTGTGACCACCCTATCGTGTCTCAAACTTCCTTCTTCCTAAAAGTAGAAGTCTTTTGGTCTGTCCACTAATAACAAAAGCCCACGATAATATTGTGGTAATTAACGACGACGCTTTTCGTAATTTCAGATCTTTGAGCTGATTTGAAAACCTTTACGCTGTTAATAATATTTTTAACTCAGAACTAAATTAAAACAAATTTCTCTACTACAAATTCAATCTAGTACTGGATTAAATATAAAATGTCTATCCTTTTTAAATTAATTAGTTTTACAAGGTTTCGTACATATTTTAATACAAATCCACACACATACGAGCAGTCTTCACACGTTCAGTAATTCCTTCGGAGATAGATTAAATTTTCTGCTTCTTCCATCCACTAATGGATCTCTTTGTGCGCAGAACATATACGAGAAATGGAGAAAAATCCGTACGATTTTTGTATTAATTTCATTTGGAACGAAAGCTGCAACATATATATGCGTATTTCGGTAAAGGCGTCGGGCCATGAAAGCTCATCGCTGATGCAAGATTTTAATGAAATGTAGCAACACAAAACAAAAAAAAAAACAGAAAAACAAAAAAAACGGTATAAGTATATGCAAAAGCTAGCGGGGCAACAGAAAAACAAGCGACAATATTGAGAGGGCGATATCATCAGCATCATGCAAGCAACCAAGTAAGCAAGTTTTTCTATGTGAAAGTTAAAATTTATGCATCGGACGACGTGGTGTTTCTTTCTCGCTTTTCCCAATGCTTAACTTAATTACGCAGCACATCCGTACGTTCATACATATACTCATATGTATGTAAGTACATTGCACGTTCTACGCCAAAAACAAAACCGTAATGAGTGCCATACAATAGCAGCAACACGAACAACCCGAACAACACGAGCAACACGAACATCTTGAGCTGCTCTTCCCACCGCCTGCAAAGTAATTGCGAAATTGAGCAATGCAACAGGACAACACGTACGACATTCATTTATCTTAAGTGTAGCCAGCGAAGGGGCCAACGCATTGCTTGTTAGCCGACAACCAGCTAGTAAAGAAGCGCGCGGTTGAAAGCGTGTTCAGAAATTGCAATGCAGAACACATTGTACCAAAGGACGAGAGCAGCCATATTGTAAACAACAGCAGCGATAAAATTACGCCAATATCAATTGGCGAAATTTTTATAAACTTAAAGACGAACTGAAGGCGCAATGGAAAGCGATTTTCATAAGTGTGGTTAAAAATGATCATTTTGTGTTGTAAAATCAGCGTGGAATCAGGAAAGCATTGTCCTTTATAAGCTGATTGTGTATTAAAACAAAGGCTGAGAGTAAGACGAGGGTCCGCAGTCAAAACGTGTTTTCATGTTTATGTGGCTGACAATGTCATGTTCACATATTTCTAAGGAGTTGGCGCAAAGTCTACCCTTATTTGTTACCATGAGAGGAGAGAAATACAGCGTTTTATATAAGTCAAACTGATCAAAATGACGAGATTCGCCCAGTCGAGTGGTAAGTAGGGTAAACGTTTTTAGTGTTCAATACCGCCCGACTTTAGGCTGCATAAGACATTATCTGTATAAAAATTAAATACTAATAGGACACAAATTTTAACCAAATTTCATTTGTAAATGATACAAACTTCTGATAATGAAACTTAGCGGAGACACATACCACTGACAAGATTTAATACTAAACCATTCGTTATTCATAATATTCAATTTAGATTTGAGTAAAATTTTCAATAAAGTGGTGATGATCATAATGATCAACCGCAGAAAAGCATGGGATACGGTAAATACAGACACACATGTGATATTTAAATCTGGAATTATTTTCACATTTTCCAATTTAAATTTTTGTTTGTAAAAAATGTGATCATAATCCATTGCGCGCTTCTTTGTATCCCTCTCAGATTTGAAATCCATCAAAGTTACAACGAAATTGCAATATCGAATAGTGAAATCAGTTTGGCAAAGCAGAGTTGTGCAAAAATTCTTTTTATCAAGCACAAAGCGTGAGCGCAGCATCATTTGATGACTTGGCGAATACGCGATTTTTCAATAATAATTGATTGATGAATTGACAAAACGAAATGAATACATGTGTTGCACTACAATTGGTAAGTGTGGTGTCTACATGTATCGAGGTAAGCAATTTTAGTGTTGCTACCGTAAGCACCTGTATGTGTTTCTGATGTAGGCAGGTGCTTTGGTTTCTTTCATCACTCTGCTTTCGATAAACGGTACTGAGCATTGAGTGCTTACTTGAATGACACTATAATGACCCGATAATATTGATAGTTACTGGGTCTTTTTTTCAGACACTAAGATTTTTCGAGGAAACAAAAAATCTAATTTCCTCTTGTACAGGTTGCTGTCACTGGTTAAAAAGTAATTTCTTAAAATTTATTATAGAAGTTGGGTCAAGGTTAAAAACCTTTTTTTTTTTTTTTTATATTCGATTAAGGCCCTTCGAAGTATTGTAATATCTGGCAAATCCTTTTCAAGCCACAAATGAGTTCACTGTTAATTGAATTAAAATGATAACTTAAAACCACATGTCAAAATTGCGTAAAGCTTTTGCTCAAAAATACAGTTAAGAGATATTTTCATATACAAATTTAGTTCTCTAATAACCATCCGAACGGACCATTATTTAAAAAACCTTTCCGAATGGCATATTGAAAGATAGTGCAAACGTAAAAAATCACGCTTAGAAATATTTCTTCTTTGATGACATGTAATTTCCAGGAGCTAATAATGCTTTCAAACCTGTTCAGTTATGAACTCCAGAGATAAATTTGATGGGATTTATAGAAAATATCGCATATTTTTAGTAAAGTGTTTTCTACACATCTTGAGAACAGTGTTTAGAATAGAAACAGTAGTAACCATAAAACCAAAAATCGTTTCTAACATTGAAAATCAGCAGAACTTAGCAAACCCAGTCACGTCAGCGACAAAAAGTTAAAGCACATTTCGTATATACTTCGGTAGCTATGTGTAGCGTGCACTTTTGACTAACTTAATGTGTCAGCGATCATGTGCAATGAAAGGCGAAATCAAAAGAGCTGGCGCAGCAAAAGGGAAAACAAAAAACAGAAACGGAAATAAAAAAACGAACGAACTATCTTTTCAACGAAGTGACATTGCAATCTTCATGTCTCTTCTGCACTTTGTTGTGGTTTCTTCATCTTTTTCTATCTCAACTTGGCTAACACCACATTTCACTTTCCCTAACCCCGTGTAGGTGAGCGTCTATTTGTGTGATACTACCGGACTCAAGCACCTTAAAGCCCCTCCAACCAGGCTTAACCATTTACTTCGCGCTGCGCTTTGCCATTTTTCTAGTTCAGTTGCCGTTTCATAAGATTACATTTTGTATCAGCAGCTGCGTCCTCTTCTGCTGTGCCTCCTTTGCCGCTGCTTCTTAGTTGATGGCAATAGTTGGAAGCTAACTTTTGTGCAAATGACATTGATGACATTGCATCCCTGACCAATGTTGCGGTGCAACGAAATACCAAATCGCGGGGGCTGGGGTGGTGGTGGTGAAGGCCTTGTTGTGATTGTTGGCGCTCTCGCCAACTGGCTGTTTGTTTGTAATCGATGGCTGGCCAAGCAAGGTCGATTGCACCAACGATAATGTGGAAGGCGAAAGGAATTCATTTGCTGTAAAAGTATTTGCTTGCTGATGTTTCTCTGTATTGTGTGTGTATGTGTGTGCGTTCACTTACCGAGTTGCGTATTAAGGTTCGGTTTGAGTTCATGTTTATCTTCTTGGCGAGCTGCGCCACTTCGACATTGTAACGTGGCCTTCGCGGCGTGCCAGGCATATTGACAGAGCCGACAATGAGTGAAAGAAGTACAAATAATGCAACAATGTTCACCACTACTTATACATTACGAAAAAGCAAGTTTTATACGACTGTTACTTTGTTAGTTACTACTTTCCTTGCCATTTGGCTTGTTCTCATTGTAGTTTTAGCTGAGTCATTTAGCAGTTACGCTGAAAGCTTAAAAAGTAGCAGAATTCAATTTTGTACTTTTGTGTGGGTGAGTGTGTTCGAAAAAAAAATGTGTGCTTGACTTGTGGCACAGTGTCTCAGTGGCGTCGGTATGCTTTGGGTGGCATTATTAAAAGCTTCTATGTGTGGGTGCTTGTTGAGTGACATACTGCCAAACATAATTTCGTTTGTATTGGAAAGTTGGTTAGCGTTGCTTTGACATGCAATTTAGCATGCTCGGGGTCAAATGGTAAATACAATCACCAAGTCAAGCAGTAGACATTAGCAATTACTAGTGTATTTTGCGGTTGTAGTGAGTGAGGTTTTAAGAGTGAAAGAGAAGGGTACGCACAGGGAGCTTAAGTTGTGTGAGTGATTTCGTTGTGGTAAGTAACTGTCAATTTGGACAGTTTGGAATTGAAATGGATTGGAATGAAAGTTTTGTAGCTTGAATAATGAACGTTTCAAATTCAGTTGATTCATGTATCGAAGCTGATCGTAATCGAATGATTTCAATGTAAAATAAGCTATAGGTGCCAAGTAAAGAAATTATATACCATATATAGGCAGGTAATAAGCAAACAGTGCTGTGCATTTCTGATAACAAAAATATTTCGACTTTATTATTCAACGTAGTTGTTACCGAGAACGATGCACCGATAGTGATCTTTCAACTTTCCGATACAACGGATTTGAGTTTTGCTCCATAATAGGATTCATTCTCGGCGATTTCTCTCGGCTGACCATTCTTTTGCGGTCTGAGAACAGGAAATGTCACTTTAGACCAGATTCGGAAACTCTGTGTGGATTGACATATTTTTCAGCACGTAAGCAAGAAGAAAATTTGAAGAATATTCTCGAGTGGCACTCATGAAGAGATGACCACTCAAAACAACATTTTTCAAAAAACATTTTTGGAAACAAAATTAAATGATGAAGTGAAATGCAGGACGCCAGCAGTAATGTTACAATCTAAAATAAGTGCAGATATAGATGCATAGAGAAGACCTTGAAATGTCCATACGGTGGAAACAATGTACAAAATGTATTGAATGTATATAATGTATGAAAATTTATTATTATTATTGTTATTATTTATTATTAATTAATGTATTGAAATAATGTATTTGAAAATTTTTGTTAAACATCTGAAAATCAATTTCAATTCAATTTCAACATTTTCTTTTCGAAATATTGCAGAAACCAATAATTTTTGTTCGTGACAGAAGAAAGTTAACTTTCTTAGCTCAAGAACTCCGTCTAGATAAAAAATTTTCAGAACTAACGACTATGACTTGAACGATATCCTCTGAAACCCACCATAGTAAATTTTTATGGCAGTAGTTGCGTCCATAAGAATTTTAGAGTCATTGGCTTCCTGAAGGAAGAACAGTAATATAGTTCTTTCTTAACTTTATGGTTAAAGTCTTTATATTGCACATAAAAAGGTAATAGGGATTATTCTAAATACTATTGTAACTCGGGAACGCCTTGTATACGTGTGATAAATTTTGTGTTCATGAAACTCTTAGGCGTCATTTTGGCAGATAGCGACAACAAATATATAAAAGGTTTGTTCATGAATGAAATCAGTTGTTGTGAGATCTATGTATATATTTATATATAGCTTTTTCTGTTTCGCTCTTTTGACATGTGCTAATGTGCAACTGTCGCTTTGTAAAGGAATTAATTTTTTAATAGCTTGTCTCTGAGTTAAGAAAGTTATTTCACAGCCAACACGACGAGCAAAACATTCACAAGTCAAAGAGAATTTGTGAATAAGTTGGCTTCTGTCAACTTGGCAGCGAGAAGGTCTACATGGTGCGTATGTATGTTTGCACATGTGTTTAAGCAGATATTTGTCGTTAAATTTTATTATGCATTTTACTCTAAGTCTTGTCCTTTGCTTACAAGTATGTCTTAGAATAAAAAAGTAAGCGTAGGGGAATATTTTGGTGTGGCAGCATTACTGTCTTTTATAAGTTTCTACAGCGCATCCATAAACTTAAAAATATATATGTTTGTATGTATGCTGCAACAACACGCCCGCTCTGTCATTGTGGTCAGCGAAGTCTTGCCGCTGCACATTATACAGGAGCAACTTGTCGACGTTGCTGTCCTAACTTGAACAGTTTTCTCACTTCTCTACGTCCTTCAACTCACGCCGCCTCATGTGGTCACACATGTATGTATGTATTTATATGCAGATGTCTTACTTTCTGAATGTGGTGAAAATGCTTAATATTTTTCAGCAAATTTTTAGTTCCCTTTGAGTGAGTGGGCGAGTAAAAATGTATGAAATAAATTTATAAATAATATGTGGTCTTGAAAGGGATTTCAAAATCTCACATCTTTACTTTTGGTTTGGACCGGACAGCTTATAAGCGCATGTGTGGTCTGTGTGGAATTTATTTTTAGCTTATTAATATTTTGTATTTATTAAAAGCATCTGGCTTATTTACATACCATATATAATATATGTAAAGCGAAAACGATGGTCCGATGCTTTTGCAATTATTTAGATACTTTGAGAAACTGTGCTAAGAAAAAAGTTCTCTAATATATACCGGATAAAACTAACCGCATAGTTGGAAATCATTGCCTTCGGTATATGAGACCTATCGGATGACAAAAACATATTTTCAGTACCAAATCGGAGTATTCATAATGTAATCTTAACGAGTTTCATTAAGGAAGCTCTCATACTGGCTGATATGTTCGGTATAAAGTTGAAGAGAAATTGTGAACTTATTACTGTAGTTGTCATCGATACGCCATTTCTTTGCTGGCTATCTTTAGGGATGTTCTCTTGTTAAAAAATTTACATGCAAAAACAAAAGCAAAGTTATCGAGTTGAATTAGATTAAGAGAGTATTATCGGGGATAACTCATTAAAGTGGTATAACCGTTATCTTCAATGCAACCAAGTTTTTTCTTTTACCGATTTTAGACTAGATTTACTATTGTGAATGACTCAAATGACAAATTGCTGTCAAAATGGCAGTTATTTTTCTGTACTGCCAGTTCTGGTATTATGTGTTCGATTCGCTACCCTCTAACTAGTGGTGTCGCTAGTGACTACTAGGCTGAACTAGTTGCTAGGGAACCGATGAACTCAAATAGAAGAGATCGGTATATGGGCGCTAATATCAACGGCATATCAAAGACAAATTTTGGGATGCTTGCATCTTGGTTGTAAAATAGAAATTTTTATTGACACAATTAGCAGAAACAGACTGGAAAAACCGATGATTCAAATACATGTCATTATCAAAAAATTATTATTTTATGACTTACAAAACTCCCTGCAGGAAGTATGATCCAAGAAACTGTTATTTGATAATTTGTGAGTATCCTCGTTAACCAAAAAAGAAGTACTAAACTTAGGAGATATATCAAGGCCATTAAACATGCGAACTATAAATTACAGACGTTCATAAAAATCTGCGAAGAACTTTCCTAAGACCAATGGGCTTATGTGCACACACGTAAATATAAGTAAATGCACACTCACACATTCACACACACAAACCCACACTTGTTTATTTATACTTGGCAGTGCGAGTGCATTTCTACAGAGTTTATATAAAAGTAATTGATTGTGTGAAGGGAATAAAAGTTTTTAGAGCGAAACACTTTAAAAATTCAAAAGACAGAGCAAAATGAACTGGTAAAAGAGAAGGCAACACCAACAATTCTACCATGTTTTCCACATTTTATATCTTCAAAGTGAAAAATAGGTTAGGGAGTTTACGAGGTGAGCGCGAAACAATAAGAAAATATCATCAGCCAGCAACGCAACTGCAGCCGTTTTCAGGCGCTGCAAGGAACTTAAACAAAACACAATCAGACGTCGCAACAACACACAGCTGAGTACAAGTGAGAAGAGGAAGGTGAGTGGTATTGTTGTAGCATCGCAATCAAGTGTTGTAACTGCTCGCTTGCATTTATCGCCTTTCGATTTGAGTGCTGCGCGCATTTACAGCGTTTGAGCACCGTGCAACTTGATACAAAGACTAATGCCGGCGGAAATTCCCAATTGCATTTGTATTAGTTTTAGCTCAGATGGCAGCGCGTACAAAGTGCAATTGTCGATGCACAATTTTTTACGATTGTTTTCGTAATGTTACAGTTACTTTGTTACCGCAAGTGTTTTATGGTGTTTACTCTACTCCTCCTATTCATAACACATTTTGTTTTAGTTGCGGATGAGAAATCGATTTGGACATGTTTTAGAAGGTTAGATTTTTGACTTTTTCAATATTTTAAAAGACTGAAGTGGCTTTTATCGCTTTAATTTTCGACAAGAGTTCTTTTTAGTGGATCTCATATTTTCTCGTTTGTCATGGGAAGGATCAAGGAGGAAGTTGGCATCCGTATTTAGAGCAGTAAGACTCTCCGTAGACTTAGTTGATTCTTTAAATGACGAATGGTTGCAGAATAGCAAGTGGAATGTATGTGCTACAAGGAGGTCTATAATTGGTAATGCTCATGTGATAAGAGTCTTAAAAGGACAAAAAAGACGTCATATGTATCAATTCGGTCCGTTATCTAAAATCGAATGCTTATGGTGTCTTCAAAGTTACGAAATAGCAAGTCACACACTAATCGCGTGATCGATTAAATTTACTTTAGCAAAGAAATTTCGGTCTTGATTTAGCAAAGACGCACCCCAAATGCTGGATAAAAAATTATGAAGCTTATCTTAAAGACAGAATGAAGAGAATGGTACACTTGGGAATTAACTAAAGGTAATTCAAGAGGCATTTCTTTCAACCCAATAAAACCATACCAAACCATGGATATCTTCTACTTTGTAGAAAGCTTATTCTGTCGTCACTAATCCGCATGTATTTATGAAGTATAATTCTTCTTTTGCCTTAACGCCTCAAAATATGCAAAATTTCTCATGCAAAAAATATGCAAAAACTCATTTTATACACTTTATCATCTAGCTACCCAGTTTGTTTGTAATGTGTTTGTCAAAATTTTATATATTTCCAATGCTGCATTATATATTCTCTTACTTTTTATATCAATATATGTGTGTGTACGTGTGGAGTTGCCGGCTTGATGTCACAGCTCCCTATATACGCTGAGTTTGTTATCGCAATTGCATTTTAAATGCTTGTATTTTATTATTGTTTTGTCTTAGAATTGTGCCTGGGTTTTAGCCAGTTAGCAGCGCGGCAGCCAGCTGGTGGGCACCACAACAAATAAATAATGCTGCAGTGATAAAAGAGGAAATAGAAAACTACGATTGTGTTGCATTGTTTACTTGCTGCGTTTTATATTATCCTGTACGCATGTGCAGGTGTGTGTGTGTGTGAGTGCGTGTGAAACACATGTGCTCGCAAAAGCTGGCCACAATACTTGTTGTTGTTGGTTTACGGTTGTTTGTCTTTTTGTTGGCAGAAATTTTTTATAGAATTTTCTTTGCTGATTTCCGCTTCCATTTAAATATATTTCTTTGCGTTTTTTGTTCGTTGCTGTCGGTTGTTTGCTTTCTCATTTGTCTTTGCCCGTCGGGAAATGCGTAATAAAATTCTGTGTATTTTCAGACCACTAAATGTGGGTTGTATGTGTTTTTATTGCTTTACACCTTGCGGCTAAAAGTTTTTGATGCGGTTCCCGTACGTTTTCCAACTTTATGCACACTGTCCTCACCATATATGTATGTGCATTGTCACTAATAGTATATATACAGGGTTACTAGTTTCACTGAGTTATTTTTAAATCTTAAATCATTGTTGGTTATAATTATACGAGTCACTTAACTGATTTGCCTTTAGCATTAGGGTATTACTTTACCCCGAATTCGTGTACTTAATATTTTTATGAGTTCCTTGGCCATTCTCTAATCTATTAGGGTTTCAGGTTTCATTACGAATTCTTTTCTAGTCAAGTGTTAGGGTTAAATCTGAGTCATTGTCTGTGGATGAATATGCATTGACTCTAGACTACCAATATGTATCGTTTAGAGTACTTGGAGAACAATTGTTAGATGTTATTGAGTCATGTCGAATAGGGAGAGCGAAGATATGACAACCTATGTATTCCAGAATTTAGTTCCATTCTTAACTTCAGAATAATATATTTATTCTGGTAAAAGCTGATGATAACAGAGGAAGAGTGAAACCCACTTGATCTTTCAATAGCAGCTAGCTTGTGATAAGAAGAGAGAAATGAAAGAACGTTGAAGAAAACCGCTTACGCAATGTCTCGAGCACTCTCTTAAAACACAGAAAATGTTATGTGAGTATTAGAATTGAAGTTTCATGCTACTTTTCAAAACAATCTGGCTGAACAGCAGAGCACAACTTTCATTCTGAACCCGCCCGTACAGAATTGGTATCCGATCCCGATGAAGTTTTCTTGGCGAACTTTTGTAGTTTTCTTATCAAAGCATTTCAGGTTATTCATATTCACACATGTGTATATAAATATATGCGGACTGGAAAATAAAAATATTTGTTTGAAAATATTACTTTTTAGGAAAGTTTATTTGGCAGCTTGTGAGTTGTGCGTTGCATTGAGGAAATGATTGCGTTAAAATAGTTTTATCTTCTTTGACAGCTTGAAAAGTTTGAAAGTTTGGTGAATTGATTTAATATTTCAATGCAAGAGGAATAATGAGAAACGAAACAGCAACCGACCAAGCAAATGAAACATTATGCTTTGTAAAAGGATTGTTGTTAATTAAAATTATAAAGTTGAATTCAATAAAAAAATATAGCAAAAGAAACAGGTACAGAAAACAGTACTTATAATAACACAATGTTCTATGGAAACGGAATTTAGTTTGTAAATTGTTAAAATATGCCTTACTTATTGGTACAAGCTTGTGGATACTTTTAGTGTCATCAATATCTGAGTCCGCCATTCTTCATAGAATATTTAGAATAATAATTGAGACAAGCATTTTTAAATATAAATCAGAGCAATGGTCCGAGTTATTTTTGTTCACTTGCTCTGAAGTTTTGCAGCCTGAAATTTTCAACATTCATTTAAAAACAGTTATTGCTATATGTATCTAAAGGTGTTTTATATCACCATAAAATGTAATTAAATGCTTTCGCTTCCCACTCTATTGTATTATATCTCTCACAATTTTGCGCTCCAAAGACATTTAAATTAATATTTGCAATTAGCTGCATTTGGTTTTAAATGCTCGCATGAGAAATGCAATTTCGTGCGCTCGCCCCGACGAATATTCATTTATTAGGAATGCTTAAACAGTTAATTGTTGCAAGGTAACACAATGCCTCCGGAGAAATATTCCAAATGCCATTTGATTTCGCTGTGAATATAATAATTGTATCTGCTCTTCTTGCAACTGCATGCGTGTACCTCGACAGCCCTTCTATCCTGTTAGCTGGTATGTTCTATGTATGTGCGTGTTGTTGCCGGCAAATAATTATATTATAATTAGTTTTATTGTTTAATGGCAGTGGAAGTAGTTGGCAGCAAGTTGGGCGCAGCGGCAGCAACAGTTTTGTGTCGCACATAAGTAACAGCACTTAGAACAATAGACACGTTATGTGTGTGTGTGCATATATGTATTTATGTTTGTATATGCTTTGCATTAGTTGCACGCAAACTCTTTTGATTGTATCGCTTGCCTTGTGGCAATTTGTGGAAAATGTGAGCACATTTCCAGGTTCGTTGTTGTATGATAACGAAGCGCTTTAGTTTCATACATACAGCAACATGTGAATACATATAGAAAATATGTGTACGTTCTATGTTGTCAAGTGATAAACTCTTGCATTTATATTAATGCCTGCACTTTTAATTAAGGCAAGGAGAGTACTCCGAATGCAAAGTTGGCAGTCGCTATGTGAGCTTAGACGAACTTAGGAAGTGTATGTACATACAGATGTGTGGAAGTTAAATTAGTTGATTCAATTTATAGGGAATTTTCACTAACAAATTTAAATTTTTTAATAAATTAAGTCTTTGATAGGCCTGTAAGATGTACTTCTGCAGAGAGCTATTTTTTTTCTAAATTTTATGGAATTACTAAACTAAATGAGAATTATGAAAGTTTAAGCTTAGGAACAGAATACCTTCTGTTAGCTAAATTATTGCCTATTTTTGTACTTTTAAACCAGGTGGTACGCCAAAAATATTTCTTTTATAACATTTTCCCAAAATCATTAATATTGAGTTTTTAACGAGATATGTTATAAAAAGATTAAAGAGTGTCTACGCTATTCTAACTTATAATTTAATTCAAGCCTTGGAAATCAGTTAAATATAATACTAAATCCATTATTTATTTATTAAAAAATTTTTAAATTTATTTCCAAACAAAGATATTTTTGTAATGAGGGTTAGTAGTAAGGACTAAATCGAAAACCAAATAATTGTTTTTTAAAGTAGAAATGAATAACCAATCAAAATATTATTACATTTGATTTCGTTCAAATGTCTTCTAGAAAGCTATAATATAATATAAGAATAATATAATTAAGAAAGAATAATATAATTAAAGATAAGACAACTCGATTAGAAGGTCACTGTTGTACAGGGCGTATGAGTAATATTTCATATTGCGAAGTGAGAGGCATTAATATCTAAATTAATATCTCGATTGGTTTTAGAACTTTAAAAGCTGATGCATATACCGAAACTAATTTGAAGGAATGCGTGTTGCCCCTTTGCACCACTACACGCCCACATATGTTTACATAGAAACCCACACACTGTTTAAAAAGATTTGTTGCGCAGTTGTAAAACATAGAACTGCTTGCAGCTGCGAAACTGCTAAACTGTGCCTCCACTTCATAACACATGCACTGTTCCAGCAAGGGTGCTGTCAGCGGACGCTGCTGATTTCCCTACAAACACCTGTGTGAGCGGTGGTTGTCTCGTCCATTTGTATGTGTGAGTTTTTGATTGCGTGAGCGATTAATGTGTGCCAGTCGCTGGCCTGAAGAGATTCTCGTTTACTCTTTCGCTTTCATGCCATTTCGAGTGTGTATTTCTAAAATGCATTTCGCCATCACCTCCACCCTTCGGCAAATACGGAGACTGAATTCACTTCTCATCTCTATATGTGTGCCACATACCATTAGGCCACAAGTTTGCCAAGCAATCGCTTTTGCTGCTGCAAAAGTCAAAGTTAACTTTCGCAATTTTACGCGAGTGTTATACTTTTAGAAACAACAATGACATAGGAGCAAGAGCTCAAGCATTAAGCTGGCTACAAGAATTGCTTGTGCGTAGTTGTGCGTATGTGGCACGTGTGTGAAACGTGCAATCGTGCACAGTAAACATAATGGTCTCAATGGTTTCATTGCGTCCAACTGCGTTTGCATTTAACGATAAACATGCACAGAAATGCAAATGTGTGTGTGGCAAGTTGAATGTAAACATGCACACTTTGTATCAGGTATAAGCCCATGAGTGCATCTCACATGCTTGCATTTGTATACAGTTTGAAAATTGCTCTTATGATACACAGTTAAGTCTGCTTAAATGCTATTCATTCGATGTTACATGCCGCCAAAGATATCAGAATATGTTTCGAGATGTTGGCGCACAATGAAACGGTAGTTTGAAGTACAGGAAAAGGAAACAAGGACTCAAAACTTGCTTAGATTGAGATATAGTATAACTGATTTTCGAAGGACTTTCGCCTAGCTTCACCTCTTACTTGGTGTTTTTCGTTAATAAGGGGACTTGTTTGGTTTGAGCCCCCGTAGAAGGTCTGGTAGATTTTTTCAGAAGCTTTTCATGGAAGAAGTACCTATCCAGGGTTGCCCATGTCAGTCGAGGTGATATCGATTTTGAGAAAGGAAACCTAGAAATATGTCTGTATAGAAGTGTTCCCTGTAACCAATTCTCAAATTCATATTATAATAGTGAATACTATGCATTTTAGCTTAAATCCTTACTTGTTGTAACCATACGTTAGTGTAAAATTTCAAATAATTTCGGACTTTTGTACTTAAAAATAGATTGAACTACAAAGTGTTTTTTCAATACGTTACAAAAAAAAAACATTCTTGTTATATACATATCGCTTTAGAAATCTTAAAAAAATTACAGAACCCTGGCAACCCTACACGAACTTATATTTCAGCACAAAAAAAATTTTTTTATGCTCACAACTTCTTTCAAATTTCAAACTTATTATTTATTCAAATGAATTGTTCTCTAAATCATTTGGCAACTACTTTAACCTACAACGCATCAGAATGTTATCTTATTAGATCCCTCAACGACATTCCAAGTTTATGCTTAGATCTTCTCTCATCTGCCCAGTAGAGCATACAAGTGGAGATTTCTATAAAAGCTATTGTAGGAACTAAAGTTCCCATAATTCCGCTCTACATTTTAATATCTATACATATTCACAATATTCACAAATATAAGGACCGTTATCAAGTGAGTTGCCTTGTATTTCGGTCGAAATTCGGGCAGCGAGTGCAACGTAAAATACAAAGGACGCATTGATGGAACAAAGTCAACAAACTAGAGAATTTCAATGAGCGGGTGTACCCGATTCTTAGTTGAATCCTTTTCCAAAATGTTTGTATGTGCAGATGTGATGTGTTATGCCAACAGCTTATACGATTCGTGGAAAGAACGCAAATTTCACAGTTCACTTAAGTACGAGTAGAGTGGAACGTTGCCAGGTTTATAAGTTATTATTTTTTAATTTTACTTTTAAATAACCTTTTGTTAAAACATTCTCAAAACAAATATGTATGTAAAAGGGCATCCCTCAGTCAGATAATTTTATTACAAATAACCATACATATATATCTCCATTATCTATATTAAAGTGGTACAAGCAACCGTTAGGTGAGTAAAAGATGGACTCCATGCAACATATTGCGAGAGCATAGAGATATAAAAGCACGAATTTAAATCCTAATGCAGGTACGCTTAAGCATTAAGGTAAACATTTGCTAAGCAAGATTAAAATTGCAAGTACAAAATGAGCCAAAACAAAACAACAATGTCACAGTGTGTACCACCAGTGCGTCATGGAGCTCTTTTAAGGCTATATCGTTGCTCATATATATTGCCATTAATATTGCTGCTATGACAGTGTCTGATGCTGAGAAGCACATACTTAAATATACACACACACACACATTTTCATAAGTATATATGAAAACACATATGTACAATATCTATATGCGCTTGTATGCCCTGAAGGTGGATGTGTGCGTAAAAAGGCTTGTACAACTTTGTTACGTCTCGCTTGTCGTGCGCATGCCATTTATGAAATGTCGGAATTTTTTAAAAATAAAATCGTCAACTTCATGCGCCTGCGTGCTGTACGTTGCCTGTCAACAATTGTGATGGAACTTCATTAACAATTTCACTCATTTTTATTCAAAGAAAAATATAAATTTCTTGTAGCTTTCGCAGGTTTTAATTGAATAAATATTTTGTAGGCAAAAATTAAAGAGGCCAACTATTAGAATTAACTATATCAAAAGTGATAAGCTCTAAGAGTAAGCGCTTATTGTCAGCATCGGTATAATATAAGACAAAGAGAGAGACAGAGAGAGGCAACTGTTCGAAAGTCCAGCGGTTTTCGAAATATGCACATATTTCTTCCATATTATAGAGCATCTCTAGCTCTTTTAATTTTCCCATTGCGTGCAACTTATTTTGCATTTGAAGACAAATCATTTTACGATTTTTCTTAACCTCTGTCATTGGTGTTGTAATATACCAGTATTGCGTTTAACGTAACTTAGTTGTCAAACAGTTAAAGTACATTTGTGCGAAATTCTAGATTTGCTACAGGAATTATAAAATTGCTCTTACGTCTTTTTCCGGTATTATATATAATAGATTATTTTAAGTTTTCCCCACTTACTTGCTATCACTGGCAGAAATACTGTTAAACCAATAACTAAAGTTCACCAGTAAACAAAGGAGGACAAAAATTTCAAAATATTTTCTTATGATATCTTTGCGGAATTTTATACACACACATACATAAATATATACATGCATACTCATGCAATATTGTATGCAATTTGCATGCCAAGTGCAGCAAATTTGTTCTCAAATGACACATGCTGCCGCTGTTGTTGCTGCTTTTCCGTGGAGGCACCCAAGAGCGGAGGTAAAATCAAATTTGCTGCACGATTTGGTGCGGAATTTCAATGAACGTACAACAGCTGAAGCAAGAGAAGAACGCTGAAAAGCAATCTGGCGGAGCGAACGCAAAGCAGAAGAGAAATGAATTGGGAAATGCAGACAAAAAGCGAAGTAAACAAATGCATGGAAATCAAAGGAATTAAGTAAGAAATGCGGAGCAAGTGGTTTTCGGATCCACACGTAATTGGTATTCGTATTTCGTGAATGAAAAGCAAGGCGAATGCTGTGTGAAATAAAATAAGAGAATGTCTTATAGAACAAACTGTTTTTTGTGTGCACTTTAACTGCTTATTTCTCTACCGAAATGCGAATAATGAATTGTATTGAATTTTCATTATCTTTCTCTGCAACAAATACATATGTAACTGTGATGCTGCAAATTAGTGTCGCAGACATACGAAGCTTTAATTCATCATAACAATTGTCATGATAAATGAATGCTCCGCTGTAAAAACTAATTAAGAAGTTCTATTTCCGTCAATAGACAATGTAAATAAATGTATAAAAGTAATTATGATATGTAGAGCATGCGCCTGAGGACAGACTATAATAAAAAGTAATTAAATTTTAATAAATACCCCGAATGGTTTTATTCAACTAACTGTCGCTTGAATGCCGGTGTGTGCGTAAGTGCGCATAATTAGATTCATTTTCGTTTTGAAGTTAGTGCAGACATTCGTGTGCATGCTGCAAAAATAGATATTTAACATATTGCGACCCGCAGGCATTTGTATGCGCATGGCGAATATGCGCTTTAAGGTTGCGTATACGCAGCGGTGACTCAAAAACAGCCGAACGTACCTGCTTAAAGCTAACGGTGGGCGCTTTATTTGGAATTTTTCCATTTTAAAATAATTACATTCGACTGACGTTGGTCCAGTTGTAATTTATTATTTAGCTGAAATTATGATTGCCTTTACTCGCACACAAACGTGAGGCTGAGCACACTTACGCGCTAATTTATTATTTCTTCTTGCGAAAATAGGTTGCCTTCTGCGATATTGCTATTATTTTTTCTTAAGAATTGTTGACTTAATTCTACACAGATGTTTTCTTCACTGTTTTCCTTCATTTTCCAATGCAACACTGCGTCTTAACTTCTTTCAACATGTTGACATACATTTTTATTTCAGTTCTTTTTGTTTACGGCATGATAATGAAGTAATTAACTGGTGCATGGCAGTTACTTTATATCCGCTCGATTACTTGAATTTCGTTTAGTTCAGTAGGAAAGAAAATGAAGAGCTAAAATTGTGCCTTGTGCAAAATTAATGAGTTTATCGCGTGTTTTGCTACCTTTTATACCTTTCGTAGTTGCTGTGAAATTAATATTTTGGACGGTGATAGAGATAGCATCGTGTTCATGCAGCAGTGTGGGTTGGCTGTGGGGTAATTACTGATTGAGCTTGCGCATTGAGTATTGTGAACTTTCTCATTTTTGAACATGTTTTTTTAATATTTATATGCTTATTCAAACTACAAATGGTATTGTTGTGTTAAAGGGAAACAAGTGCCTCTCTATTAAGTCCATCACGCAATTATCCGTTATATCAGAACATCTCTGTGTCCATACAAAGAAGGCATTACAATATTGTGAGCTAACAGATTGAAATAGTTTGAGTAGTTGGTATGCGCTGCCCTAACCACAGCTGTCCCCGCTTAAAGAACTCAATAATAGTCAGGTGGTTAAAATTAAATTGAATAGAAAGCTATCAAAACTACAACAAAACTACAACTCCGACATTTTCGTCCAGCTGCTAGGCATTTCTAAAGAAGTTCAATAAAAACTGCCTCACTACTTTACACTCCAGTTATACCACATAATATGAAATTAAGCTGGAAAATTGGTCCCTAAGAGCTGGTAGAAATTAATTCCGATTGAAACATTTCTGGCACTGGATCCAGCTGCTGGGTTAAAGCTCAGGTATTTCTGCATATGATGAAACATTTTCAACTGCGGTTTAATACAATTAGAGAATTATGGAAATATTAAAGGGGAAACGTTGTATTCTTATATGCTTGTCCGTCCTTGGGATATAGAATAGCTTTTTGTTCAGGATAATCTTAATATATTTTAGTTTTTTCACAAGTTTCAGTGAGTTTCCTATTCTTAAGGTAGTTTAACAAAGACAACTTTACATGTAAATGTTAACAAAATCACTTAGATTTGCTGAAAACAAAGAAAGGTCTAATGACCTGTTAATTATTGATCTTAGATAGTCTTGCATGAGTTCACGCAGTTTCGTTGGCCCTCTTCAGGTCAGAAATACATTATTTCGACTCAGCTTGGCTTTCTTACGACAAACATGGCATTTTTGAAAGAACGTTATTCAAGGGAAAAGAAAGCGCTCTTTAAGAAACGAAAGAGAGGCATTCAAATAAGAAAATTTTAGTGTCAAAGCAGAACTGATCATAAGAATAGTGAACCCAGAATGATATACAAGGGAAAGGATAACCGTGTAAAGAAAAATGTTCAACAAATGCCGGTAAAGCAAAAGCCTCACTGTCTAAGCATACAACTTACTTAAACTCATGGGTTTACCCAACAACAAAATTCAACTAAACATTTAGAAGAATGCCTTATGTTGCTTTCTACATTTTTTGCTGCACTAAAATGATACTGCTAGCCATTTAAATACGCATAAGCGAGCAGAATACACAAGTGCTTTCACAGCTGATTTTTGTTGTGCCTCATAGCCGAAACGCAGCAGATTAGCTAAATGATGCAAATAAAATACTTTTACCATCCACAAGGACTAGCATAAGGACAATAGCTTGCACACATATACAGTCATGTAAGGAGATCTTATGATCACGTACGGACACACGCATATCTTTAAACTTATTCAGAGCGGCAATTACCGTTATGGCCATTAGTGTTGATATACTGCTGTGGTTGCGTTATTGTATGTGTGTGTGTGTGTGCGTGAAAGGCAAGTGCTGTTGCTGTGCTTATGTCCTTGCGGCTCATGCCATTTAATTTCTGCCTTAAATTATAACATATTTAAATACGGCAGACTTCATACAAATACATACTCAAGTAGCTACAATAACAAAAACAGCCATAGCAGTAGCAACAGTTGCATAAAACAGGCGTGTTTGTCAGCGCCGCTTTTGTGGTTGGCAGCTTTTTGGTGAGTTTGGTTATATTTTGTGGTGCAGTTGCTTTTGTTTTTGCTTTTTGCCTTTTATTTACTTTGCCAAAAAACGCTTTTAAATCGCTGTTAACACTTGCGTGCAATCGTTGCAGTTTTTGGTGGTGTTTGTGTGACAGCTGTGCGCGCATGTGTGTGCATGTGTGCGTTTGTGTTTACTCGCTGATGCGGCGATTTTGTTGCTCAGCAATTGTTGCAGTTTCTGTTTGCATATTTATATAAAGTTTATAGCTTTATTATCAACATTTGCATTAGCATTGTTGTGAACATAAAAACAGAAGAAGTTCTTTTGTTCATGTTGAGCACACATACATACATACGTACGAAGTGAGTGTGCATGATATAAGAAAGTTTCAGTACAAATTTGGGATTCTTGTTGATTTGTGAGCACATCTGACAAGTTTATTGTGGTGGAACCGCTTTGAGCCGCTAATTTATTCTCAATAAAAATTGCTGTAAATTTAATGCAATATCGTTGAAGGGATACCGATTACTGGTTTTAGATGCGGTGATTTAGATGCTGGAAAGATTTAAATCCGGGCCTATGAAATATGTCAAATTATAGGGTAAAGCTTTTCTTATTTTTCCTATGATTTGGAATCTCTGAGTGCATTCATGCCATGAAAACATCTCTCAGCTTCTCTGCTATGTGGTGTCGGCTTGGTTGATAGCCAATTAACATTTGATAGCTGTCAAAAAGAGGTTTAATTTTGTGGAATCCTTTGCACAAATAAAATGTGTAACCTTAAAAATTTTTGTTATTAACAACAATATTGAACTTCTCCAGACAATAAGATGGAGTTTTGATTGCAATCTACTTTTGTACATGAAAAAGGAAGTATAGCATTTTATTTATTCAAATCTTAAGTGATTGTGGCTTTCTGGCATTTCATTTAATGAAATTTCGTTTTCTGTACTAAGTAATCGATTTCCTATTCCAATTGAATCCGTCAACAGGCTTGCATTATTTTATGGTCAATTAAATAATAATGCATGAAGCTTGCTTTATTAGCTAATTACTCAACTGAGTAAAATTAGCGACAAAATTACAGAAAGTCTTTTGATTATTTAATATTAAGATGGATCAGTTAGGAAAAAATGTCAAACATGATGCTAGACGCTCTGGCAGACGTATAATTCAATTGCATGAGTTCTTGCTTGAGAATTGCATGAGAATTACTTTGATGTGAGAATAATGAGCATTTACCGAAATGAACCTATTCATCCGCTTTGTAAGAGCTGCATAAGAAACTATAACTAACTAAATAAAAGTTTTCCTCCCTTTTTGAGCCTTAAAGATTAAAAATACAGAATAATGAACTGAAATTGATTTAAAAGTTTTGCTTAAACAAATTAAACTTTTCGTACGCCCATACACTCCTTCGTACAGAACAGAGAGTAGAACAAATTTTACTTCAGCAACGCTGGTTAACCTGAAAGTGACTTAAGGTTTTTGTACTTTTCGAATGTCCTTTTTAAGTTGACATATATACTGCACGCAAGTAAAACGCAAAAAAAAAATATTACTAAAAAAAAAATATGTTACTAAACACTAAATATGTTACTTATTTAATTAAATATTACCAGAAAAATACATTTCGCTTGGAAATGCAACAAACAATAATTTAATCAAACCTAATGCGATAGTGTACCTTAGCCAGGAACTACACTTAATTTCAAAACTTTAAATGTAATTCTTGAAAAAATTAAAAAGCAAATAAAAAATTTGTTGACTAGCGTAATGTAATTTTCGTTTCGTTACATAACTCCATACACTTAGTGCAATCATACGCCAACATATGAAGTCTTTCAGTCAGCTTTTGTTGCTTGAACCAATTAAAATTTTCTAAACAGCTCCCACAGGCCTTAGCAAATTTTTGCGCAACCATTAGTTTGAGGTTATCGTTATTGTTGTTTTTGTATTTCTCTGCAGAAGCAAATAATGCAGAGATCAAGTTGTTGTTAGCGTATGTGTGCATGTGCATGTGTGCGAATGTTCGTTGTTAGCTTGTTTCCTTTAACCAGTTCACTTTGGCCAGCCTTTTAATTCACTCTTTTTGTAGCGCTCTCCCAAGGGGTGAGCAATGCCTTCTATGTATATGTGTGCGTATGCGTGTGCCTGCATGTGTGTCATGTTCATACGTGTAGGTGCGTAACTGTGATGCAATGTGGAGATAAGTAGGTTTATTTGCCGCTTGATTGCTTAGCTGTTTCATTCCATTTAATGTTCTGGCCAGCTCAGCGCCGCTCAGTTAAGTTCAACTCAGTCAATGTGCAACTAAACGGCTTATTGAGGCATTTTAAACACCGTTTACTTCATTTAATGTGCGCGAGGGTATTTTTTATTGATTACCCTAAGCTTTAAAGCCACAATATTAGTGGAAATTTAATATATGGATATATGTAATACAAAGAGAGAGAGAGAGAGAGAGAGTAATCTATTTTGTCATTTCTTAATAATAATTACTATAATAAGTGCTGCCGGTGTAACTAGTTGGGAATTTCAAATATTTTTTTTTATTTCAACACATTTTTTAACTTTGCATATTTGAGAATTAAAATTTTTTTTCAAAATTGAAAAGTCACAATCTCTTTAAAATTCTCTCAGCTTTCTGCGTTTCTCTTTAAATTTATACGTATTATAAAGTATAATTCTTATAAAGCTCTTTAGCTGACTTACCTGATTCGCTCAATTTCGATGAGCGTTGCATATGCTGGCAGAAGGTCTTGTACTCGCCAGGCGGTGCTTCGTTCGGCGACTTAACGGCATTCATGTGCTTGGTGAAGGCGCCAACAATGGCCGCCATACGATCGAAGGCCATAATATTGATGTGACCGTTTGGCAAACTGCAAAAGCAGACAATGCACAATAGAATAACGGTAATGTAGGAAACGGGAAAAAGCATTGTATATAATGAAAAGGATTGCAAACGGCATGTCGGCAATGCCACGTGTAATGTGTGTACATACAACAAACGTGCCACATATGAACTTTAAGTATATGTGTGGGGGTGTGTGTTGAGCATATATAGAGTGTTTGTGGTATATAGTAGTATAGTTCAATAAGTTAAAATAGTCCATGATAAAAGGTGAAAAAATAGAATAGATGCTTTTCAGCTAACTTCAGTGGCGTTTAAAGTTTACATTTGTTAAGAAACTTTCCCTCTACTCCCCACTCCGCACCATTTTTTCATAATTTCTTCTACAACACTGCTTCACCTAACTAAAGTATCGGAGAGTTGCTGTTTATATAAGCGCATACTGTCCCAGTTAAGGTATGCGTATGGTGGTATGTGTGTGTGTTAAGTACATGCCGTTATTTCATTGTCTACATCGGTATTTGTTATATGAGCCTTTGATTGGATTGACATTGGAATCCTTTTACAGGCGAACGCGCACAAAATACCGTTAGTATTGAGCATGACCGACCCAAATTTAAAAAGCATGGAGTGTTTCCGCATTCTTGAAAGCACTTTTTTCTTTTATATATGTTGGTATTATTATGTTTTGTATGTTGAAAGCAGATTTTGCTTTAGTTGCACTATATGTAATTACAGTACATTAATTTCTTAACTATATAGACTTTGGCTAGACCCTTATGTTCCAAAGTGAAATAATAATAATAATTTTTGTTATTACAAATAAATGTGTTAGTCAAAGAGGTAATTTATTTTTGATTGAGACTTTATAGAAATACCAAACTGTTATTTAAATTTTAAATATATTTTTTACATTCTCGTAACAATATTTTAGGTAAAATTTCATATGTCATAGCATATTCTATGGTTTTAAATAAAATTTACCACATAAAATTATTCCGATACAATTTTGCCCACTTCTCATATTGTATCATTTTGAAATCCATCAGCTTATTTCTAAAAGTATGTTAACAAATATAGGTCTTACGCCTGATATGCAACAGTTGTTTTCCAATTTTAATGAAAATCGTTCCATACCTTCCAATAGCTTTCACATGACAAAAGGATGATTTCCATGATTATTACAATGTATCATTAGAGTTGACGAACTTATATGATCTTAAATAATATGCAATTTATTTTCACATAGCTGACTAGCAAATGAGTAAGACTGTAAACTCTGTGTCTGCGTAACATCTATGTATATCAACGTATTTTGAATGCGCCCGAATACTATCCGCAGACATATGTAGGGTGTGTTCAAGTTGTGAGTGGATACTTCGGCTGCTTACTTAAGTGATTGCTGCTTCTTGTTCCACTCTATTGACACACAAGAGTTGTTCAGCTAACTTGTAAATCAACTAATCCAGCTTGTTTCGACATAATGCTGGCAAATATGCGCCCAGACATATATATATTCACGTGTATACACACATATGCACGATACTGTCCTCCTATTAACTATATTGCCGAACATATGCATGGAAACGCAAGTGTGTGTGTGTGAGTGTGTAAGTGTGGCGCAACTTGAGCGAGCATTTGTACACGACTTGTCTAAATGGTTACATTTCATATTGTGCTGATTTCGGAGCTTCCATTCTTGGCTGTGTGTGCATGTACGGGAAACGGATTACAAGAGAGTACAAATCTGTTCGGTGAAGTGCAAAAGTGGCTTACAGTTACAGATGTCGAGTTGTTGAACGAGTACATTCACAATTATCTTGAGAGTTGCCATAACAGTACTATGGTTTATGTGTTAAGAGGAAAGCTTATGTGAATGTGAGTGTTTAGTTGACAAGGGAGAAGAATTCTGCCCTTCACCAGTGGTAATTGCGCATGCGCACGTGACTTTGTTACCAAAGTACAATTGTGGTTCAGAGGCAGGCCTATGAGTAACTCATTTACAGTTTTCGTGGTAGTAATGCAGTGAAATATGAAAAAGAAAAAAAAAATTCATTAATTTGTAATTGCAGAAGCTCTTGGAGCCGTCCGTTTTGAAACTAAAATGTTCAACTTGGTTTCAGGAAATGCTAACTGTGTTTACTTAATGAAGGCAAAATAAATTCAAAAAAGGTTAAAACCGAAAAAATATCTTGCAATATCAACTCAAGTACGCATTTGACTTTGTTGATCAAGCCATTGTAGATCAAACTAAAGATGATTCGTGAAACCTATAAATGATTGCGATTCTAGCTTTAGTCCAAGTTAACACAATCATGAAATAGATATAAAAAATATAGAAAATATATCTGGTTCTTACCCAGTAGTGTTGCCAAATTAAGTTTCAGTGGTCCAGTGTTCAGTATATCGGCTAGATTCAGTTCAAGCTTCGAAGAGTGTTGTCAAGCAATGGAGAAGCTGTATGTTTACTTTGTATAGAGCACTTGTTCCTTCTTAAGCAGATTTACGTCAGACCAGCAATGCACATAATTAAAAGTAAATACCCCTATTACGCCCCTCTTACTCACTCGGATTCATGCAGATTGTCTTAGTATGAGGAAAACCTAAACTGTACTAATAGTTGGAAGGATGTATTGTAGAAACTTTCCTTAACGCAGGATTTTACTCCTAAATATCTCATAATTACACGGACTCATTGTTATTGACTAAAAACTTTTTAATTAATAGTTTGGGTACAGTTTTGAGGACATTTTGTTATTACATCCATCAGGTAACTCAAAATCACTATTGCTCTTACTAATGTATTCGGGATTAAACTTCGATTTTTTTAAGCTGATACACACATATAGATATAGCACTGTGGTCAAAAATTACCCAAAGTCAGCTGTGACCACCCTAAGGTTTTCTATACCACCAAAAAGCACATACACACACATAAACATTAGCAGACCGCACCCGCAGCATTGTAACCCCACAAAACTGCAGTCGAAATGACGGCAAGCAACCGCGTGCACTCACGGACACATCAAACAGCTACCGGCAAACGTACATCTGCTCATGAATGTATGGGTGTGAGTATAGAGGCTGCATGTGAGAACTCATCTGTGCAACAGTACTTTGAATATTTCGGACAAGTTCGGCTGTGATAATGTAGTGACTACCGGCAAATTGTGACCGTTGACTGCCAACCGCCAACCGCTGAGCGGCGGCCTACTAACTGGCTCGCTATAAAGAGGTGATATAATGAAAACGAAACGTGAGAGATGACAATGCTACAATGATGCGATTGAATTGCGGCAGTGTATAAAATATGCATTTAAGAGGTGGTCATCCATACCGCTAAAAGTCGGTGCGTAACGTATGATGAATTTCATCATTCAAAACTCACAGTGTTACACATTCAAATCCATGTAGTAACACTGAAAACAAATTGAAAAAATTAAGCTCTCCGGAACCAAGATGGCACTAATACATGAAACTCCAAGTTGGAACGGGTCAAAAATATGACAAAATAATGCACTGGACAAGGAGGATTCTCTCTAAAACTGCACAACTGAAGGCTAGTCATTAAGAGTACTAGTTTCCGACAGCTCTTAGTGTTTCTGATTTTCTGCTGAGACACGACCGACGCGCGCATGAGTAGCAGTATGCGCGATTTTATATAATATTTTTCATTATTTGCGCATTACGCATTAGCGCATTAATTTCACTTAGCAAAACTGTGTACAATATTTCGATACACACACAGATGTATGTGTGTGTGTGTGTGTAAGCGCACAAATACAATGCGAAGCTAAAACAGTTGGCTAGTATTGGCGTGGCTTTTAGCGCGACGCTTTTAAGTGGGCGCATATCGAATTGTGGCAAAGACCGGTGGTGCCTTTAACCGCAAGCGCACTCATGCCGTGCACTCATAATGGCATTTGCATGCGAAATGGTGTGAGTGCCAACGACGTACTGCGCTAATTAACCATGAAATGCAGCTAAGTGGCCAATTCAAAGTTTCGATTTATTCAACTGTGATATCTTGTTGTTGTATTGATATTTCGAATTGCACCACACACATACACATCGTGGGAATATACACATCTGTATGTGTATTTATGTGCGCTTAAAAGCGTTTGCACTTTTGTACAAAGGAGATATGGATACACGAGTTGGGGCAGATAAATGGCAAATGCCAAATCTGATAAACGACTTTTCAATTCGCGAATTAATAATGAAGCTTTTGCTCGCGATTTATTTTATAGCACACCACCACACTCATATATCAGTCTTACTCGCTGTTGCGCACATACATACACACACATGAATGCTAATTTCCTCTGATGGGATTATGCATCAATAAGCCAATGTCAGTACAATAACAAATTTAATTTGGGGTCCCGCTAAACTTTTCCTGTTTGTCAATTCAAACGGTTGTTTGCATATAATTTCATTTTGCTGATATTGCCGTGGTTAAATATATTGCTATATTTCAGATGACATTTTCCGTTGGTTTAGATGTTTATTCAGTTAAAGCTAAGCAAACATGGAAGGGCGTAATCTAATTAGCGCCTGGCAAATAATAATAGTCTGTTTGCAAATAGCTTAATTGTCAGCTGGGGAATATTTGGAGATTCTACCTTCGAAAAAGTATAACATAAATTCAGTATAAATCGAGTCATTATCGGAATGATCTAGCGAGTGTATCATAAAGAATTGGTAAACATTTTAAAAACTTTGGAAAATGTACGAAGATCCACTAGATCATCTTAAGTTAGGTTACATTATTAATTACTAACGTCTGTTAGGATGATATAATTTACATACCGTCAGATATTTTTGCCGCGAGCGTTAGCTATTGTTCGAAAGGACGAGTGTGGAGAGTTTGGCTCTAAAGGCCATGCGCTCTCAGTGAAGTTGTGATGATTGAAACGAATGCGAATGCCTTCAAATGATTCTAGAGAAGGTGCAACATCACTAGCGAGTACAGAAAGCTTTTGTAATCAAACCTATGCTAGGCAAAAATCTAAACTTAAAATAGTTTTAGAATTCATTTGATTTTGCAAAGATATTAAAGTAAGGACTTCAATAGTCGAAAAGAAGTATCGGCACTAGAAGAAAACCATGGCAAAATTGAAAGATATTGACGATAAACGGGAAAGCAGTTGACCGCAGCAGGGATGCAGGGATGCAGAAAACTATACTGAATGAAGTCAAGCAATCATGAAAAGTATTAATACATATGAGGTTAGGTCCATCCAAAATAAAGCTGATGCTCAGCCGTAAAGAAAATTAGTAGAAGCTGGTGTGAAAACTATCAGAAGTGGTGGAACCAGAGTGTGCAAGAGAAATATAGACCAGAGCATTGAAGTTGAAAAGAGAAGAAGGAAAATTTATAGTTGAAAGATGCTTAAATATGCTTACGTCACATCCTAACTAGAGTGAACAAGATAGCTTTGCTATATAAAATATTGTTTGCCCGATTGACCAACTCTATTTTTATAGCCAATCGCTCTGTCAACCAGCGTAACTTTATGTTTAATCAGGAATATTGAAGGGGGGAGCAAGCCGTTTCCCATTTCGAATATATCAGAGCTTGTTTCAAGATTAGCAGGCTATATGCTATGACCGCTGTAAGAATATCCAGTTATGCACAATACATTTTCTTGCTTTGCTCTCCGTATATTGAATTTATAAAAAGTGATTGTTTTGATGGTTTTCAAGTCCAGTGGTCCGGTCCGGTGGATGAAGAACTAAAATATTTCCGTCCCTATGAATAGTGTTCTCCTTAGATCCCAATTTGTATCTACATCACACAAAACAATGATAGAGATTCGTGGAGAGCATGCTTCGTTTTATGTTGTTAGTGGCATAAGAGAAACCAACATTAATTGGGAAGAGCGCACTTGCAAAATCCTTCACTGCTTCATCACAAAAAAGTTGCTTAACAACTTTCCACACTTTTAAATACTTTTAATAGCATGCCATTTAAAATAATAACGAATATTTTCAGGCGTTTCACACTTGAGTGCAAACAATTATCTGCTGTGTGACAAGCGCAAGACGTTGATGGAATGCATGCCAGGTAATTTGAGTTGATTAAGAAACTTGCTGGCACGCAAACTACTCATTTTACCCAACCGAGCCAACTTCAACCTTGCAGGGGTATCGTTATGGCGCACTAACTCACAACAACCGTTGCATTTTGACGCCGCAAAGTTTATCCTTTATTACCGCCAGCAAACTTTCTTGTCAATGCATCAATAGCTGCTTAATAAAAACTCTTACTTGACGCGTAGCGAGTAGATGCAAGATCGAGCGAGAGAGAGATTGAGAGAAGGCGAAAGGGTGAGCTTAGGGCGCAACGCATCAACGAGCGGTTGCTCAGACCCCACTCGTGCACCTGCTGTGTGTTCGCTACCACATTCACTCTCTTCTACCCCGCGTGCGTTGCCTGTCAAGCGCCAGTGTCTGCAGCAGTTTGGCTTACGAGTGACAAGCTCATTGCTGGAAATTTTGTTTGCTACGAATTGTAAAGTGCACAAGTTTTGAATTTTTTGCCTTCTGAGTTGTTATTGTTGTGCGCTCATGTTATTCGCTTTTTTTCTACTTCATCTGCCAGCTGGTGCAGCACGTATTGGTTGCTGTGTTGCAAGGGAAGTGGACGTGTGGAATTCTTCTGTGCGCAAACAAGTTTTGGTTTCGCCAAATTCCACCATATTTTTCTACAGTTTTTGCTGCTTTTCGGCCATTGTTTTGCCTACAAATACGTTGCAACCATTCTTAATATCTTGCTTTTCAACTTTTTGCAGCTTACCAGCTTTGCGGAATTTATGTAATTTTACGCTCGCAATTCAACTCGTAACTCATTTTTGCTGCACGAAAAGTTATTGCAGCTTGCGAGTCGAGCAAGCACTTGTATGTGTGTATGTGTGTATGTGTGTGGGTGTGAGTATGCTGCACCTTCTCAGCACTGGAGATCTGCATGTCGGTAAGTTGAAGGTTGACATGTAGACATTTGTGTGTGTGTGTGTGTGTGTGTGTTGGTAACGGTATTAGTGGCTTTTATGTCGTTTGCAATTCGCTTTGATTTACATACGAACTTTGTTCTGCAAGTTGTTACCTGTGCTGTTGTTGTTGTTGTTGTTGCTGTTACATGCAAACATTGTTGATTTTCTTGTTGCAACTAGAGCTACAAGTTGTAGCTGTTGTTTGTCGCTTTTGCGACTGTCACATGTTGCCAGAGTTATGAAAATGCTTGCTCACATACAAAAGCATGTATAATGTACACATATACATCTGCATATATAGGTTTAAATATATATGTATATCAGTATGCTAGCATGTGTATTGTTAACGCTTTGCCAATTTGCATGTTCTAAAGGTAGTCCATTTAGAATGTTTTGACAGTTGCCGATTTGTTGTTGTTACATGAAAACTTTTGCCAATTTGATGGTATGGCAACCAACATATCGTCCACCAAAATTAGTACCAGCAGCGACTAGCCTGCGCTTGCTACCAGCCGTTGCAATTTGTTATTTATAATAAAAACGAACAACAACGACAACATGTTTGGCGAAATGAAATTTTCACATTGATTGTTTAGGTGATTTCATTAAATATATAGTCGGCAGTTGAAAAAGTAAGGAGGTAAAAGGTTCACCAGTATATGTTTTTAGTTTCAGAGCAACACGAAATCTCAATTGTTGTGTACGAGAAATCTTTGCGGAACTTTTTTGAACTTTTTCCAAATTTATTAATTTTTTAAGCATTTTAATGCAAGTTGGTACTTCCCGTTTGATTGTCATACTCTCGCAACATGTTGCACTGAGAATATATTAACCACTTACTAGTTGTAAGTCAAATCAGAAATAATCGATACCGATACTAAGTTCGATATATCAAGAAGATCAGAAATACAATGTCTGTACGTCCTCCTGTCCGAAGAACCTGTCCATCAGTCCAAAGCAAAATGGAAGCTCAACTAGGAGTAGTTTCGGTTACAAGGTTTGACCGGAAGCCTAAAATTCTGGTACCGCGGAGAACAGGAGCCCTTGCAAAGCGCTCATACGTTTTTGTAACGAATTAATATGGTTTAAATTCATTATATCAAGGCTTCACTGTATATGCTTATTCCTTAAAATATGTATTGTGTATATGTGCATTTTTATTTGCAGCTTTTGTGTCAATTTACTGCGCGTTCTGAGCACGACCAAAACACAATTTTCAATCGGCAGCTGCTGCGGACACATCTCATTTAATATTTTGTTATTATTATTTTTCTTGTAATTTTTTCCGTTTTTTCGCTGGACTTGTTTTACTATTTATTATTTCGTTTGTTGCTATTCAAGCAAGGCCTTCTTACATTTCCTGCGCTTCCCGAAACTCTTACGAGAGCAATCGATATTTAAAGCTGAGCGCCCTCTGAGCTTATGTGTTCACTGCACTCATGTCTCAGCATGCGCATACAAGTACATGTACTTCCATGCAGTACTCTTGGTGCATGCATATGCCGCTAGGCGGCTTTCATTAATATTTCTGCTCCTTCATACCACGCTAGCGCTTGTTAAGCTTGCTATTGTTGTTGCACAGCTGCTGATGCCACAATGTTATTGTTTTTGTAGATTTAAATTTTTCTTTCACTTGGCTAACAATTTGCTGGTGTGGGCTTAACACATTCCCTTTCTGCTTAAAGAAAAGTAAAAAGTAGAAAGAGCAAGGGAAGGAGCTGTACTCAGGGGGTGGTTGCTGATCGTCTTAACGGCAGCGTAAAACTGTTTGTTAGCGTTCGCCTTTCAGTTTTTAATAATCCAATTAACGCCTTCTTTCCACACGCCCACATACAACGGTCCTTGCTACTTGCCGCTATCCGAGCGGGCTTCTGTGGTGCTCGTATAAGTTTTTATTTTAGTTGTAGTTGCTGGTGCTTTGGCTTTGTTTAAAATTTGCGCAGCGCTTCCTTTCGACAGCGTCTTTCTGTTGCTTCATATTCTTCTTCTTGTTGCATGCTGCCCGCCTTTGCATGTCTCCTTTTCATTGTCGGTAGCTGTGAATTTGGCTAATTATAAGTTGAATTGCATTAACGCTCTATTGGTGGGTTAAGTTACTTAATTACAATTGTTTTCGTGTGCACTAAGACGAAGTTTTCGCCTTCGGATTCGACTTTTATTATAATGGAGATAAGAATTTTGTTGCGGCAACTTGATTTGAACAAATACATACTTAAATGCCAATTAATTGACTCAGTTAGCGCTGTTCACATTAGTACTCCGCTAAACAGCTGGTTTTCACTTAAAACCTAATTGTGTTTTTGTGTTAAAGGCTATCTAAAAGGATTTTTAAGTTCATCTGCTCGGCGTCATTTGTGGGCAATCTGTTTGTGGCACGCAGTTTTTGTTTTTGTTGCAGTTCAGCTTACTGCATTGCAGCATTGTGTTAACCAGCAGCCACGAATGCGTAAATGATGCTTATGAAATAAATCGGCTTGTTGGCATTAATACCCATAATACCGTTAATGTTTAACTCTAAAGTTTGCAGGGGCCCAGCAGGAACTGTTATAAGCCCCTGTAGGAAAATTTGTATACTTGAAGTATACAAAAAAATCAGCTCTTGTTCGGAGAACAAAAATTGAATTTGAATGCGAAGGAAATTTTTGAATGGATTCCAAAGACATAATGGAAGAACATAGTTAAACGCCTTATTAATGGGGATGCGCTACTTTAAAGTGTTGCTGTGATCTTTTAATTGACATTTTGATATCTGTAATCTCGAAATTAACAAAGTTGTTTTAATGAACACCTAAAATTACTTGCTGGAAACAGGCTTACGTACTTACATACCATCTTACATAGTTTTGTTTCTTATATATAACTATTAGAAAGATTTTTCTTGACATATTTCTTCTTATATATAAAATGCGAGTAAAAGTAATATTAAATATATATACTTATATAGAGCACCAAAGTTCTACCATGTTATATATGTAATTGTACGCGGGCCCAAAGGACTCACGAATATTGGATGGCTAGAAAGGGTCAACAAAATATAGAAGCGTAAGGGAGTATTTATCCTCATGTTTTTTATCTGAGTATTTGGGTAAGCCTTTTCTTCAAAATCAACCAAAATATATCCCTGTTTAAAATATCCTTCTCCTTCAATAACACCTAAACTGATATGTCGGTCAAGTGTTTGTTTTGCTAACAGAGTTGCAGAAAATGCTTTAAGATTGTAGTTGCTTTGAGAATTTTTTGAAAATATGAAGTTTTTTCAGATCTTTACTATAATGAGTTATTTTACAAAACCATAATCTCAAAACTTCATTTCTGCGACTCACTGTGACATGGTGTGCTGGTAAGTATTTCTGAATACTTTTAAATACAATATGCATATTCCATATAAACCACATTCCACCAAACTTTAGCACTTTTACACATTTTTAAGTAAGCGTTGAAAGATGAAAACATAAAGGGGAGAATATGAGTGTTGCAAGTCCGCGGCGGCAATGAAAATCGAAAATTGTCCTGAATTCAGATAGTAATGTTGAGATGGATGTCGACGAGTTTAGAAAGAAAAATAAAAGTAACCCCTATTAAAGAGTTAAACCAATTATTTCTTTTCTATTGATTTAAATTCATGCAATATGCTTGATACTTCTCTCCATTCAGTCTTAAAGAATAAGAAAGAAATTCGTGTACGTAATACCCATATACTCGCATTTGTAATATTTCACTTTTCCATTATACGTAAAGGCCGCGCCCGAGCTCTTCTGGTATCAAACTTCAAATTATTTAGTAAAATTGTAAAACGCTCTCAAAGTTCTCCAGCATTTTTAAATGGATTATTGCTGCAAACTTTTCTCTTCTCCTGACTTTTGCCTACAACTCAACTCAAGTTCACCCTATTGGGAAGTGGTCATTGTTAGCATTGCAATTGAGGCCGACTCAGCACTCGTAGAGTATAATTGACCGCCGGCTGAGCTAACGTTTATTTGTGTTCGTCTTAAACGAATTTCCTTTTAATATACTCATCGGCACAGCACGAGTTCATTGTAAGCGGATTATTTAAATTTTGCACACAATAATATGTACATGCCAGTATGTTTGTGTGCGTGTATGTGCGTGTATGTGCGTGTATGTGCGTGTGTGTGCGAGTGGCTGAAGTATAAGTGCGGCCTTGCTTGAGTCGAATCCGTTCACATATGTACATATATTGGCATATTAAAAGCAAGGAAAAACGGCTTACAAGCGGAGTCTATGTGCCAGTCCGCAAGGATGTTGCTGGGGTAGCAACAATAATTCTTAACTATAATGTCGGCGAACGGGCCGATGAGCCGTACAAACACATACATACATACATTTACCCGGGCACATTAATGTGAAAGCGTGCAAGAAGTGCAAGAGGTTGTGAATATTATGGAAAATAAAAAGTAAATACGTGTGTGAATCGCTAAACGTAAGTAAGTATTTATGCGTAGCAGAGCAGAGTCGCATGAGATCGAGTTAAATGACAGCGGGCGGCATGAATTGTGGTGCTGACGCCTGATGGCCACTTCAAATTGGATTTAAGTAGAATGCGCTGCGCATGGATATGCTTATATAGGCCTTCACCAGACCGTTTGCGCAATGCGTTGGTTGTTTTAACCACCACTGGAATGGTCAGCGTGATACTGCATTTAAAAAAATAAAAACGAATTTTATTGCATTTTAACAACACGTCAATAGGAGTGAGTTTAATGGTATTGGTGAAAGACGGAACGTATCTAGGCTTCGCAAAAAAAAAAAAAATAAATAAATATATATAATTTTTTGTGCTGTATACACAAAATTTTCGACAAATTTTTCTTTTATTTATGTTCATCGAAATAATAAAATCCCATTCTACTTTGTAGTTAGTCGACATTAACGCTCTTCACCTCATTGCTGCCAGCTACATATCGAGCTATTTTATAGCATTTTTATGGCCTGATAAACGCCACATTTTTATACCTTTGTGGTAGGCTGTCGCGCAAATTAAATCACCGAGGAAATAGAGTAATATTATTGTAAATAGAAAAGTATGCTACTGTATATGCAAACAACAAAATGTGTTTGCAGTTTATTTTCAGTGCTTTATACATTTTTTATGATGATTTATATAATAATATTTTATAATTATTACCAATTGCGTGTATTGAGGAAGTTATGAGTATAACGCGTCGTTTATCGAACTGTGGAAAGTTCCATTTTTCATAAAAAATAATATATGTTGTTTTAAAAAATTCTGAAAAAATATAAATTTTCACACATATAAAATACATAGGATAATGTGTATGATTAAAACGCACACAAAAGACAATTTCCTTCGATTATTATAGCTTCAACATTTATTGGCCAACAGGGCGTATACGTAACATGCAATGATTGCATATATAATTACGGTTGCTTCGTTAGAAATTCCACAGAACACACTATGCCTATGTAACTATGTAACTATGTAAGCTGCCTCAATAAACTCACATCTCTGTCGGTGCCACTGGGCGTATGATTGATACACCACAATTATTGCAACGGAGGCGTAAAAGCTGGCATATTACATATGATAAAATAAGCTATAAATACATTTGTGTGGTTGCAAAATGTTTATATGCCTCTAAATATACTTGTGTGTGTGTGTGTGTGTGTGTATGTGTGTGTTTCAATTCAACTTATGCGTGCACGCCAAGTTGTTTGACATGTGTGAGCAAAGCTAAAACCGGAAATGTGTTGGAGTAAATTTAGGCTTACCGCTGCAGGCATTCCTCGCGTCCGGCCAATGCCAATTTAACAATATCCGCAAATACCGGAATCACAACCCAATCATTCGGTTTCGTCACTGGCGCACCAGTTGTTACCGTTACATCTACCGGTGTTGTTGTTGTCGATTTAATTATTTTTCTGCACGCCCCCACAGCACGACTACTATTGCTGCTTGTCGTACTGTCGTTGCTGCTACTGTTGCTGCTGTTGTTGCATGTAGTGTTCGCTGTCGTTTCCGGTGTTACGAGTGTTGTTGTTGTTGTTGCTGCTGCTGCTGCTGCTGCCAGCTCACCTAGTTGGCTGCGTGTAGCACACAGTGTATTAGTTGTCGGAACTCCCACTGCAACACCATCACCTACGGTTGCCTCGAGCGTCTGGTCATTTCCAACTACGCAACTGCTAGTTGCCGCTTCGACGGCAACGCCAACCACACGGGCGAGTGCCGTGCTGAGTGTTGTAGGTGTTGCCAACAATTGTGCCGTTACCGCTGTGCCATTTATTGTGGCGCCCGATGCCAAGGTGTCCAGTGTGCAGTCTGCTGTTGCAGCAGCGCGTTGTGGCACAGTTGCAAGCGCTATTGCTGCTGTCGTACTCCCTGTTGTACCTGCTGTACGACAGACCGCAGCAGCAGCAGCAGAAGCAGCTGTTGTATCAGTCTTTTGATGACTCTCATTCAGAATGCTTGCTTGTTTGTGCCACAAATCGCCATGTCCCTCTGCATGCCGCTGCATGCAATCCAATTGCTGACACGTCATTTGCAATTTGCTCCACTAAAATGTACAAGAGAAAAGAAAATGTGAGTTGAGTGAACACAGCAGTGGCTGAGTGTGGGTGTTAGTGCATGAAAACATATTGATACAAGTTTAAGTTGCATTTATGAGGTTAGTTGTTCGGCAGTAAATTAGACGCGGGAGCAAATCAAATTTGGTGGTGAAGATTCCATTACGTTTTTGTGTCCAAATTGAGTGTCGGAAATGATTTGCCATTATTTATGCTTATCTTTTATTACTTAACATAAACTTTTGTTGCCGTTCACACAAACACACGCAGGCGTGCTATAATAAAATGCACGATATTAATGACGTATTCTCTTTGACGCAGAATCAAGTCGTAAAATTGCGCTTGCACGAAAGCTTGGTGGAGGAGAAAACTTTTGTTGTCACTAGTGACGCATATGATGGAGAGCGTATATATTTTGAGGCTTAAATATTCGCACTTTACAAACAATTAAGTTTATTAATCGTAAAGGCGGAAAGGATCCATACACTGAGTTCTGATAGAGTGGGCGTGCCATATTGTCTGAATTATATATTTCCACAGAACTTTAGATAGCAAAAACTGTTACTATTTTTTCAGTTTGTCAAGGAAACACTTAGTTTATTATGAAAGTCTGTGGTATATTCTGCCAAATACGTAACGTAAACAACTTGGACTATTTCGGTTTATTAATTTTAAATTTGAGTCGTCAAAGCAAAGAGAGAGTCATAGTTCATAGATATCATAGTTCCTGCTCGAATTAATTATATGACAACTACATTAAATGGCACTTCTAATATGAGAGTCTTCAATATTATTACATTATTAGCTCAAATCAGCAGATGGATCTAAGGCAACAATCGAACAAAATTAAACCTTTTTACCAATCGGTTCTAACACCGCTTGTTGCAAATGACAACCTGATAACTTTATAAAACTCAAGTTTATATTCACGAAATGCTCATAAAAGCTTAGTGCCACGTTATGAAGAGAGCAGCGTCGACGAGAGCTAAAACAAAGGCTTCGATTAAATACAGATAACAACCCTTCTTAACTTTTTTCATATCGGAACCCAATGAAACACTAATCTGTCTTGATTTCAACAATCTCTGTTGCTCAGATTAACAAAGATAAAATTAAATAATACTATAGACTATATACTATAAATATTAATAAGTTCCTATGAAATTGAGCTAAGTATAGAAGTATAAAAAATCAATTAGCTTTTGATGGATCCCTAGCTTAAAGTGAGGGTAAGTCAAAGGTTTCATGATAGAAAACAAATCGTATAAATTCCTATTGGGAGCAAATAAACATTAAATACATACATACATCCTATACCGAAAACATTATCCTTATGTCAACTGATACTCATACAAATGAATACCACAAATTGTACTTTGAATTGTAATATCGAAGCACGAATCAGCGATTGGAAAATTGCATTCGATATGAGCAAAAGCAAACGAGCAAACGAACAAACGAATTTTATGATGACAGAAAGGAGCAGACGTTAACGTCATGGGCTCCTTCAACGACATCAAAAGCGAAGTAGCGTGTGTATGATGGGTGACGCCGAAAGCGATAACGACGCCGACAAATCGACGAGCCGGCATTGATGACATTTTCTTGGCTGGGGCGGTTTATTTGAGCAAGTATCAAGTGCGCTGCTGCAGTATGGAGACACGGAGGCATGGAGAAATGGAGGCATGGAGACATAGAGGCATTGACGTCGAGTGAATTGCTGAGTTAGCGTATGTGTGTGTGTGTGTGTGTGATTCTTCCGAGGCATTGAGAAATTGCCCAACTACGCGCTATTGATGCTGGAGTAATTGTGGCGGCATAAAAGTGCAGTGTAATGTCGTGCAAAGTGAACAAATTGAGGGAAATTCTGTTGGATGGAGTGTGCCACGCAGCACTTACAAGCGCAAGCTTCCCTCGGCCATCAGCAATTTTAGGTCAACTACATGCATACATATCTACAATTGTCAAGCAGATAGCTTACATTTGGTCGTTAAACAATTTAAATGCTTGTTGGTGGGTATGTATGTGTGTGCTCGTGATTTCTTCGTGGTGACGAGTATAAGCAGTGACGACTGCTCAGGCGGCGGCTCATAAAAGCAACGCAAGTGCTAATCAAGGTTTTATGGCTTGACTTTTTATTGACACAGACAACATGACAATGACATACAAGAACAACAACAAACACACCTACAGAGCTACCGCGCTTTGGTGTCGGCAAATGGAACAAAGTAGTGCCAGTATTTGCAGTTTATCGGGAAGGAAAGATAAAAAGACGCCTTAAATTGCGGCATGTTTTATTCAAAATAATATTGAGCCTTAAGTGGTTTCTTTTGCAAAGCGATGAATTCTGTATATGCGCATGTGTGTGTAACGGTGTCATCATGCAGATGAAATGAATGCAAAGGCGCAACAATTTGCTTAACAAACATTAATGCAATGCAATAAGTTGAATTATTTAGCAAACTTCTTACGACCCAAGCATTTATTACTGTTACAACGAATTATCAATTGTATGTATGGGTATGTTGCATAATTGATAACGCATAACTCTGAGTTATTGCTTGTGTGCTATGAAAATATCCACCGAATATGTCGTAAAAAACGACCTAAAAATGTAGTAGCTATGGAGTAAAAATAATATATTTTAGGTTAGGAAACGCTCGTGGATTCTGTCGGTCTGTATGAATAATGGCTTTGATGGGAACTTGCAATTCCGGTCCTTTGTAATGCAAAGACCCTCACGTATAGAAGAAGCACTTTGAACTTATCACAAATTTGTTGATGTAGCTAATATCGATTCTAGCCAATTCCTTTGATTCGGCGAAGCTAAAACAACCGAGACGTTTCAACAGCAATCAGTGCTGGTTGTTGATCAACCCTCACCGAGCTCACCCGAGGTCCATAGAATCAGTGCCAGAATGCAAGAGGACAACGGAGCACCAGCTCATGGCCAGTCTGATGAAATTGGAGCGAGTGTGTTCTTTCTTGTAAGCTCATCGATTTTTTAGTAATAGTCTCTCTAAAGCAGTCTCCACTTTGGAGTAGTACATACCTTGGTGGTAGCCATCTCAGCTTGAAAGACACTGCAGTGGCCTGGTAATGTGGAAGTAGAGTTGATGGAGCGGATTATTTTCTATAAAATCCCAAACCACACTGAATGCTATTCCAGAATTTGTTCCGATTATCCCAAAGAGATAATTTCTTAAATGACTTTGTTAGGTCCTGAGTAACTTTAGTGGAGCCTACGTCTTTATTTCCAGTGTGTTGTGATCGATACTTAAAATGTTACCGTTGTGGGTGCGCGTTGGTGAAAAATAAATTAAAATTTATAAAACTTATCCTTTACCTTACAACCGTGGATCCCAAACATATATTACGAACTTGCAACATCTGTCATTAAAGAAGGAATACCAGTTTTATCTCAACAATTATGTGGCACCCCTTTGGCATATTGCAAGCGGTGTGCATATACTTTTAAAACCCTTTGAATTATTTGCGCGACATACTTGAAGCGCTTCTAGACACAGGTGGTCTGTTTGTAGTGCAAAGCGGCGAGTGGAGAGGGCAAAATAGTGCCACAGACATCGAGTGTACACACAGGCCACCAGCATTCAATATTTGTGCCAAAGTGTTTATCAGAGCAAATAATTTAATTTGATTTAATGTATATCGGCGAGACGTCATGTGAAGCTTTCAGAGACACGGCAACACACACACACACACACTCATGAATACGTGTGGACAAATGTGAACGCAGCGCTGAGGGAGCATGTACCAAAGTTATGAATATACCAGATATCTACTTTTGTATGTATGTATGTGTGTGTGTGTGTGCAAACAAATGCAAACTATGCAATGTGTACCGATGACAAATATAACCAACGGTATTATTCTGCTCCACTTATGGCTTTCAGCCGTCCTTGTAGCTGTTTGCCGGCGAATACAGAGGGGAGCACTCGCTGCACTTTTGGCCAAGCCAAAGCAAAGGCGGTGAAAGCAAAAGTCAAAATGCTACGCGAGAAGAGCTAGTTAGGTGGTTTGAGGTCCACGGGGTCGTGGTAAAATGGTGATATATGAAAATGGCAACCAATTTGATTTGCAATGTGGTTGGCGGTGGCTTGCGCTTTGTGTGAATGCCAGCGTGTGTGTGTGTGTGTGTCTGTGAGCACCAATTCTGACTTCCACCGACAGTCGCTATGCCAATTCGTGGCATAAATAATGCCAAATGCTAAACAACCAGCAAAGGAAGGGCTGGCCAGAGCAGGAGAGGAGGAAGAAGAAGAGCGGGTCATGGCATCGCTAGCACCAGTGTGAGCTGTGGTAGTGGCAGTTGTAATCTGAAATTCGCTGCTGCTTTTGTAAACATACTCTGCTGTGTGTATATTCGTATGCTGTATATTGGTGTTGGTTCGTTTTCAGTATTTGTGTTGATATTTTCCATTTTCACTGCGAATGGCTGTCGAACCACTTACATCATATCTCTGCATGTCTGTATGTATCAGCGGGGAGTTCGAGCTAGTGGCCAGCACAAACTATTCGTATATAATTGATTAGTTTTGTGAAAGCTGCTGCCACTGCTGCCATGCTGCTGCATTGCTAATGTTGGGGAATTTTTGGCAGTTCCTTTTTATAGCACCACCAACCGACATACAAACGATCGCGGCAGGTGGAGAGTGTGTGTATGTAAACATGTTAGGGTGTGTGTGTGTGTGTTTGTGTACGAGCTTGTTTGAGCTGCCAACGAAAATGCATTCAATGATTTAATTGCAATTTGCTAATTAATAAATTGATGTTTCAGCGTACGTAATGCATTCGAAGTCCCTCTAACTAGCGCACTTTTTGTTTTGCTGGGTTCTTGATGTGTGGTGTAGGTGTCTGTTCCGAAACTCGCTATTAGCAAATAATAAAATAATGATGAGCATTGATTTTGAAATAGCGACTAAAGTCTGAAAGTAAGAGCTGAGAAATTCTAAACGGTTAGTCAGAGTTGTGTTCAACATTTGTGTGTTTGTGTATGTGAGTTGGGGTTGAGTCTGTATCTTCACTTCAAATATATATTATATATATATGTAATCCAATGAAGAAGCAGATTTCGCGGCGATTTTTTACCCCGATTTAATGGCTTTTGTGTGGGTTTCTAGTTCGCCGTTTGTCATTTTATGAGCGCTAGTATTAGTTTTCGTAGTGATATTGAAGAAAACTTAAAATTTTTGCTTTCTTTTTATAGATAGATGAATAAAAAGTATGTTCGACTCAACTTTAACTTAACTCAATTAACTTAACCTAACTTGCTTTGGTTAGGCTTGATCTATTTCATCAAATGTATAATATACTCACTTCTCCCATATTATTTTGCTTAACTTTCACATGTACTGCTACAGAATATAATACGATGCAAGATAAAGTACCGCTGGATAAGAGCTTAGCTTACAAAAAAAAAAAAAAACGGAAAGTGTGGAAAAATTGCTACTGTCTTCCGACAGAGTACTTTTCTAAATCGATGCGCTTGACCCAGAGAAAATACGTTTTCTGGAGGTCTTCAAAGTAGTCCTATGTGGCAGTGATAATCGCCCCATTCGACTCAAACCTCTGTCGGGTGCGTGACATTTTCAAGTTTTGAAACAAAAAGAAGTCGGTTGGGGAAAAATCTGGAGAATAATTAACTGCTACGTAAGCGTCTTGCCATTATTGTCATTATGACCCAACTAAATCTAACCTGAAATTTATATTCAAACTTAAAATATTGCCAAATAATAGAATGAATGGAATGGAATGTGACCTCTAAGACGCGGGATTTTATAACTTGGAAAGTGTGCACTGCTGCGTTCTCTTTCATACTGGCCTGCCACAGACCATTTTACCTATTCGCAATGAAGTAATAACCCTCCATTATGCTTTACGTCATTTAAATCAGTAATTTATTCGATTTCAAGCCCGCCATTTTTGGTAATTGTGCATTGTGCGCAGTTCTAGATGCACTGGCCACTTGCATATTACTTATAGACTGTACATAAATTCCACGGACTCAGCACAACGCAGCAACGATATTCGGCGTGCTGCATTTCCGAGGCAAGCATTTCTCTTTCTATTCCGGGAAGCGGTGAAGTCCGCATAGAGGAATACCATTGCCAAGCAGCGCCTGGTTTTACAGTATATTCTATGCAATTTGTTGTCATCGTCTTTGCTGCCGCGCTAAGTGCACATAAGCGGCATACATTTAAGACGCGCTTACACTAAAGTGCCAGCTCCAACTATCGTTAGTCATCGTGGCACTTGTAATGCGTCGCTGTTGTTGGTTTGAGTGTTGTTGCAGGAGCAAAACTATTTACGCTTTTAAAATTTGGCTGCCACTTTGCGTTAGATTAAGGAAAATGGAAGCGGAGCAACAACTTCGACAAGGGCGCCAGCCTCAGCAGCCTCAGCAGCGTTTATATGCGTTTTTAGCCACGTTCTCTAAACTGTAACACTTACGTCGGTTTTACCAGCTTTATGGGTTTTTATACTCTCGCAACATATTGCAACAGAGTATACTACTTTTATTCACCTAACGGTAGTTCGTCAATAGGTTTAATGTACATATCTCACAAACCATTATAGCTATATGATTCAAACTTGCTCATAATAAGTTTTTCTAACATTTCCTCATATGCTGAGAAAATGAGTGAAATCGAATAACAACCGCGCCCACCTCCTATACAAAGGTTATGTTGAAAATTACTAAAAGTGCGTTAACACACTGAAGAAACACGTCAGAAACATTAAATCTTACGGCAATTTTGGTACGGAAGAGCTAAATAGGAATCCGTGTAAAATTGGGACAATGGGAATGACACCGGCAACCTTTAGGAAAAGGAAATTCTATATCAATTTCAACCAAATTTGATACATGACATTATATTTGCATCTTTATGTCACTTTGTGAAAATGGGCGATATTGGATAACAACAAGGCGTACTTCTCATATAACACAATTTTAAATTAAACTAAAGCCTGGCTAAATGTAAACAAAAAGATCATTGACTCGGGAACGGCGGTGGACCTTGCTAAAGGTAAACAAAAACGGTAAACAAAGGTTGTTGATCTGGAGAATCGTAGTGGATCACGCTAAATGTAAACAGAGGGGTCATTGTCCTCTAAAATGGAAGTCTGATTCTTTCAAATTCATAATAATGTGCCCTTGTGTCGAAAATGGGTAAAATCGGCTCGATACTTCCCTTGGCTTCCATATACCTAAAATAAAAAATTTCGGACTTCCGGTTGATTTTATATCGTATATGGTTAATCTGCGAGATATCTTAATAGAATTCAGGTAAGGCCTTTTTCTGGCAGTAATGTATCCTGGTGCAAAAATTTATAAGATCGGGATAGTACTTCCCCTAACCCCATATATCTAATATGAGAATTTTCAAAATATCGTCCAAAACAGTCAATATGTAAGATGTCTTAGCAAAATTAAATTAACGCATAATCTTAAATATACTGCAGTTTGGAGGTAAAAATTAGTGAAATCGATGTACCTTCCCACGGCACTAATATCATGAATGAAGATGATTTGGCTTAGTTAGATTGACTTTATGTGTATATGACCTAGAGTAAAAGTTTATATGTTGAATTCTTATGCAACGTTTTTTAATATAAAGTTTTGCCAGCACCTGAAAGTTTTTTCCCGCCTCTGATCCCTGCAAATTGCGAGAGTATAAAATGTTCGGTTAGGCTCGAACATAGCCCTTCCTTACATGTTTTGTGTGTGTTTGGTGATTGCGAAAATTTCAGCAACTTTTTTCACTCTTGATTTTACTGTCATTTTAAGCGCCTTATTGTAATCTTTGGAATTTGCTGTTGCATTGGCATTGTCGCATGTGTGCGGCTCCTTGCTTCATCTCCGGCAATGTGAGACAGTGTGTGTGAATTAGAGTGCTGCTGGAGATAACATGTTGCTTGCAATCGCAATATCAGTGCATTGCAGGTAGGTAGATATGGAGGAGTCGCGTCGGTTTCTTTCTCGCCTGAGACATTTCTGCAGTTCTCCGTAATACTTTGTAGTTTTGCGTAATTTTGCGTTTAAGAAAATTTTTACTACTTAGTGATTTGCTTGCAAAACAATGATCTCGTGCGGACGCTTGTATATAATATATGTGTAACTTTGTTGTTTTGTATATATATCATGGGTACTTCAATAATAGTGTCACAAGCGTGGAGAGATATATCTATGTTTGCTTCAGAAAAACTGCTTAAACTCAGTATCTAGTGGTATTCACTAACAATGTGTAATTTCAAAATAACTTAAGTTCATCAATGGTTCACACATAGAGCCGTCCGGTAGAGATCAAATCTAGAAAACTGGATGGCAAGTAGTTTTACTTATTTTGTCATCATAAGTTCATAGAATTTTCGTTGCAGAAATTAAGTAGTTTCATTTGTAGTGAGACATGGTGTGTCGCTTTGTTGAAACCAGTAACTGACTTGACTTTTTTCGCGTATTTACGCGGAGACATAAGAACCAACACCCATTGTTATCGATTTCCACCGGATATTTCGCTTTGTTTGAACATAGCCCAATGTTGTGTTTAATACAAGCGTAAGCCCAAAATTTTTTAAAAATAGTTTATATTTAGAAGAATCTTTATAAATGAACTGTGAGTTAAATGTAGCACAATAATTGAGAATATATGAAAACATATTGTTCATATTACTTCTTAAATTTGGTGCAAGAGAATTTTGGACACAGTGAATACGCTTATTGCACTGCAACGTTGTGTTGCAAGTTGCAAATATGTTCTGTTGGTTAGCTAAAGCGTACAAAATTGTATGCTGTTATGTCAGGATGACTGTCGAGCTGTCAGGCTGGCACACTAATAGACTGGGTCTTCTACTATGGCAAGCTGACAGCTATCGGCGCTTTGGCTGGTAAGTTTTTACTGTTTAATACGTTTACTTAATTCTTTCACGATGCAGCCCCCTTCTATATTTTGTAAGTAGCTATCACTTTTGACTGCAAGTATATGGTAGTAAATTATGCATATAGAAATTTGCTACATGTGTGTTTCACTATATAGTACACTCTGTACTTACAAATATAGGTATGTATTAGAAGTGTGTGCTCACCAAGAATGCTATTGATGTAAGTTGTGGCAAGTCAATGGCGGCCCTTTCGGCAACACAGATGCTTATACACTCCTATAGTTCTTCATACACATACGTATATTATGTATGTTGGTAAAAGCCCTTTCATTGCATTCTGTGCATTTGTGTGCATGTGTGTGAGGAATATTTAAACTCAATCGTTTGAATGTATATAAATTTGAGCGAAAATGTTATTAAATTACAAATACTATTTCATTGAATGCAAATGTGATATATTAATAATACTTGAAACTAATTTATGCATTAAAGTATAAAGTTGAGAATAGCAAGTGCGAATCCTACATAATTCACATACTTGTTTTAATTAATTATTGGGAAGCTTATGTGCAGTTTAATACCTTTGACTTCTTTGTGAGTTAATCAAATTGGTTAATATGAATAGACAACCTAAATTTCCATTAGTTTCGGAACTAAAATTAACTCTTCCAGATCAAGCTTGTAGGATATCTTAAACTCTTAAAGAAAAAAACTTGAGAGTTTCATAATTGATTTTATTCTAGTGTTGAACTCTTTCAAGGGAAGGTTTGACGTAAAGTTTTTCGGGAACAACCCAATAACCCCATATAGATAGAAATGTAAATTAGCATTTGACTTTGAGAGACTTTTAAGCTCCTAGAAATATTTATGTTATTTATATTTGAACGAGAAACTTCGGCATAAGCATTATAAATGTTCAAGAAGGGGTTTCGGAAGTCGCGAATACTTCAGTATGTCTATATCTATTAATGATAAAAACATCAGAATTTAGAGTAATTGAGCATGGTAGAGATCACTAAAGAGATAACAGATGTTCTCAGCATAAGCCTTTCTGATTATTTGGCTTATATTTGGGTATGAAACGCAACATTTCGAGACCCTTAACCAACTCCTGAATTTTTTGCTTTGAGGTCGGTCCGGGCATACATTTATTAACCTCATTATATTTGCTGACGATATCTGTGTTATTCAATATTTTATCACAAATCAATGGCCAAGGATGATCGAAAATCAATCAGCACCAATCAATTAATTCTAATCAATTATTCAATCAGTTATTCTCTCATTAAAATATCACATTATCACCGGTACCTATCCCTTCTGAAAGCCGTCAATAAGGAATACCAGTTTGTTATTATAAGGCGTCTGGCCTTATTCCAAACCTTAATCTTACATTTTACTCCATGTATCTTTATTCTGTTCTTGAAGCTCAATTCACTAGTAAGAATGTGCGCAATGAGTCACAAAAGAAATTCAAATGTAGCCTTAGGTTAAATAAATGGAGAACTACCGCTACTGAGGTTGGAGAACTGAAATAAGCTGGTAATGATGATAATCAAGCCTCGCCAATCAAGTAGATAATGAGTGCAGAAATCTAAGAGAAAGAGGTAATAAACCTTTGTTATATGCTTATATTTTATAATTGGATGTGCTGATCTGACTCCAAGCTAGATTTAGCTTAGCTTAAAATTTAAAAATAAGATTATAGTTGAAGCCCGACAAAGCATCATTAACTACGGATTATTTTTAATATTTATAGACTCTGTAGAGCATATGTGGCAGTGTCTACACTGAGACTTTATGCAAATGGTTTGTCACACATTTCCATGATAAAAACCTAATCCTTAATGTGTTCAAAAATGAAAAAGGAAATGACAAAGAGATGTTCTACATTAAGGTGTCCATTGTACCAATGATTATCTACAATCGACCATGACTAAAAGCGACCTTCGAAGCTTGTACCAATTTGCTTGTGAAATCCCTTGGAAAATGTTTGTGTAAGTCTGTTGGCATGTAATGCGAAAGCCCCTACACATTGTATACACACTACTATGAGGGTGTGAGACATTTTTACATAAACAAATAATGTAGCGAGAAAAGCTGGCTCATAGCTGCTACGTGGAAGCGCACTTAATGCATGGCAAATTATTATTTCAACAATCTCACACGTACTTTCTATTAAAATATAATCCGCCAGTTAAGTAGCAAACGCGAGTAGCAAAATCCACCTTCCTGCGTGAGTGGAAACAGGCGTTGCGTATACGCCCTGGCGCTGAGCGCGAAAGCAAGGAAATTGCCGCCACCGCTGTTGAAACGGTAATTATTAATGTCTGACGCGGTCACTGCGCTTATGTGTGGCGTAAAGAGGCGTGCGTACGCTGGCATTTTATGGCGGTGACGGTGCGTGCCTTTGCAGCAAATCTCAGGTTACAACAACTTAAGTGCTTAGGCTTATACGACATGTTGGCTTTCATGCCGCGCAAGTTGTGGCAAGCCCGAATTGTAAATAAATACTTGTTTATGTTTGCATGTGGGTGTGCATGTTTTAAAGGTGCGTTCTTACGCCCACCCCTCGCGTTGTTGTTATTGCGCGGCCTTACGTGCGCGATATATTTATTTGCCATGAATAATAGGTTGGTTAGCAGAAGGGTTAGTGTGTAAGGCGTGGTGAGTGGTGGCAATTCTACTAGTGAAGGCCGTATGTTGAACTTGTGGCAGGTCGAAGCGCATTTCGATGCTGTTATAAAATAATTTCACTACTGTGTACTTTGTGAAATTTAATTACGCACGAACGCATAACAACGCACGCCGGGGCGCAAAGCAAGGCAGTGGCATACAACTCAAATTCCTAATAATACCTTTCTGTTAGGTAACAAGCGCGGCTTCCGCAACCAACTAAGGGTAGGGTTTCTCTACAACTATGCGGTAATGAAATTTGTTATAATTTAAATAGATGCGTCGAAAATGTTGCATTGCCAACGCACTGGCGCATACACAATTATCTTCCCTCTGCTCTTGGCCCGTCAGCATAAGCTCCTACGGCATTAATAAATATGAACTCGTGCACACGAAATATGCGATTTTTCACTTCGGATGCCGTGCGCATAAATTCGACGCAAGTGTTGCCAACATGGAAAATTATGCATATGAATTAGCGCTAATTTCCATTACGCACACTAAATGCAATCCAGTCTTATTCGTTTAAGTGCGCGCATTTATCATGCCGGATATGTTTGTGTATACTGGTGAGTGTCTATAGAGTTGACCTTTTTCGCAGCTATCTATAACGGGATATTTGTCACGTTGCTTTTACATAAAATTTGTGCTGGTAAATTTGTTTCGCTGGAATTTTAAATAAATATTTGTCGTTGTAATGTGTGTTGGGGGCACGTGCATTTGGTCGCGCGTTGCAGCATGTTGGCAATTAGTTAGCTTTGAACCGTAGTACCGTTAGTTACGCAATGGTTTTACTAGTATTCTCAGTGGTTATTTACTTACCGTTATTTTCAGCCTCGCAATGGGCGGCGATTCCAATGCCTCGAGTATTGCTGTGGCACTATTGTAATTACCTACGAGGAGACAGTACTGCGCGACGCCGCTCCACAATTCCACTGTTTTACTGCGATCACGTATGCCGATACACTGCGACGAAATAGAGAGATAGAGAGAAAGATATGAAAGTTGTCAAGGAAAATATTTCGCTTGTTGTGCAGAACAAATAGAAAATGTTTTAAAAAGTTTAAATTATAAATACTTGCACGACTATCCACATTTTAAAACTGTTAGTTTACTTTTGGTATAATAATCACCAATACAAGACTAACCAAGAGATCGAGAATACCCTGTCTTTAAATGAAGCGCGTATATTTCCCTAATTATTATATGGAATGACTAATCGATGAGTTTAAAGTCTTCAATGCTAGAGGAACGAAGTACTTTATATAGTTATTGTGATAACAAAACATGGAATTAAGTTGTGAATAAGCGTTTCGACTCATATTAAACCACACACAGTTGTTTGTCGATCAATTCGGTATGACTTTTGATGACGAAGTTCTATTTCGAAGTTCGTTTCCCTTATATACCGTCATTTTCAAAGTGCTGCTTCAAAACTAAAACAGTTGTAAAAGGCAATGGACCTAAATAAGCAGTGAAACTAAATAACAATCCACTATACATATACGTGTTCTGAAATATATAGTAAATTACTCGAAGAAGAAAACAGAGATCGTAGAGGACAACTCTGAATATCTTTCTTTGTTTTAACGGATCTCTATTAACAAAGTAAACTTCACTGCAAAAAGCAGTTAAATTGCAGCTATTAACTGCTAAAAGGGTCGCAAGAAAAATACTTTAAAAACTGTGTTCTAATGAATCACAAAATATGCATTTTTAGAAAATTTTCCAAGTCGAGTTAGGCTATTATTCTTTGACATCGTGTGCATATGTAGCCGATATTCAGCAGCTACATATGCGTGTCTAACTCCCATATGTAGCTCAGTATTATGCTCCCACAACCGCTTTACCTCAAAATATCTACTTCCTATTTAGCTTTAAAATTTAACAATTCTTTTACAAGTGTTTGTCCCAAAGCTTTCATGGAATGCCCTCTTTAGTGTTGTGCTTGAAAGTGTATTAAGTTCGTATTTTGATATATTTGGTGCAATGCTGGGGAACCTTTATTGCCCTTTGTAGTTGGTATTACTTTCACTAATTGGGGCTGTGGTTATTAGTTACGGCGACGAATAAATTACCTGCGCCTGCGCCATACCAACGGGCGTTGCCGAACTGCTCAAGCAGACATGTACATATGTAGCAGTGGAGCGTAAATAGCTTAATTACTGCAGTGCCTTCCAAATTGCCAATGTCCTCATTACAAAGAGACGCCAAGAGAATTGATATAGATACAAATATATATATACATATATCTCCATTTTGTATGTTATCGCTATACTAGCCAGATACGTGACTGTGAAGCTGTTTACTAAATTATATGTACACAAATACTATTGCATATCTTTGCACTTAAGTGTTCACACTCATTGCAAATGGCGAAGGAATTGTCATGCAATATTCAAATCGGACTTTCTGCCCAAGGAATTTGAAATGATTTGCAGATTTGCCTCTATTGATTTCTCAATTTGTTTTACAGCACATTCCAACTCAATTTGGCTTATTTAGTTGTGTGCCAGTTCGTCTTGGAGGGGTAGTGCAAACAGAATTACATTTATACCTGTCTTTATATACAGATATATACACATATATAAAGTATTTGTAAAAACATGCATATTGTTGCTGTTCATTTGAGCAAACTAAGCGAGACGATGCGAGGTAAATATTTGTAGAAGCTTGAGCACAAGGTTGAAGCCAGTCCGGGTTCAGGTATTTGAACAATGCCGGCTTTATGCTCTTATTATTAAAATTAATCTATCTAATGAATAATTATTTTATTTATTAGTAAAGAGGTCAGAATTTTATAGAAGTGCATTTTTGTTCTGCAATTTTTTAAAATTTATTTCAAAATTATCTGGAAAGGACAAATTTTTGACAACATTTGAGTTCAAAGAACACACTACAAATTAGGTATTTTTTGGTATATGCCAGTGTGAAACAAACGCTGAAGCGGTTTGCAATTTTCCCGAATCCAAACAACGTGAGCCTTTCCGAGAATACTTCATTAAGTATAATTCTTATAGATTAAGAAACTATGGACTTTTTACAACTCCAATTTGCATTTGAAAAAGCGCAAATCCTTAATTCTCCTGTCTGTGCGGTGCCTTACTTAATATCACTTCAAGTTGTAGAGGCAAGTAACAATAACAACCTCGCTTCCTCATTGAATTATTTTGTATACGAGCGGACAAGCGACATATTATATTTTGTACACCAAGACCCACTCACATGCTCTTCTTACTTCCAACTCCATTTTAGCTCAGAGGATGTTAAGTAGCTAAGTTTCGCACTATAGGAGTATAAATGTGTGTGCGCATATAAAATATTTATACGGAGGGGTGGAGTAATTTTGGTGCGGCGGCGAGTAAGCACAGCGCAAAATGAATGCGAGCAGGTTGAATCCACAGGCCATGGACTACGGACTGCACACTTCCTACAGCTTACTCGTTTACTTGCTTTATCGCCGCAATTGTGTGTGTTTGTGTGTGAGTAAGTGCGACTTAAGTGAGAAGTTTGTGTGTGTGTTCGTCTGTGAGCGCTCATGTAGTACTCTGATTTAATTAAATTTTCCATTACAACAAGGCCAGTAGCAGAATATGAAATGTTTAATGTGGTACTAGGGCAGACAAATAGGGTTGTATGATAAAGAAAGGCTGTTATACATATGTTGCAAGAAGAATGAGCAGTTGTGGTAGGGACGCAGCGGGTTGAGGTTGAGGGGGGCGAGAAGCTGCTGAAGTGTGGTAATGAGAGCAGTGCTGCATGAGAAAAAGCATGTGTTGCATGACAGGCATATGCATTGCCTAGCTTGTGGCATGTTGCAAGCAGCCAACTGACCGAATTTATGACTTGAATTGCAGCAGTGAATTGCGATTGTGAAGTGGCGTTGATGTGATTTAAATTTCATGAAAATGAAAATTACATATCGCCGAAAATTAAGCGAGAGCAACGAATGGGAGGTACATTGCTGGAGCGACGTTGTTGATAGCTTGATCTCACCAACTGTCCAGTGATGCAGATGCAAGTGTTTTACACACGTAAATATGTGAATAAAGGCGGTTCTGTTGAAAGCATTGGTACAAAATGGATGAGGCGACACTTTTGTAAGCGCTAATATGGGCAACTGAGTTGTCTTGTAGCGAATTTTTCGGCTGATTCAGGCTTTAAGCTATTGTATTGGTTTGGTTTATATTCTAGGCTTTTTTAAGGCATTGTACATTATTTTCAATATAATATATTTTTGGTAAGTATATGATCAAGCTTCTAGGTCTTTATTTTTTAGCCATAAATGTAGATACAGGATGTTTTAGTTGCTATTGGGGAACAAGTTGTAGAAGCATTTCTAACTTAGGATTCAGAATATAGAGGTCTCACGGTGACTTCCTTAAGCTCCTAAGAGAGGTTTCTGTTGGTACCCATAAATATGTTTAAGCCACCTGTGCCGTCGCTGCCATCAACACATTGATGTCGTCGTAAATTCTACTCTTCCACCATGTTAAGCCCATTCATCAGCTATGGTAGCACGGAAATTGTAGAAACAGTTAATTTACCTGTATTCCCAATTGATTCTGTTTGCACATACGTGCACAATCAGACTTGCTCCTATAAGCATGCTACAATACAAGCACCACACACAATCAGAATCACCACACTCCCACACTCATTTATGTAAATGTGTGTGACACACACACATGATACACATGTGTGTATCACACACATGGCTGTGGGTATCAGTGGGTGTCAGTGCATTGGGTGTGGTGACCTCTCAGTATCTGCGATTTTGTGTTTTTGACGCTATTACGGTTTCATGATAATAAAGGTGGAAGGGCTTAAAATTAAATTCTTCACTAACGGTTTCAGCAACAACATTTTATTTCTTTAATTTTTAAAAAGGATTTTTGGTTTTTAATATTTTACTTAGATATATTAAAACTCTTCAAATTAATTTTGGGTATAAAATTTCAGGAATTTAAAAAAAGTTTAAGTGTTGAAATTCTATAAAAAATTTTATACAAATATTTAACTGCTTAAAACCTTAAAATTACTTTAAAAATTACATTTATGTTATGTTGTAAACTCCAATCTATGTTTAAGCAAGTACATCCGTAATCCCGGTATATTTAGTACGCATTCTGAAGCATTTTCTAGCATCACTAGCAACTACTGTGCTGCTTCATGCTATTTTTAACTTCCGTGTGACTTACCTGTAATATTTCATTGCATACGAATAGGCGCAGACGTGCAGACCAATCCAGATAGGTTTCCAAGTTGCACGTTTTCTTCGGATCCTGGACACCGGGTGGGCCGCCGGACGTGCTCGGTTGGTCCCATTTTTTCTGCCCACCAACGGCAAGATGAAAAGAAGAAGAAAGTAAGGCTTGAAAATTTATAAGTACACACACACACACACACACACACATATACAAATATATTGAAGCGAACAAGTAGAAGAGGTACATATGAGATAATGCCCGTGAACACAATGAGAAGAAGAATTGCTAATAAGTTTATTTTACACGCTCTCTGACTCGAATTCAGAGGCAGTTGCCGATGCCAATGTCGATGCTGATTCTCACTTGAACTCCACACACGGGCTTACCACACAGAGCATACACACACGCGCGCGGCTACAGGCATGAAGATGGACCGCACGGCAAACAGCAAAAGCTGCCCTTCATTGCGAATTGGCGGTCTCGCCTTTTACCTTTGTTTGTACTCCGCTACGTGTTTTTGTGTAAATTTAAATGAAGTGGCAACGAACGGTAATAAATTTGTAATTCTTTTAATTAAAAAGTGCATTGGGACAGATCTTTTGCATTGCGAAAGCAGGCCGTCACTTTAATCAGATTACAAGTGTATACAAAAATATAAAAAATAAATAAGTAAGCATGCGAAAAGCTTACACATACATATCTATATGCATACAAGTGTGCCGACCAAGGTAAATAAAAGCGACAGCAGACTCAAAGCTCGGCAGCAGTAGTTGGGCTCAAATGCATTTCTGATTACATGCGAATTACGTAAGCAGTCTTAAATTTGCACTGCCGCTTTTAATTAAATTTGGTTTTCACCAAGTCACATACATACGCATACATATGTACATACATACAGGGGGATACACTAGCAGCTGGCTGAGTGATAAAGATCTAAAAGAGTTATTAATTGCATTTGCGTCAAAGTTGTTTGTGTACACATTCAAGTATGTATGTATGTATTGAAGTGCGCCTACACTCACACACACATGGTAAGCAGCTTGCAACCAGATACAACAAAGAAGCTTACACAATATTGGGTTATCCGCACATGAAAGGTGCGCTTGCAACTGTATTATACTGTAGGCTGTTGCCAATGTACTCAAAACTACGGGGTTGTTCGAAAAATAGTGATGAGGAAGGTATTCATAAAAGGTATTGCACTGACTAAATGAAGCTACTATAAGAACAAGATTATTAACTAGGAAGCAAGTCCTCACACCTCATCTTGATATATGGGAACAATTTATTTGCATCGGAAAGTGAGTAAGACATTTCTTCTTCAAAGAGAAATAAACTAACTAAAGCTTATAAATGGAAATGTACACATCCATGTAAGTTATTTAGAAATACCTAATAGAGCTGTGATACAGAACTTGAATTTTTTTATAAAAAAAAAACCAGCTGATGAGTATTATCCGGGTTAAGCGCCAAGCGAAGCAACCATTCACTGACAAACCAAACAAATCATATTTCCGTCATGAAAAAGCCTCTCATAAAATCCTTTCCATACATGTTATAAAATTTGTAGAAATAATTTTGAAGCTACTGTTGAAGAAATCTTTTAGTATTGAGCTACTTATTAGATATATTAGTAAATTTTTCATTTTGAAAATTTCCTCGAATTTTCTTAGAGATTGACATTTTACCATTATGTGTCTTACCATTTTACTTTTATTTAGAATTCAAATTTATTTCACTATAACTTGTTGATCACCTCTCTTGTACAAATTCCTCAACAATTCTCTTTTCGCTTTTATCTTCATATTCTGGCCTATGAGTAATTTCCATAAGAAAATTTAATCAATGCATCAAGTGAAATTTGCATGAAGAATGTCGGTTTCTGCATAAATGGAAGTACTTTGATAGTTGAAATTGAAAAATTTATCGAATTCAGTTGCATGGCCCTTGAGCTTTTGACAGTTAAAGATTAGCAACTGCACAGACATTTCCTTTGCATGTAGACTACTGCCAAATCAACCAGCTGTGTACTATTTCGCCACTAGCATGAAAGGGAAGCTCAACCGGTTAGCCGATTATCGTTTCTCTATTGAAAGTAAATGGTATTTCTTACTTGATATTTTACGAGATGTCAATTGACAGATTTCGGTCAACAATATGGCAGTTTCATACTAATTCAAAAGATGCACCAAACTATCTAGTTCAATTTAATTCTCAGAGAAAATTTTATTTGGATTTTATTCAGGTCCATTGGGTTTCTGTCGAGAAAGTACTGACTTGCCGAATTTTCCTGGTCTCTTCTACAACCTGAATTCCGAAAATTGCTCAAAATGCCATGCTTTGCTGGCTAGTCCGATTCTAATCAGGGTGGTTTTTTTGTAAACTGGCATTACTCCTGACTAGTTTGATAATTCACTGGAAAGTATATAGTCGTAGTTATGCATATTTTTTGAAAGCATATGGTTTTTATTGCATTTATAAAAATATTTATATATAGAGTATACATATATTGCGCATAAATCAGTCAGTTCGAATAAAATATTGCATATCTGGGAAGATGGAGTTCCTCAAGAGAGTTTAAAAAATCATGGAAATATGCAAACAAACATAAACACTTAAGGTTGAGTGTAGAAAAGTTACTGGTAAGTAAAGCCAAATTTTGTGCAACGAGCATGGAAGGATTTCTGTTTTTTGCCACTTTTGCTCAACTCAAAACCAGCACTTGTAAATGCAAATAATAATAATTCATTGTTTCATATTTCACCTGTTTGTCCAACAGCACATTACTGCTGCATTGCAGAAACTCTTCGGGGCCAATTTGCTTTGCCAACTTTTTCTCCAGCCGACAGAGAATTTGTGCGTATTGTGAAGCGGTCGGGCAGTCTAATGTGCTGAGTTCAGGCTGAAAGAGAAATGTTTAAATATATGTAAAAATTGCTTGCGGAAATGCTAAATACTCTAGATATTTCTATTATCCATAGTTTTGCATACACTTTGAGTTTCACTGTTTGCCGAAATAATAATAGAGTAGTGGCAATTAAAGGCATCTCATTGTCGGGTTTATAAAGGTATATATGTAAACTGTCAGTGTATTCCTTAATTGGCATGAGAACTGATTTTGTTGATTCAACTTATCATAGAAAAAACTTAGCAACTATGTGAATGTATATTATCTATATATAAGCAAGTATATATTTCTGTAATATCTGTTATTATATTATAGTGTATATGTAATTGTACTAAGGTGCAATTTGTGCTAATCAGATACAGTTCCTTACTAATATGTCTAAACATTTCAATTAGAATGAGAAATTATTTGCTCAAGATTAATATAATATATAGGAACCTGTTGGAAAAATAGTAAGAAGCAATTTGAGAAAGGTAAAAGAATATTTCAGCAAGAGAAACTAGAACGAGGAGGGAGTAAATACTTCTTCGAAGTAGTAAAAAGCTGATTACTAAATTCAAATTACTTAAATTCATTCATTCAAACTCATTTTTAATTTGATTTTAATCAGTTTGTTGAGCAATGTAAAACTAAGGCTTAAAAATGTGTATCTCTTTATGCAGTGTCAGCGATGTGAGAGCAGTACGAAACCAAGGACTAATAATTTTAATCCCTGGTCCTTAAGAGTTTAAGCTTCTAATTCTGTTCTATTTCACAAGACGGTAGGAACAATTCGTAATGAAGAGTTAAATATATAAAACGTTCTTAGCTGTTGCTTACGAATGCGAAGTGCCGATATATATACTTTGGATATACAAATATATCGCATAATCATACTAACCTTCTCAGTTGTACTTTGACAAGCGCGTAGATCTTCTTCATGTCTCTCCAAGTCAGTCAATTGTTTCAACAAGGCACTCAGTATTTCGGAAACTACACCTTCCAGATTTGTGTTGGAACATCTGCAGAGCAAACAAATGTACATATAGAGTATATAAAATAAATATATATAAATATATATGTATATAGGCAATACCATTAATTGTAAATCCAATTACGAGTAAACAACAAGGAGAATACTGGAAATCACTAAATTGGTAAACGCCAAAGGGGAATACTCGTATTGTAGATTAGTAAGCAAAATATCTCAATCTCATAGGAAAATACTAATGATTGTGAGGAGAAGTAGAAGCATCCGTTTAGATCGAATTGGACATTGAATGGGCCTTTGCATTAATTAGAGTGCTTTACAGGGAATACTCTTCTTTAATTTAAGGTTAGTCATTCCTCGAAATGTGAGCAGCTCTGCTTTATTTCGGTTATGAAATAATATGCTGTATTAATTTGTATAGTACAGCAACTGAATTATGAAAGCGATTTCTATGAAAGAAATATTTGTATTTGGTTGAGATTTAGTGAAGAGTTTCGAAGTTATTTTCATTCGTATTTAAAGTAAGTGCTCTCGTAAACTTTGTAATATGAAATATATCCAAAAGATGAGTTTTCTCAAATATGTTTCTATTAGTTTACTAGCATAGTTTATAGATATTGGCTATCACAGTGTTGAAGATGATGATCGAAATTATAAAAATAATTTGAAAATTTAAACAATTTTTTTAAAAACTACAAATTACAAATAACAAATTAGTAAAAACTCATTTTCTTATCTGTGACTCAACCAATTCTAATTATTCCTTCTTTTTCTTTTTTTCTCTTCTTTCTCTTCTTTCTTCTCTAACCTCTCAACGAGAAAAAGTATTAAATAAGTATCAGTGATTAAATTAAAAACCAAATATATGTAAATATATTTATGTACACTCATGCGCTGGCATAAGCAGATTAAGTAATTTGTAACACCCACCTGGCAACGATATGTTTAACATGGCCCATCATACGTTCGTCGCGATAATCGTAGGGGAACTTTTGCGTCCACTCGGCCAATAATGCGACTAATGATTCTAACGACTCGCTATCAGGTACCGAGGATAATAATTTGCCAAGCAGCTCATGGGGTCGTAAAAATAAACGTGACGATAATAAAAACGAGAATATAAATTCCTGCAATCAGACAAAGCGGAGAGCAAAAAAAAAAAACAATTCATATAGTATTACTTATATAATGAAGTGAAACAATCAGCAATACATACTTATATGCTTGTATGTGCGTATGTGTGAGGGTATTTATCTAGTTGTAATGAGATACAATAATAGAAATATAGCCGACACGAAGAAGGTTAGGTCATGTCGGCAACACTTACATAGTTGTGGCATAGAACCACACACAGGTTCATTTATACATTTACATATTCAAAGAAATATATATGTAAACGTGTTTATGTTTGCAGCTAATGCGGTCAGTTGTTAGCCGCCAGGCACTGCAATTACAAGTGGCGTTGCTTAAATGGCTCAAAGCGTTAAATAGGCTTAATTTATTTGTTCCTTACACACAACCATACAACTGCACGGACGGCTCACGCCGTCGTGGTCTGTCGTCTACGCTTGCCAGCAGACCGCCGGCATTACTCTATTGGCCATTTAACTGGGTGTGTGTGTGTGTGTGTGTTCGGTTGGCAGTGTGAAGGCTAATCCTAGCGGATTTGTTTTGCAAGAATGAATTAATTATTTCAACACGCTTTGCGCCTAATGTTATGCTACGGCATTTGTATGGGTGTATTATATGTGTGTATATGTGTAACTGTATTAAGGTCTCGGTGCCAAGTATACTTTTGAACTGAGTGCCAACTTTTTTGATTTTTGTGAAGCTGTACGTGGAAGCAACCGGACTATCGAACATTTGGCAGCAATGAGATGTAAATTATAAGCGAGTGGAAAAAATATTAAAAGAATTTTCTTGATTCAGGGTTTGGAAAAATGGGATAAGAAAAGCTTGCGTAAGTGAATTTCGGCAATTTTTGCTAAAGTGTGACCAACATTTTTGTTGACCAGAGAAATTAAAAAAAAAATCGACAGTAAGCACTTAGGTAGCTCTAGACAAGATGTTTTGGGCCATGGAGTTTGTTCGATTTTCAATATATATGTGATATTTTAAACTAAGATAAATTATTTTTGAATAGCATTAATTTTTTTTTTTAACAAATAACGGTATTACCAGACAATTTAAGCACTTTAGTCTACAAATTGTGCTCAAATGCTGAGGCTAGAACTGAACTTGGGTTTGTACAACACTCAAAAGCAAGCTTTTGGAACATTTTTACATATTTTGAATTACCCACATTTGCAGTTATTTGAATGCGTTAGCAAGTTTATTGGCCGTTTCCCAACACTGCATTTGAATTATTCATGCGCTTCTAGTATTTGCAATGAATTACTAATTACATTTTGCAGTATCAGCAGATGAGCAAATGTCAAACGCCTGTTGTTGTTAGCCGTGTTAGCGGTGAGTTATGTAATTGCACATACATATATATAAAGCGTTGCACCGCCCACAACTAAAACCACAAAAAAAACAAACAAACAACAAAAAAAAAAACTGTTATCATTAAGTTGAGGAAAAAGTGGATTCCACATTTTTCTCACTTTTTTACGCGCCAACTTTTCATACAGTTCAATGCTAGTTACTTGTGTGTGTGTTTCTTTGCCATCTTCCTTTTGGCAATGTATATTGCGATAATTGCAATTTAAGGTTGGCAAGTTTCTTCAGCTTCATTCATTCAGTCGGCGGCTTGGATGGCCAACAACAACAGCGCGCTTCTTTTGCTGCTGGCCGCACATGCGGTTGTCCATTTGTAAATTTTGGCTCTGGTTAGTGTTTCAATGTTTTTCTTATTACCGCTTGTTTGTATACGGTCATTTCTAATTAGGCAAATGGCAGAAGGCCGTCGAAAGCCACAGCAATGTTCGTGGGAAATTAAATGCTGCAGGTCTTTTGAGTAACTGTAAAGCAAAACGATGGAAATATTGTGAGATTATGTTTTCTGTTTCTTGTTTCGCGTTTCCTTCCCACTTTACCTTCCACTCTATCCCTATCTATCATCCCGTTTAGCAGATGGATACTCGTCTAAAAGTTGTATTATAACAATAACAATTCAACTTTTAATTAATCTAGTTGTAATGTATTCTTCCGATTCTTTTATGCTACTCAATGAGTTGTAGTTGTATCCTCAGCTGTTTTGTTTCACATTGCATGGTTCTTTCTCTAAATATTACTCATAATGGCTTATTAATTAATTACTACTCACTAAGACTGTTCAAGAGGTTTCGCTTTTAATTAGATATTTAATTTTTGATTTATTAATTTCGCTTTATTCAGGTTAGGAGGAAAGAAATTAGCGCTTCAGCTCTCCTCATTAAGAAGAATTAACAGCTTCACCACAAATATCATTCTATATTCGACGGTGGTTTCCTACTATTTTCGAAAATATCTATCCACGAGAGTTTGAGATGAGTTTCAGCAGTTCGTTTCAAACTTTCCGACACGGCGACAGTTTCTGGCATTTTTCCTTTTTATTTAAGATCTCTATTCGAGTATTTCCAACGTATTTAAATCTTTTTCTGAATAATTATTATTTTGTAAGTGATTTATTTATTTTCTGTTGCACATATATCATTTTGTTGTTGCACATATATTTATAAGTTTAGAAATCAGTAGAACTCGATGGTTCGCTTGAAACTCGACCGAGGAAATTTATTTGATTATTGCCTGAAGTTTTCGAATTGCGGTTGTCCTTCGGCAGATAATGCCTTATCCCTTTGTGTATTTCCACAAAGAAATAGCTTCTTAAAAAACCCAAAAGTCTTTCCGAGATGTCTTAAATATACACGAATATATATATATATTTTATATATGGCCTAAGAAAGGTCTAAAATATGCTACGTAAAGTTTACTATACTACTGAGTCACATTTATCCTTAGTTAGCGGATTTCTGGAAAAAAGATTTTAGTTTCAAAATACAGTTAGATGTATGTTTTCTTGAAATCTTTTTTCCCGTGTTGTATTTTGTTAAGATTTGTAATGTTTTATTTTAAGCTTTGTACGAAGTTTTCCAATGATTAAAAAAGTTCACTATTGGAGCACTTGCAGGGATCGAACCCGCGACCTTTGAATTATAAAACTTGGCTTAAATAAACATTTTCGATGAAGAACTCTGTTTGATAAAAACTATGATAATTAAACCTAAAAATAAAATTGCCAGTATTTGTCGATTCAAAATGAATACATCTAAGCTTATAGCTTAGAAAAGTGTATATATGTTTTATATGCATGCATGCTTCTTCGATATTATTAATATTATTGTTACACAGCTGTTTCATAATATTAGAATGTGAGTTATGTAGTCTCCATAGCATAGTCTCCAGCATAGTCATTCAAAATTAAAAAGGCACTAATCAAACATTGTGACCCAGTTGAATTGTGGTAGGTTGCTTTATTTGTTCAGCCGTCTCACAGAAACATATGTTCGTATAATTATGCAAATGTACATGTGTATGAGTGACAATGAACGATTATTGAGTACAAGGAGCATTTGATGGTTTCACCCAAAATGCTTCAAGCGTGTGTTTTCACTTTGAAATATACATACTATGTACATGTACATACATATACATGTAATGCAAATGCATAAGACAATTGGCTTTATGAATTGAATCAATTATCTTAAAAGGTTTGATTACAAATTCGTTGAATATATAATTTAATTTCACTTTATGTAATATGGTATGCAGATTTGAATACGAGCATAGCAAATATTTGCAATGCACACTTGTATAAATAATGGTAAATTCTAATCCACATACTTCAAATTATTTTTAGTATTTATCAAAATCTCTCTTGGGAGCAAATGAATCAAACTATCCTAATGCTTCTGCGCAGACTTTTGATAAATCGCATTAAATTGTTATTGCCGCAGTTCGGTGTGACAATCTTCTCAATAGAATGCAGAATATTATAAGCTCAATAACATCAGAAATCAATAAAGATGGGCATATACACAGATACAAATATAAAAGAAGTTAGGCTGTTTTAAATAAGTATTTCGATATAAATTGAATAAATAGCGATCTTAATTAAGTAAATTAAATATTTATAACTATCAGTGAATACAAAATAAACTGATCGGAAATCGTGTTTAAGCAAAATATTTATACTCAGTTATATTTAAACATACATACTTATGTATAAAAACACATATCAGTTTCCATTAGACAAACAGTTTCATTAATAAAATGACAGCAATTCAAAAGAATGCTGATTTCATCAATAAAAGTAAGGCATAATCAAACAAAAAAAAAAAAACAGGCAAACAATTTCAAAATGTAAAAATTGCTTTGAGTGAGCCGTGGCTCGTGGATTTTTTCAGAGGCTAATAGCTTCCAGCTAACCTTCAGCTATATATATGTGTGCATATGAGTGCGGAATTTTAATTTATTTATGCAACAAATATTGCTTGGTATAATGTTCAAAAAAAAATCATGTACTTTTTTAGTAAGTTTAATTTGTAAGCATTGGCTATAATCAAAAGTGTTTTTCGAATGCAATTGTGTGCATATGAATTGGCTTTGGATATGCTAGTAGTGTAGTTAGCATATATATTGATTTGTTTTAACCCTAAAAGCTTTCACAACTTCAAGTACGACTACATTTCTATTTCTACAATACATATTTCGTATTTTTATAATTAGTGAATTTTTATGCAGTCAGATTTACATATTTTGCAAAATTGTATATTTATTTAAAAAGCGTGGTTAAAAAGTATATAACTAGCAGACAAATCTTTTAAACGATTTTTTCACAGTTCTACTTTTATAGATATGTGGCAACTTTATATCAAAATTATTTTTACATCAAAGTCGAACAATCAATCGAACCTTTTCAGGAGACTTTTTTAATGTTTCCATAGTTGGTAACTGTATCTAAAATTTGTTTGAATTAAAGTTTTGAGTATTTTTCGAAATTTAAAATCTTTGTAAGACGGCAACTATATTCCAAAATATACTCCAATTAAATTCGCAATCCTGTTTCACAAGATTTCCTTAAATATTTATACTTCTTTGCCACATTTTATTATATGTTCCTATGTTTCATTTTTCAATGGGTTGCAACTATATTCCAAAATACGCATAAATTGTAGACGCGAGTTTGTTTTTTTCGAGCGCTTTCTTTCAATAATCCACTTATAACATTTCCTTTAGTTTCACTTTTTTCTATGGGTGGCAACTCTATACTAGAATATTTCTGAATTAAAGTTTTCCATAATACTTTCCATCTAATACCAATATCGCATAAGTTTTCCATTGTTGTGAGCAACAAAGCAGGTGAGCAACACTTCTATGTGATCTCTGTGTTGTGTGGCTTGAGCCACCGCGTTCACCCAAGGGTTAATGCAAACAAACTATGTGCATTTATAAAACATGCATGTTTATAAAAACTTGTTTTCCCTCGCCGTTTTTTTCACGGAATATTAATAGAAGTGCTTTTGTTTTTGTTTTTTCCTGCACGCCACCACCGCAACCACTACATTCGATTGTTTGATTGCATGAATAAAGAATAAATGAATTGGAAAAATCAATAGTCAAAGCGAGTAAAAACTGCTCGAATGCACAGCGCGAATTCAGTGTTGAATTATCCATGCTGAGTGCTGCACAAAAACGAGCACTCACCCACACAAACACGCGGGCGCACACAGACTTGCAAAGCAACGGTGCCAATATAGTTTTATTATTATAAAAGAAAAAAAAAAGATGCACGGGGTAAGTGCGCGAACTCTCTACCGGTTGCTGTTGCTTTTATTTGCATATAGAGGTATGCTTCGCGTGCCAACAACACGCACTTAAAAGCGCGTTTGCCGATGTGTGTGTGGCGGAGCTCTATCAGCGCGTTTATTGTGCGTATGTTTGTGTATTGATTGTAATGATATTGGTTTTGGGTTTTGCTGGCAAAACATAGAAAAGCAATTACATCCGCTTTTCATCGCGGCGAAGCGTTCTCACTTTACACGCTTGTTTGATGCTTTGCGGTTGCATCTGCCCACTTTGACAGACCAACAACAACATCCGCCCTACAGACAGTGGAACAAAAGTGCAATTATTACTTATGTATGTATGTGTGTGTGTTTGCGAGTGTGTGATACGTTTATGTATATGTAAGCGCCGTTTAATTTCAGTTTTTATCTCAACACATTTGCATTTCGTTGTCGCTTTATTAATATGTCTCTTGCATAACGCATATTTGTTTGCATTTTCAATTGAAGGACTCACACACTCATAGTAATTAATTTTGTGTTGCGGTTGCAATTGGCAAAGTTTGTTATCTTTTCAATGAAAGTTAGCAACATAAAATTCATATGAATATTACTGTATTACAAATTACAGTAATTTGTATTGCAAAGTACTAAGCATAGATTTTGAGGTGAAATTTCTTAATGCAGTAAAACCTAAAACCAACTGCAACGATAATATGTGACAAACGAAATTCCGTCACGCTCGCAATTTACTAAGCACCACTATGTTTAGGTAAATCGATTGTAACATGTTTTTGGATTGTATGCTGTAATATTCGAGTGGTTAAAAAAAGAGATGGTTACCATTCGTTTGAAAATTGTAAATGAGAAAAACATTTATGAAATCAAGCAGAATTAAAAATTGATGTTCTCTTCCAAAAGCATGCATTAGTAAAAAAGTGAAGAGTTGCTTGCTGTTTGAAGTAAAAAAATATAAAAAAAGAGACCTTATATGTAAGTTTTACCCCCATTGATTTTTATTAGAAGCTCCCTAATGGCAACCGATATTAGAAAACTATTTCACTTAAATCATATTAACCAGCAAGTAATAACATTTTAAATAAGTGGCAACCTTTTATATATTTATAATATAAAGCCTTCTTCGTGCGTTGGTTTTGGTGAGAAAAAAAAAAAATGTATGTATATGTATATATATATATTGGGTAGTTTTTAATTGTGAACTCGTATTTGCTTCTACTGCTTTGATGTCTCACTGCAAGGTGTGTGTATTTGTCAGCGTGAATGGACATTTTTTACCATCTTACCTTATCGAAATCTATGCGATTTTTTGGCACTAGCACTTCTATCAAAGATTCTAAGGGTCCAGAAACTATTCTACCATTTATATACATAATGCCACCGGATCCCAGTACGGAGCTCTGTAAAGAAAAAATAAAAAATGGATATTAATATATAAAAATTATAGTAAATGAGATGGTATAGTTATGAAGAGGGTCAAATTGAGCGAGGCTGAGAGTCCTCTTTAAAACTATACTATTGGCCCTGAACATCAGTATGTTATTCTCAATTGTTCTTTTTCGAAAAAAAAAAAAAAAACAATCTTTTTGTCGAAGGGAAAGGGAAAGTTGATGAATACTTGACGGTTTGTCACCATAACAGCATAATTTCTTTTAGAATAGAACATGGCGTGCCTTGAAAGATAATTCATCTCAATCGTTTGAAGTTTTACACAACAAATATTCTTCTGGATATGGAGTCAACATTTGAAACTATTAGCACGATTTTTTGGTATTTTAATAACTACGTAACATTATCAGCATTGTTCTTGGTGTAAAGAGCTGTTTCTATGTAGTAGATACTTTGGGTCTTTCTTGGAGAATTATCGTATTTTAATCGTTTTAAAAAGCGCCGTTATAGATCGTGATTGTGGTTGTTACGAAATTGTCACAACGAAGAATGTAATTCAGATATCCAAGATATGAGATATGTATACTATAGCTTTTATAAGCTAGAGCCACGCCTAATTGTTAACTTTAAAACCGCTCATGCATTTTGCCTGTAGTTATCGCTTGCACGTATAGCTGGACGACGGACAGACAACGCAAAGACATTTCGTGTTTTGAATTTGATCGTCTTGATAAGTGTTACCCTATATCTATGACAACTATTACTCGTTATTATAAAAATCTATCTGTAAATACATTTTTCAACATTTCGACAATATTTTTCAACTAAATTGCTATGCACTAAATTTTTGTAATCATTTTATGCATTCCACATTCCACACATGCACATATTTGTTGTTAAGTTTCTAATGCATGCCCGGTATTTGTAGGTAATTGTAGTTAATGCATTAACGTTGAGATTTAATTAAGTTATGTTAAATGCGCTCGTAAAATATTTAAATTTAATTATATAAATCTGCTGGAAATCCACTTTGCTCTGCCCAATGAGGTTGGCCAATTATACTCCACTGCGAAATATTATTATGAATTTTTAATGTTTATTTCCTCTTCATAATATGTTATATGCAATATTGCTAACATTTGCCAAACGCCACTGGTGTGCGGTATCGATTTAAAGTGCCAATTAAATGCTAGCAGTTTGCGCTCACTGGTTTACCACTAAAATCTGGTTGCACTTGCAAATAGAAAATTCTAAAATTTCGCACAAATATTGCGGCTTACAACATATTGCTTGTGGTTTAAATGCTTATGCTTTATAAAAAAATTTAATTACATGCAAAGTGTAAATGTTTCCATTATAGAGTATTTTTGATTAAAAACTCATTTACAACATTTTACATAAATTTTTTTTTAAAGAAACTTTGCATGCTTTTTATATAAACCATAAATTTATATTTTCAAAGTGAACCCGAAATATTTTTAAAAGCAATTCTAGCATTATTCACCGTAACACATTATAAAACTTGCCTAATATTTAATCGCATAAATTGTAAAGTTTCCCTTTATTGACATGCGAAAAATGCCGCCTCATGCAAATCGGAAATTTATGTGTGTCAAATAAAGTTAAATGGCATTTATTGATTGAATTGGAAATCAATTCGGAATTTAATATCAAATCTCCGCTGAGATTACCAGCGTGCAAATATTTAATTCAAAATCTGATTTGCACCAATTTAAATAATTAAATACATCTAACCGATGTATTTGTATGTGTGTGTGTGCCTACATAAATACTTATATGTACAATCACCTCGTAATTGATGTCCGAATTGGCACGTTTGTAAGAGTTTTTCGGTATGTCGTATTGTACAAAGTCAGCATCCATATTGGCGCTGCCGACGCCATAACCGGTGAATGTGTTTTTTGTTGATTTTGCCAATGAAACCTGCAAAATAAATTGAAAGTTTGTGAATTTAGATTGTGTGAAATTAATACAGGAATAAATTTGTTCAGTCGCAAGTGAAATTGAACATTTACAATTGTAAATAAATATTTATGTTTTAAAGCATATTATAACTACATATCATAGTTTTCAATACAGGGTGTTTTTTAAGGGGCATCACTTGATAGAAGCCAGGAATTTACTAGCTGTTAAATGAGTTGTCAAAGTAAACACATCATTCTGACATTTAAGTTAAGTCAACTTTGGCAGATTATTATGCAACGACTCATAACAGAGCAATTTTTTTAAGATTGGGTTGGCAAATAACCAAGCTTGCTGTATATAAGGTGGAAGGAATTCTGCAAAATTCTCTACGCTCCCTTGCAGCCAGGATAATTTACATTCTGCTGTGACTCGCATGCCGAAAACGTTGTTGCTGCAAATATTCTCCAGACTGAAGATGGAGACAACGTTATTGTCAGTCATGAGCGGAACTGTCAAATTATTCGGAATTCAGCGTTTCCAACATCCACAAGTCATATCAAGAAATAGAGCCACTCAGTTGGTCCTCTAGGTCATGAGGTATGCCCAGTCGAATTTCTGTTCGCTAAATTACTATGAAGCTAACAAATTTTAAAACGCGTAAGTAGAAGCCTAAGTATTAAATTTCATTCCTCTTCCTTTCCTTGATTTGAAAACAGATTTCTCGATCTCTAAAAACACCCATTATACGCCATTTATTCAATACGTTTCATATATGAATATTACAATTATGCGAAAAAAAATATAGAAATATAAATATCTCCCGACAAAATAACGTATATAGTGTTAAATAAATAAACGGATATTTTTCATTAATACAGTGTACCTTTACGTGGTATTTTTTTATTGCTATACGAAATTTCACATTTCGTAGAATATTTCGAAAACATACACGAAAAACATAAATACAAATAAAATACAATAAAACAAAAATAACCAAACAATAAAACATATTTGAAACTCTACTTCATGATATTTAACATATTTTTTCTTATATTATTCTTTCCAGAAATTTAAAAATTTGCATAAAAATATATCAAAATGTTGATGTTGTGTTAAATTAAGTAATTTTTGGCCTACATCATAAAAAAAAATTAAAAACTGTAGTTCTATGAAGACAAAATATTTATTCAACAATTTCTTAAGTGATAAGTTATGTCACCATCCAGATAATTCTTTCATACATGGTCTTAATAATATTGTTGCAGGCTAGTCAGCCCGCACTAATAGATATATATATGCAAACGGAAAAAGTTAAACAAACATTTCAATAAATTTTAATGCACACAGCAGAAAAACCGAAATTGCTTGGCAATAAATTAGTATTTGCAACCACAATCGTTCAATTGCTCTAGTATTTATTCTTTTGTTTTGGTACTTTTATCACATTTATCAAACAGAGAGTGGGAGAGGGAGGAGAGACAGCTTCAATACGTCTGTCTACATTCTTTTTTTTGTCTGAAACCATTAAGCCAATATAAAAAAAATATTTCCAAAATATATACGATCATTTAAATATTATATTATTAGGACTTCATATCGAATAGGGTGAGCGATATCTCAATAAAATTAAGAGAGAACATTATATAAGCTTAGAATACAAAAATGAGCGGTATCGGGCCATATTTTCACATATTAGTCCGCTTGACTTTAAGGAATATCGTTCAGGTACTAAGATTTTTCACGAATGAATTTAATTACGATTTGAATGTTTGTGAAATGAAAAAAACTTGCATATATTAAGTTGAGCAACTTTTGAGGTTTAGGATCAGTTGTGGCATTATATCACTGACAATTCCAGCTTTTGAAAACTATGTTTTACGTGCAAAAATTTAGGGTGCAGTGCTAACTATTTCCAAAAGTATTCAATATATTTTTTATAAATTAAGCATAGATTTCGCGCCATGTACGTGCAAAGTGCTACCATGCCAACTAGCTAGGAAGGACAGACCAATTTGTGCACCCAGAAGCCTCGCCGGAACGAATTGTTTCGACAGAAGTCAATAAAAGCGCCAAAGTCACGTTCGAATGGCGTGCACGAAAACTAAAATATAATTTGCATGACAGGTTTAGGACGAGAACACAACGCAGATGGGAAGCGTGGCAATACTGCCACACACACACACACACATACACACATGTTGTTACAGAAATCGCTGTGTTTTTGATTTTGTCTTTTGCGGGTTGCCTGCACTATGCGAGTAACTAAATTAAGCGCTGGTTGATGTGTGACGCTGAGCGGAAGTCAGGATGAGGTGTGTGTGTGCGCATGGCAAATGGCTGGCAAATTGATCAAGCATAGCATATGTATGCTATGTACATATTTTGCATGAGAGCGAGCGCTGCTGTTGTACGAAAGATACCAGAGCTCCATAGGTGAGCAATGTGTACGTGTGTGTGGCTGGGTGCGCTGGCGTGTCACGAATAATTTACTGCATTGAGACAAATGCCAGCGATTTCTCAAAATTGTTATGGCGGAAGCTGCAAGCGAAGAAACAAAAACTACTTAAACACTTCTTCTACATATTCACACATATACACAGCTGTAAGCGCGTATGTGTGTGTGTACCTGAGCGCGCGCATTGTAAGAGGAAGGCGGACAAGCATGGCAAAAAGATAACAAAATCCAGGCGATACGAGTACAACTAAATGTGAGCGATGTAACCGCTCATATATATATATATATATATATATATACAACATATATTTCATTTATTATATATACATGAAATAGTTCTGCTGTCAGTGTTGTGTTGTTGTATGTTTCCAGATGCACGTCGAACTAAGCGACAGGAATACGGTTGGAAGTCACTACACTCACACACATGCAAGTAAGCCGATGTGCTAGAGGAAACAAATTCACTCATGAGCACACACGCATACACGCACACACGCTTACATACATGCACTTGTTACTGCGAAATTGCATTTGCTTTGTTTCGCCTTCGTCTAAAGCAGCGCTTATGTCTACATATCAAGCTTTCCAACGTGCCGCTGTCGCATACAGCAGACGGGGCATCTGTGTGTGACGTACGCTGCGTAAGAGCGACATTATTCCCATATGCAGAGATTGCCGCGCCACTGCCACCGCTGGCGAATATGTCAAAATTTGTGTGTGTGTGCGCGCTCCTTTCTGACACTTTGACAAATTGAAATTAATGGTAATCATACAATGAATAAAATAAATTTGGAAGATGAACACACACACATACACATGCAGATGTATCTGTGAGAAGTGTTCTATATACACATGTTTGCAGATGATTTGCACAAGCGCAGCTAATTTTTTGCGCACAGCTGTACGCTTATGCCGCTACTTTGTCAATTCACTTGCAAAACTAATACTCGGGATTTGCGATTTGTCTGCCAGAAGCTTGCGGGCAAATGGCTTTTAAAGGCGCATCACATGAAATGCGCACAGTGTAACTGTCAAGCAGTGAATTAAGCGCAAACAATACAGATAAACGTTAACCCAACGGATTTGAGTTATTTCCTTTCCTTGAGCTTTCACTATTTATTCATTTGCCTTTTTTGCTTGCCTCCACGTTCCATGACATTTGACGAATATCTGTGTTCATTTTTCATGCGAATGCTAAATATGTACAAGCACATGTGCAGCGCTCATATGTCATATGTGAATGAAATGCATGAGGTTATTGTGAAGAAAATTAATGAAGTGCGCGCAGATTTCGTAAGTGAATTTTAAGAGATTAAGCTGAAACGCATATATATATATCTGGTTAAATTTGGTAGTAAAAATATGCTTCCATTTGTGAACTGTGGTAGAGTGTGAGGTGAACTTGTGGAACACTCGCATGTCTAATTCTTAATATAAGGTGTATAATCATTTCTCTTTTTCAAATACGTTTTCAAGAAATTTTAAGTATATGTGAATGTTTCTATGGTGAGAAAAAAGAGAAACTTTGTATGGTTTTAGTAACATAATTCTTTTTATATACTCATATTAAATTCCAAACTTAGTTGCCATTTTCCGCGGAGCGTTTGTTTTCTATCTATCTATCTTTTACTTTAATTGCTATCTTCAACTTAACTCAACGATACTCCACTTTGTAATAAAGGCTATAGTTTTCTGTTTGCACACATAGTTTGGATCTGAATTAGCCATGGCAATTAATTGCTGAAAATCCAAGCTTTACGAGTGCATGTTTCTCGGTGCATTTCTTATTTCGTTACGCAAAAATTTATCATTTATAAAAATATCCCGAAATAAAATTTTCTTTTATGATATAGTAATTATCTTTCCCTGCTTTATTTGTTTTAATATTTAAAGAGTACTTGAAAGGTTTTATTCTGTAATGATAAATTAAGGATAGTATGAATTTTAAGTTAACGTCCTGATCCTTTATCCACTTTTTCGCGATGCTTGCGGTATATATTGGAGCATTTACGTGCTTAAGTGTGCAAGTTGATGACCGAAAAATGTTCGAAAAATGCAAAATGTTATTTGAAATAGCTTACTGGAACGAGTGGCATTTGTCTTAGATGAAAATCCAGATCGGATCACATGAGCCATAATATGAGACGGTACACATACCATTAAGTATCCTTCAAGCAAGACTATAGTGATGCGTTTTTTCTTACTCACATAAAGATGTTTTCATGTTGATTCTACATATTGAAGGATTTTTTAGGAAATGCAGTCGAACCATGAGAAATTTTTACGATTATTTGCCATGTCGATAGGTTTCAATAGGCCAATACTTCACTACTTTTCTCTGTGGCGAAAACTTTTCCTATACCCATTTTCCATTTAAACAAAAGTGAAATGAAGCTTACGAAAACACTCATTGACCATACATATCTGACTAAAAATAGAGAAAATCCCAAATTGCATTGAGCCTATTTAATTGATCGTGAGTGTATGTCCACAAAGAGAGGAATTAATTGACTTCACTTCTATAGAGAACAATAAAAGCGCCTCGAGCGTACACGCAATTCACTCAAATATATACCACCCACACAATCAAGGCAATTGGGAAGTCATTGGGCATTCATATAAAAGAAGAATAGAAGTTAACTAATTGCAGCCAGCAACAATTCAAACAAGCCATTCATGCAATTAACAGTGTGTACCGCAGAAATGCCGATTTTTTTCCTATTACTTAATTTCATTCCACCCCCCTCTGAAATGGTTTGGCGACAACTCGATGCGCCACCAAATTTTTTTTGTCAGGAAAACTGTTTTTTTCACTTTCAAACTCATTGTTATTGTTCTTGCGCGCTTCAAATGAAATGAAAGGCAAATGAAAATTACAGATGGAAATCGACAACGCCAATTGTTGTGCGACAGCCTTTTGCCATTTTATGCCTATATATGTACAAATCGACTTCGAGTTTGCCTTAGCCTCTCGAAAAAGTTGTAAGTGTAATGAGCAAGAAAGTCGTGGGCTGAGAAAAAAAGACGCTTCGCCGAAATCAACACGTAACCACTTAAATGTCAATTACTCATTGATATGCAAGAAGTGGGTTTAATTTGAGCATTTGCCGACGTTGCTCTTTTCAACTTTTCTCCTTTCATTCCTAGTACGAAAGGGAGGGAAGTATTATGATTATGTATTTTGAGGTTAGGAAACACAATTTGGTGAGTTTAACGCGAAAATGAGTTCACTTATTTATTTTTTAATTGATATTGAATGTTTAGTACGAATAAAATAATTTTTTGTGAAATCCGTTATCTATTTTTTTTTTTAATTTAAATTTAAGTTTAATAATTTTTCTTATAATCAATATCTATAAAATTTTCGTCCATCGAATAGTGTATTTTTCATATTATTATAATTATTATTATTATTGTTTATATCAAAATAGTATCATCAATTTTCTTTTTATTATTGTTACTGTCGGAAACAGTTAAAATTGAAAATGATCAAGCCTTCATTGATGGGTTCCGTGTGCAGTTTTTGAGCCTTTCAAATTGTATGGCAATGGACGACCAGTTTTATGAAAAATATTTATACAAAGTATTTATACGCGACTTTTAGTGCGTTAAATAGAAAATCATTTCGTGAAATTCCAACCCGAATTTAACAATATTTGAAAGTGCTGTCACATGTAAGTATGTTAATATGTATGCTTTGAGCAGTTGTGTGCATAGAATGGGAGCTAATCTTTTCACTTTGAAACGAATGTGTGCGAACAAAGTGAAAAAACATAAAATCACAACCAAATAGTATAGCTTGCTTTGTTTAATGAATCATTTATTCAGCAGACATTAGCGTTGATATTTAAACTATCTGCATTATATACGAGTGTGAAGAGGTGAAGAGGTGTGCGGAGGTCTTTAGTGAGTGTGACATACAGGGTGTAATGAAAAACCCGTTTCATCTAAGTTGAACAGGAGGCATAAATGAGAAAAAAATTTTCTTTTTGCTCTATTTGAATGTGGTGGAAAATTTAAAATATTACACTCAGAATAGTTTTTAAATACGAAAGAAAATCTTCAAAGCATAAACTATGGAATATTTTGATTAGAAAGTTAGATCTTTTATTTCCAATGCGTGAATTTATATTTTCGTTTTCAGAATTAAAACTTCATTCTCATAAACTTAATTTGAACAAGTACATTCGGGAGTATATTCGGAATGCCTTTTTATTCGATTATTTTTGTAGAACCTTTGTTTCGTCCGAATTTCAATTACAGAAATTGTTTTCTAATTTGGTTTCTAATTTGTGTTCTAGATTTCTATAATCTTATTGAAATTTAAACATATGTTATTTTAAATCAATTCTGAATATCTTTTTTCTCAAAAACTGTTCGGAGGGATTTCAAATAGCTTTTACATACGGTTGCGGAATTAAAGTTGTTGTCATCTAAGTTATTTGGGTCACTCTGTGTTTGTGTTTGTTCAGATTTTAGATGCTAATGGCTGCCAAATTAGCGCTTTAATGGTTTCAGCAGTGCGCTTTAACATCTAGTACGGTTATATTGACATAACCTAAATTGTATTGCGAGTAGTATTTGCATTAACGGTACAAGGGTTACTGCTGCAAGTTCGTATTTGACTTTTGTTACAGCGCAAATGTACAAAGCGGTTGTATACTTAAGGTGCAGGTAAAAATTTTCAGTCAAGATTCCTTTTTTCGCTTATTCGGCTTGTTTAATGGATGTAAATACATTATTCCGCGACTTAGACCGATAAAGCTAATTCAACGGTTTTGTTTAAGCAGCGGATTTTTGAGATATTCGCTTCATTAACTGACAACTGATTACTTTATGGTTATTAAACCGAAATAGGAAATGAAATATCTCGCTACTTATTAATTAAAAAAAGCCAGAGTCATAAAATTAAAAAAAGAAAAAAAGAATTTAGAACAACTTTGAATTAATATAGATTCGCAACAATATAAGATTTCCTGGAAGCGAATATTTGGTTTTATTCAGATAAAGTGTCTTTACAACTGTATTAAAGCGCACTCATGCCCTTACATCACTCTTTATACTCGCATACAAAACGAGTCCCTTCACAGCGACATTTAAAATTTCATTGGCACATTTGGTGTGGACAACAGCAAGCAATGTCACCTTAACGCAAGTATGCGCATACAACAACAACGAAAGCAAAGAAGAAAAATTTTGTTGTTGTTTTAATATTGTTGTTCGGCCGCTTGACCACAATTTCAATTAAATATAATTAAGTGCATTTCAATAATTACATTTTAGCCATTAAAAAGTCATTTAAGTGTTTTATTGCATTTCGTTGCCATTATTATGCATACAACAACAACAACGAAAAAGTAAGAACTTGATGGCAACGATAAATGAGTATTTTTATATAAACGCATTAAAGTTGCCATAGTGCCGTATTTGGTGTTGTTGTTGGCTTTGTGACCATTTCGTACACACATATACTAAATCAATCATCAGCACCTAACCACACAAAAAACCTACACACATACATTCACTTTTTAGCGGTACACATATCATCACACTCTCTTCTCTTCTCCTGATTAAATATGCACCATATTTGATTACGTAACTGTTTAATGGCATTGTGCATTTTAAATAAATTGTTCTACATTAACGAAAGCAAAAATGTGGCAGGAAAGTGTTACAAAATTTGTTACAACAACAACCCATACCGCATAGCTCACGCACGCTGTAATGCGCCTAAATGTATGCTATATGCCTTAAAATTAATATCTTTTGGCGTTTACCGCGTGCGTACGCACATTTATCGCCGTGCACTGTGGCGAGCGATGTAAATTAAATTTATTACTGTACTTTTAATTATGTTGCATTTAATGAATTAATGAGTAGCAAAATGTCAGCGCAAAAGGGTGCACAAAACGCCACTGATTAATGTCATATTTTTTCATATTTTTTGCACGCAAATTTTAATTCGCCGCCTTTTTTTGTAGAGGTTATAAATTAAGAGTTATCTTAAATGGCGGAATTTAATTGTAAAATATGCAGCTGATGATTGCTTGGAGCCTTTTTTTTTGCTTAATGAAATGTGTAACTTATTTTATTCTGATGCATTTGTGTTCACGATTAGCTTAATTTATAAAATGATAAATAAATAAAAGGAAATATTTAATTGAGCCTATGCAGCTTTACTAAATCGATTCAAAAAGCTTCTTTAATTTTCCTGAAAGCCACATTAAATTTTATTTTCGAAAAACAACAAAAAAAATAAGTTTTTGTTAAAAGTTGAATTAATTTCGTTTGAAAAACCATACAAGTGAACCTTTGTTTTATGTGTATTTTGAATATCTGTATAAATACGAGAAAACGTAAATTTCTTTCTCCAAATATAGCAGATAAAAATATTAAATTTTATAATGCAAAAAGAAGTAAATGGGCTGATAAGAAATGCTTTATGCTTGTATATATACAAATGTGTAGATTGTACAGATAGACGCCGCTTCAAAGCAATTCACATGAAGCAAAACTTATTCAAAATTAACTTTAACAAATAAGTAATATAATTTGTTTTTATAGTTATACTGGAATCGAACATTGGTCGGCGTTAGCCGAATTCTTCTAAGATAGCTCAGATGGCAACCGATATAAGGGCCTTAAGTTAACCGGAAAAAGTGGTACAACAGCAAGTGATATACGAAGAGTCAATATACGAAATATTTAGCAAAAATGCATATTTAACACACATGTATACACACGTACAAGTATATGCTCGAATAAGTGATGTTTTACTTTGCTAAGCGTAAAATTTCATTTTGTTACGTTAAGTGCCATTCTATGAAAGTTTTATTAAAATATGTATGTGCCGTAGGTATGTGCGAATCGTAAAATGGAAAGATTGTGTAAATAATAAATTCAAATTTGCTGCCATGTGCTTTATGGCATTAGTTAAATAAATAATGACTCAATTTGGAGTGAACGTACTTGATGAAAAAAAGCAATACAGTTGGAATAGGGAGGACTTATAGTTTCATTGAGATTTAATATTCCTTGTTTAAAGTTAAGGTTAATGTTGAAGTTTAAGTGTAAGTGTAAGTGTAAGTTTAAGTTAAATTTCAAGTTAAGTTTAAGTTTAAGTTTAATTTTAACTTTAATTTAAATTTTAAATTAAGTTTATGTTTAAGTGTAAGTGTAGGTGTAAGTTCAGGTTTAGGTTTTACTTCCTAGAATATGAAGACCCAAAACTTTTGCCTCTGCAATATTTGTCTAAGCAAAATTTTAGTGCTTTCTCACACGGAAGCATAATGACACGTATGCATACATTTATACTACCATTACAAACGTATATTTGCAGAAATGTTGCCATACAATTATATGTACTTGCATAAGCTGACGTTCTTTTACAAGTGCCGCATGTTGAAGTAAGTAAACTCATATATAGAATGTACGTATATATATACATATACATTTACATACACATTCACTCATCATCAATATGATTGCGCTGAAACCATGAATAGTTGAAGAGAAAACTGCTTACGATTTAATCACGATTAAATTTACTTATTATTCCTACATATTTAGTATTGTACATATGTGCACTTTTATTTACAAATGTACACTTTAATATAAATCTGCAGGTAATATTTTTTTCACTGAAAGTGATTACTACAGCACAGAAGTACATACGAAATGACTTCGAGAGCAAGCACTTCAGTAAATTTTGAGATTTGTAAATATTTTCTCGTATTGTTAGTTGTTGATGTTGTTGGAGTTACTCAAATATGTGGCACGTCATACACAGATACGAGCATAAATTCAAGCATTTGTGTAAAAATACTGTTCTAGTATTTACGCAGTTGCCAGTGGAACTTTGTGTTGAAAAGTATACAGTTTAAAATACAGTTTAAAAACTCATTCCCTCATCTACAGTTGAGTAGCGGCACTTCACACACCACTAACTACTTTGGCACAGTTACACCTAAATACGTATGCTTTCCAAATGTAAATTTAAAGAGGTCGGAAATTTTCGTAGTGAACTTAGCATACTTTGCCGAAAAGTTACAAATATTTGCCTGGAGCTTGCCAGAGGGACATTTTCTGAGTTTTTGAACAAATTGGGAAATGCAGTCTTTGAGCAGAGTTAGAGCAGTGTTTATGGTGTAAGTTTCGATTGCCTTGTAATCGAATACAGTACTAATCAAATAATTGCTATTACAAATGAAAAAAATTTCAAATGATTAACGACTTTCATAATTACGAATAAAAAAATGAAAAAGGCAAAATAAACAGATTAAAAATAATTCTTGAAAAGTTTTTGTTCTTTTTTCCCTCAAACTCACCTCGAGCTTCTGAAGCCCCAACTCCAAATCGTATGCGTCCAATTGTTCGCTGTGCCTACGCCGATGACGCACACCGTCACCGGGCGTCGCCGCCGAGAAGGCGCTCTCAGCCGCCGTCGTGTATACGGTCATACCTGTGTCGCTATCGTCGCCGACACCAGCACTCGTTCGAGCACCTCTACCATCAACGACAACAACAAAGTCGCTATGACCATCCATAGCCGCGGCGGTGGCGCCAACGCAGCTGCCAACATTGTTGTCATCGTCCGTCGTGACATATTTATCGCGATCACGTTGTCCGCGCGACTTCTGTAACACTGTTTGTCTGCAGCGTGTACCACAAGCGATTGCCGATATTTTACTAGCATAATAGTACATAGCCATGTGTCACGTTTGGTTTAAGGTCCGGACGCGTTTGCCGGACATTTGTGTTTACTGGCGGAATATTGATGGCGTGCGACATGTGCGGGCGTGGAAATATGTGCTGAACTGTCGGATGCACTGGTGTGTTGTCATCTTCGTTTGGGATAACAAATATTTCCGATTGGCAGAGGAGCGCTTTTTGTTTAAGATTTATTAATTATCGCTATGAACAAATTTTTCCTGTTTCGTGTTTTTTTCTTCCAATTTTCATTTCTTTATTTTATTTTTTTTAAAGCTTCTTTCACTATTGTTGCTTTCACTTTTCAATTCTTACGTTCACTTTTTACATTCATACATGTATTAGGGTTTTATTTTGAATACCGTTAATCAGTATAAGTTTGCTGTCAAGTAATTCCAATATTTTGTTGTTGGAATTTTCTCTTTAAATTTTTAGTTAAAATTTTCGTGTTTTGGTAAGATTTGTTAAATTTTTTACCGGTTTTCAGCCCATCTGCAAATATAGAGAAATTTATTTTAGAAACTAATGTATTTTCATACATGTTATATGTATATTACATTAGCTCAATCGTTTAAATTCAGCATAACATTCATCTTATTATAGCATAAAAATCATTGAGACAATTTTATAAATTTCAAAATGTTCAGAATCATGAGAATAACTCTTGCTAAAGCCCTCGAAATGGCACTTAGTATTCAAAATTGTTGATTTTTCTAGAATTAAAGGAGAAGAGTGAGCAAACATCCTAAAAATAAACTCTTCTTAACTTAAAAGCAAAAGATAGCACCATTCATCATATTCCGAAGTCAACGCTGCAATGATATTAGCGCTATCTATTGGGTTCAGCGCGATTCTGTTACACACGTTAAATGTAACGAGGAAAGCTTTAATTTCAAAATACTGATGAGATATAACCATCTGTCGGCCCCATCATTTTATATAACGTATTATTTTTAAAACAAAAACTCAGTCAGAAAATCTCAGAAAGAAACTCATAAAGTCACAAAACTCAAAAACACAATCGTTGCTCAACAACAGCGCCACCTATTGGCTTCATAACTTTTATTAACATTGTAGGAACTGGTGTCTAATCATATTTGCAATATTTGTTAACCTGTTGGTCCAGTATTTTTTCGATTGCTTGTTTACAAAAAGAAAGTAGATCACGCTGTATAAAATATACTGTTTCCTGAGTGAAAATTCTTTAAGAAATATATAAGAAAGCAAGGCTCTTAATAAACAACTCACGTAAACGGCAAATGGGAAATGGTAATCAACAAGTCAAAACTGCCGCAATCAGTGAAATCCTTTAATCCGTTATGCTATGAATATTTAAAAATAAACTGTAAATAAGAGAGAACAGTACTTGCAACAAGCTTTGTGGCAAACATATGCGCACGCACAGATAAGCAGCTGTATAAGTGGATTTACATCCATGCAAAGACAGACAAGCATTTGTGGTATGTGAAAGGGCTACTAAAGATGCCTGGGCGTCCACTTCGATACGCTAAAGCGTTTGCAATTTCATAAGCCGACGCCAATACCACAACATATGTATGTATGTCAATACATATATATTTAATGCACATATAAATATGTATATGCACTTAACGGTATGTAAATACACAAAGTTGTGTTGTAATAAATTTCATATGCACATAAGTAGTTGGGTCAGAAAGCCACAAAGTTACCGCATTCAGCACTCGGCATCGCCAATTGCCAAGGAAGTGCCAGGAACGGAGGGGTGCTGTGGCTCGGTGACGGTGAAATGGTAGTTGGCAAGTAAGTGAGATAGTCGGCGGGTTGAAGTGATTTCTGTCGTAGCTCTCAAATTAAATTCACGCATATGGAATTTAAAATGAGTATAAGCTTTAATAGCCCAACAGTTAAATAACAGAGCGTAAACGCTGAATGGGGAGAAGTTGTCGCGAATTCTGATCAAAAGGGGGTTTAGAGAAATTCCAAAGAAAGCCGGCGGCTATTTCAAAGTGTTGGTGATAGTTTTATGGTAAACATTAAGAAAAACTATATGTTGAAAATATGGGCGATATATAGCAGAACGGTTGGCCAGTCCATGAGGTAGAAACTTAAATACGACACTCTTTACAGGAATTCAGAGCACGTCTTTGGGGGTACGTATGTAATAGGGGAACGACAGTTCGAAAGATTTCTTCACATGGTCCGAATGAAATAGACGTAAACCCTCTCAGATTACATATTTGTAATGACATTTGCACGCTTAATAGAAGAGAGTGAGAGAGTAGTCATTTAGCTGGCAAATATATTTGTATGAAACACTTTTCATTCTTTTTAACACTAATAAAGTCAATTTTTATTAAAATCTTTCGGAAAATCATTCGACGATAAGAACAGTCATCAAACTTTTTTTGGTTTGTAATATTCTTTTGAGGCTTCCAATATTTAATAACACTTTCACAAAATTTGAGAAAACGTTCACCAGAGCCAATTATGTGGGTGAACGAAACAATTTTAGCAAATAAACCTTTTGAACATTGCAAAAGTGGCCTCTTCACCGATTTTTGGTAATTTGATACTTTTGCGCACTTCTGCATGCTCTTAGAATTAAACATATTAATACATAAATAAATATAGATGTGCATGCGTTTAATGTTCTATTTCGATAGACATAAATCACTGACATTAAAAGTTCGAATATTATACACTGGGGAACAATTTCGCGGCTAGAAAAGGTCATTAAAGAAACAAGCTCACTTAGCTTGCGTGGAATTCGTATGTTCGGAAGCATGCCCATGTGCGAGAGTGCACAAAAAGCTTCATGCGTGTGTACGTGCTTAGCTCGTATGGTTCGTATGAGCTTATCAACCGCTAGATAACCGAAGTTGACTTGTTGTTGTGCGCAGTAAATAAATTAAGTTGAAGAATTGTTAAAACTTATATACTTAAGTAATGTGAACAAACAACTAAGTGAGAGAGGGTGTAGTTTGGAGGTGAAATGCTGCAAGGAAAAAAGCGTAGTTGGTCAAAGGCAACTAAAGAGGGAATTTTGTTAAAATTCCTATTTCTCTAAGTGGAAATGATGATGTATAAGTGATTGTAGATTGATTTCGAAAATATTAATGTTTATGTGTATTTCAAATAGACCTTTTAATTAACTATTTTTTGATCAGGTATTTAATTTGAACGAAATAGTAATGGTCCAGAATTGGTTCATTCCGCAGTCGGTGTTCTCGCAGCTTTATATTAGTACTAAGTCTTAGTATTTTTAGCTAGTGACCAAATAGTTTGTGTTTACACTGATTTTTCTATAGTCTATCATAAGTTGGCTTGTTTTGACGAGCTTGCTTGTATTGGATTTAGTTCAGATAAGCCATAATTCCAATCCAATTCCATAAAACTCTTGCAACTATTACTGCGGATACCATTTCGTCGGCATTTGTGCGACTAGTGGTGTGAAAGAGCATGTAATCTCTTTAAGTTTAAAAATCTTTCAGCAAAATATGTTAGAAATTAGTACTATCTATCAAAAGAGTACAGCTGCGGGCTCATAACACTTCTTCACATGCACTTAAAAGTCTGAACCAGGAACTTGGAAATGAGTTAGTCAAAGCATCTCCAGCAAATAAGTTGTTCCAATGGCAGCAGACAAACAGAGATAGAGTAACGTAAGCACTTTTATCCCAGCTTATGTGGTTGTCTGTTGCGTGGAAAAATTCTACCCATACACTCAAAATATTCTCAATCAGAAACGCATTCTGCACGGTGTGCGAAAAGTTAGCATACATATTTAATGTACAGATGCATATACATTTATCCTGTAGTTAGGCATACAGCTATTTAGAATATTTGCTGGCTTGCAACCAAAAGATTCTTGTCTGAGTTAGATGTAGCCCGAAAAGAACCAGTCTTGTGCCAATTAATTTTTACGTTTTAATTACGTTCTAAATTGAACGTTCAAAGGAAACCAGATGTAAGAAAGTTTCTATTAGAAAATAAAAATATATGCAATATGATAATGTTTCTTATATTTATTCCTTTGTTTTTATTGAGATTTTTGATGAGATTAGTTTATTTCTGACTTAAACTTGGCAGTATATATGACAATATATCAATGTTCTGTATTTCTATATTGCTGAACATTACCAGTTGCATGTTAGCAAGAATCAATCTTTGTTGACCGTGTGAACTTCCGGTTCGTACTAGTTGTAAGATAATTTTCAGCTAGTGGCTCCCTTCATTGCAGGATATCTTCGTAATATTGATAAGTTAATAAAAGCATATTGGATACTTCTTTATGGAACTCTTCAGCTGTGAATTCTTTAGTTCGCTATATTCACTAGTTTCTTCAATTCTCGCAAGGATTGGAAGCTGCTTTTCCGAACTTATTTCATAACTTTTTCAATTTTGCTGTGTTGCGTAAAAGTTGTGCACAAAGCCTGTTCTTTCACAAAATAAAAAAAGAGAAAAGAAAGCAAATACAAAATAAAAAGAAGGGTTTCAATTACGTCTCTTCGGTTCCTCAATTCAATTTATATCCTCACGCGCACGTATTTTTATTTTCGAAATTTTTGCGTCTATTTCACGCTCTGGCCGTTATTCGCTCGGCAATATGAAGTGAGAAAGCTAAGTCGGCCGCTTTTAGTTGTCTTTAGTTGTCTTTAGTTGTCACCGGCAACGCTGGTTAACCCTTGGCTTTTGCTTTGGGTTTCACTATGGGTTGGCTTAGGCGCTTAAAATGTCATTATCATCAATATTTTTTGTTGTTCTTCTTATGACTCATACTGTTAATGGACGTTGGGCGTTCTATTGCTGCGTATGCAAAGTGTCAATTTTGCTGTGCCCCTGTCAGCTGGCTTGACACTTTCACTTTGATTGCTGCGACCCTTTTTTCTTTCACTTCTGTTTGTTGTAAGTGTGTCTGCGGTCCACATAGTGGTGATAATTGTGTGGGTAGGCTTTTCATCATTTTTTATTATTTTTTGTGTCTTTTTTTTGGTGTTTTCGTTAAAGCTTGTTTGTGCTTTGTGCTTGCGGATGCTAGAACGCATAATGTGGTAATTTTTACTTAACATATCGTAATAGTGTTTGCGTGGAAAAGGTGCATAAAGCGAAAGGACATCGTAGAAAAAGATATGTTTGCCGTTGCGGTCTTTTTGGAGCAGTTGAGGAAAATATTTTGCTGTGTTAATATATTGGAAATAATTTAATTTCCGCTTTTGTAAATTCAATTTCGACGAAATCGATATTTTTACTTCTTTTTTTTTAAATTTTTTTAATATTTCGGCTTTTAGTTTAGATTAGAGTCCTTTTTTTATTTTTCGATAAATATGTCCTAATATAATATAAGATATTGGGAGATTTGTATGCATGCAGCACTAACTTACATCGTTCGCTTGAACTACATTAGATCTTTAGAGAAAAGATTAGAGAAAGCAATTAGTCACAGAATGCTGCCTCTTTTCGAAAGTCCATTTAACAATTCGAATTTGAATCCGTTCTTTCGCTATCTTGCCAATTGGAAGTTGAAAGTTTTGGTCTTTGATTTAGTGTACTGTAAAATAATGTATATAAGTGAGTTTGGAGAATCTCTTCAAGATTCTTCACGCTCTAAAAACGCGTTATAAATCTGCTTAAAACAGAAATGGCTTCATTATAATTTCTTAACATATTCTGAACATGAATGAATAATTTATGTATTTACTTTGGCAGCTAATATGACAATTATCCCTCTAGGAAATTAATGCTCAATACTGATACACAATTTATGATTCAGTGATTTGGCTGACTCCCTGGTCTTCTTTGTATAAACGGTTATAAGTTACCTTGCCGCTTGAGTAAGCATCTAAAATCTCCTCTAAATGGCTGATGAAGTTCAGCAGGATTTGTTCTTGCCAGAAATTCATCTAGATCGAGCTCTGAACTCAAGATCCTCGACAACGATATTCGAGAATTCATCTTGGCCGGAAAGATGCACTAAGTTTATGCACTCATGGAGATTTCCTTTACACTTCGTTGTCTTGCTGCTACTAAAGACTTATCTATTACACCGGAAACATCATTTCTAGTTCGCATGAACTTCCAACACTTTATTGATCGCTTCATAAACTATCCAACAAAGTATAAATTGTTCAAAATTGATAAAAATTGATTGCGAAATCCATTTGATTAATAACTTTTGGCGTTTTGTTGAGCTTTTTATTGAGGAGTGCTCTCAAATGCGTTCACATAAACTGGAAAGCATATATTAACATCCACGGCTTTTGGACGCATTCAAGCATAGTTCACTGCTTTAAAACGGTTCAGGAAATGTCGATATACTTGGAGAGCGATAATGTTTTTTCAATTCAGTTTGATTTGCACTGTGCATGGTTCTTTTATTGTATGTAAAATATGTATTTTTTTCTTTACTGAAAAATTTATGAAAAAAGATGACTACGTTTCAGGCCGAATGCACAATAAATTAATTATTTAGTTCCCAAGTTAATTGGTCATACTATTTTTGTCATTAAAAGCGTAATTGTAACAAAGCATTTAACACAATGGCGTTTTACACATTTTTGTGTTGAAAAAATGTAAGTTTTGAGTGTAAAAAATTAATTAAGTGCGACTATGGCGAAAAACGCAGCTTGTCATTAGGCGAGTAATTAAAAACAAAAAGTAGTGCTCTCATATGGTATGTTTAATTGAAAAAAAAAAAAATCAAGAGAGTTGCATATATATTAGATAATTCATAGCGGCACATTTTTGTCTGCAAACACTTTCATGAGCTCGTTTGGCCAACTGCTTCTTTCAACACTTGTAGCAAATGGTATGGTATATGGCTGCATGCCTCTCGCATTTTTTTCACACACGTGTGTCTGTGTGGGCACACATTCTCTGAAGCGCAACCTCACTCTGTTGACTGTGAAAAGTCATAAAAAATTTATAGCCACAAGCACAAAAAAACACACAGACGCAAGCGGTAGAATAGCGTAATGGTAGCAGTGTTAGTTATTGTGTTCTTTGTTGCAATTAAGGCATGGACAAATGACATTTGTCAGGAATGCAAGTGAATAAAAAAAGTGGAACTGAAACATCAAATAAAACAAGACACAAATAAAACTGAGAAAAAAAAAACGCATCGCTCGAAGGCAACCAGTTTTTGCAAGGCAAATGTCATGCATGTGACAGGAGCGGCTTAAGTGCGAAAGTGAGGAGTGTGTGGAGAGTTGCATATACTCGTATGTTGCATGGGAACAATTCGTATGAGTGACAGTGGCCAAGTGTTGAAGCTGTTTTTGCAACAGCACTACATAGAAACATACAATATATAGAGGGGTATGACACACATCGACATTGCCGCCGCTTTAACAAAGTGAATGACAACTAGCATGGCACTCGGAACTACTCGGTCCGACTGTGTGTCTGTCGGCCAAGCAATGTTGATGTACACCGATCCGTCGAAATGGCTTATCCGGTACGCTTATCTAATGCAAATGACACAAGCACTTGCATAACTGTACATGGCAACGGTCATGTTGGCCTACATGCTCAGTCGGAGAGTGCTTAGCGTATGATGAATGCCAATTGTAGGAAAGCGAGCGCACACTCGCAGTTCGCTGTTGAGCTGCCTCAATGGCTAGGCACTGTTTCTGGGTCAGCATTTGTTCGAGAAATTTTTATTGTCAGCATTGCCGTATGTGTGGCGCAAATGGAAGCAAAATGGCAAGTTGCCTCCCACCTACACATTTTCAAATAAGAGTAAAAGTGTGTGAGTGTGTGGTAGAATTTCACTGCCTGCATAGTTAAATTTCAGCGCTTTTAAAAATGTTGTGTTCCAATTTTGTTTGTTTATTTTTCGCCATTTCTTTGTGCTAGTTGTTGTAGTTGGCGCACTTAATGCAACTTTAATGGTTCGTGTAACGCTTATGCGACAACCAACTAATCACTGTAATAACTTCTGCTGCCTACGCTGACCCAATACAATATGCAACATTATATGTATGTATATGTGTGTGTATAATCTCACCCAAATTCACCGCTATCACCTTTTTCGTGTGTGTGTGCTTCGAAAGTGTCGTAACAATGCAAAAATTAGTGGCACGAGAAATACTTGCTTTCTTTATTTGGAGTGTGTTCTTTTACACGTTTAAAATTGTTGCTTGTTGTTGTTTGTGGTGTGCAACATCAATCCGAATTGGAAACCATCTCCAACGTGGAAAGGATTTTCTTGTTAGTGCTCTTGTTAGTTAAAAATCTGACTTAAACTTTTGCTACTTCTTCAGCCTGCGAACTTCGAGATTACTTGGTCAATTTTGTAAAAAGTCGCACTTTAAAAAATTATACAAAACTATTTGTACTACTTCAAAAAAGTTATTTTTATAAATCGGTGTTTATTTTAATCAATGCGCGCACGCCGATTAAGCATACTCTCTCAAAAATGCGCATCCTTGAATATTTATAATAGAGACACTTAAGCATTAAATGAGGCAGAAGAAGGGATAGCTTAACTTATGAAACTCTCATCAATAGAAAAGTTATAAGCGAGTCAGCATAAATATATCATATTTGTTTTATAAAGCACACAAACATCGACATAAATACACGTTTTCCCACAAAGATTGAACGAATAAGAGTCTATATGTGTGCGTGTTGCTATAATATCCCTAAAGGATGGCATGAAGTCGAGTGAAATAAATCGAGATGGAAAAGCTGCGCTGTTGCACGATTGCGCGCCATGTTTGTGTGGCAAATTAATCATAAATAATCGCCTGCGAGTCTCTAAGCCAAGCATACCCAATTGCATGGATGACAAGCATGAAATATGTTTGAAAAAAGTGCAGTATATGCCTAAATGAATTCGAAAAAATATAAATAAAATATATAATGAAATATTGTGTAACAAATCCCACTGAAATGCGTTGCACGAGCGAATGAACGGTCAGCATATGAAAAGAAAATGACAAGCCTATGAAACTCCCACTACTCGAAGTAAGAATCCACAATCCACGCAGAGACATGTAAAAAGTTCGATGTCGAGTAGCACGTAAAGCAGAATGCCTGCGCACAATCGAATGTGGATGTGAAGAAATTGAAAAGCCACCCGCTCCACCCCCCTCGAAGAAGAAGGGCAGTGGCTCGGCAGATACGAAAGAAAACGTGTAAACACTTTGAGACAGATGAGTCCGTGAGAAGTGACGGCAACGAGAGCAATGAAATAAGAAACAAGGCCTAATCAAAATGGCATAATCATTTGTTTGCTTCGATTTTTTGTCCATTTGTTGTTTGCTGTCATTGGACAACGAATATTATTGACATAATCGTCATTGACATCGAGCAGCAAATACGCGCACCACTGACCCAAACGCAAACACTCACGCACACACCCATACACTTGCATGCGAGCACAACGCCTTGGGATGTGAGCGAATGTGGCATGTGTACGAAACGACCGCACACTTGGCCGGCGGCAAATAACAACAACCAGCAACAAAACACAAAAACTGCAAACACACACATATATATATTTATGTATTTACATTTGTGAGTGTGCGTGTGTGTTTGTGTAAGGAAATTATTGACGTAACTGATTGGAACAAAAAAAGTCGAATAGCAGTGGCAGGAAGTGTGAAAAGGCGTCCGCAGCGCCAATGGGGTTGGAGCAGGCGCTCGAGCGGGAACGGTTCAAATTGAAAGTAAGCGGATGCGAAAGAACAAATTTATTGCCTTTGCCAACGGCGCGCACAAGGCACAATAAGGAGACACTTTCGTACATCTATATGTGTTTATACATGTATTTGGAGCAGTTGTCGATTGGAGCTTGGTGACGTTGGCGCTTGTGGTGGACGACAAGTGGACAAGTGGACACGTTGAAGTAAACATGTGCTGCCGCATGAATTGGCAAAATCAAAACACGATCTGAATAAATAGTCCAACAAAAGTAATCGTGTGTATATTTAGGGGTCCCATACACGCGTTAAGCAGCTGAGCGGTGGACAAGCTGGCGTTGGTTTCGGACGTTCTAAAATGTTGAAAATATGCGTGATATCAAGGCCATTGGTGGTGCTTGTATTCAAAGTGTGATGTTGCTAAATAAACTCGTTTGGCTGACTATAGAAACCGTTTGGAAAATATGATGTTTAGTAATTAATTAGGTGGTAAGTCAAGTAACAGTAAAACGATAACAGTAAATATTTTACACGATATTTTATTGTGTTAGTCGTCACCTTACTTGTATTAGATTCTACGCTCTTTTTTCGCAATAAGATGGAGAGAGAGATTATAGGTGAGCTCACGAAAGGGATGCTTGTCAAAAGTTGGGCTCAGATTTTCAGTCTAATATTCCGCCAGAGACCGAGTTCTAACAACAAAGGTATGAAAGGATTGTTTGATCTCTGGTATGTTTGAATTGATGTTTATATGCTTCAATATTTTCATATATATGTACAAAGCTTTCTCTAAATTTTTTAAAATCTTTCTAATCGTATCCTCTTTTTCCTTCAGAATAGTGGCTAGTAGGTGTCTACAACAAGTTCTAAGTAGAACACGAAACATAAACGCACTTTTGCCAGAAATCATACCATGTCTCAAGTAAAGTCGGTTCTTCCGACTCCGAAAGGTATGCTACAATGATGTCCGCTTAGCAAAACCAAAGAAAAAATTGCTATTGAACTATTAGTTTGTAAAAATAGTAAAGTGTTTTATGTCTTTTTTTTATAAACAACAACTGCTTTATCTTCATAAAGTATATATAAGTACATGTACAAAATAACAGAGTGAAGCGACATGAAGCATTAGAGCTTGTTTAAGCTTATTTGCACAGCCGGTTTTAGGCTGAGCACTAAGAGCTAGGCGTAAGGTAGGCTCGCTATCAAAATACGTGCGTAGTTCTTAAGGTCTTTATGTTTTTTAAGAAGCTTAAAGTGTAATTGATTGGCCCTTTGGTGCAGTGGATAGCACATTGGGTTCTAATCCAAAGTTCGCGGGTTCAGATCAGGGTCAGGGCTCAGAGGATGTTTTAAGTATATTTTTTTGTTGACTTTTCATTGATGTCATGCCTTGATGTCATGCGTTTGATAATACTCGACAACTTTCAACTTGACAACTCTTGTCCTAATATCGTAATAGCGGATTAAAAAATACAAGCGTATTAACTTGACCTTATGCAACCTAACTTAACACTACCAAATATGCCACACCTAATCTAACCTCTCATCTCAGAAAAAGTTTATTTTTCATTTTCTCCAATAATCTTTATTTCTTCACAAAAACTCTATTAAAAACTTTCCTGCACGGTGCTTTTAAAGTAATCACGTCTTTCTACGTATAAAACCTTCCAAGTTGATAACTAATTCTATGGTCGTTGCCACTTGCCAAAGTCAAGTGTTGTCACCGATGCTAATCTAAGTTGGTCAATGATATGCGGCGCGGCGCTTAGCGCAAACAGTAGCACATCCACCACTTGCACCACACATACATGCTACCCTCCCCCACTTATACGAAATAGAAACTTTTGACGAACCTTAAACCAAAGTACGAAGAAAGTTTCCCTACAAAGTATGAAAGTGGAAATTGCCAAGTCAGTCACTTCGTTGACACATCGAAATATTCAATATTGATAACAATCAACTGGGAGCATAAGAAAGCGTAAGAAAGCACAGCATGTAGCCACAGAGTCCATGGGCGGTTACTTTTTGCACTTAAGACCGAGGGCGAACCGAAGCTCCGGCTGACAGTTGCTCAAGCGTGAGCAGGACGAAAGGGACACTGGTGGGTATGGAACGATAAACAGCTTTGATTGCCAATATATTTGAATTCAGAATCAGTTACGAAGAAATCATTACGCTACCAAACATTTGTTGCTGATTATTGGCATATTCGAAATTCAATTTGTGAAATTTCATGTGAGTACGAGTAGCACTTATTTAACTTGGTTTAGGGTACATATGTTATGGGCATAATATGATTATGTACGACAAATATATGGTAATTCTCGATTCTTGTTGCGAAAACAGTGTTGTTGGTGGCGTAGAAATATGGAAATTTGTTGTAAACTCGGTTAAGTGCTTCATAAATTCACTTGAGTGTCCATTCTTTCAAAAACGTTCTTTCGCTTCTCTCTTTTTTCTTTTAGGCATCGTTATACTTGAAGCTGTGGCTTATAGTAAATTAAACTTGTTACTGTAGTCATACTTTAAGTTCGATTTGATTTGCATTACTCGGATGTTAAGTGAAGGGAGGATGAGTTGCCGAGGAGTTTTGTGGGTTTTGTGGTCTATTTTGCTGGTTGGAAGATTTATGCGCTGTTGATGCTTCAAAGATTTTCATCATTTGTATTCATATTTGTCCTAGAAAATTTATTCCGTTTAATAGCAATGTAAAGCAGTCGGCAAAAATTTCTGCTATTCTTTTTCAAAAAGCATTTGAAGGAGAAATACTTTTGCTATGATTGCGAATTTAGTCTGTTTTTCAACTAAGCTTATTTTTTCGATAATAATAATCATTATTGGCATTACAAACTCACATATTGAATGATTTTTTTGAACTAGCTGCTAAAATGACTATTGGAGATCGCGTAAGGGTTAACAGGACTACTTTGGAATGTGTTTGAGCGGTTCACTGAATATCAGTACGAAGAATATCACTATGCTACTCTTTAGTGCACAGAGAGAGCTGCAAATTAAACAATAATAAGATAAGCAAAGTAAGCGGTTCCTAGGTGATCCCACAAAGGTTAATGAGTTGAGTTGAGTTGATTTTTTTGTTGTACAATTATGAATGTTATGTTACATAAGCCATAATGTATTTGCCATTTCCCTGTTCGCTATCGTTAGGTGCTGCAGTCACTGTCATATACGACAATATAAAAATTGTTATTAAAAAGGCATCTTTTTATGATTTTAATAAATTAAGATCTGAATTAAAATACATTTTGATTTATAGAAGACGTAAGGCATGAACGCTGCTCTAAACCAACCGATTTATAAAGTGTTATTTATCCAGTCTCTTTGAACTGCTAGTATAGATTGTTCGTTTCATTGCTTTCTAACGCTGGGCGAGTGGAAAATAGCTATGCATTGTTATACAGCATATATCAGTATGTATGTGGTTGGAAATAGGAATATAATTCAAGCTGTGGAAACCAAATGAGAACATATTTGAGCGGAATGTATACATATTTCGGAATATATGTCTTTTATTTGGTTATTTAAACAGTTGTGCATATTGTTAGTAATTTTTGTAATTAGTGGATAATATAAAGAAGTAATTTTTTAGTATTTATTTGAGATAGCATTGGTATACATATATTCATCGGCCCTTTGGTGCAGTGGATAGCACATTGGACTTCTAATCCAAAGGTCGCGGGTTCGATCCCCGCAAGGGCTTTGACTATAAGTATTTATTTTTTAAACGATTGCACACAATAAGGGTTGAGTAAAACTAAAGTTCATTTGCAAAATGCAAACTACTGCATTTATTTGAAAACCATACTGCCATTGAAAACAATCAAGAACATTCTTTTAACAGACTCAAAAAATATTAAATCCAAATTAAGGTGTATTTAGTGACATAACAGATGAAGCACAACAGCATAAATATGGCCGAAATGAAGCGTTTTTAGAAACGCATCCTACTCTGATCTCATCCCGCTGCTCATCATTAAACATTGAGGCTTACTGGATTAGAAATATTCAAATATTTACAATTTCAGTTCCTGTGGAAATCGTTAGTCGAAAAAAAGCGACTTGCATTTGTTAAGACATTTCTTTCATGCTATGTTCTAAATGCATCTTTAGCCACTGCAATTCTACAATTTTAAAAAGGATGTCTAAAAATTTGTTCATTACGAAAACCCGAGAATTCTTCACCTGTGCTGAAATCGCTTTTTTGTACAAGTTCAACAATCGACAAAATCCGTTAACTAATTTAAAAACAATTAATGTACAATCAATATTTTAAGGAAGTTGTAAAATTTTCCATGAAATACATATATATGTACACACATATATCAATTGGAAGTTCGCAACAAAACTTTCACCGTAATTTACAATAACCGTTGGCATTGAGGAAAGCAAAATAAACAACGAAATCAATTGCACAAGCTCACACACACACACACACACTAACCCACACGCATACCATCAGTACGAGCCAACTCGTAAAATATATGGCAGAACTTTCTCTTAAATGCGCCATTTCACTACGAGTGACTTGACCTTTAGTCAGTATAACACAACAACAGTAATAACAATAACAATAACAACAGTTAACGCTGGAAAACTGTAAAATGCGGCCATGACCACTTTGCCGGTGCGGAGCTCAATACTTTTCCGCATTATTCCTTTGTGAGTGCAAACAAATTTTTATAGCTCTCAATTGCGAATTGATTTGCCAGCCATTAAGTAGTAAAATGGCGATTAAACTCTGCTGCAAACTTTTCAATTGCGTTAAAGGTCCACTGTGAACTTCGTGCACCCTTTGGGGGGCGAGGGGTAGGAGCTTTGAAAATTGGAGATGAAAAAATATATATGTTGAGCTTGTATGGCAGAGAAATCACGTTTATATAATTTTCACTTGTATGGTGTGCAAATATATTTATATTTTTATGTTTATTGATTGCAAGCAGCTTAGTAGGCCGCAACAACTGCTTTTTATTAATCAAAAATACAGCAAATCTATAATTATTGAGGATTTATTATATATGTGCGTCGCGTGTGTGTGTGTGTGTTTCAAATATTGTATTGTTCTGTTGCAATTCGTTTCAGTCATTTTGCTTATTTGGCGCACGGCAATTGACGCATTTGTGCAACGAGTGTGTAATTAATTAATTTCATTAGCATACAGAACAAATGAGTCTACACATGTATTATAAGCAAGCATTAGCAAGCATGTGTCCATGATGAAGGACTTAAGGAAATGGACCAAAGAGCGGAGTGCAGAAAGCCTTAGCTTAGTTATCAATGACTTGCTATATTATATGCGCAAGCCAATGGGCATGTATTGTAAGTGCAAAGTTGTACAAAATGCTTGTGAGCTCCACCTAATTTACACCTACATCCATATAAGAGCTTACCACACACACATATGCTCACATACACATGCATACATATATAAATGTAAGCTTACAGTAATATTCAGCGTCAAAATTGGACTATTGCTGCAGTAATTTCTCAATAATTATATATTTGTATGTATTTATTACAAGCTGCGTACAACAGTTTTGTGTGCGCTCTAATTTGCTTGGCGAATTGCCGTTGTGCTCTCCACTGCCACAGCCAACAAAAACCTTTGGGTTTGAGCTTTTGGTCTGCTGCTTCGATTAGTTTCAAACTTACGCAGTCTGGGTGTCGATTGTTGGTCGTCGAATGAATTAAGAGAATATATATAGGTACATATAATAAATATATACAATAGTATATATATATATGCGCAATACACCTTCAATGATCAATTTGTATTGATTGGATTGATTGAATTAATTCCATGGTATATTTACTGCGCTGAAAACCCAAATATTCTTTCCCTTTCCGAAAGCAACTAGAATAATTGCCATAATTTTCTAGTAGTTGACGTTTCTTTGCCGATTCATAGACGTTTTGCCATTTTGAGAATCACCTTCTATTGATTTCTATTCAGTAGCTATATTGATGTCTTTTCGCTTTTTTCGCAATCATCACATTCGTAAGCTCAGTATATCTCAGTATATATCTCAGTAGCTGAATTTAGACGCAGTTGCCGAACTCGTTTGTGATCGGCAGTAGTGCGTTTGGAGTTATTTTGATCGGTTTCGAATTCAAATTTCCCTCAGACTACACCGCTTGATTTATGGCAGTAGGAGACTAACTTTAAATTCCTTAATATTCATGTAAAATTTAAGATATATATTACGACTGATGTTTTTTCGACAAAGATTTGGTCTGGCAATTAGAATTGTGTTTAAATCAATCAACTTCGCCTGCTTCAAGTTTTATAATCCTTTGCGAAGAGGATATTGAATAAATCTCGCAGACGAGATCTTTACTCATGAAGCACAAATTAAAGACATAGCTTCGAAATATTATATGATAAGTTTGGTTTCCTTTTAGTTTACTAAAACTTATGTCCACTGCAAGTAGCGTCCCATGAGCCAACTGATGTCGGAGAAATTAATTTATTGAAGATACTAATGGTAACCTCGGCTACTTGTGTGGTTGCGATAAACTAAATTGCGGCTATTTCAAAGGCTATAAAGAAATTTTAGTAAGATGGTTAGCTGCAACCAGTATATAAATTCAGTCACTTTCACAAAACCTTCAACGTATATTCATTAAGTCAAAAATCTTCAATATTAAACACACTCTTGTTAAGAAGCGCGTGCGTTTTTGTTCCACAACTATGTCAATTGATTTTCATGAAACGCAAACAAATCTTTTCACTACAAAAGCCACATGTGAGGCTGAGAAAGGAAAGGCTTTTGGAAAAATACCCCCTAAATGATTATTTCATGCAAGGCTGTTGTCAAACAAGCGAGCAACAACAAAAATATTGACATACTTGTGTGCTTTGTGGCATACAACTCAATGGAGCCATGACATTTTTCATCTTAATCAACGTGCTTCACGTGAAAGCGAAACTCATGAAAACAAACAAAAAGAACAAACACAAAGGATTACACAAAGCCTACACACACACACAAACACATATGTACGTGTGACATTGTACATTTCCGACGCAAAACAATAAGTTATAAAAGCTGAAATAATAACACCGCCTACTTATTGTGGCAGCCGCAACATGTAACGGGACAAGCCATAACGACAATAACAATAACAATAATGTCACGGCGTTGAAAGCGAACCGAACAACATTGAAGAGATCATCGGAGCGGCAGGAGGATGTGTTGCTGGTGAATGGCAACATTGGATGGTGCTGCCACAAAACACAGGTGAATTAAAGGCCATAACAGAACGGTGTGAGACGAACACCTATTAAAGGGCTTAGATGGGGTTTCATTCAATATGAGTCTTGCATAAAAGCATCTCTCATAGTGAAATTTGGAAAAATATTATACCGAATATCTATTACTATTACTATCTACTATCTACTGTTAGCCTCAGGTAATAACTCCAATTTCCAACGCAGCACGCTTTACCGGTAGGTCGTGCTCTAACACACTCCCTTCGCAGCTGTGCCGTGTCCTTAAATGAAAAGGCACAAAAAACTTGGTGACCTTTTCGAAAGCATAATGCCTCGCCATGAAGCATAGCCGCCGCGTATTAGCGAAAGCAACTATGGGTGTATGTGTATAGTCGTATAGTGAATTTTTAAAATGTAATATGGAACATAATATCACATAATTCAGAAATCAAAGCGAAGCTAAATGTATCTTTAGCTGATATATAAATCCACAGTTCGTAGACAAAAATAAATATTTGCCATATGTAACATGCACTTGTCTACAATATTCGGGCACTCAAGTGTGCGCCTGATATATTTCAGTTGATTTTTACATTTGCTAACGTTTTATTTACTAATGATTTTGGTTTTGATTTCTTTCCTATTAGATATGCCACGTGCATTCAAGCAACAACGGTATTATGATATTTAAAATGGAAAAGGTAATAATTTTGAAATTTTCAAAAGCAATTTTTTTGGTTGATGTGAATCTTTGGTGATTAAATTGTATGTTGAGTATTGAGATGTTGTGAGGACTCAAATCTGGCGATAGAGGTTCTTCACTTTTCGATATTATTGTCGTAAAGAGAGTTGGGTAGACGAGTTGTTGGAGGCCAGTCCTTTACGACCCCGACTAGATACTTAACATTAATAGCATAGAAAAGGAAAGGAAAGTGTGCATCAATTTTGTTTAAATAGAGCACTACAGAGCAAAGCATCGATCAGGCTTTACGACTGGATTTATACTTTACGCTTTGGAAGGTAAAAAGAGATCTATAACTGAATTTTGGTTGGTTTTAAAGAACACTTTCTCTAAAGTAATTTCTTTCTTTTAATTCTGCAAGGAAAATATTAAAAATAAACCCTCTGCTGACCTATTTTTTCTTCAATACTATTGTATAACTGCACCATATGCGGTCATCTTTGGTCCAAACATTTAATATGTGGTACAATTAGCGTTTTTTAAATTTAAAACAAAATCATTGATTTTAGTTAAATTACATATTTCTTCAGACACCAATTTCAAGTAGGATTAGGCTGCTTTCAAAAAAATAAAGAATTGAATGAAAGCCCCATTGACAAATGAATAAAGTGATGACTTAGAGGCACTTGATCATATGCCCCTTTCAAAAACATGTATATATATATATATTTATAAACAGCAACTAATTAATGAAAGGGGCGAACTAATTAAGTCAAGAAGTAATCAATGATTTGAACAAACGATTAGCGGTATGCTTCTGACAGTTTTAATTTTTATAGCCGACCGAGGGTGTCGCCAGTTGGCGAAAAATAATGAAACAACTAAAATATTCAATAAAATATTGATGGTGAGGAAAATGCTTCTCCTTTCTGGTTGAAATTGTATGTAAAACAACTTCAACGCCCACGTTTACCACGCTCCTCGTGGCTTATGGCAAGTACATGCAAATTTGAAATGAGTGAAATTTTTTTATATATTTTACAACACCTTCATCAAAGGCACATTCGGAACGAAAAATAAACGACAGGACGTGCTCATTTAAATAGATGTGTGAGTACACACTCAACGTCCGTTATGGGTCGTAAATAAGTTTCTCGGTGGCATAAACTACGGTGCGGAAAGCGATGAAAACATAATTCGACAACCACAATGAAATTGGAAAAACAAAATACAATTAAGCTCACGACAAATCAGTGATACCGCCCGAAGTGAGCTAGTGTGTGTTGAAAACAACTTGAAGTTGAAAGGGAATGGAAAGCAAGCAAGAGGAAAGCGCCAAAACTAGACATGCTAATGGATAAACAAACAATGGCGTCTAGAGCCTGTTATCCCCACATGTATGAGTACGTGTGTGAGTGCTTGGCGCCGCAACGTGCTTGACTAATTGGACTGAAGTGACGCGACGATTTATATTTATGAGCTTGTGCCGGATTCGTAATGACTGAAGCGTCTATTATACCACTGGGACTTGGGCTGACAATTAACGTAAATGTGCACAGCGAAAGCAGGCTCAATCTTGCTGATTTTCAAGAAAGTATTTAATATGCAGCAATGTATCTTTGTTGTTATTAATATTTCAATGGAAATATGAGAACACGTTGATGAGATTATATAACATATTAGATATGAAATTGAAAACAGCGCCTCCGTTAGCTCAAGTTCCAAATCTAAATTTTAATTTAAACATCAATGAGCACACGAATACACACATACATACATGCCATTGCGATAATTGGTGCAGAAGATAAACAAGCTGCCGAGGGACGAAATTATCAGAGCCTGATGAGATTTGCTAAGTTATTCGCTTGTATGTAAGCGTGCTTATTAATACCAATATACATATATATTTATATGTATATGTATGAGAAGGCAATTTCATGTACACCCTAATATATGGGCTCGCGGATGAAAGCAATTTAAAGGAAACAATGAAGAATATTTGAATTAAGTGAGTGTGGCAGTGAAAAAGTGAGCCAATAAATATTGTTGCCTAACACAGCTGTGTGACGTGTAAAATAAGCTCATATACATTCCGATATTTCTGATTTGCTCGGCGGCCGTTGCACAGTGCTGCCATGCATTATTGACGTCAATGTGAAAAGTAATCATCTTTTTCACCCAAAGTAAACTTTTATACATAATCAATATATTTCAGCACAAGCTCCATTGCAAATATACATACGCATCATTGCGTTTTGCCGTTTGTTTCAATGTGCACCATTTTTGATTGCCTCATCTATTCATATGTACAACTTTCTGTTGTTTTTGTACTAATGCCACTTATGTGTCGCTGTTATTTTGTTGACGTATTCATTAAGTAGCTGTGTGTAAGTCACCATGGTGATTGACATGATTTTTGCATTACACATCCATACATTTTTTGATTATCTGTATGCGCGGTGTCATGGCGTATACGCAACAGCCGATTACTATCATTGCGCTGCTCGAATTTCGACTCAAAAAGATTATGAAAAAATCATTGCCTAAAGCATAATAACAACAGCGTTTGCTTGCTAAAAATTGACGACGAGGGTTGAGTGGGGGGCTTAGTAAGTGTGTTGTTTGGTCGGAAGGAAGCATAACAATTGTTACAAGCAACCGAAATGTACGCCAGCGGCAAATCGTGTGACTGAGCTTGTATTATGCGGTACATAAAGCTACATTTGCACAGCAAGTTCAACAAGAAAATATTCCAGACATACAGAATATTATGTACTCTTTATATAATTTGAATATTTTCTTATGTATGTTATGATGTGCTTAAGACAAGTATTATGTTTCCCTTTACTACAATTAATTAGCGAGATATGTAATATTATTTCAGTAAATATTTATATCAAGTATTGAAAAATACAATATTATTCTAAGAGAAATTAGGAAAGGAGGGATGTGAACAGAATAAAACCCTAGAAAGTTTATGGCGGCCATCTGGCAGCTCGAAGAGGGCTGTGAAATATTACTTTATATATTTATTTATATAGGAAAAATTAAATATATGCCTTCATTCGTATATCTGCGCAGATATTTAAAAATCTTTTAAAATGTTTTGAAATTATCACATGAGAAAATACTTTGTAGGTAAGTTGAAATCTCTTAAATCTAATTAAATCTGGTTTAGAGTTCACTCTTTTGTTGGAATGGAATTTTACGTAAATAGTTTGAAGACAGAACTACTGCTTGCGACTTAGTGGACCACAAGTTGACATGCACTGGATGACAACTGAAGTGCGATGTTCAAAGAAACTTATTGCTAATAGTTTTGGAGGCGAGTCCAAAGCATATTCGCTTTCAAAATTCTTAAAAGAGACGCCAATCTCCACAGTTATATTCTTCTGAATTTCAAATAGCAGTGAAAGTTTCTGCTGTTGTTGTTGTTGTATCAGAAGAAATCATTCCTCACATAATTTGAAGGAATGCTGATGAGTTGATAGTCGGGTGTACCTTGTTGGGTGTAAATCACCACTTCACTTCCACTCCCACTCCAAAATCCACTGTCGGGGCAACGAATAACTAATGGAAATCATTTGGGACTCATCAAACTTTTTTCTTTTTTTTTTTAAGATTTGTAATCATCTTATCTGCATTCCTACTGGGAGTGTTGAAATGTGCGTTATAACAGTTATTGCGCCACCAATGTACACATTCGTATGTAAATATATTCATCCAGCAACACATCGATACGAGCGACAGCACAAGCATGGCGTAAAAATCACTTATAAACATGCGAGTACACAAATAAAAATACAAACCGACACAGGCCCACACATGCATATGCATGTCAAATTGGTGGATACAACCTCAAAACAACAAGGACTCCAACTTTTTTCCGCAGAAATTTCAACTTGACAATGGAAGGCACAGCAGAACAACTAAACACATTAGAAAAAACGACAAAAAAAAAATAACAAGAAAATACAAAAAAAAAAAAGAAAAAGAAAAGAAACCACAAGGAAAAAAACAGCTAAAATGCAAAAATTTCATGTTTTCCTTGCTGTTTTCGCAACATAGGCATTATTTGCTTATCTTGCAGGCAGATATCGTATCAAGGGGCGTATAAGCAACAAAGTTCAGCTCACAATCGAGACTGTCATCCTGATTACAAGCTAATGCATGCGCGAATATACATGCATGCCATAGGTGATATTTAAGTAAATCGATTTGAGCGCACATTTTTTGATTTTGCTTGTTGCTTTTCGCAATCACACGCCACGGTGCTAGCTCCCCGTCCACTGCCGCCTGCTGCCACTTTTGTATTTATTGAGTTGCTCTTGCAACTGTATCTGTCTAATATTAATTTCTTTTGACATGATAAGCATTTATGTTTATTCCAGTGAAGTCAATATTGCTTGTGCGTGCTCTGCTGCGTGCGTGAAATCCATGCTGCGCCAGAAGCCGTTGGGTGCACGCGAAGTAGCGCTTAGTGGGGCATGCGATTTAAGTAAAAGTAAGACTTCGATGAAGCCTTTGTGAAAGCTGAACATTTTTTAGCGAAAACAGTGGAAGCAAAACAAACAAGAAAGTTAAATTAGTCGACTTGTAATACTGTCATTGTAATTTTTGACATTGCTAAGTCTTAATGACTCGCTTGTGTCCCCATATGTGCATTGAGGCATCTACTCCGCTATTAATATGCAAATTGAAGCGCAATTTTATGAAAATCCTCCGTCAAAATATCCATTAGCATATCGGTCTCTCATACACTCATACACGTGGAAATCCACTAAAGCACTCCACTCAAACATTGCTAGATAGAAATAACTGTTTAAGTGTGTCCTCTGCTTTTGCAAGTTTACGTATGCAATTTATATGCAACATGCGAGTACTTAAACTTCTGCAACTTCACTTGTTATACGAAATTGTGTCTGCATATATTTGTACTTGTGCAAATATACAAACATGCACATATATACATACACACATACACACATACACACATAAATGCACACATATTGTTTGTTATGACTCTCCAAAGCGTTATTATGATAACAAACTCCATAGAAACAAGCAACATAACGGGCATCAAGTTTAAGTGCTGGATAAATCTGCAAGTGGAAGAATACGTAGAGTCAAGTGCATGGAAATATGCGAGTTTTGATAAAATTTTGTGAAATAACGGTGTGTTGCTTTGCATAAATTATTTAGTTGCTACGCACCCCGAAATGTTTTCGTTTTGATTTTTTTTGATTAATATATTAAAACCCTAGTCAATTCCTTATTGCGGTCTCCAATCTTTGCTTTCGATTAACACGCCTCGTTCAGTTTTATAAACTTTTACTAAAAACAAAGAAATAATACCAGACAGCTGAGGCAAAAGCTGCTTACTGGATTCTAATAAAAGCCTGCCGTTCGTTTATGGGTGGGTTAAAATTCTCTCTGATCGGTTGACAGGTGTTTGGTGGTTTGATACTTCAATCAGGAACTATTTTCTCTAAGGTGTTGCTCGTTTTTATATCCATATATGTAGGAGTACACCTCATTTAAGAAATTTTCATCCTCATCCGTGTCTCACTCTCTCTCTCTCTCTCTCTCTCTGTGCGTGCTTGAACCACAAGCCTTTGAACATGATCTTGAGGCTTCCTTCACTATTTGTATTTTTTGCCTTGTATATCTTAATTATTCCAAAGAATTCGGTTTTTAAATTACTCTGAGCGTATTCAGGACGCTAGAATGCTTTCAAGTTTTACGCGTTCACACAATATATTTCAGGGATCCATTGAAGTTCTCGGCCAGCCATATCTTGGTTAACTCACTGCTAAGCCTCTCTCCTCTAAGTTTTGCAGCCTTTTGCTAACTGTAGAATTGATGGAACTTCATCTGTTTATCGTTGTACATAATAGGCACTTACAGCTTCGCAAGTTGCTTGGCTGAGCTTCTCTTAGATGCTCTGCATCTTGATGTTACCCGTCAAATGGATGGCCTTGTGGGTGATAATGAGGGATTTTATCCTGATAAAAATGCACTCGGAGATAATATAAACACTAAGATATAGCCGATCCTGTGGAATACATATAGGTAAATTATTTTATGAAACACTAATCTGAAAACGTCTTCTTTTTAGTGATATGTGTATATAATATTCAAATTGCAACATCCCGCCAACAATTTCTTAACAACTTTTACACATGACAATTTAATAATTTGTTTATTGTAACCACCAACAACGTTCATGGTTCACCTCAAGCGTAATTGTGTTGGTTAACTTTTCGCACAAACACACCCTCATTGATATGTATGCATGTACGGAAGCAGGTAAACAAAGTTGTATGTGAAAACTAGTCAAGTTGGTCCACAAATGATACAAAGTAACTGCCAGGGGTGTGTATGTGTGTGTGCGACAGGTGTACGTGCTATTTGCTCCATGTTGTACTTTGCACATTTCGCAGTTGTTTTTGTTGCTTTGCAACAGTTGTTAAGTCGTTCGTTTATTTGACAACACATGTTTTCACGCCAACAGGCTGGCATACTGGACATGTTTCGGTGGCATACCGATCTTCGCCAACTTACACACCACACTTACACCACTGATCCATAAATACATACATATGTGTTTGGCATACAGACATATATAAGCCTGTGTAGTGCCTTCTATTGTCGGCTGTGCGCTGTTTTGCCGGTTGTCTGCATGCCTGTCGGCGTTGCCAACACTTGCCTCGTGGTGTAAACATTTGGTTGTTGCTGTTTACTTTTCAATTTGCAAACTGATTTGTTGATTTAATGCTTTTTTTTTATTACTGCTCTTACCTAATTGCTTTTGCTCTTTAATTCAATTTTGTAAGAGTTGGTTTTTATTAGTCCCTTCTTCCAAATATTTTTTTGTTAATATGGTTGCACAAGATTAAGAATTCATTCAAGCTGGTAGCCTTGTTAGAAAGAAAATTCTTCGACGTACGCAATTAACTGCTCCGCGTTTAAAAAGTTAGGAATATTGTATTTGCTCTTACAAAACCAGCCAAGACAAGCATTACTTTTCTTTAATTCTTTGAGATGCAATTTTGATAAGCTAATTGAGGTTGTCTGATACCCATCAAAACTCGCAACGATTGCCATACAAAAATATTTGACAAATCATAATTAGAGATACTTCCGTACCATCGAATGATTCTTGAATTCAAGGCTTATGGTAGTCTAAATGTTTTGTTGCTTGGAATTCTTAAGCAATTCTGCGCCTTCACTCTTTTATAGAACGCTTTTTATAGTCTTGATGAAATCCGTCTCTCAACCATATTATCACTATTCTTTGAAATTCTGAAGAATGAAATAAAAATCAATTTATTTCAGCAATGAAGGTTACCATTTTTATCTGCTGAAATAATAGCACCTTTGGTCATTGATACCTCTTGCTGCCATTTCCCCTCGAGCGTACTTCAAAAGTTAGCAATTGAATACCCTGTGTATTTCCTTAAGCGTAAAGCAATGCTTCTACTGAGCATCGGACCATTTAAATTTTTTTTGTCAAGCTTTTCATTGAAACTAGTTTGAATTTTTCCCTTCCAATCACCATGACGAATTTTGTAATTGCGCCAAAATGTAGGCTATAATAATTCGTAGAAGAGACCAAAACTTTCACACAGGACTCAATGCAAAATTGTAGAATAAAAAGTTCTTTTGTTAAAAAGACCCCATCAGCTAATAGGTGCAATATTTAAATATTTTAAAATTCAATGAACAAAATGGGAAGTAAAATCTCAATCACACATTTTGCATGCAGGAAATAAGTTTTGATATACCCCGCAACCTTCACAGCAATTTAAAGCGCTTTCGAAAAGCACAACAAGTAAAGTATACATTACCGTTACCAGATGTGTGTATTGATAGCCGAATGTAAATATTGATGTTGGCTGTAACACAAACACACAAAACATATTACTATGCGCTGTGACGTCAATTTCACGAAACATTTGTTGCAGTTCGCCGGCGTGGCATGCGGCAGCATCGGGCTTCATCAAAATGGCATCAATTGAAGCCACGCATTCCTAGCAAATTTTTCTAAAAAGCAGCAAAGCGGGAGTAGCAAAATCTTTACTATATAATCGAGCTACATATACCTTTACATATAAATGACACTATGTGCTCTAAAATTTTCACTCTCCACATTGTCTGCCACAATTTTTCAACAGCAGTCGCAACAAAAACCTTGATTTCTCTAACTTTTCCCCACAGTTTGCGCGGAATTTATGCATCGATTTTTCAGCATAGCTAATGTTGGACACTTTTTTATGGTTTTTTAGTTTAGGGGACATGCATAAACTTAATTTCCCACGCACCGCGCCTTTGAATTCCAAACCGAATTTTGCTTTCGACTTTACATTTTTCAACTATTTCTCAATGTTGCTCCTAAGCAATAGCTGTTGCCTGTTCTTGTTGTTGGTTGGCGTATTGTCGTTTTTCTTTTTAGTGCTTTTGTTTATAAAATTCTCTGTATATATGTAAATGAGCATCGGAAGGACGAAAGCTCACGAGAGAAGTGTGTGATTTACATAAATTGCCAACAAACGTGGTGTCAGCTGTGGCAGCAGTGGAAAGTTGTAGCCGAGCGGTGCAAAGCAAGTGTGAAATAGTCGACCAGCTGGCTGTTTATGCACCTTTCCTCCGCATAATTTATCGGTTTTGGCCATGTTTGGTATATATACACAGTTTCATCATCGCTGCCACTTTCGATCAATGTCAGCTTAAAAATTTCCCCAGAATAGAGAAAAAGTGAAATATTGAAGATGTCACTGGCCGTGCTACCATTGACAGGGGTCGACTTCCTATGCTCCTTTCCTCTATGACTTTTGGGTGTTCGGTTAAAATCTTTTGATTTTTTGATCATTAGGAGAAAGTCCTTTGTTAAATGTTCCATTTCGTTGTGATCAACAAATTTTGAAATGGAAATAGCTTCAAGAAAAAGCTTGAATTAGCTTAGAAGTTTCATTAATAATTTTTTTTATGGCAGAATTTGTACAGAAAATGTCGTGTATGGAGTCGTCATGTATTTACTTATAATGTAATATGTTGCTATTACTTCAGCTGCAGTAATAGACAGTAAGACTAGACTAGACTAGACAGAAAGAATCACTCTGGTAAATGAGAGAAGTGCGATAACTACAGCACATAATTGGTTTGAATTGCTTAGTTATAAATAAGAATAACAACTACGATATACAGACCGCTGGTTATGGTGAACATGAACTTACAGTCTCAAATAGCAGGAAAGTACTACAATAGTCTAAATCATCAAAATATTTGTTGGCAATAATAACTATAGTTTAAAATAATGCCATATTATTATTTGTCATAATATTGTAGACTCAGCTCGCCATGCTGTTGACCTTTTTCGCAGCTTTAAGCCAAAATTTGTTCACTAAAATCTCCGTTTTTTCACTCAACCACCAGAAGAACAGATTTAACTGCTGCCACACATTTCCTTTGTGCTTTCTGAGGACCGCCGTCATTCTGCCGCTTTTTATTAATTTAACTTATTAGCATTATTACATTGAAGTGCTGACTGACAGTGGCTGACAAGTGGTTGGGCGAGCAAATGATGGTTCGGACATTAAAAGCGCGTGTCAAGCAATAATAAGGACACAAATAAACATAAAATGGAGGGGAAATAATTTAAATTAAAACGCAATGAGGCAGAAAAATAACTAAAATACCAACATGAAATAAAAAGAGACTAAAAAAATTTCTAGAAATATATACTTTATGGACAGCAGTAAACAAAATATCTCTAAGCGAAAAAAAATTTTCGAAAAAAAAAATCGAAATTTTTAAATTTGAGATAACTTTGTACTGCAGTAAGCTGCGCTAATACGAGCAAATTATCGGCCATTTCTTTTTGGACAGGGAACGCAGAGCTGACACGCGAACACGAAACTAAGGGCAATGGCGAAAACACAAACAAACACACACATCTTTGGAAATATATACATTTACAGCTTTAGGAATTCACAGACTAGCATCGTGTCTGTCCTCATATATATATGTAGGTATATGAATGTAGTAAACAAAGCAAACGCCGAAAAATGCCACACAATGTACTCCGTTCTTAACAGCTGTGTCACTTGCACTTCTTGCCGAACTTTAGTGCCTTCCATTTGCCGCCTGCATGGTCCATTGCGCATTACTTTTGTTTTCCTTCAGCGACCTTTCTATTTTTATCAGCGCCCCTGCTCACAGCTCACGGTTCTATCTCGGCATCTAATCGCAAATCGACAGTTCATTTTATGGCCAAGCAGCCGCGCGAACGCGTGAAGTGTGTTTGTGTGCGCTTTGTAGACAATGTCTCCCGATTTGAGCATTTACTCGCACTTTTCTACATATTTCCTACACATTTTTTAATCTCCTCCATTTCTTTTGTCTTAACAAATTGCTATATCGCATGTAGCTATATTTGTTGGTAAATTTAACTTTGTGTTCGCTTAAACTCATTTGTATTGATTTTCCTACAACAATGACGCGATCCGATTTGCCATCGACTGCCGTGAATTTGATTTGGGGAGAGATGAAACATGTTTCACTGGCAATTTTACTTTCAATGGAAGTAGATCTAATTATGTTTTGCTTTGTTACTAAGTGCAACATTTGTTAAAGTTTAAGAGGATTAAATTCGTTGATAAATCCTTGATGTTTAATTCGGCATTGATTCGATTTTAACTTTTTGTTGCGCGTATTACTTAATTACGCTTTTGTGAAATGAGTAAATAATAGTTTTAAAATGCTTCTAAATAATTTAATGCAATTTGGGAATTTCATAAATACAACCGTTTAACGAGATGACTACAATTTACATTTAAATGAATGGAGCAAAGTGTGAATTTATTCGATTGTTCAATTCATAATCCTTATACGTATTTTGATATACTTCTGAAGAGCTGCTTTTTTCTCTACAATATTCCATTAAAAATAGAGATTAATACCCTCCATTAAGCATAGAGCATTATGTTTTTTGTCTCGATATAAAAGACCCTTAATTCTATTTTTTTTTTGCTTCCATTGTTGACCGGTGCTAAGCGAAATGATATATGATATGGTATGTGGTATTGGTGGTTAGTCACAGAACATTTATAATAATTATTGTAATGAGGTAGTTCTTAGTAGAGAAATTCGTTATGCAGCAAAACTAAGAAGATATGTTAGAAGTGTGATAGAACCTACTAGTTAGGTTAAGTAGCGCTACATAATCGAAATGGCAGGACGACATAAACATTAATTGATTTCGAGCAAGAGATCTCTAATACCACTTAAATAAATGGATATCTTTAAAATCAAGACTCAGTTATGTTTTTGATCGGCGCACCTTTGAAATCCGAAAATGGACGGAAGCGGAGGAACGGACGAAGGTTCGCTACTAGCCGAAACTTTTTAAATGATTTCAATAGATTCAGATTTCGCCGTTGTCATAAAGAGAACCTCTAAGCAAACAAGTGGCAATAATACATTCAACCCACTTTGACAATAAACTTTATATTTTTCTTTTCTGCATTGTTTGTCAATAAACTGCGCATCAGTTTACATCTTCGAAAGAATAATAAACACATTAAACATGATATCTCTCGGGTACTTTTGTTGTTCGTTTGGACCATGAAAGTTGCACGCTTTCTGCAATGCAATCGCACGAAAGGCATTAAATGCACAATTCGAAAAGTTTGATTGCATTCTGCCGCTGTGCTTGAGGAAACTTGTTGTTGTTGTTTTGATGAGCTCATTTTGCGCAGTTTGCAGCGACGATTCGTCGGAAGTGCTATCAGAATTCAGCGACGGCTCTTACTTGTTCTTGCTTTTGCTAAATATTGCAATCCAATTGAACAAACAACTCGCTCTAAATACGAAACAAATACAAAGCAAATAATGTAGATAAATGCTTATGAAAAGGTAAAGGCAAGTGCGCAGGAAAGAAGCCAAGACATTCTACGAGCTAAATAAACTTTTCATAACATGGAGTAGCGGATCCGCCAAGCTTGTTGGTGACTGGCGACGCGCGACAAATCACCGCAGCCTGGGAAGCCTGGCAAAGTTTGCTTTGACCAGCGAATAGCCGCGAATGCTGTGCCAACTTAAACTTTGAACCTGCTGATGGCCACGTCCGCGCCAGTGCTGAGCCACCGAACACTGAGCCCTTGAGCAGCGTCGGCGACGTGGTCGTTAATCGTGGAGGTACAACCGTATTATTCATAAGATGTACGCGGCGACACAGGATATTATGTGCTCTTGTCCTACGAGCGCGTGCTGGCAATTTCCGAAACTTGCTGAGCGCCAACCGAACGCCTTGAGCGCTGTCCAAAAGCCTTCACCCGCACATAGTCGCTTGAAGGACGCTACTGCTTCCTTAAGCCGCTGCTTCTCTCTCAAGTGTTGTCATTTATTTAACAGTTTACTGCACAAACAAGCGCGCAAACAGCAAGCGGCAAGCGGTGAGCGGAGGGAGAGGCGTAGTGGCAAAAATAAAATCGTATCAAATGAGTAACGAGTAAACAAAGTGTATAAAGAAGTTGTGGTGGCACCGAAATGAACCCAGCAATAAATAAGGAAACAAATTATGATTGCTCGCAGTAATATGCTTTGTGCAACTGGCGGCCTAACTGTCGCGCGGGCCCTGAGTTGGATGGCAGATTGGCAGTCTTCTGGCGAAATGAAAATGTATTGTTTGCTGTGAAGCAAGCGGTCAACCAGTATTAATGCGAGCGTGCCAGAGCATGTTGACTGACAGTGGAGGGTAGAGTGGGTTGGTTCGAAGAAAGTTCGTGATATTTACACTGCTTAAGGAGATAAGGCACACAGTTCCATATTTGGACAAGAGTTATTTATAAAGCCACTTTCGCAGCTGTTAATGCTGATGCATACAAACGCAAGCAGATATTTGCTAAATGAGAATTGTATGAGTTGAACGATGTTAGCACTCACAGGCACAAGCGCAGAGGGACCCGAATAAGCTTGAGTGCCGCCCTCGCTCAGACCACAAGCTCTGCAAGTGCCTGGGAATTTACCTTTTCCATACAAGTGAGCAGACATATATATGTACAGTGCTCCCTGCCGAGAAGATTCTGCTTGGTGCATTAACTAAATTAAATCCACGCAATTTAAATTAAACTTTCGCGCCAAAATATAAAACTTTAACTACATTATAAAAGTGACTGCGCAAGGGTTAATCGAGGCGACTCATAAAATTTGAATGGCGTTAAATTGGGTCATAAAAAATGGAGCGGGAGAATGAATGAGAGAAAGGCACATATAAATTTATCGAAACATTTATCAACAAAAAAATTTTTATTTGAATATTTCATGAGAAGTAGCGAGCATATTCACACTTTGGAAAAAAAATAATAATGATAATACCAATTGGAAGTGTGTATGTGTTCTAATAAAAAGCCTTAAAAATACATACAGACATATTTGGAATACATACAGACACACATATATCTAAATATACACATACATTTAGTTCAAACAGTTGTTGCTAATCGTCTCTTTTGAATATTTTTTGGGAAAATTTGTTAAAACAAAAACAGTTGTGTGACATTAAAATTCTCTACAAGCTGCTTCTACTGCCAATAGTGACAATTAATGTGCGGAAGCGAAACATTCCAAAAAATTTACTAGGCAGTGGAAAAAATTCAAATTTATGCAGCAATATAAAACAAATGTAAAAAATGGCTTTAAATTGCTGCAAAAGCGGCTTAACACAACCACAAAATGAGTGCTGGTGGCAATCGCAATAATTGCTTAGCAATAAAAGTACACAAATTGGCGTTTTAATATTGCTTTATTTAATAGCCTAGATCTTAAAAAAAATATATATATATATATAAGAATATATGGCCAACAAAATATATTTGCTTTGGCTATCGAAATGTTTTTGTTAGCTACTAGTAATTAAGCAATAATATGAAACAGTAACCTAAAACAAATTTTTAATGAAGCTAACGAAGTATAAATATTAAACATATATTTTTTTTTGTTAAATAACTATTTCCCTAATGTGGAATTAATCCATATAATCGTTTGGCGATAAAATATTTTATATGAGATATTCGTTTAATCACATAATTCGTTAAGTAAATTAAATTTCAGAATAGTTTCAGAATTCCTATTGCAATTAAAACATTTTTTTAACTGGCTATTTTGAATGAACATGATCAAAAATTTTTCGGATCCACAGTTTTCTCCGTGCCTAACTTATAACAACATTATACTCTCCATTCTCGGACCTCAAGAGGATGGTCGCTGGAAATAAATCGCCGGGAATGAGGCCTATTGTAAAGCAAAAGACCAACCCTGGCAAAGATAATTTTTTTGTAAATTCGCTTAACAGGGAATACTGAGTTCTGAAACCACGTTTCAATACATGCACCATACTACATAAATTTTTACACTCTTCTAGAGCATTTAACATTCCATATAAATTTAAGCTTAGCTCCAACTGATTTGTCTCACTTATTCAGATGGAAACCCATTTAAAAGCTTATCCCAGCTTGTGAGTTTTAAAAGAGATTAAAAGCAGAAACATCCAATAATTCCGAAGAATTTGTTCTCTTTAATGTCTATCATGTGTACATATCACTATATATAATATGTAGATTCTTTGCATAGATTTCTATGTTATAAGTTGTACCTGTCTTCCCAAATGGTAAACGTTCGCTTGGATTTTCAATAAATCATTTGCCATTGTTGGAATTTAAAGCTTTATTAACGGTATAACTGCTTAACTGTAGTTATATCTGCACCTGAGACTTTCCACGCTGTTACACCTACGCATTCTATATATGTAACCTTAATTATGTAATCCTTTGTGGATATAATCACTTGTCTTCGCGCGTTTGCTCTTGTTTTTTTGTTGTATAAATGTTTATGTATAAGCTGGAAACCAATAAAAAAACAAAAAACAAACGCAAGCGTAATTGTTTGTGCCGCCATTATAGCGCAACAACATCGTCTGTGCGAGTTATCGAATCATTTTCAACTTTTTTATCATTCAACAATTTATCCATTATTTTCAAAAGCGCCGCTCGCGCTCATTTATGTGACACATAGAAAGTTGCGAAAGCCAAGAACAACAAATGTAATTGAAAGCGCCGACTGGCGCAACATGCTCGGCGCACGCTGTGGAGGGAACTTGTCCGTTTGGTTGGCTGGTTGACTACTTGGCTGGCATTATGAAAAATTATGCGCGCTTAAAGCGAAAGTAAACAGAAATGCTATTAAAACCATAGGAAAATAGAACTGACGCGTTAAACAAAATTATATTCTGATTGTTTTCGCATTTCTGCGCCCAAATACTGGTAGGTATTGTGAATGCCCGCAGCGGCTTTTGTGGTTTCAGCGTTATGCGTAATCTGATTTCACGCTGCTTCCGCACATTAAACATTGCGTATACGCCCCAGCGCTGTTTTTGGCAAATATAATGTATCCCGCGAGTGATACATGGCGTATACGTAACGGCGCGCCGAGCCGTTTATCTGCTTTCAAGTTGTTATTTTATTTCTTTCTGTGCTTCAGACGCACTACGTTTGTTCTCCTAAGTTGTTTCGGTTGCGTGTTTTTTTATTTTCTTAGAAAATTCTCTCTCCACTCTACTCCCCTCTCCATTCTACGCACACAAACCAGTACATACACACAATTGAGCTGACGACATAAATATTTAAATTGCTTTTGTGTTGCGCATTGTTGTAGGCGTTGCTCTGTTTTTATGTTCGCTCATTTTCGGGTGAATAATGATCAGTTAGCGGTGCCTAGTCACGCGGTCCGTAGTATAAGTGGCGGTACTTGTTAGCGATTTTGCAGCAGTGGTTGTTAACATAATTTCCTTCGGACTGTGTATCAGCGCGTACTTGTTGTGTTGAATTAAATACTCGTTTGCTGATTGCTTAGTTGATTCTGTGGCAGTCCATTTGCCTTTTGCCTGTCAAACTTGCACTGAGCTTGTGTTTGCCAGAGTTTATTGAGCTCTGCTCTGCTGCATGGCGCTGTCCTGGTGGGTGCTACGGCATTATTGGCTCCGTTTTAGCTATTTGCATATGAATGCGCGTATATATATATATATATATGTTAATGTATGTTTGTTGGTGGGTGCATTTATTTAAGATTGATTATGATTATGGCAATGCTAACGGGATTTGGCATTTAAGCTGCTCGAAATCCCTGCCGCTCTACTCACTTTGCACTTGTTAATGTTATTGTTGGCGCACATTATTACGGTAATAAAATTAAGAATTTTGGTTTTATTTATTTACGAGTTGATTTTATAATTCCTTAGGCGTGTATGCTTGCTGATGTACTTTCATTTTCTTCTGGGTTTCTGTGTTTATACTTTTTGTTCAAGTGCTGAGTTGCTGTTTACTTAATTTTGATAAATGCTGATGTATATATAATGTGCTTTGCTGGAAGGCTATAATTCATTCATTGTGTGTTAAAAGCCAAATGTGTGCCGACTGTGGCAGTGCTCTCTAAATGTGGCCGGTAAGAATGACGGCAATAAATGTGAGATGTGACTTCATAATAATGGCAAATTTATTTCAATATAATTTAATGCTACTTTATTGTTTCTCAAATGTCATTTAAATTCATATTAATCTGAATACGAATGTGGTGTGAAAATGATTTTATAGAATAAATGTATATATGGTGATAATGTGTGCCTTATTTTGTCACTCTTTAGGGTAAACTATTTGAGGTGTTTTGCGGGTGTTACCAGCTTTCTCTGTATAAGGACGAGAGATTAGAGAAATTTGATGTATCAACTTCCCAAAAAAAAATTTAAGGCAACCTAGCATAGTATAAAATAAGATAACTTAAAATAACACAACGTAACATAACATAAAATAACTTAACATAACGTAACATACCGTAGCATAAAGTTCATACATGAAAAGTTCGATCAATGTACTTAAAATAGTTTCATCAGTTTACCTAAGAAAAGCAAATTCATATTACGCAAAAGGTCATTCGACTTAGTACGCGTTTTAAATTAATAGATCCGTACACATTCAAGTTTAAAATTGTGAATTGAAATTCTTTGCATTTGCGCACACGTGTATGCCAAGTTGAAGTCATAATAAAGTAGCTAAAAATAATAATGAAAAACAAAAGCAAATACGCACTTTATGCGTCTCCAACCATATGAACTCCCCTCCCATCCACCCGTGCACCCGTCCACCCGTCCACCCATTCAGACTATACACATGCGAAATACGAGCGTCTCCGAGCCGCCTTGTTGCCTGGCTGCTGGGCGAACAATGTGTGTGCTTTGTTTTATTTGCCGTTGCCTTTGGCTATTTTATTGCATAGATTCCTCTTTTGTTTCACACTTTTATATACTATAAATTTTTTATTGTGCTTTTTTCTGAATTTCTCCTTGCTTCCTTTCATCCAGCGCCAGGTCTTTATGGGCTTTGTTCTTGTGGAAGGGCGGTTAAACCGGCGTTAATGTTGACATTGTTTTGACAGCCAGCGACAATTTGAGTGCAATATTTTTAATTTTGCTTCTTTTCTTCGTTTTTGTTCTTATTGTTGCGCCTGTTGTTTTCGTTTTCATTTTCGTTTATTTTGTTGTTATTGTTCGCTTTAGGGCCACAAGTGCGACATTTTTATGATTCCATTGTTGGCTGTGCTTATTCCATGCGCTGTTGCTGGCAGTAATAATACTGAGTAATCGTTTTTTGTTGCACTTGTTGTTCATTGTGTTCCCATGCTTCTAATGTACCTTTTCATTTATTGCGGTATACTCATTCTTTTTTGTTTTCGTCTTGTTCTTTTTAGTTTTCCTTGTGTAATTGATATCACCATAACCGAGGAGATAAGGAACTTTTTAATTAAATTTTATGCGTTGAACTGTAATAATAATAATTTCATATTGCAGTCGAAATTTGTGAATTTAGCAAAATGTTGGCCGAAACATCTTTAGAGTATACCTTTGGCTTCAGAAATGCAAGTGGAGCAGACTTTGATTTTTTTTTTTTACGTAAATGAAGTTTTCGCGCTCTTATAGACAAGTATGCTATATTATTCTTTTAATTTTCGAAAATTGCCGAAATGAACCTATGCCTTTGCTTGGCACCCATTTTAATATCCACTTTGGTTTTGAGTGACTATATAAGTGCTAGTTATAGTAGAAATGTTTATATAATTAGGCTAGATGCCATACAATAGCATATTTAAGAAGTTTATCTTTCCATTCGTTCATATTTCAACATGCTTTATCCACTTATTACTAGCTGGTACAATTAAGTTATTGGAATTATATAATTGCATTATGTGAAAATTTCTCGGTAGTTGCACTAAGTTAAGTGTAAATTATATGCTAATGGAATTTAGGAAAGATATGTGTGGAACGTTGCTTGTGTTTACTTCCTTTACTTTCTAAAATTGCTGCCGTCATAACGGAGGTTGACGTATGTACCACATTTTGTTTTAAATTTTACTAAAGCAGTATATATTTTACATATGTTTGCTAAAGTTAACTTTGCCCTCTGCTAAATAAAAAATAAAGTATCCTAACCTAAAAACGGCCGGAAAAAACTATAAATGTGGTTATAAAAGTTGAGTTGATAAATGACCGCAATGTCTGACTCTGTACACAGCCGGAATGAAAAATGAGTGCTTCAGAGTGACATTTGCTATTAGATGTTTTTTGTTGCTATTTGCTGTTGCTTGCAAATATGATTCTTTCCGCGAAATTCATCGATGCATTTTAGTGGGTTTTTATGCACTCGTATAATTTATTGTATCGTTATGGGTATAAGTCATCCATGATGTGGAAAGCAATATTATTTGGAGCCAGTTTTTGTGAAACCATATGGTATGTATAGAAACATGATCAGAATCAAAAATTTTTTCTCATCCATACAGTTTTCTTAAACAATCTTTATGAAACAAGTGCTGTATGTAGGAATTTTGTATCATTATTTAGCCAAAGTTCTGAGGCTTAAGAACTGGTACTTCTAAATTTGGTTATTTTTTTATTGGGAATACGCTTTTTAAAAATAGTATGTTTATTTTTTATTTAAATAATTATTAAAGAAATTGCGAGTTCGTCGCCTTCCTAATTGTAGGCAATGCAATCCTAAATACAAATTACGAGTTGAGTAATACTGATATAATAATTCTATCACAGTTATAAAAATTTAAGGTATGGCTAGGGGAAATATTGAGTGCATGACTGCCACGAGGGCTCAAAATTTTTTATTTTTCGGGTGTATACTTATATTAATTATATTATTTTTGTAGAACATTTCCCTGTGTCGGCTTTTCTCTTTTCTATGGTGTAGAAAATAGTCTGGTATAAAAATTGCCACTCATTTTCGAAATTTAATTTAATAATATGCAGTTCGTCTATTTAAAATGATGGTCATGTACATATATATTTATTTGCTTTTGTAGGCACAATATTATAATTAGATTTAATATGCATGATTTGAATTCATTCGCTGCAATTTATTAATTAAATTTTGTTCATTTATAATGGAGCTATTAATAATTGATGTATGTGTGCCAAGCAATTTCCACTGGTGTTAATTGATTCCAAATGCAAATTTTAACGGCGCTAGAGTATTTATTTGCACATACCTATATGTGACGAGTTGTGCGTGTATTTATTGGAGTGAGATTAAGTGTTTAAAATTGGGAAATAAATGAAACATCTGCATGGAAAGAGAAAAGTACCATTAAGCAGATTTGATGAATGTTGAAAAATTTTAAAAAAGCTGATGGAAAATCATTGAAAAAGCTGTAAACAAAACTGCAATATGAAAATGGTGAATATTATATATTGAAAATGTGAAAATCCTACCTTCATTTGTGTAAATATGTTAATCCCATATCAAAATTTGAGCTTACCGCGCATGTAGCATGCAAACGAGATCACATGTGGCGCACAGCTAACATGGGATTTAGCTCGTCAAAGCGGAAATACCCAAGCAAGCGAATTTTAATCCATTTTGTAAACAAGCGAAATGCAGTGATTTGAATTCAATGTGGAGATTTATGTGTGAGCTCTTTGCGCTATTAAGTGCGCATAGGTCTGTACATGTGTATCTAAGCATTAGCGCAAATATCTGGCGCATGTGGCGGGCCTAACTAAACACTCACCTCAGGTGTTGTGGAATAAAGCTGTTATGGAGCCATCAGTTAAGTAAATCGCTCGTTCTGGAAATGAGTGAAGTTAAAACCGACAATACGCATAAAAAAGGGGGATTATAGAGAGTTATTAAAAAATAAAAATACCGAGACACGATAAATTCTATGTAGCTTCAAATATATTTAAATGAGCCAAAGCCACGGGGCGAAGGTTGTTGGCGTGAAAATTAAATAAATTCGGTGGAAATGCCCAACATTTCGTGAATTATAAATAACAAATATAATATGGATATCATATCGACTATTTCTGCCTAATAATTGAAAAAATATATACAGGCAATTTTTTGAAGTATGACATTAAGTAATAAAAAATATTTATAAATATTAAAAAGAGCTAATAAGAATAAATGGAGCAAATTTTGATGAAATCCAAAAAAAAAAACGATTCAGACATGCATTTTTTATCTCGAAATAATACATTTTTTGCAGAAAAATATTTTGCGATCGATTATCAGTAGTTTTTTAATACTTTCAATACTTCAGGTAGCACTAATTGCCGCAATCTTTTATTGAGGTGGAATAAAACGCCCCATTGGTCACTATAACCTATAGTAAGTCCTATAAATCACAGTGTCTATTTAGAAGCAGCAACACTGCGTATACGCAACATATATATTTCGTTCTCAATTAGGCGTAATATTCATTATAAAAGAAAATTAAGACTTACCTATGATTTATCACCGCATGGTAGTATTGATAAATGCTCTCAATGGTCTGTGCGGGCATAATTCTCACCAACTAATATGTTGTATCAACACAAATATGTGTTGTATGTATGTGTGTAGGCAAACACATTAATAAACGCCAATTGAAACATTCATTTACATAATGGGATTCGCTTTAAATTATGATAAATACCATATATATATATAGGAGCAAGTGATCACATATTTATTTATAGTAGACACAGTATGAAAGCAGCTGTGATGCCGCGCATTGTTATCGACATTCCAATAGCGTTTTTTGTGCCGCCATAACAAAATTTACGTTATACAATTTTTGCATACCAAACGAATGGAGAAACCATATAGATATACGTTGAGGTTGTATGTTTTACCTGTTAAGCGCATAAACACATGAACGCTTGCCCAAACACGCACACACATGCATGTATATATGTGTGTGAGCGCTGCCGCGTGAAAAAGGTAATAGGTAAACGTGCCGACACGTTGCACCAACGCAATTCGAGCGCTTTATCTGCAAATATTTGCTTTCGGTTGGTAATGATTTGCTGACGCTGTGGCACGGTAACCGAGTGCAAGAGGACTCTATTTCGGCGAGCCGTTTTGCTATTGGTAGCGCGTTGTCAATAAATGGAGTGGGTGCCCTTGAGTAATTGTATGGGCGGCGAGTATAGCTTACATTTTCGATAGCTGATTTCGTGTTTTGCTATAGAAATGTGCAATGCAGTGAGGCGTTAAGAGACAAAGTGGAAAGAAAGCATACACAATTTATGCGTCTAGTCCCCGAGGTGTGCTGTAGTCGAGGCCGCAATATTGATGTGGAAAAATCAGCGTTAAACAACGGAGGCGCAAACGAGCCTATTTATTTAGCTTCCCAGTCAGACCGCCAGTGTGGCACTTATATATTCGCTTGTACATCTCTATACTTTTCACCTTGGTCTGGTACACACATTTGCATTTTCACTTTTACCTTGCTTATGTTTGTTTCGGTATAAATGTGTACTTTTTTTTACAAAACTCTGCGGTTAACATGCACATTTATAATGAGTTTTCACTTTTTTGCGCGCACCTGTTTTCTCTTGTGCAAACTGATAAATAAGTAATGCGAACCCATTTCATTTTACATTTAGTATTTTGCAATACCTTTTACCTTGACGCAGTAGGCTATTTACAGATTTACAATTATGCTTCTCACTTTTAAAATTTAATTTTTATTTCTCTTTTTTTCAATCAATTGATTGCTGCCTCCGCGTTCGTGTAGTTGTGCGTTGTGTATGAAAATAAAACGTGCAACTGTGACCGCAATGCGCATTGTCACGCAACGCGCCACAGCTTTCGTGGCATCTTCTCATGTGTGTGTAAGTGTTCGCTGCTATTTGTTGCTGCCTGCGATTGCGCTCCTCTGCTGGCGAAAAGCGGTTATGTTTTCAATTTATTTTCCGATAATGTGTTGCTAACAGTTGCTCTTGCCATTGGCAACACCCACTTTTCAACTGCCACAACCGAAAGTATACAGCGGCCGCCTGCGATACTGTTAAACAGTCGCTTTCATTGACTCACTGTTGCTGCCCGGAACAGATCAGACAAGCGCTTGCGAAGCTTTCATATGGTGTTATCATTCTAACGGTATCCCTTCAACGCGGTGCAGAGCAAATGATGCGCATGTTACGCATGGCGTATACGCAACCTTTTGTTTGACAAGATATATGTGACACAAATTACACCCTGTTCAAGTATCGTTTATTATATTTTTATTTTTATTTTTCATTTTAAATAAAATTGTTGCATTCCATTTGTATGTTATTAATTCGATTCATTGGGAATCGAATTTTATCGGCTGCCACATTTTCCAATTAAATCGATTGTTTCAACAGCTTTTATACCGCACAAAGGCTGTTCGTTGCACACGCTGCATACCATCATAAAAATGTGTGCAAATTAAAATTATCGCATATTACATTTCACAATGGAATTTGCATACCATTTCAGTTGCATTTATCGTTATTGTATACATTTGAGACGTCGCACACACACACGCGCAGGCGTATGTCACACACAAAGGCATACCAAACATTTATTGTCGCCACAATACTAGAACACGGTAAAAAAGTCACAAAGTCGCTCCGATCGTTGAAATGAAATTCGCGCTCGTATTTACAGCATGCTGCTATTTGCCTTACCGTTGCGGCGCCAACACGTGTACCGTACGCCACGAGCAGCTGTTTAGGACTACGGCACCAACATTCAACACGCCGTAATATCCTGCTGCTGCCTTTGTTGCTGATGCTGTTGGTTCGCTGTGTAAAATCGGTCGTTCCACTGGCAATTCACTCGTGCAAACTCGTCGTTCCACATTTAGGGGTAATTTCCCTAGCGCATGCCATCCACAACAGCAAGCTGGCGTTGCAACAGCTGTGCGAATCAAGTATATACTGGCGTGAATAACGTCCAAGAAATGTGGCATGTGTTACACTTTGTTGTCGTAGCAAACCACTGCATTGTGAGTGTGAGTGTGTGAGAATGCACAATGAGGTGCATTTAAGGGGTATATGCCAAAAATCTCATCAATGAGTAATATGGAATGATTTTGCTTTCTCCTTTATTGCTCCAGTTTTATAATGACATTCATGTTGTTGTCATACAATGTTGCGCAACATGTTGACGTTGTTTTGCATGAATTTATTACTCAAAATATCTCGATTAAGATTTAAGTAAATAAAAGAGAATATATTGCATCCGCCAATGGCTTCATAAATGGCAGTCGGGTTTTCATGAGTATTGCTCCTACGACGAAAATGAGAGCTCTATATGACCCGTTGTTGCTACCATAGTTAAATTTTTTTTACAGACTCGGATTCTACGTGTTGTCGCATGATTGAATCATAATTGTAAATATCAGTAATTGAAGCGACTAGATTAGAAACACTGATCTAAGAATATAAGCAATTTCGAAAATTATTTACAAGTTGTTAGAGTCAGGATAATTTTTGGGTTATATTCTGTCTAAGTAATAAAAGGGAAGCGATATAAAATATTTGGTAAACTGGCTAGATCTGTTAGCCAGAAAGAGCTGGAAGACTTCATTGTGACTCTTTTACAGGAAAAAAGTCAGTCAGGTAAATATGTTTACCTGAGCATAATTTCAGAATTTATGAAAACTGTTAAATGTATACTAGAAATCCTTTGTTAGCTTCTAAGGGAAATTTAGGCACTCTTATTGGTATTAGCATTCTATATCCCCTGCAATGTACAGTGTGCGTTATATTATATTTTGGTAAGTAAGCATTGAAAAGAAGCATCAAACTTACGAACCGATCAAGTTGGTTAGACATATTTTGGCAAACTCAATGCAGTACAGTTCTATTCACTCGAATGATCCGATTGAAGCTGTTAAATGAAAATATAGAGTGTTTTAATCACCGCTTTCAGCATTTTGGTGAAAAATGTCTTGAAAATTAGTTAGACTTCAACAAGACTGCACGCAATGTTGGACTGTAAATCCAACAATTAAATTTCTGATAGAAAATTTTTTTTGCAAGAAGCAAAGAGATTTGCTATTGAATGGCAATACAGATCTCCAGACTTGATTCCATCTGACTTATTTTTGTAGGGTTTGGCAAACTCCGGACCATTTAGGAGCTCTATTTAGAGTCGCAACATTTCTGCCGAAATTCCCGGCTGAGATGACCGGAAAAGCAATAAAAAAAACGTAGCAAAAAACGCTAAATATACTGTGATCAATGAAAGCGTCAACTGAATTGATATTTTACTCAAAAGTAATCCAAGGGAATCACATACATAAAAGATGGTTAATTTTTCTCAAATAATTATTTATTTATATATGTACGTATACAAATAAATATGTTTTTCACAGCATCATTATGGCAAAAATTTTAGATCAATAGTCAAGGCTTTTGCCATTCCTCTCCTATTCTTAGTTTCTACATCGTGAATTACTTATTTGGTGCCTAAATAGACAGGCGAAAATATGAAAAATTCTTAATATGAATGGAAAACTGCACAGTAATGTCAAGAGTAAAAATATCCTTAGCATGCGCTTAATTTCAAATATGCATTCCTCACAGAAATACAGATATTTTTTTTTTTGCTGAAAATAAAAATTCGTTTCTCACTTCTCTAATGCGATAATAATTCTAAGTAAATTTTTATTGCATTTGCATTTCCATAATGTAAATTAGTATGAATACTGTAATGTAGAGCAAAATGTCCTTTACTTTATTAACTAAGTAAATAAGCAGCAGTTGCTTTTCTACTTCTGCTGATATCTTTTCAGTTTGCACAACCTTTATCTTCTATCTCCTATCTTTATTGATGGCATTAAGTCGCTTGTTAACGTATAACAACAAATACACTCACACACACATACATATATGCTAGTGCAGTTGAGTTTCGGCTGAGGAAGCTGTCGGCGGCAGTTCAAACAATGAAGTGCCGTCACATTTCAGCCTCATTAGCATTACAAAAGAAGCGGACTGGAATAAAAATATCACCTCAGACGGTGTCAAACCCATAATACAAACACGCGCACACACACTGAACTGCGCAGACACCTAGGACTACATATCGAGAAACATTTGCTTTCGCATTTGTTGCTTTTCATACAAATTCCTTAGCTCATGTTTATTTATGTATGCAATTATAATAATAATAATATCATGGGAATATTGTTAGCAGAATTTTAGGCCGTGGTTCAATAGTGCGGCATATAAAAATTCAAATGTTAGTTTGTCTTTTCTTTCAATTTTGAACTTTCGTTACAAGTACTTTCCTTTCTCATATTGCAGCATAGGAAATGAGCACATTACCTACTATAGATATGTCGCGCGCAAATTAATACACAACCAAGTGAAGATTAGACGCCAGTGAGCGCAAAGGGTGCTGTATACACATAGCATAGCATGAATATGTCTTCCACATGTATATATGAGCACATGTGCAGACAGTCTCGAAATGTAAAGTGTCAAAGTCACATACTGCCGGTGTTACACATTTGCATGGACGTTCTGTACACATCTAATGACTAAAGTTTTAATTACGACCTCAAACATATGCCCCAGAGTTCCAAGGCAGAGAATTTAAATGGACCATGACAGTGGCAGAGAGAGCCCAAACCGTAAAAATGTGAGTAACCAGGTGAGTGGGCATCAGGCAGGCAGCAGGGCGAAGGCGTGTTAATTATACGGCATCCATATATTTATATAGATATATACATTTATTTATAGATCTAGAAGCATGAAAGCGCTGCCTGGTGGCTGTGGTTGTGAGCTGCTCTCCATTCATTGAGCGCTCATCTCTCCGCGCGCCGCTGTTGGCTGCGCTATTTAGCTGTCGGTTGGTAGTTAGCATATTCCTGCGCCGTCTAAGAGTTTGTTTAGTGGGCGTCTATTTCCATTTAGCCGTGGATAGTCTTACGGAAACTCTCGTTTACATTTTCGGTTGTGCATATTTGCACTATTATCTCAATTCCCTAAAGACGTCTGCTGCGCAAATTGTTCTTTTCATATGTCACACAAAATATGCGGCACATTAAGGTAGTTTATGGCTCTTAATGCTGTGGTAATGCTACGCATATATAGATGTGTGTATTGGTGCCTTGGTGAATGGCTCATGACAGAATAAATTCAGAAAGTGAGTGTCTAAGCTTCTTGCTTTACAAGTGTTAATTTCTATGTTAACAAAATGTATTAAATTATGTGGCAAGTTTAATTATGGTAGTTGCTATTACTGTGAGACTGATATTTAGAAGTAGGGTTTGGGTTAAGTTAGTTCCAAAGCTTTTGTTTGAGCTTGTATTAAAGTAAGAGTTTGTGTTTTGTCCCAGCTTAAAGATAAAGTTTGTGTTCGAGTTTGGCTTGAATTCTTTTGATTTTATGTGAGCTTGGGTTGAATCAAAATTTGTATTTGAGGTCAACCTATAATTTCAAACGTTTTTTGAATTTGCTTTACGGGAAATCCTCAACTCATCTTGTTAGTAGTTCAGAATATCAAATATTGTAAGACAGTAATATATAAAAGTTGAATAAGACAGTGATATATGAAAGTATCTCAAAACTAAAAGCAAGTATGTGGTTCTTAGATACTGTAAAACTAATGACTGATGTAAATCGCTTCGCAATTGTGACAGGCAAAGAAATTAATGAGTCTCGCTGAACATTTGACATTTCCAGTTTAAAAGACTTAGAGAGCCACGGATAAGAAAGACTAATATTGTTAAATAAATATTATAATAAATAATAATATTACACAAATAAAATTTTACGCTAGTGACCCAACAGGGAGGTGATCATACATTCTTAATATTGTACGTAAATATTATTTTCGTTACTCATCCTCAAAATCTTTTCATATAGTCTTTTCTTTTGGCCAGTATATATAACGACACTTTTTCGGTGCAAAACTCTTTATGCGCATATATTCGGTAGGTAACATGGTTGTTGTTTTTGTTTATACCCACATGTACTTAAGTGTTTTCCCATTCTTATCGGCAGTTTTTCGCAGAGCTCGTATCAATTACTTCTAACTTCAGTGACGTAATTATCTAAGATGAAAGTGCAATTGAGTCCAGCGCTGAAATGAAGTATTAATGCGTAAAACTGCAGAAAAATTAACTTGAGTACAGCATCGATTTCTCTTTACGAGTTAATGAAGTAATAACGGCTAACACATACATATCGAAGCCCGAGAGTACCCTGCAGGCAAATGTGAAAGAAACATAAAATCGATACTTCAGAAATTAGAGGGATTTGGACAAACACAAGGCAAAACTAAAATCTTCGGAAACTGATATAAACATAACATATATGATCCTGCGATCAAGTCTCATTGAAAGGATTGAGTTTAGGTAAAACTACACCGAAGATTGAAGGTATTTACACGGAGTAGCAAAACAGCATTAGTAGAACTGTATAAATGTCATATTATTGTAGAATCGAAGAATGTTAGGAAATATTCTGATAAAAATCAAAATATTATAAGTCCTGATTTGTGTGTCCAAATGGGCTCTTTTGATATGTTTTCCAGTGTCCATTTTCAGTGAAAGTCAGTGGTGGTCATGTAGAGGCTCTCCACTGTTGCAGCTACAAGTTGACCAACCACTTAATCCAATCGAAACTTTTTCATCATATTATATTTATCTGTGTGAAAAGTTTATTGCAATACTTATATTCAATTTTGTGTTGATTGCGAAAGTTTTTTGTTGTTGATCAATATTGTTTGTTTTACTGCGATTGTTTTTGGATACTTCTATGCGTTTCTGTCTAGGAAGTGTGCAGTGGAATAATAATATAACTGTATTATAAACAAATAAATATGTCTGGCATGTAGTCATCAATAGTGGTCAAACCATAACTCATTTTATATGCAGGTGTATGCAACAATTGCGTAGTTTTAAACAGCTTGAACTCAAGCACTCATGTCTCCATTCATTTGGTGAGTAGTATTTTGCAAAAAGAGTGAAGAGTTTATTGGTTCTACATATTTTTAATTTCTTTTCTCGAAAATGTTATTGTAAGAAAATTTCTTAATAAATCCTTTCTGCAATAAATATGTTTGAAAAACAACTTATGAAATATTTTCATTCAAGAAAAAAAGAATTAAAAAAAAAAAATTTGTGTTTTAGAGGCAAATATAAATATATTTACAAATATACTGCAAACTGATAAACTACATAAACGCAAACAATACTGTATATAATGCCTGTGTACTCTCAACAATTCTCTCACTAAAATTTGTTTCGAATTGCTGTTGTCGTTGTAGTTGTTCTCCCACTTGAGCACCCCCTTCTGTTAACAAGCTTGCAAACGATTTTCTTGCTGAAATTTTTGCTACGATTATTGCTTACTTGCCTCATTACACTCTGCCTCGCATACAAGCAGCTTTCTGAGAGCAACTTTTCTAATAAATATTCCGCTCAGCATAATCCTGTTATCCACTCGATATGCTGCTTTATTAAATTGACAATAAGTAATTGAATTTGTGTTTACCAACAGCTATACTGAACACAAACATCTGAGGTACACGTAGTTGTATGGCCCACTGTATGTTGTTACTTCACGGGAAATTAAAGACTGAGGCATTTCTATGTTTCTATATTTCAAAGCGGATAATAGCGATGGCGATAAAGCGACGGAGAAGTGTTAACAAGCCGCAAGGTATGATGTTTAAAAAGAAATTGAGTGCAAAAGAAAATCAAATGAGAGATAAGTGCAAGAGTATATGTATGTGTGTGTGTCTGAGTGCGCATGTAACTAGCAAGTGGTCGGCTGCTTTTATATTATGAGTTTTTCAGACAATTTTCTCGATTTGTTTGCTGGCTTTAAGTGGCCCTTTAATTGCCTAAAACCGCGTGTGGATCCTTGACTTTGTGGTTGTTACTTTATGAGGGATTACTATGGCTACTTCAACACTTAAAGTAGCAGTAATGCAGATCTGGTCTGGTTAAAATTTATAGGGACGAGCGAACTTAAATTCTTTTAAGAAAAGATAAAAATCAGAACAACACAGAGGTAAAACGATTTTCATATATTGTTTTCGGAACTATTTTGAGCGAAGTAAATTTTAAAATAAAATTCATTCGGCTTTGACATATATATATTCGGCCTAACTTGGTCTGGATTTTTTGATATAAGCACACTGGTGGTAGAAAAAGATCGCCTTCGCCCATTTGTGGAAGCGTATTGCCAATAATTAGGGGTACTATTTGCAATTTAGTGCAACTTGATAATATTAGATATCAATTGTTGTTGAAATTAGTAAAACAAATTTTGAGAAAGGATGTTTTGTCTAAATCCAAATTTGTTTGGATTTTTGAACTGATTGGTAAGTAAGCCAATATATCCACCTGGACAGAGCATTGTATAATAATAATAAGGCTTTTATTAATAAGGCTTCCGCACGTTATTTGCTAGTAAATTATGTGCTATGTTAAGCAAAGTTAATGCTTTTCCATTTTCATTTTCATTTCCTTTTCCTTTTTATACATAATTGACAATCACAATTTTGCGCTTTTATTTTTAGATTTCCCAGTAACTAACACCAAATGCTTTTTAAGTGCTTTTCCAAAGGTTCATATAAATAAGTATGTACGTAAATAATCTTAGCCACTTTGCATTTAGCTTTTTAGTCTTTGCATTGCCTTCATTCCACCCGCTACCCGCCTAATTGCTTTCTGCACCGCCCAAGATCCCAGTATTTAATTTAATTTCCCTTCTTATCCGTACAATCGCATTCGTTTTAGAATTTTACATTGAATTTATTTGTCATAGAAATCACTCAGCAGTCAATCATGTATTTACTCTGGACGGGAGAATATGTGCATTTGTGCACAAAAAAAAAGAAGTAAGAAAAAGCCTTGAAAGAAGCACAAAATTTGTAAAAGAAATCCCATTTATTGTACTATAAGAAACAGCCGCAGCTTTGCCTTCCAATCAATAGAGGCTATTTAACCATGGATATTGGTAATTGAAAACGCAATAAACGAATGAAGGGAGGGATTCGATGAGCTTAGGCGGCCGCGAAGGCGGGGGGATATAAGTGTGGTGGCGTTACTGAGATGTATATGTGGAATACGGGCTGAAAGCGTAGAAATAGTAAAGCCAGCTAAAAGCGATTCATGTAAATGCCACGCCACGGACACACACTCCCACACACAAACAGCTGCACGAGCGGTCGTCCACATATGTAAATATATATTCTTTTCAATTTACATACAAACGGATAAAAGTTTTAACGTGTAATGCTCTACAACTCGTATATTGTCTATTGAGCACTTGTGGATGTTTGTGTGTGTGTGTGTGCGTTTAGTATTCACTCACTCATCACTGGAGACTCGTTCCGGTTCTACATGCGCCAGTATATTTTAACTTGTCCTTCGAGACACGTTTTCACATGTATTTGTGTGTGTGTTTCAGCGCAAATTGCCCGGCCTATTGTTGGCTTAAAACTGGATTTGTGCGTCCTGCCTATCCGGTTAGCAGCTTTTGGGTTTAGCGACTGAATAACTCATTTCCGTTTGTATCTTTTATTGCAATTGCAGCTGATAACAAAAGCTGCCTCTTTTCGATACATTAGCTTAAATGGTTTTAGCCAATTCTTTTTCAGTTGTTACAAATAAATATGTATGTATGTATATGCAAGTGGTTTGCTCTTATTGAAAGCAATTTGTAAAGCATTTTTCGGTGTTGAGCAAGTGGTATAAAAATAAAAGTGATGGATTTAATACTATTTAGTTTAGTATTTCACTCAGTCGAAATATATGGAAAAATTTCTTCCAATCTAATTATAGTATGTGTCTATGTGTCTATGTGTACTTATCTAACTCCTTTTACTGTGTACTTGTAGAATTCTTCCTGTATATTTAAGATTTATGACTATGTAATAAACCAACTAAACCAAAGTTTTTTTGGTGTAAGCATAGCGAATCTGCTATCAAGAAATATCTAGAAATATCAAAATATCGATATATAATATGAATAATGAATGCGTTAGTCTTAATGTTTATATATACATTTTTTTTATACTGCTTTACAAATTATTTTGTACTCAGGCATATATTGAGCACACACGTACGTAGAATTTTACAAATTATAAGTGAAAAATTTCATTAATTTGTATGTCTTAAATATATTCAGGCTTCTTTTGCAACTTCCTTTTAATACTAAAATTAATTTGAAATATTGGTTTTCCAATAAATCAATTGTGGCAAGAAATTATTTGAACAAATAAGGAGTTTTTGAGTGTCTGTGAAACAACCAACATTTCTTTGATAAGTAAAATATTTAGCTGAGATAAAATTTCATATTAATTTTCCTCGTTTGCATATTGCGATGTTTTATTGCTTCTGCATTCTACTGGGTGTGTAAGTTAACCTTTTCGTGGTCTACCGTGGTTCAATTACAAAATTTAATTAAATTAATAGTATTGCCATACTGTTGGTTAAGGTTCGTTTGGTACTCTTTACCTGAGTGTGAACTTGCTGTAGCGGTAAGTTTTTCACACGTATGATACATACATTAATTACTTATATCTTTAATTGTTTCTTTGGTCAATACAGCAAGTATATCTTAATTATTTCAATTAGAGCTCATAGACTAGCTATGAAACCATGGAATCCTATTTTGAGTTTAATTTATTGCGATATTTGGGATGTGAAATGAAGAAACACGAGTTTCTCAATACAATTATATTCGTAAAGTCTGATGTTTTTGACAACTTGAAGACGTTTAAGGTAAATAAACACTGACTTTTTTCGATTTCACAATTTTGTGGAGAGTAGCGAATCGAACAATCAGTTGGTATAAATTATAAAACCCGGCATAATCGAAGGCAGCCAATGTATATGTCCTCACTGTAATTGAATCAGCATTACTTGTTTGCTTTGATCGTTGGGATCTATATTACTGAAATATACTGTACTGAACTATACTGAATTATACTGAATATATTATATACTCGAAAACACAATATCTTCCTTAGGTGGGTGGAAAATATGTAAGTGGTTTGAAGAGCAACGTTTCGTATACGTCTCAATCGCAAAACATCCCACTTGTGAACTTTTTTCAAGAAATTGCAACCGATTTCTGTGTAAAAGCTTAATACTTAAGGCAAATTTTAATGGATCAAATGCAATTGGGAGTGCTTGTATTTACTAGTGTTTTAATCCGTGGCGTAGCGACGAGTAAGTAAAAGCTGTCGTTGTGATTCTGACGTGTGCAATTTTTAATGGATTTAATCTCTTAACGTATTTCAATTTTGCATACCAATTTGCTGTTAATTTATTTAATTCTTACATTCCTTATTCAACTAAAGCTTGCGGCAAGATCGGTGCGATCAGGTTGGTTGGTCACTGCTGTCATACATATCAAACATTCTGTTTCAATCGCGGCTGGAGAATATGGAAGAAAGGTGGTGCAAACGTGTCTGTTCTTCAACGGATGCCAACATATAACCAACAGCAGCTTGAATAATCGAATCACATACATACACACGCACATATGCAGTGTGTAGTTTGTACATTTATTAAATATACTTAATAGACGTCGCCGAGCGTGTTGGTTGCTCCGAGGGTGAAAAGGAGCAAAAAGGACAAGCAGTTACATGAAATTAAAGCAGCCGCAAGAAGCTTGGCATTATCGTTGAGTATATAAACCACACATACGTGCACTTGCACTTAATATGTAGTTTTATAACGACATGCGAACACATGCAGGCAGGCAGTTGTTGTGTATTTATGTCGCTTAAGTCTGCGTTTTAACGCTTGTTGCACTGGAAAGCGCTTTAATGCCATTATGCTACTGCCAGATGCGAGCTGCCAGCAACCAGAGAAGTTTGGCGCTATAAAGTATTCATAATTACAGCGCTGCCATCATAATGGTTATTAAGAGCAATGAGTTTGCGTTAAATACATTTTGACACGCACACACATGTACAGTTATTTACTTGAAAGCTGCAAACTGTGCGTGTGGCTGTATGTTAGTATGTGTGTGGATGCAGGCAATGCGGGCTGTCATCCAGTCAGTCAACGGTAATGATAAGCTTGCCATTGGCAATGACAATCAAACTGGAAATATGCACGCACGAACACACTCACACTTGGAGAGAGACCCTTACAAGAAACGAAGTATTTAAAATCCGTTTGTAATCAACCAATGTACATTATTTGTGATTTATATAATCATATGTGTACGTGATAATCAAATGTGAGTGTATGCATGGGCAAAACAATATTTTAATGAATTTTGTGTTTTACATAACCTCAACATTGAAAATTTTAGTTATTATTCCATAAAAACATATTATATCTGAAGGCTCAGAGTCCTTTTTTGTCATAATTGTGAGAGAAATGTCACTGGTGTAATTCTTATAACTTAAACACAAATATTACGTATACGCACTGTCAGATAAAATACAGATTAAATTGGTAAATACACATGCTTGTATGCGGTTATTATTTGTGATTTATTCATGATCTTTAAACTAATTCCAAAAAAGCTAGTAGTAACATTTTAAAGTTTGACAATCCGCTTAGCCCTTAAGGATCTCCTAGTTGTAGTTTGGCAATTTTTAAGAAAGTTTAGCACCGTCAAATTGATCTATTGCTACTTTTAATACATAGATTGTTTTCTAAATTGAATTGAAAATTGTTACCCGAACATATGAATATTTATATATAGGTTTGAAATAAACATTTTGAAATATTTGATTTTATTCAAATAATCTGAAAATATAATAAAATTTTTTATTTTTTTAATTAAATCGCTTTTGTGTAGAAAGAGGTGAACAAGGTTTATATTATATATAGCAACAACATGGACTTTATTCCATAACATAAGGAATCTGTCAATTTGTGAACACCCTTTCTGGTGCTCATACCAACAATAATTTCCTCTATTTAACTACTCGTAAGTATGTGGTTGTAATAGCAAATACATGAATATATTTATTTATAAGCGGAAACTAGAAGACAAATGTAAGCAAGTAAGCAAAAAGACTATTCGAACTTTCCGGTCATTAAACGGAAGTCAAGCGTTTGGACCAAAAATGTTTGCCTTCATAAGAAATGAGTTGTCATTAATTTACCATGGACATAAGCTAGTAGTAAGTTATTTGAACTTTGCCCACACATACATATGACTTTAAGTGTGTGCGTATATAAAGGTAAACACTTGTATCAATATAAATGCTTTGTTTATGATAAGAATATATTAGGCAAAGAGCAAGCGGCAAAGTCAAACAACCTCACCGCACGCCAAACTGACGCAGTGATGTGTAGATACATATACATATACGAGATATGTATGTCTGTATGTGTATTGGTTGTACTTATTTTGGTATTTGCTGCTGCAAATATTCTTCTACAATACACGCTGGCCAAAGTAAATGCGAGTCTTTCATTCAATATTAAAGGATACAATTCTGTATGTATGTTTTACATCTATGGCGCTTAAAGCTACATGTTAGATAATTTGAAAGTGCAGATGCGGACTTTAAGACTCTGTAAGCTTCTGGGTTTCTGCATATTAGATTGAAATTCTATTTTCTTGAAAAGTTGTTTGACATTTGTGTCAACTAATGAAAAAACTTGCTATTGTCAGTAAGCAAGGCTTGCGGATGTAATTAAGCTATGTATCTTGCTCATGCGGGAGTGGCTTAATTATTTTTCAGAAGTTTCTTGTCTAAGACGAGCCTTAGATCTTTTAAAGCATTATTCAAGTGGAGATTCAATGAAAATAATACCTTTTAAAGAGAGTACTAATACTTGAGACATATTTCAATTTCATAATTGACATATCAGTCACACACAAATTATAAATATAGCTTGTAAGGTGAAAATTTAAATAATTGTGTCTTAATTCTACAGTTGGTTGGTTTTCTAAAGTTATTCAATATTTACATACCGACGCAAAAGATGGCTCACCCTGTTACGATATCGTGTCTTTGATGGTTAAGTAGACACGATTGTCTTGGGTTGTTTTGCCTGGGGCAACCCTTAAGAAAGTACTAATAAAACTTATTTATCTATGTTCAAACACGCAGACCTTTAAAAAATTTGTATTCTTATGTTTGTAAACTTGTTTCATTATTTGATTTAGAGCAAATTTTTCATCACATAGCTCCCTTCGAGTGAATCGCAGTTGAAAATATACATGAAATTTATTAAAATCATACAAAATTTCAAGCAGAATGGGGATATCACTTACCGAATATTAATAAATTAATTACACACTAAATAAAGAACTGTGCTTGTGCTCTATGCATTCCATTTGTAAATCACTGTTTGAGCATGTTAAAGCATTATGACAGCAAATCGTCGCTTACGCCCATAAATACACAAATACTGACATTTCACATTTAGATTTTCAATGCAGTGGCTAAACATCTAAATACTAAATATAGTATCTTTATTGTGACTGCTGCTAAATTGCCTGTTTCAACTTACAAGCTATGCGAGCAAGCTCGCAATTTCTACATTTGAGCTGTTGAATTTTGCTGAAGTCATGTCATACAACATGACGCTTTGCATTTAAATTAAGCTACAACAACACAACAACAACACACTTAGCTACTTTCAAGTGCATGTGTGCGTAGGAAATGTACATGTGTAGTTGTCCAAAATAACTAGTACGCATATGTGTGGTATTTACATATAAATTCGTATAATATGCATGTGTGTGAGCGTGTGTGACATGCAAATTATTGTCCTAACACTGCGCTGAGTAGTGCCTGAGTGCTTTTATAGAGAAGTAGCAATGCACTCCAGTCCTTACTCTCCGCTGTTCGGTTCACAAATGCGCAAGGAACGGATTTTCTTACAGCTTGTTACACAAACACACACACACACAAATGCAAGCATAAACATAAATACTAATATAAAAGTAAACATTAGTGTAAGTGTAAGCGTGAGCGCACTAAAAATTTACATGTTTGATTTAGCAAATTTTCAACAAATTGCTTACAAGCACTTATCATCAATGCAGCCAGGCAAACAAACACAAGCGCTTTCAAATCCAACTTACTCGTGCTTGCTCCTGCTCTCTTGTTGTTTGGGTCCCCTGGCCGCAGCTGCTTACTTCAAGCTCAATGTTTATGTCCATCTAAATCCTCATTATGGCACTCAGCCATATATGTAATCCAGCAAAATAAGATTGAAATTCAATTTGCAATGCGTTAAATTGCGGCACATGTAATCTTAAATAGTGCAAACGTCAGCAGCACACACTCTGCTCTCTGTCTGTCTCTCTCTCTCTCTCTCTCTCTATCTCTGTCTCTGTCTCTGTCTCTGAGTGGTGCTCTGCATGGAGTTTGATAAATAAATCTATTTGATTTGGGCAAATAAACTCATTCGGTTGCCCTTAAAGATTCGACTGTTCCAATCACAATTGAATTAGTGTTCTACATGCTACATAATCGTACCGGGCTGAAGAAGGTCATGTAATTGTGTGTACGTTTGGTTGGTTCTCATTTGTCGCACTAAAATTAAATAATTTATATGTACTGCAGATTAACGTTGTTGGTGCGGTGAGAGTGCAAAATTGGAATGAAATTGTAAGCTGCTCGAAGAGTGCTTAGCATACACGCAGGCGCGTATGCTGTAATTTGAAAAGAGGGGAGATATTTTGCAATGATTAAATGCACCTTTCACCTATGCACCGACAATTGAAGACTAAATTTGCTCAACGGAAGAAACCTAAAGAAAATGTACAGTCTCAACCATGCAAGAAACCTTAGGCTAAAATATACTTTAAAAATAAATAGGTGAGTATCAGGGGCAAGGAAATTATTTATTATAAAAGAATGAAATTCCATTTTTTTGGAAAGTCTTCTTTAATTTGTCTAAAGTTAAAACATGCAACTGGCCATTAACAAAATCAGTGTTGTCTGAGCTCTTCCCTCCTGCCCTCAGTTCCTTATCAAATTTAGTCTTGTACACACGTGGCCTTCAGATAAGGCCTAGACTCAGTTGGTATGTTGATGGCATGAACAAGATTGTGGGTCGAATCTATAAAATTAGAGGAATCATTTTCTATACTACTCAAGAGTTAAGTTATCCAAAGTCCAGATTTAGATGACTTCTAACTCCAAATATTTTCTTATAATAACGTGAAGCCTGTTTATGTTGACAGCTCAGACATTTTACCATTTTATTGTAAAGAGCCATTGAAGTTTTTGTTAAATGTATTTAATATTCAATAATATTCCTATTGCAGACCCCTATTATATTTTGTAATGTAGGACACTAGACAGAACCTCGGAGTTAGATCGAATTCAAACAATTCGAACTTGGGAACAAGTAGGAACACTTTTAGCAAAGGCTTAGCAGATCATCGGAAAAGGGTTAACGGTTACCAAGTTCAGTTTAAGAATTATATTCACCTGCTGAATATAAAATTCATTATTTAACGTTATTCAAACTGGCAAAAGGTAAACCGCTTATTGAGAGAAATATATTTTTTTAATACTGGGAAGCGAAGATAAGGAAAATGTCTTGGAATGAATGCTTAAATTCGCAGTAGCTCATATTATTCCAAAATGCTTTACAAATCTTCGAAACTAGGTGCCAGAAGGGCCACGATATCCTCAAGGACGAAGGAAGCCATAAACTTAAAATTAGCCCGCCGTCAGCAGCAGGTGAGTTGTATTAGGGGAATTTTTATAATGAGGATTCTAAAATAACTTTCTTAAAGCAAAAAGAAGAAATTTTTTGAATGAACTGTAACCGCTCTGAGTAGCTTTTATTCCTTCGATTCCAAGTTATTTAACCATTTTCAAGAATTACTGAATATTTATGCATTGTTGTAAATAAATATCTAGTAAAATTAAAAAGTCAATAAATGCTTTTAAAGTTTTGGGTATAGTCATTTTATTAGGGCTACGCTACCCCTACAACCCTTCCAGATATATTTACAGCTACTACGTGAAGCTCAGATGTGCACATAACCTCTCGAATACTCTTTAATGGTCCTCTTTGCAATTGAACTGTGCTCAGTTGCGTCTAATCCTCTGCATAAGCTTTGAATCAAATGAAATACGCACGCACCTATACATATAATAAGTTGCATGTAAGTATGTGTTCGCTAGTAAAATCCTTCATTCACCGGACTCACAATACCCAATAACTAGTTTAGGAAACCCGTAACACTCCCAACAATGGCACTTCATGCAACACCTGCCGTCAGTCAAATGTAAATACAAACTTTCTCCACTCCGTCATGTTTTCCATGTCCTTGTGTGCATGTTAAACCTTTCTTATTTGTGTACGCCTTGAATTTGTGACGTCAAGCTGAACTCATTAGATAATGTCGTGGGAATTTAAATCTAATTCATTGTTGATACCTTGTACCCGAGTGGCACAAGTGCTTTGTTGATTGTACGCAAACAAATTGAGGCATATACAAACAGCAGGCAGCGCATTGTGACCATAGAAATGTAAGTGTGTGTGAGTGTATGTGTGTGTGTGTTTGTGTGCTCAACATTTGCACATGGTTGTACACATTTAATCCATTTTCAATTGCTTAATCCGCATTGTGACCCTAAACATATATGCGCACGCAACACATATACTTGCCAATAAAAAGTAGTCTTTCTGCAAATAGCTACAAAAACAAAAATAGCAAATAATCGCCACACATGAGCAGTAAATACGAGTGCTTAGCTAGCCAAGCGTTGACATGTTGGCTCACCATGTCCGGTGAGTCGCATTAGCTTGACTTGAGGTAAACGTAGGCACATCACAGCATAACAGCGCATGGCGTTGCATAGGAGAAGGCATTTGGAGAAGGCGCCACACTCATATGCTCTTCGGTGTGTGTTTTCAAGCACAAACGGTACATACCGTTCAGCAAATACTAAATTATGTATAATACAACAACGACAGCAAAGCACATGTGAGTGTGTAAATATTGCTGTGCAGGTCGGTCTTTTTAGCATGTGAGCACAACCTGGTCAAAATAGGTCACACACCCATATACACATACTCGTTTGTACACATAGCATTGAAGCATGTGTGTGTGTGTGTGTGTGTGTGTGTGTGTGTGTGTGGGTGGATATGAGCGGTGACCGTTCCGGAAAGCACTGCCTTAATCTTAAGTCCCATGCAATCATAAGCAAATAAAAATCCAATTTTGACCTTCTTTGCCTACCCAACAAATGGCTTTTCATCGTTTTTGCGGACACGCACAGATTTGGCTGCAACAGTTTTCGAGCTTTCGGTGCGTGAACGAATATACGCACATTTAGCTAGAATGTGGTGTTTACTCTGGTACCCTTTTTATTATGTGCACATTTATTGGTATTAGTGTTGCTTTAAGCCATCCGTTGCAAGGTGAACTCAGCTAGATAGTGTGCTGCCCTCCAATTTTATTTGAATTTTCTCTTTTTTATTTTGTTGTTTGTTCCTTACATTTTACTGGAGCTTAAATTTATTTCAGTGATTGTCTTCGTATATACTTAGTATAGTGATGGGTATATTAGTAGTTCTTGGCAGTATTGAGTGACAACTTGCGCTCTGTGGATTTGTAGATATTTTCGGCCTCAGCGATATAGAGCTCTAAGATTTTCGGTAAATATTCGTACATTTCAGTGAAGCGCTTGCAATGAGTGTTATTTGATAACTTCATTCCATTCATGCATGAAAACGGGGTGATGTGGTTAGTGATTAGTTTGTAATACCTTGATTGAAACACTTTGAGATGCTGCAAGGGCTTCGCTGCCAAGCCTTGAATTTCTTTCCCATGACAGAGGTTCTAACTAAAATTCAAAATTTATCGAGCTACCATTAAGATTTAAAGTAATCTGACGAAAAGTTAGCTTGCATTTCCTTGTGGTATAAGAAGAGTAAAACTCGTTGGGAGATAGATCTGAAAAAATTCACTCTGAATGCGGAAGCAATTCGATTCCAATTTTTTTTTTACAATTTTTCCAAAATTCCAAAGCAATTCCAGTGCAAGTAAATTTGGCTTAGTGCATGGTCTAGAGGAATTAGCACTTTCACTCTCACTTTCACTTTGTATAGAAGTAACGATTAATCGTTCTTCCCTCTTCGAGACAGTCAACGAAATTTTCTATGGGCTTCCAAAATATACATATGTGGATTTGAAATGCAAGTCTGAACAACCAGAAGCGTAAGAAGTGTTGGAAATGAATACGAGTAGTTTCTCAAGAGATGACTGGGGTACTGGAAAGTTTTATTGTTCGAAAGTAAAACCAAACAGAGTCCGCTTCTTCCGTCAGCTACAAAAAGTAAAGATTAACTCTTTGTATTAATGAGATATTTAGAATATCGCAAATTTCAAAAGTTGCAAATATTTTCATTACTTTGTATTATTTCAATTCCACTCTTACAACCATTACTTTACTACTTCTTTTGCCAGTTTAACCACTTAGCCTAATGAATTCATTTTCCAAAGAAGAAACCCGGCATGATTTTTGCTAAAATTAGTGCTTCCAAATAATGAAATGAAATCCAGTTTCAAGTCTGTTGCATTTACTGGTATTAGGTCAGCGGAAAGCTTCAATTCGCTGTCGTTTGAAAGGTGCGTGCTGTATACACCTTAATAAATTCATTGTTCACAGTTTCATCAGACCGTAAATTCGAAAACCAACACACATACACATATACACACATTCGCACATAGGCTGATGCGATGCATGTGCACGTTTGGACTCACTAAAAAAGAACTGGACACATAAAGGAGTCAGCATAACCAAACGCTAACACAGGCGGAGGCCACAGACTCGGCCACAGGGTTATGGACATCCTTCAAAAGCAGGCAGCTAGCCGCCCGTTATCTTCCGGTTCGTTGGACGTGACCGGCTGTTACCATCAAATATAGTTGCTGCTAAACTGTTTTTGTTTTTGTTTCTTTCAGCTTTGCTTTTTTTTTGCTATTGTTGTGGTGGTTAGCCAGAGCGAATTTCAGTTTGTTAACATATAAAGCCATTCCAACGGAATTCTCGCAATCTGCGTGTGAGCGCTGTGTTGTTTGCCTGTCATAGAGTAAATTGTTTTGTGTTGTCTATGTGTGCGTGCTATGTAGCTATGTAAATACTTTGTGGTATGCGCTCGCAATGTTTGACAACTATTTGTCACATAAATGTCGTCTTTGACATTTAAATACTCTCTCTCTCTCTCTCTCTGTGTGTGTGTAACATATACTTTTACGTGCTTGTGTATGTGTGTGTGCAAGTGGCAGCCATTGACAAGAAGAGATCAGACAAGCACAGTATTTGATGTTTATGCCATTAAGTGTGGCGCACTGATGACCGAGTATTAACTGTATGTATGTATGCATGCTAGCTGAGTCTTGACCTCCGACTTTCGGCACAAAATGGTTTTGTTACTGTATTTAGTGTTCTTGTGAGCATTGTCGGAAATCAAAACTCTGTCTGAAATGTTAAACGCACTCATATATAAATAAAGCTTATGTATTTTCCTTTTTTGGCTAAACCGAATATATTCAGAGACATATGGATTTATGGATAAGCATATATATATATGCGTGTAAAAACATTTGCAATTTCTGTGACTTTTGAGCTTTCCATTAGTTTGGTCATTTGTTTATATTTTCCTTTATCTAAAAATCTATGTTTTTTGCAACAACACACACTAGATGTGGAACACTAAGAAACGCCTTTTCCTGCTTTTTGTCCCAATTTTGTTTTGTTGTTGCGCTATTAAAAAGCAATCTGTGCACATTAACCACATGGCCACAAAGTAACCAACGGGTTAACACACTGCGTTTATTCGAGAAAGAGAAATCTTTTCTCCATCGCTTGTGTATAGCAAATTTAGTCTAAACCGAAGTTATAAATTAAGAAAATGAGCAGGATGAGTCCGAAAGTGTGGTGAATAATTGTTAAATATTTAGCTCTGTAGGATTTATAGACGTTTATAGATGATATAGTAATTTTAATTTAAGCGTTTGCCACTGCGTATGAGTGACTTTATGATTGCATATATACATGACTGGGCGTATGAGTAACATTTAAAGTATTATTATTGGTTATACCACTCCAGAGCGACGAAAAACCATCAATTTGAACATTTTTTATTGAAAACAATTATAACCAATTTATTACCATTACCATTATATTTATGGCATCTTTTATCCATATAATTAAGCCTTTGTAAAAAATTTTCAAAAAGTACTAAACAAAATAGAGGTTTTCCTGACTCTAAGCCTCGCATTGCATCGCATTGTTTCGATCGATCAGAGAACATTTACCTCGATTTTTGACTCCTGAATGAAAGACAAAAAGTGTTTCGAACCTTCGAATTTTAAACAATTTAACCGGATCTCAGAAAAATAGCTCCAGTAGACTAATGGAAGAAATTGTTTGAATCTGGGTGCTTTTTGAAATGTTTACAGTATTATAAAGAATGGTAGATTTTGATCTAATGCACAGTAATTAAAACAAAATTAAAAATTAAATTTATGACTATTTTAAGGGAAACTGGATCCCACAAACGAAGTAAGATTATTTATTCCTTTTTTAAAACCGAGCGCTTAGAAGGGGATTTACCCAATTAATAGTTATTTTGTTTAACGTTTTACCACAAATTTTAATTCATTTAATTTAAAAAATTTTCAAACGTGTATTTGTCTGTATGCCTAAAAAGTATTGATGTCAAAACAAAGCGGTTCACATTTAATCTCAAAAACTTCTAAATGTTTGTGCATTCATATATAGCACATTCATTTACAGGTACTCACGCGTCGGGAACATATCGTACGCAAGTGCCAATTTACAATGTTGACTTCGACACCTTTAGAAGCGAATGCTATTGTCTTGACAGCTAAACCAAGGATATGTAAGTAACAATGCAAAAGTAGCCCGACACTGAAACTTGCCACAAACAAATTGCCAACAAGGTAACAAAGTGCTCGCATCAACTGTCGCCTGCCTGTCGCAGATACATGCTTCAGAAGACAACAGCAAGCGCGCAGAAAAAAATATGTGTACAACACGCCCAACAACAAAAGAAAAATGTATACAAGTGATACAAAAAAAAAAAGACAAGATTTTGTTGACATTGAATGTAAATATAGTCAAGAGAAGTTATCACTTCTACCTCCCCGAGTTTAGCGGTTTCTTGAAAAGGATGACTCCTTCCCCTTACCAGTATCGCCGAGTGGCGCAGCGTATGAGTGGAGCCGTGTCTGCCACGACCTTGTGTTGTAAGTAGTTTTGGGTGCAAATAAAGCAGGGCTTAGTGTCGCATAATTGAAAACGTGATGAAAGATGACATAGGAACAGAGCAGCACATTCTCCCCCAAATGCTAATATCAACAACAAGCAAACAATCGCGCTAGCAGACACACGCCAACACACACAAAACGCTAACGGTAAACACTTCAATGGCATCGGGTAACCTTCAAATGCGCCCCCGTGCTGTAAGGCATGCGTGCTTCGCGCTTAGCTGAGTTGAGTGGGTGGGAAGCTTCTTGTTATCTGATAATTTGTTTAAATTATTTTGCGGTTTGCGATGGCTGGTGTCATAAGTAGCGGTAATATGTATGTGCTATGTGGCTGTGTAGCTGTGTTGGGGGGGGGAATGGTTATGTCGACAGCAGCGCTTGTTGGTAACTGATGTTTATAGGCTGCGGCTGCTTAGTTTATACACAAATATTCGCTTGTTTCAATTAGTGTGTGCGCGTGTGTGTGTATGCCAACTACAAGTAGGCAAGTGTTGCAAATTAACAAATGTGTTAATGTGCCTGAGGCTGTGTCGGTGACGACATGAAAGTGCTTTATTACAATTAGGCCTAAGGGTTTAGCACTTATGCTGCTGCACACTTGCATGCATTATCATGTCAGCAGTTAAACGTGCTAAAAGACTGCGGGGGCTTCTAAAGCTGTTCCAAATTCCTTGTTAAGTTACTGGCATTTAACCCTGTTTAGCAGGTGTCATATTTGCGCAAGTAAATACCTTAGGGGATACATGAATTTTAGTATTGATATTTAGGAAGTTAAATTACAAACAAAATATATTTTCATATAGGGATTCTACTTTCAATGTAATTTCATAAATAATTAAAAAAAAATTAATTAAAAAGTTGATATCAGCATTATGATTTACAATTCAGACAGCATTTATAGAGAGAGGTGAAAGTGATCTAAAGCTCGGTCCTTTTCACACGCATACTATTAGCAGTGGGATAATAGCATATACTATTAAAAATAATTATTTTTAATTAATATGGAAAAGGATAAAGTTTTGACATTTATCTTATTAGAATAACTCAGCAGGGATGAGTACTCTGCCAATGGAACTGAATTAGTTGTTGTTGCTATGGCGATAAAAAACCATTTTAAACACTGTTAGGTTGACAGACTTGACCGCTTAGAATCTGGCGTCGTTCTGGCTACGTAGACCCGATTGTCGCGGAAACGAGCTAGTGAATTACTTGCACTCTCTGGTCTCTCACTTTGAAATTATTTAGCAAGTATAAGAAACTGTTGTACAGAAAGAGAACAAAACATCCTCTAAATAATATGAGAAGATTTTCCATAATAATACATTTCCCGGTAGTTTTCCTTCCGTGATTTCCTTCAACCCGTTTGTGAGAGAATATTTCGTTATTTAATTGAAATATTTCCCGCTCTTATAAAACTCTTCACTCAGCCTTTGATTCCTAATCAAGCAGTTCTTTGGAACTAACTCGTAAGGGTATTTGGTAGTATTAGGTGGCAACAACCACCCACTTGTGTCCCGTACTTTCCTTTACTGTTAGTTAACACTTTGATTTTTCGCGCAATCCAATTCAATTTATACTCACGAAACTTTGCGCAACGATTGAGCAACTGCTACTTATATCTGTTTCGTGGGTGTGGGTGTAATTTCGCGAGAGTGATATAATTATCTGGAATACTACGCGCAAATTGCGCTGATAAATAAAGTCACTTTTAGTGAGTAAAACTTATATTAAACCTATGTGAAAGTGAAGCTTTTGAAACTTTTCTATTTTTCAAAGGTGGGTTGAGCATTAAGTTGGATAAATAGAGTGTAAATAATGCTTGCGAAAGTATAGTTAATTAAGTGATCAGTACTTTATGCGATGGCGCTTCGTTAGGACTTAATTGGAAAGTTGCAAAGTTTAAACACAAAGAGTGAAAATCTTTTAAACATTTCAGCAAAACCTGTTCGAATCAATTATTTTACTATTCACAAATCTTTCGAATTTATTTTGACTACTTTTATCTTTATTAAACATAGAGCCGCTGTTTGATATAATCAATTGCATTGGTTTTCTTGCTAGGGGCGTTAAATATCACCCTAAATGTACGCGACGAAATAAATGCCAAGAATGCAGAAAATCTAAAGCAATAGAAATAAATTATAGTCTACATTTAGGCACATTAGTAATAGATCTCAAAAGCTTTAGTTAATATTTTATCGAAAGAGTATGGTATAAAAGTGTTATTTGTAATATTTATGGAGCTGGACAATGCATGTACTAAAAGCATATCCGAAATTTAAACACAGCTCTTCCACCCTTTTTAAAACTCCCTTATACCATACAGTCACACGTGCTCTATTCCCAAATGCACGAAATGATAGCCCTAGGTATTCCAAGGAATAAAAAAATATAGGAATTACTTAGCTGAACAATAAAAATAATGGCAAGTGTAATGTGATAACATAAAACTTTTATGTTAGCATTTACATTCTGTACGCTCGGGGCCCTTCCATTTCTGACTATATTTAACATATTAAATTTGCACTTTACATTTGCTATTTTTCGCGCTGAATTTGCATTGGTTTCATCCGTTTGACGTGGGTATCTCCGTTTGGCTCAATTTCCACACAATTGTGCACACACACACACACACATGCGCTATCAAATTTACTCAGCGCTGCTCTGCTCAGTTTCTAATGGCTTAAGTAGCTGAATGTCAGCGCAGGATTTACATTATCAACAACATTTGCACCTGTCGTCATTGCCACTTCCGCCACTGATGATGCGTCACGAGCACCGCTTGCCACCTCCCGCTTGCTGTTGTTGCTAGTATGTGCTGACGTGCTTGTTCTTTACTTCAACCTCTGCTCCTGGTTCTGCTTCTGCTTCTGCTCTTGCCTTTGATTTTATTCTTCGGCGCGTAGCATGTTTGCTCGCCATGCTGCTTGCTGGCTTTTCACAGTTTTTGCGTCATTCGACTTAGCTTTGAAGCTGAACTTGGCTTTCAATTGATAACATCAACATTCACACCACAAATGCATACACAAACACACGCGGGTTTTTGAGACATTTACGCACATGCGAACATGCCATTTCACTTTGCTGCGCGGCGAGACGCGTGCGAGTGTGTGCGTGTTTGCTGCTGTGGGATTTCTTCTCGCGGAAATAACAATTTCCTTTAAGTGCCACACAATCTTTTGTAACTCTGCTTACCATATGTGCATGTATGTATGTGTGTGTATGGCCTTTAGATGCTAATTTTAGCTTTCACTCCTGCTGCAGCGTTGCCCATGAATTGAAATATCCACTTTGTCGCAAATTGCTTACACGTTGTTGCTATGCAACACTCTCGTTGTCAAACTCCGCCGATTTTAATCAAAATTAAACTTACGATAATATCTGAAAGTGGTTCGCATTTCAATTAACGGTGTTCATTTCGGTAAACGCCGTACATTTAAATATTTGTGTATGTGCGCGTGTGCAAATGATCATTACAGGCATGCGAGCGCTCACATAAATGCTTTTAAATAGGAGTGGCGGCTTTCTGTTTGGAAATATGAAGAATTTCATTTAAATTTGAGAAAGAAACAATAAAAATTTATGCTGATTTTATATATTTAAGACAAATAAAAATGTTTTTGAGTTAAGCTTTTACATGTATTTGTCCCTGGAATCTGAAGTCATAAAGCGCCATTATATAATATCCTTATGTCTAATTGTTAATAATAAACAATTTTGAATTGTCGATGAATCTTTTGTTGATTTAAAGAAAACCTACTAATATCTACAAGTTATATAATATACAATAAAAATATATATTTATAAAATGTGTGTAGAAAGCAAGAAGAGCATTCACTTAGAAAGTGAAAATTTGTTTTCTTGCCAGTTTTCGTGTCTCAGCTGCTACAGAGGATATTCCTTCCTGCATATTCGCCTAAGAATCAACGTCCTATTACAAGCTGGTGGATGAGGTACGTCTCCTCTGCCTATTGGTCAAGTGTGCTGCTTGGCTAACTAAGAATATACTAATCTCGCTTACAGATTCTACAGATAAGTTGTATTTCCATCTGGAAGATGCTTATTAGATGCTTATAGAGTTAGGTCGGTGGTTTGACAGTAAAGTATTGGATTTGGATCCACTGCTTTGTTCGGATCTATCAGCGCAAACTGAAACGGATTAACCTTACTTTGCACTGCCTCTTCACTAATCATTATTCTAATGGGCTACAGATTTAATTCGAATGATTTTGAGAACCGATCTCTGTTATTAACATAATCTCAGTTACGAAGTGGTTGCGTCTCGCGATCAGCATCATTAGTTATCAATACCGATTTTATTTAAATATAATTTTTATAATATCTCTATTTACTTTACTCTAGTTACTTTAATAACTATATATATAAATATATATATATTTATGTGTATATGTAGATATGTACGTAAAAATGTCTCTTAAAGGAAAAACTTTCACCTGTACATATTTATAAGTGTGAGTAAAAGTTAAGCTTAATACACATACACATACGCATACATATATAACGGCGCCTTGCATGCATACATATTATATATACACATGTATATGTGCACCTGAAAACGTTGACTATAGAGTTGGCTATACACATTGGTAAGTAAAGCGCAAACTTCAAGCTAGATATGCAAATTTTCGCTGCCATACTCATACATATATACATATACCCACATACGGATGTGCATAAACCAACTTATATGTGTAGCACGCTTATTACCAACACATTGCTGTTTACATTTGTATAGAAGATGGGGTTATGTTTAATAAATGAGCATCAACAGTGATGTGGAGCTGAAACAGTAACCACTGCGGTGGCACCGTCAACGCTGGCGTCAGCGTTATCGTTGCGTAGAGTTACAACAGCTAGCGGCAGAACTTCAACTTTCAACATAAGTTTCAATGCGGTCCGCTGTCACAGGGTGCATAATATTGTGCAGAATTATTTCTGAAATTATGCGTATCTACACTTTGTGACAATTAGGGTTGCCCTTAATATATGTAATACATGTTTTTTAACAGCCTCAAGCGCTCAATGAATTTACTTGGGATATTATTTATTTAATTTTCTTCCAATACGTCCTTAGAAAATCTGACATAAAAGTTTTCTGCCAACATTTAACAAGCACCCTAATCTACACAACTCCATACAAATGGGCATATACTCAGCGGTTTTGATAACGAATGCCATATTATGCGCAGACAGCTGCGTCCGCTTTATGCCAAGCCCGTCTCGAAAATCGACAGCATGCGAAAGCGTTGCGTTGGCATCACATCACGCTTCCCACAGCGGCAGTTAAGGCCAAAGAAGCACAACCGAGTTCTCGGTATGCCCTAAAGAACTTTTACGCGCCTAATAAGTTTCGCGCAAGCTGGCATGTACGCGGTGAGGTTACGCTAGTGTGTATGTGAGCAGTGCTTGAGGTTAGCGAAAGCTGCAGACACCTATACCTACATATAAATATATAATCCAAGAAAACATACATACATACTAAATGCGCATCTAGATGTGTCGGAGTGACACATTAAACGAAAGGGGGAATGTCTGGCTGTTGTCAATGTTTCAAAATTCACATGAACATGTGCCATCGCGCCAATGTGAGCGTCTGCTTTGCTTCGTGTACGCGTGGGTATTGGAAGTGGCGTCACTGTCACATGCCGAGTATGTCACATATTTGTTATACGGTGTGCATAAATTGGTGTAAATAACTCGCGAAATTTTCCTATACCATGATGATATTTCATTATTTCAAGCATTAAGTTGACATCTCGGTCGTTTTTTTTTGATTTTGTAGGAGAATTTAGTTGGTGTAGGTCTTAAACTACACTGATTCTGAAGTTTCAATGAAAATTTTCACAGAATACGATCCATAGAACCTCAGTTGTTCTATGATGTAGCCTGATCTCAATTAATAAATAACAATTGCCCACTTTGGAAATGTTGAAAGCTCTAGTCAGTTTCTCATCGCCGTAGCTCAATAGCTTAGTTAATGGTTAGTTCCACCGCTTTGTAACTTTATTACTTTTCATCTATTTACGCAGTATATATTATATTATATATAGCTCTTGCGGTGAATTATCGGAACTGCTTTCTTATTTTTGTTCCACATTTGTCCACCAGCATTTGAAACTCTTTGCACTCATTTATGTCGGCGTGTCCCTTGCTCATTTAACAAATGCGTGTTAAACTCGCTTGTTCGTTTTTATACTTTTTTGCAAGTAATTCACATTCTTTTGCCATTTGCGTGAAGCGATACTCATCAAATAACTTTAATGTGTGAGCGAAATGGTATTGCCTTGCAATAACATCATATTTTATTTTATAGCAACAGTCTACAACAATCTGGCCACAAAATGTAGCAAGCACATCTGCTAAACTTTTTCAAATGCACGCGTACACTGAGAATATATTTCAATAATTGTGAGGTATGAAATCTTAGTTTAGAGTGCTCATTCAAGTGCTCTGCGAGGTGCTTATGCGCATCTAAAACTTCTGGTTATCGATTTTTTCAGTGTATTTAATACACATGAAATCGTGTATAATGCACGGATCATGAAATTTTATTTTATATGGCTTCTATGGGTGTGTTTAACGCAATTCTATTGCTGCTACTTGTCAAATTATCCCTATCAAACACACCAATATCCATACGTGTGCATGTGTAATGCGAACAAAAACCATTTAATGCAATGCTCATGTATGAGAATTGCTTGAAATAATGATTATGTTGAAGCGGTTTTGCAAATGTCCATTAAATTGTGATTGGGTATTCTGCAAAAAGTATGATTGCTTAAGTTTTCGTTTTATATTTCATATGAATTCAAGTTGACGATGTGCGAAGAGGAAAATTGTGGGTAATAAAATTTTTTTTGGGAAACAAGGGGAAGAACAAAGTGAGATTGTCACCCTTAGGAGAGAAAAGAATACGTGTCCTTGAATTGAAATGATCATTTCGACTAGTTTAACTTTACTGGATGTAATAATTCTACTAGTATACATGTACTATACTGTATGTATTAGCACTGTTATGTTCTAGGGAGAATAGAACACTCGTTAATACAACAAAATGCTTGTACAACAACAACACGAACTTAATAAAGTTTTCGCTGTTTAGCGAGGTTGATTGGAAATAGACTGACTTTCAATGTAGAATTTCAGCCATATGTAAGATATATAAACGAAGAAATCTTGGAGCAACTCCCGTCAGAATCTCGAAATACGACAACACCTAGACAACAATGGAACATCATTCATTCGTGTTCGGTAGTTGAGTTAATATGTTACAAAATAATATGTATATGTAATTTTATTTCAGCATCAGTTAATTTACCGTTAGTTTGGAAAAAATTATTTGCTTGCTCCTTGACGCAGTATTATTTGCTGTTCAAATACTTTAGTGTGTAAATATATATAGTGCGAAAACTCGCCGAAGAATTGTTAGATGTATGTATAGATACAAACATATAAATAGATCCATATATCTATATTGTATATCAAACTGTTTTAATATGCATAAAAGGAATGTGCGCTGTCGCTTTCACTGTTCACTCGATTTCACGTAAATAAACACATATGAGAATTGATTTATGCGCTTGTATTTATCTATCTGCTGTCAATTCTCTTTACCTTTTCGCACATTCGCCAAGTGACTTGTTGCGATTCGTCGTCATTGCTTTTGTGTTTTTGGCATTACGTTCGATTTATTCATGCGACAGCGGCGTGCAACATCAACAAATACTAGCAATCAATCTGTCGCGTGCTCGGAGCTTTTCACATTTTTGAAGAATAACCCCGTGTACATATAGATGTATGTGTGGCAGCATAAATCAAATTCCTCATGTGTAAATATGCGCGAGAAGATATTTGTTTAACTTATTTCCGTTTTGCTTATGCAATGTTATCTACAGTTAAGAGCAGGCTTCATATTTGATGTATTTGTTAAATCGATTTTTTTTTCAAATAAAAATTCATGACTAAGTTCGTATGCCATATTTTAGATTTATTATACGGAAGCATTTCTGAAATTGAATAATTCCTTAGGTGCCTTAAAAATAGAAACTTGTGTACTTTCCATATTGAATTGCAGAGATTACCGCAATTCGTTCGTAGGTCTTAGCTATTAGGTTTTAGGATATTTAATGTCATCTATAGTAAAAATAACGCATTACACGCAATATACTAGAAATAAAACTTATTACATAAGCAAATCTGCAAAAGAAACTATTACATAGCAAGCTCTTTTCGGAGCTTTTTATTTAGTTTCATGTAAAAGCAGCATAAATTTTGGAGCCTTATCGTCCGATTTCCTGTTATTGATGCACTTACGCAACTATGTCTCAAATGATCACACTCCCTACTTATTAAACCGATGTGCAAATATCTATCTTCGTACGCTTCCTATACCTTTTCCGAATGGTATGTGTGTATTGCCGAATGCTAGTAAAGCTTTCTAAATCAGCTTAATTATATAATTCTCGATTTGCTGAAGATCATCATAGTAAAGATGGCTTTAAGGTGTAAGAATATGAAGAAATGTAGTGAATGTTCCTCGTTAGAAGATTAACTATAAGCGGTTCCGGAAAATAATGATCAGAACGTGCCCCAAAAGGAGAGGTATTTCAGTAAACATAAAAAGGTAAAAGAGTGAAATAAGTTATAAGTTGAAATAAATCTTTGAATAAATGGTTAGGTAGAAATGAAAAATTATAGCTCTATCGAGTGACTTATATGAAATGCCTACTAATTCACAGTTAGAGTTCGTGTAATGATCTCAAAGAACTTGCTTCCACTCAAAGAAATGGAATGCATTTATAAATTGGGTAGGGCACACGCTGATAATCAGCTGACAACCTGAAAGTGAATGCAAAGTAATGCCAAATCAGGCATTTACAGAAGAAACTGGGTGTGTGTGTATGTGAGTGGAAAATATAAAATGCGAATTCCTTAAGCTCGGGTTAAGGGGCTTACAACAAAGCTCATGCAGATGAAGCAACTCAGCGGGGGGTTATAAATATGTGCGCATAAACGCAACGCGAATGATAGCACATGAGTGCCCATAACAGTTGCTGTTCACATATACATACATACATACGCCTTCGAATATGTGTGCTCACAATGTGATATACAAATGAGTCCATTGATACAGATTTAGTTAAGTTATCTAGTCACGAATATGTCGCTTTGCCAAACGGTACACAACGCAAGGATAGTCTGCTTTTATAACTTCGAGAAAAGTATGCGGAAAAGGGAGCTTATATTCTTACCAAGAAGCTGATGTGCTTATGCTTCATGGTATTTTAGAATAGATAGTTGCCAAAGTACTCACTTGTGTTGTTGTATGCGTGTCTTAAGCTTGCACACGACAAAGTGGACAAGTTGCACATGTGCGTGTGTGCGTTTCAAGTAGCCCCTTTCGTAACGAAAGCGATTTGCATGCACAGCAGACGCTTTGTGTGATTTTCTGCGTAAATAATACCTTTCCATGCTGTTGTCATAAGCGTCTTCATGGTTTAGAGTGCAGTAAAATATAAATAAATTACAGCGCGTTGAGCGGGTGTGCATCAGTAAATGAAAGTCGTAGTCTTTTCTTGTTTTTTTTTTTTTTTTGTTTTTGTTTGGTTTTTACAGCGAGAAATGTGAACAAAAGTAAAGTAATAATAATAAATATAAAACAGAGAATAGAAATCAAGCAAGGGATTGGCGCTTTATGACCACAGCATGACGTATAAGCTCATATATATTGCCCCGCGTATACGCAGCTTGCATGTGTATGGCTTATTTACTCTACTATTTATTTTATTTTACTATTACGCACAACAACAAGCGCCATAGCTGTGCAAGTGGAAGACTATTGACTTATGCAAATATCGAGCAACTTTCTCACACTACATGTTGATATGAAGCGCTTAACGCCTGGCAAAATAATATTATGCTACTGCCAACGAGTGACAGCCAGCGCTCAATGATTTCGCTCTATTGGTGTCTTCTTTCCCACTCTCTTCTGACTCATTCACTTACGCACACATTTACGCGTGTGTGAAAGCACAACTCACGATGAAAGCTTCAAAAAAAAATCCATTGAACACATTAGTGAGTGCAACAGTCGCTGCGAGTGGGGAAGGCGTGCTGAAATCCGTAAGGTCGCATGAAAATATGATGAGCTGTAATTTGATTGACATCTCTGATATTATCAGCCAACTTAATGCTGTCGATATGGAAAAACACATACACTCTCGGCTGCACAACTACACCAGCGCCTTACTCACATTTGTTCACTGAGCATAAGCGTCTTGCGCTTTGTCACCTCTCGTTTAAGGTTGCTGATAAGTTTTCACTTTATGACTTGTCAATCATTGCGCATCAATTGAACTTAAAAATATTCAATAGCGTATTCATTCGTATATGTGTACGTGTATGCCTGCGTTCTGTGCAAGTTTCTTCAATGCGAATAGCAAAAGTCATACAAATTTAGTAGTTGCTTTCACGCTTTGTTGGTTGACAGCTCAATGCCCTTCGTGTGCGATTGATTTATGACGCCCACGACACATACGCAAACGCGTGAAAGATGTGTGCGTGTGTGTGTGAGTAGTGTCATTGAGTTATCGCAAGCTATGCATTTCTTATATGCTTTTAGGATTATTAATAAATGTAATCAAGAGTTAAAAGCAGCATCGCAAAACCATTTGTCAAGCGAGGAAATTCTCGTTCTCAATTATAGTAGTTCACAAATAATTTTTTTATTTATTTCACTGAGTTACTTTCAATATTAAGATGTTGCTGAAAGTTATATCATTGTTAATCTCATTCGAGTCGCGAATTTTCAGCCTTGAAGCAGATATATAAAGTTAATCTTTCTTTAATATTATTAATGCATCTTCAAGATGAACAACCATCGATGCCCTTTTAAGATTTAGTTTCGGTAGATTTGGTAAATATAATTGAAAAGAGATAAGTGATCAAACAGCCATGGAAGGTACCGTCTAAAAATATTTTCCATACAGAACCTTGACCAGCTCTAAAATATTATAAATACCAAAGGTTATTTCCATAAACCTCAATAGTATTTATGCTATGACAAAGGGCAAAGTAAATTTTCCAAAGACAATAACTCAACCTTCACCAAATGTCAGCAATAGAAGCCACCCAAAAAAGCCATGACAATATCTACTACATATGAATTTGCAGGTGAACGCTTCACTTTTGGGCAACGTAAATATTTACACTTCATAAGCGCTTTGATCATCAAAACCATTAAATTGTATTATAATTTTTGCTCTCCATTCTCTCCCTTGAGAGTCGCCGTCTGCTTCGAGTAAAGCCACCTTTGGCATAAAATATGAGTATCTGCCACAAGCTTTGACACTTTGACAAGTGAGTTTCGAAAATTTTGACATTTTTCAAATTGACAAGTAAGTAACTAAATGTGGTGAAAATTTGTCCATAATAAAGCCATGCAATAAAAATTGGTTTGACTGTGTGTGTGTGCTTAAAGCGGGAAAGTGATATTTAGCTTTTGTAAAAAAATTATAAATTATGCACAGCGCAATTCCATTGTGTGTTTCTGACACAGTTTTTAGATTTAAGTTAGGTTACCTACATACATTCATATTTTATTCATTCATTAATCTGTTTAGTTGATTTGCGAGTGTTTGTGAGACTTTTATTGCTTGCGAAAAGTTCAGGTACAAATTGTAATTAGTATTATTTGGAATATGTAATTAAATTGAATTAGCATTATTTTGTGACTCAAATGATTAATTTTCTTCATAACTTTTTCAGCACGCGGAAGAAATGTAAGGGATGTATTAGTTGAGCGGAATATCTATTCTTTTCAACAAAAAATTATGTGGGAGCAATTTTGCGGGCTATTGCAGGCCATTGCGGGCCATTGCGGCTCTTGAGGGCATTAGCATTTTCAACATCTTCCAAGAGTTTGCTTTCCATTGCACAGTAGCTTATGCAAATGCGATTGAACTCCAGGAGCTCTCTTTTTACATGCTTATACCAACTACCTGATTTTTTTTGCGTCAGCTCTGGTAAGTGATGTAAATTAACTGCTTCATTGCACTTCTTCAATGAAATTTATTGCTTTTTGATTATACCAGTGCAGTTAAGTAGTAGAGCAAATTTGAATTGTGTGAGTAAAAAAGTTTTATGCTAATATGTAAAATTCTCTGCCTCAGGAGTTAACATATTAGCAGTTGGCATAGGCTGTATCGAAGGATATCTGATCAAAATCTAGTAATCCCAGAAGGAGGGTAAACATTACTGAAACATTATGTTGCTCATTTCCCAGCAGTTGACTTTAGTTCGACACAGATTTAATATATCAGGGTACATGTGCATGGCTATAGAAGCCACCTCAATGATCCAAACGGTTCAGGTCAAATACGTGATAGGATGAACATTGTATCACATCACATATTGCTGAATCAAGTTAGGTCAATTATATCGCATTGCATTAAATTATTTGTACATTTGTCTATTTATTCATATATTTTATCGATGGAGTCATATGATATCTTTCACATCACATGCCATAATATGATATCACATAACAACAACACAATAAATCAATCGCCCTACATCATGTTACTTGAACCCATATTATATCAGATTATTTGATCATACAACAACATATCATATTACTTTAGGTTGCATTAAATCACATGACACAACATCACATCACATCAACTGAAATAACATCATACGAAATAGCATCACAATCAACATCATCTGAAGCCACACAACATGCTATTATATAATCGTCACATTACCTGGCTTTGAAATTCATCACATTACATAAGATCACATTACATCACGTGACATGTCATGACATCACATCAAATCACTTCGGTTTGATTGACATCACATCGCTTGTTGAATCACCCCTCCCATTTCGAGGCAATAGAAAACTCATCGTATTCTAGGCTTGGGTGTTATATGTCTGTTTAGTTCACAGATATATGCATTTGTAATATTTAGAGTTAGATGAGTTTGATGAGTATTTTGAGATTTTCGAGTTTCATATGAAAGTATCAAAAAGTGTAATTAATATCAAATCAGTAAATATTACATTTTTACACAAAAAATAAACCATAAATGTTAGCTTATTGCCATTTATTGGAATTTGATTGCATATGCATATCTGTTAATTACTTTTACGTTTCCCAACACTAATAACAGTTAGCTTTGTTTCGAAGTTTAAATCCGAATTTATTCCTAGTTTGCGAACAATATGTATGTACTTATTTATGAGTCTTATTAATTATTTTATTGAACTAAAACCTTACGCAAGTAAATCTGGCAAAAACCAATATTTGCATAGTCATAATCAATCACAGTCAAATTAAAACTCTTATTGAAAAGGTATATTAACATAATTCGTTTTTCTGCCCTCATGTGAAGCATATGAGTGTGTGTACAGCAAATTTGTTCTTTTACCCACACTGAAACCTCCCTTTAGACCCGAATTTCAATTTATGTGAATTCAACAAAAACTGGTGTTATCAGCAGTGAAAAGAGATGGGGCGCTTCCCTTGCCATGAAATATTCTATTTGGGCTTTTAATGCAATAAGCGGCTTTCATTGAGTCAGTCTCATGTCGTTGCATCGGTTACATAAGTGTCCCTTAGCCCGCTGACTCTCTTTTTTTAAGTTCAACTACTTTGCCGATCCGATTGGGAACACACATACAAACACTTTACGAAGTAACAGAATAAACGTACATATGTAGATTATACTTTATGGTAGTAGCATAGAGGGTCCAGTGCTTAATCGATTTCAATGATCCGCTTGAATCGGGGGTCGCTTTTTGCAAGGCTCAGTAGATGCAAACCAATTTTTAAATTGAAAAATCCATAATACCCCAAAGACCGTTAAATATAAGAGTTATGCGTGAATGTAATGAAAAATATAAATTTATGAAGAAAAAGTAAAAATTAAAATTAAAAGTTTCCGATTTCTCAAAGAAACGATATTTGCTTTCACTAAAAACGATTGCAACCATTACAAATATAACTTTATGTATGTGCGAAAGTTTTTCGTTGAGTGCCCACTATTCATCAAATATTTAGGAAGCCATTAAAAGTCATAGAGTCGTCATCAACAACCAGTTCAGTGGACATAGCGAAAACCCAACAGGACAGAAAAAATTAAAATGGAAACAAATTGCTGAATGTGAATGTTGATTTACAACAACAGCACAATTAGAAACCCTTAGATGGCAAAGAGCGCTGAGCCGCAAAGTGAAACAAGAAAATCAAAATGAAAAAGGGAACAAATTAATAAATTATGTGGACTTGGAGAGTAAGATACTTTAAGAAATATTATGAAGGACAAATTTAAAAAATCTGGCACACTAATATAAGCATACATATGTATTTACATTATTTAATCGAACTGAAAAATACTTTTTTTATACAGTAATTTAAAAAGTACATTTTTCAACATTTCTGAAGAATAACATACCTCATGATAGTTAAAAATAAGTAAATACACATCAAAACAACAATAAAATAAACGCTACTAATATTAGCAGTAAAATAAAAGTAGCTACATAATAAAAGCGAAACAGAATATGAATGAAGGCAGAAGAACAGTTATAAAAGCTCTGCACTTCTCATATAGAAACCAATAATTTCTGGTAAATTGCACCCCATCGGCATTCGGCCGCAATGGCCATGGTAACGCTTCATTTGCTGCGCCGTTTGTCGCCGGTCACTGGCCAATGGCCGGCTGGTTGCAGGGCGAATATGCTGGCGGCTGGCGGCTGTCGGTATTTGTGCGTGGTCCAGTGTTGTTGATGTATATAAATCGTCATAGTTGTTGAAGTGCTTCAACTGTGCAGCCGTTCATGTGACTGCAGAGGAAAGTAATAATAATAACAAACACAGAATAAGAAAACAAGTAACAGATGGGCAAAAAATTTTTTAAATTTCTTTCAGTTTTTTATTAAGTTTTCTTTATCAGGTTTAATAAAGCTTCTGCTTTTATGCACTTGTTCGGAAAATTTACTGTCTGATGTGGTTTCGTTCATACTTTTTCCGGAAAGAAGAACTGAAACCGAAAAGAAAGCTAACGCAATGCCAATGCTGAGTTCTACAAACAAATTATTCATGATTTTATTGTTTTACGTCAATATTACGATACCACGTCAATCTTTAGCAAGCTGATTTTCAATCCCGTAAATCCTTCGTTAGGACGAAAATTTGGTAAACGAATCCGATCGAAAAATAGGTCTGACAGTTTGCCATTTAAATCATGTGATTTGACTCCGTCATAATATTTCCTGTTGAGGTAAGTAAGTCAATGTTGATAAAACAGCTACGCCTGGTAAGCTGTTTACTGGAATAACCAACAAAATGGTCTTTAATAATTTTTAATAATTTATTAATTAATAACATTTAAAAAATAATTAAAATTAAAAAAGAATACACAAACTTCTAATTCTTATGTAGCATTTCTCTCTGTGTAGCAGTATAATGGAGCATTTAGTTGGACGAGCAATCGGAAGTAATTTGTTTTCTGCCATATTTATGAGAGTCTACTGATGGTACATAAAATTGCACTTGCTAACAGCATTGAACTTGCTTGGTGTGAAAGTGAGCAAAGTGATGAAAATACTTTTAGCTTGATGGATTAGCGAGATTGAAAAAATATTTTTTAATGTTTTTCTATTTTTATACCTATACACGCAGATATACAGATATTTTGCAAGCAAGAACGCGGAAACATTTAGAGGTTGTGAGTTTGTGTTTTCAATCAATTAATTCAAAATATTTTTCAGCATTTAGGAAATATTTCTTTCAAAACTATGGTTGTGCGAGTAGCAAAAAAGCAGTTAATCAGTTATTATTCGGTTAAACAGCGTGAATAAGGAATATCAAATACAGATCACCAGGGCGTATGTGTAACATCAGTTCGTGCAGCTTGTGCCCGGCGAAAAGGATTTAACTTTCTTGCATAATTTACTGCATGGTAAGCAGTGAGTAAGTGAGTATGGGTAATTTCTTTCTAATATACCGTTGAATTGATTTCTGTGAACCAGTTACATTCCGCTACTAAATTTTCCTTCAACTATTCAATACTAACACTGCGAGCTAACAGCAACCAGTCCATTCTTTCATATTTACATATATGAAAATATGGGTACAAATTGAATATTTCTTTTGCTTTGCAAGTATATTTACTATTCGCTTGTTTGCTCTTTGTGACGCCCACATGGAAAGGTCTTTGTGCCTTGTCTGTCACGAAGCAATTGTTTTTGTTAAATGCTTTTATATATTTGCATGAATGTGGGTATAAATGTGCAGTATATGTCAAACAATTGTATTGATTGAGTTGCACAATTTTTGTAGTTCTTTCGGTTTGTGTGGGAAACCCATATGCTCGCACAAAGCCCGCATCTGTGGTGTACGAGTGCAAATATGGGTGAAGTAAATACAGGATTATATACAAAAGTCGAAGTTTGGAGCAAAGTTGATACAATTTAAGGACATGTCAGTAAATCGTATACCTGTATTGTTTTTTATATTATGGATGCATTATATGGAAATTGTATGCAATGTTTGGGTTCCCAGCAGGAATTATTAAAGAAATCCTGTAATATAAGTTTTTTTTACAGGCTGCTCATAGGTTGAAGAAGCAGAAGTTAAACCAACTACTATAATTTTTAAAGAAATTATCAAATATTAATCTTTTTTTGTAGATACTGAAGTGAAAATATAAAACAAAATATTTTCAAATAAAAGTATATTTTAGTGGAAAAATTTCTGCTAAAAATTTGATGTTAGGTAAAAGAGTTAATAATAAGCTTTATGGATATACATTTAAACTAGTAATTAAATTAAAATCCAGTTTTTTTCAATCTCTGAGTCTACTTCCTTGCTTCTAGTACTAGATATTGTTACAAATAAAAAATACACAATTTTAAATAAATTGAAACCTATGTACAAATGTACACCATGAAATTGGCTAACCAGTGGAAGTAAGTAAGCTTTCCATCTTGGCTTAAGTGTTTATTGCTAGCAATGTGTTTCTCTTGAAGTCGCATTTTAGCATATGCTTTCGCAAATTCCGCCCACATGCATTTTGAGCACATGGCACACATACATATGTAAGTCTGTAATATTTTACTTGGTCAGACTAAATCAGAGGATATTTCTTTACTTCAATCAGTCCTCCTAAATATACGAGACTAACAAGAATGATGCACTTCTTCGACTTATTACTTCTATCAACAATTCCCAATTATTTGCTAGTTCGTCTGCCACAGAAGACAATTTGCACACAACTTCAGTGTCTAGTGACTCCAGTGCTCAGTATTTATACCCCACGCAGGAAGTGGTTATGCACAGTGCATTTGTAGCCTAATTGGCTACAACTTACAAATGTAGAAAATGAAACTTGGAGTGACTTCGACATTCTTCCAAGTAAGTCATATTTCCGAGTTTATTTGAGAGGTTAACAAAATATTTAAAAATTCTCTGGAAATCTCCGAAATTTTATTTTAAATAATTAGAAGAAAATTTGAGAAATTTCTGTGCTCCTTTTAGTTATGATTTCATCTTGCTAGGAATTATTATCCGAAACAAAATCTCTTGCAATCATGATATTAAAAAATTCTGTAATTTAAAAATCTTCAATTACTCGCAAGTCGCTCCTAGAGTAATGGTGATTGCAACTTATGAAGCAAAGAGTCCCTGAAGACTATTGAAAGTAATAGAGAATGTTATTTCAGTAAAAATCAAAAATTTCCCATCTCTCAAATTATGCAATTAAGGCATTTGGAATTGCTAGATGAACTTAACTTGGAGACGGAAGCGGTAAAGGATCAATAGCTCGTTTGCAATTAGCCAGGAGAACAATGGATTGGCTTATAATGAAATCAAAAATTCTATTTCACAGACTTGACGGTATATCTGAAAATTATCTTCAGTCTCCAGTTGTCAATATCGAGAGCTTGAAAAAGTTTTTCATATACAACAACAGGTTCCCTTTAAAGCCAGTACTTCACTATAATTGTAAATTTCCTATGAGAAAAACCAGAAATCTCCTAGCAACCGTTAGATCAAGGCCTCTGCTCCTTACATATTGCAATGGCAATAGAAGTTGCGGCTGCCTTTGAGCGCATCAAAAGTTCCCCCAACCTCGATACATGCCGACAAGCAGTCTTCAGTTGTGCAAAAACAAACAAATAGTTGAGAGAAGTGCACACATGAACACATGTACACATGTCTACATACAAAATTAATAAAATGTGCAACCGCACATTTGTTTTTGCCACAATCAAAGATATTGGGTATATTGCAATCCATTTACCCTTTTATTTAGTTTTTCTCTGCCATGCCGTTATTGATGCGCACTTTGTTGCACACCAATGCCTGAAATCGAGCATTTTTTGTGTGCGCAATTTTATTGCCTGCCATTGCAATCGCTTATTTATTTATATATGTATGTATGTATGTAAGTGTTATTGTGTATGTGGAACGCGAGTGTGCTGGATTTGTGTGCATGTAGTTTTTTCCGCCATTTGCACTATTGCCTCAACATGTGGCAGCAATAATTGATACTTGGCGTGAAAATTAAGTGATTTCGGAAGTGACGGAAGCCGGTCGTGGCAACGCTGCACCAATATTGATGCAACCACCGGATGAGCGTTGGGGGTGGTTGAAAAAGTTTGCTGCTGTGGAGTGGCATGCATTAATAAGGAGTTGTGGCATAAAAGCAAATTTTTTGTTGCCTAGGTAATGGAAATGAGCTGATACGCTCATGCATTGTTTTTGTTTTTGCTTCGCAACATATGTTGCTTTATTAAAGAGCACGTTTCTTTCTTTCATATTTACACATGTTTTTTAATATATACAGTTTTTCCTTTCTGAATTCATGCATGTATTTCACTAATATTTTTTACCTTCCATCGGGGAAATTGTAGCAATAAATAAAATGCGAATTCCATATATATGCATACGCATACATATAAGGCCTTAGTATAAGCACCCACACTTCAACAAAAAATAAAAATAAAAATTATGAAAAAAACATTATACGACTCAATGAAATTAAATTCACAAGTGAGAAAATTTCATTTAAATATTTTTTTTTTGGCTATAAATTTGTGACGAGTTTATTATGTGTTTTCATATACTTTAAGGACAGCACAGCAGTTTCAATTTTACTTGAGTTGAAGTTGCTACAATCCATTAAATTTTTCTACCTATGCCCTGCGCTACATCAAAAAATTATATAATTTTCGAAAATATAAGAAAAAAAAAAAAACAAATTATAATATGAAACAGCAATAAATGAGAGACAAAACAATAAAGTCTTTGCAATCAATAACTAAAGTATGCCATGAAATCATATGCAAAGCACCACTCGCCATTCACAGCAGCATAAGGCAAATTTATGCCCTCCTCCATATTGAGTGCGTTCATTTATTTATCTAAATTCAACCCATAGCTGCCGATGCTCTTTGATGGCAGCGCATAAAAACGAATAAATTTCGGTTTTTATTGATAGTAAAAAATTTTATTTAAAATCAGCCATTAATGTCGCTTGAACATAGACGTACTGAACCCTCGCTGTAGCATGTCTTACGCTCGCTCGGCTTGGTGCACACCCACTAAATTATAAACGTAAACTATGCACTAGTAGTGGTGATTATGCGAACCGGGTTGATGAGTGCTTTTTTGGTGCGAGCTCTCGTGTGCTGCATAAGATCGTTTGGTTGGCGCATTTATTGCTCATAAAAATAAAATTTGTTTATTGATTTTCGAATACGGCCATCAGCCACGTGGTGCGCTGGTTTATCGCTTTCGCCATTATTGGTGTTAGTTGGTTTAGGGTTGGTTGGTGGTGTCGATGTTAATGGCAGCTATTTTATTATGCGAATGCACAATTTTATTGCTACCAAATGAAATTTTGGGGTTTTCTTCGTCATTAACTTTGTATTTCATGCATAAATTTACATTTATTTGATAAGTGTTTATTAACAGTATTTAAATTTTATTCGATTATTGCAATTAGTTACATATACTGATAATAGTATGTATGCTTTCGTATTCCATATATTTTAATATTTGTATTAACTAGTGTTTTTATGCATGAAGATTGGTAGATATAAGGGATGGCTACTCCTGTGAAACTCTGTCTCCGTTGTGGTATTCACTCACTGTGCGTTCAAGTGTAGTTAAGATCTCTATGACTTCATTATCAGTTTTATATCTTCTGGTTATAATAGATTCTCTAGAAAGGTAATGAGCCTGCAAAGGAAGGCATTTCAGTTGGTTGGGGTTCAGTTGTGCTCTTGCGCTTTACTGCTGAATGATTGGGCCTCCATCAGATCAGACGGCGCTGGTCAGAAGCCAGTAATTGTCCGGTTGCAAGGTTTGCCTTGTTTGATGTGGATTTCAAGAGATCTAGTGAAGTGACAGTGAGTTTTTTCCTTGTTGTAGGGGGGCATCGCTTGATTTAACACATGCGGTAAAGTTAAAAATCGAATGCCAATTTTCAAAGTTGCCGGTATTAAGTCAAAGGGAACTAGATAGCAGATAAAGTTTGAAATTTTTAGCTAAGATTCTCCATTGATACACGAGGCTCTAATTGATTTTAAGTAATTATTTTACAACACAAAAGATTCGATTGGAATTATCCAAATGTAATTTTTGAATCGAGAATCTTCCTTAGTCCCTAATCCTAAATTAAACAGTCCATTCTTCACGTCAGAGCTGATATTCATCAGCATTAAGCTCTTTTCAGAGATGATGTTCTGCGAACAATGCATTACCGAGGTAGGAAATTTTTGAGTAACATCTCTTTTGAAACATCCATTAATATGTATAGAATGTTTATATATAGTGTTATGAAGTTTCAATATAATTTGCTTTACAAGCAATCTAATGAACTGAACCGCTTTTAATTACAGCTATTGAAAATACTAATATTTGTGAAAGTGTCTTTGCCAAACATTAAAATAGTGTGTCATTACAAGCATTTAATGTGACCTCGACACGCACACAGCTAAATATATGGGTTAACTAAGCACAAAGTAATTAAAATTGCATGCGCCTGTCACACAAAAATTAGTAGGGAAATTAAATAGCTTAAATGCTCGGCAAATTCAATTTAATAAAGCAAATATTCATATTACGAGCACCTATATATTTGCATAAATAAATCGTTAATGCAAGCTTGGAAATTAAACCTGTATAAAATTCAATTTGGCGCACACAAAAAGCAAATCAGCTCACCAAACCGTGGCAAATAAATATAAATTTGGATATGATGCGATGAGGGCGATAATCATTTGCTTGACTAACGCGAACACCGCTGGCTTCTGTGTATGCTACCGTGCTAAGTGCTAACGAAAATACAATTCGCCTAAATGCTTTCGAATCAGAAAACTAGCTCAACACATCGGCAAACACTTTAGTGCAAATTCTAATGTAAACAAGTTATGTAACGGAGCTTTTAGCGCAGCGTATGGTGAAAAATTCCATTCTGGCATGCACGTTCACATGTACATATGCTTTGTATATTTGTGCATTTGTGATTACCATTTTTCACTGCGCTTGATACACCCACAAATGCCACTGGTTTGACACTTTCATTTCGCGGGTTGCGGACACGGAATAGAATTTAATTAAAAGCTACATGAGCACTTGTACAGCGTGAAATTTGCGCTGTTTTATTGTCAGTTAAATTTGTATCTTGTCATTTATTTATGCAGTCATATTAAACACATATTGCGCGCTGATGAACTTTCGCGCTTTCGTTTTTTCGCTACATTCAACAGAAAAATAACGATCTGTTTCCGAGGAGTTTTAATACGAAATGGTTTCAAAGCATGGCTGACCAACTGCCTTTACTTTACTCGTACTTCAAAATCTATATTTGTTTTCAAGCTGAGGTTGGGTGGAGTTTCGTTGTTGAGATATTTGCCGAAATTTCACGAATTCAAACATGAGCTGTTTGTTGGTTCTTTAACTTTGTGCTCAGCTGTAATGAAACATTCGTAAAGGTCAACAATATCAAGTTGGAGTTAAGTATTAAAATGTTGTTTTTAGTTAGTTACTTAATTAATAGAAACGTCATAAATAGAAACACAAACGTCAAACTTGATGAGGAGGAAAACTTTATTGAAATAGGTCAATTAGTTGAAGCAATTAAGATATTAATCGACTTGGTGTGTTTGGTGTACAAATGCAATCAATTTAGCTTGAACTATATGTAAGAAATATTACACTTTTCCCAGCAATACAATGGAGGAAAACATAGTTAAATTCAATAGCGTCAATAATTTTTGTTTACTTTATTTGACATAAAATTTTTCTTTTTTAATTAATTTTCTTCTAAAGAAACGCTGTCCGCCTCTAATTGAACACACCGCACAGGGTTGTATGTGGGCTCTTGCATCAAGACAAGCAATAGCATTAGTTAATTGATTAATTGGTCAGTAAATTGCGAACAATTAGGAGTCAAAAGTGCTAAAATTCACTTAATTGCACAAATAGAAGTTGTTTCGGATATGAAATAAGGAATAAATGCAAGATTTGTTATTAACACGGCAACACTGGCCAATTTCATATATGATATGCGATAAGACACGCTTATTTGCAAATTTATTCTTAAAATGAACGAATTAACTTGAAGGAGATATTTCTCTATACGACGTCATTTGAAAGAGTTTTTCAAATTTCTTTACGGGTTTCCGATTCACGTTTGTTTAAAATTCGAAAAATTTTTTTAAAATCAATAGGCATTGTCAATCGCAAAAAGTTTGAGAAACGAAGTTTTCGTGGAAAGAAAAAATGTTAACTAAATTCCGCGACAAGAGCGCCATCTATTACATCGTTTCAATTTATATTCAGAAATCCATTGAAATAAGTTGAATGGTTTCAAAGATTAGCTTAACACAGATCCAATTGAATTTTATATACCGAAGCATTCACCTCGAAAGCTAATAGAGACGCCGTTGCATTAATGTCCAATTCGCGCGCTATATGTCGTATTTAACTGCAATGTTATCGTTAAAGTATTGGAAACTAGATTCATGACACAACAGCGCAGAGTGCGAATACAAAAATGCAAAATAATTTTTTACATTTTGTTGTGCAGCACCATACCGATGCTTTGTTTAAGGTTCTAATTAAAAGCACACGCTGACTGCTTTCTCTCTCAATTAACTCTGCATAATTCTGTTTTTATTTTTAACAACCACTGACGTGTTCATATGCTCTGGCACTTGCTCCAATTAATTCGGTAACATTTTTTTGCTTTAGCTAACAACATTTAATTGATATTAAAGTACACTGCGATTCGCTGCGAAATACATGTTTTGCCAATAACAGTAGAACTCACTGAAAATAACTGAAAGCGTTAGCACAATCTTAAGACTAATCCAAAAGCTAACGCTAACACGAGCGGAATACTTGAAGGTGGTAATCAAAAAGAGATTGCATACAAAAACTTGGTGGGAAAACAGATCAATGCGGCAACCGACAGTCAAACGTTGGAAAAATAATCGCCTTTTCTCGAAAACAACTAACGGCATACATACCTAACGGTATGTTGGTGTAATCAAATTTATTAACACTTACACACACACACACACACACACACACATCTACACATTTGTAAGCATATCGAAATGCTGGAATAAGCAGCTGCAGCCTTAAAATATTTGCACTCGGCTCCCCTTCCCTCACACAGCGCAGCGCAGCGCAGCGCACTCGCACTCGAGTCGGTTTTCTATCGCCGAAGCTGGCGAATGCATTAATCTTGTGTGCAAATCGACAGTTATGGCTAAGTAAATTGGGTTTTGGGGAATTTGAGACGCACATGCGCCAACACTTCGCAACCAACACCCGTTAATGGCACAAAAAAGCAACAACACCAATGGTGTAAACATATTGCGCCTGCACTCACGCCCTCACTCACGGCTATCACGTGCCATTTGTTCGGCGGCTACGGCGGGTGCATGTGTCGGCGTGTAGTTTCGTGCACTTCCTAAATCACGCATGTGTGTGTACGTGTGTGTTAGTGAAAGTGCTGCTGCGTGTGTGTGTGTGTGTTGGTGCGTATCAGAGCGCTACGTTGCAAGCACAAATGTCGAAGTTTATGTAAAATAAGTAGATAGAAGAAAGAATACAAGGAAAAGTGCAGAGAAAAGCAAAATATGCGATATTCTAAAACAATGCGATGGCAAAGTTGAACCGAACGATAAAGGAGCGAAATCGAATTTCAAAAGCAAATTTAAACAGGAAGTGAAGCAAAGTTGGTTTGTGTGGGTGTGTGTGTGTGTGTTGCAGCAACAAAATACCGGAAGCTTTTATGAACATACGACAGCAAAGGGGATATGCACAGTCTGCTTTTGTGTGTGCGACGACTGAAATAAGTCTAACGTGTGGGTGTGTGCGTGTGTGTGGTTATAATAATGCAGTTAGTATGTGAATAACACAATTGAGGAAATTGAATGGGATATTTGGTAGTTGGAGTGCAAAAGAGACTTTATGTTGCATTTAAAATTCTCACTAAACTAAAATCTGATTATAAATATACAAGTTACTTTTAACTATCTTTTTGCAATCCACTCTGTTAACATTTATGAAAAATCTTCCGTTTTTTTTTGAAAATGATAATGGAAAAACAATATATATAAAAGATCGGTTCGAATATGTGCCTGGCCTTATCTTTGTACATTTTGGCTTCAAATTTCACTAGATTATAGACTTTTCTGGAAACAACGGAGCATGGCAAGTCTGTTAAGGATTACTCAGCATCCAATATTGCAATTTCGCTTATTTATATATCCATTGAGCCCCAAATATTCCCCATTACCGAAGATAACTTGATGGCAAAAATATTAATAAGTTTCGACAGAAAATTCCTTGATTTTTATACCCTGGTTCAGGACAATTCTTTGTATAGTAATTTTACAATGAATAGCGAGCATAAATGTCAAACACATGTGTCTACTTTGACAGCTGGTATGACAGCTATCCCTTGTCGAAATTCCAAAGCTCTAAAATAACCCTTTATTTAACTTCAACTGCAGATATGATCTAGCGATATCCGAATGCCTTGGAATGGAGTAAATGTCATATATTATCAGTCCGGTAGCATGCTTTCAGCATTATATCTACATACACATATATTTGGGATCGAATTGCTTTAATCAGCCTCCGAAGAAGGAAAAACAACGAAGGGTAATGTAAAAGAGCGAACAGTTTTTAACTTATTATTATACTCTCTTTAAAAAATTACCTTCCGATTTACTCTCTAGACTATACCTTACTTATCTTTATTTACGTCACTTCCTTTCCCGCAATTCAATATTACACGAATTTTGATATTGCTGATTATCTACAGTATTGTGCGATATAAATGCAATTAATATGAAAGCTAATGCGCATCAATTAGTCTTATAACTCCTAATCAGCTTTGATAGTTTTTAAGAGCAATTTCTAGTAAATAAAAACGCTCTCTTTTGCTCGTGACTGTATCTAATTGTGCTATGACTAGGAAACCGAAAACTAAATTACATACACGACTTGTACATAAGTGAGCGGAAATATGCACACGACACCCATACATACAAGTGTCTTTCCGGCATAATGTCGACGGTCGGAAGTACTTTATTGCACAGTCAATGCAACCAACAACGAAAGTGTTGCACAGTACACTATATATGTGTAAGTATAGTGTGTGTGTGTGTGTGTATGAAGTGATGTGTGGTTGGCAAGCATTTAAGATGTGGTCAATAGATTTTACACTCTCTGGTTTATTGTGCTCACATGCGACGTACTGCCACACTGGCACTTTTTCTTAAGCTTATGTTTGTGTTTATAGTATATATATATATCTATATATATATGGTGAGTAGGAAGCAGGCATAAAAGGATGCAAGAGCATAAGCGAGTTCATTGATATTTTGTGTTAGTAGAAGGGCAAAGACGAAATGCCTGGTTGGTTGACCATGTGATGGGCGGACATTCGGCTCGGTTCACAGTTCGGTTCACACCTTGGGCAGTGCAATTATGTTGGTGTCAACTCTCTGGTTATATCATATCTTCCAAATACTAGCATGAAGTCTATAGCTCAGACCATATTCCAAAATTAAGACGGAAGTGGAGTAAGTGAAGAATTTAGAACAGAAAATTGTAGAAAATATCAGGAAACATAAGTAACATCTGAAAAGAATAAATAAATGAAGAACAGATGAGGCAGATGGGAAGAAGAGGAGATGAAGAAGTGCGGAAATGGAAGAAAACGAAAAGGGAAAGAGACAAAGAAGTGCTGAAGAAGAGAGAAAGAAGGAAGGTGAAAACAAGATAGTCTGACAGCATTTCAAGTATATAAAAGTTGTCAAAGAATTCGATTCAATTTGAAACTGAGCTAATTTTTTATATTAGAAGTGGAAAGATATGGACAGATAAAGCTTCGCCACGACATATTCAAATTCCTGAGGGAATCACCTATCATTTCTGAGTCGCGTAAATATATTTTGAATATCTAGTTCCCACTTCCAATCAAGTTTTGGCAAGGGAGCTTCACCACACAGCACCACAGAGGGCTTCAGGAATTCTATAGATCCTAGCGAACCACAGAGAATTAAATAAATAAATATTGCTTCTGTTTTCAACCTTAATAAACTCATGTAGTAAAAATTGCGAATTGAAATTCATCACCTGGCAAACGGGAATATTATTATGACGTAACGTAATTACATCTATCGAGTACTGCGTTGTAATTGCCACACAACCGACGCCTACGTAAATGCATGGGTGTGCCTTTTAACGGCATATTCACGCGCACATAATCTAGTTATATTGTATTACATATATAATATGCGTATGTGTGGTGTGTATGCGCCGGCACAACATACGGTAAACCATGAGTGCATATCCGCTTCCGCTGCCGCTTCAACATCCACTCGGTCAGAACAATAAGTTAACGCTTTGCCTGCTACATATTATGCAATTCATTAGCATGCAAATTCGTAAAATTCATCAGTTGGCAGTGGTGTGAGGTCAGAACTATATGCCGCCGCCGGCCATATAGCCAAGCGCACCCGCATAACTGCATAACTGCATAACTGTATTTATGTATGAATATGTAGACCTACACAAAAGCATACATATGGACACGTTTTACATATGATTTACTTGCGAAGGTGTTTGCGTTGTTGCAATATCGTGCACAACACATTTATTTTCACATATCTGTATATGTGTGTATGGCTATTCGCGTATAAAACTCGACGCAGCTTGCGAGCATATGCTGCTGCATTGATATGCGCAAAGTTTATATGCCAAACTTTTTAAACAAATAGTGCAGACAATGTGTCTGCGGTCGACGGCCCCGCTGGTTCAATCCAGCTTTACGGGTGCACCCACTGGTTTGAGCCATCCAAGCCCCCACGACCTTGCGCATAACTCCTCTTGGTTTTCCTACAAAGCGTATTATCGGCGAAATGTGGCACGTTGCATGCAAGTATTCTACATGCCTCACTGCGAAAATTGAGAATTGTTTTTGTTTTCAAGTTATTGTTTTTTTGTTTTTTGGATTTATGCAGTTTACAGTTAGCGGTGCAATGTTGGCTGCCCAAGTACGCCTGATTGTTATGTGCGTAAACGCTCTTCGATCACACACACGCACACACACATTTTATGAATGGCATTTTGTGGGCTGCCATGCTCGCTTATTCACGCTCTTACTTACGCACACATATATGTTGTTGCGCTTTCGTGTGATATTTGCGGGTCGGTTGAAGAGGTCGCACACATGGTATTGGTCACGAGGTGCATAAACTCGGATCAATATGCCAAAGCTACAAAAAATAACCAGATTTATGAGCATTTGTTGGCGAGTGTGCAAGTATTTGTGCATTTGTGTGCTCATTTGTTTAGGCTTTAGTTACCGGATTAGGAAAGTGTTAACCACAAAATATAGGGTTGCTCGCTTACTGATATATGTGTGTACCTCAGCTCTGTCGAATCATAATAACTCTCAGCAAGGTGTGGCAGAAATTTTCTAACGAGTACGAATCGTCGACATCATTTTAATATAAATCTGATCGATCTTTCCGATCTTCAGATTTCTTGAAGTGCCCAATATGGCTGGCTAGCGAAGATCTCATATAGCTTAAATGACATTTGAGTTCTGAACTTATGGTAGAAATGGGAACTTCATATGAGTTTTGCCTCCAAAATTATGAACTGTCCACCGAACTGTCCACCGAGACTTGATTCCACCTGTTCTAAAATTTTCTCAATGTCAACGCCAATTAGCTTCCATGGAGCTTGAAGTCTATTTGACCAAAGCCATCACCTCGATTTAACTGAATCTAGCCCAGTGAACGGCTCATAAACTTTCTCCCCGCTGAGAGTCTCATCAAAAAGGCACCTTTTTACATACCTAGGATACCTTACAGAACAGTAAGTTTATTTATTGCTCAGTGGAGATGCTCAAATAGTTGGAATATTTATTAATAATACAGGATGCATCATCCTTTTGTCGTTATGTAAACATTCAGTAAGTTCGATATTTATTAACTGATTCAATTGTTTAGTTATGTGTTTGAAACCCGAATACAGTTCTGACCTTGATTTGCTTCATATAGAAACAAAGCGCCGAAATAGTGCCGATTTGCATCGAAAATAATCACTGAGTTGTGTTATCTCATTGTGTACATCGACGATGCATATTTAACAATGCCAGAGCAAAATTGATAAACTTGGAGGGCAGAAAATCCTTCTGAGATCCATAAAATGCATTACGGAATTCTCAGTTTCATGTTCAAAAAGTCGTTCTTCATCAATTCTCAGAACATAGACGAGTTCAGTAGTAAAAAAAAATAAATATTATGAAAAACCAAAATAAATAAAAATATTTCAAATATGAATGAACCGTTTTTCTCAAAGCTATTCAATATAACGACATAAAAGAGACGCACCTTGTTTAGCTTTGTGGGTGAGAAACTTTAAATCTAAATTCATGCTACTGTTCTTAACACCAAAAGGCGATTATTACATAATCGGCTGGGCAACAATTTACTGAGGGTACTCGCTTATACACACATACACACGTAACGCAAATGCAGATGCAAATGAGTTTATTCACATTTGATAACATGCAGATTCCAGCAAAGCATTTAGTGATTTTGCAAACCAATTGAATAATAACATAATTTATAACAATATATACACACAATGGCATATAAAATGAGCACTTTTGCAACAAAGTAGAACAAACACACTTGTATAAAGCACATAATCGCTATTGCAGAGGAGTTGTTTGCTTGTAATTCACAATAATTCACGCCTACTCGTATTACTTTTTAATAACAAGAGACTTAAGCTCGCATGCAGCACTGCCATGCTTGTCAAGTATTAAGTCGTTAGGTATCTAGCGCTGCTCCTTGTAAGCCAAACACTAATTAATATTTTAATTTATGCCGGGATACTCACTTTGTGCAAATATTTACTGCTTACATACTTGCATTTATAATTAATGCGTGTAAGGCATTTGTAAATACAAACGTGACAGTGAATAAACATACGTATCTGTATTATACATACACATAAACATATAGATGTGTATGTGTGCGTACAGTGCGTGCATGTGTATGTTAACAAAGGGACTTATTGTGCGAATGCAAGCAAATTTCATAGCTTATTAACATGTCGATGACGATAAGTTAATTGCTTTATGACGCAACGCAAAGTTGAAATATGCGCAGTGTTGCGAGTGTGTGTGTGTTGTTGTAAAGAAATACATTCGCAAATGCCGGTGTGCGCATCTGTATGTAGCGATGTGCGTGTGCAGCACTGATTGTGCCGAAGAATTTACCGTAAGCGGCGGCTGGCAGCAATTCACTACCATTGTGTAAGAAAGAGTATTGCATGGTGTTTCGCAACTGGTTCCGAAGTGATTCGCGACATTTTACGTTACGTTAAAACGTTACGTTACGTTTAACTACGTTAAAAATTAGAAACAACAAACCCTTCAACAAAAGCTCCAAAAGCTCGGGAAAATATGAGCACCCTGACAACTTTGTACTATTCACATAATTTTCGAGAACTGATTTATTAAACCGATTTTGATATTTTGATCCAGTTCATGTTTTATATAGTATAACCATAAGCGCGATCTTAGCACAGTTTTTAACGATTTCAAATTCAAATCGGAAAAGCTTTTATCTTTCGTAACATTGGGAGAAATACAGAATCACTATAATGTTTATATTGAAGAAAATTCACAGAATGTTCACAGAAAAATGTCACCGCCATAGAAAACCCTCAGCGGTTAGAGAGTTTGAAACAAAAGGAGATACTAGTGTAGGGAAAAATGTTGCTCTACTACCAAAATGTCATTATTACAATATATTAGTATTACATAGGCTTTTATTACACAACTTCATTCCCCATTACTGCTATCAACATATTACAAAAAATTAAGGTTTTGTAAGGGTATTCGTTCCTCAGTTGTTAATATCAAACATGAAAAGGTTAAAAAAGCTTTGGAAAGTCCACTAATTTCCATGGGAGTTACATGATTCGAATATTGTAATTGTAGTCCTTGGTTGGTAGCGGGTATGAATGAATGAATAATTCAGATTCTTAAAACAAGTTCTGAGCTTAATACGATATACATTCTGCTGTACTAGCACATGGTTCTGATAGAGAGTATAGTCAGTGAGAGTGTTTAGCAATGGACTTCGTATTTAAGAGAAGAAAGAAGCACGATTTATGTAAACTTTCAACAGCTTCGTAAATAACCCTTAATATTATGAGAGATTGAAGGCTTAGTCTTCTTCTTTAAAGCCTGTTCATTTAAACAACTAGCGAACCAATCCGGACTCTTTTGTTTCTAAAGCGATGGCTGTCGCTTGAAACTGGTCTTCAGTTAGTTTATTATACTGTGAGGATAATGTATTTTTGCTGCCCACCAATTTATTAACAGTTCTAAGGAAAATTTTTTCTGTTAAACATTTTAATCGTTTAAATTTTAGTACCCTCTGTCTATCACTGGGTGCAAAATATTGTAAAATCACTTCGATGTGTGTCTGTTTACGTTCGAATGCATCCGTGTAAGCTACTCGCTGCATATGTATGTATGTATGTGCGTATGTTAGCATTTGCTGGCGGTGAGTTGAGCAGCGCTGCATGCACTCGTTAATCAAGTGTAACACAATGCAAATTACCAAGATTGCAACACGCATTCATTTGTGCGCCAACAACGCGCTTTCAGCTATGGCAACGACGCACACCGCCCGCCTGCCCGCCTGGCCGCCAAAAGTCCCCCACAAGTGTCTATTGGAGTTTCAACAATTATGCATTTCCGTTTTCCGGCGGCTGCCCCAAAGGCGGATTTCCTTCGTTTTCAATTAAGTATGCAAATTAAAAGCCACTAAAGAATAAATGTGCGAAGAAATTAAAAAAAAATCACAAAAAAACCACGCAGCAGAATGGTGTAGGCGAAATGGCGCATGAAATCGCACATGTAGGGTGAATTGAAACACGATTATAATGGGATTTCGTGGCAAAATTTGTTTGATTAGGCCCTGTGGGCCAACAGCAAATATTTGCAATGCGAAGCCCAATTATTGTCGCGAATTCAGGGCGAAATTTCGTTGATTCTTTAATTTCCTTTTTGTTTTGCGCATCACCGCTTACCGTGTCGGCAGCTTAGTGGTGCTGATTGCCACTATCAAGCGCGCTTAATGTGAAATTGAAAGCGGCGAATAAGATGGAGCGCACTTGACAATTGCAAGGCGCTCTACTCGCTATTAGTACCATCATTTAATTGTCATTTGCATTTCATTGCAATCGAATTTTCTTTATTCACTTTGCGCCGCTGTTTTCCGCGCGTTTCCTTCTAATTAATAAATCGAATTTCAATTCTTTTCAACGCCACAGCGCGCTCGTCGATTGTTTGCCGACTGCTTTGTTGCCGTGACGCGCATTCGGTTGGCGTTGGCATCACGCGGTTGAAGGATGCTTCTCCGGTTTGCGTTTCGCCAACTTTAGCGCTTGTAATTAGATCTCAATTAGTTGGTGAGTGCACGAAGGTGCTGCGCTCCCATGCAAACGATGTTACATGCCATTCGATTCGATTCGATTTGTTGTTTTGCCGCTGCGCCGGCAGACGCATCCTCTTTGTAGCCATTAGGGTAGGGATTGCGAGCAACACCGAGACATTTTGATTAAGTTTGCTTCATGCACGTACATATTGCCACTGCTAGAAATCATGCTTATATGCGTTTGTAGGTAACCGTGTGCGCATTGCTTGCTTTTATGAGGAATGTTATTGTTTTTGTAATTGTTGGGTACACTTTCGTGTTGCTTAGCGGTTTTGCAATTCGCACCTATCTGCGACTGCAATAATAAACGGTGTATTATGGTGGATTCATTGCGGTGTAAAAACTAAACACAATTAGCGCATATAATTGTTGTAGCAACAACAAGGACCGACACGGCAACAACACACACACACTAGCTGCAAGCGTTGTAGCTGTAGGATTGCAGTGCGGGCGTTTAGCACGTTGTAAGCAATGGAAACCACACGATTTCGCTTAATTTCCTCAACTTGTCTGCCCTTGAATTATGGTGTGAATGCCGCGATGTTGCAGCTACTAACGCAAAGTCCCCATTTTTATATGTAGTTGTGCATGAGCGAGGGACTTGATGGAAGTTCGCCCAGTTGGCATTACTAAACATATATTTGGCTGTTTTAATATCTCCCATTTCCGATTATTTGGCGAGTTATTATTTCATAAAATGTTTAATTCCATATTCACCCTAATTTAGCAAGAAAGTGGCTTCTGATGCTTTAAAAAGCAAAATTATTTCTGTGGAAGCTGCAATTGATAGTATGAGTGTTATAACTTCAGCTGAAAAGCAAGTCATTGAAGAGCAGTAGCCATGAATTTGTAAAGATTCGCTAACTATTTACTCAGCTAAATTGAGCTGATTGTATATATTATTTTTACCAATAGAAGAAGCTCAAAATTAGGAGAGTGACCAGAAGTTTAAGAATATGGGTGGTCAGGTTCTTTCACGGTTATTTTTGCTTAATCATAGGACGAAGATATAAGAAATACTTAGTCAATTAGCCTAAATATTTGTTGATCTAGGGAAAGAACGATTTTTTGCTTTTTTTTGCAAACAGTTGAGCGAACTGTGGTAAAATCCTACGCAAAACTCCACGCGCTTGTTTAGACTTGGCTGTGCACTATCGTTAAGTGCTGTGCACAATTCGCTTGCATTAGCTAACAACAAATTAATTAAGTGCCTCGATTGTCCACTTCAATTCCAAAGCTGCTTTTTTTCCAATAATATATGTGAAACTGTAAATGTTTTGCAGTTTCAGTAATGTTCGAAAGTCCTTGGATATAATATCAGTAATATTTTCTTCGAAATAAAATTAGTTTTTCAAAATTTCTCATTCAAAGTTTCCACTTTGACGACTTGTGATAACTAACCACATTTTATGGCTACCAAAAACTACTTGCCGCTTCACGGTGTAGAAAGATTTCAAGCATTCGCAGACTTGCAGATGTAGGAATTTCTCACACTACTTGGTTTTTTTTTTATTTTACACACACACTGTTTTCTTTATCAGTTGTGTGACTTCACTCCCTCCAACTGCATGTATCAAATACCATTCAGAGTTAGAAAAAGAGACCATTTATTTGCTTATTAACCGAAACCTGCTCTTCGCTTATATAAGTGTGTTTGTTGCAGCAGGTTAGACTCAAGCATGCCGGATGGATATTTAATAGAAATTTATAGCGCTAAATGGCTTGGTGTTTATGTGTGCGGCGCATTTGTGTTGAAATGGCATCCTGACACCTTGCCAAGTTGTCCGACAGCCTTTGGGAAAGCTGCACATTTATCAATGATACTCCCAGTGCCATCAGGAACACGTGGGTCGCCAGCAGCCCTTGTCGTTTGTAGTTGCTTTACTGGCACTGACAATTTGATTTCGATTTGCAAACTTTCAAGGGAATGCAACAACAATGCACAGTGCAGCAGCACTCTTCGAATCTTCAAGGCAATGTTTTATTTTCTGCGGGAACAAAAACAATGGCGCCCCATCTCCAATAGAAAAATACACATATGAGTGCCTTTAGTGTGGGTGGGTGTATGTGTGTGTGTGCGTGTTATTTTGCATACTTACTGCTGATATATGTATATACGTAGAATTTGTATAACAGTCGATAAGCAGGCACGTTGACGCTGCCGTCGCCGCTTTAAAGCGTAGTGTAATCTATGACGTTGGCATTGTTGTTGTTGCTACAAATTGTTATTGTTTCGATTTCTGCTGCACATTTATATAAACAACGTATGTGCCGTACATTTGTATGGGTTAGTCGAAGTTGGCAGTGTCTGCCGGGGAGGCCTAGTAGGTGACGCATATTTATAGGCGCATTTAGCTTTCCATTTGCCGGCAGCGACTGTTGCACAAGTATGCTTGCACACACACACACACAAACATGCATGCGAAAGATAAGCACACGTGTTGTTGACTACAACACATCCGGAGACTAGAGAGCACACACACATACACACAATCTTTTGAATTTTAGCGACGCTCAAGTGATAAATTTCATTTTAGTTTTTTACTCGCCTCTGCACACATCCACCATCACATTCTCATATTGACACATACATTGCCTGTTTGCATACGTGTGTGTGTGTTGTGTATAAACCTTGTATGTTTGAGTATGGAATACATTCTAAATTTATTGCTTTTTGGTAATGGGCTGCGAATATGTTTGAACTCTTACATACATTTTAATTTGTGAATTATCCATTAATGGCCAGCAAAGTGAGGGTGTGCTTTGGCAGACTTTTGATGCAACTAGTAGTTACATACTTTTGTCAAATTAGAGGCATCTCTAAGGTAGAAGAACCCACATAAGGAATTTCCCAAATTTGTTACATCGCAGAAGCATTGACATTATATAATGGAGAGGATAACTAAATTCGCTTGAAATATTTTCAATTCTACATAGGCTCTGGATGAAGCTATGAAGCGTAACATTCACAATTTCGATTTTTTTTTTTTTAATAATTTAGTGTCGGCAACAAAATCCGAAAGAGGATAATTCAGTACAACCAAATGAAGCAGATTTCAGTATATTTTATTCATTATAGCAGATACCCAACATGTATTATTGTTGAAACAATATAAAATTTGTGGCTTTATAACGTGATTTATAAAACGTGCTTAACGTAAGCAAAGTACAGGATTTTGGTTAACAAATACAATGCACCCCAAACTGTGCTTACGTTTTTGTTTGCGCATGCCATAAAATTTCTCGTATTGAAAGGACTGATGCAAGCAGTCTCTCTAGCTGTCATGTTCGTTGTAAAATATGTAAAATATGGGGATTTTTAAAAAGCTTTCTATTTATATTCATCAGCACATATAAGCTTCACCGAATAATTTAACTACATGCTTTGGAAAGCTTACTGCAGAGCTTTGCTGAATAAACTGGAGCACATGGAGGATAAAGCTTGCAGAATGGAGCACTTGATGGCTTGTGTATATTTTTGCTTCGGATTTGAGAAGAATAGGAAAATTTATAAATTTCACAAGAAACACCCAGTATGGTGAATTGCAGTTGGAAATGACTAAAGAAATCTTATCGTTTTTAAGCAGTAGGTCTATAGAGGGGAAAAGAAAAGAAGAAGAAGAAGAAAAGAAGGCAGAACGCTCAACTACTGAAGCAAATAATAAATTGAAAAATATTGTATGATTTTCGTTGGGAGTTAGTGCATCGGAAATTTGTAGCATTCCAAAATTTTTAGAAATTTAAATATGAATGCACACATAGATGTTTTTCTTTATTAATTTTCTACACTTTTGTGAAACTTGAAACTTTAGACGGTTTGTTAGCTTAGAAATCAACCTATTCGAAAGGTAAAGTTCAGATAGCTTTAGGAAATAGAAGCAAAGCAAAATAACGGTAGACCATCATGTTTTAACATTCTCTGGTATAAGCGCATCAAAAATTGAGCTTACGATTTGAATTTGATGCATATTAAGCAAATTTTTATAGCATTATGGAAGTTTGCTGAATTTTTGTCGGTTTCTTGCAGCACAAAGTTTTTCCAACAACCATTTTTCATAAATGTAAAGCTTCAGTTAACGGCAATTATTAGTGGTTACAGCTATTAGTGGTGTGTAAAGCTCAGAATGATTAATGTAAAAAGCTTAATATTCCACGTTTTTAACCGTTATTGTAGTAATAAAACTTCAAGACGGCTACTAACAGTGTGTAAAGCTCAATTATCTTTCAGGTAAATGCTTCACTTTCAAAGCTTTCAAAACCTAATTAACCAATCAAAAACAAGTTTAAATTACATGGAATAAAGCATAAAGCAACAGTAAAGTACTATGTTTGAGTTGGCGGTAAGTCAGCTAATAACGGTATGTAAAGCTCAGATTGTTTAAAGTTTTTAACCATTATTGTAACAATAAAGCTTTTCAGTTAGTCAGCTTTTTCGGTTCTAGTTTCCAACACAAGGTGGCTGGTGGACGTACGTCATCACCACGACAAACGTAGCCGCTCGCAATTTTAGTTTCATTGTCTAAAGTTCGTTTTCTTTAAACTTTCGTTGAGTTAAGTTAAATGGTTTGGAAATGGATGCACCATAAAGGACATGATTTCATTCTGTCGCTATCACTCTATAACTGCTTCATATGATCGGCATTAATATACACATATAAATAATTAAAAATATATATAAATATATATTTATAGCAAAGTAGAAAAGGATCAAAGCAAGACAGTGTATGTTTATAAATCCTTTACTTTCAACGCAATAATCCTCTTTTCTCGTAAAGAAGTCAAATGATTTTCGGTTCGCTTTGACGCTTCGGTATGCCTTTTAAGAAATAGCCCCGCCATATAATAGCCTTAGACCTAAATATAGATTATCATTTGTCATCTCCGCAGCGACAAACAATTTAGACGCAATTAAAAAATAACTTTATTGGCTTACCGCCGTCTTCCAGAGTGTTTTCGTGCGCCCACAAATAAACACTTGCCATACTTCAAGCAGAGCACACGCTTTTCATTCATGTGTGTATGTAGACTTCCACATATGCAATTAAAGAGGCATATGTGTGTGTGTGTGTGCCTGTTTTACATGGGCGTATTTAAAAAAAATTCTACTTCTGCGTGTCGTAAGCGCATCCTTATCCACCGTTGCACGCCATTCCACTTGTGACGCCTTGAGTTGTCACCGTATTTGTGTGGTTTAGCTTTTTGATGTTACAATAAATTTTAATAATTAATGCTAATTATGGTTAAATTGTGACGAACAAGTGAAAATGATAATCCTGTTTGTGTAGCGGTTGTTTTTGTTCGTGTTAAAAGTATCTTGTAATTGCTCCAAGTAAAATAAAAAAGTGTGTGGGGGGGATGAATGCTGCAGCGCTTTGCGACTTTATTTACACATTTACAAACATATGTTTGAGTGTTCAAGCGTCTTTGCTTTGAAATTCTATTTCTATTCTTCTACGACGCATTTAACATTTTTCATATGTAATGGAGATGGGTATAATGGGATATACAATGACAAAGCGGCCGCTATTGGAGAAAACATGCTTAGTGTTGGTCGCATGCTGGAACTGAACTCGGGTCCACACGTACCCGTTGGTGTATAAGTTCGTCACATACATGCTCTGAGTACATTCACATACTGTGATATTATTTAAGCTTACGGTTGATTGCTTGTCGACTCATATGCATTCATATTTCTTCTAAAACCACAGCAAGATTTATTAAATACTCGGAAATGGTTGCCATTTATTTTATTGCCTTAGTGAATTATGTCATGGAATAAGCGTGTAAATGTCACAATGAAATGGTAAAACATTTAGCTTCACTTAAAATGCCGAACACCCCAGTGTGGTGGAAAAGAGTGGTATTAAAGTCAAGTCGGATTCAGTGAAAGAAGCGACACATTAGACCTGTTCTATTATGAATCAGATTTACACCAGTAAAACTTGAATGCAGTTAGAAAATCAGCACCTAAACAAGTTTCGACTTCAAAGCTAAATTAGACAAGTCATTCGTTGAATTTAATAGGCCATCAATAACTAATAAGTTCCTCATCATGCCCTTATATTATACGTTTGGTCAGTTCAGTGTAATGTGTAATAAAATGGCGAATCTCAAGTATTTAGACTTGCGGTGATTGTACCTTACTAAATGCTGGCCCGACTTACCCCCAACTACGACTGATGGCTGTTTATGGGAAAAATGTTCGATATTGGAATAAAATTTGTTGATGTTGGTCGGAATTGGGCATCGAAGCCACATAACATATATTGCTCCTGCACACTATCAATACCCTCCAGTGGTATCAAGCTTAGAATATAACCCCTCTAACCTACTACTGACTGCACTTAAATATGACTGATTTCATACTTAAATGGTTAGGCACATTTTATTAAAATTATAAATTTAAATCATTTGTCGTCTTATGATTAAAACATACGTATGCTCTGTTTTTGAGTAAGACACATAAAATTTGTTGCAATAAAAATAGTATTACTTTTGTTCTTGTGTCACGTCTGAAAAATGTATCTTTAAATATTTTGCTAATTCATTTTCTTTTGTTGAAATTTTCTTTTGTATTTCTAAGGCTTTAAAATGACCGAATTGTATCAACTAGTTGAGGAATTCCTGCTATTTAGTTTTGGCTTTAATTTCTGCCTCTCTCACCGCCATAGTTGCGAGACCATAGCCTGCATTTGATTTCTACACCGGTCTGTAGTCAGCTGTGGCAGCGTTAGTGCATGAAGTATGCCACCAACAGTGTCAACAGTGTCGCAATACCGAAATTGGCATAATTGGTTGCTGCACCGGCGCGTACAATGCCGGAACTTTCGGCCAGCTCTACGTTGGATAGTGAGCGCCGAGCATAATAAGTGCCCGGCAATTTCATAATATCCGGCTGCCTATTCGGGCTGAGCGGTGCCAATGCGACAGAACCTTCTGGAACTTCTATGCGTGCCAATGTGTTGATTGCTGCCAATGGTACGCCAATTTCCGAATTGCTAATGGTAGCCGGAGCGACGGTGGGAGCGACCGTTGTTGTCGTTGATGTGGTGGTGCTACTAGTTATGGGTGTAACCGCAGCAGCGTCCGTTGCATTCGCTGTTGCTGGTGCAGGTGTTGTCGCATCTGCGGGTGGTGCTGGGTAGCAAGCTATCTTTTCCACTTCGATAGTCTTTGTATTGTCTGCGGGATCTGGTTCAGGGACACGAACTGGTACACAGATAATGCCACCAGGCGCGGGCGGTTGTTCAGGTACTATGCCAGGTGCTGGCGCTAAACCAGGGTTAGCTGCATTGGGAGCGGTAACTCCGCTTGCAACAGGAGAAGCCTCTCCAACACTAGGAGCAGGTGCGGCATTGAGTGAAGGAGCAACGGCTGCTGTGATTGCTGCCCCGGCAGCTGCACCACCTATAGCAGCTACTGCGTTACCACCATTGTCGGTTGGAGCGGTGTCGAAAGGTGCCAGCTGCGGCGCTCCTGGACTTGGTGCAACAGGTTGGGCCATGTTGGGCTGTGGTGCATAATTTTGTGGTGAGTAATTCTGTGGTGCCACTGCTTGGGGTGCGGCAGCGGGAGCTGCTGCATTGGTGGTGATGACCGTCGTACCGGAACCGGCATCGGCAGTTGTCACTGATCCTGGCGGTCCATTATTTATGATTATGATGCGATCGTCACCACTGCTGGCCGATGAAGCACTACCGCCACCGCTATAACCGCCACCGGCGGGCACGTGCTCAATTACTTTGGTTTGCGATGGTGTCAGAGCGTAGCCGAGCAGAGCGCCACCTAATGCGCCGGCAGCCAGACCAGAACCTGTGTGAAAGAGAAAAATAACGTAGTAAAATTGTATAAAGAAATTTAATAATTTGGTTCCAATGCTTACCGAATCCTAGACCGGATGAGGACTTAACCGGAGCCTGAGGATAGTAGGTTGCACCAGCCGGTAGTGATGAGCCCGCAGGCAGGAAGGTTGCGCCAGCCGGTACTGCTGCCGCAGCCGGATAGTAACTAGCACCGGCAGGTACATGCCCAGCTGGGTGATAACTAGCTCCGACCGGCAAGGCACCTGCGGAAGGATAATAGTTGGCGCCGGCAGGCAAGCCACCAGGTGCATGGTATGAAGAGCCGGCCGGATGATAGGTTGCGCCCGCTGGTAATGAACTGTGATAAGTCGCGCCAGGCGGCAGAGAACCGGCTGAGTGATATGTTGCACCAGCCGGTAAATGCGATGGCGAATTGTAATATGTTGCACCTGCAGGTAAACTCTGTTGGGGATAACTGGATTGTACACCGTGCACATTAGTACGCTGTAGCGGAGTGTGTGAGCCACTGCCAAAGCCTGTTGAATTTGCTCTTGGCCTATACGTCTGCGCCGGTGTCATCGTACCGCGATAATTATTAGAGGCGGCAGGTGCGCTGGGATTGTATGTTTGCGCGGGTGTCATTGAGCCGCGGTTGACCGTGTTTGTTGCCGCGGAATAATTCGGTGGCGGTGCACTTGGCCTGTAGACTGAGGATGAAGCGGGCGCCGAAGCTACCGGTGCAGTGGCTTTGTAGGCTGGTGGTGGCTCGTGTATATTAGTGCGCGCGCCGCCCGATGGGTTAGAGGGAGAGTATGCCGGAGGTGGACCTTGTGATTTGGGCACATTCCAACCGATAGGTGCTGACGTAGCCGCCGGACGTGACTGCGTATGGCTTGTTACAGAGCTCTGCGGTTTGGGTGGTGCCGAATAGTGGTTGCCACTGTAGCTGAGTTTTGTTGCATCCGAATGTGAGTAGGACGGTCGCGATGCGGACGCGGATGAGTGTGAAGTGTAGCCACCGCCATAAGAGCTGTGCGACTGCGATGACGTGCGACGTGGCGTGTACGAGCTGCTGCTGCTGCTGGAGCTACGTCGGCCGCTGCTGTAAACACGTTTCGCATCCGCAAACAAGCAATTGGATAACAGCAGGCAACCGATTGTGATGCAGTAAAGCCTCAGGTATGCCGGACTCATTTTTGGCACCTTGAAATAAAGCACAGTGTGCGCTGGTATTCACTATTTTTTCTGAAAGAAAGGAGAGAGAGAAGTGCACAGATCAGTTAGCGACGTTGCAAATGCATTGCTGTTTTATTAAAGAAATTTACAAACATTTTGTAATCTAAAAGAGTTTCTTTAAAAAATGGTGTTCATGATGATAATGATGACATTGAAGATATGAAGAAATGAATGACAATGCGGCGAGGTGTGGTTGAATTATCTATTACTGGCTTATTACTACGCAGCTTATTATTGAGGGAGGCATCGTAGCTTTAAGACATCGCTTTCAATCAATGAAGCTTCATAGCTTCATCTACATACATTTTAATTTACTCCGCATTTTTCGAAGAGTCAATTTTAAATTCATTACCTTAACTAATCTGCAATTAACTTAACGGAAATACTTAGAATTTTTGAGCCAGAAATTCACACGTTTTTGTAATTGTATTGTATTTATTGTATAATAAATATATTTTGAAGCTCCGTTTTTCAACAAATCTCGTTTTTTATACTTAAAACATGTGAATTTTCGAATTTTTCTTTTCAAAACTTTTTATCAAAAGCATAGTTGAGATTTTAAATTAATTTGTTAATTCCTATTCCTATTACTAGTAAATATAATTCCTGTTACTAATTTTTATTCGAGAACGAAATTACGGATAATAATGTCGATAATGACGCATTTTAGAATAGCAATTTTTACATTAGCAATTAGTTCTCAGAATTGATAAATAATATTACCACTGACAATGACTGAATAAAGTAAATTCCAGGCATTAATTTTAGCAAGTTTCTACTGACGAGTATTTTTATCATAGATATTATCTATGTTTATATCATCTTTGACATTAGGGTGGCACAATATTTACTGTATATTCAAAAATTTTTCTTGTACTTTTAGTGCTTTCTATAAAACTGTATAATCATCAGCAAATCTAATAAATATTTCAAGTTCTTAAATAGTCTCAATTACCCAACAGTTTTACTACGCAGAGAGCTACAACAACACAGCTTTAAACATTGAACGTATGCATGTCTGTTTGTATGTGCGCACTTCCCTTGTGTTTACAATTTATTTAGTTGTCACTTGTCAGTCATAATTAAGATGAGTGCTTTTGAAAACAAATAGGCCGCGGCTCAATGAGTATTTGCGCACGAAAAGTGCGCGCCGGAATTCGCTGGTGCCCGCAATTTACTAAATTATGTTTTCGGTTTGTATTTGATTTGTGTACATATTTGTGACTAAACTTATCGCATAGTAAAATTGTTGATTTTCGCGCAGAGAAACGCCTACAGTTATTGCAACTGGCAGTGTGTATATGTGTGTGTGTGTGTCTATTTGAATCCATTTGGTTTAATGAAAAGTGGTTCTAAATTTAGTTGAATGTGATACACAGAAGTATTAATAAAACGCAATTGATATATTTATATGCAAGCGGCAGCATGCTATAGCGAGGCAAACACACACACACACACATAATTACTGTTATTAAATTTCAGTTGAATTTTGAAAAAATATTTTTTAACTTTGGTGTCGCGCATCAGTTTGATATTATTGAGTTAAAATTTCTGTTCCAAAATACAAACCACAGTCAGTCAACATAGAAGCCTGAATTGTACAATTACAACACAATAACATATTATTCATCCATCTACTACACAATAACAGCAACCAGTTAATGCGTCACTAATGAGTCATTAGGCTGGTGGTGCCATATCTGAAATGTAGCAATAAAACCGAATACTTTCGCGGGAACCATATACATTTCGCGAATAAATTATGATGAAATACAAATTTTACTATAGATTTGCTTTATAAGGAAATGTTTATGTAGGCTTTTAATCCATTGCGTAACGTAATTACAAGCGCATTAAAGAGTGTTAAAGTAACTGTACTTTAACGAGATGTGTGCATCTCCCACGTGAAAAAGCAAAAATTAATTCCCCATTTTAATTGTATTAAGTTTACACCATATACTCATACACTTCGCATTTATTGGCAAGCTGCCTAACGGGCTCTTTCAGCGAGCTTGTCTATTTGTTCGCGTGCATATCGGCCTGTCTGCCGGTGTCTATCAGCTAACCACTCTTTTGTACTTGAAGTTACACTCGAGTGGTTAGTTAAATGTGTCAGTGATTAATGAGAATGTAGCGCGAGCTGTTATGAGTACCTACTCGAAGTGAACAGGTGAGAGACATCAATCGAAGGCTGTCAATTGTAAAGTGCGAAAAGAAGTTATGAGAAATGAGGAAACAACATCGAAGCTACATACTTTTGTATGATTTTGTCAAAAATTTCTTATTACATACATGGCATGCCAGAGGACATTACAAAAAAAAAAAATTTTATAAAATAAAATAGCGGTTTCACATGCTGGCTAAGGACATTTAATAGACAAAATGAAAATATTCGGTATTTTGGCGCTGCAGTTCTATAAATTATTGTAATTATATTTTTAATAAATTAAAAATTAAAACCGATTATTTTAAGATCATTATGTATTTTGTTTTTATAATAATAAAATACTGCCGTCTTCGATTCGCTCCTGCTCTGCTAGCTATATTCGTGCCAGCACTTTTTTGTCAAAAAATATGCTTCCGAAAGCAACAACAAAGTTAAGCAGTTGAACTCAACACAAGAAAGTATGCGAATACCTTATTCAAGTGGCTTGCTATTCTATTTATGGCATTATATGGAAATATATATTTCATTTGCTTGTTCGTTTCGCAACTCTCCAAGGTGTGACGAACTGAAGATGGCTATCGAAAATTTTCAGTACCAAATTTGCTATAAAATAGGCATTTACTATTTTTCTAATAAAAGAAGCATCAGAAGCAATACTGAGGCTTTTGCGTTAAATTTGTTCAGCCCTTATTGGTAATTTTTCTAATTAAGCACAAAATTCCTGATAACATTACCGTGAGCACATTGAAATCATTCATTTTAAACAAGCCGCAAACAAGATACGCTTATCAGCTGCACAAGATCAAATGTCAATTTGGAATATCGCTGAGACTTCGGCTGAAATTTACATGAGTAATGCTTTTACAGAAAAAATAAATAAATAAATAAATCAATTTATAAGCAGAAACAAACGAACTAAACAAAAAACGTGTTTATAACTAGAAAAATAGACTCATGTATGGAGGATGGAAATTAATGATACTCATATATATATAAATAATACATAATATATATAATTATTAATATTTACTATAATAAGCATTAAAGTATGAGCGGAGCGAAAAATTATCAGTTCTGCTTACTTATTTATTTGCCATTTCTGAATTGAAAAATTTTAAATATGCAAAACGAGTTGAGTTTTTTTGAAGAGCTTGCTTCAAATTGGCTGCAATTTCCATCTTTTGACTAGACTAAAATCTTCTTTCTGACCAATTTATTAATAAAGCCACAATTTGGATTTCGAACATATGTTGGGTCTATATAATATTTTTTTTTTAATAAATCTTTGTGATAAAACTTTCAAGCCCTATTATATTATTTATATATATATATATATTATATATTTTTAAAGTAGAATGCCTGGGAAAAGGTTCGAAAAAAAACGCAAAATCGCGAGACAGATTTGCGTAATAATTTGAAAAACTTCTTAAGTAATAAAATAATTAATAGATTTCGCACAATGTTTACACCAATTTGTTTCGCAGGAGTTTTGTATTTTTTTTTTAGGGAAATGAAGAACTTGCACATGGAAGTAAATATTATAACAAACTGCTGTCGTTCTCATTGCAATGTCTAGAGACTGTACATATGTATGTAAAACTACCTGTCTCAGTACATGTGTCCTTTAAATATTTGCAAATTCACTTTCAATTTGTAAACATATATATTTTTTATAATTATTCAATTTAAAAAATTTTATTTATTTTGTTATTTAGTATTTTTTGTATATTTAGTCATGCAAATCATTTTCAAAATGATCAGCGAACTATCGCTATCGCCAATACCTTTTAGAGTGAAATTTTACAGAAACATACATATGTACACTTATACTGAAATATTCTAGAAAATATTTGTATTTACGTATTAGCTAGCGGATCGTACAAATAGACACATCCAAAATCCAAAAGAGTACATAAATTCAGCGGAGGGAGCGACCTTTTAATTAATTTGATAATGCATCTTTAATAAAGTACATATGTATATCTTTTTCAAATATGACAATTTGAACATTTTATTAATTTATTTGACCTTCGGCGAATTTTATAAAGAAGTACACTTGCAATGACACAACATATCACAAATTATATCAACAACAACATTGTTGTTTTATTATTGCGTTTTGTGGCAATATTTATGTACCGAAAACCGGTAGTTTTAAAATTTATGCAAAAATAAATGAAATGCACTGCAAACACTTACATGAAACTCGATTCACTTGTTTTTTATGTTGTTTGGTGTCTATAAAAATCTGGGCTTGAAGCACGCTTCGCACTTTCCACTTTTTCAAGTTTCCACACTTTCCACGAGTTTTGTTGCTTCCTGCTTAGGGTTTTGTGTTCGCTCTGTTCAAAGCTGGCGAGTAAACTAAACTTGAAATTTTTGCGGGCAGTTACTGTTGGTGGACCTAGCTCTATTCAGCTCAGCATATGCATACGAACATACAGACATAGCTACGTATATGCTTGGTACGTTTGTCTGTAATTAGATGATCGTGTTTGTTTATTTTCATTGAGGCGATTCTGCTTTCATTGTTATTATCATTTATTAGTTGTTGCTTTTGGCATACGAAATCAGCTTAGCCGATGTGTGAGTATGATAATGGTATGTGCGCGTGTATGTGGATGCAAGTATCAATTCAGTTGCAAGCACCGGTTGGTACAAACGTCAAAGCGGGAGCAAAACAAAACACCAGATGAGTCGCATTTTCAGGGTTACAAGTGACTAGTTCGAATGTCGTTTTGAAGTCTATTTAGTAGTTAGTTAAGTTGTTGTTGAAAAGGTGTTTCGGAACGCAGAAAATTACAGAAGAGAGCAAGAAGTCAAGAGCGAGAGGGCAGAGAGGGCAGAGAGAGCTCTGATGTTATCTGCTAGTTTTCCATTGTTACGCTCTTCGTGAGAGTAATTCTCTCATTTTTCGCTTTCTTCTTCTTCCTTCTAGCTACTTCTAGTAGTAAAGAAACTGAGCAATTGAGGAGCACATTTTGGGTTAATATAGATTTAAACTATTTTTAAGATTTAATATAATAAATATAATAATTTTAATAAAAAAATCAGAAAAAATTATTCTAATTTTATGGAAGTCTTCTATGGATCTTCGTAGCTCTGAATTTTGATATAACAAACAAAATACTTAATTTTAATAAAATATTAGTTCTTTCTTCAGCAAAAGTAACTATGAGGATTGTTACAGAAACTAAAAACGTTGCTAATAAATTGTGTGATGAACATAGCAACCAAGACAAAAAAACAAAACTTTAAGTTCGTGATATTTTTTAAGTTAAATGAAAATTACTATAATGGCTTGAAATGCTTAAATCTTTTGTTATTGGAAGAACTTTAAAAATTTTATTTATCTTCGCTATCTAAGTAATTTGGCAACCCCTTTTTATTAGATTTTAATTTTACTTACATTTTCTGTTAAAATATGCTAAAATTGAAATGAAATAAAAAAAAAAATATTGTCGAAATATATGTTTCATATTAAAAAATCTCCATTTATTTATTTTTTGTGAGTAAAGCTTCAATAGTTTGCCATTCAAAAATTTACAAACTTTATTTTACAACTATAGATTATAGATACGTTATTTAGGTTTTAGCAAAAAAAAAATATGTTTAAGTTAAGGCACCTTTGGTTGTTGTCACTACATCAACACTAATATCACCAGCGATCGGTCCCATGGAGGTGGTAGATGGCGCAGGCGGCGGTGGTGGGGCTGGGAAGCAAATTGTTTTCTGTATAACAACAACATTTTCCGGTTTGGCCGGATCGGTTTCATTGAAGCTCCATGGCATACAAATAATGCCATTTGATGGCGGTGTTGCAGGCGGTGGCGCTGTGGCTGACGGAAGTTCGAAAGTTGCGTTTTCTGAGGTGAGTTTCTGAGCACTTACGGTAGGTGGATTTTTGAATATGGCCTCGGGTGTCGTTACGCCATTTGGGATCAGTGTATTATTGAGGGGTGCCAACGATATTTCAGTGTCTGTAGGCCAATAATGATATTGATCTGTAGGAAGGACTACACCTGTTGGAATCGTTTGGTTTTCCACTGTTTGGTTTCCATTGTTGGGCTGTTGTTCATAGCGGTGGTGGTGGTGGTGGTGGTGATGGCGATGTCGTGTAATACTTTGGCCCACGAGATAACCCAAAACAAAATCTGATGAATCTGAAGAGAATTTTAAAAATATGTATAAAAGTGTATTTCAAATCAGAAAAATTTATTTAATACTATATCTTTCCCCAACTAATTACCATCAGTACTAGTGTGTCGCGGCGGCTGTGCATAGTACACAGCATTTACTGGAAGGCTGGAGGGTTGTGTAACGTACACATGACCAGGTGGCAATTGGTGGCCACCCCAGTTGTGGGATATATGAGGGCTAGCAGCATGGGTGTAGTGATGCGAAACACCCGAGCTAGTGGGATACCAACTATGGCTGTTGTACTGAACCTGTTTACCAAAAGTGGTGTGGCTGTTGTGATTTACATGTGCTGTATCCGAGTGAGTTTGAGTCTTGTGGCTATTGGAGCTACTATGGCTGCTCGTACTTTTGTGATGACTGTGACGGTGTCGCGATCGATGTCTTGCAAACTTTTCATCAACCCCTTGTGCTGCAAGCATTGTGTTCGTGTATGAGGTGTGCACTGGCGAACTGCTAATGATTTTACGTCGAGAGCCGCTACCACCAGAGGAGGCATGTTTCTTGTGCGAACGTCTATAAAAGGCGGAACCTAATGAACCGCCACGGCCGCGGCCACCTCGCGCCTCTGTGATGACCACAGTCGCACACAGTGTAAAAATCGCTAGAAGGCAAATTAATTTGAGTGACATTGTAAATTTGTGCATGCAAATAACCTGAACGAAACTCCGTTTGTGTCTAAAGCTTCATATCTTTTGATTATTTCAGGCTGAAACAAGGCTTTCCGACTGCTGCGGTACGCAACCGTAAGAGTCGATGTGTAGAATTTAACTACGACCGAAACTTGCTGGAGAAGAAATGAAATTCAAATTAATGGCTGCTAGAAGTTGCGCTATATTCGGCAAGATGAACTCGATGCCAGATCTTTCGTTCGTAATTTTGAAACATTTTTGGAAGATACTGATTACCTATTTATTCGGAGGCTAGATCTACGCCTTTCAGTATGTTGATATTAGAGATAGATCTGCTATTAATATCTCTCGGGAGTCGGATCAATACAGAATTTTGGTTATGTTTAGAGTGTGAGGGGTAATGCCGCCAGATAATAAGAGACTCGACGTTTTTTTCATTAGAATATACCTCAGAAATATAAAATAAACCTCAATGTTTGGTGTGCCAGATTTAGTTCTCGGTAAATATTCTCTAGAGGACCGCGCTATGTTTCGATTAAGGGCTCGTGTATGTGTTCATTTTGTAAACAGTCCAGGTCAGAAAAGATAAGATTATGTAGCTCAAAAATTCCTACAATTATGAGGGTAAAATTTAAATCACTGGATGTAGAGATATAAAAGAGCTTTAGACTGCTCAACAATTGAGTGACTTAAGTGCATATTAGACAGATCCAGTGTACTCGTACTTATTAGGGAGGTCCAAAACAATTCTAATAATATGCTTTTATTGTTTTGGGTATATTAGAGTATGTATTTAAGTATAAAGGGAAGAATTTACGAAATCCGTATCTCTTTGTAAGCCTTTGAGCTAATTGATGAAATGGCTCTACCGATTTTAATGAAATGTTTAATGGATGTTAATTGCTGTTTCCAGCTTTAGAAGAAATGAAGAGTGTCTTGGCTTGAATCTATGATGAAATCGCAAGAGTTTATTTGATTTCACTTAAAGCCACGGTAGTCATTGCTCTGCTATTCACTGTTTTCTTACAACACACGCAGCTCACACACTCTCTCAACATATGTTCTGATTATCATTATCCTTTTTTGAAATCCATCAAAGATTCTCGATCTTACTGGTGTTAGCGTAGTTTCACAAGAGACCTACATATGTTATTGTATATTGAATGAAAATTTGGAACAACAAAAAATGCATGCTAATAAGGATCACCCTAATACAATTACGTACGTCAGGGTAGGAGACGCAGTTTCTTTTGTATTCGCAATTTTCAGATCGAGAGTTCCATCTGCCAAATTTCATGGATTAATATGAGAGTTAGGGCATTGTGGATATGTATATGGTATATATACTTGTACATATAAACAAAGAAATGTATATATACAATAATAGCTTAATAGCTCAATTTAGTTCTCAAACATGTAAGCTCCATAAGCACTTATTGCTTTAAAAGACGTGACCTGTAGGCTGGTGCAAGCTGTTCATCAAGTCCAGTTTATTTAGTGTCGTTCAGAACCACCCAGCGTGCGAGAATGAATCTTTAAATAAGATGATAATTTAATTTGCGCCATAAAATAAATGACAAAATTGAATTAATCTGCTCATGCAATGTTTTTTTTTATCTGCATACATATCTGCACATGTTTTTTGATTTTCTTATATAATATTTCTTAGAGTCTCCTTAAGAATTTCAAGCAGACGCTTTAAGCAAATGTAGATTGATTACCATCAACACCATATATGTATTTATTACATATTTAATCTCAATACTTTTTGCGAATATTATCAGCATAATTCTATGTTCCTAGGTACAATGGTACATTAATTACATTTCGCAATACCTTATCAAGCGGTGGCATTCAGGTTTACGCTTATCATTTATTTACAAAGTGCAGTCGAAATACGTTTTAAATAAACAGTTTTTCGATAATATTGAAGGGCGGTCACTAATACATATTCATAATATTTGCTTAATTTAGACGGATGTGGGATAGGCACTTATTTTTCTAGCTTCTCGAGTGTGTTTACACGCCTTCTTACTTTGAGGCGTAACTGTAGTTAATTTTGATGTGTGTTTTCTCGCTAATTTCGGTTCCTAATTACCGGTTATTAAACAAAATAAGCTTTTTATGACACTATTGTATATAGTTTGTAAGCATAAACAAGTTTCAGAAAGAAACTTGAGGTTCCCTTACTCTTTTGTTGGACCTTCTATGGGAGCTTAGAACTATTGGCTTGTGCTGATAACAGCAACACCATTGATCTAAAAAATCATGTCATTACATCAAATTTCTCTTAATTGCATAAAGAGATAAAACGAATCGGATTGGTGGTGAGCAGAAGCAAGAAACAACAACGCCACTGTGGACAGTCTAATTTCCAGAAACAATGAAGCACAACGTAATGGAACTGTTGCAACTTGCGCCACGACCTAAAGGGAACATGCAACTGATAAGAAAATTCTATTTTTATACCAGATATGGAGTTATATTTTTATGGACCTCAACTGTTAAGGAAAATGTTTTCAATAGCAGCTACTGACGGCCGATAGAAGTCCACGCCACACATGAAAGATCAAATTGAGAAAAATAATTACATCTTTCCACATTTAGAGCAGTTGCGCTTAATTTAGCTGTGTTTTGACAGATTCTTCAATTCAAAAACAGAATATATATTGATATATTGATTGATATATTTGCTAAATAATATCAATGGATGTTGCAATGTATTAATGTCGTAATTATATTTACAAGGTTTTATTCTGTCCTTTGAGGAGTAAAATAAAGAAATTTCCATGGAATTCGAAAGAAGGAATACAAGAGGAAAGGAAATGCTTAATACACCACCATTCACAGCATAGTAAATAAGCTCTCTGGGTGAACACGAAAAACCGCTTAGCCATATTTTTTCCTATCCCCAAACACCCTCCCAAGTGCGCAGCGCCAACCGCCTGAAGACCTTGTTCGGCAATTTAATGCAATGCTTCACTTCCTGCACAAGTGTTGACAAATTGCTGTTGTCAGATTTATGGCCAATTATGAGCGTGTTATATTTCACAGCCACCTTAATGGCAACACAAATGAAATGAATGAGCAAAACTGGAGCCTGCCGCGCGGATTCGAGGCGCTGATGCAAGTCGCAAGTCGCCAATGACCATCGGTAAGCACACGCATACATATATATACATACGTGTGATGGTAAAAAATTGTGTTTTTGTTCATTGAGCATGATGTATGCGTAGGCGTTAAGCTTGTAAGCAAAGTTTGTGTACAAGATCGAATACTTCACTGGTAATTTTCAGCCATTACGGTATTGTTTGCGCGGGTGCGGGGTGCGAAGTTGGCTAATGGGCACAGTAGTGACGCTGCTTGCATTTAAGAACATGGTGGGCTTGCCTAACGGAGCGACGGAGAATTTCACGCGGGAGGCCATATATGTACTTAAGCTAAGGCGTAGAAGCTCAATATCAAATAATTTTTGTATTCAAGCAGTCGAATGCTCTGTTATATAAATAATTAAATTCTACTGAGGGATTGGATTTTGCAATTTGAATCCGACAGGACACTTTTGAGTGTTAATATACCGCCTAAAAGTATGCAACGTCACACCCCCAGCCCGATTTTAGTACTGATGCAAATGTAGGCTTAGTATTACTAGCATCCTTATTGAGACTTTTTACATTTGCGACTTTATTTATTAAAGATGTATCACACTTTTGGACGTTTTAAATTGTTGCCCAAGAGGTAGGTGTGGTTATTTTTAATATTTTTCTCGCATTTGAACATTATATTTTTTATGGAGAAATGATTACATTGATTCCAAGTCAGCCCACCTTTAATACAGTCCAAATTATATGTGGCATTGGCAAACGTACGAACAAGATGGTAGACTATTATCACGTAATCAAATCGGCTCTCTCTCCCCAGTCTCCCTTTCTGATCATTTCCTCATGTAACCTACTTACATATATCACGACTGCTTCAAGATGATACTTTTGAACAATCACATTTCTTGCAATGTATTTATATACGCCAACTTAAGACTGTTACTATTCGTTATATATTATTCCATTTTACGAACTCGAAATGTGTAATAACGACCGTGAGCATTCCTTACAAAGGAACCCTCCAGTTGCAATTGAAATAAGCCCTTTTGCGAGTTGATCTTTATAAATTTATCCGCGAACAGAAAAGGGGAGATAAACGAAAAGAATGCTCGAATGTAGTTAAATAAAGGGTGCTTCTGAAAAAGCTGTCATATACAGATAATATATTAAGTTGATGGACTAATTTAGTTTTTTTTTTGTGTATTTACTGTTATCTTCAAGTTCGCATTCTTTTGGACCTAATTGAAAACAAATTTCAATATAAATAACATATGAATAATTTTGATATCGCCGGCTTGTAGAAATTGCCACAGTTCGGATCATATTCAGAGTATAAAAATTCAACTATTTCCATATTTCCGAATGAATTTAGTAAAATAAGTAGTATAATATAAAAAATTTTATTTTAATTAAAACAATTTGTTTTAAGATTTATACTGATTTTGAAATTTGACCGCCTTGAAAATTTATAAACAGATTTTTTTAATTATATAAAATTAGAAGTCATAAAGCGGTTACTTTGAAATACCCCTTAATAAATTGACGTTTTATTGAAATAATTTTATGGAATATATCTGAAGAAGTACTGGACAATTAAGAGTGCTCCGAATTAAATAAAATTTGCACTTACAATGTAAGTTACTTTGAAACACCATGTATTTTGAACTTATGCAATTAATGTCGAATATATGCATGTTTTTATTCGAGAAATAATCGAAGATTATTGCGGATTAATTTTGTACGCATTCACAGCATATTATCTGCTGCCATGCAGTTGTGCAGCACTGTCGCATTTGTCGAGTTGTTTGGCGATTGTTTGAAATCGCAATGGAAAACGTAAAATGGTAAATTATCTTTAGTGGATTCACAGTATTTATACTTTATTGCGAAGGTATGTATATTAGTGGATCAATAATAATTAAATTTTGTAATAGCTAATAAATGATTTACAAAATAATTATGTTAAGAATTTTTATATACAAATTAATATTATAGAAGTCAGTACCATAAAACTATGTAAAACAGGTCATAGTTAAATACCCGCTGAATAATAATTCATATTATATTTACAAATACTCGAAGGTTTTAAATAATTTATAAATATAATCCTTTTGTGGCACATGAATTTTGCATAAAAAGCAATTATTGCACATTAGGTGTGATCAATGTGCTTTAAGATAACAGATTTTCAAACTAACCAGCCCATTTATGTACTGATTGTAACTGTGAGCCGCCATTAATTGAACATCCTCGAACTTCTGCTGCGCCTAGTGCTTCAATTGTATCCATTGAAGTGAGAATAGTTGCTGTTGTTGCTAAGCGCTATGAATGTAAATATAAATGCGGGTTGTTAAGATTGCCATTAAGATAAGGGAGCACAAAGCATAGTTACAGTTATGAAACTTAAACGACAGCAAAAAGGGCGCAGAAATAAAATTGGTTGCTTTATGTATAATTGTAAGTATTTATAGGAGCACCCATAAACCTAGGCACGCACGTCTTAACAAGCATTAATATAAAAATACCCTTGGATTAGCCAGACAAGGACAAACGAAAGCGCGGTCCTGAATGGCTGAAAAATTTAAAAAACTTTCTCTTGCTATTTTGAGATAGTGGTGAATTCAGTCGCATAAAAAAATATGGAGAAATGTATTTGTTCCCAAATTAGTTTGACCAGCGTTTGTTATGCTTGTGACCTTTTTGCATTTTGTATTTTGAATTGCTGGAAGGCGATTTGAACGAGTGACGTGCCGTTTGGCGGAATGTTACTTTTCTTAGTTCTTTTATTTGCTATTGCATGGAAAAATTGCAAATACCCTGTGAGTAGTTGATGATTTGCGTGGAGTGGTGGGTAATACCCAAATGTAGGTACGTTTTTTTTATAGTAGGTGCCATGTCATGTTGGATGTTGAATATAAGGTTTTGCCTGGAAAACATTAGAATTGTATCTTTCTACCGATCATTTTATCTCTTATTTCACCACTCTTCCAAATGTTCACCACACATTACTTTGAGTATGGTATAAAAGACCTTAACTCACTAACATTAAAATGAAACACAATGGAAACAAACATATATTATCCCATCACGCAATATTTCTCCACGCTGCTATAATTTCACGAGGATGTACATATGTTGAATATTGTGTAAAAGAGCTAGATCGCCAAGGCTCTTTTCCGATTATCTTAACTCCGATTTAACACCACCTCTAAAATTTCGCCATAAAATTAGATGAATATAACACAAAAGACCTAAACTTTCTGACATCGAAATAAACTTGAACGATCTTTAAAACTGGACCTTGGACGTGAAGGGTGACATCTAATTCAATCTCTGTTCGTAAAGCAATTCCTACAAGCCTTCGGCTGGGCTATCACAGCTGGCTCGTGTTTGTCTCCAAATTACACTTGTTGTTTTGGGTTTGGTTAGGATTTCGTGATTTTTTTCTCAGCTTATTAATGAGCTGCAGGGCATATTTGCATTATGTAGGATTTGCCACAGATTTTAGGCAACATAGGAAGTTTCCTTTTTAAATATTTTGTTTTCTGTCTGTATTCTGTTTGTTTTAAAACTTGCTTCTGACTCACGGCTAAGCAAATAACAAATTTTTACGAGACACGAGACCAGCTGATGCCGGCGAAGGATGTGTCAGTTTCCCACTTTTCCCTCTGTTTCCCTGTTCCCTCTGTTGGTTCAAGCAAACACATATATACTCGTACAGTCGCATGATGCGAAGTAGTATGCAGTTGTGAAAAGTAACGGGATTACAGTTACTCTTTGGCTTAATTTATTTTTGAGCTGATAAGAAACATTTATTTGCCACTACACACTTTTTTAAGTTTTCTCATGTTGATTGTCCCTTTTTATTGTCGCTTCACATTTTTTGTTACTTCAATTTGCATTTTTTTTTTAGCGAAAAATTAATTCAAAGTTAGTTACATACTTACTCATAAATGCGCAGACAATCAAAGCGCCTACAATACCAGCAATGAAACTTATTGAGCAGACCCCAACAAAACAAAGCAAGTGAAACAATGAACAATGAATGAAGATTGTGTGTGCTCTTCTATATACAAACAAAATCCGAAGGTGGGTAACGGTATTTTGCGGTGCGGGAATTGTGACGTGAAAGGTCGCTTCGACTGGCACGTATCAAAGAGATACACTAGATTTTCGAGGGCAAATATGGTTGACATTGTGTTGGCGGCAAGGATTTTGGGCCTTGCCACCAACGTACGTACATACGTATTTGGGGTCAACTTAATTATTGTTTGCGAATTAGACGCGCTACAAATTGAGTACATGTTTTTACAGGGTTTCTTTTCTTTAGTTGTAATAAATTTAGTTTGCATACAAAGAATCAGTAAAGGTTCGTGTAACTGATTATTTCTAAGTATTTCTTTGTTACGTTGTTCTCGTTCGCTTTAAAGTTTGATGGTGCGTACACAAAACCCTTAGAAGGGAAATTTGGCTTTTTGAAAGTTTGACTTATTTTTGACTTGGTGGACTGGTGCTCTTCGAATTCATTAAAGCAGGTTTAAAGAGAAAAATTGAAGGATACTTTCTGGTATTACTAAGTTACGTTTCAAATACATATGTATGTTTATATGTATGTCGTCTCCAGGTATATCGAGAATATAAATAATGATTTCGATGAATTAAATTCAATTTTTCGCAGACCTGAATCTGGGCACAAGCAATTTGTTACAAATAGTTGTTACAACCTTTCGAGGTAGAACTTCTACAGCTGTGTTCCTCGTTTCATAAGTTAACATGAATACGATGATGAGAGGATTTAACATCCGGATCTCCATCTTAAATATTCTTATACCCATTTTGGTTACTTGCCTTTAACGTCCTTGCTCAAGTATCAATATAGTTATCAAACTAAACGTAAACTAAATAGTGCTCCTGATATATTGCAACTGTGATATACATTAATGGTCGACTTTAGTTTATATCTCCCCTTAGACCCCATGTACCGAATATGAGGTCCCTAAATTCAGTGAATATGTTTTATGGACGTTGTCGTGGTTTAGTAACAAAAATTCATCTACTTCATCAGTTCTCTTGGCCCCCATATATTCAATATAGTGATTTTTGAACCTCTGTTTAAGTGGTTGATAAAATTAAGTGAGCATAATGTGGTTTGATGTTTGGGATTCCAAGGGGACCTCAGGGGACCAAGGGGAGATTTGGGGAACAAGTTAGGTGGTTCGGGTTTTTATGAAATCAAATCATGGACTTTAGTTAGTAGCATCCTAATATTTATTTAATCAACCATCGGTCAATCAGTCTATCCTATGAATTTAGTTCACGATTCTTCCATATCACTTTTGCGTTAAAGAATCGTCAAAGGATCGGCTGTACAGTTACATATCAGTATTTTGTTTGCATCATTGCACATCGTATTAAATTCGTATTTGCATGCATTCATTTTCGAATTTCGTATTTGCGCAAATATGTGTATTTCAATATTTCATATGCGGCCGGGCAGCTGGTCAAAGTGTGCTTTCGGAATTCCATGAAAACGAAAACTCGCCGAGAACTGCAGCTGACACGCTTTGACATATCCTTTATAATAGCGCATTAAAGCTACATTTTCAGTTGACTGCACACACACATACACTCATGCCGCTGCTAGTGCAAATGTAGATCGAACAAACAGCAAACAAACAAACGGCAAACAAACACACATACACGTTTCTTTCACGAACACAAACATTTATAGCAACGACAGTGATTTCTCACTTCACTTTTGCAACTTCCTTACTCTCTCTCCCTTTACGAGCTGCAAAGATGTTTTCCGCTTCGCCTTCATACACACATACATACATACATACATACGCATTTACATATATGGTGATTGGACTCAGCCCTACCACAGTGCTCGCGGTCGCTTTCGGATCGACTATGACGCGCCGTCGCAAGTGCCACATCGCGACTGTGCTGATGTGCTGGAATTGCACTTATTTTTATGCAATTTCATTTTAATTGATATTTGCACAGAAATCAATGAGAAACAGTCGAACACAAATGAATTCATGTTTGCTTTTAATTTGTTGGCGCCGCTGGCGTATTGGCCACTAGGGGTTATTTGATTTAAATGAAAGCGCGAAATGAGTGCCATTTTAAACGGGAGATTCAGTAGTTTCTCTGTAAGTGCATGTAAATGCATATTTGGCTGGGCTAGTAGAATGTAAGTTTCACAATTCTCACTCTGCTTTAATTAAAATGTAAGTACAACTTAGAAAAAATGTTAATTGTTTTTACTTGAATTATTTAATTAATTACATTATTCATACAAATAAACGATAATTTCCTCCTTTATCCATTCTTAATTTTAAATCTTCATTCTAGTCGAGCTATGCGGAGCATTTTTTATGGGAAGTTTACTGAAAGCTTTTTGGCTAGTTTTCAGGTTGGGGTCTCACTTTTTAAAGAGTGTAAATATGCCTTGATATATTTTAAGAATATCAATTTGAGTATTTCGGGTATTAGATCCACCTCCGAAGTCTCTATAAATACCTTAAAACAATCACAGCTTATCAAATTTTTGTGATTCTGAATGTCAAAGTACAGTTTGCTCTACACATTTCGTGAAAAATCGCAGTAGTAATTGACTTCGACTTTATCCCAAATCCTATAGGTCGCGCTCTTCGAAATCATGTTTAGCATATATCCGACTCGTGCGCGAAACTTACGAACAATATGGTACAGTTTAAACCGCTATATATGTTTTAAGGATTTAGATCCTTTAGATCTTTCGTCTCCTTATCAAGTTCATATGCCACATAGCTTATTTGTTGAAATAGTAAGGCTAAGGAAAAACTATCCTCTAGGGCGTGAGTATGTAGACATGATTATGTACAGACCTGAAATGAAGTTGTGTTATTAGACTTTTTCCTACATATAAATGGAGGTGTGCACTTTATCAGCTATACACTTATTGTATATGCCTACTGAGCTCACAAGGATCAATGAGTCCGCTATAAGTATATATATGTATGGGGTGTTTTATTAAAGGAACAATACTTCATAGAGCGCTAGCTGTCAGACCAGCTGTCGTAAAAAACCTATTTGTTTGGCATTTATGTATTTGGAGTGCTTACAATCCCGTAAAAAATATAGAGCCATTCTTTGCTCCTGAAAAAGTTACGAGCTGAAGTGCCTTGCATACCGAAGGCACTAATAACCAATCTCTTTTAGAGTTGATGAAGTTAAATAGTGAATGATAAATTCAAATTGGGTAGGTTGCTGGAATTCAGCTGAAAGGATGATCCTCATAAGACGTAATCGTGGGAGATGACCAAAATTCTTCGCAAACACAAATAATTACGAACTTATAGAACTGAAATGTTGGAAATTTCATAAAGGTCTCCGTGTTTTAGATGAAATAAAATATTTGCACCTCTTAAAACACCCCATAAATGACGTGCATTTAAGCATACTCCTCAAAAAAATTCAACTTTCAATTAACTGATATACTTAATCAGTATTGCATGTCGTGTTGGAAAGCAATAAATTGAGGAACTTTTATCAGCACACCCTGTTAATAATTTCTTTTCAATATATAATTCAGCGAAATATAAAATCCTTTGACCATACATTTTACAACCAATAATACAACCAAAACAACCAATTGATGTGCAACACACCCTTTTCATCATGCGTGCTTTTTAATATTCACGCCTAAGAGTTCAACTCCTTTATATACACTTAGCGCTGAAGTCAGTATCCTTTGTGGCATGCAACTTAATTAACAGAATTGGGTTGGGCGATTTCTTTTGCGTTCTTCATAACTTGCTTATTAAGTAGTTCGTTGGCAGTCAGTCTGCAGAGTATGGCAATCACCAATACGCGGCTGCGGTCAGCCGTTAAATACATACACACACACACACACACACATACATACACATGCAAATTGTATTGCGATTTTTCAACATGATTAATTAAAAAATCAGAACACGCAAAGTACAAATGAAATTTTGTAGTTGTGTATTATTTTTTGTCATCTTTCGAACGAAGAGTTCACAAGCTTTCTGCTTTTGTAGTGTCTGTGGGGAAGGCGTTGCGGGGCAAGTATGCCTCGGTCGTTAACATAAAGTTGCATGTGTTCTTAGTTTAATGTTTGTGTTATGGGTATTGCAATCGTTTACATTTTTATGGCAGACTAATAAAAGCAAACACCCCTTCCCTGAACTCCAATACATTTTCGTTTGCAAAAACTCGTTTGAGCGAGTTTCCATGTGTGTTTAGATGTGTGAATGATGAATTTTTTTAATATTGGTTTATCGCGTGACGGTTTTATGCTTGACGTCTAATTATTAATACATTTCTTATTAAAAACTATAAAAACTAAGGTGTGTGAAATATGCTTTTAGTATTTTTTTAAGAAGAGCTATTAGCTTCATAAGAGTTATATCCGTCCATGCCTGTTGTATGTGTTGTATGTACTAACATATGTATTTTCTGTGTGACTAATAAATGGCAATGCGATTAGGCGTTCCTGATATTTTGTGCTTTCGAAGAAAGGTGTGTTATACTGATTAGAAATGTTTCTACTCGTAAGAAACATCGCATTCATTATTTTAAGCTAAAAAATATAAATCACGTATTTATGTAGGAGAAATATATTCGAAGAGCCATTTGTCATATACATGTTGGGTTATTTCTTATTTTGATGAGTTTATGATTAAGTTCGATTAATTACAACAAGAATTATAAGAGTAGTTAGAAAAATTATTGAAGTTTACTTTTTGAAAATCAAGTGAAAATTTGGAGGATCTGTCCAGGACAAGCGCCTAAGTCAGAAACTTTTATATTCCTAAAAATGTAAAATGCTACGCAATTAATCCTTAAAATAATATACATTGTTTTAGTGCTAAAAATGTTTTCTATTTATAAGTATGTGTTACTTCAACTTTGTCGCTTGTTTTACATTCTATGGTTTCTCCAAACTCCGAAAACTCCGAAATAATTCCGAACAAAAACCACGCGCAATCACGCACAACCACGCCCATGGCTATGTCATCAGCAAAAAGTATATTTTACATTTTCCAATTTGAAATTTACTGCCTCCAATAATCATATATGCATGAGCATAAACTGGCTTGATTATTTTCAAATATATAATTTATCTAAATAAATATTTAAATAAGTCCCATTTCCGCCCACATCCATGGTTATCACATTAAGTCCCATTGATTTGTCAAACGCTACCAATTTCGTTAATGAATTTCCATAAATAATTGTAAGTGAACTCATTTGAATGTTCAAAAGTTGATTTTATTGTTGCCTCACTGCCTCCCTGCCGCAACTTCGAGCTCCACATCCCGACAACCGAATAATCGCAGGTACGCATATGCGTTCCGCATTCTAATCGCGTTTGCGTTGTAAAACGGGAGGATGGCAGCGCGCGGTTTGTGGTTTGGTGTGCGTTTGTGTGTGCATGTGTTTAGTGTACCCGTGATCCATGTCACGTCAGCTCCTGTATCTACGAATGATGTTTAAGGTTTTAAACTAAGTATAACTCACTGCTCTGCTAGCAATAACAAGCTATGAGAATCGGCTTTCGTGCAGCTCTTTAGATACGCAGAAAATTGATATCACTGCCATTTGGTACGCAATTTTACAACTCCCCACCCTCCCGTCTGCGCGTTTCAGAGTGTCTGACGTCTATTTGGTTGCTCCAAGAAGTCACTATATAATTTGGTTCTTAAGTCATATTGCTCACACTTTAGTGCAACATGCAGACTTGGAGTGTATGGAAGTCGAGGAGCTCGAAGCCGAGATGGCAGATCAGGTGGAGGTAATAGATTGAAATCTCAACACGCGCGACGTGACAAGTATTTGGCGTGAGTCTGAGTATGTCTACTTTTCATTATGCCAAATGTGTTTTCTAACCTGCATGTAGGTGTGTGTGTGTGTGCTCCGTTAGTTAGAGATATGCACGACGATTTTACATATGCAACTAACGCTTCCAATAACTGGGATGGCTCTGCGGTGCGTTCATGACACGCAGCTATATGGACCTTGCCACCTGACAAATGACATAATTGAAAAGTACAGCAGCACGCAACATCAGCGGCGGCAAGTGTCTGAGGCATGCCGCTTCCTCGTTGAATATAAAATTTGCTCCATCAAAAGCAATCTCATGTTGTTAATGTTATCCTTTATCCTTGTTTATTCCTTAACCTGAAGCCGTCAACTCCGAGCCGTCAAAAGAGGCAGCGGTAAGTATACTTGGGTTTGTGTATTTGTAAATCTGGCTTTTTGGTAAACAGTAAATATATGTATCTGAATTTTTCCATTCATTGGTGCTCAAGCACGCAATCCTTTTTAGACATAGTAATTATGTCATTAAGTTTAGTAATTTGCACATCATTTTATTTATCTTTTTTACAAAATGTTGGAAAGAAGTTTTATTCAATTTCTTAACTGTGTTTCAAATGTTCTTTTATCAGGTCTTATAGAAGTTGAGGTTTTTGTGTTGTACGATGCGATTTAAGTACCATTTAAATACTAGACTTTTCTACTCCATGTCATCTGCCTTTATAATAGATGCCTTTAGAATGCCTTTACAATTATTTTATGATATTACAGCTGCAACATTTTTGGGATCGGTTATCCGTTAATACCGTCCACTTTTAGCCATATTTTTGTATCTGTGAAATTACTGATCGATTTGGATCAAATTTTGCTTGTGACGTTTTAATTTCTTCCACAACTGGGCGCAATGTGATGATGGGCGAGAAGCGACTACAATGACGCCCACTTTCCGTGGAACACTATTCGGAATGTAATCAGTTTATTTTTACTTAGAAATGACCAAAATAGAATTTAGCATAAATAAGTATAAATCAATAATAATATGTGAGTTGATTTCATTATATGCTAGCATAAATCGGTCAAAATTTTTCCACATGTCCCATATACTGAAGTTATGTCTGCTTTTTATACTGTTCCGATCAAATTTACACCGTACTTATCGGTCCGAATGTGTGATATATTATATAGTATAAATACAAAGATTTTCGTCCGTTTGAAGTTCAACTATTATTTTATACCGCCACCAACGTTTATAGTCCTGGCTGTCTCGAGTAAATGAGTCTAATTGAAATTTCCATTAATGAGTTCCAATTATCCATCCACTTGAATCAACCATTTCTTAGATTTATGGAATGCAGAAGTTTTATTCTCAGTCTGTGTTTCTCACTATCTCATAACTCACTCTTAGTACTAAGTAATTGTGTATGTTGAAATGTTAATTTTTATAACTTTTTTTTTAGAACTTTTCTTAAATTGCACAAAATTATGTAAAACGCTTTATGTATACTTCCTAAGCGGCAAACAAAACATTTTTTTCCAGACCATCAAAATATGTATGATATACACTGATTATGCATATCAAAATTTTTTGAGGGCTGTGATTTGTGTGGTTGTTATTATTTTAGTAGTGACTTTAATACTCCCTAGTGTGCAGGAAAGCTAAAATAAACGCCAACAAGGCAACAACTTGCCGCTGAAAAATCCCCCGCCGAGTAGATTCACTTTTTTAAATTGTAAATTTGACACAACTCCTACTCCAGAGGCGTAAATCACATCATAAACTTATAAAGTGCTAAAGATGAAGTGTTGCGAGAGAGTGAAATGACGCGTCGTGGTGACACACTACTACTTGTGCACTTGGATTTGTACCCAGTAGGGAGGTATGTAAGTGCTTTACAATTAGATTCGTTTTATAATGGTTCAAATAAAAATTTAATTTTATCAAGTGAAAATATTTTAAGAAAAAATTGTCTACGATTACTTAATCCTGTGAGGTAAAATTTATAAGATTTTCATGTTCAAAAAAAAAAAAATGTAAATATTATCGTCTCGGAAAAAAGCTCCACCTATACTCTCGGATCCATTTTAAGACATCTACTCGGCTGTGTGAAAAATCTGTTATCTCTCGAACTCCCTTTCTATCTATCATCTTCTACTATCTATCATCACTACACTAGTATGAATCACATTCTAAAGTAATATTACTATTACTCCTCACTCAATGACCCATTTCATAATCTCGTAACTGGTTCTATATAAAAATAGAAGAGTTAGGTAAGTGGAACACAAAGTTCGTTAAACCGAGAAATATGTTGAGGGCTTAATCAGGGAATATGTATATATTGGTGTATGAGAGCCAGTTGCCTGTTTGTATGTTTGAAGTGATAACAGAACCATACGAAGCTCGGTGTGAAAAATTCATACTGTTGACAATGACTTTTGTACATTTCTAATAACACTCGCAGACCTCACCGGTTCACTGGCTGGAAGCTGGCATACATATATACATACATATGGGAGACAACGCAAGATCAGATTTTCAGGCGACGAAGTGACTCACATTCTATGTGTAAACATCAATTTACATAGACATCAAGTCGTTTATATATACTTTGTATATTTTTCTACTAACATATACATGTATGTATGTGTGTATGTATGTATGTTTAGGTACTGATATATAATATGTGTGTTGGAATAGTCGGCTGTTAGGGCATGGTTTATAGAAGCAGCTTTACATGCTCATTACATGCAGATTGGTGGAGGGTAAACACCTGAGCGGAGCATCGACATTGGTGAATGTCTTCGGTATGTATTTACACACCAATGTAAATTATTGTAAGATTTAAACACATTTATGCGCATTAAGCAAGCAAACAGCTTTGGCTTGGTATTTGAGCAGGTGTCCGTATGTATTTGTATTTAATTTTGAAGTTGTTTGTATACCTCAGCGTTGACTCTTAAACCATAAACGTACTTCCGCACTTAGTTGGAGTTATACAAAGCTTGTTGTGCTGAGTTAAAGGGGGTTGAAAAATCAGACAAGAGATAATAATGAAAAAAGTAAATTTCTATCAGCACACTCGCACACACAAACATTCAAACTCGTGCATATATGCCCGACTAATGAAGCAGAATGTCAGACTAGCATGCATACGTTTGTTGTATCAAAGGATTTACACGAGTGCTGACAACAATACACACCTGCACGAAGTACAAAACGAATGCGCACACACTGAGCACGGAGAACTTTTTCCATTTATGCAGGTTTTTTTTTTTGCTGTTTTCAGTACACTTTTTTCGTTCTCGTTTTCAAAGGTTTTGCTTCAACTTTTTTGCTCGTGCACCGGTTCGTCTCGTAACTTTATTACAATTCATAACTCTTACTTTTTCCTTTCCGCCGTGAAGACGTCGACGCATATCAAAAGGTTCTTCAATTAGAGGTTTAATTAAAAATGAAAACTTGCTTGAAAGGCGTTGAAGCCTTAAGGCTTAAGAGCGTGTGACCACTTACAGTTTCATATTTCAAATTTTTAAGGACTCGATGCGGGGCACAGAGCGAGTGAGGCGATAAATTATGGAAAAGCGATTTTGGTGTCTCCCAGCATTTAATCTCTGCCGAAGAAATGCAGGAAGATAAATTTGCACAAAAAATTATGAAAGCCTGTAGCAACATTTAATGAACTTATGATGAAAATAGTTAGAGGTTAAATGAGAATCGGGAAATGAGAAGTGGGTTAGCTGAAATTATAACTAACGAGAATTGTTGATTGCGAAAGCGTTAATGCATATTTCTCCCCATTTCATCACGATCTGAAATAATGATTTATAACTGAAATAAGAGATCTGATTTTATGATCACACAATTTTTTCGAAAAATATTTCAGGAAGATCCTAGCTCTCTTTTTACTATTTTCAGAAATTTTTACATATAGTCTCAAAAGTGACTCCAAAAGATATTAAGCTAACCCAGCCAAATAGACTATAGCAACAGTATAAAGTCTCATCATATCGAATTGTCATATGCATAAAATAGAGATTGGTTAACAGAAAACGTTAATTTTTGCGACCTTGCGGGAGAGACACCTGAGCATCTACTCCTTGGAGAGGAGGTCCTTAGATATATTCGCAAGAAAGGCACGCCTTCCCTATTGCATAAAGCATGCATTTATTAGGCTTCCATTATCCGCTGAGACTGTATGAGGTGATGTGATTGAGGGAAGGCATAAACATCCATCTATGCGCTTGATAGGTTTCTTCTGTGATATAAAATTTTGCTAATTAGCCCGGCCAACAGAGCCTTCCGAAACGATTTGATTAACAATCTCAGCAGCTACAAGTTTAATAGCTGTTTAATTACAACAAAATGTAAATATAATTTTTGCCAATTAAAGCAACTCTCTCTTCAGACACATTTAATTTGTTATGCACGCGTGAAATCAGTTCTACTATATATATTTATTCACTTAATAATTTTGTATTACAAATCATCCTCCGTCAATGTGAAACAATACTGAAATTTACCGGCTCATAGAACTCAAACAAATTTTATATCCTATAAACACAGCTGAACAGTGAAAGACAAACAATCAACTTGGAAGCATTGAATGAGTCTACATGTGTCTTTTGGCTGATGCTATATTACGAATATTCTTGATACTCCTTACGGTCGTAAAGTAGCTTTTTGTTTACTTATATTTTGCGGTTACAGGTCTTGGAGTTAGTTATTGCAGTTATTATATGCGCCTGTCGCCACATTCCGTTCATTGACAAGTGCCAGCTAGCAACCCCTTGAAAGCCATTACACAATTTTTATTGCAATCTATAAATTTTATTTACAATGTAGCTTCAACGAAAACTCTCCGTTCATATATATGGACATTTAAACCTGTGGGCTACACACACATACGCACAACTGACTGAAAAAAACGCAGAGCCCTTTCGCTTTACAATTACATACATTTTCATATATGTTTGGATGTTGTCTCGTTGTGTTGTTGTTGCTGTTTGTTTATTAACTTTTTGCCTTTTATAAAGTGCTATTTCCCTCCACAATTATTTATAGGGTATCTGGGAAAGAGACTAGTAACATAATAGTATGTATGTATCGTCACGTAGACAGCGAGTGGTATACCCTGAAAGAAATGCAGTAGTGGAAAATTTGGTAAATTTTGGCGCTGTAGGCGACATAGTAGTTCGCAAAATATAAAAAACTGATAAATTGTTGAAGATGAGAGATATTTTTGGCAAAAATTAGTATATTAGCTTTGTTCACCCAACGGTTGTCCGTCCGTCCCTCCGTGTAAGCGATAACTTGAGTAAAAATTAAAATATCTTGATGAAACTTGGTACACGTTTTCTTTTTCGTAAGAAAGTTGGTATTGCAAATGTGCATAATCGCACCACTGCCACGTAGTGGGCAGGGTTGTGGTTGAAAACTTTTTTAAAATTGATTAGTTTAAACGCATATATTTCCAGATTCTCAATAACTAATTCATTTGATTTATGGTTTTATATTCATAACTTCATCTCAAGAAAAGTTTTTTTGGCAGCTTTAGGTTATTGACTTCGTTAAAGTTTGTAGACTTCGATAAAAATATGCAAAGAGATCATTGATCTCCAGAAAGGTGGTGGACATCGCTAAAAGTAAACAAATGTTTTTGAACTCACTAGAGATAAACAAAGCTAAAGTTCATTGACTTCGGGAAGTGTGGTGGTCTTCGCTAAAGATAAACAAAAAGGTAAAGAAAAAAAGTAAACCAATGTTGTAGATCGCGCTAAATATAAACAAGGGGTTATAAACAAGTCATTGTCCTCAAAAATGGAACTCTGATTCTTTCTCTGTCTTTCAATTACAGTACTGTATTTTCTTTTCAATCCCCCATATACCGAATATGTGGACCTCGATGCCTATGGCTGACTTTTTACCGAAAATATCAGTCACTCTGCTAGATATATTTGCGAAATTCATAATATCCTCGAAAATGGGTAAAATATGCTCAATATTTCCCTTGGCTTTCATATATCTACAATAAATTTTCGGACTTCTGGTTGACTTTATACCGTATATTATGGTCAATCGGCGAGATATCTCAATAAAATTCAGAAATAGTCTTTTTTTGGTAACAATGTATCCTGGTGCAAGAATTTATATTGGGATCGGATAGTACTTCCCATAACCCCCATATACCTAATATGAGAATTTTCAAATTTTCGTGTATAACGGTCGATATGTAAGGTAACTTAGCCAAATTAAATTAACGAATAATCTTGAGTATACTGTAGTTTGGTGGTAAAAATTAGGAAAAGCGACGTAGCTTACCACGACACTAATATTATAAATGTAGATGGTTTGTCTGAGTTGAATTGACTTTATAAGTATATGACCTAACCATTCACATCCATTTACAATTGCGTCGAATGAGGAATGTTGAATTCCTTTGCAACATTTTTTAATACAGGGTTTTGCTAGCACTTGAAAGCATTTCCCCGCCCCCGTTTCCCGGGGCAAATTGCGAGAGTTTTAAAATGTTCGGTTACACCCGAACTTAGCTCTTCCTTACTTGTTTAACTAAATATTTGTTTGACTAGATGTAATTCTTCCTACTGGGTGCATACATACACACCCACATGCATACGTTTAGACCAAATCGCTTAGGGGAGCAGTTAATTTGCAGGCGCATTGACCGGAAATGCGTTTCACTGCCATCAACGGGAGACCCGGTCAGCCGTATAAACCATTCCAATGGAAGCACTTCGATCGAAGGTATTAATAGCAACTAAGCATTCACCGCGATGTGAGTGTGTGTGTGTGCGGCAGTAGTCTTTGTATTGCTTTCCTTAAGCTTAGCAATAATTTATTTTATTCTATTTTCCCATTCGGACTCTTGCCCTGTTCGTTGTTACTGCTATTGTTGAAAGTCCTGCAGCAACAACCAAAACTTATTGATTCAGCTAGCAGTTTCGTGCAATATTCGTGCCCGAAATTGCAATATTGTTTATGGTCATAAAAATGTGCGCCGTGGGCCGTAGGGTTGCCACGAGTATTACTTTTATGTTTCGGATGTTGGCTTTTCACTTTCCTCCAGTTACCCACACGCTCCCAACCTTGCCTTCTCTGCAATATCCCCTCGAAATAAAGTAAGTATTTTGTGGGTGTTTACGTGTGCCTGTGTGTGTGGGAGAGTTTGAGATTTAATGGCAAACCGGTGATTTGTTTCATCATAGGCGTAGAGGTACTGTTGACAAACTGCCTTTAATGTAATTTTTGCTTTTCTTCAATTTTTTACTCTTGCAAATTGTTTATACCGTTTCATGGCACGTTTTGAGATTTAACGATAGGTATGTTCGGGAGTGTGCTCGCTCTTTGTCTCCGATGCAAAAGTAGAGACGATTCCGTTATTCTTCGAGCAGGCTGAGATGATTTAGAGTGGAAAAAATAATCGATTATGGCGACTTTTGTTAGTCTTGCTAGTCGGAAATTTATTGTTATTGTTTTTGTTAACTGCTTTGTGGGTTGAAATATGCTGACTGTAAAGCATTAACTACGCTTTCGAATTTATGATGTGCCAAAGGTTAGTTGTAAACCTATTTCAAACTACAATGACTATATTATGTGCATAAATCGTCTGATGCTTCAAGCGAAAATGATTTATTTATTTAAATACAGGAAAGGTGTAGGGGCTTAACTGCAGTGTTCGTCTCTTTAGGTAATTTGAATGCAGTCTTTTAGTTTCAGTCTCAAGTCCCTTAGATAGTGTTCGATAGTACTATATTTTTATACGCGGTATTAAAGAGAGAGAGAGGTGGAGGTACAGAGAGAGATGTGCTTTTAACACAATTTAATCTTTTGTTGTACGTCGAAAATATATTACATATTTAGTAAGTTAGTCATCTAATCAAAATATTTCTTAAATTTTCGTATGAATGAGTTGTTGAGAAGAAATATGACAAAAATTCGTCGATGAACGGAAACATTATTGCGCCCATACTTCAGTACGGAAAATCATTTTTTTTGCAGACAAAAAACAACGCATTGAATAGGCTCCCTACTCTCTTAATACGGTTCCCTTACACAGAATGTATGTTTCAGAATACACTCAATAGAAAAGGAAAAAGTTCTCCGAACTTTGACACAATTTTTACTATTATGAAAGAAAGGAACGAAATTTGGGTAGGGAAAAACTCGACGCAAAATGGTTGCCACGCTACTTCCCAATAGACCGATTCACCATATCAGTGTGATATATCACCGTCTCCACAGTGTTATTCGGTTCAGGCTCCCAGAAAAAAATTTAGAATATAAAATAATAGAATGTATATATTTAGAAATAAGATCTATAACCGTTCTGGTTATATATTTATGATGCGGTAATTGCCAAGTAACAACTGTGTTCACTTAGTATCATACCTCTAGCCAAAACCCTATACCATACCTCTAGCCAGCCCTATTCGCGGCCTCCAACGGACTATTCGTCATGTTTTTCTTGAGCCAGAAACGCCTTTGCTGCAGATATGAAGTCCTTTTAATAAATTTTATAATCTCCTATCATTACAGTATTAATTCACACATTATACTATGTATTTAGTCACGCTTTCTTACATCAAAATATATGACGACTGGAACCGAATAATTACTTTAGACTCCTAAGCAATCTGGCTTGAGTAAAATCCAAGAACCACAACAATAACAAAGGTGGACCATGCATTTGTCATACACAAACAATTGCACACAGTGATTTTACAGTAAATTTAGCAGTTAAGAAATACAACACAGTGAACCATAATCCGAACTGCTAATTGCTGCTGGTAAACAGAATTCAGTCAGCCGTCGGCTGGGCATGAACACATAATCAATGCACAATTAAGCGCTGACACACATAAGCATAATATTGAGTTAATGCGCGCTCACACGTATTCACTTTGTGCCAATATATTTGATTGAAGGTGGCGTATTTGTGTGTGTATGTGTTAATGCATATATAATTAAATTGCACAGCCGTGTGACAAGCGTAGCAGACCGAATCCCACATGTCAAGCTGTAATTGCAATGCCATCTTATAATCAGTGCGATGACACACATATTTACATACATCCTTTTGTATATATGGGTGTGTGAGTGTTTGAAGATGTTAATAAATTTACCTAGAAACGTACATCAATGTTGAGTTGAGCATATAAATAATTTCATGTATGTATGTGCTGTCGTCTGCTGTCCCCAAAGATATATTGCATGTGGTTATTATCAATAAATATCAAGGCGAATATTTTACATTTGCTCGAGGCAGAAATGTCTTTAAATGGAATTTATTGATTGATTCAATCATTAATTTATAACTAAAAGCACTAACAGAACACCCACACACACACACACACACATACAAGCACATATTTCGCTCGCAGGTGTGTATGTTAGCATGGTATTTACGTATGTCAAAGATCTTCAGGGAGCTAATAGTTTAGAGAGCTTGCTGGTACATTTGCACATGTAAAAACCACAGTTACCTACACATATGAGTTCGTATATGTTCGTTTGTGTGTGACTAGTGTGTATTATTGTTGAGGTTAGTGACTTCAACAGGTCAGTTGCCACTTTGTGTGGGTAATGTGTGTGTGTGTAAAGTTTGTGTGTGCTTGATACCCTTATTATCGGCATTCTTAAGTGTTTCTGTGCAAATTATGCCTTTGGCAATGTTGCTGATTCGATTTGTAGAGGCAACAGGCAAATATAACCTACAAAGGGGTATACAGACATACCATGCGGCAAAGACTTTATACAGTGGCTTCCCGAAATATGTGTAGCATATCGACGAATCGTCTAACATATTTAAAACCCTACATTGGTGATTTCATTTATGCAGCATACCATTTCAAGAAGCTTCATTGTCTTTATTATAGGTCGGTACAGAGTTTATTAAATATTATTTTGAAATATGTAACATACACGTATAAAGTTTAAAGGTCGAATAATGATTTCTTTATTTCTGAACCTGGACGGCCGGACAACCTTACAAACTTATGTAATATTCTTGCAAATTTGTTGTTATGTAGATCGAATTCGTTGAGGAATGACGATGTCAATCAGTTGAACACATGTTGATGGCTTACTTGGTAATTGAATTTGTGGTGAAATATTATGTGTGGCAGCAAAGGGAGCAGCCAGTTGGACAGTAATATGGCGCTCGCATATGTCGAAGTCCACATACAAAACCTAAATGGCCTCAGCTTATATGTAATTGGTATTGATTGAATTTGTTAGTTATTATGCATACTTATAGTTGTTAGCCATTGCTAGAACTAGAAGAAAAGGGGAGGACTACTTGGAAATAATCGTTATTTAAACTTTAAGTACTTAAATAACTGCGTGGCTGCAGTGGTGTAGTGCTCCGGGGTGGCGCTTACATTACGCAGGACGTAGGTTCGTTTCCAACTTCCTATTAAATCAAACTTTTTCTACTAGCGTTCGCCTCTCTGCCAAATATATATTATTTATAATTCAAGCCATATTATTTTTAAGTTGTTTAGCACAACCCATGCGCTGCATATGAAAGAGCTTATACAGATTTAGAAAGCTAAACCGCTCTGCATCGTCTGAGAAGTTAACAAATGTAGCCGTAAAATCAAATTAAATACATACGTACACACCGTCTTGTCAAAAACGTAGTGATTGGCGCATACGCGAAGTGGAGACAAAGGTGTCGGAATACAAAAAGGCTATTAGTACAAGCTTTCTTGTTCCTCAAAATTGTGTTTTATCCGCGCTTGTCTAATGAAATACAATAAAGCAAATGCGAAGCAACAAAATCCGTAGGCGGTGAATGGTAGAGCATGTGGGCAAAGTTTTCCAATTACATGCGACTTAATGGGAAATTCGAAGAAGAGTGCGGCAGTGGTACGCATACGATGCCAAAACCGCAAACCCGCCTTCATTAAAACATGTTTGTCTCATTTATAATGCATGCTAGTATATATAACTGTGTTGTGTGCACATGCCCCGTCATGAGCCGGCAAGTCACATACTCATATGCAGCAGAACTTATACAGCAGGCGCAGAGTTGCCTTGAAGTGACTTTTAAACGAAAGAAAATACATCGCAGGCAGCTTCGCAGGTGTTTATTTTGAAGCAACTGCTGATTTGTGTGTGTGTGGAGAGACTAGATTATAGAGAAAACAGATTTTAATGAGGTTGTTGGGAAGCGTTGATGGAAGACAAGTTACATTTCGGCGGGTTAATGAGTAGATAGACCCTTGGACTGATGGCGATTCATTGACAACCGACTTGAGCACTACAGCGAACTCTTTGAAATGCAGATTTTCAAACATTTTAATTCAATATTTGAATATTGTAAACGAATTATAAAAATATTGTTATCAAGATATAAAGGTCTAAGACAGATCACAGTCGAAAATGTTTTTAATAAAGGTTGCCACTTGGTAAATTTTTTTTACTAAATTTAATTGATCAAACAAATAAAATATTACGAACTAAACGAGCTTAAATAAGAAATATGCCCGATGTTGAAAATATAATTTTACACTTTTGATTAGAACGAATTTTTACAATACGGGTAAGACGGCGAAAGATATTTAATATATTTAATTTAAAAGCCCTTTTTTGTCAGATGTTGCCACTCGTTTATTTTTTTTTACTAAATTAAATCTATGGAACACACAAAGTATTTGAATATGGACATCAAATTCAAGAACAATATTTCGGAAATCGTTTTTGGAAGGTATGTTTGAATGGATTAGCCACCAAATATTAATGAAATAAATAAATATTATAATACTGGCAATATGTAAGTGTAAATAAAAATATTTTGAAAAAGATTAACTATTAAGTAGAATATAATAGTTGGAACCTCTAATGGCTAAAAGCTTCAGTTATCAGTTATCCTTAGTGCTGATCTCTTTATTAAGTTCGATGTCTGTGACACTCCATCAGCGAATTTGCGCCTTTAAAATGTATTTTGAAAATTAAAGTTTCTACTTCGATACATCTGCTGTTTTTCGAATTAATCGCGTCATTATTACAAAATCAATGAACCTCTTATTTTGCATTGACTAAAACGCCTTAAGTTTTAGTAAATAAGCTAATTTAAATTCTAAGTAAACAATTGTGCATTCGATTAAGTTAAAAACATGTTCTTCGACTACAGTCATCACCCAACCGACATATTCCGATGCTACATTATGAATTACTTAACGAAAATTCGAAACTTTTGTGAATGAAGGCGACGTAGCTGGAAGGTTGACGTCCGCTTGCACAACGCTACTACCACAGCAAATGTGGCTAATCTTTTAATTTTCATGAAATAAACTTTTTCAATTAATATTACCACAATTACTGTGGTAAATCCATTTCTCTTATTTTCTCTATACTATAAATAAAACGCCTTACGCTAAAGACAAACTGCTCACCCCGCCGAGCCATGCCATTATACTATGCTGCGCTAAGCCTTTCGCCTTGCGATGGAATTCAGCTTATGTTATGTTCGCTACGTGCTCATAATGGCGATGGACGCCAGCTCCACTAGTGGCTAGAAGCACAACGTCACACCATCTTTGGTCAGTCTTTTCGCTTCAGCACACTCCACTGAGGTTGGTGGTGTGAGGCGTTGGGTGTGCGAGCTGGCACTGAGGTCTCAAAACTTCCACGAACTTCAATACATAACGATTACATAAATAAAACATGAGCAACAACAACAGCAACACTTTCTTCCTACATATAGACACTAGCAATTTGACAAATTGTTATACTTAACCGGGATTTGCGGCCTCAATTGGGGTTGAATTAACTACACATTGATGTATTGTGTATCGGCAGTGAGTTGAGTGAGAGTTTGCTCAGCGCAGAGGTCTCGGCATGCGGCAACAATTTAAAGCGCCGGCAAGCAAAGCATTTAATTACCTGAGGTCCAATGCCGGCTGAGGCAGAGTTGCGGGTGAACGTGCGTTATATGTGTGTAGTGGTGTGAGTGGGTCTTGTTTTCTAAGGGGAAAGCAATAATTTAAGTGATTGAGCTTTGCTTTGGGTTTCACAATCGGTCACTTATTTGGCGTTGCCATGGATAAGGATTAAGCAGCGAAGCCTTTATAGGGTAGCAGCGAATTGTGTAATTTGTGTGGCGAGGGTATGGAAGCCGTTAACATTATTGTTTGACAAACTGAAAACTTTTTAGAGGATTGTATTGCTCATGGAATAGAGTTTGCCAGAAGCTATAATATGAGGTCACGCATGTCTCATATAAGAAAGTGTGTGAATTCCAAAGAAAACGTAGTGAGATGAGGTCAGACGCTTTATAGAAGTTTATGTATTGTAAATGTGAGTAGTAAAATTTCAGATCCCCATTTGAATTCCATCTCGATTAGTGTGGCCGATCAGACTTGGTTCGTTAAAGCACCGGTCTGTGAATATATTTAGAAGAACTCAGACCTCTGTTAAAAAATTCGATACCTTTTGAGTTATTTACAACCACTGGGAGCTTAGAAACTTAAACTGATTACAGATTACTCCAGTTGGTCCACTTTTATTACTGACAGAATATATTTGCTCTGCTAAACAGGCATTTGTGTTTAAATAAGCATTATTATAATCAAAGGACACGCGGCCATAAACCAGTCGTACGTAAACATGTTTGCAATTAAATTAAATTTATGATTATGTAGCCACATACATACATGTGCACATATACATTCATATAATTTGGCCCAAATTTGCATATGTTAACACATGTATAAATTAACATACACACAAACACACGCATACAAACATATTGAAGCAATTTATTCAAATGCACGCATCTAAGCATGGCATCGTGAGTACCCTCTAATTTCACGCAAGCTAGCTGCTACACAATTGTTGACAATTTTCGACAAGCATCAACACAGCATTTGCAACATTTCACCAGCAGTGGCAGCAACAATAATACCAAGCAGCAAGGCAACGAATTCGTGTACCACAATTTTACGATCCCTCCTGGGGAATCACGTAATTTTATTGCATTTAAATTATGTCTGTAATTTGAAATTAAATAAAATTCATTTTATGCACCTGCATTTAGTATTTGTGCACGTCCTCACATAAGTATGCTCTGCTATATGCGCCTTTCTGTTTGTGTGCATGTGTGTTTGAAACGGAATTAAAATGGAATAAATGCGAATTGCTGCAAAGAGAATAAACCAAATTAAGAAAAAATAAAAATAATAACAAATGGGCGGGGGTATGCAGGACAGCAAATATATGTATGTGTGTAAATTGAAATATCAAGTAAAGGTAAAATGTTTAAAAGTAGCGATTTACCTTATAGGAAACTTTATGTAACATAATCTCTAACATTAAATATTGTTTTACTATTCGCTAACATTACTTGTAAGATTACTACAAGTGCTTACAGTGCATTAGTATTACTTTTGTTTACCTAATGATTGTTAATAATGGCATAAAAAAATCAGGATTGATCTATGATTTCAAAATAATCATAGCTGATCATTATTTATTGCAATCGCGGTATCTATTATAATAAATGTTGTTATTGTAATCATTACCATTACCATAACTATTACTTCTACGGTTGCTTCCAGTACAAATGTAATGTGCAGTGTATTGTAATTATTATAAATTATCATTGCATAAGCATCATAATGAAAATATCTTCCAAAATGATACTAGTTTCTAATAACACTTTTTTGTAAATACCTCTATATCTCTCATGCTTCGTAAATTCTTATAATCTGCAAGAGAATTCAATACTTGCTACCACCTGAACTTAACACTTCTCTAGTTTTCACAATTTCTTTTGCTGCAAATAATATTTAAACTTTTATTAATTACGCCCACTATTCCAACTGTGATTACCATTACCAGCATCAAAAGCATTACCAATAAAATATCACTATTAATACCAACACCAATAAAAATACCATTATGATTACCATTACCAAATTACTCAAATTACTCAAGTAATTGTGGATTACTCTTACTATAACTTGATTAACACTTAACTAACTTTTTCTTTAGTTCACATTCGTCTCACGGTCACAAATATTTTCCAAATGGGCATCACTTTAAATACATCACTTTTTTTGCATAAGCACATAATTTTAACTACATAGGTAAGTGAATGCAGCTAATGCACGCGCTCATAAAAATTAGCTATAAAAGCGTTTGTGCAAAAAAGAAAGTAAACACAAATAAACCTCAACTCTAGTACAACCGTCACGTTTGCCAAAGCGACATAAAGAACTCCTATGTTTTTAAACCTAGCGCAACATCTTGCAATTGTTGAACATTAAAGAGAAATGAGAGAAATCTGAAAACAACAACTTTATCAACATAGTAGAGAGGTCGACATAGGCGCTTATTCCCCTCCATCCCCGATTTTGCTTCTCGAGTTTCGACAGAGCTTTGCAAATATTCGTGCGCTGACCCATTCGAATAAGGTAATTTTCATTTAGCTAAAGACATCTGAGTTTCGTTTCCAACCGCACTTTTTGCCACCTTAGGTGCTCTTTTATTATGTGCGTGTATTTACCTTTCGTTGAGGTAATGTCTGGGCTCTAAAATGAGTTGATTAAACCTATTATTTTTATGCATCAATAAAATGTAAAGCGAAATTCACAAACCGAAAAAATTAAAAGGATTAATGTGGGAAAAAACGCAAATGCTTGTGTGCGCACACTTATAGCAACAAGCATATATATATATGTGTATATGTGTATAAGCAGCGGTTTGGGGTGTCACAAAGCAGCAAAGCCGTTAACGAAGTGCAATGTTAAAGGATTAAAAGTTATGGAAGGCATTTTTTCTCACCTTAAAGCAAGCGCATTTCACATTATTGTGCTAGGCTATGAGTACACATGAAGGAGCTCTCAAAAAGTTGAATGCGTCGCGCAGGAGTATAAGAGCTGGAGAATGAAAAGTGTTTGAATTTGCAGGAGTAAGTGACCTGACTAATAAATTGTTGTGATGTCTGAATTTTCATTGTGGCAACACTACCACATTCTGCACCTTCTCCCTTCTCTTGGCCATCTGTGTTGTCCTTCATTTCTGTACTTTTGTGCTGTCTCAATTTCTTCCACAAACAAGCAGTTGAACAAAAAAAAAGTCGAGACAGGCTTAATGGTGCCGCGAAACAAAGTAACTAAGTGGATTTTTAGTCGCTAGTAATCAGAGCACGCAATCGTGCACGATCTGCTCTCTTAGCCAGTCGTAGGTTATTAGTGCAGCCTAATCTCTTTCTAAAATGTCTGGAGGCAAACTTTTCTATTTATCTTTCAGAGAATCACGCATGGCATTCGCTTTCTCATACTTTGTAGCGTTAGTCCATGCAGCCGGGTAGAATCACTTCTAGTGCACTCAAAACTGAAGGACTTACCCTTCTCTCTCTTCCAAAATCGTCATGACTTTTTTGACTGTTTTTGAGCTTAAATTTTTTATGCATTCCTTTCGGTGTTGTTGTTGTTGTTTTTTTTTTTTTTTTTTGTTTGAATTTTATTTTTGGGCACAAAGTTTTTTGCTTTAATACTCTTGGGTATATTTTGGAGTCTCATGTGACAAATTGCTTGAGCACGTGCGCGGCATTAGAATACTTCTGCTTTTCGAGTTCCACGGCCCACATATCTTGCTTACGATGTTTCCTTATTTGATGTTCTTCCCTGCCGACAGGCTCCATAATACTAAATATAAGTGCGAGTATGTACGAGTGTGTACGATTGTGTGTGGCGCATATGCGTGCGCGCTGACTGGATTTCGTAGTTTTCACAGCATCCATTTCAACTTTTGTTTCATACGTGCTTGCTTGAGATGACGAATTACGAATGTCATTACCCACATTCACGACCATTGTTCTTACCTTTGCCAAAGCAAAGTGGGAGTCGCTAGCATTGGTAGCAATACTAAAATGCGCAAAATCTAAAATGATTGTGCGATTTCGTGTTTTACTTTAACTTTTTCCCACAAGTGCATAGGTATGTGAGCATTGGACGTGGATTTATGAAAGCTGCACACTAATATGTAGATTTGTGTGCCTAAATCCCTCTCATTTTAAGTTAAATGTCGGCTTATTTTTTCTTTCCAGTGAGTCAATGAGAAATGGGTAAGGCAAATGTGGTTTGTTGCTGAGGAAGCATGCTTTTATTGGACTTTATGATGTCGCTTTATTACATCTACTGTAAAATATACATTATTTTACTTTCCTGATATTGACCACTTTAACAAAATTTATAAATCACTTCTCCCTTATTATTTTCCGAAGTCCACATAGTCTTAATGGGAGTTTATAGGTTTAGGAAATCAGGTTTGGAGACATTTATTTGCAACGGGGAGGTTACCTTAGCGGCAAGATTTCAAAATTACTCAAAAATGATAATTCAAAATTTGTTATTAAGCAAAGATTATTTATTGCAATAAAAAACATGAATTTTAATCTAATTTCTTATAGAAAACATCAAACATGAACGTAGCTCTGAAACGGGCGGTGCCTTATTTGGCACGAAAAATTAAATATCTACACCAATGAAAGAAGTGCACTACATATGAGCATAAATCGTAGGCCACGCTATTTCCACTAGTATATTTGAACAGCTGGTATTTTTCGGTGCTCGATTCGCCACTCTCTAACACTTAGCGAATCGAAGGCATCTTAAACAGCCCTACAATTGTTACTATTATATGTTACTTGAATGAATTGAATTGAATTGTGGGTGTCAAATCATCTCGAGCTTCGATTTGGAAAATTTCACACATTTCAGTATAGCCAACTAGATTCAAATTTTTTATTATAAACCAGCATTGTTACAGCTCTTGCTCTTACTAAGCTTTCAATAGATAGCTCCCGAGAATTCGCTTAAAGCCAATGCTTATACCGTTTCTATGGGAGTGGCGACAACTTTCGCATATCGCAGCTTTTGTATTGTTTAATTATCGATTCCATGTCCATTGCTAAACTACACACCGCCTTACATTGCTGAGAATGCAACTAAATAATACATACATGCACTGCATATGCACATACTCTATGTATGTGTTGGTGTGTGTACGAGTGGCGAGTGGCGAGTGGCGAGTGTTGTTGCGACTTAATGCTTATTGAACTGTTATTAATTGCTGCGAAAATGTTACGTCTCCAATTAGCGCATTGCACAGGGTCCGTAAAAATTCCAGCTACATACTGGCTTGCGACCAAATACATACATATGCACACATGCAGTGAAACATATGCACACACATGCGCCGAAGAGCTTGGCCATGCTATGTTACGCTGTGCGAGGTTGTCCTGAGCTGGTAATTAAATTGTAACTGCACTAAGCGCTCGCAGGAAATGCCATTTGCCGCTCATGCGTGTGCATGAGCTTGTGTGTGTGTGTGTGCGCGAAAATCTCCTGACACACTTGTGAAGCACGTAAATTGTTTGCTGGCATTTGAAGCGCACATGTTGAAGTTGTAAGCGCGCCGAGGGGAGTGAATGCGCTGATAACAATGCGAACGCGCTGATGAGTCAATGCTCAAGGCGCACAAGTATGCAGCTTTACGCATGTATGCGACATGAAATTCCATGAGTGCGCCTTTGATTTCGATCACGGCCGCCAGTATTGCCAGTGGTGACTGCACACGGCGCCCGATTGACGAACGCAGTGCGAATTGGCGTTCGCTAAGTTGTCAAAAAGCCCACACTTGCCACGCGGCAATGGCGAGCGATGCGCCAGCGGCAGATTGCATACGAAAAATGCGCGACAGTTGTTATTGTTTTGTTGTAGTTGTTAGCATGCGCTAATTTCTATGTTTCTCATGACACTTGGCAACTTGACTGCCGTTGCGCACCAGTGCCGCGCCGCACCCCACATCCGTGTGCATGTTTGTCACTAGCGGTTGAACACCCCGCAGCCACGCTGTTGGCCTGACAGCTGGCCGCTTGTTTGCCTCATCAATGAGCAGATGTGCTGACACACACATACATGTGTGGCTACAATAGCCTGTGCGTTAAATTGTGTTTGTGTGATAGCAGATGTGCGTATATTGCTTCTGTTATTTTATCGCGTTGAATTGCACCCAACAGGGTGTTTTGACAGTTTATGGTTTTGTTGACGCGCATAAATTACCAACATGTGGCGCATATATCATCCCTGTTAAAAGCAATCACGATACAAGTATGCGTGCAGACAGTTCATCAAACACCCACCATGGGGTTAGCAGGGGTGGGGTGGCACACATTAAGTATATATGTATATAAGTATACGTATGTTAGGGAATTCGTAAATATTGGAATGGTTTAAAAGCGTCGAAGCTGATTTAAGCGGTTACTGAAGATATCTGTACACAATATGATAATTCGATGAAGAAATTTTAATTTCTTCTTTTGCAATTAACAAGTAGAAATCCTACACCAAATGACTCATCTGAAAGTACGAAATTGTCTAGGCCGCAATTTAATATCAACCAAATTTAGTTTAAAATATCGCTTCAGTGAAGATGTCACTACTATTCTTCGAGTAGAACTTTTTATATATATCTTCATTTGTATTAGGTATTTGCCTGAATCAATTGAAATGTTTTCAGTCTCTGCTTGAGCTTCAATGGAACACTAAACATGCTTTTGGCTTACTCAAATTTTTTCTGTAGCAAATTTGTGAGGCTTGGTGGTCAGTATAGAAGGTTTGCTTACCAAAGAACGATACGAAAAGAAATTCGCTTGATGTAAACAAAGAATAGAGAATTCTTATAGTTATTTGAGAAGAGTCTATAGATGAAGTTCATGTACAACTGGAAATATATATTTGCTTACGTCATTTATAGGAAAGACTCACGATATGTGTCAATGGGTTTGTGAATTAGGCCTCTTACTAAATGCCACCTCAACACAGAGGCTAAATTTTTCTCAGAGAAGGCTGACTCGCTTGTTAGTTAAATCGTTAATTAAAAGCTATTCCGAAATTTCACCCTAAACGTTTAGATTCGAGTTTAGATTGTTCGGGTTCTCATGTTTGTTGTCTTTTGATCGTATTGCAGGCTTTGTGGTTGCTGAGATGATTCTTGGTCTGCTGTAGAGGCTTCAACTTTTTAAATATCTCCATTAAATCCTTACGGTTAAATTAGTTTTTGCCACAGAAAGCAGTTTTTTCTCTGTTTGAGCAGTACGTGCAGCTATCTCTGCAAGTTAATTGCGTTCAACGGGGCGTATAAGCAACCCGCTCAGTTACACTGCACGCAATTATGTTTCACAAAAACCGAATATTAATTGTCTGCGAAAAATCATATTGATTTAACCAATTTCCCAATTTTTTTCCCCCAATTGCAGTTTGGAAGCGTGCTCGCATGCACAAGTATGTTTTATGATGCTAACCGGCGAGCAAAAATTTTTTATAACTCGCATGGGTACTTTCCAATTGCAATTTTAATTATGCGCAACGGTTTGTATGTTCCTTTTAGTGCTTGCACAGGCATACTTATATCCGCACAGGTTTTTACCCTCAGTGGTTTTACTTTTTGCCAGTTTTTTATTTGTTTGTTCACCGTGCAGCGTCTTTCTTTTAGCATATTTTCCGGTCACCATTTGCGGTTGAGTGGTAATGAAATTTTCGCATTTACTTCAGCAATATGATTCCTTAAATGGCTTATGACCAGTCGGTTCCGTTAAATGCCGAACAGTATGCCGGTGGGTAAACAGAAATAACTGCAGAAAGCTATGGAAAATATTTACAGTAAATGAAACTATTGCTGCTCGGGAGAAATACACTTTGAAGTGGTAAATAAACGCATATAATTTAAGAGGTACGGTTCTGTTACCAATTGCGGTTGAGTGAAACTTTAAAGCTTTGAAAATAGAAATTGAAATTGAAAAATTGAAAGGACTAAAAAACGATGCTTCAATTAGTCGAAATTTTTGTAAACACTTACAAAAATTTGTTAAAGAGTGTCAAAGAGGAGAGTAATAGCTTCCATATTGTATTATATACTATTTAAGCCACTGAAGCCAAATGAATCGAAATGAGAGTATAGTATTTCGCCATACGAAGAAAATGGGAAAAAAAGAAAAGAACCATGCCTACCTTTCTAATGACGTTTACTCTAAAAAATCTCTGGACATCTGACGTCAAAAGAAATCACAGTTATTGGCTACTCAGACATCCAAATTTGAGAAGTTGTTTGAAAAGCAAAATATAGCTAGCAATCCTCGGACCACCGACGAGCTGATTGATTTTGTATTCAAAAAATAGTCTAAAGATCGCGTATTGAAAACTTTGTTTTTTTTTTTTTTTTCAAAGTGAAACAATGTTTAAATGTTTGCTTAAAGCAAGCGCAAATTTTCAATGTACCATTTTCTGCGAGAGTGTTTAGTGTTCGATTGTGCTCGAATTTAGGCCTCCATTACTTGTTTTTGTTTTATTTTGCTCCTGAACTCACATCATTGTAAGAATATTAAGCCAATATCCTTAAGCTCCTTCTTATGAGTTGAACAAAAAAAAAACCTTAATAAGTTCGATTAGATAACAGCCTGTTCAATTGTATCTGATACACACCTACTCATGTTTCACACAAATTAATTATACCAGCAGCTATGTTTACATAAAGTCAGCAAGTACTTCATCGTTAAGCGATAAACACTTCTAAATAATTCATTAACTTAAGTACTCCCTCATAAAACAATCAATCAAGCGGACTTAAGGTAGATCAGTGAGAATATATAAAGGATGTCAACTGTACCTTGCGTAGAGAATGTTTACGCTTACTCAAAATTTTAATGGTATTATGCAATAATCGCAAAACTCTGTAGGATATTAATCGCCAGGATTTTGTTAGTTATATACCGTCAGTTATAGTTGTGTCACAAAATGAATGTAGGTGAACACTTCTGAATTACATATGCTATAGTGAAGTAGGTTTTAGTGCTGAGATAGGCTTGTAGGAAAAGTTAAGTCGAATTCCAGGGTGGATAGTTTACAGAATTGACTGCTAAGTTTTTCCAAAACCTGCATATAACTTATTAGTTATTTTCCGAAAGTAATTTCAAGGCCCACTAAAAATGATGCCAATCAAATCTACTAGTCGGCCGCTTTCGATTCGCTATCTCTCTGTTCGCTATCTTTGGGCGTTAAATGTTGGCTGCTGAATGTTAGCCATAACTAATGCAAGCCTACTCAAGCAGTTGGTATAGTTTGTTCGATTCGCAAAAATAAGTTTATGACAAAAAAAAAAAAATCCATTTTTCTATGAAATACACCCTTTGTCACACATGTACAGTACATATATATCATTATGCGCAGATATATATTCAATTTAATGCACATTCACTACCTATCCTTAAATAGATTAGAATAGTGCTCAACAACTGTCAACTTTAGGTGTCTTACGCGTGGAATATAAATGATGTGTCTTCACTGTGTTGTCGCCAATGATTTAAGCTAAATGGTATGGAGAAGTTTCTGACACAAACACAGCTGAAAGCTTAAATTCTAATGCCGTTATGTAAGCAAGTACAGCAGATATTTATATATATACAAATTCGCAATTTAACACATAATAGCGGGCCTAAAGAGCGAAGCCAAAGCGCTCACACCACTGCATTAAGTATATGGATATGTATCATCCAGTGAAATACATGTGCGCTCATAGATATGTATGTATGTATGCGCCCTGTCTATTTTAATATTAATTAAGAAAATTTTGAAATGTGTCAAAGAAAGCAGACTACGCTGTTAATAATGGGATAACAAGTCATAAATAAACTTTTGGAACATTTTCTTATGCAAACAAGTGGATGTAGTAGTATTGATGTGAGGTCTATAACATTACCTTACACTCAAGCCGCCCAAGTATATGTAAAACATTATAAGCTCAATTTGTTCTCATAACTTTCGGAAATTAGCAAAATTACATTAATTTTGGTTTACAGATTTCGGCTGTCGACACTGTGTTTGCGCACACTGTACGTACGGCGCATATGTGTGCGCGTGTGTAGACATAGGCTTAGTTGGTTCATATTCTGTGTGTATTATCATAAATTTGTGTGCTCGCGAATTAATATATCAACACCCGATAGGCATTTCTACATAATTAACATATATTAAATAGTAGTTTCCTGCCACAAGCAACGCACAAGCGCCACCCTGGCGTGGGTGTTCAGCTGCTTTTATGTCTACAACGTCGAGCTGCTTTGCACCAGTGTTTGGCGACATTGGCTGGTATATTCGTACTTTAAAGTTTTGCGTATTATCATATAGACAAAATTACAATTATAGCGTGGTGTTTAAGGACATGTATGAAGCTTTTGAAGTTGACAAACAACGTCTTTGGACAGGTTGCTGACTTTAATCATTGATAGTTTCTAACCAATAACACTTCATCAATAGCTTTTTTTAAGTAACCGAAACTATCCAAATGACACTACCAATGATCGAAGCAACTCTACAATAGTGTTCGAAAATTTGAAATTTTCTAGATGAATTTGGAGTATAAACAGACTCTTGGATCAATCTCACATGGATCCAGAAAAAGCGGTTTTCATTCGGAGCGAATTACTGTTCTAGCGACTAGGCTAGGACAAGTGAAGCGATTAATCATAAATGATTGTCAAGGGGAAACCAGCATTCGGTCTAGTGAACGGCGCAATAGCATAAGTCACGGTTTGTTTTAAATAAATATATTAAATATTTTGTAGATACAGTTACCGTAGAGTTGCTCGCCGTGGACACTCAAGTGGACTTTATACTCTTAAATGCATGTACAGATATGTATTTACCAAAACATATATATGTGCATTAATTACATTTATTTAATTTCATTTACAGCTTTATGATTACAAGTGGCAACCACTTATTCTACTACTCATTTGCTATTCCGGCCACATAACGGAGATTTATTAAAGAGTCAACTTCACTCTGTCGCATGTGTGTATGTGTATGTAAGTAGTTCGCCACAAATGCGCCGCGCTCTCCGCATCGTCGATGACCAGCAACTTCGAGGTTTGAACTCAGCGTGACCGTGCAAGCATTGACTCTACTGATGCTGCCATCAACCATGTATATATATATATATATATATATATACGAGTCCACTTGGTTGCCGCTGTGGGATGGTGGAATGCTGAGTCAATACACGCAAACATTTCTCTGGACAAAGCTCCCAATTTTACTGCACATTTTTGGCTTTCGGACTTAAGCTCCTTCTTAGCAAATCTAATCGTAATCCAGTAAATGCTCTTTACTTCAATGCTATTTTATTGTGGTGTGCGTGGAACGTAAGATTTCTTTGTATGATTGCACTGTGTAGCCATAAGTTTGCATTAGTGTTTCAATCATGCGTGTGTATGCTTCTGAAAGCAATCGAAATTTAAAATTTTCTCCTGTTTATAGCACAGTGGTTCCATTCAGAAAGTATTTTTCATATTTCCAAAAAAGAAAAAAAATTTGAGATAATTAATTTTCTACTCAACTGCTGGTGAAAGCAGTTTGGGATCGTCAAGAAAACAATAGGCAATACTCTGAACGCATCAGACCGAGCAGCTGTTGTTTTGAACATCTCATTTGTCTTTCGAGTTCTTTGTTTGGTATCGGGCGGTCTCATATAAACGCCTCGATTCATTTGTAAGAATTACAAAAGAATTACCAGGGGATAACGCGTTGGAATGAAAATCTTCAGAAGCAGGTTTCACAAGGTGGGATACTGCAAAGGGGACCGAAGGGGTTCCATGAGTGATCCATTTGGTACCTTAGTGATCTAATATACTGGAGGTATATATCTAAATTTCTAAATTCGAAATTTCGAAATACATAAAAAATTTTTCAGAACTCTCCACTATGCGCCTTGGCTAACCACAACCCTAAATCTGTTTTGCCTTACGCCAACATTGTCAACCGTCAGCAGCTGCCGTGCCATTCCGCACGCCACTCATTCACTTACACAATTTGAACAGTTCCAGTTGCGATTGCAATTTGGCAAAATCTAACGGTCTCTCAGTTTCTTTTCATTTCGTAACATTGTCATTTTTACAATTTGCAGAATTCATTCGACGACAACTTCTGAAATGTTTGCTCTTATGCCAAACTGCGTGGCATGAACTGCACTGAGGGATGGGGGGAGTGCGTAGCTCGATTATTTTTTTAAATTAAAATGTCATTTCGAAATTTTCGAAAATAAATTTATGGCTAGTCGTGAGTGTGTGCGAAAGGCGAAAAAACTCAGCTGGGAGGCAAACACATACCATTCCCATACAAAACTGCACACTCATATGCTCAGCTGAGAGCGTAAAGCTGGAATGTCTTGCGCTGCGACAAAGAGTGGAACTATAGCTCAATTTTGATTTGCAGCAGTTTTCTGATGTTTTTCGAGATTTCCTCTATATCACTTTTTATTTGCATAAACTTTTCCACTTACTCGTCTCATTTCTACGCTCAGCGCTGCTTAGGACATTCAATTTGTGTAAGTGTTGGTAGCGACGAGCACGTCCGTTCGAGATTTATCACTCTCGATGTTTGGCTGTGAATTGGTTTAATTCAATTATTTACAAACACGCACACATATGCGCTTAGTAGCACCAACACAAACAAATTTAAACATAAACATGGCAGCAATGGACGTTAATGCTTGAGTATTCGTGTTTGTATACACTAGCAAGTGCCTTGAACTGTAATTTTACGAGCTACTGAATTTTGGTGGACGCTCCGGGTCAGGTGTCGCTATGTACACATATATAAATATATACATACATATATGCAAACACTTATATGAATATGTATGCTAATACCTCGCCTTAGCTTTCTTAACAATTCCATATTTAATTTCCTTCACATCCTTTTTGAAAAGGCATGCCAATGAAACTTTGAAGGACAGTTGCGCTTGTTGTGCGCACGAGCACAAGTTTATATGTTATTTTGGAAGTGCAAAAGTTTTATTGGATTTACTAAAGTTTCTTCCCTTTTTCGTTTTCGTAATGCGTTTTCCAATTTCACAAGTGTTTTAGATAACTTTCAATTCGCTCAAGCTCAAGCTCAAGCTGCTGCCACCGAACACATGCATATACACATACAAATGTATTCACGGAGTCTGTGAGCAGTGGGCGATAGTAAATGGCATGTGCTAAGAGCACAAATAAGTGTTTGCATTTTGACATGCTTTTCAATGGCGTGTCTTCGCTTTTCCACTTAGTTGTTTGTTAGTTAACATTCATTCATACTATTTACCTTAAATTCTCTTTTCACCTTTTATTGCAATTAAGTTGTTTTCACCAAGCGATTTGTTTGCATATCTAAATGACTGCAAGAGATGTCAATCTTGGTTTCGTTATCCTCCTAAGCGTTTGAGCAGCGTTGTGGTTGTGCAATGAAATGCCACCATCGAGATTGATGAACCAAATTATCTTAGTTTTCTTGAAGCTTCTACTATTCCACAAAAAATGCAACTAGCGAAATGGTCATATGCTTTTAATCTCTTTCTGAAACCGGAATTAATGACAAATTTCGCTCCTTGTTACTCCTAATGCCACTAATGAGAAGATTAAAAAAATTAATACACTTACCACTATAAAGCGCAGCAATTTCTGCTCATTTAAGGAGGATTGAGAATTTTTTTTATTGGGTCTGAATTCCGGGGATACATAAAACTAGTAGTGTGTAAAGACATTATATGAAGCATACTGTACTTGAAATTTTTTGTACCTTTTATTTTAGGGTTCACTTCTTGTCAATAAAATTTTTCAATATATTCTTTTTTATAAAGGTAACAAAACTTAATTATTTTGAACAGTCTTCTATTATTTTCAATGGTTGGCCACCATCTGCTCCAGCCTCCAGCGCTCCAGCTATAGCACTTAATTCATGTAAAATCCATATTTGAATGCAATCCAATCTACACTGACATAAGGCAGTAACTGAGAGAAAGCATTGTCGGTTTTTTACTGTTGAGAATCGAGCTAGATATATGAAATCTGCTGAAGTGGTTTATGTAATTCCAAGAGTGGGCACAAGACTGTCCTAAGAGAGCTTATAATGAAAAGGAAAACTTATTTCTCTTAAAGAAAAATATATATTGTTTTTAACAAGTTAAGTTTAAGGTCAGTTGTGATACCAATGTCTACGAAATTGAAAGCTGTTGTAATGAATATTCTTCTATAGTATATGGAACCGCTTGAATCGTTCTTCGCGCGAAGCACATTACCTTAACTTAACTTTGTTAATATTTAAATGTATATGATAAACTTGGAACCAGTACAAAATAATGCTTAGTTTGTTTGCATCAAAGACCTCTCTCTGAGTGAAGTGTAATAAGTGATACACCTACTCAAAAGCTTTACATAACTCCGCATGTAATTTTATAACTTTGCTTAGTGTTATTTGTTTATTTTATACATTATATCTGGGATTTGAAGAATACACTTTGACACTTTCGAAAATATCCAACAAAGTTGCTTCAATAAAATTTGAAGAACTGGTCACTTTGGTATTTGTAAACTGTTCAGCTTGAACATCTTCGCGAGAGAAATAAAGTGGCTGGTATTTATCGCATGCTTTATTGCTTTACTTCCAACTGCCAAATAATCAACCATAAGTGTCAATAACAACATCAGTATTCTCATCACAATAACTTATTTCGCTAGAGAAAGACAGGATTTGAAATATTTTATATGAAATGTCAGCATTTGAGCTAGTTTAGATATAAGGAACGAAATGGATGCCATAGCTGTAAAATGTTTGTATGTATCATAATGCAGTTGCAACAATATAAGAGGAGTTCGAAAACTTTACAAAGAGTGTTGTTTTTGTCTTTGATAAATTCAAAGCAAAACGGATTCACGCAGCATGGAGCAGCATATGATTAACCCAGCAACAATGACATCTGGTCACATTGACCTGCAATTTATATGTTTGTAGATATTGCTTTACATCACACACGGAAAAACTAATGGAAGTGTTAATTGTATACTCTATCTGCACTTCCTGTTGTTTTAACCCAGAAAAAATATAACAAAAATTAATTAACCCTTCAAAAAATAAAAAATGTAATTAAAACTTTCACATCTAATATAAATTTTCTAATGTCTTAGTGATCGGGGCGACCTTTATGTTACATTATAACATATATATATTTTGGTTGTTTGACTTTTGAGAGCAAAATTATTTCGATCATGACACAAACGATTTGCTTCTAAGGGTTAATCGTAGAGCATATGTGTGCCTTCACATGCACAGACTCACTCGTATAGAGTGTTCGCGTACGCGGACGTCGGGTCAACGTTGCATTGGATGAGGTTAAGTGTAGTGTGAAATCATAAATGACACATAGTTACTTATACACATCGTATTAACACGTGATGCAATTTAAACTTTTGCAGTGGCATTCTGACCCATACACACCTCACCAACTCTCACATACTTAGCGCACTCATGCAGCACTCAGGCTGGTATAAATAGTTAGCTGCTCCAAAGGAGGCGTGGCATTAAGACAGCAACTACAAGTGAGCATATCTGTCGCTGAATGTGTTTGACTTTGGCAGCACCGTTATTATGGATAACCATAAAAATGTGTAATACCTTCATAAAATACTACTGATACTTTTGCTTGTGCTCAGCTTTGGCATTTCATCGATTTCATAGTTTCACGCTTGGCTACATGGTTGATTGTTGATTGCAATGAGCATTTCGAGCTGGTGTCCGTCGCTCGTTGGTTGGACTCTTTCAATTGTGGTTGCGGTTCATCAATCGCAATTTGCTCTTCGATCCATTTGTACAACTGTCTCGTGCATTACAGTTAATGGTCCTCTTGTATTTGGACCTTTAGTAAAGTCCGATGCTTCGCATGGATTTTGGGTGTGTTAAGGCATTGTAAAGTCACCTTGTGGACGATAAGAAGTCATTGAAATGTCATTGAGCTTATCGAGGTGTGATAATGGCGGATAGAAAATGTAAGTGTGGCAAGTTCTGATGAAATTCGATTTGTGGGGTTAGTAAAGTGAAAATTTGGACGGAGTTTACACTTCTTTCATAACCTTTTGATACATATAATGTTTTACATACAAAACTTCTTGAAAAATTGGAAAAATTAAAACCCATTCTTTTACTTAGACCAAACACATAATGAATCGGACAAGAATATCAAACACTGTTTCATCGAATCAGTATATCGCTATTCCAATTTTGAATGGCCAACTGGAGATTGGACCTTTGTGCTCAATTTATAATTCCCTACCCAATTTTTATTTAGAATAGCTTTTTTCAGTTATTAAAGATATATTTTCCTATTCATAACAAAAATCTTCTACTCATATTTTACTTATCCATATTTGAAAATATCACACAAGCAACGAGCATACAAACACAGCTGTTGTTTAAGACAAATCACGACTCATCATGAATTATGGCAATCAAAAATTTTCATCGAAAAGTTTACCATCAAAAGGAAAAATTAAAATAAATAGCAATCAACAAATTTGACTCAATTATATAAAATTACTTTCTTGCTTTCCTTCGATTATTTGTATTCGCAATTTTTAAATATTTAATTATGATAACTGCTTAATGTTAATCAACTGATAATCAAGGAATTGTAACAATTGAATTTGATCAATAAAAGGGATCAGAAAATATAACGGTAATCATTACCATCAGTGAACGGTATTATCTGTCATCATTACAGTACTACAGTATTATTCTGTTAATAATAAATATTTAAAACTTTTTGTTGGTTAAAATTACTTACTGAAATTGTTTTCATAATGCAAGCCTACGAATAATTTTTATGTATATGATAAGAAACGCTTAAGTTCATATTAGTGATAAAATATTTTTCGATTTTTCGACCAGGGCTTCGATTAAGCTAAAGGTCGGTAAACTGAACTCAATAAAATTGGTATTTCACTATTCAGCTAGTAATATCTATGCTATTGAGACGTTAGTATAAAATAACTGATGTTTTCGATTTATTTATGTAGAGAATATTAGTAAAAATTTCATAATAATAAGCTAACAACCAAACCGATATCAATTTGCGATATTAAAAATAACTGCTACCTAAGCTTTACTCCAAACATATTTTCTCCTAAGTAAGTGCCTTCCGAGTATTTTCACGCTCAACATGGCATTACAGTGTGTTCTCTTCACCGAGACATTGCTGCATTTAAATGTGCAATACGTCTTTGAAGTCTTTGAGGTATTTACCAATCGTATTGGGAGTAAGCGCGTACATACAACCGTTAGTTTAACTGTATAGCCTTTTGCAGCTGAAAACTGAAAACATCTTGTTTGCTTTCAGCTGCTCCTACATGCTCACTTTCATTTTGTTGCATTATTTTGAAAATTTTTCGGAAATTCCATTAAATATGAAACCATATTATATGACATAGAGCACTGAGAGACAGCTAGATACAGATACACATACGTACATGACATTGATTTCGAGAGTATATGAAGTGCATTTGGTGCCTTCCCAGTATAATGTGTTGAAGATTCCTGTGGAATATATTTATGTTTAAAAAAAAAATGCAATATTATGACAATTTTTACTGTCATATTCTAACAATAAGCCAACAAATTTTTTTTAAGTTTTGTTTAAGACTCTTCTTCAACTTCATAAGTATACATCTGTACCTACATTTAACTCTTTGTAACCAATTTGAAACCAATTTGTAAGCAGTCAATATGAACAACTGTTAAATTTTCACAAACCAAGATACTGCAGGCGCCAAAAAACGAGCTACAAGTGAAGCTGTAGCAAAAATCATATTCCCACAAATGGGAATGAAATTGGCAGCGTAGCGAGCAACGGAAATATGAAAAAGTTGCACAATGCGAACACAGCGAGCACAGCGAGAAGCCAAGCGGGGACACTCACCATATCCGTTTGTATGTGGCATGTCTACATTTTCTCGCATATTCTTCGGCACCTGGGCATGTACGTATGTAGCATACGCGTACAATTGTAGTTTTTAGCTACCCATTCGGTTTAGCTATATCTACACATACTCGTAATGCACACACATAATGCGCAATTGCTTGAAAGTGGAAGTGTATCTGTGTGACACTCAAAACTTGTTAGAGATCATAAGCAGTTGCAAGTTATTGGCGCAAATTTCCCACGGGTTATTTGTGTGCCAACATTTTAAGTTGCACACATTGCAACATTATTTGTGTTTGTGGATGCCAGTTGCAGTCGGCAGCCGGAGTTATGGTTTTTAGTTGGTTCCTTTTCGCTTTTTTTTCGCAGTCGTTAATACTACAGTGGCAGCGCTGGCATTGAACTTTTGACAAACACGGTCTAGAATGCTCGCAGGAGTTGCCACTGCTTTGGGAAATGGACGCTCATGTTCGCTAAAGCTCATCTACTCAGTTAGATGTGTGCAAGTTGGGCGCCAGGGCGTATGCGTAACCTGCCGCAGAAGTGTTCACTTGTGCGTACAAATAATAATGTGTGCATTGTGGTGCGTGTTTAACGATATCAAAACTCCATATAAACATAACCATGTGTGACACTTTCTTCTAAGACTCTACGCCAGTGCTTTTAAACATTTTGGTCGCTTCAAATGCTGGCAAATATGAAAAATTTGCTGCGCACTTATAAATGCACATTGGCATTGCGCACACATCCTTGCAGGCGCAAGTTTCATAGTTCGAGTGTGTTAAAACTCTTAAAATTCCTACTGCATGCAATATAAACGACAATGTTGTTCACCAGAAGTTGCACTTGTGGCTGCTGCTTAAGTTTGTACTCGGCGTTTATGCTGCCATTTGTCAGCGGCAGTATTTTGTTCGAGTGGTATTATTTTCTTACGCTGGATCTTTTCAGTGCCTTCGAAAGTACTTAATATATATGAATGGTACTTTAAGGAGTCGGTCTTGCGTTCACCTTTTTATTGCAGCTTAGTGGTACCACAGCTTTGCAGCTTTTGCGTGCATTTTTGTGAATTCGTTGACCAAGAGCTTCAATAAGACTGTAAAGTACTGGACGTTGTATAACTCTTGAGTATTCAGTTACTCAAAACGAGTGAAATTGGAAAACTATATTGTATATATCAATCTACGAAGTACTATGCATTATTATATTCTCTGCTGGACTTTCGGTTACTAAAAGTAAAATTGCAGCATATTTGATATTGATTTGGACTTTCTGGATTTGAACTTTCTGGATTTGGACTTAGGATTTTCTGTAACTCTTGCTTAAACTGGTTGACTCGAAGACTTTTAATCTCTTAAAAGCGTTGGATAAAAACAAATTTCATTCGATTTCAAGGTGAAACATAAAGAAGTTTTAGTTGAATCTTATTTGGTCAAATTATTATTAGTTGAACCGCTTCTATCTCTTGCAGCTGAATATTAGCAGCTATGATATTATTAAAGACTATACTGAAATAAGTAGTACCATTAAAGAGAATTGCATTAGAGAGAATTATATTATACTGTTATATATCTCGTCCAGATGCTACGTATTTGCCTTGTTTGTATAATTTTGATGTTTTATTTTCACTATTTTATATGGGTTTGTGCTGAATATGAGTGAAAAGTGAGTATTTTAAAATATAAGAGGAATTAAAGCAAAAGTAATAATAAAAGAGAAACTTCGTAAATTCCGCAATCGAAAAGATCAAATCAAAAATAGGATATTTAATATTAAGCTAGTAATTCATCACCTTCTGGCGACTCTGGAGTAAACCATAATTTCAACTAGTCACACTCGAATGATCAACGGATACATTAAAGTTGTACCCTTTGCATTTTGAGTTTGGTTGCCTTCACCTTTCTTTGACCTCTTCGTTGCATAAAAAATTTGCTTTTGCCTTATTGCCTTTGTGCTAGCTCGAAAATTGCAATTACTTATGCATAAGATATGCACAATGCGAATAAGTGATGGATAAAAACATATGTGCTCAATTATCATGGTGTAGAGCAAACATTGCACATATACTTATATTATATATGTATATGTGTGAGTAGTAATATGATAAAGGTCTACACTGTTACACAGCTACACTAAGTGTATGCATGTATATGTAGTTTACAAAGGATCCTTTGTTGTGCGGCTACTAGATTGGCAGCGCATAAGTACTCATGCAACATGTACATAATGTATGTACATAAATGTTGCATCTACTCAATTTTCATTATATTCACTCAGCCTCACTATTCATGTATTAAATGTTGAAGGTTTTCTTCGTCATTGTTAACAATCAGTGCATTCAATATAAAAATGCACAAAAGCCATAGTAACGGTAATAAAATAAAGATCTACACTAACTACAACACGCCACATACTCGCACACAAACGTGCACACGGGCATGTGTGTACATAAGCCTGTGTGCAGCTAAAAGAAAACTGCATGCTGACAACACACAAGAAACTTCGTTTCATACCACACACACGTGCACACATACACATCAACGCAGACACACACCGCGCACAAACAATTACAATTTTTTCTGCCCACATGAAGACCTTGCCACCTGAGTATTTGGGTGAAAAAAGCAAGAATTGTTATATCAAAATGGCATATCTGCCACAATGAATTCACCTGTGCCGGCGAGTGTGTGCGCGCTGGTGAGCTATTGTAAGCAGCCACACGAGCATTCAGCGAATTCGCCAAGCGAACGGCTTTTGTGTAGTCCTAATGAAAGGATGCCATTTTATTTTTAACACAAAAGTGGCGAGTACAATGCGTTAAAGATGTACTTTCCATGCATGTACACCAAGGTGTTTGTGTGTGGGTGTATGTGCGTGTATTCTGTGGATTTTAAGTGCACTAAAACGTAAAATTGGATATTTTGCTACAAAAGGATATGCCTTTATTTATTTATATTACGGAAAGTAGTTTTTAGACAAATAAATTGAATGAAGAGAGCGTAAATGAAATTTAGGCATTAATGAATATTAGCAGAGCCGCAAAATTATTTCGCAAAAGAGGTTTGATAACAATAAAATATACATGTATTTATGTTGGAGACCACAAATGATGACAATTTGATGGAACTGCATTAAGTCCTTTTAAATTTCAAATGCACTAGACAAAAACTTGGCTTTAACTCAAATAAGAAGCACTCAAGTGTACCGAAAAGTTTAATGCTGAAAAATCAGATCTAGATTTATCTCCATGAATCGGTGAGTGGTACGAAAATAAGAGCAATTGATAATTACTTTCAGGCGGAACTATGACTAAAGGAGAGATCCACGGCGAGAGATCCAAACTTACTGCGGATCTACAGATACATATAAAGTGGTTGAAGCTAATATAGATAGGGACAGTGGATATATTGTGGGCTAGTTAGCACGCTGTGCCTTTTGAGGTAACCAGTGCGTGTCTGGTTTCGCTTTTAGTAGTCTCTCAATGGTGAAGCATTGAAAAACTTGACTCTTTTTGGCTTCAGGAAAAATCATCAGCTTCCAGAGTAACGGCAATGTGGATACTCTTGCTAGAAAAGACATAATGCACGTGTGTATGCCCACGTATGTTTTCTACACTTGAAGTAGGTTATCATGAGCTGAAGTAGTCGTTGGGCAATGGAAAAATATGTGCGAAATGCTTTTGGTCAAGGACAGCTCGATGACAATCAAGGTATCACAATGGATCTCGCTTTAACTGTTTTAAAAAGCAACTGGATCCGAATTTGAGAAAATTTTCTTACATTTTATTTTAGTAACAAAAACAAAAAAAAAATAATGATAATGATAATGAAGTATAAGTAAGTGACAATGTTGCACTTTAATTTTGTTTTTTTAAGTACTACTAAATAATAAAATTCCCGTGCAATTTTCCACACTCTCTAATCACTTCATTTCAAATATATCGAATCAAATTTTATTTTATTTGCAAGTACTTTGTACTACCCAAATGGCAAATCAAACATAGTGTAAACGTTTCTTGTTTACTCAATTTTCTCACACCCTAAAGATTGGCGCAAAAGCAAAGAAATATTACGCACGCCTTTATATACCCACATCGCTGCCTCATTTCTGCTTCAACCTTGGCGTTGCAAGACGATAATGGCAATATTGAGGCAAGTATAAGAAGCGGTAGATAAAAAGCAGACAACAACAACATTATGCAAAAATTACCGAACAACTTTATTAAGATAACATAATTATTATCGTCTGTCTCTTTGCTGTCACTTTGTGAAACTGACAATTAGAGAAGTTTATCATGCGACAGGGCAACACTGGCACGATTGGCGTGTTCTACCAGTAGGGGGCCACAAAGAGCACACAAAAGTCACTGCCGAATGAACGGCGGAGTGGGAGCGTGCATGCACTTGCCAGATAATAATGATAATGCGGCACTGATTCTCTTCCAACAACTGTCATTCTGCCAATTGCTTTTTTTTTGTTGTTATTGTTGTTTTTCACTTCTTTGTTTGCTTTGTTGCTGAAGTGTGGCAGCTTGTGTCTTATGCTACTGCTGCTGCTGTTATGCCCTCTTACCTCAGCGCTTTGCTGTTTATCTCGACTACTTACGCACACACATATGCACGTGTACGTGGACAGCTAGGTGTGTGTGTGTGTGTGTGTGTGTGTGCTGCCCCTCACTCCAACTACGCGCGCCGCGATGCCTTCTGTTTCGCATTTGTGTGCTGTCATTGTCTGCAACGCCGTTATGCCAGCCGCTGTTGCTGTTGTTGTTGCCACTAACGCTATCATCATTGCCCATTTGCAGCGCCGCATGTCAGCCGGCGTTTATTTGCTCATTTGCCGTTCAATCAGCGCCATCGGCAGCATTGCGCCACGCAACGCAGTGCGAATGAGCGTCAAAGTCCATGAAACAAATGAACGAGTGCCAGCTCCATTCAGCTGCCTGCCTTATTGATGACTCCTCATGTTCGTTTTCTTCTTCACTTCATCATGTACAGCCTACATAGCCTAAGAAGCCTACAGCCTATCAGTTGATTGTGCGACCGGCGCTATCGCATTGCCAGGCGTTCATTATAATTGCTGATGAATAGATGAGCAAGCAAAACTTTGCGCCCGACACGACGCGGCTGCCGCGCGAAGTTGAAAATACAAACTTCGAATTCAAAGGCATTTGCGAGTGTGCGTGTGTGTTTGCTTCCTTCTGACTGCTTGTGAAAATGATTGAACAACAAAGTCTGTGTAGCGGCGGGTGGCTGAGCGCTTGTGGGTAGCTGGTTGGGCCGCTGATGATTATGTTCGAGTGTTCGGCGTTGGAGTGTGTTCGAGTGCGTACTTATCGCACGCCTTGCGTCCTTCAAAGTTTTTGAGAAAGTGCCGCCGGCTTAATTTTCCATCATTTGAACATTAGGCCATTGAGGATTAGCAGAAAAGAAAGTAAAAAAGAAAAACAGCCGACAAACGCGCATCACCATTTGTCGGGATGAGTGTCGGCAATGTGGTTGTAGACAAATAGCAGCGACAATCTCATCAGTACCAACAGCAGCCTCAAGAGCCTTCAACGCACCAGAAGCCAACATTGATGGTAATTGTAGTTTGTGTACTGAGAGAAAGTGTTGGAAAGGGAAATGAAACGGTAAAGGGCATTGGAAGCGGGAGTGGAATAAAATGGAAGTAGAAATATTATATTTAAAAATGGTATGGAAAAGAGGATTGTGATATGGGTAGATCAACTCAAACAATCAAATGAAACAAAGTCAATCGGAAATGGAACATTAGAACAAGGTACATTTAAAAGTGGTATAGAAAATAAAATTGAAATATCAGTGGAATGGAATAAAGTGAATCGGAGCACAGTGGAACGAATTGGAAAATGCAACAAAGTGAAATTGCTCATTTTGAAAGTAGTGTTGAAAATGGAATGCAAAGTAGAATGGAACAAAGTAAATTGGAACAGAATGGAATGAATGAATCACAGTAATACGTAGAAATTTAACTAGAATGGGAATACCAAAAAGTAAAATTAAGCAAACGGAATTTAGGTACTGTTAGAACGGTGTGGAAAGTGTTTGATTCGTGAAATATTTAAAAGGTATAGTTTGAACTGGCATGTTGTTCCACTGCCATAAATAAAAGTTTCTTGCCATGACGCACCATCGAAGAGTGAACCACCAACACGATATATTCATACAGACATGCCACTTCTGACACCGTGCTGGTACTACACAATAACTTGCGCTGGTGGCAGAAAACAAAAAAACATCAAATGACTGTCAAAAAGACACATAGCCTAAGGACTGATATTGGCCGTCGATGCGTGTGTGCTGCAAGATATACCTCATGAGCACAACAGTTTGGGGCTTCCGGGCGTGTTTGTAGGCTGCATTTTTTCTGTCAGCTGACAGTAATAATGCTCACTTTTCCGCCGCTCTCCTGCCTTGCTGCACTGTACACTTTTCGTCTCTGCCGCGCTGCTTCACTGTCGATGGCATTTGCTTGTGTGGCGGCGGGAGTGTTTCTGTTTGTATTTTGAGCCAAGTTCGCTTGTACAACAGCAGCTCTCCGGGGAACTTTAACAACTCGCTTGTTGTCAGCTTGTTTGTCGCGCGCGTATTGTTTAACCAGCTTGCAGCCGCTTTACGGCCTAAAGTTTGCCGTTGTCGTTATTGCTGCCCGCTCTCCTGCTCGACCGCCACCTGCCGATTGCCTGTAGGCTTGTAATGCTGCAACTTTCAAGTGCTGCCTGCCAGAGATACTAAATCAAACAAGCTAAAGACAAATATTGCTTCAGCGTATATATGTTTGTTAATGTGAGCGCGTGTTTGATTTTGTTTGCTTGTGGGCGCGCTCCGGCATTAGCCAAAGTTAAAGTGACTAAGCAATCGCCAAGTATTTTATACGATGTGACAGAGAGCCAGTAGCTCAAAGCTACGTAGTGTTCGGCTCGGTAGCGAATGAAACGATTGCGGCGTGTCGAACAGTTTGACAATATTATTCATTTATTTTATGAGCTGCAAGCATTTCTCTCTATGATCGATGGGGAATGTGGCAGTTGGAAATGAAGTAATTTTTATAGTTCAAATATTTGGAAGGGGCCTGTAGCGTTTAGGCACACATTGGTGCATGTAAATGGCGAACAAATCCTTATTTATACATAAAAGTAATCAATAAATCAAAAAGAGCTGTTGAACAATGTATTTTATTGAAAAATTGTGATGCTGAAGAGGTCATGTCATCTGCATAAATGCAAAAATTGCAGACCTCATGAGTTTTCTTTCTTTGTTTAGAAAATGAGGAGTGTAATATCGTGTTATTGATAAAATATGGCAATATTGTTTGGATTATGCGGCTGTGCTGTTCGCTAGCACTAAGTTTAGATGACCCTCAATATATCAGGTTACACAGCTTTTTGTTTTCGCAAATCATTGCTTTATCATTAGAGAGATAGCAGTGCTCATAGCATCGCTTGTAATCGCCTCGACTGACTTTCGTTGATGAAATTCGCTGAAGAACCTCAAGACTATCACAGTAGAGTATTGTAATATGTGACTGCTTGTACTTGCATTAAGTTTTTATTGTGTAGATAATATATATATAGTAGTAGTACTACAGGTATAAGTATAGTAGTTTATAAAACTACTACTGCTGTTGGTCGGCGCAATAACCGGGTGAATTTATAAAAAAAAATTCTATTATTTTGTATTTAAATCTTAGGGTTTGCCCATACATTTTCCATCAAATTAAAGCTCTCGCTCGCCACAAGACCTTGTCTACATCTTTTTGAAGAAATAACTCAGAAAAAGTGTGAATATGCTTTCGAAAACCGTCACATCTAAATACTTGTCTTCATGATAAACACTCTCTTAGATCATATTTGAAGCAAATTGCACCCACAGCAATATCCGTGTATTTGTTTGTCTATATGTATTCGAAGTTTGTGTGCCATTTATTTTATTGGCTTTTAGTAAAATCTTTCTTATTGAGTAAATAAAATGCAACATTCCTAAAATGAAATACAATACACAACTGCTGTTTCCATAGTCATTCGTTTATTTTTCTTGAAGATTTAATTGCTATTGGCACAATGTATCACAACTCGCTTGATTTTGCAGACTGACTTTAATTGTCAGTGACAATTGCTGCGAAAATTTGTCACAAAATTTGTTACAAAATTTGTCACGAAATGTCTTTGGCAATGAAACAACACTCAGTTGATATATGTGTGCACATATGTGCATATATGTGTTTGTATAATTTGGCGTGCGAGAGGCAATAAATTTACTGGTAACGCCTTTTTGCGACCTTTTATTCAATTTTTGCAGTATTTATGCTTTTCATTATATATCAATTTGCATGCTTGTATGAGAAAACACATGGTATTTGCTTTTGCTGGGCTTTGGATTTCATATTTTGAAAATACATGTTGTTATGTATATCTGATTGGTCGTACATACATATTCATTTATGTTTGTCGGTAAGTATTTTTTGTCTCTTTAATTTTCATCTGCAATGACAAATGGCTGTCAGTTATTCAATTAACGCCTGACAAAATGCTTGCCGCCAGCCGAGCCCTGAGTATGTCATAACCGCGAATCTGATCAATAAAAAAGTGCGAAAAAGTGCTTGTGTGTGTGTGCGAGTGGTATTATAAGGACATTTGTGCTCTGCTTGGCATACATATATGTGTTTATATATAACCTCAGGAATTAAAATATATTTGAATAAGTTTAAAATGAGCAGGGATTGCTTTGTTTGAGATCAATTGCAAGTAAGGGAGGATTGAGTTCGGATGCATCCATGCATAGAGTATTCGCTATTTTCGCTGGGTATTACAGCGGACAAATAATAAGTATAAGCGGGCAAATCCACATACGTATCTATTAGGCTATCAGATATCGCGGGTGTAGATGTGTTATCTTTAGTGAATATAATACACCATTTTAATAATCGATTTGGGTGACTGAACCACTGGCAAGCTGTTAGTAGGGATTGTCTTTTATTCGGGAATAATATTCTCCAACAAGTCTTCCTCAATATTTATTCGGAAATCCAGAATAAGTATAATGAAAGGAAAGGCGAAATATGTGTTTTTTTTCGGTTCAAAAACAGTTCAGATAGAAATGCCTCATTGCTCACTCATAAATATATGTTTCATGTATTTAAATTGGTCATAAGTGGGTGATGTTTATTAGTTACCTTAGGCAATGGCAAATTAGGTTATCTTCTGCATATATTTCATAGTCATTTGAATGCTCGGCCAAATATATTTCAACTCCAAGCACCTTATTACCACTACTACATAAATGGTATATAATATGTATGCGTGTGAGTGTGTATACATTTACCGCTTATTTACCTGTGCGCTCGTGCTTGCGTTTTAACCGGAAATCAATTTAAACAATTAATTTTAATTGAAATCAGCATGATGCAAGTATCAGTTTTAATGCTATGCTATGTGCTCGTAGAGGCATATTCATACACATATGAATATTGTGTACGAAAAGTGACGAAATTATGTTAAGAATTTCAGACCGGAATTTTTTTCCCAAAGGTTGCCTTTAAGTTAAAAAAATATTCAGAGTGCTCTTTTGTCTTCCTATGGATATTTCTATATAATATAATACTATATAATACTTTTTTTTTGTAATTTGAATTAGTTTTGAATTTGAAGACCGGCCATTAAACCAGGCGGGGCCTTTCATAAATACCCGAAATGCCATTTTATAGTTTTTTTCTTACAATATACCGAAACTTTCGTCTCTCCAAATGCTATATCTCAAGTACTAATTGTCCGTCAAAAGTTTATACACATATTTTTTTAAAGGTTGAGTCTAACTACAAAGCAAATGAAATCACTCCTCCTATTGAAATGATACAAATTGCGAGTTAATGTTGAGCTCCAGTTGACCGGGTCCTTTTCGTAGAAATCCAAGTTTTGCTGTAATTACAATTTACACCTATCGTCCTTTCATTTCGAATACACGCAATATATTTACTTATGAATAATAATATTTATTTTCATATTTGTGAGGCATTGATGTATATACATGACATAATATATGTACGATATATGTGTAAAATTAATCACCAAACCGGAAAATGAACGAAATTTTTAATTAGCGCCATGAAGCGTAAGAAAACGCAGACAATAATTACATGCAAATATGTTGTTGCAGCAATTGTGGCGACAGCGTGTGGAAGCAACGTTTGACAACGAATTATTTTTTATACTTCACTTTTAAAACCAGTATAAATAATATAAACGATGTAACGAGATTTAGTAAAGTTCTCGCCTTAATTGGATCCATCTACGATCGCTTTAACTTCAGCAACTGTGGATTTTTGGATGATTTGTGGATGAAAGCAAGTTTCATATTGGCTTCAATTATTTCTCCAAAAATTTCCTTTTTGTTTAGCTAACTATATGAACTTTGGTACACAATCTGAACCTAATGTATGCTTACTTTATTTTAATTAATGAATTCATGAATATTCAATGAGTAAATCGTTGAAAAATCTGAAATTATTGATTCTGGTTAATAAATAAATGGTTATTTTTGTGTGGGATATATGTATATAACCGCAAAGCTTTCCGCTTTAAAAAGCAGATTATTATTGTGGTTTCATTTAGGTTAGCGGTCAAGTATAGCTAAAAGTCAAAACCTTTGATTCATACAGTGGTTTTCATTGAAAATGGCGAAAATATGTAGAATATTATTGGTCCGTTAGCAGAATTTATATAAAGAAAACACATTGCAATATAAGCACAAACAAAAAATATTATAATGCTGCCATATTTGCACTGAATTATCTGAAATTATTGACGTCAATCATTTAATCAATTGATATTTTAGTTATTCTGCTATTCGGGGTGGTCACGAATTCAACAAATCAGAGATCAAAATTGCTCCAGTCCTTCCTAGGTTGTACTGACCCAACTTTGGTTTATTTATATAAGGTATGCAAATGTTTGCCTAATTTTAATAATGAAGAATAAGGTTTGTGAATTTTTACCATTAAACCATTAAACCAAAATATCATTCTACATTAATTTCATAAATAGTTCGCACATGAAATGAAACATAATGTCGAAGACTAAAAATTCAGTGCAAAACCAAAAAACAGTCGATTAGAGAAGTGTTAAACAGAATAACCTTCGGCAAGTGGCTGGGGATCACAAATGAAGTTAGATGCGGAAAAATGTATTTCACAAAGATGTTCTTTCTCCCAGGAAATCGGAAAGCACAATGAGAGATATATGCTAATATATGCTAACACGGTCTTCCCGTGTTTATGGTCCGATATTTGTAATTTCTTAACCCTGCAAAAACGCCAATAGTACTAAATTTCCTTGAGTTCTATAAGTTTGGCACTTATTGCGATCTTCTTAGAATACTCATATTAATCCCTCATTCGTTTCATTCATCCCTCGTTTCTCTATTCATTAATTTTTCACTGCATATCACCTACCTATCCCTCGCAATGATTTCTCCATTCAAATTATTCCACGGGATTTATCCCATCAAAAAAGCAATTTTCATAATATTATTCTCGCTGTTGTTGGCGACGACTTGACTTTAGCTATTAAAATGAAACTAAATGTAAAAAAAACTAAATAAAAACGTTGCAGCCCCTATCTACAAGCCAAATTATGCGCATTTGCTTGTTGCACCCACCTTGGTGTGTTGGAACTGAACTAGCAAATACACCGAGCTAGACAAATACTCCAGCATGCCTTGAAGAGCGCAGTTGGCACAAGCTGGTTTAAGCTGAAATTGCAGCCAGGCGAAGTTCCTGTGAGCACTCCGCGCACTCGGCACCGCTGCCGGTGGGTATTCCAGTCAGGCAAGAATAATTGTGGGCAAAGCATCAATGCGACATTGCGACAGCGCTGGCCAAGTGCTGAGTGATGATTGTAGTCCCGCCACTACACAAATGCTTAATGAAATTGTGCAACCAATCGAGTGTAACGATGAGAAAAGTCAATGAAATTGACGTTGCATTGATGTTGTGCAGTCAAATCAGATAACGCCGAGCACCGTTGGCTGGGAGCCTCTAACACTCAAAGCAACCAGTCGACTTGCTAACCAACGAAGCTGGTGCCAGCCGGCATGCAGTCAAATAAATAGTCACAACCCGTTGTCGTGAGCTGCCAACCACAGCACAGTCGCCGGTGTCAAGCTGGCATTCAGTCAAACTGTCAGACGGATTTAATGCGGCGCAAAACGTTTAGAGAGAGTGGAATGACTCGGTAAAAGGCCACACTTGTGCTCGTGTATGTCTTGTTGTGTGTGGAATCTCCAAATTGATTTTTTTTTGATTGATGCTGTCGTCCTGCTAGCACGGCGTTTATACCGCTACAACTCGGTCTAGCGCGCAGTTTCTGTTTCAACTGCTGCTCGCCCACTTTGCGCCGTTTATTCTTGTGCACTCGCCTAAAAGCCTTTTTACTGCACTGACGCTTTAAAACGCCATCAATATTTATAGAATTAGTGCGACGTTTGATTTCTTGTTGCCCTCCCCACATTTCAGAGGCAACAAAAAGCTGCCAGCTGCTTGAAATCCGACCTCGCTGCGTCGCTGCCGACAGCGAGCAGCTGAAATGTGAGCATAGAGCCGGCTAACCGGACCACCTGTGCAGCTATTATCTTCGTCGCTCTTGGTCGACTGGTATTGTTATCGTCAGTGGCTTCCGTTAGAATCTCATTTACAGCGTCATTTCAGGTGGTAAAATACCATTTTTGTTAATTCACCATTCAGTCACCGTTAGATTCAGCGCCAACAACGTTTCCATGAGTTACACGAGGCAATCGTTAATCACACACACACACACTTACATATATGCACAAGCCCAACCACCGAACTGTCGAGCGCCAACAGAAAGATCAGGATACTCTTATGCCCATTGCACTCTAATGCAATTAACTTGATTACAAGTGCATGTGCTTATGCACTGCCAGACAGATAGATGTACACTCACACTCACACTTAATGCACACATTGCACGATGACAGTAGCTGCCAAATGCATATGCACACAGTGGTTTGGTCTCATCAAAGCAATGCAATATGGCATCATATCCTTCTTAAACTGCACTAAGCTCCTGCTAACGGTCACTGGCTGCCTTTGCCAAGCTAGTAAAGCGTTAATGACCAGCTGTCACCTTCAGCGGAATTGCCTGCATTGGCACAAAAAGCTGATTTCGATAAAATTTAGTGTGGTATTAAGTTTTATTTGCGCCATTTTGGCAGGCAGGGTTGTGTGTGTATGAGTCTCGTTTTAATAGGATCGATTGGCCGAGCTGTGGAAGCGCAGCAGTGCCGCCAACTGTTTGAGCTTCCCATATTCTTTTTTGCTGTTTTTGTGGTATCATCACTTTACGCTTAAATTTTAATTGGGCTAGTGGCTGTAAGTAGCTTTTTTGGGTTGTGTTGGCAACCCATTGAGCGAAATGCATACCTGTGTGTGTTTTATGGGTGGTTTTCGTGCGCGTTGCTTGGGTTTTAATTTGAATTACTTTACATCTGTAACAACATTGTAAATTTAATTTTATGAGATTTGTTAGGAGAAGCACTTTAGTTCACACCGACAGTTGCATCTAAATGGTCGGTATTCTGCCACTGTATAAATGTTAGTTTAGCTATTGGAGAACTTTTTAAGCGGTGGGTCATTATATAAAATGGTGATTAGAGGTTATGATATGTTAGTGCTATACTGAGTGGGTTTTGCTTTTGTAAATCCAATATATTTTAACAGTTTTCACTACCTCCACTTTCTCTTAAGTTAGGTTAGAATAACGGTGGTAGCTCTGTGAGAACATTCTGAGCGATTTTGTGGCGACTATTATTACAAAAACGAAGTCGGTATGCTAATAACAAATAAATCATAATAACTTGGAAAATATATATGACGGCAGAATTTAAGAAATGCTGGAATGAAGTTCTCAGTTGAGTACAAAATTTGTGCACTTCGACCTCTCTTTCCCTTTTGCTTAGATTCTTTATCATATGTAACGCCCAACAATTTTGCATCCGATAGATGGCGAACTTAAAAGAATTTGACTCCTATAAGTTCTCAAATCATTTTAACGACTTGAACAAAGAGTTTTTAGGAAATTTTTGGCCCGGCAAATGCTTTTTAGAAGTCTCTGTTATAAATTCGCTTTCTACACAGAATCAGAAACGATTTTTATAATGTATAGAGTAATTGGAAAAGCCACTTCTTTTTTGTAAAACCCACGATTTTTTGCTTATTCCAAATTTCGAATTATCATTCATCGTGGTTTCAATTCATACATTATCATGTATGAAGTATCTGTAAAGTCGAAAGTCGAAAGTGGATTGGAGATGATCTACCAAAAAATTTCGGAGGTAAAAAATAGAGGCTGGTTAATAATACATCGCCTAATACCAATATTTAAATTCCTTAAAATATACTTCCTGAAGCATAATGGAATGAAGAATTCTGTCTCTTATTTTGGATTCTGTATTCCAATAACTTGTAGAAATGGCAGAATTATAATTCTATCTTAAACTATAGGTCGAAAAGTTTGCTTCGAAGTAGCACATATGTTCAAAATATACACCCTAGTACCTGGTATCTTACGCTCTACTGAGCACGGAGTTAGACTTTGTGGTATTGTTAGAGGTTATTTCTTAATTTTCCAAACTATTTTTATAAAAGGAAAAACCTGGAACAATTTTAGTAATAAATTAGTAGTACTTCAGACATACTTTAATACATGTTATATATATATATCGTTGAATTCATTCTATTTACTTATTTTCTTTCTCGTATCCCTTCCAGTCCATCCCATCTGCATTGTTGAAACACAATCGTTTATCACAAAGTGTCAACCGAAGGTAGTATATTAGCAGTGTTTAAATTTAAATGTATGCCCAATTCACCTCTTGACACATTCATTATGAAGAGAATTAACAACAACACAATACAACACATTATTTACATCATTTATATAATGGTTGCCAGTTCGACTGATATAGCGAAATGCGTACTCTTTTGGAGACAGCTGAGGGCTTTGTCACACTGCTTCACAACTTGCGCATCACTCGATTTCCATTGTATACACATCTGTGTGTGTTTGTATATATGTATGTAAGCGCAACATATACATATACATACAAATATATACAGGGCTCCATTATTTTCATTATGCTGGTGTCCTTCATCAAATCGTCGGACCTTGATACATCAAAAGCCTGGCGTTTTGCTTTCGCTTTCAACACAATCGGCTGGCATCACTTATCATTTTTGAATTTGTTACTTTCGCCATTAGTGTGTGATAATCTGCACATGGTTGCCACACTGCCACACACCAGCGCTGAGCGTATTCAATTTCATACCGCTTTCGGCCATTTTACCCACTTTCATTTTGCTCTCGCTTACATAATTTACGTCATTCCGTTTGAAATGGGGTCGCAGCATCTTCGAAATGTGTCTCCATTGGCAAATGAAAAATGACTTTGCAAAAGACGCTTATTAACATGGACAAACAAGTTAAATGACTCAATGGAACCCAAGGGATCAGCGCCGGCGCCAGCAAACCAGCTTCGCCAATGTTCTGCTGCAGGCAGTAAGTTCGGGGCAATACGATATTTGGACATCTGAATGTGCAACAAAAGCTGCTTTTGGAAGAGCAAGTTTTGCCGTGTGTGTGTGCAACATTTGTAGAGAGCACCATTTAAGCTGTCAACATTACAAAACGGTTTTTATTAATTACACACACAATGTTTTGGTATAATTGGAGCTACAACTCACGAACTCATGAATTTCTCTGGCTATTTGGTTTGAAGGAAACTTACTTTCTATATTGCCTTTCTATTTCAATGAAGTTTCGTTTTCTTAAATAAATACTACCTGTACTTAGTATTGCTTTTACATAAATTGATATGTGAAGAGTTGTATATATTATTTAATTATATAAGGATAGCTATACTGCTAAAATACATGTATAGTCTGAAGTATAACTTTTGTAACTCATTATTATTTTTCTAAGAAATAAATCACTCTTTGAACTTGAACTAGCTAGTGTAATCCAGGGGCTTCATAGAATATTGGCAGTCGCTCACCGGTCTTGGTATCCATCTGGCTGTATTACGTCTGAAGAAAACTGCTCGTCGAATGATGATTTTTTACTTAATATTCTGCTTCTAATTTCTGCTATAGATATAAAAACATTAAAGCAACATCTCCTCGGAACGAATTTTAATATTCATTACATGCAAAATTTTGGATGATTTTAAAAAAGTGTACCCAAAACCAAGCCAGACTCTGAATTCATCCAGAATTTGGTAATAGTCACCAAATGCAGGCAAATTTGCTCGAATTCGTTCAGACGTCAATAACTGTGCCCCCTTAACAAAAGTCCGTCGTGATCAGCTCATCGCTGTCGGTAATATGTAAGATAAAGATTTGTTATTTTTGAAGGAAAATTTTTGTAGTAGTTGAATTAAATGGCTATTTTATGGTTCACAATTGGTATGGTGAGTAACACCTTTCAATATTCAACGAAATGGAACCCGGGCTCAATAATATACAATTAACGACACGCCACTACACATAAGGGTATTACTATTTGTCTACTTAAATTTAATCAGTCAAATATTTCATAAAATAATTTGAAGATGTTTCAAAGAAATAAACTTTTTAATTTTAACAGAGGAACTTGGAATATGGTCTTACTTGTAAAGCAAAGTATTTGTATTTGCGTAAGAATTTGTAAAGTCACCATTCGCACATTGCAAGACAACACGTGCCTTTGACTGATATATCAAATAACTTGCAAGTGACTTAAGGAAAGTTTCCAATGGCACTATGTGCAAATAGAAATCGAATTTACAGTGAATTCAATTGAAATTATATGAAATTTTGTATTGCGAAATAAAAGTGGAACATAACAAAATATATGGACATAGTAAACGCAAAGAAAAGCGGAATTTGTGGAATGGTGGAATGAAATAACAAAAAGAAGTAATGAAAATCGAGTCAAAAACTGGAATTTATATTGAGGAAATTAATGTATAATAGTGAAGTATATTCCATGAGAAGAGAGAACCCAGCCTTAAGTACTTTAAAGCCTTACTAGAAGAGATGGTTGAGCATGGCTTGACTGACAAACTCAAATAAAGCGATGTTAAGTATTTCTTAAGTAACGCCGATTTAAGCCTCAGCATGAACGATCTGATTATCGCGTTCGAAACCATTCAAGGATATAATAGAATTAGACAAATTGACGAGCCCGATCGTACTTCTACCAGATTTGGCCATAAATACTATATTTAAAAGTGCACAGAATGTTAAAATTGCAACGGACAGATAAGATTTTAAAAGATAGTTGAAAACTACACAAAGAAAGAAAATGTAAAGGTACTGTATTTCTAAAACTTGAACAAGTGTTCAAAGAGTCTACTTTATCAAGAGCGCAAGTTAGAATCTTGTGATCATAAAAAACTTGCGTCATGAGGATCTTTGAAGTACTTTTGTTCCGTTGTATTGCAAAGACAATATTTAGTCACAAGAGTAGCTCCCAACTGCTCTCTAGATATATTCTTATGTCCGAAGTGTCGTCAGACTCACACCAAAGGCCTTAGAATCCCATTCGGGTGGTATATTATTGTTAGTTAGATTCTTAAAAGGCAGTGACTAGTACTATATCTAAGTCTCTACTTAAGGAGAGTGGGCGCAGCTGGAAACCAAATGGATTGTTGTAATCAATACTCACATATGAAAGATTATTTTTTGACACATATGTGTATGTGCGTGTGTGAATTGCAAGCCGAGTGCGATTGAGTACAAGTGTAAGCGCGTAAGGAGCGTGAACTACAGCAGGTGTTGTTGAAATGGTATCAATTTGCAAAAGCACATTTCAAGCAGATTGAGAAAATATCGACTGACTCACTGACTCACTGACTCACTGACTGACTGACTGACTGTCTTGGCTATTACCTCGAAGTGGGCGTGTGTGGAGGCTTGGAGGCACATACATGTATAATGTAAAAAGGAAATGTGCAGGGCTCAGCAGAAAAGTCAAATAAGTTTTAGATATGGTTGCGGGGAAGAGAATATGGCGACGGATAGCAAGTGGATGCCAATTGAATTCAGTCCATTATTATGTCAATTGAGCGCATGCAACACTACAAACTCCACACATACATGCACACATGTCGGCACTCTGATGCATTTGTACTAACACAAACATACATGCAGTGAAAACTCCTTATCATTGGCGACAAAGTAAAGTAAAGCGAACAATAAAGGACGACGAATAGGAAGAAGAAGGCGACGACGGCATGTGCTGCAAGCAATTGAATCAAATGCTGTCGATACAAAAGACAACACAATTCCATATAGCCCAGCAAGTGCCAAGGAAAGTGGCGAACTCTGTAGCACACACACACGCACACACATGAGCATAGCCTGTTGTATTTTAAGAATGCTGTTAGTACTGATTTGTTTGTGTGAGTGAAAGCTCAGCAGATGCGCGCCCTTTTGTATGCAATAAATTGACGGCATTCAAGTTGGCGCAAATGCCAAAACTGAATTTAGCGTAAAATAACAAATGTGGCAAATACAATGCAATGCAATACGAATGTGAATGTAGTTGCAAGACATTTGCTCAATGTAACACTACAATCGCACTGTGAATGCAGTACAATTGCAGTACAACAAAAACAATTTGTGCAATTGTCAAAGCGACCGGCAATAAGTGGAAATTTGTAGCAGTTGTTATTCTCTATGCCCGTTGAATACTCATGTATGTGTTTACATGAGCAATTTTATATAACTTATGCAAAGAGAATAAAGCTAAATTTGAGAACATTTGCAATAAGAGAAGAAAATGCTCAAGGAGTGGACTTCTAAGAAATGAAAACGTGAGGAAATAAGAAAGAAAGCATGTCTTTAGGTATCCGACCCTCACATGTCTTTACTTAAATAAGTGTGCATTGGTTTAAATAAACTGCGATGATATTTCGGAACTTGCTAATCAGCAACTTACTATAATCAGGCTTCTGTAAAAGCGATTGCAGAAATTCCAGTACACAGTTTATAGTTTATAGTTATTGCATACATCTGTTTAGTCGTATGAAGCAGTGGTTGAGTTGTCTTGGTCGAGCGAAACATTTTTCAAAATCCTTCCCACCAACATTCTATTGTTAAATTTGCAGTTTTTCGTTTAATTTGTGGCATTAAGATATTCCTATTTTTTGGTGCATGGCAAAATAGACTGGCTGACAGACTTGAATTTGTCTAGTCATCCTGCTTATTTTGACATACAATATATATCCCTCTATATCTCTTAATCCGTTTAAAAATCGTTCGGTGAGCAAAACTATTAAATTCTATGCAACATGTTGTTTGGGCATAAAAAATGCAACTTCGGTAATTAACGCTTTACGAAATTATTGAACAATTCCAAAGATTTTCGGATGAAATTGGCATTTCGAACGAATTTAATATCTAGGTTCTGATTATTTTTCTATATGCCATACATACATCTCAGTAATTTGAAGTATCTACTAAACTATAAAGCACTTTATGCAACATTTCGCTAGGCAATAATAGTTTTGCTCACCGATCAATGGATTTAATATTCGCATACTAATCTATCAACCAATTCAAATTAGTATTTCCACTTTAAAAACCACAAAAACTGATTTATGGCGCCAAAGTTCTTGCACAAGCAGACATCAGAGTTCATCCACCTTCATTTATCAAGTGGTTAAAGTCTAATTCCTCGCATTAACACATTCATATTATTTTATTTGTATATCTACGCCAACGTATAAGTGTAGTTGGGTGTTGTGTGTGTGGACGAATATTGAATGAAATTGGTTCATTGAACGCTTAAGTACTTTATTTTTGCTCTTCAAAAGATATTTACAAAACAAACACAAGCTCGCTTTTATTCAGATCTGAGCATCTGTGTGGAAGATAAGTAAATGAGTAACTATTACAGTGGCAGTTAAACTATGTAAAGAGAAAGTGAGCAGAAAAATAAAGTCTAGAAAATTTTTGCAATATTCCAACATAACATCTACATTTTATTTTAATATATCTAATATTATTTTATATTATTTTGTTTTATTTTAATTAAAATTACTGAGTGTAAGTACTGAGTAAAATACGCAGTGTCGTCTACACTTGCTAGTATGCTATGATTAGTGCGCTTTAATTTTATTTTAACAAACACAACAAACACTTTTATGTATTACAGGGTGAAGGTTGCCTTAATTTTCGAGCTTAATTATTTTTTATTGTAACAATTATTAAATCGGTTTACCCGACAGTCGCTTCTATATAAAGGAAACCAGTCCGACATTTTTTTCGGTCTAGGACTCTAAGTTCGACAGCATTCTAGAAATAAATTTTTTAAATATTTTGTGGTCTTGCATCAGCAACAACAACATTAAAAGTGCTCTCTTATTAAATTAGTTCATCTTTAGTATATACTTTTGCCGTTTGTAGCGAAATATTCCGAGTGAAAGTTGTGCACGGAAAAAATTTAATTTCGATTATAATTTAGTAGGCTCATGATATTTTACCTACCAGCCATTCGAAGTTTTAAATACCGAACTAAATCAAAATTTTTCTGTTTATGATGTTTGCAAGTGGTTTTTAACCTAATAATTACTGAGTTTAGACTTTCACAATACTCTTTGGAGCACTTATTTTTAGAAGTAATATCAGAATATAATTTTAACCACCACTGTCGGCACACTTAATGCAAGCTTTCATCTACTTCTGCTTTATTTCAGCTTGAACCGATGCATTAAAAATTTGGACGCGCTCATAGATAAATGTATAATTAATTGCTCTGCTTGCAACTTGCACCAGCGTTTGTTTATTATTTCACTTGAGAATGTTACTTTAATGCGCTCAGCATAAATCAATTCCCATCATCTCGTGCTATTGTGAACTCCACTAACTTTCACATCAAACAAGGTTTGCATTCATATGGGTATATATATATATATATATATATATATATAGAAGCCAGCGGGAGCTACCAACATACCTGCTACTTAGCGCACACTGTGCTCAATTGGCTGAGTACCCTGCGCTGCTGACAAGCATTTATATATATATGCATATATTTGAAATTGATGGATATGGCAGGGTGAATTTCAATGAGCTATTGAACTTTTATGTACATCTATTGGACTGTTTCAGTGGATGAACTGAGTTTAGCTGAGATTTCAAGTGGTAACTGTTGCAGTCGTCGGCGAGTATGTACAAGTTTATAAATATGTATGTATGTACATATGCTTTAACATGCTGTTGGTATACACATACACGCGTATGTGGGGCGTCAGTCAGTCACTTTTCCTATTGAACAAGAAGCTATACGCGGCAGCACATGTGTTCTTCATGCAACAAAATTGAACATTCTTATGTTTGCGTCTTCATGAATATATATTCATTCCATATATGTATATCTATATACATATATACATATGTGGCAATTTTTCATGCAAATATTCCGAAATGTAAACCATATTTTAATTAAAATGTTTGTACCTTTGGCAAATTGCACATAACTATTCACATGACGTCAGGCTACCAAAAATCCACTTCAAGGCCTTGAAATATTACGGAACGTTTTTTGAAAAACAGCACTGCCTCTCATCGCATTGCTTCGAAAGTGCAAAAGTTCTATTTTCTGTCATGTAAATGTTTGCCCTAAATTCATCCGATTACCACAGGGTGTGTCATATATTCATTCATTTATTCACATGTCAAACTTGGCTAAGCCGGTACTGCCAAGCTCCGCCGCCACTAGTACACACACGCACACCCACCCACATACACACACCTAACCACACACTGCTGCGCACACACTCAGAAGTATTTCCTCATAGGCAACGAGCCGAGCTACTTGCGTTCATGTGAAAATTTAAATACTGTGTAGATGGCATGCCACAACGGTGCTGCTGCGGAGGCGAATGCCACAATGGAGCAGCGGAGCTATGGAGAATGAATGGCAAGGCTTCATGTCGGATTTCTGAATTATGCTGCAGCTAAATTAGGCATTCTCGCTACAAAGTTGGCAAGCTGCTACTGGCCAACAACAACAATACGCTCTGAAGATGAAAATACAAGGGGGGCACATACGTAAGTGTGTGTGGGTGTGAAGTGCATGCATGGCAGGTGATAGAAATACTGGTATTAGCTGAGGTGAGCCGATACATGCTCGAGCGCCCCTTTGTTGATGTTTTTGTGTGTGTGAATATGTGTGTTTTGCGCATCTGATAGGTGCTCCATTAGACACACCCTTGAAAGAAAGTGGCTAAGGTTGTTAGTTAGCATCGTGTTAGAGACTGGGTGTCACTTTTAAATCATTTAAGCCGTTCGAAATTGTGGCAGCCAACATTGCAACGAAATATTGCTCAGCTCGTGGCATGCGCTTATGAATGTGTGGGATTAACAGTTAAAAAATAAAAATATTTATATAATTTTGTTGTTGCCCCAAAGTGCAAGAAAGTCGCAGCAGTATTCATTTGATTCCTCAGCTGCAGTGCTTCTATATTTATGCCACATATATTTGTATATGTATTCATGAGCGTGGAGTAGCGACAACAGCGCAAGAGGAAGTGTGCATAAAAAGTTTGAAAATGTCGAGGAAATTGCGCTGTGTTGCCGCTTCCGTCAGACGCATCCTGATGGTCTTGCCAATAGCCTTTGTAGCTCAGCCAGCTTCCCGAGCAGCGAACGAATACATACATACATACATACACACACACACACACACACACAGACGTAAGCTTTAAATATTTAATGTGCGTGTATATTTGTGTATGTGTGTGCGCGTGCTTTGCGTTTCATGTGCAGATTTAGTTGAATTAACATTTCGTTTGTAAAAAATGGGGTGTTTTCAGCGCTCATTTAATTAGTCCCAAAAAGGCATCAAACAAAAAAATTTGCCTTGATTAAAGCGCCACACAGGAACAAAACGCGCAATCGACAACCAAATGACCGTTTCTATACAAAACACATTGAGTTCTAAAATTTGGAATATTTTGATATCAAATTCAATTATGGTCAGCTTAAGAGTGCTTGATGTGACGGCAATAGCTTGCCGCAAAGTGCCGACTGAAGTGAAATTTTATGTTTGCGCATGTGTGCGCGGAGGGCGCAAATAAGGAAATGAGGTACGCTCTGGAATGGTTATGGCCAACCACAATTTATGCAATAATTACAAACGAAAATATTGCTTGCAGCTAATTATTTTAAATATGTAAAAATAACAATGTTTGCTGAATAAAAACAACAAAATTAATAGAACAATTTATGCTGTAATTATTTCTGTTGCGTACAAAAAGGTAATTTCATATAGTTCATAAAAAGTCGGTTTGACTTTTTTTATATGGACGTCTATTTTTTTCCATACAGAATAAATATTTTATATATTTTTTTCTGTTTAAGAACTAAATATTTGAACAAATGAATTCTTACAAAGTACTTTTTGCATAAATTTCATAATTCTATACATATGCGAATGCAATTTCAAATAACAATTCTCATTTGCGTATAGCAACAATTTATAACCTGTAGGTAGCAATTTTTTTTCTCATCTTTCTACAAACCAGCTCTTGAAAGCACAGGGTTGCTTATGAAGCGGCGAGAATAAAAAAGTTACGTATTGCCATATTTTACAGATTTATTACTGATTCTTACGAAGACACGAACTTTATCATTTATTATGGAACGATATTTTATACATGTGGTTATCTTTACTAGCTCCGCAGTTGTATTGAATCCGCCCTTACTCTATAAACACCTCAACTACCAAAATTGTTAGTAATAGGTTTGGTAAGTAGGTAGCGTTTTCATGGTGTCCTACTCAAAGGCTCAGCTAGCAGAGGGCCAATTGATAGAAGGAGCGAATGGAAAAATTTCTCTAAATCTCTCTACATAATAGAAAAAGTGGTTAGTTACACCATATATAACGCAAGAAAGATTTGACCAATTTATATGTCTTCTGATTTGCTAAATTTACCTCCACTAAAATATCTGAACGATTTACTTAAGAAGTTAAGTGAAAAAAATAAAAAACAAAAGCACCAACAAGTGTCAAATTAGTCCGTCTCAGTCAGGTAGTTCGTGGGCTGTAAAAACTTCGCAAGGAGCTCACTTGAGGAAGCGTTAAACAATCTACTTCACTGGTGAATATGGATCACCCTTTACATAAATGAAAAAAACCCCGTAAGTTTCGTTGTTGTTACACGCGTTAATTACTTGATACATGACAGTTTAATTACAAGCGATTAATGTGCACAAACACCTAAAAATGTATGTTAAAAGTGGCAGCGAAGGCGAAAAAAAAGACACTTTGCTACATATTGGTGCACAAAAAAATAAAAATTGCTGAAAGCGAAAAACAAAGTCAACATGTCGATTGCTAATAGACAATTTAAAAAATAATCATCAAACAAAATTATTTTATGTCAAATAATAATTCATTAACAGTTATATTCGGACATGTCTTGCAAAGATTGATTTGCAATTAAGTTTTTTCTTAATTTGAGGGAAAACTACTAATAGTCCAACGATGTTTATACTGAAGGTACCAAACCCAGGCTACTCATACATTTTTATTTTATTTGAAAAGTTGCAATTTAAGCTGATTATACGTATTTCAGATATAAAGTTTTCAATTATCCGAAAACTGCGTTATCTTCTCTGAATATTGTATTATTATACTAAAATTTTCAAGCACTTATTTATTTATAAACCCCTGCTGACCAACAACCAGACTCCACACAAGAAGTCTGTCCTGACATTTCCAAAAGCACGGCAACGGATATAAAATTTCCCTTTTACATTTATTGCCTGTTGTGTTTAATACTTAAAAATCACGGACTAGTAGAGGAAGAAGAAGAAAACGGCTCGGCTACTTACTTAATTTCATCGTGGTTGAAGCAGGCCTACGGAGAAGTGAAGTGAAACGAAAAACTGCAAATGAAAATGAAATTTACCTCAATGACACTTGGCAAGTGAGTTGATTTGTGGTGATGGCGGCGACTAAATTCCTCGTTGCTGTTGTTGCTGCTATGAGACAGCATGGCTCAGTGGCTAGTGCAAACGTAAAGTGGAAGCCTAATAAAATGGGCAGAGATAAATTTTATGATAAGCAAATGAAAATAACAATTTTTTGCTTCATTTGTTTCCGAAGGTAGAAATGCTGCTTTTTATTGCGCTTATTTTTTATTTTTTATTTTTTATAGTTTTTGTTTTTATTTTCGTTTTTGTTTTCTTCATTTGATGCTTTATTTCCGACCACTTTGGCTTATTGGATTTCTGCTCGGTTTTGATATTTTGTTCTGGAGCATTTTGTATCACAATTTCATACTTTTCACATTGTTTCGTTGATATGTGTGTGTGTGTGTGTGTGTATGTGTGTTTTGTATTATTTCTGTTACATTTGATTTCAATGAAAATTAATTTAGTAGAAAATGGAAAGCGTAAAACAATGGCAGAAATTGATTCAATGCGAGAAAGTAGAAATAAATTCAACATTTAAACGTTTAGAGAAATTAATTTAAGTATGTACTAAAGGCATGTCGCTTTTATACAATTGTGATTACCAAAATAGAAATCAAGCGAATTTTAGCACTTAGATGAGCAGCATCTGTACGAGTAGCAAATATTTTAAATTTAAATTACCCAAAAGGCTGTTTTTATACAAAATTTGCTCAAAGAGAGTCTTCATAGAAAATTTCAGAGTCTTCAGAAATATTTTGTGAAAGCAATAGAGATTGACAGAGGGTTTCTACATCTTTTATGAGACATCTCAATTTGGTTGATGCCTTAGTATAAGGCTCATCTATGTTAAACTCATACCAAACGATTGGAATTGGCTTGCAATAAAAATCGTTCTATGGAGATCTTATTTACCAGGTGAAGCAACATGTCTTCAGGTGCGAAAGATCGTCATAAGTCGATAGAAATCATAAAAATATGCTCTTCGTACTACAAGTCGCCCAGTCTAGACTAAAACAATCCTAACATTTACTCAAGATAGCATATTTCGAATGATATGATGAAGGCGATTTTTAGCAACTCGATTTGAGTTCGGGTTGAGTTCGGTTCAGTTAAATTTCTGTTTCCATCTCGCTAGTTCAATGTATCTAAAAATTTAATAGTATTTTGAATATTTATTATTTTCAAAAGTGCTCCTAACGGGAAGAATATTAACTTATTCTTTGTTTTTCATCATATAAAAATGTTGGGGCATATTTCCAAAGGATCATTTGCCGAAACTGATTAAAATTGTACAATACAATCTTACGATCTTACATTAGAAACACTAATTTGATTGAAATTATTTGTTAGATTCATTGCCATTATACTAAGCACTCGCACACAAATTGCAAATTATTGAAGTTAACTTCTTTGTCGATATCCTTGCGCATTTCTTGGTACAGCACCAATGGATTATTACTCGAAATTAATTAGCGCAATGTTATTGAAAATTGATTGGAAAGCACTCAGCAGAACTTATTAAACATATATTTCAACACGCCAGCATTACTTATATAGACAACCACTCAGCTTGCATACGCACAAATATTTGCCCAACGAAGTTGTCTACACATTAAGGCAACAATATGACTTAGCTCCCAAAGATATGCCAGTGCGAACCCTTGAATCGAATACATACATACACACACACGCAGTTGCAAACAGCACAGTTTTGGCAGCGCGCTACAACAGCTGTTCTAATGTAACCAGCTCCGCTCCAGCGTTACTTCCAGCCAAACTTCCCTCCTCTCATTGTTGCTTACGCACTGCCATTCGCATTCGCATTTATTGCCAAGCTTAAAATTCGCTGCTCACGCTGCTACCTCAACAATTACGCTTCTTTGTTGTACGTGTAGCTGTAGTGTTGCTGTTGTTATTGTTGTGCTCGTACCTTTTAAAATATTATAGAATTTTCATCATCGCGTTTTGTTTAGAAACTTTTAATTAGTGTTGCAGAAACTTTTTCAATTAACACCACCTGCAAACTATTTATTTCCCTTTAATTTACTACGCTGCCATAAAGCGCACACACCCATACACACACCCACGCATACAGCTAAGCAAGTGTAGAACGAAAATGCGTGCTACGCCCGGTGGCGGTGTGGGGTCAAAGGCGCTGCACAATAGTTTGCCCAGCAATTGACCCCTGCTCTCCCGCTCATTATCTTTAGCGTCCCCATCATTTTTGTTTGAGGTGTTTCATTGTCGCTGTCAACGGTAAATTACCAAAATAAATACAGAACTCCACCAAGCATCAGCGTCCAGCTAACGCACTATATCCTCTACTCTCGACCATACAGTTGTTGGTTTTGTTTCGCCGTTGGTGTTGTGATGCAACAAAACATGCTTTAAATCCTGATAAAGTAATAAGTCTTCTGTTGTGCCACCTACTCAGCGCTGTCGGTGTTAGCGGTGCGCTAGTTGGGTTGCTGGTTTATCCATCTTAATAAAATGCGCTCTCCTGTGGCAGCATTTTGGGTTTGCAAGGAATGCTTTAATTGAAGCATTGAGATGCGAAAAGCATTTACTGTGGTTCGGAGTTGTATTGTTTTTTTACCCCTATTCTGATAATTACAACCAATATTAAGTCGGGTGAAGCGAATTTTATAGTGAATTGAGATGAAATGGATGGAGGGAGGAAAGAAGCGAAAAGTAGCGAGGATGTTTGTATCAAGTATAGTTGCGGTGTTTTAAAGAATATCATGTTGAATGCAGCAAGTCATCATGAAGAATTTTCATTTCAAATATTCGCATGACAGACGTTAAGATTCCATTATAAGATTAGCAGATGTTCACTTTAGGAAGTTTTCGAATGCTGCTTCTTTACATTTAAATTATTAATTTTAGAATATGAATTTAGATAGTTTGAAGAATTTAGCCACACAGCAATACGATAGCCGTCATCGATTCGTCACTATCACAAATCGCTAAAGTTACATATTACAGCAAAAATTAATATGAAAACGTTTTTTTGTTTTTATTTTAGAAACTTAAGACTTGAAATGAAATAAATTTTTTTTTATAGACAACGTAAGGCATGGACTCTGTTCGAAACTAAAGGGTTACGAAAATGTTATTTCGGGCGAAAATAGGCACTTGTTCAGCAAAGAGAGAAGCACAGCACAAGTGCGCATGCCTCGGATGAAATGTTAACACAAGGTGGCACCGCAAGTGCTTCCAGTCTGTTTGAATACAACTGGTATAGTTTGATCGATTCGGCACTCTCGGATTTTTATAGTTTTAAATTTCATTTTCGAAATCTTTCGAAAGCGTCATTGTCGCTCACTCGTGTGACTAACGAAACCTGACTGCAGCGCCTTGCTCTTCAATCGTGCAAAACGCAGTAAATTTTTTCAAAATTTTTTGGCTTCATCACTCTCAGTCCTACCGCTACTACTATATTATAATTAATTGCGCTTCATATATATATATACATAAATACTAAAGTTGCGTATTTTCAGCTTCATTGCATTCAATTTTAAATTGGTTTTCCCCTCCACTGCTCTTTTGTTGTGTTTTACATGAAAAATACAACAAAAGCGCAAAACCAAATGGTATTCTGCGAAAACAATGAAACAAGCTGACACCGATACGCATTAAAAAATGCCATGAAACAAACAATATAGAAATGAGTTGGCAGATTTTCACAATAATTTTCGGCGCATTTTTCCCGAAATTCCAATGCAACCACGAAATCCTATAAGCAAAATTAAACTCGTGCCTTTGTGTATGTGTGTGCGCTGAAAGCGCTGAAATTTTGGTGAACTTTTCCATGGGCGTCCGCAGCGTTTGGCGTCGGCCGCAGTGCTCGCACAACAACAGCAAACAACACGTGGTCGCCATCGTATCGGCATTTCCTATATTGATGACGTGCTCAAAACACAGCTTCTAATTGTATATACGATATGCATGTGCGTATGTATTTTTGGGAGCTATATGCGAACATTTATATTGGTTAGAGGAAGTGCTATGCAAACAATTATGTATAAGTGTGATATGAACTGCTCTATAAAACCCGCAAATATTTCGGTGAGCACTGCTCTTTTGCATGCATCCTTACCACATTTATTGCCAACTCGTTTACAACACACACACACACACACACACACACACACACACACACACACACACACACACACATGAATGTGCTGTGTTTAGAGTGCTAAAACTATGAATGAATGAATATGAAGATGTGTGTGTGTTTTCATTCCATATTCTCTTATAGCAAGGATGAGCAGGCTTGTGGGCGGCAGGTCGTGACACGATTGGAATTCAGCCGCCTAAAAATATTAAAAACAGGCGCGTCCCCCCCTCGGACTTTCAAAACTTTGGCGAAACTCTCATTTAGTTACACCGCAAATGCATTGGCAATCACAATCGAAATCACCAACAAAAACACACACATGTACGCAGCGCTGTGGCACCGATGTTTTCATTTCTTTTATTACGAAACTTTTCGTATTTAATTTAACATTTTTGTGCCGCTTTGGTTGGAGTTTGTGTTTTTGCTTTCCATTTGTGTTTCCGCTGTGCGCTTTTTACTTAAGCTTGCAAATTTACAGTTATGTTTTTTGTTTATCTGCATGCGCTTCCAAAAATAAAAAATCCAATATGTGCTAATCGACTGTAGTATATTCAGTCTGTCTTGTTTACACTACTCACTTTATTTCGAAAGTAATATTTGCCGCAAAGGTAAACAGTGCGAACCGTTATTATCTTGTATATTTGCCAACCCACATTAAAGTGTACCTTAGTAAATACTGCTACGTAGATTACAAGAGGAAAAAATTGTTGATATTCAACCCATTAGGAAAGTTTCACTTTGAATCAGTTTTTGCCTTCTTGATTTCTTCTATAACTGCCTAAGCGATTTGGACTCAGTCCACTATAGTTCAGTAGTATTTTATTTTTGGCGAAGCCTAGACTACTACTACATTTGATCTCCTCAATGCATCATTCTCTAATAGAATAAAAAATCCCACCATAGACTCAAGACCCCATCTTGTCTATCGACAACGCGTTTAAGAATTTTCCAGTTGTTTCCAAATTTCTAATAAATCGAACAAACAACTGTAATAATCAAATAGAGTTAGGATGACAAACGGTTAAACTATTGTATTGTATCTTGTATTGACTTTAGCCGAATAATTTTGTAGTTGTATTCATTTACGAATTTTTTTTACCAAGGATGGGAGTTCATCTATGGGAGCGAGTATAGATTAGAAGGCGGCTGCTTGACTAACTTAATCTGGCGAAAGCGGCTGTATGTGGATATTATTCTAATCGACAGAAGATCACAGGTCACACTATTCACACTAGTAATAACAAATATAGTGCTAATTTTCGGTAAATTCGAAAATTAAATAATCTTGAGAACTGAGAAGATATTGGCGGTGTGAAAACTATTGATATGTTTGCAAAAATTTACAAAAAATTAAACATCAGGTATTAGTTCTGATTGTTTTGGGATTGAATAGCACTATAAACAGTACTTATTGCCAGAGATAGTGACAATAAAATCAGATGAATATCATTATATTCAGATATAGGGACCATGTGATATTGTAAAGTGATTTCTCAAGAGTTTTCCAACAGGGATGGATTTTATTCTGTATAAAAGCTGTATAAAAGGAATAAGATAGGGACATATATCAAATATTTTTGGTACGAAAGCCAACTATAGAAAAGGTGGTTAATATATCACTATAAATACATGTGGGCCACAGAAAAATGAATACCGATTTTTGTCATTTGAAAGTCACATTTAGCTTTCTCAACAGGGTACCTACTTGAATGAGTTTTGCAAGATTCCCACATGAGCCAATGAATTTTCAGCGCAAGAGTCGGAAAATATGAAACCTGTTATTATTTTATTATAAAATACATAACCAAATATGCACTCAAATAACAACAATATATATATTTTTACATACATAGAATTAGTGATCAAATTATACGTGAAGTATTTTAATTAAGATTTCTACAAACCTCATTAACGAACTGATTCCTACCCAGTACACTGATATGTCAATATTCTATACATCATTTTCCACCTTTTATTATTATTACCATAATTCTCAGTAAGCTTTTTAAAGGCATTTCTAAAAAGGTGTGCCATAAACATGCTCGACTGAGTGTGTACGCTCTTTGTATATTCATTTATGTTTATCATTTATTAGCCCTCTTAAACTAATTTGTTTTCTTTAGCTTCTAATGCTCATCACTCCAACACTAGGCACATGATGCAAAAAGCGAAGTTTCACGTGTTGGATATCAAAAGTACTAACACAAAACGTTTTCCAAGCAACTCCTCATTTATGCGCAGACAGCACTGGTGTAAATGCCAAACAGCTGGTAATGTAGTACTTGTGTAATAACAAAAATTATGTAAAAAGTGGAACTTGCATAACGAAAAATTTTACATTTTCTAAGCTCTTTGGCAGAAGCACTTCATCCATCCACACACACATAAATGGTTTCAAAGCAAAATATTAAACATGTTTTGCATAAGTGCAGTGATGGTTACTTATAAGAATTTATTTTCTTTTTCGTTGCCTTTGGACTAGGCAGTTTGGTTGTAGCAAAAAGTTTACCAAAACAAAACTTGACTTAAGCAACTACAACTAGAGCTACAAAAATGCATGAGCACAGAATTTTGGAATAGTTTTTGCACAAACTTTTCGCTGGCAGCATGCATGAGGTCATATGTGTGCTGCTGTGTTTTCCAACAAACGTGCACAGTTATTAAGGTGTAGTGTGTGCAGCTGTGGCGTATGAGTAACATTTTCGAAGTAGATATTTGTTGAAACTTATATGCTTATATTTTGAAAGAGAGGATATACATATCAGCTCACAAGAGCAATGCTGTCACTCATGCTGCGTCTAAGCAAGGAAATAGAGCAACTAATTGCAAGCATTGCCGGTACTGAGCTTAGACTACTGCCGCTTTAATTTACGCACACTGGCATCTTTTACAGAACACTGCTCACTTCTGTTCACTTTATTGCTGGGTTACTAAAATGAAACCTATCTACATAACGTATTATTCGAGTTAAATAACTAATGGAAGATTTCGACGTATGTGACCTTCAAATACAAAAGTTTGCAGTTCTGACTTCCACAACACACCTTTCACACTACTAACAGTCGTCTGCAAATATTTTACTTTGAATAAACAGTTATATGCATATCATAGTTTTCTAAACTAAACACGTGCTTTTGATGTATGTATGTGTGTAGAGAGTATATTGGTGCAGCAGAAAAGTTTTCTTCTACGAGCACGCACTTAAGGGGCCCCTCCTGATGAATTGTTGAATAAAGGAAAATATTTTAATTTAAATCATTTTGGAAATATTTTAGCCAACTTTTCTATTAGAACTATAGAATTTGTAGTACTTGTGTGATTTCAATTAATTTTAAGCAGTCCTGTAGGAGGGCAGTTATTCGCATCTACTGGTGCTCGACTCCCCTACGTGTGCATTAACTCTTTTAGGCAGCAGTAAACAAAATAGTTTCGAGCGAGCGTAAAGTAGTATGAATTTAAAGTATATGGCTCATCGCCGCATTTAGAATACATAAATATTTATAAGCGTTGCCATACAAAAACCCTTAATTTTTTTTAATGTTTTCAGATTATACCAAGTCGTGGTATAATCGACATTTCAAAGTTCTTACTCGCAAGCCTTAGTATATACGTCAGTGCTAATAGAAGAAGAAGACCAACGGTGTAATTGCACAAGCATAAAAAAGCAAATGTTTACTGCAAATACGAAGACAAAAAATTAAGATACATTTATTTGAACCAAGAACAACAGCAAATACGCACATCAGCATATAAAACTGCAACAGCAATAATAGAAAATTTTATAAAACTACATTAGAGCAGCAAAAAGTTTTCGCTGCAACGCAAACTCTTTGCACAAAGCCTTATTTATGCTTAAGCCATAACTTTAATGTTGTCTAAACAAGTGAAAATTCCAAATGCAAGCTGCTGCAACAACTCTTTCGAGCAGTTGGCAAAATAATTCGCCTTTCTCTTTGTGTGTGTGTGTGTGTGTGTGTGTGTGTGTTTTGCTGTCATTGTTTGTGCATCTATTGTTAGCTGTTTCTTCTAATGCCCGCTCCTCAACTGTCACCTACACTTGAATGCGCCGGATATATGCATGTGTGTGTGTGCGGGTGTGCTTGCGCTAAAGTTCGTCAGTCAGCATTACTTCCCTGCTCTTGTTCTTCGGCCACCGACGCTCTACTGCAGTACTGTTATCGCCTTCAGTATTATTCTCATTTTTATTTGTATTTTTATTTTCGTTTCGCAGTTTGCTACTATTTAGTGAAATTTATTTTTGCTTGCGATTTTGCTAACATTTTCTTTTCATTTATCTTTTCTATTATTTTCCACTGTACGCTGTCTCTTCCAAAGACTTATCTACTGTCCCCTGTACATATTTAGGTGCCCGAGCACTTGCGTCTTCAAGTTCGTTTCAATTTCACAAAAGTGCAATACATATAGCTAAAGACAGGCTTAAAGTTGCTTCTCAATATCAGCAGCTGCGGGTTAGTGTGCGAATAACGGTTGAGCCTGCATGTGAGACATGTGAACGGCAACTTGTGGTCATATATATATCGTATTTACTCCTGTGTGTGTGTGTTCCTATTTTCAAGTGGGCGTGCAGGAAAATTGTTAAAAAAAAAACAAATAGAATGATATATATCTAATAAAATTTTGCTTAACTCTAAATTCCTTTTCAAAGCAATTTTGAAATTTTTAACAATTTTGAAAAGCAATGTGATTTTAAAATTTAAGATTTCAATTAATTCTTTTTTGAGACAAAAGCCCATCTAGAATAAATAGCTGAAATAAGACTAAAACCGAAATGTCGTTAGGTCCCTCGCGAGAAAGTAAATAACTCGAAAATATAATTTCAAGTTTTGACGTAATTTTTCACACTTAGAGAATATAAACACAACTTAAGTCTTGCTTTTGAACCGTCTAAGATTTCTCATCTTGCTCTTAAAAGTGATGAGATTTAATGTAACTTGGGCTTCTACCTTTAATGAGAGGGTAATTTATTTGACAAGACAATCTCCGAAAAAGTGGACAAAATTCGTGCAAGACATTGCAAGTTTGCAGTTGCTTACCAAAATCTGAAGTCTGGAATTTGGATGATTGATATTGATGTGTGGACCAAAAGGTCCAATAAAAAGTCCAAAAGTAAGTAGTAAGTAGTAGTAGTAGTAGTAAGTGGAGTAAAAGATTTTTTCTGAGATTTAACGTCGTTCAGCTTTTAATATAAGGAAATAATTAAGAAATCAAAGAAATGCAATTTTCGTGTTTCAAACGCAGCTCAACATTTGACTTAAAAGCAAAGTCCTTACAGTAATCAAAATTACAGATACTCTCCACACTTCAGCCGAAATGAAAAAGAAACTGATGTGTGTGCTTTAAGCGCCCGGAAGTGAAATGCAATTAAATCAAAAGCACACATCCAAAGAAAACTGTATGGGAGAGACTAGGAATTCACTTTGCTGAAAAATTCTTTAGCAAAGCACGATTCACCATCAACATCAGCGATTTCAACATCTTTGAAGTGTTGCACGTCCAGCCGTCAAAATACGTCTCTTTCTTATAACTGCCACAGCAAGCTGATCCGCTACTCAAGCCCTAACCAGCAAACAGCCACTTTACTAACACAACCAACTAACGCAACCAATCCGCACTATCCAACCCTCCCACCATCAACCTACGCACACACGAACAAGTGTACTGCACCAAAATATGCACAAAGCGTGCTCGGGCGGTGAGCAACGCTTTGTATCGTCATGTCCTTCATGGCTGCAAAGCAGGCAGGTGAAACACAAGAACGTGGCGTGGCAGTGCGTTTCGTACGACATTCAGCCAGCGAGTCAGTTGCCCGGCCAGGCAGCCAGTGAGCTTCAACTGCAGCTTCTGGTGTAACCTCAACAACTCGGCAACAACTCAACGTGCGGTGACTGAAGTGGCTGCTGCGCAGAGGAAACAGCGCTGCGTTGAGTGGCAACGAGGTGAAGTGGCATGTCAAATCAAGTACAGATTGGAAGCTGGCAGCGAGAGTGATGGTGCACCGTGTGGCCTGCAGCTTGCAGATGCGTGTTGTATATTGCATGCGTTTGCCGTTACTTGTTGGTTGTTGTGTTTGTTTTGTTGTTTGGCCGATGACAGCGTTCGAGCAGAAGAACGTGCCGAGTAAATTCTTATCTATTTGCCTTTTTTCCTGGCAAGCTAGTGTGTTGTTCCTGCTTTAGTTCGACTTTGAGCCGTTTTTCTCGCTTAGTATTCCTTCATCGCAATATCTAACGTCTGCCAAGGTGCATACTAAAGTAGCTAACTCGCAATTGTTTCTTATTTTTTGTTGTTGTCTGTTTGTTGTGGTAGCAAACACGGCATGAGTCGATGTAATATGTATATGACTAGAGTACACCCACACACGCACACACTTGCAAAAGCAGCATAAAGCAGTCAATATTTGCACTAACATATTTATAAGCATCTACATACATACATACATATACATTTATGTAAACCCGCTTTAGTGTGTACTCAAGCATAGCAAGCTCTCAACGACTAGACTTCCTTCCTTGGTGCGACAAGTGCTTCGCTGGCTGGTAACTGGCAGTTTCGTTAGACAGATTACCTATGTTAGCGCCGCCATTATTATTGCGGTGTTGCGTTTTAGCGTTTCTTGCGTTTCTTCCGCTTCTTCCGCTTCTTCACATTTTTGTTGTTTTTCTCTGGCACCTCTACAACTTGGCTGCTTCCTTGTTGCACGAGAGCGAAAACGCGCATTAGTAGTCGTTAAGTTTTTAATGCTCTAATGGCGCTCGTGGTGCGTGCATTGCATAGCAAATGGCCTTGAACTCGCTGCCTGAAGATGCTACATTGGCGCTTTAGTTCACACACAACATTTACTAAAACCCACACACATGCGCACTGTTATGTGTGTATAGTTGGCATTCATTGCTGCTCAATGGATTTATAAAGCATTATTAGATTTAATATTTGCATTAGAGTCGCACGAGCGAGATATATAAAAACGGTAGTTTTGAGTATAAGGTTATGTTTAGGCATTTATGGCATTATTATAGCAAAAACCAGTCAAGTGCATGGGCACATTTAATCAAAGTAGAAGATAACTTGAGCGATTTCTTGTTAAACAAGCATGCGGCTATCATTTTGAATACCTAGGGATCAATCATATAGCCATGACAGTTTGGGACCCCCCTCTTTCGCTTCGTATTTAAAATACTAATGACTGACGGCTTAATAAAATGATTAAACACTTTTACTCACATTTTTATTATTCTTTATCGATTTTTTTTCTATTCATAAATAGTCGGAACAGTGAAAATTGATCAACTTCGATGTCTTTAAAGAGTCGAATATTAATAATGGCAGCAAAATTATCCCCGATAATGCAAACAAGATATTGCTAAAATCATTTCAACCCACTGAAGTGAAATTTGTGTGTATATGAAATGTCGATTAGAAGACACTGAGTCTGATATGAAGCATAAAGCATTGCATTGTGAAGATAATTTTGTATTGTAAGAACTTTCAAAGAACTAAAACAAGTGAGATTTCCTCTGGATATTTTTCTCATTTCATCACCAACGGATATATAATAAGCAGAAGAAAACACAAGAAAAAAATGCGGTAAGAATTATTTTACTACTTCTGTCCAAATCCTATTTCACTAGGTTCATTTAAAATTTTTTGAACCGATTTTAATGAAAATAGTATTAAAAGAGTACAGAATTTTGGCAAATAATCAATGATTCAACTATTTGATTCTTTCATACATTCATACATTCATACATTCAACTCCCAAGATATGATCCCTTTTCTATTAGGATGTTAGATCCTCACTTTTTTTTTTGTTTTTGTAAAATTCCCTTTGTTTGGTAAAGGTGAAAATATTTTGTAAATTTCGAATTTTTTATTAAATTTCGGTTAACAAGAGCGCTCGATAAGTTATCAAAAGGTGGCACCGGTGTTACGCTATTTGGATATTCAATATTAATAATCCCATTTCGTTTTCTTACGTTCGCTCTGGGTACACAGTCCGTATTGCATGGCATGACAACTTCCATAGAAAATAAGTTTATAGTATCAAACATATATTTATGAAATTTTCTGTCTATTAAAATTCATCAAATTGTTTAACTCTCCATGTAGGTAAAATATGGCAAAGTTTTGAGCACGAAACTTAACAAGCAGTGTTATCGGATCACACGTTTTTTGACTACGGATATAACTAAAATGTCTGTGGGTCCTCAGTTGAAAACTACCGAAATATATATGAAATAAAATCAGTTTATTCCCACTCGCTATAGATATTTGTTCAGTTTGTTAAGTATACCAGTATTTAAACCACTCTCAGACCAATATTTCATTTCGCAGGTGTTAATTTTTCGACTCGTTACAAGAAACCTTTATCGAACAAGTGGACAACTTTGGTTAAGATAAGAAATTATTACAATTATTTGAACAATAAAAATATATTTAATATGAAAGCAACTTTCAGTAAATCATTAGAAATCTATACTTATGTACGTACATAATATTCAAGCGCTATGTATTCAAATTATTGTGGCTGTAATCCATTATCAGTTCATAATGATTTCCAAGAATACACTAATCACTCACTTTGATCGCTGTGCGATGTCTCCTCGTGCACTTCAACAAACAACATCGCAACAGTAAAGCATTATTTAAATGACATTTCGCGGACCAAAGCATTACAAAGCATTACAAATGCATTGCAATCACAAAAACCACAGCAATATGGCAACAAACAGGCCTCTACTGTGCGCATTATTTAATTAGTATGCATAGAGAAAACCATTTTACCAAGTATTGGACACGTACTTTGGTGAATGTTATGCCAACAGCGGCCAGAACAATGCCAGGGCTGTGCAGTCAATGTGGATTTTCGGTTCATAAATTTTGTCGCAGCACTTCATTGGACGAAGCAAGCACAATAAAAGCGGCTCCAAAAAGATGAAATGAGCAAACTGACACACACACACAACAACATGCATATACGACAATTTTTGTGTTTTGTTTTGTGCACTGCGGTGCACACCGAAAGAAAAACCGAAAAAGGGGGCACTAATGAACCACCAACAATAAGCTTGCCAACACATTTTGTTGGCTATTTGCTTTCAATGTAGCCGCTGCTGTTGTTGCTGCTGCACTTTGGCAAAGTGAATTGAAAGGCATAAGAAAGAAAGACAATAAGCAAACAGCTAGCATCACACAGCCGAAGAGCACAACTGACACACAGTCTGCTGACGTTGAATGACTCCAACGCGGCGTGTTGTCGGCGAGCTGAAGTGTGCAGCGTGAGTAATTCCGCAGCGCAAATGTAGTCGATTATAAAAGGAGTTTTTGCAAGCAACAGAGGCGACGAAAAAACAAAAAGTAAATATTAGAGACTTTAGCACATCCGTTGCCAACACCATTGACTAGCAAAAACAATAATGCCAAAAGTCGGGGCGAAAGCAAGTGAATACAAAGCAAAGTGAGGCGTGCAACGTGCAAAGGAAAAAAGCGGCAGTGGTAAACAACAATGACAACACATAACCAATTGCAGCAACAAGAGTAATGCCGGCGATGGCAATGAAGGAGCTACATGCGCCACAAACCACCCGGTCACACACACACACACACATACACTTGTACGCACTTTACGCCGCGAAGGCAAAAAACACAGCCAAGGGGTGCAAGAAGGCGCAAGGCGAAGCAGGCAGGCAAACACAGCAAGTAAATTGGCAAGCGGCAAGAGCAACACATATATACAGACACACACGCGCCGAACGGCCGATACAAAGTGATAACAATGGCGTAAGAAAACAAAACGGTAAGCAAAACAGCAACAGCAACAACACTGCAACAATACTGCAACATTGTTGTAGTGTAGCGCGGAAACGTTGGAAGGAAGTTGCAGACAATAACAATGCAAACGAAAGGATATTAGGTTCAAACAATGCTGGCGAGCGGAGTGGCGCACGAACGAATGCACGAAATGGGCCTAACAGTAATTTGTTTGTTTTTTTTTCCTGTTTTTGTTGTATTTCCTTTGTTGTTGTTGTCGTTCGCATTGTGGTTGGGTGTTTGCTGCTGTCGCAATTGCAACAAAGTGTTATAGCCCTTCGTGGTTAAGCTTGGAAGCTGTTGTTGCTTGTTGTTGTTGTTGCTTTTGGTGTTCCTGCAAGCGGCTCTTGCCGTAATTAATTTTCTGTATCTTTCCGCTTGCGCACGCACACCACCCACCCACACGAAATTGACTTTATGCACACATACACACCCACACAATCGACGAGAAGCTTATATATGTAAACTGACTGTTTTGAAGACTTGGAAGTTGGGTACAATAAGGAGACGTGGTTTTTGTAGATCTGTAGTATTGAAGAAAAATTGTAGAAAAATTATTTATTTGCTTAATTACTTATTATATACACCTGTATAAATAAAGACGGATATATGTATGAATGTTTATATAAGTGTAAGGCAAAACTCCGAAACCTTTAAAATAATTTGTTGACATTTCAGGGTATCTTTAAGGTGATATGCGTGGGTCTAGAGAAGCACGAAATATAAATAGGGGTAACAGAATTATGTTACTAAAAGCTTTCATCGTTCGGTGGTGGAGAGCTGAGAAGGCGGAAAGTTTAGAAGCTAGAGTAAGAGACCGCGGAGTATAAATAAAGTGGAAATATCTTTTCTAACTCAAGGTCTTACTTTAAATTTCAAAGTCAGCTAAGGTCGTCGAAGCCAAACCAACTAGTTGTTAGGACAACTCTGAAGATTCTTTTTTTGCTTTTAAGAAATTTGTGTTATAAAATACTTATGTATGCATATATAATACTCGGGGTGTTTCTAGGCCATATTACTTGACTCCGATAAACTACTCTTCGTGAGGTCATGCGAAGCCAATATTCCATCCTAACTACACCCGGTAAGTTATAGTGATTACGATGGTCTTCGTAAGATGCTATGGCCATAGCCATAGGCCAGAGCATCTGGTCAAACACGACTTCTTGGCAAGCGGAAAGACTCTTTTAGCAATTGTTGAGTATTTGATTTGAAATTTAAGTTCAAAAACACCATAAAACACAACTTCATTCGAATAATTTCCCATTTTAATTCGTAAGTCTTAAGTTCCCAATTGTTTAAGTCTCCCAATTTAGGCCACTGATGATTTCTATTTATTGGTTATCATCTTGAGTTAATATCTATGTATAATTATATATGAGCATAAGCAAAGCAGCAATTGGCGAATTTTCATAACATTTACATATGCCCATACAAGTATTCAGCATAATTATTGCATACTGATTGATTTTACACACACCTTAATATAGTATAGATTATTGGGTTATGCATACGCAACTGCTTATAAATTTGTTAATAGCGTAAAATGTGTACGTATATATGCATGTGAGTGCATGACCACATCCATAGCCGCAACTTTAAATTTAATCCTACAAAGGCAAACGAAAACCACCAATAATAATGAACTGTAATTAAAATATACATACATACAATATATAATATATGTGTGTTAATTTAATTATGTATATATTTAATTATGTACATATGTAAATATATTTGCGAAATACTGTAACTACAGTTACTCAGCTCATGTAAACTGTTATTATAAAATTTTTGTGAGGGTTTCTAAATTATTTAATTTTAATGAAAATGCCAAACATATCGAAGCCAATTTATACACATATGTAGGTTTTTATACATATACATATATACTTGCTCATATATACATACATACAGTACATACCCACATATTTAGCGCATTCATTATTTAAAATTAATCAGGGAAATTTCGTCAATTTAGTATAAATACGTTGTGCCTTTTGTATATTCTAAAAATAAATTAGGCTTGAGAATTTCAAACCATTTCGAATATAATAAAAAACTTCCGTAATTAGTTCTTAAAACCAACGGTCACAACCTTTTGTTAATAAGAACCCTATCTTTTATAAGAGTACCATGAGACCTTTGCAAAAATTTTCGTATTAATGAAAAATCTTTCTCACTTGGAAGCTTCTTTGGTTGGGCAAAAATTGGAAGCAAACGTTGCATTTTCTCATTATTAAACATTAGTTGTCTTCGATTTGCCATTTGCCACTCTGCTCGCTAACTTTGAGCGCTGTTATTTTCAATTTAAGTACGAAATCAACAAAAATGTTAGCTGATTTTAAAAATACCGAACATCGAAGGCCACTCAAGAGGTCACTCAAATATTACTTGGAGAAAACACAATGTATTTGCGTATGTGCTAAATGACTTCATTATTTGGTTTGTTCGATTCACTGCTAACAACTTTGACACTTTAAGCGAAGCGACAGCAAAGCTAGCTAAATTGCTATTTCTATTTTATGTATTAAATTAATCAAATTTGCTCTGAGCGAAGCCATTTTCATTAGCATATGGTATTACAACATTTTAAACTAAAAAAATTATGTGGAATTATATTTTTAGGCGCATTTACTCTGTAATTTCTGAAAATACTTCCCAAATATTGTCTATATTCATAATTAGTAATACTTCTATTGTTATTAGATATCATATAGGTATGTACAATATGTAATTCAAAATTAGCTTTCTTATTAGCAAAAATGCAGGCAAGGAACACATGGCCATGACAGTACTCATCAACTAGCTTGTCCGCCTTTCAACTGAAAACGATGATATTTGCTTTCGATATTTGCAAATCAGTCTTGTTTGTTCCTGCGAGAAATATTTACTATTTTCGAACTACTTTTTATCTTTTCAAAGCAGCATAAATATTAAACATAGAACTATTTGATTTGTTCATGTTTATTATTTTATTTTTAATCTGCAAAGGAATGAGCCCAACCCCTTATATTACTCATCTAAATTTTGCAAATGTAAATATTTTCTTTTCCTTCCATTTTTAAAAAAAAAACGTAAATAAAACAATTTGAACTTATTGCAAACAGTCAATCAACTGTTAGAGACAGGGTGTGTCAATAGGATGTAAGACTGAAGATAAGAATACCACCAGATTAAAAGAGGTCACCTCTAAATGAATTCCATAAGTTTTTAGTTAGACCTAACCTTTAAAATATACGTGAATAATTTTCAGAACTCTTAGACAAATTGTTCATTAGATGTAGTATTTTGAGTGAAGTAAGTTTCGGTATTTTAAAAAAATTTTGTAAAAAGCCTTTAATAAAAGAAAACACCCCACTAATAGCAAAAGTGGTTGGTGAGTATTATCCCGTTCCTGTGAAATGCGAAACAACTATTCGTAAGTAATTTTTTAAACTGCGAACAGGACAAATGGGCGCCCCCAAATAACGAACGCAGTGGATGCCCAAACCAGGCTTGATCAAAACCACAAAAAAAAAGAGGCGAATGAAAACATAAAAAACTATGCGAAGTATGATTTTTGTGGCCATTAAATGAGCTGATCAAGATAGTTGCCACTCTAAAGATTTCAAAAGAATATTTTGGATATATCGTTCATAAATATTGGGGAATGCCAAATTTCCATCCAACGTGGGTGCCGGGGTGTTTGGTCACAATCGACTAAAAACAACAATGACTACATGTAATACCATCTTACAAATTTTGTACTCGTTTCTGCAGCTCCACAGTGACATCCCTATTAACACACCCTTTATATAAGTACCACTATATCAATTGGAAGTCTAAATGCCTTTTTTGTGTCTCGCTTTATTTTCGAGCACAGATATTGAAAATGCATTCAAAAATCATCGCATGAAATCGATTTAACTGACCCTCAAGGTCTGTGAAAGGGACACTTTTACTAAAGCAACAAAACCAACAAAGCTATCGAACCATCGAGCCACACAAATGAACGAATTACATTTTCAATCTATGCATTCGTATTTAGTTTTATTTTGCTACTAGTTGTTTTTAAAATGGAACTGACGCGGCCACAAACTTACCTACTGTAAAACATATACTCATACATACATACATACATACATACATACCTATATATATATATATATATAATATTACGTATATATCTCGAGCTTAGGAAAATGTCCCTTAGTTGTGTTTATGTTGAACATACATTGATGTTGCTGTTGTTGTTGTTGAGCATTTTTGGGTTAGCAAAATGCTGATTGCGATACGCAACGGCTTCAGAGATAAAAGAGGCAGCCGTGTGGCACTCAGACGCTCGATGGCGCTTGGAAACTTGCGGATTCACGCACATTCTGGATGTGCGTGTGTGTGTATGTGTGTAGTGCAAGAATTTTGTCAATCAAAACAAATCGATATTCTCCGAAGAAATGTTGCCTTGTCGCCGCTCCGGCCTCTGCTGCTGCTGCTTGTTGTTGTTGGGCCTCGACTTTGACGATTTTTACGCTTTTTGCACACGTCGACTCTTCTTGGCGAAATTGCTACTGATTGCCTGCGGGACGGCAACTCCGCACAGTCATCAAGCTGCCGTGCGGTCGGGCGCACAGTCTGCCTGAGGGTCCCGATTCGGGTTACATTCAGAGATATTATTGTGTAGGCGACGGCAATTTGCAGATGGAAATGGCCGCAACTGTGTCACAGATATTCGGCGAAGACACTGAACCGAACGAATGGATTGACGTGCAGATGAACGGACGCACGGATGTGGAATGGTTTCCACCGATACACGTGCGTATGTAGACTACCAACAACAGCAAACACATTTGCGATGGTGGATTTGTTTGCCTCCACTTCTAATCGCGTTGATTTGAAGTTGTACCCGGAAAATGTGTTCGATATTTGGCTTCGCTTTCCTCCACTGGCAAAATAGAATGATCTAGGGCGCATTAGTCTGAGGCAGTGAGCAATTCGTATACATCATTTGTTGTACGAGGGGAGCGCATTTTGTCAATGTACAAACAAACAGAAACAAATATATGCGTAGACAAGTGTATATATGTGTGTGTGTGTGTGTGTTGCACACATTCGCATAAATTTGCAATACAAGCAACCGGAAATATCGCAATTGTTGTTTACAAACGTATTTTCGTGTACAGTTTGTTGCCACAAACACATTTTCATGCACTCGTATTTGTTCAGACACATGCAAGCACACATACATACATACGTCGCTTATAGATTTTTGTTGCTGACATGATAAATACTGATTCATTGCCATTATTGCCGGCTGCTTATTAGTCTTCTTTATTTTGCGAATTTGCAAAGCGGGGCGGCATACAACGCTTTGTTGTTGTTGTTAGGTTTTCAGCTCTTCCACAAACCTAGCGCGCAGCCCAAAATAATGGAAATAAATTTAATTGTGGTGAATTACTTAGGTGGCGGCACGGTTAGCACTGATGACGGCAATAATGGCGTTGGCCGGAATGCAGCCACTTGGCGACAAACCCTGCTCAAAGTTATATGTATGCAAGTCTATAAATATGTGCGTACAGATATGTACAGAAAATTTTTCTTAACACATGTACATATATATGCGCGTTATTCAGCTCTGCGAGAGTATAACAGTTGCCTTTGATGAGGCAGGATAAAAGTGAGCAGCTGTGGTGAATTTATTAACAGTAGAAGATTAGGAGTAGAATTTGTGATTTTTAATTTCATTTTGTAATAATTTTTAAACTGTTAGCCTGAACAACATTCAAAATGTATATATCTGTTTCTTTAGTTTCGAATTTGTTGCTAGTTAGATTTAAGGCTGAAGCCTCTTTAATGCGACTAAGTAAAAATTTCGAACTCAGACCATATTTAGTGCCAAGTCTTACGATATTAGCCAGAAATTACAATATAGTGTTAATAAGAAGACTTGAAAACGATATTATTTGCGATTTATCAAATCATACACGCATCGAATGTACATAGAAGAAGATCTCGCCGGCGTTGCTTAAGATATAACAAGATTCTCAAAAAAGCAATTAATTCAGAAATGTATTCAGCAATATATCCTTAAATATTTGTAAGGCACTAATAACACCTCGAAGTCTCGACAGGAAATCAACAAAATGTGAAAACGATTTTATTTAAAGTTAACACCGTGAATCCCATATTCAGAGTTCCGGAGTTTTAGGCCCTCAGATTAACATTACTTTTAAAGGAAATTGTGGGAAATATGTTATATTTGGAAAACGAAAAGCAATTCCGTAAAGAAAATCCCAACACTGAAATCACTCAAAAGAGAAGAATATTTATTTGATGTTTTTTATTAAAAAAAATATATAAACTTACATACAAACATAATCTTTTCAGTAAGAGGGAATTTTACTCTTATACACGCTTCAAGTGAAACAGTTGCCAGGTATCTACGAAGTGCGCTCCTCGCAAATGTGAAACTATGAACTACTTGGCGAGAAATAAATTCAATTCAGAGAGAGTCACAACTCACTTACTAATGGAAAAACAACAGTTTTAAATATTAGAAAATATTTAGACCAAATATACCTTAAATTGAGCTGAGAAAGCTGAATGTGATATTCTCTTTTAATCACAAATATTTGATATACTCTACAATGCATCATAATAATTATCAAGATACTTAATTATATGTACTAACAATCCAGTTCGTACACACATACATACACATAATGTTATATCAGCGTATTTAACGTATTTAGCGTATTATTTATTATAAATTGCAAGAAGCGACGAACAGCACAGAAATTCGAATAACAGAGAGAGAGAGAGTTGAATGAAAAAGCGTTTTGCACGCTGAGCATGAATGGCACATTGAATCGCATGAATTGGCATGCGAGATATATATACTGAAAGCTAAATAAGCAAGACAGTGGCAAAAACGAAAGGCTGCAAGAACAAGCTCAATACACAAGGAGTAATGTGAAGTATTTGTCAAATTATAACAGTTATCTACAGCTGATTTGTAGGCATGAGGCGCACGAAAAAGTTAGGTTAAGTAGAATAATAGGCGAGAGTAAGCTTTTGAGAGCGGCAGGCTGCATAAAGGACAATAAGTGATATATGCTCTCGTGCAATGTGTTGGCCAGAGAGCAGGAGCTAAGGACCAGAAATCTTGCGCAGCTACCATAGTTATAGCTGTGGCGAGTATGACACTTAGGCGCACACCCATTTCACGAACGTGCCACGAATGCCACCGATGAGAGCGAGCTGAGAGCGGCAAAAACTAAAATTTTACCAACAACGAGGAAAGCGATGACTCCAGAGCGGTAAGCAAGAGGTCGCCTACGATGATTTGGACTACGTTGCTCTGGCGTTCATATAATACAGTATGCGCGACTTTTGGCTTACGAGGGGGAAACGAAGGTAGGAAAAAATGAATGCATAAGCGACAGCGTGATTTGGAAAGTAGTCTAACAGCGTCTTTCGTAAATGACACTACGCTGTCGCGTCGTTCGTCGTTCGCCAGAGCAGCTGGGTGCTATTGAATGGAATTGGTGTTAAAGAAATCTATGGAACGATTTCTGGCGTTCTCATGACGTTGTTTAATTGCTTTATGTAATTTACAACCGAAGTGCGGCAAATTTTTGTGATTTGTGTAATTATTATTGAATGTATTATTAAACAAAATTTTATCATAAACGATAGTGTTTGCTATCTACGAGTGGAACTTTGAAGTGAAATCAGCTGTGCTGTGTAACGGTGCTACAAACACGCCCAAATTGCTGCAAGTTTGACAGCGAATAGCAGAAGTCACAATGACAAGGAATCAGTGTGAGCAGACACCGCTTAAAATGTGGAACGAAATAGTGCTCATTAATCGCTGATAATTTCATTTTAATGGAGTATGAAGAATAAAGAAAAGTTTAGTGAAATAGTTCTGTCGGCATAATAAATAACACAAAAAAAATAAATAGGAAGTGTTCGGTCGAAAATTCGGCAATATTTCGCTAGCGAAATTTGAGTAGTTCAAATCGGAATGTAAACAAATTTAGGAAACGTGTATTATAATTAATGTTGCACAAGTACAAATGTGACTGGAAAAAGGATTACTTACAGTGGGTTACAAACAAATTATTAACTTCTTAAACAAATTTCGAAGTTTTTTAAGGCAAATGAGAAAATGAGAAAATGTGAAAAGTAGAATAAAAGTTAATAACTTGCTACAAATTTATATGTAAATATATATATATGATTCATATCATTAAAGCAAGATAATACTTAAACTTTGGATAAATTAAAACAAGAGAAAAATACGTACGTGTTCAAATAAGTGCTTAAAAAGGTGCATACCAAAACTGCAGCAGCTGATTATTTTTGTTCAACGAATTCGTAGAGCAAATGAATTGCATTTAATTGCTTGTCAAAATACCGAAAATAACTTGTATCTATATAGAAATATTAGATCATAACATTTCTTGTGCAAAACAGCTAACAAAATTTTAATTTGACGCACCGGAAAAGCAAAGTTTTTGAACTTTTTGAACGAAGGTAAGCTAATTTTTTTAAGAGAATTTATTTCACATATTTTCAATGAAAAATATGGTTCTGAAGTTTCATTCATGCTTACAAGGGCATGATTTATAGAAAATTTTAAATAACATTTTTTAATAAAGTGTGATATATTTATAATAATAAATTAATGCTCACGTTTTGATCAAAATTTGTCAAAAAGTTAAAAATAGTCTTTAGCTTTTCAATCATTTCAAAAATTCGTCTGTTTGTATGTGGGGACCTTTTTTACATCATTGGCGCCAACACAAGTCAGTGCTAACCTACTGCGCTCAATAAAGTTGATAACAACAACAATGAAGAACAAAAATTTACGAACAAGCTTTTACTTGTTAAGCACCGAATTATAAGGACAAAATATTTTCACAACTTTAGTCGGTTGTTAGCAACAAAACATATAACACAACATATATATAACACAAATACCTACTGCACTTACCATACCCACAGAGTCATCATTAAAATTTTATTATTATCTGTCTTGTAATTAGCATGCTAACAGCCACATTTAATATTTTACCCATTGCCACATATTTGGAATTCTCTCGCAATATATGTATATGTTCATAAGTCATGCCGACCACCCAGGCCAACGCTTGTGAGCTTTTATTTGCAGTGTGAAAACGTTCTGTATTTTAATGCAAGTTTGACAGATATCTCAAAATTATGATTGATTTTAATTGACAGTTGCTATGGAACGTGGACACGTGACGTCGTCATGTCAGCAGCACTCCTGTATGTGGATACGCACTCGTACGTACAGCGAATCGTTGAGGGCGCCGCGCATGCCATGGTAACCGAAGTTTTCCTTTTAGTTTTAATTTTCATTGGCACCCTGGGTGGCCACAGCGGATCGCTGTGCGTGGCACTTCAAGACCACTTAAAGTTGTTGGAAAGTGTCAACTGTCATACGCTGCTAATGCAACGCTGCAGTGCGCAGTGTGACAGGTGAGGACGAGCGCTAATGGCTTGTGTGATGAAACGAAAATAAAAATTATTCGGGTATCACTTAAGTGTTTAGGAAAGAATTGTGTAAGTTCTTGTAAGTGCGGGCTCTTCCATGAGAGAACATAATTTGGTTTATTTCCTAATTTATAGATATTATTTAGGTGTGTGTTGTGTGAGTTGTTCAGAACCGGTCGAATCGCTGCTAATGTTAATGCAAACCTTTCTATGTCTACAATTTTCTATTAGACTGCAACCATTCCCTTCTTTACAAGGCAACAAACATTTCTGAGCGTATATTTTCAATTCAGACAGAGGTAAATTTGTAAAAGTGTGGTTGGCTTAGAGGCAACAAGGTCACAGAGGCAGAGGCTCATAGAGGCTTCAAGGAAGACTAAACTTCTTGGTGTAAAAGTGTTCACATAGCATATCATGCTTCCGGAGTCTGTTTAAAGTTTAAAGTGTAGAATCCGGCATTTGCCAAATGAAATCAAAACAGACGCTTAAAAGGACGGTCGAAGCTCCACCAAGCCTGAAGCAGAGGTTGAGTCAAAAGAGATACCGGAGCAAAGACAGAAAACTTTGGTAAAAAACTTACTAATGTGAGATTCCAAATAAATTTGTCATTTTTTAACATATTTGTTGCTTTCTCCGAAGCTTGTGAACAAATATTTCAATATATTTAGTACTCCAGTAATCGCCGTTCCTGAAATTTCCAAAATTTTTATATTAAATTTCTGTCAAAATTGTTCCAATAAATCAAAGCAAAAAAATCTTTCGATTGATGTAGAGGCCGCGATGACGAAAATAAATGTAATTAAAAGTTGTTTTAATTACAGAAGTATTTCATTATATGCGCTTTTGCGTTTAAGATTTTTTATAGAATTAATTATGTGGTAATTTTCATTACAAATTGAAAAAGCAAATAAATGCTGCGATTATTTATTCAAGAACAAAAAATTGTGCAAATGCCGACAAAAGGCGGATAATGAATTAAAACAATAAAAATTAATTAGAACACTCTGTAAATAAACAAAATGCGATCGGATTGAATGAATTGAGCACAGGGTGCATAAAAAACGCCCCTACACACATGCACACACGCGTACACGAACATAGATGTTCAGCAGCGCACAATAACGGCGTATAAATCATGCGGTCGCGCAATAAAAAGGATTAAAAGTTGTCAACAGCAGCAGCGGCAGGCAAAGGCAAAGGCAAACAAAATGACAAAATGAAAATAATTAACAAAGTGTGAAGTCAAAGCAACTTGGAAAAACTATTTAGTTCAACAAATAACAATAACAAAAGCAACAATGCAGCAAAATGACAACGGCAGCAGCGGCAGCAACAATTACAAGTAGGGCAAAAAATCGGTTAACGCATTGGCGACAGTTAGCTTTTTGCAATAGTTGCATTAGCCATCGCAATTGTTGTTGCACACGCTGACACTTTCGTTTTGGCGCCACTTTTCTAATGAAATAGTTGAAAGCGAGAAATAATTGAAAAACGAAAATAAAACTGCACACACACAGTAACACACATGCCAACAAAATGCGGCTAAAATGCAACAACAACACGAAATAAAAAGTTTTCCCAAAAAAAAAAAAAACAAAAAAGACGAAGAATACCAACAAATACAAACACAAAGGCACAAAGTATTTAGCAAAACTAAGTGACAAATAAATAAATGTTATTGTGGCGAAAAAAGCGCCGTTGCTATAAAAATCGTCGTGCAGCACAATTGAAATTAATCAGACAGCTGCCTAGTTGCTATTTGCTATTGTTGCAGTTTGGCTATTTCGCTGCAGCGCGCAGCTCAAAATTTATGGTCAGCGCTAATTTATAGCACGCTCTCGAAAAGCCCTTGGACATTTATAACAAAAATGTTTAAATTTTAAGCCAACTTTCTTTAATTGTACCCAAGCGCAAAAACAATGTGGCAATTTGTTGGGTGCAAATATTTTTATGTGCAATGCGCCAAGCGGAAAAGCGTGAAATTTGCTTAACGGTAAAATGTTTCAAAACAAAATATAATAATTTGCGTTTGAATATTAAAATTTCGAAAACATCTTTTCCGATACTTCTTTCACTCGGTGCTTTTATAATGCTGGAAATGTGCTGTGTGTGCTCTTGAAAAAATGGATACTGTTCGAGTTTGCGGAACGCGAAAGCTACGAATAAATGAGGACACTATTTAAAAGATGAAATCATATATCTGTATTAAATATAAATATGCTATCGCATTATTAAAAATTACGTATCATTTTATCTAATTTTATTAGAGTTAAATATTTGCGTAAAAAAGAAATATATCTTCATCATCTTAATTTTCCACCAAGGGTTTTCTAAAATTTCTGAATTCAAAAAGTTTTAGACAGTTTTGATCAAACAAGCAAATCTTGAACGCTTTCTTCTGATTTTTGGTATATTCGCAATAAACTACACATAAGCTGCCGAGAATTAAACTATATGAAGAGTAATTTCTCATTTACACATTATTCCAGCAATTTACTTAAAATGAACTTTCAACGCTTCCGCATGAGCCTACACCCAATCCCGTGTTAAATATGTATGTAATTCCTTAAATGATTTGAAATGCGGAAGTAAAAGTGCTCGGCGTACACGAGATAACTATGAGATGAAAGGATATATGAAAGCTATAAATTCTATAGATACATTAGTGTGGAACAGTTTTACGGAAACTAAAGGGAATTTCTTAAAATATAATTGCGAGATATTTGATTTAAAAATTTTTCATAATTACTTCTGAGATAACTTTGTGACTTTGTGCTTACTACGGATTCTTTCGGACCCCTTTTGGCAACTTTTGCAATAAGATCGGTAGAGAATGTTGCCTACTTTTAGGCACATCAATATATTTTTATATATATATATAAACATACAATATTTACAAATTTTCCTGCTTACGAAAAATGTTGCATACATTTAGGCGCTTCAACATGATTGCATCTTCGAATCGAATTTCATTTTAGATAAAGAAATCAATCAAATTACATTTATGGATATAGCTAGCGACCAAACTGACTCCACAGACAATATGTTTTTACTTTTATGTTTTATTCTAAGTTTTTTATGGAGAACTTTTTCAGAAGTTGTTTAATAAACGAAAATATACACCGAAATTTCCGCGTATTTGACGCAGCTCCCAAACGACACACCCTTACACACAAACAAAAATATTCATGTCTATGCGAGTTCGTATATAAATTCCCATTGCACATTTGCGTAACCGCAAGTAGGAAGTGTGAAAACATTAATTTCAACTTTGCTTATATCGATAAAACTTTTGCAGTTCTACTCATTAATTCATTTAATAATAAATTAAATTTGCGACACAACCAGAAAACCGGGAACTTAATGACCTGGACTGACAATGACTGCACTATTCATAATTCATAAATTAAATGTGTTTGTATGAAGTTAGTGATATATATTGCTTTGATATATTTTCGGTATAATGACAGCGTTGCCATTTGTCTGTACAAAACCGGGGAGCTCATTCATTGTCACGTTTTTAATAATAAAACTAAATGGCAAGTGGTAATTTATTATTTAGCATAAATTAGGTCTCATTAGGAACCTTGAGGATACAGAAGAAATGGCAGAACAACTTAATGAGAACACACACACACACACACATATACAGAAATATATATTTAATTGGCAGTCATATAGGGTGGCATATGTGAGGGTTTGAGTATAGAATCCAGGGTAATGCTGGAAAGAAGAAGCATTTACCAGAGATATATATGTACATTTTTGCTTTTATTTGCTTTTCTGCTGGGATGTGCTAGCATGAAGCTTGTGCGCTACCGAACACAGCGAGTGTGCGCTGTGCTAAATAGCATTTCCATGATTTAACGTCACATTCGCTAGACACTTTGTCAGACATTTAGTCAAGTAGTCAGTCGCTTGTGGGCAATCAGACTGTTCGTTCGTACAGTTAGCCTGTTTGTATGTCGGCGTTTTTTTTTTTATTATTGTATACCAGCATGTTTACTTTAATGTTTTAAGCAGCTAAAGCTAAGTGAGTGCTCGCCGAGCAGAGAAGGCTTATATTGTTTGCTTTTAAATTTGTTCACACATGTATATGTATGTGCTTGCATACTAGCGTGTAAGCTTACACATTAATACGGCACCGAAAATAAACACCATGAGACTCTAACGAAGAGAGTGTAGTATAAATACGGCGAACCGAATAAGTGTTAATACACACATCTATAACAAATTGCAGATAGTTGTTTGTGTGTGGGTGTGTGTGCGTGAACTGCGAAAATCCAACACAAAGGCACCACAATGACAACGCAAGCATGCAAAGCACAAGCAACGGTGAAAACGAAGTGAAGCCGCCGCTCTAAATTATTCAGCAAATTGCTAAGCAAATAATATGATATTCTTTAGCGACTAACGAAGGCTTCTGTACGCCAAAGGAAATATCTAAAGAAGGCCGTTGGTGGCAACATGGTCACTATGAGGTAACAGTTGCTGCAAATGCAATGCTAAATGAATATATTTGCCACTTTATTTGCCTTTTGAGTGCTTACTAAGCTCCTCGTTAGCAAAGTAATGAATATATATATGCAGTTGTCCAGTTACATAGGTGGGTGTGTAGTGAACTTACACATACATGCGCACTCATGAGACAACTGAAGTGCCCTCCAGTGTCGGCGTAAATGGGTATTCGCAGATGCATGCTACGCTTTCCAGCAGCTAACGGTTAAATCTCCACATTTGCCTGTTCATATTTGCCATGCCCTCCCCCGCACCTTGGTGTGTATGCATGTACAGTTATCTGTGTTCAAGTTTTGTCTGCTTTGGAAAGCTACGCTTTGCGTTGGAGCAGGAGCACTTCTACTATTTTCAACTGAGGACTCACCCAGTGCACTCGCTGTAATGCGCCGTTATGTAGATAAGCACGTTCGGGCATAAATTTCTATTTCTCGCTTTCGAATGTAGCTTGTGTACAAAAAACAAAATGAGTATTGCATATTTTAAAATTAAACACACTAAATGTCAACAAAAATACAAAACTATTATTAGTAATAATAAAAGAGTACCATTATGTACCAGTACCAGGTATGTTGGAAAGTTGAAATCGTTTCCTTGAGAGTGCGCATAGAACTGAATCCGTACGTTTTACAGGTACACATAAAATTTTGAAGCAAAAGACCTAAACAAAGGCTATATCGAAAAGTTGGAAAATCGTGTAGCGGTGTATTTTTTGGTGTATCGCTCTGGTTGTCCACTAAGTTGAATAATAAAATCGAATTTTGACACTGTGGGAACTATTCAGCCAACCTGTTATTAACAGCGCTCGTGTTGAGTTTAAGAAATTTGAGGGAATACACCAATCATTATAAATTCCAAACAACTAAAATTTTTCAAAAAACCCTTACTCACTGATTTCGAGAATATACGGTACAGGATCCTAACCGTAAATGAATATCCGGTCCGCCTTCAAACTTTAACTCAACGATAACACCTATCCCAGTACAATATTTTTCTTACCTTGCCTGGACTAAGCCCTCGGTTATCAGTGGTATCATTGATGTATTAAAATTTATTCATTATTTTCAATTCTCACAACTTTTGCCTGTCAACAGAGGTCGTCGGAATATCAGAAAGCGCCAATGGAACTCTCCAGATTTTTTCCTGAGGTCGGGTTGTGAACTCGCAACGCCGTTCCAAGACCTTTCTCGTTAATTTCACAATTATAACACTTACAATGTACAACACTTACTCATAACACCAATCCTAAGATTCAGGTGCGGTTCCAGCTAAGAATGTGTGCATCAAATACTTATACGTTCTAGGGTTGTAGGGTATTTTTTAAGGTAATAGAATTTCCTAATGGGATCTTTGATATTTGTGTTCGGTATACTTTAAAAAATTGATTGTAAAGACTCTATGGAACAAAGGCTGTGTTGCTAACAAAATAATATTTTGTAGTGGACATATGAACTTAGATCGAAAGGACAGCTCCTAGATTATTAGCACGACTCTTTCGTTTTCTTAAAAGCCTTTCTATAAAGGCTTTACATTCTAAAAAACCCCTTAAGATCGAATGTCTATATAATAAGGATGTACTAGGTAATTTGAGCCACCTAACTTATTTGTACAGTGTACAACAACTACAATTATTGTCACCAAAGTGTTCTTTTCTCCATTCCTTTCACCGTTTTTGTTCGCGCGGGTACTGTTATAGCATGCATGACAACAAATATGGCAATAAAACGAAACAAGCATACAAAATTATGACGTAGATGTACATTAACAGTACACATATATATAATATGCATATATTGTTATATGCACAACAAATATACGTAAGCGCAGGGCGAAACCCTCAACACGTCTGGTGTGAAAAATTTACATTTTTATTAGAATTTTTCGCTTTGTTGTGTTTTTGTTATATTGTACATTGGAGATTGTGTGAGAATTTGTAAACATAAAAATACACACAAATAAACAAGTGCATATATGTGTAATATGTGTGAATATAAGCGAATGCGCACATATAACTGGGTTTGTATATGTATGTATGTTCACCTTTCTGGTTAGTTTGCTTTCCACACCTCAGCACATGAGCAGACTTGTCGGCAGCTGGACTGCTCGCAAATTGGTTGTGGTGCTTGTGCTTGCCTACGTCCTTGTACTTTAGTTTGGTGCACACATGCATGTAAGGAAAGAACGAAAAACACATACACTCACGTGCGTGTTTGCGCAACATATTGCTAGTGATGTCTACACCATTCATTCCCACTATACCATATTTTTTTGTTGTTTTAGTTGGCTTTCATTTCAACTTTTATATGTAGATTTACATGCCTCGTTGAAGTCGAACAATTGCCTTGTTTTCCTGTTATCCCATTTCCTATATGTTGTTTTTCTTTTACCGGTTATCCGGTTCCCGTATGTACACACATTTAAGCGATTAGGTGTCATGTATTCTGTCCTTATTTGGCCTTTTTTCCTACCAACAACATTTCTCAAGTCGGTATTCATATGAAAATACGCTTGACGTGGCATCGTTGGCGTCTATTAGACGTTATAAAAATCGCATGCTGTCACAAAATGGAAAATAATTTACACTTCTACCACTAAATTGTAAACTAAAAATGTAAATTTTGTCTGCAAAGGCACAAAAAAGTTTTCAACGCAACTATAACAACTACAAAGTAACAACAACAAGGTGGAGACATCTCAGCGCCACTTGATAGGCTTTGATTTTTTGATAGCGTTCTGCTATGAGGTAGCCTTGGTTTGTAGTTTCTGCTGCTGATGGCGTTGCTGATATGCATATTACGTAGATACTGTCGTCAGGAGTCTCATTTATGACCAAAAGTGCGTGCGTCATCATTGCTTTATCGCTTTTTATGCGTCTTTGGCAAACACTTCACCTGCCTCTTCGTCTTACATTTGCTCATGTGGCACGTATTTACATTGCATTGTATGTATTTGTAAGAGTCTGTGGCGGTTATAGCAACGGAAGCATTTCATCAGGTTGGCGGAAGTTTGTATTTCGTTTATGTTCCCAAAAGTATAAGCAAGCACTTCTCTATTGCAAATACGTATAAAGTCTGGCTTATGCGGCTAGTTTAGCCCATTGGTTCAGCTTCCTTCCGTTAGTCAGTTTGGCAAAAGGTCCAGGTGTTGCTTTTTTGTTGGGCTTGCGTGTGCCTCTATTACTAGTGACTTGCTCAATCAAAACCAGGTAAGCAACTGGTTTTGTTACCAGTTATCCGTTGAAATTCTTCGATTATATTATTTCGATTAATCGAAGATTTCTAAGATGGCATTCAGAATAATCGAAGTTTTGCTATACACCCTCACATAGACATTTAAGCGTTTATTTAGTCGGCGGTTAGACAGAAAGACTATTTTCGAAGTTCCTACCCGTTCCCACGGCAGTTGAGAGCACGGCGTTTACGCAACTGAAATGGGCCCATATTTAAACTTCTGAGAGTGCTTCTTCACCATTTGTGATATATAATTTTCGTATTCCTCTAAAGCTTTTTCTACATAATTGTGCTCTTAGGTGAGTGGCAACTAAAAATATATTATAGAAAGACACTGTAAAGAAACAAAATCAACTTAATTCATTCCTTAAAATTTTATTATCAATTAGAGGTTTCGTTATCGCAGAGCTTCTTCTCCTCTCAGCTGACTCAGCACAAAAAATAAAATTTCATGTTTTTTGTTTCCTATAAACTTTTAATAAAATTAGATTTAAATTTTGCACGATTTATTGAAATTGAACTCACTGTGATTTTTAACTTCAAAAGGTTTTTTTTTTTTAATAAATATTCACAACAGAGTCATGTTTATTTCGAAATTCAAACAAAAAAAAAGTTTTCCTAGTTTGAGATTTTCTCGAAAAGAGCTTGCAGGTGCTTGAATGTCCGGCTTACTTATAATTTATTTAAAAATCTGATGTATCGATATAATTCGACTTTGGCAGTGTGACAAATCATTTCATTAGACAGTATTTAACAAAAGATTAATTCAGTGACAATAAAGCAATTATTTGAGGCAAAATTTCCAAAAAAATTGGTATCAAAAGAACTGCTACTGCTACATGATATGATGATTTGGCATAAGTTTTGTTTTAAAATGACAGCGCAATTTCGCTGCATTACTTCCGAAAAGTTCCAATAATTGAAAATGTTTGGAACGAAAAATTTCCTACGTTTTAGTGTGTGTCAGAAGGTGAAGTGGCGGCTCACATGCCACTTACCCCACGGTGTGTGTGAGCAGCAAAAGCAAATATTCACACACACTTATGCAAGTACATGTAAAAGCACCAACACATACATACACGCAGATGCAGCACAAAGTTCTGCCATTCTAGTTGCGTCGAATAACCGTAAAACTGCAGAAAACAAAGCGAGCAGAAAGCGAAAGGTCAAACTTCACTTGAAAGTAATTAAAATCATGTCAAAATGCAAATGGAAAGTATAAACTTGAATGTTGCTCGTAAAAGTAAGAAAAAAAAGGTTGTAGTCCAAAAAGATATTTTCCAGCAAAACGCTGTAAAAAGCAAAAGAAACGCAAATTGAAAACAAACGAGAGCTGCAAACAATTTAAAGTTGAATTTTCGGCTTTGCAATAAAAGCTTCCGGCTGCCACAATACGACGCACACACACATACACATCTACATACACATCATGAATGGAATTTCACATGAAAACTTCTCTGTAGCGCAGAGAATTTCATATATGTGTTGTTGTGGCTGTGAAGTGCATGCTAGCGCACACACATACCAACACAGGCAAGCGTCTCACAAATAAACCGTTATGCGCCTATATTTTGCATACATATGCTTACAAAACTTTCGACTTTATACTCGTACCCATTCAAAACTGGGTTTCTAGTACGTTGATGTGCGCTTATGTGTGCGTGCCCACACACACACACGCGCGCATATACATACATACCTTCATACATATGCATTTAGTTAAGTAGGAAATCAGTAGCATAAAGTAAAATTGCACAACAGACAAACATTTGTGTGCGAGCGTGTGGGCGTGTCCCCTGGTGGGGATCTCACGCCAGCGCATGGGCGACACTTGACGTGAGTGAAACCGAGAAATGCATGCACTCACAGACACCAAAGTGCACTTGTGTGCGTTCGCAAGCGCGCATGTTGGCCCCACACACACACACACACTGAGTATTAAATATCATATTTAAAACTTAACGGATTTATATGTAGGGCATTTTTTTGCTGAAAACGACTGCCGCATTTACTGAGCTTCCCGTTTCGCCGAGGGCGGGCACGCGTATTTGTGAGCGCTGAGGCGTTCATGTGCTGCCTTGTCTATGTGTAGGCGTGTATGAATGTGTGCGTGCAAGTGCGTGACACACTTTTAATGCTTTTAACTTTGCAAAAGTAGTGCACCGAAGCATTACCTACCATTACCATTAACATTATCAATGTATTGCCCTGCGCGTAGCTCTTTATTTCGTATTTTCCAACGACCGACCGCCCAAAGCGAACTGCCTCGGCTCTAAGTGAAAGTACTGCGCTCGCCTTTTTGTGCTCATGTGTGCCTAAAGACAGGGGTACATCAAAAAGCTATATATGTATTCATGTATTATCCATTCGTGTGTGTGTTTTATGAGCGAAGGAGGCGATTGTTTTCGCTATATTTAATGCACGTTTGTGAGTGTAACCTTCACTTGGTGCTAGCACACTTGTGTGTGTATGTGTGTGTGGGTGTATGTCAGGTGGAAGCACAAAGTGGCTGAGTATTTTGATGGAACAACACATGTGACGGAGGCAATAGCTTAGTGCATTGAGTGCGAGACTACTTCTCGGTAGGTCGAGAGTTCACACTGTAACAGGAGTAAAACATAAAGATATGGGGTTGTGGTTAGATCAAATTGCATTATAATTTATAAACTATTTAAAACTATAATAGTTTATATTTATAAACCATTTAATTTAAAATTCGGGAAATTCATGAAAAGCACATATTAATTATTATTATTGATATTGGAATAATCAATTTTACTATTATTATTAATTTAACTATTAATAAAAAAACGCTTTACATATGCCAGCTATCGGTAGTGTGATATATGTGTGTTTTGTAAAAATTATTGCAAAGGTTTTAAAGCCATCACAATTGTAATGACGCTCTGGTTCAATTTTCATACACACATATTTTATACAACAAAAAAATTACGAAATTACATGTGCGCCGGCATTTGCAAGTGAAGAGGCTTATAAAAATACGCGAACGGCTTTTAGCGACGAATTTTGAAGGATTACCATTACATTTTTGTTGAAAACTATTTTCATAGGGTTTATATGAATACAAGCGCACATATTACATATAAAAACATATTTCTTTTGCTGGGAGTAGTTATATTTTTTAAGTTTGGTTAAAGAATGCGTCTTTTCGTATCAATTTTAATTGAAGATCGGCATATAAAAACGTTTGCATGGAAATTTTCTTCATAAAAAACACTGCAATATATATCAATAAGCAGACTCCATTTACGGATTTAACAGATTAATTGTAATATGATTTTGGAAAACAGCACTACGCTCTAATCATTTACAAATCGATTTCCTCAATATTAAAACTATCTTCTTCAGAATAACGGAAATCTTTAAAGTGAGAAACCTTCCTGCTTCCTTCCTTTGCAACAATACATATTTATAGACCGATTTACATGAATTTTGGGTGAGAGTTTTATATGTATATCTATTCAAGTAGCAATAGTTATCATTTGTGAAATAGAAAACTGGAAATCTGAAGGCGTTCAAAACGGAGTTTTATTAGGAAAAGGAGCAGAAAAATGTTACCAGAATATAAGTACGATTACAACATAAATTTTTCTAACAATAGTTTAACTTTTGTGGTTCCTGGGTATCTTCATCTATCATTATTATTTATTTGAAAATAAGACGAAATTATTGTTTTTAATAATTCTTGAGCATTTCACTTTAAATATAGATGTAAGTACGAATAAATTTTATACTATATTGTTTGATATATATATTTGAATATACTTTATACTGTATTGAATACTTGTTTCTTCCAAAAAATTACGCATTCATTAATGAAAAATGATATATATTTGCTTTGCAAATTTTTCTTAACAAAATAATAAAAAGAAGTGCACTTTCAGGCGAAAAACGATGAGTGTTTTCTGAATTTTTGGATATGCAAATTATCGAAGACTGTTCCGAACCCTTGTTAGGGTATGAAAAATTAATGGAGTTTTATTCTGTATTTTTTCTACATTTCACAATAAAAGCTAAATTATTAATTTCTTTTTGTGCAACCAATAAAAAGGCAATAAATCAAAAAATAAGAGAAAAGCTCTCTACACAAAAGCTTCTAAATTTTTAAGTATTTCAAATTATATTGTCAAAACAACAAACAAAACGATAAACTTATGCAAATAAGACAAAATATATACGACTTAAGGCGATCGCGAAGGTTGACGCAGCGACGGACAGACAGGCTACACAGTTAGACGCGACTTTGTGTTGGAACCAACAAATAATGACCGTCAAAGTTTTTGGGTACACAACAGCAAATCACTTTATTACTAAGTCAAACACTTAGAAGCAGAGGCAAACAAACAAAGAAATACGAGTGCAAACATGCGCACACATACGTAAATAAGTACTCATGCAATGGTATACATTTATAGGAAATTACATATATATAAGCTTGTAAACTTTGAATGTCTATGGATACTACTCAATAATACGTTCCGATAAAAGCAAAAAATATGCAAATAAGTGTTTGTGTGTGTGTGTGTGTAAATGTAAAATATGATTACTTTTTGTTTCACAAGTATTTCCAATATTTGCAGCTTGTCAGACTTTGCCAAACCCCGACCGGCTGTGCTGGACCCTCTGCATAGTCATATAAACCTACATGGGCATCCTGCGCACATCCTGCCGCTTACAGGTTCTGCACTTTCGGCCCTCTTTAATATGCCTGACTTTTGGCTCGGCGACAATGTTCGTTATGTCGAAAATGGAAAATCAATCGCACCGATGGCATGGCCAGCAGCCGCTCAGGCAACACTCACAAAAATAAACACACGAACAGGCAAATGCAGACAAGATGTTTGAGGTTTTTGTTTTTCCATTGTAGAGAGCAGCATATTTTCCAGCTTTGCTGCACAGAAGTTGGTTTTGCATAAATTTTTTTCAGTTTCACCTTTTTCATCAACTCTACTTTGATTACATGCCGCTGCCTGCTGCTGGCCTTTGCTGCCGCAATTCTGTGGTGGCGAAATGCGTTCAACCCTAACCTCTGTCCAATGTGCACAGCTGCGCATACTTGGCAAGTTTAGTCGTACGAACTTTGCTCGGGCAAGAAATTTTGAAATGTTCCAGGTTATGCAAAACAGTTTACTCCACGATGTCCTGCCTTCAATTTAAAATTATTATCTCCATGCATATTTTTCATTGCAACATCATACTGTCGCAATCCACTCTCGCGTAGCACAGAAATTGCAAATCCTTTTTCGGTTATGGGTTTCGATTTCTGGGAAGCTTTCTCCATTTTGTATAGTTTGCTTAATATTTGCCGGATGCTTTGCATTCAGTTGAACCATTTTGCTTTTGATTACTTTTTTATTTGTTTATTCGCTCCCAACTGCAGATGTTGCTGGCCTTCTCCATCAAAAGGCAATTAATCTAAATGAAACTTTCACCTATTCTCGCGCTAAGTCCTTCTGCCCTCCAAGGCTGCTCTTTCCTGTTAATCACATCATCAGCGGATTAAAAAGATTCTATACAGCTCAACACTACTAAGCCCTGCTTGCTTATAGGCCGTTGACCAGTTGATGAAAACTTGGCAAACTTTTGAGTTTTGCCCCCTAACACGGTCGAGTTTTAATTTCAGCTAATTTCTACGTGACACATCTCGCACCTTATTGTGCTCTCCGCCCCTGTTTTGAACCCAACTGCTGTAAGGTTATTTCTTTTCGTTGCCTTTTTTCTTATAAATAAATACTGGCGCACTAGGAACTCGTCACTGTCACAGCTTATTGTTGCAAAGTGTTGAAAGTGTTGAAATCTCAGCTCTAATTGACGTTTCGTGTGCCCTTTTATTGAGTTGAAATGCAATATCCTCAAAAGCAAACCGGCTATAGCTTAAAAACGGCATGGCATTGAATTGGGACTAACAGGACATAGATGAAGAACCTGCAGACCCGTAGGAGGGTGCAAAAACGAACATTGGCGGCGTCTTCGTGCAATTCGAACACCAAATAAATTAACGAATCACTCTCCAAACAATGTCTACTGAGATGTTTTCGCGAACACAACTCTGCCGGAATTTGTTTGAAGCAAAAACATTTCCAAAGAGCAACAAGGGTATCTTTTGGATTGAGTTGAGTATAGCCAATTTCGACCAGCAGGTACGTACCCATCAGATATAGCTTTTATCAGCTGTCGCATATATATGCATCATATTAAACTATACAATTAATACAGAAAACTGCTACTCAAAACAAAATCTCCAATTACAAGTTAACCTATTCAAATATTCGACGGAACCGATTACGATAAAGCTTGTTTGCATCAGTTCGAAGAAACTCGCTGCGTCGTCACTTTTGCATCGTAGCCAATTTCCTTTTTTGATTTGACGATCTGCTTTGCTTATTCTCCGCAATAGAATTTCTAAGCTGAACTCCCCATTTTATCATCCCCTGTTAGCGTATCCTTCATTAAAAATTACTTTCAAAAGTTATTTGCGTTAAACTTTTACTGGTAAGAAGTTAAAACTTCGCCTTTACCATTTCTTCCCCAAACAATGTCAATTCGGAATCAAAGTGACAAGCGAAGCAGAGAAAATTGACGGCAGCCGATAGAACCGCTGAAGGGACGGATTTCATAGATGTTTAGACAGCTGTATCAGCAATGAGCAGTCGCTATTGACGGTTACAACGAACGAAACAGAAAAATAAGCTATCAAGCAAAGCAAATTACACTCATCCCCATACTCGATGTAATCATCAAAAAATCCCTTTCATTTGTATATCGATTGGCGCAGTGATGAATTCCAATGGGAAGCAATTCGGTTTTTATGTTTGCACATTGAAAGTGGAAAATTTGTGCAATGGGGAAGGTGAAATCAGTATTTGTTTGCAAAATAATCTGAACGAGTAGGTCTCGTGATGTTCCTACGTTTTCACAACAATTTTGTCAAATTTGTGATATTTCGATGGAACTTGGCACTATTTCAAGGTTTTTATTATACTTTTTTTCTACTCGGTCTAAAAAAGAAAGATGTTCCAAAAATTTAATTACGTAAGACTGTACTTGTGCAGCCTTAGTTCAAAAACTAATATTTACAGTAAACAAATTATTACAGAAAAATTAGCCCACAACCTTGTCCACTTCCAAAAAAGCAATGAAATATTAAGTGGCCTTATTTCTTTGTTATTAATTTTTCTCGTACGGAAGGGCTTAGGGCAATCCAAAGAAATTTGAATAAATAAGTTTCATAACATATTTTTATGCAACAAGCGCCCAGAAATGCTAGAATATATAGCAATACTATATTTATTCAGAATTCCAATATGATTTTCTTTATTTAAAATAATAAAAAAAAAAAACATGTCTGCTAAATGAAGCGCAAGAAAGCAATAACACACCAGCATAGACCCGCTTCGCTTATTTGGCGCTAATGCCAATACAGAAGCTGAAAAGACGCAGCAAAGTTGATGTAAAACTTTCTACTTGCCACAGCTCAACTGCGAAATTGGCGCGATACAATGGGGTTTATATGTATATTTGGTTAGTGTAATACTCATCGCTTGCCTGGTTGACTGCCAATGTGTCTCACAGCTACTTCGCCTAGCACTCTTCAGCTCCTTACTTATTCATTTATTTTATTTCTTAGTTGGTGAACGTCTGGTTCAGAGCTTGATTGGTTGGCTCATTTCAGTTCGTTTCACAAAGTGATTGCCTGTATCAGCGTCGTTTTCGCTACCTACAAAGAGTTCAGTAGCCGACATGGACAATAGGCAAAACATAAGAACGCATTGTTATCATACTCCAATTCCATAAACTAAACAAAATATTACATATTACCTTTTTATATGGTTATGTTGTCGCGATTATTGTAGAAACGAACCCGACGAAACGAAATACCCATTACCAAGTTTTGTTACTGCCAATCCTACAAATACCGTTTGAAGAACATGTTCCTAGTATTTATATGGCATTCTATGAAGCAGTACTGACTGACTTGTCCAATACTGGAAATCTTGTCATAGAATTTTCAAAAAAAATAATTCACTCAAAAAACATACTTCGTAATACTTTATCAAAACATGTTCAAACCTGATCTGTCGCACACTTTTCGGAAGACTCCTTATGCTCGACACACATTTCGTAATATTTTCAGTATTTTTAGTAAAGTAAAGGTACAGTATATCTTTTAAAGATAATATCAGCTTAATATTACTTTTCAGCCATGAAGTTTTATTCTTAAGAAACATTTTGTATTTTTTTTGATTCATTCAATGAAAGGTCTATTGTACTGTAATTAAATCGTTGACTTAATAGAATTGATTTTCCCACTAAAATATTCTGGTAAATAATGAATTAACCGACCACACTTTATTATCCATATAATTAAGTAGTTGTAGTCCACTTATCGAGCATATATTTTAAAATTTTCCAATGAAATTGGCTTCACCCGTTTAAATTTCGCTTCGCTTTTCTCCGAAGTTACGTGTTCAATTTTTAAATTTAAGCTAATTTTAAAGGCACTTTTTACAAGTGTACACCTGTCCAATCACTGTAGTTGTGTGCATGCACATACATACACACTTATATATACGAATGTAAATTTCCTGCTCAAACACACCCCTATGATTACATGGCGATAGCCTTGTTAATTTCCACAGTTTTGTTGTTTAATATCCGTTGTTGTACTTGTTGTAGCCACTTACTGTTAAGTGTGTTTGCAGATTCGTGAGAGTTTTCGTATACAAGTTGATTTCATGAGTCCACAACATTTACACATACTTACACACATAAACGCATACTAGAAACGCAAACGTATTCCTACATTAAGCGTGTACCGTTATTGGGCTAAAATGACGGCCATGAAAGCCACCGACTTTTTGTTGTTTCCGTTTTTCGTTCTCATTTAGTGTTGTCGCTTCTGCACGGCCCAGGTGTTTCATAGCTTTTAAGAGTTTAGTGTGTTCGTTGTAACTTAATTGGCTCACGCTTGCTTTAAATTCAAATATACATACACATATTTACATACAAATAGATAAGCTCGAAACTCGAGGCGCGTGGACATTTCGCCGAGTCATATTACCTGCTGCTTGTCATTGAGAGAGATTTTCTTTTATCATAGAATTTATGGGTTTTATTCAGCGCTCGCTTTTTGATTAGAAATTTATTAATAATGGCGAAGTTTTAACTGAAACCGAACTTTGATATGAAGTTCAAATTTTTAGGTCATACTTTTTTTAATTCACAAAGAATTCTAACTTTTAATCGTTGATGGATATCTGAGATACTCCTAATACAAACTTGTATGTTTGACTATTTTTCCTTCGTAGGAATCGTGATTTGTCACAAAAGATGTGACAGAACATAGGGTTTTGAATTTTAACGACCAATTTCATATAAAATTTGGATGATTTCGCGTCCTGACGGCACTATATTGTATGTCTGACTTAATATAATATATTATTCATGGTTATACGACGTAGAGATATCGAGTTGAAGTTCTGATTCACTTGATTTGACTTTTGCTAGTCAAAATATTCCGGTTAGAAATACTATGAAGTGTGGGTTATGCACCCACTTTTTTATATATAATATTTAACTCCACTGTGTAATTAACTAGTTTTAACTACCTCCACAAGATAACAAAAGCTTGACTACTTTCACTGTGAGTTTGTCTAAACCATTGAAGAAAGTTGCAATACTTCGACAAGCAAGGATTCTATTATAAGAAAGCATCGAATTTATGTACCTCAATAAATGTAAAGCCGAATTTAAAGTAAAAATCTGCATCATTACAACCTTGTAGGAAACAAAGATATTAAAATTGTGCCGAATACTATTGACTTCGTCCGTTATATGGAGGTAAAAATTTCACGAAATTTTATTGCATTTAATACTGACAAAATCACAAATTCAAACAGGTTAGTTTAACTCAAAAGCGAAAGCTCCCTCACACTTTCATCAAAATAGTCGAAAAAGGTGGCGAGTTGGAGACACTTGATCACAGGCTTCCTGCAGGGTATATACGATAAATGTAGACATTAATATGTACATATTTGTTGTAATTATAACACAAGCATAAAATCAATTAAATTATTCATGTGTGTAATTCAAAATGTTAATTATTAGCAATGAACGCAACAAAGGAGTTACACATATGTATACCTATAGAGGAAACGCTGTTGCTGAAGCTCAAACGAATCCAAATAACTGAAACTAACTAAATTTATAAACAGGGAAAATTAATTAGCTAACAAATCCACACAGGCGCATGATTTAATTTTAATTGACTAATTACTGTAAACATATTTAGTTGCTTATCAATTTGAGGACCAGAGAGTAGACAGCATATGCAGACATATGCTCTTGCTAACACAACACTTAATTACAAATGGACAACTAACCTAAAAATAATTAAAACTGTTCACACCGAAATGTCGTTTTAACAAATTCTTTTATTTATATTAAATTAAAAACCTTTTCTCCTGGTCCGGAAGTTCATATTATCACTCAGAGGCGGCTTAAACAGCCTATCTTGTGGACTGGCCATGAGTTACTGTTTACTTTGTTATGCAAATGATTTGGGCACATATCTGAAAATAAGAGCGACAAATGGGAAATTTAATGCAAAAAAATATGCTGCTCTGAACAGTGGGGCACGAAGTACTCACCATTTATTTTGTCCTTTTTTTTTGTGTGGGCCCTTGGTGGGTTTTCAAAACACTTTTCTTAAATTTTCCTATTGCACACACTTTATTTTTTTTTTTTTGTGTGTGTTTTCTATTTTCCTTCATAAATTTAAATATTTGGTGTACCCTGTACGAGAAAACTCATTTTAAAATTCAAATTTTACAATTCAAGCCGCTGTGAAATCCTTTTTAATGCGTTAAATTGCTACCCTTCTTTTTTTTTTAGATTTTTGCACGCAACTCGGTCTTAGCTGTGTGTGTGGCAACAGCTACGTGTGCGCTCGCTACACAAAGCGAAAACCTAGCAAGGAAACGAACTAGTTGCAAATACCGTACAACTGGTATGATCTGCAAGTAAGCGAACTAGTCGAGGGACTAACTTTTTTCCATATTCTACGAACCTTTAAATGTCAGTTTGCATTCAAAATAGAATATTTATTTAGATAATATTAGAATATTCTTTATATTTATTTAGAAATTAACATAATCGTCTAGTTCAATTAAGGAACAAAATCGCTAGTGAGCTAGTCAAAAGTGTAAGAAATCTTCAAGGATAAGGCTAAATAGAAACTATTGTTTTCTGAACACATATTAGCAATAAATAATTAAAATAAAATAATGCAACTCATTACTTAAAATATTAGAAATTAATATATTTTTAGCACACGACTGGTCCTTCTAGGACCGGTTCAGTATCAGACCGAAAATTCGGAAAGCCCGAAGATTTCACCGCAGGAAACTCGCTTACCGTTGAGTTGTAGGCCCGTAGTTACCAGCATTGAGTTGTAGGCCCGTAGTACTTTCACCGGTTTAATTTTAATGGAAACGTTGCTCAATGTCGTTTTCGGTGGTTAATTTTTATGCGGCTGCTGCCTGCCAGCGTTTCCCAACTCACGCAACGTTCTTACAGCTATGCAAATACCTATTGCCTTTCAGCGTGCGTTGTGGCATGGTATTTGCAACTTTTTTGCAAAGCTCATCATATGCAATTTAATATGCAAATTATTTTGAATTTCTTTTATTTCCTTGCGCATATTTTGATGGTACCTTTTTTAACGAACTAAATTTTAACGCGAAAAAGGAATGAACCGGATAACAACACAGCGTGTTCTTCGACACGTGCAAGTTGGCTTAGCTTGTGCCTTGCTTCGTCTTTCATCCGCTTGAGCTTTAAGTCTTCAATTAATGCGATTTTAGTGGATTTTTCATATATTTTCGCGAAATGTAAATTTTTTAGATTCATGTAATTTTGATATCACGTCACTTTAGTGTGAAGAGAGCGCCGGTTTGAAGTATTTATTGAGCTGCATTAAAGAAGTAAATAAATAAAATTTAAACGAATATTTTCTAACATTTGTAATGTTATTTGATTTTAGAAAATTTGGAAAGCAAATGCAACTAAAAGCGTCTAAAATTATGAGGAATTATGTAACCGTGTTAAACATATCTACCACTATTTTTAACTAAAGTATTAATAAAGTAATAGCAAAGTTATTTTGACATAAACTTGCACTCGAAACCAACTGGCAAACATTGACCTTTTTGTATTGATTTTTTATGTATTTATGTCATTTTCACTGCCCAAAAACTCACAATGTTTTTCCATATGTTGATGGCGATTGAAATTTAAAGCTTGTGTATAAATAAGTCTCACACATGCACGCAAATACTGTAGGAGAACATTATACTAGTGATGAAACTGGTACCAGTTTGCCAAGACGAAAGCGAGCTAGACCAACTAATACAGATTTGTTGAAAAGTTGGTTGGGAAAAAGGCATAGTTTCGGAGGTTAATCAGTATGTTCTCAATAAAAGACAGTGGATCTTAACTAAAAACCAAATAAAATTAATTCTGAGCGTAAAAATTCATTAAAACATCTCTTTTGAATTAGTATGAAGCTAATGTATTTCTGACCGAAACCTGCAAACTGAAATCTCAAAAGCTAACAATTAACATCTTGTATCTTAAAAATACCAATTTGTCATATAAAAAAGATAGCCAAGTCTAACTTGTCACTTGTGGTTAATACTAGTTCGAAAGTGGTTTGTAACTTGTCGATTTGACTATAGGGTACGCATAATATAAAACACCTACAAGCGCTTTACTGGCACATGCATATAAGTCCTTTGAGTAATGACTGTATTTGGACAAAGTACTGAGTACTGCACTGAGCCGAAATCAATGCAAATGCAACTGAATGCTTTTCCATAACAGCTTAGTACAGATTGGACACTTTAAACCCTTTTGCAAGCACACAGAACACACAGATATGTGTATAGTTGCTCCGTGATATATTATAGGAAGGAATTTTTTGTAAAGAGGAAAAGGGAAAAATAATAATTATATGAAAGTTATTGAGTAATTATAGAACTGTTTTTAAAGTTCTTACTATTTATTCATGAAAAACCGTAGGGATTTTGGCAGAATAAAATAATATGAAATTTTTTTTCTTCAACTTAAATAACAAATGGTAGAATTTTCGTACATAAAATTTTTACATTTGTAAATAATTATGTAAAACACCATAATAATCTATATAAATACAAATCTTATGATGATTTGGAAGGATCCATATATTTCAGAAAGTTACAGACCGATTGACTCAACGTTCCCCAGAGCCACACACTTTAGTTTGTAGAAATATAGCTAGTATGTTATACAAAATACTACCAGCAAGTTGTATCAAACTAAATTACAGAAAAAGTTATAGTTTTATGCAGTTTCACGTTCTCATCATTAAGTTAAATGGAAATTCGAATATAATGGCAAAATTAAATAAGAGTCATAACCACTCACATATTTGAGGTTATGACTCAATTTCAGGGAAATTCACTAGCAGACTTAGGCAAATCTAATTTCTGAAACGTCAATGGTGTTTAGCACAAATTTACAGAAATAAATCTAACCAAAGGCGTGTTTATGACAAGAGAGTTGAATAGAGAGAATACGCTCGTTCGTAAATATGCGGATAATATGTAGTGTGAGTGATGTGGTAATCCGCTAGTTAGTGCTGAGATGATGTTCTGCTTCTGCAAATATATTCCAGCCTTCTTCTTCTCCAGCTGCGCGTGCGTTAGTACACATGTAAATTACTTTAAATTTTGCATAGCATTTACATACACTTATATAAACATACATACAAATATACGAAACATAGCATACCTTAGCGCACACCTCCAGCCAACTCTGTCATTTAGAGGTTTTCTTCCAATTCGCATGTTTCACTATATAACCGCTTACTCCCCGCCCACTTGTGTGACGCCCATAAGCCGATCTCATTATAATTCACATTCTAATTCGATTGACGTTGAGAAATTCCATCAGCCATGCGTGTAAAATTGAAGTGTCTGTTTAGCTCAGTTTTTACTGGTAGCAAATTTCATAAAATATACATGTATATGAGTATATATACTTATGCTACGCAACTAGCATGCACATGCGTGTAAAAATTTGATGCTATCGGTGTAATTGAAAGCCTTTCACTACCTTGACATTCTTGAAGTTGGCACCAATGACGGCTCATTTGCAAAATGAAATCAAAGTGAAAACATGGAGCTACAGAAAAGGAGTCGTGAAGTCACATCAATATGTATTAAAAATAATTGCAAGAGTGTGTGTTACAACTTATTTTATCAGTCGCCTTTTTAATTAAATTCTGGCATGATGTTTAAGTGATACTTAACTTAGCATAAACGGTATAAAATGTTGGGCGTTTTCGATTCACAACTCTGCTGCTCGCCTAGCTTGAGGTATGTTCAGTGAAAGTAATAATAAAGTTATCCGGTTAAATTCTATTTAAAAGCACTCATGTACGTATTCAAATGATATAACCGTTTGTTATTTTATCTCCATATTATTCCAAACCAGCCTGTGCTATTTATAGCAGTCGTCTGGTATAGTCACCACTTCTTATGGTTTGTCGAGAGACAAGAGAGAGGAGAGAGACAGCTTCTATTTGATTTATACCACTTGTTTGTTCGATTCACTACTCCTCACAGTTTATGAAACTTTTTACTTTAAGTAAAATATAATTGGGAACATTAAATATGCGTTACACCAAAATCTCACTAGCAAGCTGACTGATACACCAATTTAAGGACTAATCCTTTAGCATTTGTTGTCAAGCATAATACTATATTTTCCGTTGGATTAATAAGTACTTAAATTCATGCCACACTCATTTGGATACGTATTGTGTTCGCTGCGTGAACTTCGTAACCCTCCACCCATACATAGGTATGTATGCATTTGTGTAGGTGTCTTCTAACTGCGACCTGCCTGCATTACTTCCGGAAGCTGGCCTCATTCAAATTTCTCAAGTAATTTAGTCTAACACACTGGCACTCAACGATACACAAAGACGACATCATTCCCCCTTGAAGCATATGCATGTGGTAGTATGAGTCGGTGTGGGCGTTCCCGTGTGTCACATATGAGGCGTAAGTGTAGGTTAAATGTTCGTGAATGCTTGACGTCGACGCGTTTTGTGGGGCGCAGCGATTATTTGACTACAATTGTGAGTTCGTTTCAATAGCAGCAATACGCACATGATTTCCTTTAAACACACATACTCATTTGTCTTTTAACGGAATGTATGCATATTCAATTAATTGCGTCTCTGTGTAAGTGTAGATTGCTTTTGACATGTTTATGTTAACTCTCCAATGTGTACTGAGTTTAGGTTCGGTCCTTTGTCTGTGATTACTATGGAGAAGCTCTGAAGCAGCACTCATCCCTGCAGCATTGAACTAAAAATTAGAGAATAATTAATGCTAAGCAGCTAACATAAATTACCGCAGCTAAGAAGGTAGTCTAGAGCCCTTTCTCCTGAAAGTGGTATATGCTTCTAAATGACAATTCAACTAATTTGATAACAGATACTCTTTTGTCTCTTTTTTAGTTGAAGGAAATAACATTGTTTTCAAAAAAAGGTTTACTTTAAATTTAAAATAGGTTTAGTCCTAATTCGAAAGGTTTTCAAAAAAAAAAAAATTAAAAAGTGAACAAAAAAATTCAAAATTGTCAATTATTAAGAACGAAATCTTTTCTTCGTGCTTCGAAGTTTTCCCCTTGTTATTATTTTTTACATGAAAAATATTTACGGAATAATATTCGTTTTCAGAGTACGTTCTTAAAATCATACTAACCAGTCAATTGAGACAACCGCAATGGTACACTAGTTAGAAATGAGCACCATCACTCTGCAAGTTCTGCTTTCACACCTTGATCCGATCAACATCACATGAGTAGTTTTTCTAATAACCGTAGATGCCTAACAGGTTTTGTTAAACTGCGGAATGGATATAAAAAAAAGCTTCTCATATAATTCTCTACTCATTCGGAATACGACTAAAGCGCCAAGGGGCGCACTAAAAATAAGAACAGAAGCTCGGCGAGTCGTCTAACGTCTCAGCGGCGAGACGGAGCCGCCATTTACATATATCGGGCTCATGAGTTGACCTTCAAGTGATTAAAAATTAAAATAAATAATTTCTCGACAGGTGGCGCTGTTACAGATCTGTTTAAAATAGTATATTCAAGCAGTGAGGATACATTTTATTTTCCAACATAGCTAGAAAAGCCGCCTAATTTGTGACACTGCAAAACATCCACCGAATTATAAGACACATTAGAATGAAATACATATTTTCTACTCTGCATTTAATTTTCTATTAAATAATTAATTCTATTAATTTTCTATATAATATTTTTGTAGTGGTATCGGCATTTGGTTTTGGAATATATAATTTAAAAATACGTCCGCTTTTATAGTTATGCTTCTTTGTGTGTTTCTTTATTCGTTGAGTTCACTATAGCATATGCGGCGCATATTATTTCAAGCTATAACACTGATACAGTTGTATTTCCTGTACAGGATATAAAATTTTTTCGGACTATTTGTGCTATTTTTTATGTTTCTTCTATGCCAATTTTTTTTATTATTTTCCAACTCAATAGCTTCGTGCACATTCATACACACATAAGTTGATAAGCAAAAGCAAATTTTTATTGTTCAAATTTTATTGTCTTTTCCTCATGTAGAGGAAATGTATTTGGTGAAAGTATGAAAAACTAGAAATTTATTTTTTATATTATTGGAATGTTAACTGTAGATATTTGTACAGTGTAATACCAGAGCATTATAGAAATCGAATGCGATTGAAATATTACATCAATCATGGCTCTATTGAAAATATTACATTAGCAATACATTAGCGTAGTTTTGAAACTATGTGATCGTTAAGTGTGCCCCACATGACAGTTTTATAAATATGTGCTCATATGCGCATGTGTGTGTGCTTTTTGGCTTTGGCTTTGGCAATTTTCTTATTATTTGTTAGAAATCGTAACTCAAGTGAAGCGTTAAGCGTAATGCCCGACGCTATGAAGCAATGGCATGACCCAGTTGGGTGGCGAAAAGTGTGAGAAAGAGCACCAATATTTGCTCGCTAGTTCTGCCAGAAGCGCCGCCACTTTGGCGCTTGGCAGACAGCCAGTACCAACACGGCGAACGGAGGAACCAACTCTCGTGAACTGAAATACCAACACAAGCACATATGTGCGCGTATGTGTGTGTGTAAATATGGGCTTGGAGTGCTTCGAGAGTCTACATGTTTGCGCTTGTGTCAGATTAAGCATTAGTTCTACGCCATTATTACAACTCCAACAGAGTATAAACAACTTTCTAAATCTATGTATATGGATAGGTATTGATAAGGATTAAAGATACATTTTCCCCATATAGAAATGTTAACTTTCAAAATTGTATTTGCGCCGATGTACCACAATTTAACTTGACAGTGTCTATATTAGCAACTCACATAGGCAAACCTCCATTAAATAGCGCTCAGTATATACACTTTTCTATGTGTGTTTACATGTGTGTGTGACTTTATTTTGCACATTTAATGTGTCTTCTTCGTGCAGAGTTCAGTTAGCGCCTTACTCGCCGCTGATCTGCTGGCACATGGGATTTATTTTATTCTGCTGTTGTCGGCCGCACATCTACAAACTGTGGCTGTCTTAAGTGCTTTCCGCTGAGCAGAGGAACGACATGAAGCTGTTTCATCGGCAAAAAATGGTGTTATGGGTGTGGTAAATAAACACATAAAGCCATTTGTTAAACTAACAAATTCGCCGAAGTTTGCACACACTACAAGACATGCTTACACAAACATGCATACGTGTGTGTACATCCAGCGATTTGCCACTAAAATTCGCTATATTGTGGCAGCGACTTGGGAAAAAGTTGTAGATACGTAGTATAAAAATTCCAATCGTTTGCTACTGCTTTTTATTTGTGGCATCAGCTTAGTTTGCAGTTTGCGAGCTGGCTAGCCAACTTACCAGGCACTTGCTGTGTGTGCTCCACATTTTCGTCTGCGGTGTTGAGAGTCCCTTCGGCTTGCGAAAGTCGAAATCAATGGAGACGTTGTACGATTATACGTAAATACAGTAGAAATTTTGTTCTGTGGATATATGGCGCATATGATTGTGTGAGTATATACCGTTGGTTGTATATTTATGTGTACAGGTATCAATCATTGTTGTTTTTCTTTTGTCAACAGCGGGTAAATGGCTTATATCTCCAAGATTTTCCTTTTGATTTTTGTTATTTTAACTATTTTAGATTGCTTTCATTAATTTTATATTTTTAATAAAATGTCCAGTGCGTTTTAAAGTGCTGAAACTGTTGTATTAAAATTTAGTTAAAAAATATACATATTGTTGCTTTGAGTCTCAAAAGTAATTAATTATTTTTTAAACCTTAAATTTTATAATAATAAATTTAAATTTAGTTAATAGTTTAAATTTTTTATCAAAAAGTAATTAATTATTTTTTAAACTGCTGTTTTTGAGCACAAAAAATACCTTATTGGTTCTTTGACTGACTTCAGAGTTTGTTGCACTGAGAATTCGATTAGAAAACTACTCATTATGGCGTCCCTGCTCTAATACAAATTAAAACTATTAATATTCAAACTAATCTAGCAACATTTCCTGAAGTGTTTGGCAGATTTTAGTGCATGTCATGCTGAGCATATTAGATTTCTAAGTATTCATTCCCACAATTTGTGTAGTATATTATGCTCTAATATACAAAACTGTCTATAAATTAATTAAAAAATAGCTTATTCAGAATATGCATTGCTAACTACATTTCAAGTGCTCAATTAGTGCAAGGACTCAATACGTTTTTGGTATGCCAGCTAGTTATTTAATATTTCTAATAATAGTAATTTTCTATTTTCCATTCGATACAATATGTCAGAATTCGGTAGAGATGCTAAGCTCCTATATCGTAAGTACAAGTATTATTATATCTTGTATATAAATATTTCAGCATGAATTCCACATTCACTTAGATTTAATATAAGACTTACAATAATTCATATCCGTACATTTTATTGTTGTCGCTTGTTGTTGTTTTACTTGTGTGGGCTACGATAATAAGTTTCATGCTTCATAATCAAGAGCACTTGGTATCATTTCGAGCTTTAAGGATGCGAGTAATGATGTACATATGACCAGAAGTCTACAAATAAACAACTAACAAGTAAGGTAGAGAGAGGTTTGGGTGAGATCGAACATTAGATGAAAATGTTTGTAAACAAATTTTGTTCAAATCGGTCACTTAGTATGTGAAATATAAAAATTATCCAAAAAACAGAGAATGCCATATATGCCCACAGACTAATTTCGAACAGGTATACTGATCCTACTGTGTATTCTTCTAGCCCTTAGCGTGGTGATCATTTGATATCGCCCATATGCAACACACACCACCTCAGAGTGTTCAGGAAGAGACTTCTGAAGACTTCTTAATATTTAGTTTTAGTGATCGCTCACACGAACAGTAGGAAGGACAGACAGCCCTTCTGATCATTTCTGACCCACATCTTACAGACAACCGTTAGGTGAACGAAAGTATTTTACCTTTTGCGAAATGTTGCGAGAGTAGAAGATTCGTATTGGCTACTGGCTTATGCTGGCAATATCGCAATGTATTTATTTCTGTAAGTATTTACACATTCGTTTAACATCACTCCACTGCATCCAATTTTCAGCAACCAGTAATATTTCTGATTCTGTTATTGGTTATGTTGTTATTGTTATTACTTTGTTTCAATGAGTCTGCAAAAATATAAAGTGGATGCGTTCAATATAATAACTTCGAAATGTTTGATGTAAGCTTGTTATTGATATTTGCCCAACGTTAGGAGGCACACACACACGCGCACATTGCGTTGAGTGCGTAGTTTGTGCTGTACCGTACATACATTTATATTGCTATATTTATACGTATTGGAATTAGGACGTGTATAAAAATACACACTGAACATTGAATATGTTGACATCCCTTTAGCTTTTATTTCCTTTTTTACTTTTGCTCTTTCTATTGCGCGTTTGAGTGTTACATACACAACATAGGATAATAATGTTTATCTACAGTTTATTCAACTGAAGCGTATGAGTGGCAGGCATATTTTATTTAATTCAACATTCTTTTTCCGGCGGTGACATCCATTTGGTTTTCTGAGATGCCTTCCTAAGCAAGGAAGAATACTAATAAACTCTTTAATTCTGCTAAAAGCTGCTTTTTGGCTATCTCTAATTATTTTTATAAAAATTCAGTCTAATTCTTGAAGAATAATTACCTATTTAATGACAATGGCTTTACATTATCTTTACTCTTTAAGCGTCATAGTTAAAGGGATTTTAAAAATGTTAAGGCTATTCTACTCTATGAGCTTTCAGAACCAGGTACTTTTTATTTATAAATCGCATTGCTTGGCATAACCAAATAGAAACTTACCACTTTCCATTAAACTCTGGACAAAAGCGAATCGGATATATAACTGGTATAAATCGCTTAAACTGGCATAATTAAGGGAAGCCGCCTTCAGTTCGCTAAACCCTGGAGAGTAACCAATTGAACAAATAACTTCTTGGATTGGTATAATCAAATATAAATGGAACTAAAAATAGCTTTAAATCACTCAGACTGGCATAATCAGATGGAAATTGAATATAAACCTATTAATCCACTTTAATTATGTATACGCGTACTATATATAAGTTTCACTCTCTTGCATTGAAACTTTCTTGTTGAATGCATAAGTTAATCTCTTAGCTAGCAAGGAAGTTGCGAATCAAAGACCGCTTTTGTAAAATAAATAAAAATATTAATTGTCAGGTAGGTTAATTAAATGGAAAAAGGCAATATTGAAGTAAATCTGTTAAATTAATAAAGGCAGAAATTAGCAAATAAAACGGAGAGAATACAATAACAAGCCGAAGGAAAGGAAAGAAGAGCTCCTTGAGATGACTATACGCGTTAAATAAAATCTTTGCGAACACACGCTGAGTGAAAGTGACACGTGTGGAAAGCAAACAAATAAGATGAAAAAAAAAAAATGAAAGTGAATTACAAGGAATGGAGGAGGAGCAGCAAAATGGAGGCAAACACACACAGGCAATTCATTTTTGGTATTTCATTTGCGCGCGTGGGGCATTCAGCTTTTAGTGGCTGCTGCGAAATACCACATAACAGCAGACAATGTGAAGTGAACGGCTTGTTGAGGAGTGTCAAAAATTGGGCGAACAAAACTTCCTGCCGCCGTGCAGGTATGTGCGTGTGGTTAGGTGGCGCTGTGAGAGCTTCCGCAACTTTTACGACACGGAAGTGAATTAAATATCCGCACACGCTGTTACTGTAACAGTATAGTGGGGGCAGCAGTGACACTGCATTCGAAGGGAGTAGGTATCGCAAAGAAAATAAAATATGCACCAGATTGGATGTGCGTAGGAGTATACTTTTTTTTGGTTTTTCTTTTCGCTTTTATTGTGATAGGTGTTAATCGTTGCCAGCTTGTTTGCCACAAAGCCAAAGCAGTCAGTTTAAGCACTTAATTGGCGTTGCTAGAGTGTAGGGTTATATAAAATGATTGCATATATAAGGAAACCGCACAAAGCATTTACGTTTGAGAAACTCTTTCCGTCAGTAATAATCAATTATTTTACCTCAAACGATAATTAATTGCTGAAAAAGATTTTCCAGTAACGGTTTTTAACACCATTCCTAACGAAACATAATTATAATAGCATTGAAAAAAATATTTTACTGAGAATGTGAATAGCTTTACGTTTTGAATTCTTAAATTAGTCAATAACTTATTTTAAAATTGTATATCATTTCACCAATTCTTTCAACATTAGATTTAATGAGCTTTATGTCAAACGCTCTAGATATTTACATATTGCAAATATATAATTTTTTCCCAAATAATTCAGATTGTCGCAATTTTGTTCATTTGGTTGCCAAAAGTTCTGGCAATAAATCACGATAATGATCACCAGTACTGCCGGGAATTTCATTACTTCCGAAATATAATTTGTATATATGTATGTTTGCCAACTCACATATGCTCACAGTGAGCCGACAAATATTTTGTAACATATTTCAAATAACATTGCTTTATTGGAGTGAACAGTATATATGAATGAATATTTCTACTATCAATAAATGAACCTATGTGTGTATATGGAAATATGTTTCGTAAATAATTCAAATACAATTTTCGCACACATATAAATCCCTCGGGCTATGGTGATTAAAATGTTTTTGCATGTTTTTGGGACAACATTTTTTGAATAGTTTAAGACGGCAATGGAATAGTAATATTTTCTAAGTGTAAGTAATTAATATTTTCTTTAAAATAGAACAAGTCTGTGTAAACGTTTGCTACGGTATATACTAAATAATAATATTTGGGTTAGGTAAGGCAGAAAAGTTGTGCTTTGAGATATTTCTTTACAATCTAATTATCATTTATTGTAAATCTATTTATTTTCTGATAAATCGTCTGATTAACTTGCATTCATAGCGGCCACTTTTTGCTCATACTGACTTAAAAACATACATGAATTTATTTATTTCTTTACTTCAAAATTTTTCATTGAACCCTTGATAACTTAATTAACTAGGTATTTCATACTTTGCTTTTATGAGCTGCAATATATGTGTATTTAGTTTTCACAACAGCCAGTATTAAAAAAACCTTTATAAATTGCAGAGTGGTTACAGTAGCAGAAAGGCCACACATTTGTGTTTAAAATTCAATTACTAATCAGCGCTTTCAATTGTAGATCTTACTTTTTGGTGAGAATTTTTACTGTGCAGAAGTGTTAAATGAAAAATGGGAAGCACATGCGGAGTCGAACAATAAATAAATCAAATACTAGCAAAAACTAACTTTACATATATGTGAGGATTTGTGCAAATTATTCTTAAATTTAGTCATTCGGCAATTTCGTGGAAAACTTTGCTCCCTACTATATAATATTATAATATGCTCGGAAACATAGTTAAAATAAAGTTAGATGATATGTGCTTGGTTTTGTATTTATTTATAAAATTTATTTGCTATTCATTATTTATATCACCAATATATATTACTGATGTATTGTGAAAGCACGATAATTATTTTTTTGGCACTACTTTGTTTCTCTATATTATTTCTGCTAAATATAAATTAATTACACTGCCTCAAAAATAAGTAAGCAAATCATGAACATACATTTTATTTATTTGTGTCAGATACAGATTTTGAACATATTTTTCACATATTTAAGTTTTTAGGTAAATAATAAAAGTTAAAAAGGAAAAATATAGCTTCCTCGTTAAAGCAAATATCTGACAATAATTAAATAACTACCTTCCCTAAAATAATAAAAAATAGATACCACTCAGCAAATTACTTACAAAAAGATTCAATTAATGTCTTTAGAAACGTTCGTGCAATACTTGCCGTTTGCTACAGAAAACACAAATTTGTTATAAATGGCTTTGTTTTAAGTCAACGCACGACCAGCAAAATTTTCAATCAATCAATATTGTGTGTCTTGCACATATTGGGATTTATTAGAGGAAAATATATCAAAATAATGTAAGCCTATATACCATTTTAGAGTAGTCGTTAAGTTCAACGTGACGTATACGCAACACATTAAAGGAAAATGGAATGCTTACATAACCAAAGGCCAGAACCGCAAACAATTTCAAACGTAGGGAAAAGTAAAACATATTATAAAAAAGAAATAGACAGGGAGGAAAATTTTCCAATGAAGTGGATAAAACAAATCACTTGATTAAAGCCAACTGCAATAAAAATAACAGCAGACAGTCTAGGCCAGACTGGCTACATGACCATACGCTTAAGCAATGTGCAAGGCATACCACAATAATCTCTAACTGATGCTGGCTATTGTCTGCAGATTAGGCAAGTCGCTACCATACAAATTAGGCTAAATTAATATGCCAAATTAAATTAAAGTGAAATAATTCGACGCTAATAAAAACAAACAAAGGTTGTGATTTATGCTTATGCCAAGGAATTATGTGAAATTTTAATAAAATAAATACAAACGAAGACAATTGTTGTATATACTTTTTTGAAACTGATTCTCTTAATTTCTCGTTAAGTTATAAAAAAAATGTCATATTATTATTGTATCATAGCATTATATTTGTATACGAAGGATGGAAGGAAGGCTATTAGTAAGGTTCTGAAATTTGCACGTTTTTGCTAATTTTTTCACAAAAATCCATGAATTTCTTTAAAGAACTTTGTCCAACACTGAGATCTATTTCTTCAGAATAAATTTTGACAAGAGGAAGGAATGATGTGTAGCCTTTCATTTTAAGTATCCCTTAAGATCAAAAGTTAGTTAAAGTTCGTATTCGCTTATTTCCAAACAACCATTCGTATGCCATCAAAACCAAGTTTTTAGACAAAATGTTGCTCATACGCACTGCCCACCCTTAGCAACATCGTTGAAAATAGAATAAGAATTTATATTTCCGTTTTATGTGACACTTTTACACATGACTACCCGAAATAGTTGGACATCGCTTAGTATTTAAGTATAATACTTTGTAACACACTCACAAGCAGCTGGGCAGGCAAGCGGTGCTAGAAGTGTTACTAGTATATGGCCAATAAAATACTTATATGTAATATATAAGTGCATATGACATTTGTTCTGCCAGCATTTTACGGAAAGCAATGTTGTTTATTTACAATAGCATTAAAATGTTTATGTGAAATTGTTGCCATTGACTAGAATAACAGACAACATCAAGAACGTTAAGGTATCGTCTACAGATGCTGACGTGAGTAAATATACATATAACCACTTTGTCAGGCAATGTCAATATTTACTTACATATTGGCCTGCTTAAAACTATATTTTCTATTTCTCAATAGTATTTATTTATAAACGTACGCAAAATTCTTTCCTGCTGCATTACATTTACTCGATTTTATCCAATCACAATAAATTTTATTATTTTTTTGAAATTTGTATAGAAAATTTTCCTCATTTTTTAAAAATTATTTTGTTATTTACATACTTGTAGGGTAGTTCAAAGTTGTGTTTAGTTTATTTGTTCCTGATTTTCAAGTGCCGTTATCTAACACTGTGTTGAAACTATGTCGCTCAAAGCCTTCAGCTGCCTTCGGCTAATAGTGTGGATGTATTCATCGCAGTTTTCTTCCAACGCGCAGCCATTTGCATTGCTGACTTTAGCATTTTATGCAATTTTTCAACAACTTGTCCTCGATAAATTTCCGCTGTCACAATTTGTCCTCGTCGCCAGTGTAATTTATTGTTCGATACCAAAATGATTATGTCCAGACATTTTTTATGCCGGTCGAAATGCATATATGTAAATTTCTAGTGTTAAAAATGCTTGCTATTTTAAAGTTTTGCTGCTAGATGCTAGATGCTAGATGCTTTTGCTGCATTCAAATATCTGCTGATATTGAAGGTTATTTTTTTATGCAAAACTTACTCGAATACAACAGAAGAGAAATTTATATAATTTTAGCAGTTTCACCTATTCACCTACTCACTGTGTGAAATGAACGCAAAATCACCTAACCGGAAGTCAGTGCACAAATCTATCGACTTAGACCGTGAATTTTACTTGCTCACACACACCTTTGCGCGAAGTTTAGTAAGAAAACAAACTCCTTGCTTGGTTCCTTGCCAAGTATTTGCTACTGCAGATGGCTAGAAGGTTTTTGCTGACGCTCATGTGACTTCTGTGCTAAGCTAGCGAGGTACTGGAGGGAGGGTTGGCTGATGGTGAATGGCTTGCTTGCCGGCATTTTTCGCCATGTTAGCTCGTTTTCAAAAACACTTTTTACCTACGGTTTTCTTCTACGGCTTCCTTCCTCCTCCTATTTGTTGTTGTCGTAAGCTGTGCGCGCAAATCGCATGATAATAAATTCGTTGAATAATAATTTCAGACTGGCGTCATAGCAATGATAAACTGTAGATGATATATTATTGCTTTTTTACCATAATACATGGTGGCATTGTACTTTAGAGGAGCGTATATACATGCATGGATTCATATATACTTGTCCGCAAACAAACACGCTTGACACAAATACATACAAAGGCAAAGAAATGTGGAACGAAGTGTTAGATACTTTTCACACAGCCCCGATTATAATGCGACACATCTAAAAAAATATCTTTTGTATTTATTGTTTTGCACACATGGCCGGCTTATGTGGCCGAAGTGCATATATTAACGCTGGTTGCTTTAACATTTAACCATAGCCACTGGAAAGTAAGTTAGCTCGCGAGTTGATAAAAAGCCACCGCTCACAATTTATACATATATTTATGTATGCGCATATTAAATATGATTACCATATTTATTATACAGACGATTGGTTGAAAGCAAGTTTATACCACGGTTCAATGCCACTTATGTACTTACGCAATCACTTGAATAATGGCAATTGTTTATATGCCTTTCCTGCTGTTCCTGACACATCTGTCACGACAGTCGGTATTGGCTGAACATATACATACACATGCGCATAATAGTATGCAAAAGCAAATTTCTTTGCAAGCTAATATCACTCACATTAAACTCTTTACATAGGATATGCTTATCAAGGCACTCTTTGAAAAAGCTAAACAAAAATAAAAAAAAAAATTAATACGAAAATTGTTTGGGAAAGAAGTGCATATTTTCTTATAAATTGTTGCTACTATTATACACTGTGCTATAGAAGTGTTGAAATGACGTCACAAACCAATAAATAAAGTACTTTCTCTTTTCTTTTAATGTGTTATAACCATTTTAATACTTCATTCTTCTTTCTTTCAGATAGGAATTGCTGAGACGCAAAAGCAAGTAGAAGTAAGTAAAACTTTAGCTAAAAATAAACCAAAAATGGCAAACTACTAAATAGAATATATCAGAAGGAGCAAAGGAGAAACAAAGAAAATAAATGGAGTAGAAACTTCGTATTGAAGACTAATTATAGCAAGAACTTAAATAATTCCATAGCAATATCCCCCATACAGATAGGACAGGCAGTTTACAGCTCTATAAATATTTTGGCAAAGTCAGATTCAACAAGGGTACTATACAGAGCGATACCTCGATCTTCAAAAATTTCGATACTCTAGTGCCTCATGTTTCTGATAACAAATAACGTTTCATTAACACACAAAATTCTTTTTTATTTTTTTCAAAATTTTTAACCGTACGTTCTCAAAATGCTATATCTCATGAACTAATTGTCCTACAGAATTTAGATGCTTGTCTTTTGAAGGTTAGGCCTAACTGCAATACATATAAGTTTTTTGGTTTCCCAGGTATATGGTTAACTTTTCCAACAATTTCCCAGGATTTATAGAAATTAGCTTCATATCCGTATTTAATCAAGCTATAGCCATTTTATCATTAAATACTTAACTGCCAATTTCGTGTCAATTTAAATTATAGATATTCTTTAACCAGCAATATAGCTCTCAACTGAGCCATTGATTCACTGCTACCTAAATATTAGATATTCCACTATGAAACTGCTGTAGTTAGTTAAACTACATTACCTTCCCCACTAGTTCCCCTTGAAAATAAGAAGAAGAATACGTAGCACAGCAATGTGTCAGGAGAAATAACCACCTTTCTTTGACGAAATTCTTCCAATTAATAATAAAGCACTTTCAAAAATGCCCTCAAAAGCTCTATATAAATATAACCACTGAGAGTTTGTTAATCGGTTTATGACCAACAAACGCTAATTGAATAATAGTTGAGCCAGGGAGCGATTTCATTTTGAAATTTCCGAATAACTTTTGATCTTACAAATTTCCGAATTCTTAATGAAAATACTTGAAAGCATTAAAATTGCAAAACATTAATATTATAATGTGCGCCAATTAAATGAGCTATTTCTTGGAAATCAGAAAGCACTTCACAAAATTCTCTTTAAGAAATATTAATAAGAATATATATGCGTACACTTACAGTCACATTTGTATGCCAAGAAGCATCACAGGGTAGCAGGTCACAACTAAAATATGTATGTAAAGACAAGTGGACGGAAGTGGCAAACCCATTTGTGGAAAGTCTGGTTTTTGCTATGTGAAGCACGTACGATATTCATTTCTGCTTACCAAAAGGAATGCCAATTAGACATGTAGCAAGAATTCATGATTTCACTCCATATATTTCCGCCGCACAAAGCTGCCAAATCAAATTTGATTTCGGTTGCCATTTTTTGGGGTTTTCTTCTTTTTTTTTTTGCTGGCATTTCTTGATTGTGTTGAGAGGTACACGGCTTGGTCAAATGCGCTATTGCCTAGCGGCTAAGTCGCAGCACACATTGGGATGCGTATCACGAAGTGGCCGAAAGGTACTTTTAGATTTGTGTACCTGTGTAGCTATCGAAAATTTAGCGCCCTCTGAAGGTGGAAGCGCTGAACCAACACAGGAAGCTGGTAAATATGAGGTTAGCAAAAATTTAAAACATCTAGATTTACCGTTATAAGAATGGCTGATTTAATTACAGCTATTAGTATGATTGCTTAATTTAAATTGAACTGAATGCTATTGATGGGTCACATACACTATTTGGCCCGATATTTATGACTACAATTTCACAATATATGTACGAGAGTATTAAGTTGCTTTGTGGTATATGCAGAGTATAAATATTAATATTTACTTAAATATATGTCTACAGTTTCTGGTCTATTTAAATGTAACGTTAATTAATTTTGGGGTAAGTACCGGGAATACTTAAATAATTAGCTGTAATTTACCTGTTATTTATTTAGTAATAACGAATTTATATTTAAATAAAATTAATATCCAAAATCGACTTCTTCTAAGCTTTCTATCATAAGAGCTTAAGTGTTGAAGCTTGGCGATAGTGCAGCATATAGGGTTTCTAGGGTTTAATTGGAAACTTTGTAATATAAAAATATTTAAAATTTGAATTACTGCAGCTGAAACCAGATAGTTTGATTCGCAGTGTATCATGACTCCCAGACTTGTTGACATATCCATCAATCCAGTATTATTTTCCAAAAATTAGTCCTTCCATAATTTTTTTTCGCTTTCTATCCATCCACAGTTTGAAACACTGTTCTTCATGTAACGACTTCAATATTCTCCATATTTAATATATTAATTAACCTTGAAACAAATTGTTCTTTAATATGCCCTGTTGTGTCCACCATACATAAGTTTATTCGTACAACTACCTACATCCCTAATCTGAAACGAAATGGCGATCTTACATGGCATGGGACTTATACATATTTACAGCTTTATATACATACATATAATTTTATATTCTATGAAGTTAAGAAGTTAAATATTACCTGAAGAAATTGTGTGTGAAAGACACTAAACAACCACAAACGGCAATCTGCTGAGGTTATGGGGACCCGCCTGTTGGCTGCCACTTCACATAGCAAACGAAATTCTGTATTAGAGCTACTAGATAACTAAATGTAAATATGCAAATTGTGTGCGTTGTTGCTACGTTTTGCATTTCGACAAAACTAATACATGGACATATCTATCTTATACACATACACACAATATGTATAAGTATATACTTGGTGTACTACTAGTGCTCGTTTATCATTGAAATCCCAGACCTCCCTCAGACACGTATACTCGTAGCTGTAATTGTGTGTGTGCGTGCACATAGCAAAGAGCGCAGCAAGAATTTTTAATATTTCATTACTTTTAATGCGAACAGACGGTAGCCGGCGGCTGCATTTGCCACATACGATTACCTTTGACTATCAACTTGCGTACGTATGTAACGAGAGCCATCATAAATACCGTTATCTGCTATTAACGTCGCCGCAAATTCAAGCAACGCCAACGTCGCGCTATTTTATTATTACATACAACAACAAAAGCAATCGAAATTGCAGGCATATTCGTATCTCGCAATTCCGTAGACGGAATATTAAAGCACACACATGCATACATGCATATCTACTTAAATATAGCGAATATGATGTTCAGACAAGCCGCCAGCGCAGTCCCACGCTCATAACTGTTCGTACAGGTTCACCAGCCGCTTTATTGCTTAGTTTCGATAGCTCGTTGTACTTTTTCACATATTGAAATGAAAGAGCGTGTGTATTGCCTACAGCTGGGCGCCGCTCGCCATAACCATTACTAAAGCTTATCATTCATTCACATTAGCAATGACCGAAATAGTGTGCATCGCGTTGACAGTATTCCCAAAGTACTACACACTAGCTCAGACATAATCTGCGTAATTGTTATGGCTGACTTAACGAGGGTCCACTACCGCATCTCGGCGTTGAGGAAATTTGAATTCATTAAAGGTGCATGGCTCAAACGCACTTCGCATGATAGCATTCTTCCTACTTATCAGAGGAGATCGCAATATGGTGTGACTAGTTCAAATAAAGTGTTGTTTATTGGTTTAAAGGTCCTACAGGGTTTACATTGTAGAAGAATATTTTCCGTATACAGAGAGCTGTAATGATGGCAATTCTACAGTCAACCACCGCCGTAGCCGTCATTTTGTTCTTTAAGTCTATAGATTCTAAATTCCCCTAATTATAATTTTATTTTTTTTCATTTTTCCAGAAAAAAAATCTCGAAATTAGGTGAGACTCAATGCTCCTCTTCAAAATCAACTGAAAAGAAGCTTGTTTTATCGCGAAGATAAAGGTTCACAATTAAAGCCAATTTGGCTACCAAGTTTGCTTGTTTCTAAAGAAAACTTCGGTAAAAGCTAAAAGATTGGGTTAATTTTAGAGCGCTAAACATATATGTTTAATTGTTGTATGTATAATTGGTTGTATATACAACCATATATAATTGGTTTTGAACATTAAGAACTCATAACAACATATTTACGTAAGAAAGTTTGAAGCCATTCAGCTAACTTTATTTGACTGCAGGCAACAATGGTTGCGCGGAAGATTGCGTATTTGCTTACAGGATAATTATTTACTCACTGTACAACTGTATACAACTTCTAACTCAAATTAAAGGTGCGGCTGCGCTTCACTTCTTCTTTGTGGTATGTGTCCTGAAATTGTTATGCAAAAGAAAATCGTAGAAACTTTTACATATCAAAAAATTCCCTGACAGGTTTGGTCGAAATTGAGGAAGAAATCTTTTACATATTTAATAAGTTCATATGTACAAATTTGTATGTGAGCTTAACGAAATTTTCTACTGTCCCTAATAAATATATCCATTTAATTTGTATTCTTTTTGTTGTTATTTCAGCGTAATATATGAAAGCATCATAGTAACGAAAGACCTTAACCGGGCTTTAGTCTCTCTATTTTTCGCTTATGTAGACCTGATTGCCTCGATAACAATTTATGTCTCTACATTTCTTAATATTTAGCTAACATTTAAAGTTAAGAATACAAATAACGAAAAGTGGAAAGGGGTGTTGATAGTTTATAAGAAATACAGTTCGATGCTCATGGCTAGTCTGTAGACATATTCCATTTTCATAGTTATAAACGCTCAAATCGTATAAAGCAACTTAGTGGCATGCAGCAAAATCACTGAAATGCTCACCTTAATTCTTTGGTACTTCGTGCTTGCTATGCAGTGCACGTGTGGCACATGTACATATATATACTACAAATATTACTTACACACACTCACATACACTTCACACCCAGCATGTATTCTGATGTGTTGCACGAAGAGAAGGCAGATTGGAAAAACATTTAATTTCTGTGCAGCCACAACACTCATAGGATCAGCAGGCCAACACCAGTCTGCTTATTTGTTTATTTAAATGTGCCAGTGTGTGTGTGACTTGGAATGAGATGTGTGACGAAATAAATTATTTACATGCTTGGTCGCGCTTCTTTGTTTCTCACTTTGTATTATGTTATTTGTTGTTTTTTCAACTTCTTAAAGTTGCCTCTTCACTTCTGTTTGGCAACAAACAACAACAACAATGGGAGTAGCCATCTACGTTGGTAACGGCACTGCGCATAATAAAGTTTCTCATTGCATGGATACTTTAGGTGATTTTTATGGAGCACGTCAGCTGGTCGTGTGCTGTTTTATAGCGCCTCCAAGGCGCTTGTGCGCTCGTGGCAGCACCAAATTTCATTTGTATTTACTTCACCGTGCATGTATTTGCGTGCAGGCGGGCAACGCGGCCCAAATGCCTAATTTCGGGTATTCATATGGCCAACTGCGCGTGCACACAAACAACAAAAGTTTTCGAGTGTTGTTTGCAACATGCTGCAGCGCCAACAAACAGTGGCTACATACACAATAAATGTTTATATTTACTCAGTCGTTCGTTGCTCGTGTTATTGTGCGTGATTTTTGTTCAGCATGAGGTTGCTATTGTTTTTGTATAATTATTTATTAATTTTTCGGGGCTCATAAGAAATTTATACCGCGTACGTGTTAATGCTTTAATTAACACATAGTTTACTGCATTCAACGCAAGTATTGTATGTGCATAAATTTGAAATTCATGCAAATGTGATTGGATGAAATCGGTCAAAGTTTGTTTATACAGAAAGTAGATTTTTTGAAAATATTTACTTTTAAATCTGCTATGTGACACTTTTTCTTATAATTTTTCTACCGAAAGCTGGTATGCTGAACAACATATGTTATATGAGTCAAACAGGCAGATAACTATTTTCGGTATATCGGACCTAAGGAAGGTATCGACTGATTTCAACAATTTTGCGTATCGAAGCACACAGTACTAGCGAATCCTAATTATATCGAGATATCTAGCACACTGACCGATATGTGTTGTAGAAAGTAAACCAGAAGGATAATGATCCTAATATTCGATTTAGCAGTGTTAATCGGAGGAACCGGAGTAATTTTGGAGTATATGGAGGCTGGAAGAAGAAATCGACCAATTTTGAGTAGAGTTGTTTCATATTTGGTCTGACAGTTTTCGTTCCGATATATTTATTAATGCTTAGAGTATTTTTTATGAATTAATTGAAATCAAATTGGTATTTTCTGGGAATGTCGCCGGGCTATGGTGCGCGATTTATGTTAAGTTCTTGAGTTGTAAAATATCATCAGTTGTATCATATAAGAGATATTACGTCTATATTCCAAAAGGACTGGTATCAATTTCCCTTATGTTATATGAGGGGCAGTAGTTCGCGGCTTCTAACTGATTTTCATTTCAGAGCATAAGTGGTGAGTGCCAATGTTTCACTGCGAAACATCTAAAAGAATCTGTGGTAATTTAAAGTGAAATTGAAAGTTCAAAGTCTACTTTGGTTTGGCTACTTATATCGATTCAGAGTTCCCATGGTATATATGGACGAACTTATAATATACACACTTTAGCATCCATGATACGTGTATATTTTAACGTTATTGGCGCCCAGATTGCCTTTGATATGCGTCGTCAGAAGCATCAATTTATTGCCGCAGGCAGACATAATGACGGCGCTTTATTGCCAATCAGACATTTTAACTGCACTCGTTCATTCAAGTGTGTCTAATAGTTGGTAATATGGGTTTTCAGATACATGTTTGCGAAATCAGTGAAGAAGAAGAGAAAAAAAAGGAAGCATGGAAACAAAAAAAGGCTGTTAACAAGGCAATGAGTGGAGGCGCTAGAAAACGCGTAAAATCATACAAACAACAAGAGAGGTGTATCTATACCTTTCATTATATAAGATGCAATCAGATAGATTTCTAATCTTACTGCAAATATACAGAAAGTGCAGTTCTTGAAGTGTAAAATTGCATTGAGTTTGTAGCAGCAACTTTGCTGCGCATATTCTCACATTTCTTTCTTCCTTTTTTATACTCAATTTGAATAATCCTTGTTATTATCTTTTAATATTTTATTACATTGAATATTTTCTAAAGCCCGTCTACCAGCTAATCTCGTAATTAAAAGCGAAGAATTGATTCCAGTAATAAATTACTGCATTGGGTATGAAAGCGCTTGCTGCGCATTACATTTTACAGTATGCTTGCCTTTTCATTACATCGCGCAGTTCTATCTTCTGCCACAATCCATAAGTAATGCTTACATTCTTTTAATACTCAAATTTACAAGCTGCCACAGTGCGCTGCTGACTATGATTTTATCCATTTGGCCCACCGAACACGGCCAAATCCACACAGAATTTGTGCATTTAAAGAAACGAGTGCCACATAAAAATAAAATACCGATTTAACCCTTGCTTGCCCATTTATGCAGTTCTCCGCCTGCATTGTCCCGCTGCTTTCCGCAGCTGCCTGCGCTCAACTGCATTCAAGCGCAATAAAACTAAGCATCTGCATTCATGCATAACTACACCGATTCAATGCTTAGCTAACCGCACACTCCGCCCCTACCCACCTAAACCATTTACCTTTACCCGCAGTTCAACCCACTTAGCTGCCTGCATTTAATCCACTGCCACACCGCACTGCCCGGCCATTGATAATTTACGCTTTCTTTTTGCCGTTTTTAGCGCAAGGACATCAACAGCCATTCAGCCGTTCAGTTTAGTCACTCAACCGCTCAACTTCTCATCCACTCGCCAATGCGTCGCCACTCGTCGGCGCTCTTATCTCGCTCGCACTGCCATGCCCTGGCTCGGCTTTACACACAAAGTACAATATTTGCCCACAAGCTGCCATAAGCAGCGCCAAAACCGCAGCGGCGTTGTATTTACTCCATTTTATTGCTGTAAAGTGCACTGGAAAAAATGAGCTTTTATATTTTATTCTTGCACTCATTCTTCTGTCGAATTTTATAAAATGCCCAGCCCAGCTTTTTTTTGCCACTGTGATATTTTTGATTTTTAAACTTTTTTTCTCTAGTAAATCTTTTATTTGTGAGTGATTGTGCGCCACATTCAAATGCACACACACTTGCACACATACAGAAGCAGTTGGGTTGCAAATCTACCAATTTGACGTGGTTATGTATTTTGCATTCATTGAATGTCCTTTCAAGCGCTGGTGCGCTCTTCTTCTTCGGGTTGGTGCAGTGGTGTGTGGCAGCTTTTTGAAAGCGAGTATGAAATGAGTTCATAACTCACTAAAAAATACATAAAGTAGTACCTTTAGTAGTGCTGCGTCGTAGTGCCTCAGTGTTCTTGAGCTCTTTTTGGTATTTGTTTCCATTCCGTTATAATTTTCTATGTGCAATCTGTGCATATTTTCAGCTGCTTGTGTTTTCAGCTTTTGTGACCGATTATTCATAAAATATTTTGTAAGCAGCTAGTTTTTTCTATCAGCTATGTTAACGAGTGAAGACGAACGTGGAATGGATAAAATACTTAAGCTGTTGAAATTTAATTGCATTTTTCAAATTCAAGTGAATTAAATCTTTCAGACACTTAATAAAAGCAAGTAGATCTACATACGAGTAGCTTCTGCCAAATTTCGCACTTGTTGTCTGAGTGTTGTCGGTTTACTGAGAAGGGAACTTTATTCAAGCTTTAAAGCTCCGCTGAAAGACTGAATATTTTTTAGAAACTTTCTTCAGAATAAACATATTTGCCAAAGAGGAAGTCCCACAATAATATTTTAAACGAGTTCAATGATTAATACTAAAGTATTATTATATATGCAACTTTACCGGTTCCAAAGACAAGAAAGTCAAGTTGAAAGAATGGTAACTTTTGAGTGTTTCCAGTGTTCTATCCCTGGACGAGATTTTTCCCCAAATGTGCTACTTTAAATGGATCGAAGTTGGAAGCATCATTGTTATCAGAAAATATCCGAAGTCAGGTACTGTGCGCGGAAATATAAGGAGTCACAATTGATAATTGATTCTACTGAATTTTGGGTTCCCTTTTGATCAAATTTGTAAAAGTAAGCACAGAGTAATGGCGAAATACTAATAGTAGGAATAAAATTTGGTGGGCTTTACTCACGCGTACACACTGAATTAGTCCAGCTTTTAGACTAAATTGAGGGTCAGAAGGCCTACTAAAAGTCTAACCACGGCATACTGACAGTCTATACATAGAATAATTTCTCTCTCGCGACTGGTTGTATGAATTTGGGTTTACTTTATATTACAGAAATATTGAGCCAGCTCATGAAGCAACCAACAGAACATACATACTTTTCGTCCACTAAAATTTCAATGCAATAGCATATCATAAAAAATTTAAATTAAAATTGAAAAATCGATAACTATGGCAACTATGCAAAAGGGCACTGTGTTTTCACTCTGTCCACCACATTTTTTGGCAATGCGAGGCATAGCGAGCAACAAACTTAAGTGCATGTATAGCACACAAATATGTCAGACCACATTGTTGTGGTTGCGGTCGACGGTACGCTAACACACACACACGCATGTCCACAACTGCCCAGCAGCAAGTAAACACACAGCGATAAATCTATAAGTACAACTATAACCTCAATTATAGATGTCGACGTTCAAGTGATTTAAGAGAGCGTGTTTGTTTGCAAGAATAAGCGTGTATTTGCAAATTGACGCAAATACTGCCTGAGTAAATATGTAAATGTATCGATAGAAATATGGCGCACATGCAAAATACCCCTCCACGCTTTGATAAAATCACAACGAAATTGCGAAGACCAAAATTTATCTGCATTATTTACAAATTATACAAGCCAGCCAGAATTGCGGCGAAATTCGGCGAAATTCCAATTACAGACAAACAGACGCAGAATACATATGCGAATAAACGCACATACCTGCATATACTAGATATATATACGTGTCCTACAGCCTAATCATTTCGGTTTAAACTACTTCTGAACTAGTTGCAAGTTCAACTAGTCTGCAAAAACTGTGTTTTTCCACACAAGCAAGGGTAACTTTAAGGTGTAGATGTCAGCTGTTCGATGTTGTGCCGGAATATACTAGCTCTATACTAGTTAAAATTGGATACATAACGGTGTAGTTCAAAAAAGATATGTCTACTTCAAATTTAGTTCCCAGAAACAAATTTAATGTTGAATTTTCCGGACCTTCCGTAGTTTTATTGACACAATACTGATTCGATCTTCTTCCGAACCAAACTTCCGAAAACTCAATACAAGTCTCACGATTTTCTGACTAGTGCGATTTTGGTCAGAGTGTTCTAGTTGTGAAGTATTTTAAGCAGATTGATATTTCACTGCGGGCTACATGTACTAGATACTGATTTATAGCTATAAAGCTGACAACGCTCAGACAGTAATGAAATTCAACATAAATTTGTCTTAGTTTGGAAAATGAAATTTTTTGCATTTTCGACCAAAATATCTAAGAGTGCTATTAGGCAATTTTCTAAGGGAAGCATGACTTCGGGGCCGAGGTTATGTGAATGTAGCGAATTACAACCGCTACGATTTGTTGCAATGTGGCACTTCTGATGCGCTCGTCCCCGTTGAACCATCGATTGACACAAATAGTGGTTTGATTTGCTTATGCTGATTTGATTCCTTTTTTCCATTTATACCGCTGTTTTTATAATCAAGCATCCCCAACAATTCTGTTCTGAAACTGTGTTTACAAACTGTGAACCAAATGTATTATGATCCTTGGTCTCACAGATTATAGGTTATTAGCGCTCTTTGCATAGTAAAGGCAATACAGACATTTTTTTTACAATTTTTTGACTTTTCTTATGTTACCGAAGTGCTTTGTCGCCTCAGGCTCTCTGTTCCCGATAAGTCTTCTCAGCTTTTTTTCTACCAAGCTAAGTATTTTTAACAGTAAAGCTAGCCTTACTTAAGATCTCTTAAATAAAGTTTCATAAGAAGTTTATTGTGCTGTTGAATAATTATAAATTTATGTTAGCCAAACAAAAGCTTCATTTAAATTCACCCCTAACTTTTTATTACTTTTTAACTTAAGAAAAATCTCACTTATTTCAGATTAACAGTAATTAGTGTCAAAAATAAAGACCGCATTAATTTTCTTCATCCGCTGATGTAATGAAAAAATACCGTAATTAATCTGCGCAACAGAAATTCTGCAGAAAATTGCTACATACACCTTCAGTTCAACCCCAAGCCCCAGCGATTTCCATTCCAATGCGCTCGACTTGTGATGGCAACGAAACGTTGCAGATTTTACACGCCTGCCGCGCCACCCAAAATGCGACCAACACTGGAGTCAAAGTGTAGCAAATACTCGTTGCCTCCTAATATACACACACACACACACACAAACATCGTCCCTTATAGTAGCGGTATATTGCCATCGTTGCCAACCAAAGGAACCACAAGCAGCGCGTAAAATTATTTAATCTCCACCGCTTTGATACGCATAATCTAACAGACAGAACAGAAATTTCGCAAGAATATTAAACTCCGCAGAAAATGGGGAGCCGCAGAAAGCAGGAGCAAGAATTAAAAACAAAAACGAAGGCAAATTCAAAAAATTCGCGCATACAAATTAAATTAATTAGTTGCGGAGCGTAAATCGTGTGGAACTGTCATGTTGTCATGCTACAACAACAACGAGTGCGTGCAAGTGAAATATATTTAGCACATGAGTGTGTTTCCCCAACCGATTACATTGTCAGCGCGAGTAGTAGCGTCAACATAAAATGTTCGCTTTCAATCTAATTTTAAATTTTCTAGAATTCACACTTTTTTGGCGCAGGTTAGGTCTTTTTGTCATTTTCTATCTGTTTAATTAACATGCATTTGAAGTTTTCAGTTTATTTATAATCGTTTGTATATCCTTTTAGGCACATTTTAGTGACTTTTGAATAACCGAATTGCAAATATGCGCTTCTCAAAGCGAGACACAAGATAAAATTAACGACATTAAACAAATTTTTGATTCGTAGGTCAAAAAAATTTTGACATTTATTGTTCGAATGAAATATCGGGCATATAGCCACCGCGATTGTGTGTTATGAAGGCCAACCTGGCGGTCTAAATTTGCACCAAATTTCCACTGTCTGACTTATTTTCCCAATATTTCCCAATAACACATCAAATCTGATGAGACGAACCACAAAAAAGTGCTGTGTTAAGTCACGTGGCTGAGGTGGCCAATTAACAGTCCCATTTATTGTTATGATTTTCTCTCTCTATACCTCTCTCTCCCTCTTTCCCTCTCTCTCTTTCTCTTTCTTTCTTTCGCTATCTCTCTCTACCTCTTTAAAAGTTGTCCCAATAAATTATTGGCCGATTGACGGAAAAGTCAAAGTTAATAAGAACGACTTAGAGCAGATAAATTTCAATGCCTTCTTCGTTACATACAGTTCTTGTCCGTAGGAGTAAACGTAGACTTAAGTCGTTTAATCGATTTGCTTTTAACCTGCTCAGATGGACGACAATGCGCATGGAAATGCATACGAAGTGCTCTGCAAGTTTGAAGCTCAGAGTTGCGAAAAGAATTCAAAGATTTTGTCAATGCCTGTCTTCACATTCAAATTCTTCAAGCCGAACTTAAATATCAATCACATCTGTTTATTTCGGCAGTTGGTTTGACAGCTGTTCCACTAGGAAACTCCATGCCTCTAAAGGCACCCTATATATTATATATAAAATGTGGTGTATATCTATCAAATAAATGTGTACAAGTCTGGAGCAGCAAACATTGTCTAAACGTTAATCTTTTATTTTGTAATTTATGATGTGTCGCGCCTATTTTCTGATTTATGCCCCAAACACTTGGCGTCGTTTATTATCTATCCTCTGGGTGTGTGCACTACGGGAAATTATGTTTTCCTATTGTGCCGCCATTTGGTGGTTGATAATTTCGGATTTAAATTTTTATGAGAAGCAAAGCGATTTTATGCTAATGCAAGCGAGCAAGTGCACATAAACACTTAAAAACATGCAAACACGCCTTCAGAAATATGTTTTCAAGAACATAAAATATTATTAGATTTTCTTTGTATTTTTTCTTAACTTTTTCTGTTTTTTTGTTTTCATAAAAATAAGCTAATGAAACCGCCACCCATTAAAATTGTTGGCAGACACCAGAAAACACAATCAGCTGCCGCCGAGCAGATGCAAAAAGCTCTCACACACTTACATACGCACGTATGGTGCACAGACAGACAGTGCGTAACTAAGGCACTGCATTCGCCGTGTCGCCGTGTCCCAGCTTCAGCTCCCTAAGCCTTTTATTTATATGCGTCGATGTGTGTGCGTGTGTGTGTGTGTGTGTACACGACGCTTGTCGCCAGCACAGCCACTAACTGCTGCGACTGCCTGTGCGCGTTGCGCAACTGCGATGATTAATGAGACAATTTTTATGACTTTTTTATTACTTGCCACAGTCGCCCTTCATGCACTGGCGCTGCAGATGTGGCTGTGGCTGTCACAAATCGGGAGGGTGCTGCGTCGAAGTGTGAAGAACAATTCAACATCTTTGCTCAGCACAAAGAAATGAAAATCCCCCAAAACAAGAAAGATATATGCACTCATGTGCTAGGGTGCCATTTACATACACACCATACACACCATACACACCTACATGCATACATATGTGTTTGCATGTAAACATGCTTGACAGTTATGTGTTAAATGAAAAATGACAGACAAGTACTCAGAAGACAGATGAAAAAATGCGAAGAACTTGAAGTGACTATGTGTTTAGTATGCTTATATGTGTGAATAAGAGTATTTGTGGAGTAAAATTTAGCCTTATCTATAAGTTTCCAAAACACTAGTCTAGATATTGAGGGGACTTTATATTACAATAGTTTTTCACACCTTAGAAAGCAAGCAGGAATTGAAAGAGGCAATTTTCAGTGCTTCGAAGAGCAGATCATTTACATATGTATGTGTGTATTTTTTTTGCACACACCGGAGTTAAAAACCCACAAATCCATTTGGATGCCTACAAAGTCAGTTTTATTAGCTTCCTGGAAGTTCCCTACAGTATATTATTCAAAAACTGGCCGTCTTTTTGATTCACCATTTCTCTGCTCGCGCTCTTGTCAAAAAATGTACATGCAAAAACAGCAACAAAGTTGCACGTGGAATTCGAGATAAGAGAATATGCGGATACTGCTTTAAAGTGGTATAAAACCTATCTTTAATGCTGCCAAGTTACGTTTCACATACTTTAAACAAGTTTTACTATTGTTAATGGCTTAAATGACAATTTACTGTCGAAAATCAAAATATGAAGATTCTTTATGGATTTTAATAACTTAAGATATGAACTAAAAATTTTTTTTTTATAGAAAACCTACGGCATGGACTCGATACCATGGTGTTACTTTGACGTTTTTTGTTATTTGCATCTTTATCGCTTGGCGAATCGAAAATAGCCATTCTCTGTTCGCTATCTTCGGACTCTGCCGCCTTGAATGCAAAAGAAGAGAGCAAGTGGAGAGCTCGTTAAAGTAGTAGAACCGCTTGCTTTTCTATCTAAATTTCGTTATGCATGGCTACATGATTTATACCAGTTGTTTGTTCAATTCACTACCCTCCAAATTTTGGTGAATGGAAGCCAACCTGTGATCACCGGAATCACAGTTTATGAATTTTATACTATGATACACTATAATTTATACTTGACATACTAATTTAATACTATGTTGATAATGCTAGTTTCACTAGTGGACAAAAATGTACACATTGTCTAATTCGCTATGTGCTCGATTTGTGCTTTCTTCACTTGGCCCCAAAAGAACTCACACCATAAAGACAGCACCACAATATATGTATATGCGAAAATCAGCAGCAACATTTTTCCGCCTCAATCAACGCGCAATGGAAACGAAAGCCTTCTGGTGTTTACTGTGCCTGCTGTTATTCTTATTCTTATTGTAGCACCCACCGTTGTAGCGTCACCCTCTGTGGCGTGCCACTCACGAAAGAAGTGGCAGGCTGATTGTCGCGCAATAATTACGCAGATGAATGATAAGCCAACGAAGGCATCCGATTGTTTATACATAAATACACACACATACACATACGTATAAATGTACATATTTATTAGTGCTTTTGCAAGAAAATATTTGTATTGCTTTATTCGCGAATGCGACATTTGTGACAATTGCAGAGTGAATGCATTATTTCTTGCTTCATTTCTTTGTATAAATAACAAAAAACGCAAAAAAAAAAGAATTGACGACATATTCGGTAAGACGCAATGTGTGTGTGTTGCCAGCAGGCCTGTCGCTCTCACACACGCCATACCGTTGTTTTTGCCTTCATGCAACATGACTGCGAATTGATGATCTTATGCGGTTTTGCTGGCAGACGCGCGTCGACATGGCTCCGACAAGCGGTTGAAACTTGAAGATTTATGAGCAAAGAAATCAGGTACTTGATGAAAATTACAAAAGGCAACTAATAATTTATCAAATGTTTGCAAACATGCACACGTACATGCAATTGTGCGTATATATATATATAATATATAAAACAATGCGCAGATGATGAAGATTCTGATTGCGAATTGTTGTGCGTGTGTGTGTGTTTGTGTTTGCATTCGTTATGTTCCCCCTTTGCTGCGATTCCTTTTGTATCGGTGTAATGCCAGAAACGTGGCAACAATTTATTACGCAAGACAAAAGCAGAACGTGAATAATGCAAGAACGTGTCATTACGTTAATGTGTAATGATTCTAATGGCAATCGCCCAAAGCAATCCCAATGGGAATTCAGCATTCGTTAGGAAGGCTTTAAATTACAGGCAATATGCTTTTTTTTATGCTCAAAATTCATATAGCAATAATTCCAATTGAACGCACAGATTTTCAGATATCATATTTATCTAATAATCGGTGATAACACGTCATTTCAATTTAGTCGATTTTATTGGCCATAAAGCGAGACGCTTACATTTTATTAAAAATGATTGTTCTCTTGCTAATGGAGGCCTTATTAATAATATCTAACAGCGAAACAGCTTTGAAATGTTTAAAAATTCAGTTCTTCCGCCTAACAGTTTTAATAATATAATATCACAAGGGATCCATCGGTATCTAGAGAGAATTCTTCATTCGTTCAAAGAATAAATTAAATAGAAAGATTAATTAAATATCTTGGAAGTTTTAAATTTTCCGTAGTATTATTTTGGTAAGGTCTAGTCTAGTATTTCCCAGTAGATATATTTTACCTCTTCTAACCAAATTGTCTGTAAAGATCCTGAAAGTCACTAGCAATGAAATATGAAAACTGACAGACATAGACCTTTTGATGGTTTTTGTACAATATTTAACAGAATATCTTAAGAAGAGGTCCGAGTAAACACTCAATTATCTTTCATTTATCCGATCAAATCGACTAGAATCGAAATTAGAGAAATAAGTCACAACCGACTTCTTGTAGTCTCTAAGCGCCCTGTCGATACATAACGATTTTCAGCCACCTTCAGGACTTTTCTTGCATTACAAAGGACTAGTCTACAACCGTCAAAATAAGTTCCTCGTTTTCTCATCAGTTATCGGTATCAGTACCTAAACTAATATCATCTCTTATATACTCAAACATCGAAGACAGTTACATTAACCTGAGTAAAAAGAAGATTTCGCCGTTACTTTTAAACTCGCTCTTTTATACGGACTGATCTTAGTCACATTATTCAAATGAGAACATATCATATATAATACCTATCTTTATATTTGGCACCGATTGAAGTATCGCTTCCAAGCTATATGCTCGTCAAGTTATACTGACTCAAGTTCAAAATCATATTTATCGCCATAATACTCGTTATGTGGAACATATTCAGCATTCCTTAGTCCCACCGTTAGAGATTCACTCATTGGAATGATGTTTTTATAGATTCAATGATATAGAATATCGGCTTAGTGTAGAAGAATATAAAATAATTAATTACAAGCTTCCATAAACCGAAATAATTATGAAAACTATACTCATTATGAAATCCGGAAATTTTTATTATTCCCCAGAAAGTTTATTAATCATTCCCATTTAACATATGTGAATGCAGTTAAATATTCTCTCTTTATTATGGTTGAGACAAAGCCATTATCTTTTTAAGAGAATCTAGCATATGTAATTAGCAATATCCGTGTTTGAGTGTGAAAGTTTTGTTGGCATTGCTGACGATGTTTAACTGGTGGCGGAAAGCTAATAAAACTATGCAAATTATAACTGATTTCCCAACGGTTCAAGTTTAAGTATTTATACTTTCGTAGATTTGGTTTTACTTTTGTTATTGCTTTTGTTGCGGCAATATCCGTATCTTTTTGTCTGCTGCCAATGCTGAATATAGAGCGCACTGAAATATGACATTATATGCACTGAAGCAAGCGTACACACTGTGGTTGTGTGTGTGTGTGTGTGTGTGTGTGTGTAATGCACATTAAATTGAAGTCCCTGTGGCAAACTCAGCCCCACGCTGTTGACAAACCATTCCAGCGCATCCATTGCAGTTCTGCACACTCACATGCACAACAACTATTGTCGTCTAGCTGCCAACATCCCCCGCCCTAGTTCGCCGCAGAATTCTCCCTTTTATATATGTTGTATGAGTATTTGCAACAACTATGCATTATTAATAGTGCTGTCATAAATTCAAGAACTTTTTCAATAAAACAATTCTACACAAGCAACAAAGCATGCGAACAAATGACCACGCCGAGAGCGTGGAGGTGGAGAGCCGTGCAAATCGCTGTGCAGCGTAGCGGATGCACCAAATGAGTCCAACTAAATCACTGTGGTGTAATTAGTGTTAGTTTGCGTTGTTGGCCCAAACAAGCGCAGCTTAGCCACAAAGAGAAGCTAACAACACACGCGCATTTACACACACACATACACAGACGAAGAGAAAGAGCGCGAGTGCAAAGCGAAACGCGGCGACCACACGTAGGAGTATACCGAAATGATTGAGGAAGGTCGTGCACCAAAGTTCCTTGCAAATGAGTGTGCGTACATCTGCACATGGAAGGGGGTATGAGTGTATGCGGGGCAAAAGTTAAATCAACACAAAAAGAACGAGTTGGCGCAAAGCAAACATTAGCGTCAACTATCAAAAGTACAGACGCAAAGGTGTTCGAGATACCCGGGCAGCCGCAGCCAAAGTGCATGTCACCCTGGATGACTGGATGGCTCAGCTCTACTCCTGTCTGCTGCTTATTCGGCCCACTCGCTCATTTGGTTAGTTACTCACCAGCCGCCACTGCCGGGTTATTGCGTTAGTTGACGAGCTTTATTGCAAAACTTACTTTGCTGACGACACTGGCGTCATGCGGTGCTAATGCACGTCAGTTTTGCCAGATGGAGAGAGGGTGGCAGGGAGATAGCGAGTGGGCGAGTACTTAACTCAGTTAGTGGTGTGGGCTCGGAACGTAGCAAAGTTACGACTCGAATACTAGTTGAACAAGTGGCCGTTATTCGTAGTTCATAGTTATGCCATTTGCTTGTACTTGATCTGTTGTTTACGAGAATAGTCATTATGGTCGCAGAAATCACAAAATTCTGCTCAAGTTTATTACTCACGAAAGAGCATGGCGTGTGCCAACGGATGCTAGAATTTTTTATCATTTATTCTCCTTTCTATAAACTTTTTATTACTGCAAATCCGTTGTCGCCGGGATAGTGAAAATTTATATCTATATTGTTTTGAGGGTTATACAAAGCAGCAACAAATGTTTTGAGAGTCATTTAAAGGATAGGGGTATTCTAAAATTTATATATTGTATAAAATTTATATATATTTATTATATATAATTTATATATGTAGTTATATTCAAGTAATATTTTCGAATTATATACAAGGAAGGATTAATTTCTCAAATGAAACATATCAAATTTAAATGGTTAGTTTTACTAAAATGTTTATATCCTAAAAAACTTCCCTCATTCAAAAGTAGACCAATTATAGAAATAAAGCGACCTTATATTTCTGGGATTCATCGCATTCTTCATCACATCTTTCATGACATCTTTTCCTTACAATTTTCTAAAATATATAAAAGCGAAAAGTTAATACAATCCCTATTAATTCTGCGGAACGATTACCTCGGCTTCTTACATCAAAGCTGTCTGTTTTCAGTTAATTATTTTATTTTCAGGCGCCAACATCAAAGCACCAATGTTGGCGGTTGTGTTGGTTGACAGCTTGCAGCATTTTTGAATTGTAATTGTCAGCTTGTCAAGTACATCAAGTGTTTCGTAAAAGCGTTCACTTGTGGCAACTTATTGCATTATTTGCGGCAGAAATTCAGGGAATGGAGAATTGTTGTTAAAAATAATGCATTAAGGTTTTTATGGAATCTTGGGAGAGATCTGTTTCTTAACATACTAACAATAATAAGCTTCATATAAGTGCTCATCTGAAAAAGTTTTTGAAAAGAAAAAAGTGAGTGGAAATTAAATGTGGAAAATAGTAAAATTTTATATATCACTTAATCGAATTTGAACGACGAGTAAGATTTTGAACGAAATGTGACAGCTAATATGTGTCTGGTAGAAACAATTTGATGAAAATAATAATTAGTCTAAAATTTTATGCAATTTCTACGAGGAAATCATTGACCTTATCGAAAGCGGCAGTAGATTAGACAGAGAGAGAGAGGGCGGGGAGAGAGAGAGAGTTAAACAGTGAGCGTAGAAAGATAGTAGGAAACCTGATTTGGCGAGTGTTCCTTGAATTTTACGCCTGTGAACTCATCCACATATTGAGTTGTTCTTGAAGTATCCAACAGTTCATTTTAATTCACTTTGAATAGTATATCAACTCAAGTTGTTGCATATATTTTAAGCATGTATATAATTAATGAACGAGATTGCACAGACACCACGTATATGCAATTGCATCCCCTTATGTGATATCAATTTTTGCCACCGCCATTTTTTCCAGAACTTCAAACATATTTATTTTTAATCTTTTCCTGGATTTAACGCTTTAGTTGTCGTTAAAATTTCTTTGAAGTGCGAATATATTGCAGTCATGTTTTTAATTGGCGTTTCATGCTAAATTCACTCTCCTGGAAGACGCACCTCGGCGACTATCTCATCTAAGTGCCACAGACTGCTTGATTCAAGTTCTCATTTGTCGGAAAGTGTAATGAGTTGACATGTAGCGTGAAATCTGCATTCGATTTGTTGTGCTTATTTTACAAACAGTATTAAATTAAAAAATCGTTGTGATTATTTAAGCCCCAGAATCTGCGCTGCATATTTGCATAAGTGTATGTTGAAGCGTAAATATGCTCCTCTCAGACAAATTAGAAGGCAAGTATTCCCTTCACTTTGAGACAAGACTACTCCACATATTCGCTTATATATGTATGTACATTATACATCTATATAAGAAATTATTTATCAGTTTATCAGAATTTTTTGTCAGTAAAAAAGCCATGAATATTTAATATTAAAATAAAATTTTCTTAAATTTTCCTTAATTTTATTCTGCGAATATTGCATTTATTGGCCTCTGTTGTTTATTCAACATTTTCGTATTGATAATGTTGGTTCTTTGGTTTATTTCATTTACGCGCTTACATGTATAATAATTAAGTTTATCTGCACCGGACAACATGATATTTCCGCTCTAGTATTTTGCATTTACCTTCTGCATGAGTGCCTTGAATATTTTTGCCATTTTATTAATGCACTCGCTATCGTCTCTGCTACCTGGTAAAAGTGCACACAATGCATACCTGCGGCTAATCAATATCCCTCTATGTTCGAAAGAAAAAGGTTGACAATGTGCTGCATCTGAACACTCCTAAAATGCCAATAATAGTAAGCGAATGCATTAAAAAGAGAATATTGCTGGATAATTTTTTTATAATAAGGGATTTTGATAGCTTTATTTTTTGTTGAAGGTTCGAGCAGTGATTTAAATAAGGTACCAAAGACAAATAATTAACATATGCAGATGTATTGGGTTGTTCGGAAAGTCATTTCGTTTTTTTTGGGGAACATGAAAGACAGTTTTCGTATAATGAATAACTATTTGTTATATATATTTATAATCATTCAATTTGTCCAGCTGATGACAATAGACTTCTGAATTAATCGTTGTATTGTCCGGCAAAAGCTCAAAAAAAACGATTCCTTTGACATCCCACCAAACGGAGAGCATCACCTTTTTTTGGTGAATGTTGGCTTTTGACACGCTTTGAGCCGGTTCATCTTTTCTGCTCCATGACCTCTTGCGTTTAACATTGTTGTATACAACCCATTTTTCGTCCCCAGTAATAATCCGCTTCAAAAATGGATCATTTTCTAGACGTTTGAGGAGCGAATCACACGCGTCAACACGACGACACAAATTTCGCTCGGTAAGGACATGGGGCACCCACACATCGAGCTTCGAGGTTAAGTCCATGCCTTTCAAATGGCCATAAACAGTTGAATTCGACAAATTTAACCTCTCACCGATCTCTCGTGTGGTGATTCGCCGATTTGCATCAACTAATGCCTTTATCACATCTTTGTCAGCTTCGACCGGCCTTCCAGACCGTGGTGCATCTTCGACATCAAAATTGCCGGATCGAAATTTTGCAAACCAGTTCTGGCACTGGCGTACTGTTAACACGCCTTCTCCATACACATCCGTCAATTTTTTTCTCGCTTGGACAGCATTTTTACCTTTTCTGAAGTTAAAAAGTAAAATATGACGAAAATGCTGCTTATTGCTCTCCATATTTAAAAAGGCACCAACCAAAAACTACTGGGTAGAATTAATAGAACTTTTTCACACACAAGCCTTGCAATATCAGCTCTCATGACATATAATGGTTATGGGGCTTAAGTGTGAAGTTAGTTTCGAAAAAACGTAATTAAGTCCTCTGGCGGGAAAAAACGAAATGACTTTCCGAACAACCCAATAATTAATAATAACTTAAGAAAAATTTATTATTATGAAATGTATTTTTTCTTAAACATTTTTAGTTTCATTCATCAAAGATATTTATATATGATATATATGATATATGATATTTATATAATATTTATATAATATATATATATATATATATGAACTTTTATATGGGCGCCTAAGATTGACCACTTCTCTGCTTGCTAAATTTGAGCTCTGCTCGCTTGTAACGTAAGCTCCAGTGAAAGGTTATCGAGTGAATTTCAACACGAGAGAGTATGCCAAATGTTTTACGCTCGTAATGACTGCTTGATATTCTCTCTCCTTTTGCTTATGACATTATATGTGATTTACACCAATTATTTGTTCAATGCGCTTCCCTCCAAGGCTTGTCAACTCGAAGACAGCTTATGTTTAACAATAAAAAATTCAACTCCATAAATCTTCTTTGTTTCTAGTAATCAGTTTTCATGTAGATAACAAAAATTATTACAATTACTTAAAGTAAAAATTAAAATATAATTAAATTAATTAAATTTCCATCAATAATCAAACGTATTCGCATAAATTATTATCCAATGAAATCTCCGCCATAAATAGTCCCTCGCCACTTTTTATATTTCAATGCCGCTATGCCGCTGTGCCGCAACCTAGATCCATTAAAAATTTTATTACCACGCATATGCGCTTATTTGCATACTCATAATTTTCCTCAAATTTTTTCTTATCTCCCATTCTGCTACGCTGTGCTGTGTTGCGGTTCAATGCGTTGCGCTTTTTTACATTTCGTTTCCTCCACTTGCGGTACGAATAGCAGCCGTGGGATGCCGCGCAGCGTACTTATTTTAATATGGGTAAGTACATAGGAGTATTGCAACCGTGCACCGTGCGTCGTAATTGTAATGGCGATTACAACAACGCTATGAGGCTGCAGCTGCATCAGATTACCACATGCCAGAGTCAGCCGAATTAAGTTTGCTCATACGTTATGCTCACTGGTTTTGCTTATTTCACTCCATGTTTCTGCTAAAGCAATATTTGTGCGTAAAATGCAATTTGTGGTCCGACGTTCGTTTTTTTTTCTGCTGACATTTGCCACATATGAATTCTCTTTCACATTTTTGGCTTTTAAATATTTCTTTAGAGTTCAACGCTTTACTCTCTTCTGCTTACAACCATGATTATGTGCTTTAATTTGTGTATATAGTCGCACACAACTATTTGTTGGGGTCTTGAGCTTTGCTGCCGACCAGACACTGCGTTACTTTTGTGGCTTTTTTAATGCAATGACACCCAGGATCTCTGTGGTTGCCTGTATTTGAATATTTGATGAAACAGTAACTTATTATCTTGACAGCGAAAACCTAAAGAAAAGACGGAATTTTGAAATTCACATTTATCGTATTCAGAATTTGAAATGTAACCCTTTGTTATTACATTATTATTCCTTGGGGATGGGAGCATATTTATGTGTTACAAAGTTTTAACTAATGTAAAAAGCGCATTTATAACTGGATTTCTAAGAAGAGCTATCAATTAATTGTAGTTGAAAAGTGGAAAAAATCGATATTTCTCATAAAGTATATTTTTAGGAGGAAAATAATAGTTTTCTAAACTTTCTTCACATTTTTATTTCTGTAGGGATGCAAACAAATCTCTCCGAATTGGTATCAATTTCACTTTGTGAGGTTTATAATCAAAGCCTTGAATTATTTTATTATCAGGTTTTAAAGTTTTAGTGATCTACAATAAAAGAGAGGCAAATAAAATCCGCAAATATATAAATATTTCTATGAACTTAATCTAGTTGAAATATATTAAAGACTATATACATACTATAAAGACTATATACATACTATATACATATTTCATATGGAAGAAATGGCCGCAAGATGGAGCTTTATTATTTTTGTATTAGGGCAGCACCAAAATCCGTAATTAAATTTTATCAGAAATCTTTTGTTGGGACTAATAGGTATTTGTAGGCGAGAGAGTATTTCGAGCAATGAGCAATATTTCTCTAAAACATTTAAGGAATTTATATTTAAAAACCAATTAGCATTGTTGAAAACTTCAATATGTCGAATCGCCTTCTGTGTCTCTTAGAAGTCCCCCTACAAAACACCTATTCACTTCAGGTAATATTTTGGTTAATTTTGGTTCATCATTGACAAAGCCACTGGTAAAGTTTTGCACAAAAAAATTATGTAATCGGACATCCAATCGACTTTCGTGAAACATAAGCCGGCAAATAAATGATTGTAGAGTTAAAAAAAAAACTTAATATTTGGTCTGGAAATCTTACTTTTGATAGAAAATGGATGTTAGAACAAAAACTTCAAGTTTTAAATTTTGAAGAGAAAAGAGTCGGTTTACTTTTTGTTGGTGAGTACTAATAAGAGGCACTTCCATTATTTCTGAATATAATAAAAGTCGTCGAACTAGTTAGATGAATTTTGCATATTACCAGAAAATTTGCGAGCAAAAACATAATAATTGAAAATTATTCTTATTAAGCTATATAAAATGATCAGTTATTACTCTTTAAAGTTATGCATATTTTTGTCTGGTTTTCTTAAGGGGTTTATACCGCTAAGATAGCAGAATTATCAAAGTGTCATAATTATTTACACAATTAAGTGTTCTTAATTTCAGCAAAAGTACCATCAATATATTTGTACCCAAATTATGACATCCTTGTGTGCCGAATAAACATTCTGCACATGATCCTTAGAACCCCACCACTGGAAACTTCACAGTGGAGTTTCGCACTTGCCATCATTTACTTGGAGAGCCAAGAAAATTTACACACCAACACCAAAAATAACAAGAAGCAAGAGCGCTGTGCGTTTGTGATGCACCGCGCCAATAATGACAAGAGAAGGGAGGAAAAAGCCAATGCATTTAAAAGCAAAATTTAATTGTATATAATATATGTATGTGTGTGTGAGCTTAAAAATTACGAAGAAGCTAACCAAATTTAAAGAAAAAAATCTCCGAAAAAAAAATCAGGAATATATGGGTACGAAAATGCAAATGGAATTCCCATTCGTATGCTAATTATTGCCGAGCAGGCCCGCAATTGTGTGAGTGTGTTAGTAGAATATGTAAGCGGATATGTTTATTCGTACGGCGATTGCGCGCGCTTCCCCACACACACTCTTGCGCATATAAATATGTATGTTTGTGCACATTTTCCAGTTACTAAAATTTGTGTGTGTATGTTTCTTTGTACATGTATTTGTAAGTTGCCAACAAATCCCCATGTGCAATGCAGTTGTGTGGCTGAATGCCGGCCGGAACCGAGCGAGTTCTAACCAAATCGCGCTGCTGCATACACACTATTACCCACACAGAAATATATGCGCGCCACACGCAAATACACAAGCGCTCTTAAATATCCATATAAACTAAAGCACGCACACACACAAACACACACAAAGATGCGCATATATTCGCTTGTAGTAGTGCAAATATGCATGTGCTTTGCCTGTGGCCTGCCTGCCTGTAATGGCGAAATATTAATGCACCGCGTTGCTTTTGTTTCCCATATTCGCTACTTCTTTTTGTTTTGTTCGCTTCTTTCCAACTTTCCACGCACGTACACACACACACACACACACACACACACACACACAGACATAAGCACCCACTCTCTTGTATAAATGGGTATATAAGTATAGGGTATACAAGTTTCAAATCAGCATCGGCGCTGCTCTACATGCCCACACCAGATAGTCTGCCAGTCAGTCCCAGCGCTGGTGCTCGGCGTAAGTGTTCAGCGTGTTGCAGCGCGCACAGTGCTTTCCACAAACAACTTGCATGCTTGTACTCGCTTGTCAATGTTCGCTTTCAAATTCGTAGACATGTGTGTTGTGCTATGCAGATGTGTGTGCCAGTAAATTTAGTGCTATCTAATTTTTACAGAGTTGCTTTACACAAAAAACAGCAAAAACGTTTCCCGCGTGTGCTTATAAGAAGTTTGGCATGTAGAAATATTTAGTTTTTTCGAATACAAGTTCTAAAAACATTCGACAATTTTCGTTATATCCTGCAGGAAAAAGTCTGCAACCGACTGCTTATAAGCATTCGCATTGCTTTTGTTGTACGTTGTTGTACAAACATATATAGAAAGTGAATAGGAATGTGTGCGTTTGAAATAACTTAGATTACAACGCAATGTCGGTAAATAATTGATATAAGTACACTTGTTGTATTTGTTATTAACATGCAAACATTTTAATTAAATAGCTCGCAAACTATGAGTGAGTTGTGCCTCATAGACAAATATTATTACATTGTATTGCATTGAAGTCGAATTTGTTTGAATTGTGACGTCACTAATGCCGAAGTGTTTTAAACATATTATCTATGAGCGTAAACTTCGGAAGGTAGCATTTCACGTGAGTGTCTGATTTAATTGCATATATTAAAGGATATTTTGCTTTAAAAGCTATACAGAATACTGTGATTTTACTCCATAAAGACAACAACGATGTATGTAAACCAACAAAATAGAATTAAAATTATTTTCTGATTTTCTCGCCGGTTATTCACAAAAAAGATCATGGATCCGCCACAATTGAAAGGGAAGCTTGACCAGGGATCTAGCAGATATGCCTACTTTATACGCGTATATCGAAAAATTTTCTAAAAATAAATAGAAATAGTGCCAAAATAAGTTTCTGGCTTTCGAATTTCGTCGAAAAAATTAATTAAATACTGAGGGTTATTACCTGAGGTAATGAGATAATTTCTTAAGAAGAAAATATAGTGTTAAAATCAGTTTAAGGCTTTCCTGTTTCAAATTCTTATTCATATTCATATTTTCAGGGCTACTACCTTAGAGATTAAAAATAGATTTGGTGGCAACCCTACACATACTAATATTTTGCGAGAGGACATCCCCACATCTCAGCTGTACAAAACGTCTGCTCGACAAATGACATACGTTTTGTAATAGTTTGGGTGAAAACCCTTATCACAAGCAACAAAAGCAAAATATTGATTCCTTTACAGGAATGCGTGCCAAAATACATGTAACAGCTGCTCATTAAATATTTTCTATTTTTCCATTTCTGTAAGTGAACATAAATAATCCTATAAGTTGTGACATTCGTGCAGGTCTGGCCAGACTGCTAATGAGAAGTGAACGCTAGCCCGATGTTGTGTAGGATTTCAGTGACCCACGTGCGCGGTCAAGGCAAATTTCGAATTCGCTGCCATGTAGTAGGGACGTAGGTGGGCGGAGAACTCGCGTGTGTGATTTTATTTAAATAAGCAATTTTATTAATTATTTTGCTCATTTCCTTCGGGTGAGATGAGAGATTTTGAGGATAGCAATGAGTGCTCAAAGTTCCTGCTCGAAACTCCTGCTTCTATGTGTAGGAAAACAACAAACTTTTGCTGGCTTGTATGCGTGCGTCTGTGTGCTCATTGTATTTATTTAAGCATGTGTGTGTGTGTGTGTGTGCGTAATCTGCTTATGACCAAAAACTTTCCGGCTATTTGCTGGAAATTTGTTGCTTCTATTGTTTCCGGCTTTTATTTATATTGTTGCTGTTGTTGCTGTTATGCAATCTCCATATTTCTGACTCCGTATTGTTGTTGCCGTTGCTTGTTTTCACTCTTGATTCATTGCTATTCGCCTTAATTGTTGTGGTAAAATATTTCATTTTGTTTATTTTCTCGCTACCACTTCCCTGGCATATGTTTAAGTGAATTTGCATTGGCTTGTGTGACCACATGCATTTATATGTGTGTGTGTTTAGGCTGGTGTGCGAGTGGTTTCGCATTAACATAATACAATAACAAATGGTTGTAATAATGGCAACCAGTAAAGAAGTGAAATTTGTGTGGCCCTCTCTCTCCTCCTTTGCCCCCGTCTCGTTCACCGCAAGCGTTTAGTGAGTTGGAAAAGTAGCAGCAACAATATATCTACCAAAAATGGCTGCGACGACTGGTCACACACTCTGCTGTAATTGTTGTTGTAGCGTTCCTTCCTTTTGTTTATGAATATGTTGGCTTTCTGGTGGAGCCAAGTGCTACGTTCTAATCTGACAGGTGAAATGGATTTGTAGCGCCACCAACAACACCGGTTCCACTTTGTTACATAGTGCTTGACTGCCCACCTAATCGTAACAACTAAACGGCGTATATGCCTGTGTGTTCACATTAGATGGATGAGTATGTATATGTATGTGTAGAATGTATATTGTGGTTCCTTTTGAGGCTGTAAGCGGACTGACAGTGTGATTTATGTGGCTTAGAAACGCAAAATGGCAAAGCAAAAACATGACTAACATTTAAACGCAACTTTTGCAATTTCTATTTCAGCCAAAATGGTGAAAAAGTAAAGAGAAGAAGAGAGAAAAGAAACGTGCAAATTCAAAACTCGCAAAACCTTTGAAGTAATGAAAAGTACTCTAATAGAGTTGTGAGATTTGAGCGTGACAGAGGCAGTTCTGCGGTTTTAAAAAATAGCCTTAGCATAAAAACAACAAGACAAAGAGAAAATAAAAGCGCAAAGCGTACAACGCAAAGAAAGTCGTAAAAGAAAGTTAACATTCCCAGGAGAATTTCATACCCTGCCCACTACTTAAACTGCTCAGCCAAACATTGTCAGTTTATAGTGTAAAACAATTTAGGTCGCCACATGATAATAACCCTGAGTTATTTATGGCATTAAGAATTTAAGTTTCTTGCGCTTTGCTGTTTTATTTTATTTATTTATGCATTTTTTATGTGCTTTTCACATTTACATAAATATTTTTAACCATCCAAGCAGTTGTCAAAAAGTTCCTTAATTAAAAGTGTGGCCACAGCAAAAGCTAATAAATTGTGCCTCTTTCTTTCTTTGCAGATTTACAGTTGACTTGTTGTCACAGCCCAAATCTTTTGGGCGTTTAAGCCTCGCCCCAGGCAACAGTGTTGAGAAAAGATACGTTAACACCAGAACGTTGACACTTTGCCACTGAGAAAATTTCCTTTCTTTGCTTGTTTACTTCATTGTGGGATTTTTAATTAATGCCGCTAATTTGTGACCAAACCGACATCAACAGAGCGTGTGCTAACGGTAATGGAAATTTTAGAAATTTTAAAACCTTTTAATGGACGGAAGATTTTATGGTCAGTTTTAAATTAATTTAAATTTATAAGATTTACGTTTATTATCATAATATTTATGCTGATATATATTACACTTTAAATACCGTATTCTCTCCTCTCGATGTTCGGGAGCCACTGTAATTTTTAAACATCATCTGCTTTGGTCCCGCTTTAACCAACTTGTCTAGGAAGAATTGTAATAAAAACAGATAGTCTGTTTACCACTTAAGCTCTCAAACTGTATATTATTATTAAAAAAAAATGAACAAACTATTGTTTCAGAAGCTTCAATTGGACGAAAGTAGTAGAATGATCGCAGAAAAGTATGCAACATATTTCAAGATATTTTCTATATAATCTTTCCATATACTTATCAAAGTTGTAAAAAAGCGCCTGGTGTTGCTTTTTACGAATGCAACAACGCAAAAGTTTCCAACGTTCCACTAATTTCCAAATGGGGTTTTCATTAATTGCGATATCAAAAATTTTGAAACCTAATAATATATGTTGAAACTATAATTCCGTCGCTGTTTATTACAGTGAAAAAATTTTGTTCTGTTGGAAATTACGAAAATACAATATATTTTTGGCATCATCAATCTGGCATCATTTTCTCCGTTGGAATTTCAAATTCCTGACACATCCGCTTAACCTTTTTTCCTACCCTTTTTAAAATATTTCGAGATGTTGTGCCATCTGTCGGGCTTGCACTTAAATTCTTATACACTTTTACACATACACATGCATATAAACTTTTTATTTCTTTTGTTGTAAAATATTTCAGTAGTTTTTGACTTACCGAGGATGGTCACAGTGAAGTTTGTTAGCTTTAACTCTGCTCATTGAATATGAACATAATATAACCTTCACACATACACACTAACCCATGCGTGAGCACTTTTTCTATAGTGACTCAATGAGCCGCTCGTTGCGCGACTTGTGCATATCATTTAATATACACCATTAATCTAACAAACATTTAGCTTATTTCGAACCAGCACGAAACACCACATTATTAGCAAATAAAGATCTTAATTTTACAAATACTCATTGCTAAATTTGCAATGATCAACAATTTTTCACATGCGAACTGAAAACGTTTGCGGGACTATTGGGATAGCGGAGGACGTTGGGTAATACAATTGGAAAAACCGTGTTGCCAGTATGTCGAAATTATGGCAAGGATTCCAAAAAATATAAATATTTAGATTACAGATTACTGAAAAAATAAAGTAAAAAAAAAAGAATTATTAATTTCAATAAGAATTAATTTCATTTTATTACAAATATATATCGATAATGTTCTCATTTGTAATTGTTTTTAAAGAGTTTTTTTTGTGATAATAAGAAAACATTATATTTTCATAATCTAGATTTAACTTTTAAATTCCTATTTTATATCGTTTTATAGTCGGAATCTATATAAAGAAAATGTAAATTTATGAAGTTTCTTTCCGCATACTTGGGTACTTTTGTTTGGAATACTTTTTGACAGAGTTTGAGATCAGAATCTTTGTTATTAATAAACAATAATTTCTTTTCGTTTTGTCAGTCTATTTACATTCTACATACTATATATTTGAATCCATGAATTTCCATATAATTCTGAGAGTAAGCTGAAGTTACGATCGAAAAAAATCGAGATTTGTGGAACCCTAACATCAAGGAGACTTCATTTCAAAATGGAATTTAATTTATGAATTCAGAAAAATCTTCAAAATTCAGAGCTTGTCCGATTAAACCACAAAATTTATTTGTTAAATTTATTGGAACATATTTTTTTTGCCCATTTGAGTTTACTTTTCCTTCGAGGACTATGAGAGAATAAAAGAAAATTTATGTCGAAGTTTAAACATGCCTACCCAACGATACTGTGCAAGTAGGCACTAGTTTGAGTATGCAGCCACACCGTAAAGAAGTCTATATTTAATTTATACACACCCACACACACAGACACCTACATCAGCGGTATCCGAAAACGCGTGTTGTTAGTGCACACTTCTCATTTTTACATGCGCAAATTTTGTGAAACTTTTTTAATTGATTTTGCAACTTTTTAACGATAAAAGGCTTGCCTATTGCGAAACGCCCACGTCGGTCGCTAAACTCTTTGTTTGTGGGCGTATTGCAAGCAGCACGGCAGCACCACACCAATGAAATTAAGCAGGTAGCAAGTACAGTTTCAGACCGCTTTAGTCCGCGGCGTGTTTTGAAATCGTGTTACTTTTGGACACACTCGTGTTTCCTAGCAAGTTTACTTTACTTTAAGCGTGTCGTTTAGAATAAGAAAAAGATGTGGTATAAATGTGTTGTGAATTTGGCAAGAATTTAGTGCCAATAGCCTTGGTCAAGCAGTTGCTTAACTCTTGATTGCTTTTCGCATTACAAGTGCGTACACTTTAGAAAACAAGCAGGCGGAAAGTCGAAATATGAATATTTTATAAATTTATTTGGGTTTGTAAAAGTTGGTGCTTTACGAGTTTAGTGTGTCGTTGGTATTATTTTGCGAAAAACTTTAATCAAGATTCAGCGTAGTTTTGTAAAATGCACTCAAGACTTATAATTAAAGATCAAATAGTTTGTTTGCAAAGGTTTTTTTCAGGTATATCACTCATACATTTGTATGAAAATAAAAATTTATAAAGTTCTTCTGCGCTTTGGCCAAACTGTCGAAAACCTTTCTTCCTTATCAAAATGAACTAAGTAAGTTCCACGCGCTAAAATTAATGCAATTACTTCCTCAAATTCAAAATAGCAATTTAATTAGCTGCGATAAAACAAACTTGTGCCGACACTTATTATATAATTAATCCGAGGCTCTTACCGCCTACCTTCGTTGACCTTTACGCAGCCATTCATGGCCAGAGGAAATATTATACAAATAAGCAGGCTACCTCTGTTGATTTTATTCGACTTGATGGACTAATGAAGTGCATCTGAAGTTTTAATTAGCGTCTTCCAAGCCAAGCGTTCAATCTCCCAACATGTCTTATCGTTCGGCCCAAAGAAGTGAGGACACAAAAACATCTACTCTTCAAATAGCATTTCTGGAGGGTGCAGGCAATATTATTTGCTTCATTAGCAACATGCGTTTGTTTAATAAGTTCTGACAATGATTCGCGCTTAAGTCAATAGCATACTAATTGTGCAGCTCCATCAGTGCCAGGGTGGACATTGCTAATTGTAAAGTTTGTAAAATCTTTGTATTTCTTATTTTGTGTAAATGATGAAGTAAATTTACAATTACGAAAATAAATATTTGCCAATATTTTAATTCAATATAAACACATTCCCCCCAATTGTTACAGTAAATCATTTTTGGTACAAAAGTTAACAAATTTTTTTTCTTATCAAAACACCCAGACCAACATGCAATACTTAAAGGCGCGTAATTTCTTTTCCAGTTCCCACAAGCACTTAAGTACTTAAGCACGGTCATTAAGTAACGCCGGCAATTTCGTGCATTCTACTTTTTGAATTGCCATCAATTTTTTTATACTCTAGCTCTAGTTTTCACTAGCCTTTTAGTTCATCTCTTTGGCAATATAAGTATAAAGCCAGTAGAGAGAGATTAATTCTTCTGCTCAAGTTGTAACCGCATGAATTGGCGCATTAAAATTCCTCATTAAGCGCACATTCGCGTGCAAAGACTGCCTTTTCAACCACACCACCGTGGAATAGTGCAAAGCTAAGCAAAGACGACAAGAAATCTGAGTGACTGATAACGCTTGCAACGCATCTGCTGCACACACGCCGAGACACGACAAGATGCCGCAAATAATGAGCCATCTTGTTAAAAACTGTGATTGCAGTAAGCGGCTGGTTGTATCGAACAGTGTGTGGGTGCAAATGAAACTGAAAATACACACCACTTCGCTATATCGAGAAGCAATGAGGATAGATATTAAGTATAGTGTTGAGTATTTTTAAATAAAGAGGAATATGTCGCAGTGATGTCAAAATTCTGGCAAATTCTTCTTCTTCTTCTTTCATCACTCTGACGAAATAACGTCACATATTAACTTCAAGTGGTAGCACCTTAAATACTTATGTCCACTGAAGATGTTTTTCCCTCAATGTGATTCCTTCATTAGGTGGGGGTTCCGTGATGTCAAATTTAATGGCAACCGTGGGCAAACCTAAGTTCGTTTTCAATTTCTCTGTAGAGGAATTTATGAAAGCACTATTTAGTCTACAAAAAGTCAAATTTTCACTTTTCAGTTACGAAAAATGTTACCACAATTGAGATTGTCAGTTTGTTGCCATTTGAAACAATTCTTGGTTCAACCATCATAGTGCAATTGTCAATTTAACGCCATAGAATTTGACATAATGAGAACCGCACATTAGCCTGTAAGTCTATCAAGAATATATAATATAAAGAAGATTTAAGAGATATTTCTACTACAATGGACATCTATCAAACGAATTAAAAATTGGCATATTTAATGAGATGGATATGGCGTCCATGAATGAATAATGACAAAATTGATATATAGAAAAATTTTGACACCAGTGACGCTAATTCAATAGACTTTTGAACCCAATTTAATTTTTTAATGTGACAAATATGTGGTTCAGTTCCACAAATCATTCGTATTTTTTGTTATTTTATATAAGAAATTACATTTCGACTTTTAAGAGTGATTGTATTGTACGGTTCTAATAATGCATTCGAATCACAAATTCAAATTTAGCTGAAATTCTAATTGGAGACGGGAAACAAGTTTTAAAAAGTAATTCGTCCTTAAGAATACTGGGATTGGAAAAATAAGACTAAACTCTTGGCTGACTCTTGGTACCGTCACTGACTTCAACACCATTGCGGTTTTGTGCCACTGTGCAACATGTCAAATTTTGTATTTTTGCTGCCGGCGGCGTTGCCATTTGCTGTCATTTGCAACTTTGTAACTCCAACTTTTCGAGGTGTTGTTAGTCTATTATGTGTAGCTTCATTATTATTATTCTCATACTAGCGTTGGTGCGTTATCTGCGGTAATGCGGTGTGTTTTAGCGCAGCCAAGCAACTCTGCGCCATAGCAAATGGTATACAGCGACTGAGACTCTGGCTTAACTCAGCGCTGACAAAAGCTGGCTACAACATGCATTATCGTGCTTTTCGCCAGCTTCGGTCGCATTAAAGCTGTGTGTTAGCAAATGTTTCGGCAAGTTGGGACCGAAGCGAGGAAACGATGACAGCGCTGAAGCGGAGAATGAGCGCTCCACAACTTGGCGGGTCAATTAAAACTTTGCCGCTTTTTTCCTCCATTCTTCGCTGGTGTTGCGCAAGTTTCCATTCTTTTCCTTAACTTTTATTATGCTCTTACTTTTATATATATGTAGATTCGAGCTGCTGCTGCTGCCGGTGCATGCGTCGTTGCAATAATTTGCATTATAAATGCTTGCAAACTGCGCAGCAAAAAACATCGTGGGAGTTGTTTACCCAGAAGCGGTGAAACTTTTGCGCATATTTTTTCCATTTAGGGGGCAACAAAGCAAACCAGTCAGTTAAGGCGCTATTTAGCGACAAAAGTTTGTGGTCAAGATAACGACACTAAATTTTAGAAGCTTGTCAAATTCTTTTGTAGAGAATTAGAGCAACAATGTCTTTGCCAGCAAGCGTCGTTTTGTAAAAGTCTTGAATTTCATAAATTTTATTAGAGATTCCAAGCGAGCAAAATTGAAAGAAAAACTTGAATTTTATGTAAATTTTCTATTAACTTCATTTGCAAGTAACTGTAAAGTAAATTTATGTAAAAATATTTAGGAGCTGCATGAGTATTGTTTTTTCTTAAGGCTGATAATTTTTACTTACATTGTGTAGAGTATAAAAGTGGAAAGCTTGCAATAATTATTCAGAATGCTTACTCTGAAATTACGTATCAATTAACTCTCTTCTCACAATTCTTCATTTAACACTTGCTATTTCGTTCAATGCACATCCCAATTAGAAACAGTTGCCAAAGAAATCGCTTGCCTCTGCTGCAAAGCTGCACGTGTCCAGCACATTAAGTGCACTTTGGCAATTTTCAACGGCCCGCACAAACACTGCCGCCTCCATTATTCAGCTGCTTTCAACAACACTTTCATACAACATTTAACTTGCAACACTCTAACAAGTAGCGAACTAAGTAAGCGCTCAGTGTCATTGTCAGGCAACGTTTGGCCTATCCATTACACATTGACTGCCAGCGTATTGTCCAAGTGAATGCGAGAAATATGTCAAATGTGCTTTTCGGCTAAACAATGGTCATCCACAGGGCGTGCATTTTCCTTCCAATGCCATGTGTCGGTATTTTCTTTTGTTCCAGTTGTTCGTGCTGTCGTGTGACTGCATCGCATACGCCTTACTAATTGTGACAGTGTGTGAAATGTCGAGCTGCTTTAACAGTTTCAAGTGCAATTTGCAGTTGTTCACTCTTTGTTGTCGAATAAAATAAACGAGTGAGCACTCACACTCTCACACACTCACACGCACACACACACTTTCAACCAAGTAATGACTTACATAGAGACCCTGTCGGAAAAATTTGAGTTTATTCTGAAAGTGCGGATTTTTGTTTGGGTTTAGATGTGACTTCAACAATTGAAATTTTTTTTAATAATTAAAGCAAACAGTTCACAAAAACGTGACTACTTTTATCATGCTTACATTGTTTGTGTTCTCAAATTTTTCAGAAGAGATTTACTTTTAATTATTATACATAGTAATTTGTAATGTTTAAAAAAATTTTTTTTATTCAGTTAAAACAAAAAATACATTCGAAGTATTCTGGGGATTCCTTTAGAGAATTCTTCGGATTTTAGACAATAAATAATGAAGAAGTTTGTAAGCACTATTGCTATAACAACACTACCTGCAAACAATGAACCATAACGCTTTGTTTAATTGCAAGAAAACATCAAACGCAACAACAACTGCAAACCTGAGCTGCTTCAACACAAAAAGTGAAAATCAAAAGCGTCAACTAAGTAATGCATGTACTTATTGTTTGCATATAATGTTTTTTGTTGTTAATGTTTTCAGACTCTTTCGAGTCCTTTTGTTTGCTTAGCTTGATTTGAAGAGCACTCAGGCACTCTTTCTGCATTGGAATTAAGAAAAGCACAATGCATTCATATTGTTTAGATATGAGAACACTTCTGAACCTATTAGCCTATTTCTAGGCGGTCAAGCTGTAAACATGCTCACAATAAATTTTTCAAAGAGCCTAGGCGCATACATATGTACACATGTATTTGTACATGAGTGGAATAGGCATACCATGACTCGAACTGAAAGCAGCTTTATGTGGTAGAAGTCCTTTTTGTGTCCTGCAGAGCAGCTGTAGTCTCAGCAGATAGGGCTCTCAACCGAAGTAACTTTCAAAAACTGTCTCTTGAATTTGGGGTAATGACACAGCGAGGGTATTGATTCATAAATACTGAGAGTACTCAGAATTTGGAACGTTTTGTTTTTTGACTGTATATTGCCTAGACAAAAAAAAAAAAGTTCGAGATTGAATTAATTAATTCTGATATATAAAAAATGCATTGGATGTTCTTTTCTCGAAATCTTGTTTTATCTCTGTTTGTTATTCTGCTTGTGTTTAATCTTGTGTTTTAATGCAGAAACATTAGATTAATCAGACAATTTCACAGCGCACATTCAAAAACTGAATAAAAAACATAATATATAAAAATCCTGACAACTGCACTCGCCACAACTACTGCGGCTGCCAACTCCATAATAAACACCGTTGTATGCCTCAGTCGTCCAGGTAACCTGTACGCCCCGGCGACCAGCATTAGTACTCATAAACGCTTCAGCGCATAAACATTTCATTTAAATGTTTGTTTTTGTTTTTGCTTTTGTTTTATTACTTTTTTGTCGACAAATAAATAGAAACAAACAGCTTGACTAGGCGTTTTAGAGGACTGCCGTCTAAATGCTGGAGCAGCGGAATCTGCGCATAATTTCCAAACAACTTCACACTCATGTCAACGTCGACTGAAAAAAACAAAAAAACAAAAAAATAAAATAAAAAATAATTATAATAATAACATTTAAAGCAAAAACGCAATGGTCCACTGCGATTGCCTATACTCTCCGCTTTGATTCTGTTTGCTTGCGTTTGTGTCGTTATTCCATAGAGTGCTTCCACAGGCATGAATTGCGCAATTCTTGCGGTGCAATTTGGCAAATTACGTTTTGTCGCTGCTGCCGTTCGTTAGCCGATTATTGTCGAGCTGCCGACAAGAGTCATAAAATCCCGACATTGCCGCGTTGATGGCAGCTGGCATTTTGAATGAGCAATTTTCGGTATGCCAGCAAATAATCTCCTTCAAGTGTGCGCATTTATTAGGTACATTTGGGTTAAGCAAGCAATTGCGGGAGTTTGGTAGCTTGGGAGTTTCACCACTCACTTGTGTAGCGTTTGAAATGTGCCGGCTTGCATGTTTTCTGGTTTTCCTTTAAAGCATGCCATTTACCTTAGATTTTAGTATTACTGATTTTAACGATTGTCTTTGAAGCGGTAGCCTTACCGAAGCCACTTTTCGCTTAATATAGCAAGCGGGGTGTAATTTCGTAGCCTCACTTTGCCGTTGAATGCCTCCCTTGTGTGTTTGCAGCTAGTGCGAATTGCAACGAAAGTCGTCACTCCTCTGCACTCTCATTTCTTGCATTATTCGTCCGTCGGCTTGTACATTTCTCTCCTTCAAGTTGCGTTTTTTTTAAGTTTTTGTATATAGGAATTTCTTGTTTCCACGCTACTCTACTACTGCAAACATTTTCATGCTTTACTTTTTCCGCAACTTTGTACGTTTCCGCTTTGACTTGAAGGCGGCGTGCCCTGGAGAATTTTCAAATCTTCGAAAACTTCAAGGCAGCAAATCAACTGCAAGCGGTTTGGTTTATTTCTTCTAGTTTTTATTCGTCTCTGGCTTTTCCGGACAGCTTCAGTGTTGCATCCGCTATGTTGTGGTATTTTGTTGTAGCCATAATGGCGTCATGATGTTTACGTCTAGACTATTTGGTTGAGTAGTGTGTAGTGTTTTTTGTTGTTGTTGTGCCAGGTTGTTTGGAATATTGTTGAAATATTTTTGCTTGGCATTTTAATGACAACAAATTTCTCGCTGGCACAGTGAATATTCTGATGAGTTTTGCATTTTTTATTTATTTTTTATCTATTTATAATGCAACAAATATAAATTTCGACATGTTTAGGGTTTAGTATTTTTTTTTCCAAATACTTATAGGTCTTCATGAACTGTCGATAAATACGTAGCGATTATGCTAACGATGACCAATGATACTGATCTGATACTGACTGATTTAAAGAAGGATTGGTAGGTGTGGCAACGTCAAATTGTAGGTGAAATTTTATATCTCAGAAATATCTTCATCAATTTGCAACAAATATGGCGGAGGAATTTCTTCTGGTCTGTAACCTCACTGCAACATAAAACGGTGCCCTTGCCTTTCTCTACATAAACTTCTTTCAAAAATGTATCCTGTAAGCATATAGCATACAGCGATGTTTTCTTTGAGAAAAATGTTTCTAAGCTTTTTTTAGGGTTCAGTACAAGGCCGCGGTCATGTTTGAAATTCAGGCACTTCGAAAACTTTTGCATCGTATAAAGAATTTTTGAAATCTTAGTTTTAAGACTCCTTAAGCGCAAATAATATTTTGTGAAATATCAATAATTAAGCAAGGAAATATTCTCAATGATGTATATGCATTGTTTTATGTAAAAAACAATCAATATAATTAATTAAAACTATTAGAATATTTCATACACATATTTAAGTATACAACATAAAACTTTGAAGAATTTCTTTGAAAAATAGTGAAAATATTAGCAACACCATTTTCTAGGTCACATCAGACTCAGCATTTTGTATATATTCTCGGAGCAGCAATTTTCATCTGAAATGAAACAGTTTTGGAATTTACTTTTAGTGAACGCCCCGCTTCCCTATGAACCCAAACGCTGTCAAAAGAAATTGAAAACTGAATTTTTACAGGGGTCAAAATGAAAAGACATGCCTTTTTGCAATTTTTTTAGCTTTTTTTGCCAAAAAAATATTTTTTTTTTTAAATAACACTATTCTAAGTTGATGTAGAGTACAATACTATAAATAAAGTTTCAACTTTCAAACCATTTGGTTGAAAATTTTTCAAAAGCGTTTGATAAAATAGTACCTGAAGGACCTGAAGGAGAGCTACTCACTTAAATGGCTTATAAAAATCAAAGAGTCGGAATTCTCATAAAAAATTTTAGAACATATTTTTCAATATTTTTATTATCAAAAATAAATCGATTTCTTTAACCATCTCAACATATTTCCTCCCTTAAAGCGCAACTACCAAAGCCGGATAACTTCACTCTCTAGTCTCCGCGTGAAGTCTAGTCTTATAAATAAAGGCCTCAACATGCAAAATAAAGTAGGGTAATCATTAAGTTTCTACTAGAACAGCCGTTACGTAAATATACAATATCTCTTCTCATGCTCTGCAATTCCATAAAATTTAATTTTGGAACTTCACAAAAGCTTTCAGATATACATACAATATTTAGAAACAGCTGTAGAACGTATAAAAATCTATAATGAAAACAACATGCAACAAAAAACTAAAAAAAAAAACTGCAAAAGCACTGAAACGAACATAAAATAATAAAAGTATGATTTTCTATTTTATCTTTAACTAAGTCTTAAGTAGCTTGAGTTTGCATTAACATATTCAATGTCCATAAGCGCGTACAAAGGGAATATTCTGCAAAATTTGTGTCAGCGCACTTAGTTGGACACAGCTCAGCGCACGCTTAGGGTGTACTAGCAGCTGAAAGTAGTTGTAAAGTTGCTAGGAAGCGACAAAAATGCATAAAATGCCATTTCATACTTACATATTTTTGTTGTTGCTTTGTCGATTTGTTTCTCTGTTTTGTGTAACTTTCATATTTTGACTGCAATCGAACTTTAAGGTTCGCTTGTAAAATGAATTTAAATGAGCGCTTAGCAACTGACTATGAGAGCGAAATGGTTGCAGCTGTTCTGCGTTGAGCGGTGTTGCTAGGGAATTTTGTACGTTCGCATTCTTTTGTCCTCCTTATGATATTTTTAGGGATGGTAGGGAGTAAAAATTTTAAATAACTTTAATTTCTCTGCTTGCATTGTTGTATTTGTATTCGTGCAATGTTCATGGTCATGTTATGTGGTTTAAAACTTAAATCAAATGCCAAGTGCAGTAATGTATAACTCAAAAAATCCCTAAAAATCATGCATTGTAATTTAAAAGTCCGGTGTGGAGCAAAAATTATGATTTCTACCTGACGCCCAAAAGCACCCTACGATTTTCATGAAACTTGTTTGCCATTTGAACAACGCCAGTCTAAAGGTCTACAGAGAGCGTTTACTATAGCAAATTTTATGTCTACATAACTCTCCGCGAATTAGTTGTTTCTGCTGCTACAAAAACAACAACGCACAAATAAATAAACTCAAGGTAAAGCCAGTTAATTTATGACTTCATAAATATATTTTCTTAAAAAAAACAACGCTTTGCAACACTAACAAGTCTGAGTTTTTTTTTTCTGTTGCTGCGTTATACCTTCCTGCCGCCTCGCACGGCCTTACATATGCATACACACGCACGATTTGTGAAGTATTTGTGTTGCAATGTTGCAAAACTGTCAACACCAAGCGAGACTAATGCGAATTTACGAAGTGACGCGAGGCGCCAACACGTAGCGAACATTAGAACAAATGCCCAAACAACACCACGTCTTTCACTATTTGAATTTGGGTGTCTGTATGTGTGCTTTTGCCAGCATCAAATGCAGCAATTTGCCCAGCTTTGAATGCAATGCAACAACAACAGTTATATGGAACTATAACGGTAGTCACCATGTTGCCGCGGCGCTCCCTCGCTACTGCCGATTGCTCTAATATGCACATTTATGTTTGCACTATTACTTCCCCTCAGCCGGCACCGCTTTAGTGACGAGTCTGTGCATATTGTGCGGGAAATCACCAGCAGCATAGTGGCTGAAAGTGCTGAGGCTCGTTGCATAAAATTCTTCGCTGCGTTGGTTCAAAGGCATAAATTTCGCGCTTTTATTTGCACGACTGCGCGATGGCACGAGTCCGATTCGAGTGACGACATACGAAATTGTTGTGAAAACAAAATGAAAAACGAAATGCAACTTATTTATTTTGCAACTTCATGTGAAATTATTTTCGTATTTGGCACTTTTTACGAGAATCGCCTCTTTTTATTTCGGCCATATTGTCTCTTTTCGCAGTTCGCAGTTCGCCATTCAACTGCTACTCTATTTACGCTGCGGAAAATTGTTCTCGCCAAATAGTGGAAACTAAATAGGAGCGTGTGGAACGTGAAAAATGCTGACATTATATTCCTCGAGGTGTTAGCATAACGATATTATATCATATGTTGTTTACAAAATAAAGATTTTAGAGAGTTCGTTTAATGTTCAAAAGAATATTTACTGACTTTGAAAATTATTTAAACATAAAGAGGTTATTGTGTTTTATTTTTTCATAAATATATATACACTTATCTGAAAAGTCTAATATAAAGTTTCCTCACAAACCTGCTTTGTCTTAGTGAGGTCATATGTCTTAAATAAGCTCGAAAGTTTTTGATTATGTAAGTTGAGCCGAAATAACCTTTTTTTTTAAATATATAAACTGAGTAAGCGACTCACCAAACCTGGAGAGTAACGAATCGAATAGACATCAGATATAAATGGTATAGACTGGTATTTCCAAATTCTTCGGTACACCAAACCTTGGAGAGTAGTCAATCGAACAGACCTTGTATAAATCACATAGACTGGTATAATCAAGTATAGATATTACGTTAGTGAGATATACGCATACTCTCTTGTATTTAAATAAACTATATAACTTTGTTGTTGCTTTCAGTAAAAATTTTTCGAGAGAGCGGAGCACAAATATAGCGACTAGAGAAGTTGCAAAGAAGTTGCCCATACAAAACTCCATTTTAAGTATTTTCTTGCTTTTAACCTATTACTTCGAAGCAAAAGCTCATCAATTTACTAAAAAGTTCTAATCTAAATTTGTGGCAATTTAAAGGACATATTTTTGCCAGTTTTCAATTTTCAGCATTCAAATCAGTTTAGTTACTTCATTTACGTAAATACCGTTAATTTGTTCAAATAAAGTCAAACAAATGTCTATTAGTAATAGCACAAATACGCAAAATAAATAAAATTGCAGTCAATCTTGTTAATTTAAAAGCTGTCTTCTTTGTTCGTTTCTTCCATATTTTTTGTGTCCGTTTTTCTGCTACTTCTCGTTCTTCTTCGGTGGTGCTTCTTCGGTGGTGCTTCTTCTTCACCAATCATTGAACACATCGAATTCTCATTAGCAAGCAATTTTCTGCTGTCAGTCTTTATGCTCCAGTTGAATGCGCTGCGATGGCAATTAGTTGAAAATCTGCTACTCATTTATTTCGCCTTATTTTCTATTTGCTTGGCATTTTCGACATTTCCAGCGGCAATTTTCCGCTTCCCATGTCCTCGGTGACGTCCAAACAATGTGTGCTTTAGGCAACGAACAGATTACAACGAAACTGTTATTTGGTCAATTGGGAATTTAAATGCACAGTTAAACAATGACTGTGAATTCAATGGAATTCCGTTAGAAGAGCTCTTTAGAGAGAGACACAACTGTAACGAGAGTATTAAAAAATGAAGAAGAATTTAATTATCTTCAAATATAACAAATATCTCAAAACTGGTATTTAAAAAAATTAGTTTTTTCTTTGTGGCAAAGACTTATTTATTGAGAGTATATATATTTCAGGTTTAAATTGAAATTTTTTTATAGCTTTATAGACAAAATAGCTTTGCCTGTAAACACAAATGTAAAAATGAAATTATTGTGGTTTGCTAGCATTTCTATTTATTTGATGTACAACAAATAAATATAATATTAAAAAAATTTATTTAAAACAAGAACTGTTCACTGCAATCGAAAAGAAAGAGAAAAAAACTTGTGCATACTGATGGAAAAATAATCTCTGAATAAATGACAAATATTTTTCATATTGCGTATTTACTTATGCATTTAGTTGGTTTCTGTGATGAACGACAGAGGAAATCCTGCAAAAAATTCTGAAAAAATTAAAAAAAATTAACACACATAACTAGTAGTACTTCAATAACTTAGGAAATTTTTACCGTTTCCTTTGTGCTCATATCCGGCGCATTGTGATATTTTAAGCAAAAGAATTTTAAATTGTGATTCGCAATATTTTTAATATTTGCTGGGTTCAAAATATCAAAAAATTTTGGTACCATGGTAATATAATTAGCTGCCTGTTAGTCTATTATTCGAAGTTTACGCTACCTCCCAGCTCCAATAAGAGTGCTTGGGATATAGGTGTTGAGTCAGGAAATAACGCATTTCTTAAATCCTAGCGGAAACATTTTTTTGAGAAACCAAAGTTGTGGGAGACCTACATTGAGGCCTATTTTGAAGCAGTAGTTTCGAACCTATATCTATATAATATTATTGTATGAAAAAAATGTTGTTAATGTTAGAACAAGGCTCCCAAACTTTATTAGAAACTTTGCAAAAAAATATCACTATTTTATCCAACGTGAACAACCATCTCCGATTCATTTGAATATATATTTTTATATAACGATTAAAGTCCTCATAAGTTGTTGCTGTCGAAATTCTTCATTAAATTTTGAGGCACGCTGTAATCATGAGACTACCTCTCCGTACATAAATCGGCTTAAGTTCCCATTATATGAACCACATTGGCTCAAGACGATCCGATTGCTTCATTTTATATGTTTGTAGGGATATAGTTGTTAACAAATTTTTAAATACTAACAAATCTAGGCATATTCTGTTTCAGGCGCATTTACTGTTAAATGTATGCAACGCTAGCAATCATCAAATGCAAAAGGCTAATACAACTTTTTAGTGCATTCAATATCTAAAGTCACATATATACTCCTAGAAGTCACCTAACGGTGCATCCACATACATATGTATGTATATACTTAGCGTGGTATTTCTGCAACTCCTTGCAACCAGCACTTCAATCGTAGTTTATTGCGAAAGTAGCTTGCCAGTTGATGTAAGCTGCTTGCCTCAACTTACTCAAGCTGAAGTTAAAAATGGCAGGCACTAAGCATTTAAAACGGTATCCAAATACATAAACATGAGTCAGCATTTTATACATTTCTCAATGCTCTTTTTATCTCTTCTATTTTAGTGGGATTCATTTCCGTTTTTACGCGGCTTGCCGTATGTTTAACTTTGCTCTGCCATATTATATTTGCACTTTTTTCATTAGGCTACCAGATTTCCATTATCTTGAAAGCTTTTGCATTTCCGTGAATTATATATAGTTTTCTTTTTGTGGGTGCTGTTTTATTTCTCATTTCTTCCCTCCACATATAGACTTAGTCGTTTTGCAATTTTAAAAGGAGATGCTCCTGGATTTTTCATCTCCTTTTAGGCGTTTTTTCTTACCTTTTCTCACTTAGTTTCCCTCACTACAGACAGCTTCTTTAAAGTGGTACATTTAGTTTGCTTTCCTCTGGTCTCGTATGTTTTATATAATTCTTGTGTCTGAACCTTTGAATGAGTGCCGCACCGCCACTCTCATTTGGTGTTTTAAATTACCAACAAACTTTCTTAGGGAACATCAGAATTTCTAAGGCTCAGCTATTTGTTGCATACACTTAGGCGTTCATATGTACGCTCCACTGGAGCGCGCGTGTGGGCGCATATGTTTGTGTTTGTGAATGTGCTTGGGTTTGTGTGTTATAATTACTTTGATTGTGCGCATGCGAAAAAGTTTCTTCATTTGCTTTAGACACATTTGTCAAAAGCGAAAAGCTAAAAAGTAACTTCAATTTGCGAATTGGAAAAATCGCTAAAGGAGATTGCCCACTTCTGGCAGTCGTCTGCGAACTTTGGTGTTTTCCAAAGTTTTTTCATATTTTTACTCTGAATTTCCAATAAAAATTTTCTCCCTCTAGTCTTTGTACAATACAGAAGAACGTCTTATTGTTGTAGTCTTTAAGATCAAAAGGATTATATACTTAGTGGGTAAAGTATATATATTTATCAATAATACCATCTTCAAAGATGTAATATCTAAGTTTTCTGCCCGGTTCGAGACGGTTACAAGGTTTTGCATAAAGATTTGAATTCGGATTCCTTAAAAGCCACCAACGCCATTGCAGACTTGATATGGTCGCTAATCTATAGGAACACTGATGTAAATTTTATTCCCTATATAAAGTAACACCCTAATAACAAAAGTAACACCCATAAACGCTTTATTGGATTATATACAATAATATTTCAAATAATATCACAAAAGTATTCCAGTTGTTAAACAAATTTTAGCATAAGCGGAAGCTATATTGTGTATGATGGCCCGCACTTTGATTTATCGTCATACACATTTACTGACTTGTTGTTGTAAATTAATTTGAATTCAATAATAAACTGGTTTATTCGTATTATATATTTTCTCGGTTTTCATGTTATAGAAAATGTTTTCACATGGTAGATAATTTATTCATGAGAGCCACCTAATTTCGGCAGGGTGCAGTTTATAAACAGAAATAAAATTTTAAATAAATAAGAAAAGTATATTCAAATGTTTTGTTTGTCAGTAACGCATATAAGTAAATATGATGAAATGGGTTTATTGAAATGAATTTTCCACATATATCCATGATTATTTGTTTTTTTACTTAAATCTTTTCTAAGAAAAAAATTAGATCATAAAATATTGTTATTAATACATGAAATACCTTGAGTTTTGTTGGCGGGGCTTAGGAGCATGGACCATCAACTTGGTCTCCAGGCCTAGGGGGTCAGGGGACAGGTGCACTTCTTGGTCTGGTTCGCGAACCATTTGCCCGTAGCGCACACAATTTGACGAACTTCAGTATCAAAAGAATAATCCTGGCTGCAAGAGAGCGTGGTGATTGGTTTCCAGCGGGCTTTATCTCTACATATGGAAATGATGCTTACTTAAGCATCAACACTTTAAGCCAGAAATACATCTTATTTATATTTCGATGGGAGCGAAGTGTTCTAGAGATGGCAGCACAGAACGCGAGATTTGGCAATAAAGTTACACATATTTTTAAGTGTTGTTCCGGTGGAAAACTTTCCATGGTAATTCGCCAAACTATACTGAACATAACGGTCAAATACATACTGTATGTTCTCTTTGACAGCTTGTGTGACGGCTATCCTGCAATGTAGGTCTATAGCTCTACAAAACTCCCTATACAAACTGAGGGTCCCGTTAGATAATGTCTATATATCTACTGTATAATCGGCGCTTACAGCACAGCTGGGAGACCAGTCGAGCTTTCAAATTCAATAATTTGTACCATTTGATGCTGTCTGATCAGTATAGGTTCCTGCAAAAGGTTGATGCATGTTACTTTCGCAAAAAAATAGCTTCTGACATTTTGTCTCTGGTGCGATTTCAACCCTGAATGGACGTATGTGAAGCACAGATCACGTATGTTGCCACTCTGACGACCATTTAATAAAAATCATTTAATACTGTATAAAACTCACCTCAGTTACTGTGTTAGGTACTGCAGAGTTGCCACATGTTAACATATATGCACCTAACTGAGTACTCGACGATGAATCTCGTAACACGTTTGATTTATTTTGATAAGGGTCGCACAAAGCACCGAAATTTATTGCAAACAAACTCATCAGCAATTACACTTTTCAATTCATCATTTTGACGCTCAAGGACGAAGAATTGCGGCAAAACATGAAGGTACGTGTCCAACGTACAAAATGTGTGACATTTTTATTTCAACAGTTGGCAATGTAAAAAACAACAAATAGCTTAAATCAAATCACTTTACATGCCGATGCTTTGCCACAGCAGAAATTTTTTGCAAAGTTCCTATATGATTTAGATTTACAAAAGTGTGCGTGGGTTGCGCACATGCCCCTCCCTAAATGCTAAATGGTAATTCAATCACTTTGGATGTGGCAGTTTATTTTGGTGCAAATGATGTAGGCCGAAACGTGTTGCCTTCTCATACGACTTGCCGCCAACGCAAGCGGAAGAGGCAAGCATTCGCTATCGAACTGCCTAAGGATTTTGGTTTATGGCAACGCGCGTCGGCAATCAATTTAGAATCCATCTACAAATATATTTGCAAATGTTGCATCATAATATGTGTTTGTGTGCGTAAATTTGGCTGCGTACATTTTGCTTCTGCTGAAGTGGCAAACATGGGAAATGTTCAATTTGGAGCTGAGTGACAGCGTTTGAAATAATTTCCATTTCATGAAATCAATTGGCATTCACAGTGACATTTTAGATTTGTCCCAATTATTGGTGCATGGAATCAGTCGTTCACACACGGTGATGGGCAGGCATCCTTTCTTTCTTGTTTTTTTGGTCCATAAATGCTGGGTGCAAATTTGACACAGATTTGGAAGCTGAAAAAGTTTTTAGTGGCATTGTGAGTAGAAGTGGAGTTTAATGGGAAAAATTAAATAGAATTATGCTTAATTAAATATGTAGCTTTTCAAAGGATTCACAATTTTCTGAGTCATCGATGTCATTGATTTATTGGAAACATAAAGATACTCTGGGAATATTCATATCTACATACATATATAATTTATTCGCTTATCAAAAATAGAAAAAGCTTAAAAGCCATTGAATTTTTCTGAAATTCGAAAATATCATTGGTGGTATTGATTGGAGCATCGTGAAAGTAATTTCAAGTAGGTATTTTTCATTTCCTTGAACCACTGTGCGCCTTCTTGTGGCATACTTTAGTCACCATTGTGTTGATAGACGTACTTTCACCCATTTGTCAAGCAGGCATATTGATTATGTAAGGCACTAAATGTATTCACCAAACGCCAGCATGCAAATACGAATGTAAGTGTGTGAGTGTGTGCGGGTTTAGTGAATTCGGTTCGGTACCACATTTCAATTAACTCATCAGAGTGCCTGACACACGTCTATTACCAGTTCCTATCCGTTAGAGAGCAGTCATTTTATGCCACATTCACTGTCAAACTGACACTCCTGCTGCTGTTAATGTTACTGCTGTTGTTGTTGTTGTTGTTGCTGTTGTTATTATCACATTTGGCATTTACGGTGCTTATTATGTTGGCAATGAATCACAATGCACGATACAACAACAACTTACACTGAAGAAATTCACAAAGGCACTTGCACACACGCCTAAAAATATGCATATTTGAATGCTGGCTAATATAGGCTGTAGTTATTGTTGTCCTGTAGCTGTTGTCAAACTGGATTAGTACTGAACGTTGCATTTGTGAAATGTCGACAAACGAAAAGCGATTGCTACTGTTATATCACTGCTAATTTGCGCTTGAGGCATTTGAGCAATGCGAAAGCACCTCAACATAAGTTTGTGTGTGTAATATGTGTATGGGCATGGCTGCGTCAGCGCACATGCATGCATTTGATCATAAATCGTAATGAAGATTGCCACACTGATTGCCATTGATGGCTGCGCTGCAATGAATTGAATTGCTAATTTTTTCGAATTTCTACTACGTACTTTCACGCTTTAGCCTCGACACACGTTGCCCACCCAGCAAACATAAAAGTTAAGTATCGAGCAAAGAATGATGAGATAGCAAGTCCCTTTGTACAATTTTATTTGAAAATGTAAAAATTATCGAATCGAAGGTAAAGTGAATTGATTTCCGCATGTCTGTCCATCCGTTTCATGATGCAGTGTGAAAGCGGGCGGAATCGCATAATAACCACGCCCAATCCCATACAAAAGTTATGTTAAAAACTACTAAAACTACGTCAGTCAATACATTGAATCGTGATAATAATACAGCAGGTTTATATTGAAATGGTTGAAAAATTGGGAAATGAGCGTGGCACAACCGACTTTTAGGTCAAGTACCTCCATAACTAGTGAACCAATTTCAATCAAGTTGAAAGTCTATATATGGATAAAGTCGGTGCAGTGCTTTCTTTAGCCCGATATATCCAATATAATTATTTTCGACCTTCCGATTGGATATTTTAATGAAATTGAGAGAACAAGTGAGTTTGGATAAAGTGATCTGATGTGAAAAATATCTGAAATCCGTTCATTTGTTCCCCTATTGTTTCCCTATCACGTACGAAACATAATGAATTTCGTTTGTCTGGAATTATTTCAGACGCCTTTAATTCTTACAAGTTCCAAAAGTATTAGTGTTCGACAGAGATCGAACTTGGGCATTTCTTACTCGGTTATTAGAAATATGAATTATCATGCAGTTATTTTTCAAAATTTTTTATCTGTCTAACTAGTCTCCAATTGAGTTTGAGAATTACAACAGCTTTGTAATTACGTAACCAAACAATATCTGGTGTTTGAGATTATGTTTGGTGTGTAAATTCAAATTTTATAATCAATCGCAAAGTCTAAGTGAATGAAATGTGATTCCCGGGAAACACACGCGAACGCACACATACACACTAAATGTGTGTGTAATTTGATAATGTACTCCTGAAAGCTTACACACATAAACACATATTATAACAAATAATTGAATACAACTTGATTGTATTCATCAGTCTGCTGATTTGATTCAAGCGAAATTCTTCACCAATGCAAACACTTGTCAAATTTGGAGCCAAGTTAAAACGAATTTCAGTATTTTTAATTGGAAGCGTAACATGAATAACTCAGCAATTTGGAATGTGCATTGGTTTAAAGTGCATATGTTAAAGATTCATCAAATATGAGAGCTCTGAGTGACATTAAAACCTTTATTTACCATAATTGTCTTAAATCTATTTAATCTGTATACTAGAAGGTGCATCATCATCATCATCATCGTACGAATACACCAGAGTGGCCAGCAGCGAATTGTCAACAATAACAACATTATTGATTGAGGAGTGATTTGTACAGAGATGCTTGCTTGCCGAGGGAGATACTAGCATACGTTTATCTTTGGTTGATCTGAGCTCTAAAGTGAATTGAAACAACAGCAAAACTTTTGAGGCGAGTTTTTTCGATTCTTCTTCGATTCCAGATCCTATGGCTTAGATGACTAATATTAAAGCTCTACACAAGCATTACGAGTATTTAAGCGAGTGTCAATGTCAGGATTTTATACCCACTTTCTGCCATTCTTTTAACATTCCCTCTCACAACATTTCCATAAGTAAATGCAATAACAAATTTCTGCCATTTTAATTAATTAGCTACATATGGCCTGCAACCATTACACAAAGCTAATTGTGCTTTAGTCAAAGGCACTTACATAGTTACATAGGTGTGTGTGCGTGTGTGCAAGTGTGTCGAGAGAAGTTTATTGAAATGTCTGGGCCAAAACATTTGAATTTGTGTCACGCCTACACATGCAACATGTCATTGTGAATACAACAAAAAATTCTGCAGACATGCTCCCAGCAAGTACATGCAACATCTCGCCTGGTTATGCAGGTATGTGCGACGCAGCAAAACGCTTATTTATTTAATTTTTGTGCGGTTTGTCTTTTTTTTCCTTTTTTTTTTTCTTTGTGTTTATCAGGCATCTCTCACTTGGCGTTTCGCTTAAGTATGTGTGTATGTGTATACATAATTTTTCTTATGCGATTAAGCGTGTCTATGCGCAGATTGTGGATGTTGGCGCAGCGTCGACACGTTGTTTGTTTATTAAGCTTTGCTTATTTTTAATTGGATTACTTTGCAACTAATTACAGTTTTGCTTAAGCAAATCTGTCAAACATCGTGAGAGGTCCTTATCCACTGCGTGCGTGCGTGCGGGTGTGTGTGGGTGTGCGTGGGCGCTGAACAACACGCAAAACTCTCGTACATTTAGGTACAAATCTTAAGCTCACGCATAAATAAATACAAACATATGGCCAGTCGCTTTGAAGATGTTTGAACGCTAATTTGGCGGGCGGGGAAATCATAACACACCAAATGCTTTCAAGGCAGCGTAGAAGGAGAGGAGCGTGTTAGCGCGCTTATGTTTTTGTTTTTATTTGCTTGCTTGTCATAATTTATTAGGGCTTTAATAGTGACTCACCATTTTTTAAATTTCAAATACTAAACTACTTACTTCAAGGATTCATTAAGTCTGGAAAAAATATTTACTCTGTTCAAATTTGTATTTATAATAGTTTCGGTTGTTGAAAGGTGAAAAATTATGAGAAAATTTGAAAATCACATACAAGGGCACCGATATTGATGGCCGATTTGGCATGTACTCTTAACTTTTTCACAAGAGCGACCGCAATTTAGAGATTTAAAGATTGAAGTTTACAAATTCATGAGCATTTTCTGCAATGCATACTCGCCTTGCAGTCGACGTATTTAAGTGTGAAACGCTGGCAGACATTTCAAGCATTTCAAAATAAAAGCAATTATTTCATTGTAATTTTTTCAATTTTGTTCTTTCTGCCAGTAATTGCGTAATTAAGTGTACATAAGAGTACATTCTGCATATTTATAATGCGTACGGTTTCGAATGTCATCTATGTGAATAAGTTCAAAATGCAAATAAATAAGCTTTTTACTCCACTACCAAATATACTTTCGAAAGTTCACAGCCACACACACACACACACACACAAACAGCAGACTTGCCTCCATTTCAACGCTCTGTTATGTCAAATATGTGTTCGCAAAAAGTAAAGAGCGCCGCATTTGTGTTTGTTTGTGTGTGCGTTAAATGTGTCTGTCGTTGAAAACGTTGAAGTTAAATGACAAAACCAGCAATTACGCACTAACTAACTACTCAACGTTGTACTTGAAGCTAATTTTATATCGCTTATATGTGGCACTCAAAAGCACACATCCGAACCATTATATTAAAGTTATGCTGCAAAGGGCACTTTGTCAACCGCGATACCATAATTCAACTATTTTTCATTTGCAACAATGTCAACAACAAAAGTGGAGAGTTTGCAGCGTTTTGCTACAATCGGCACATAATTGAATAAACCGAAAGGCAAAAGTGGCACTGTGTGCCCTTAATGGATGAATATTGGTATTATATATATATATATTCTATTTGAGTATGTTACATTAGATTAATTCCTACAATTATTATTATTTCTTTTATTACCTTGCAATGCTGCATTTATTAAAGAAAAAAAGTAAGATTAAAAAATAACATGAGGTTTAATACTCCTCTATATGTGCCAACTCAGTAAACACAAGCTGTTTTAATTTAAACAACATTTAAATTTTTACAGTTACAAAAACTTTTTGCATTATTTGGCCTTATTTAACGTATATTTAACTTTCTTCAAAGATCTCATAGCAATATTAAAAATTTTTAAAATATCATTCTGAAGTAAAGAAAAATTATTAAAAATATTTTCAATTCACTGGATCTAATTTTTGAAGTTATTGAAAGCTTTTATAAAAACTAAAAAATATGGCTACCTTGGTTAATATAAAAGAATTTACACACCAATTTATTGTTCATTGAAAATTTAAGTTCTGCACTTGGAAATTTTATACTTGTTTGCTTTTAAAGTATTGCCAGCTTTTAAATTTCACATTAAAATGATAATTCAAACCGGCTAATCGACAATTTTTCGCACAAAGGCCTAAAAACGAAATAACTATTGAACTACTGAATACTGCCCATATGCCTATATATACACCTATGCTTTTATCATACTGTACATAATTTTATTTGCAACAAATATTAAAAATTTTCAATGCAATTTTTCGAAAAAAAAAGTTTATTCAATTTATTCATCGAGAAAAGTGTATTCTTCAAAATGCACATATTTCCAACGTTTTCCAAAGTTTTCCAACGTTTTCCCAATTTCATCATTTCATCATTTACTATTCAGCAATTAAATTTTTCCGCTGAACTGCTCTACTGTGCAACGTCACAAACAGTAATTTTCGCAATCTATCCTTCAACTTTCAGCTTTACAATTTCCTCGAACAACCACTATTATGGTGGTAGAAGTGGCGGCAGCAGCATTAAAGCACTTGCAACAAAAACACTAGATCTACTTGTAGACACCCACATATAATTTCTATTACTCTTCTGTATATCTGTATGCTAACGGCAAATTCTCTGCAAAAGGAAGAGAACAGCGCACAACAATGATCATAATTACAACAATGTGAAGACACTTCATCAGCTGCAGCCACTAAGTGAAGCATATTCAACACCACCACTAATAAACAATATTAATGCCAGTCGCCAACCTCGTCATACGCTGCAACCAGCAAACAATCAAACAACTTGCTGCTCCGCGTCATGCGTTCCTAACCCTGAACTCGCGTTCAATGACGAGCAAATCAGTTGCGTGAATACTCGTATTATGCTGCTATTATGCAGAAACATACAAACACACAATCTCTTATGGATATGTGCATACAGCTATAGAATTTACTACACACATACTTATACATACATGTGTGTGTATGTGGCAGCGAATTGTTTGAACGAAATCAATATCCTGCGCGTTTACGTGAGCTTTGCGCACATCGCCTAGCTTGTTGTTCGCAGGCAGGCATAACACGTCACACACACACACACACACACAACCAACCACCCACACACCTCCACCTATGCGCAATAAATAAATGCGCATTTTATACCCCTGCTGATAAGCAGTCGTGAAGTAAACCATCAGTTTAAGCGGAGCAATATATGACGCTATTATGCGCACCGAATTGATGCTATCAGCAACATGCCGCTAATATAATCACATCTACTTTACGCACATGCTTCGGCTTCCACGTCTTGCTGCCGCTGCTGGCCCGCGGCTTAGTGGTGGCATGGGCGCTGCCAAGCGCCAACAATAACAACAGCAACAACGTCTGTTATCAATTTGTCAGATTCTTATGCTTGTGCTTACGTAAGAGTTTTTCCGCTACGCTGTTGTTTTTATTATTTTGGCATTATTTGGCTCCTTACAAACAACTTTTCCACTTGAATCGTTCACATTTCCAATGGACGCTGCAATCGTGTGCTTCTATGAATTCAATTGTAATGGTGAGGGCAAGCGGAATGCAATCGTAAAACTTTTTTAGCAACACAACAGCCTTTGTTTGCATTTCATTAGCTTGGTTTATAACCAACTCGAGCGAAATCCACAAATTCATCCTCGCGCGCGCTGACACGACTAGTTTGTAATGTGGCGGTGGCGCGCAATAAACGGCAGCAATGTTAGGCGCATTCGAATTTTATTTCCTTCATTCGTTTTTCTCCCCGTTTTCTTTATTCATGACCGACAATCTAATTTCATAATCTGATTATAGAGAATAAAAGATAAGTACAAAAATTTTAGTAAGCGTCTGTTGTGGAAAAAATTATACACTGAAATATCGCAGATGTTTTCGCTTCGTTAAGGTAAGGTAACATCGGCCAGAACTTCGGATAATTGTACTTCCGAAACCTTACCAAAATCTATTCACACGACTTCTTTAAGCAAGTCCTAACATACAATGCTGCAATAGTCATGACATTGACTAAGTCACATCGACTGTTTGCTTAGAGGTCCAGATTTCACACACACCGAATTCTGCTTTTGGGCTCATTTGAAAAACAAAGTACTGGCCAATAATCCCAGTACAATGGACAAGCTCAAGGCAAATATTCATGCCGAATTCGTCATTATGTCGGCCGAGGAGCTCGCAAAAGTAATGTTTGATTTTTTTGAAGTTATTCAATGTTTACATGTAGTCATGAAATATAAATCCCACCAGAGTCTAGTATTAGGTTTATTAAAGATAAAGCCGATTAATATTGGAAATACTATATTTTGAAAATTTGAATAATATTGAAACTCTATACGAAGAATGGGTAGAATAAAAATATTAGGAGTGAAATAGAATACAAAGCTTGGCCATTAATCAATAAATCCCGCACAAATACTCCGATTGTTGTCCAGATTTTATAGGGCATAACTAAAATTTTTCTCTTTACAACTCTTCGTATTACATTTCTAACCGATTTTACTCGTTCGATTCTCCATAACTAGTAACAGCCTGGAAGTATAACAATGGTATAAGCTTTTTGAAATGGAAACATAGTGAAAACATTAAAAAGCAAATTAATATAAACTTCTTATAAAAACACATACACAAAAATCCTGCTGATCCCAAAAAGAACAAGCTACCTAGAATAACGGTGACACTATCATAGCTGCAGTCAAACGTTTCCTCTTCGGTGGCAACTGCTGCAAATGAGTTTCTATAAATGGCCCACATAAGAAACTATACAAACATTAGAGTTTTGTCACACTTGTATCGATATTATAAAATTCCATATTGGGAATTTTTGTATTATTGATTGTCCCTGTTGAAAGAAAACTTCAAAAGAAAAGAAAACAAAATTCAAATGAGAATTAGCGTTCAGATTTATTTGCTTCGTTGTTGTTACTGTTGATAGGGATTTGGATAGAATTAATAAATTATAAAAATTATAAAATATTTATCGAAGCATTTATTTTTTGGAAGTGCTTGAAAATTTATCTTGCAAAAGACAAATGAAATACCAACATCTATAAATCAAACGAATAATGTTGTGAAACAGGATATATGCACACATTCACACATTCACGCATTTTCATTCACCAAGTTTAGCGTATATAAATGATCAGAGGTCATAAATTAATTATAATTGTATCTACTGATTTACGTGTGCACTAATACAGGGTGTTTTTTTTTAGTCGTATTGAGTGTAGAATTTTTTAGAGGGATAGCTGTCAAAGTAAACATTACTGTCTGACACTTATCTGCAGAACTTGCACACTAATTAGCATATCTATTAGCCATTTCATTTATTTTTCTATATTTAATTTAAAAGAAACCTTCTATACCTCTAAAAAAAACACCCTTTATATGTGCAAATGATACCCGAATATTTGTCTAAATTCTCGTGTAATGCGCACAAATAATAAAAGCTAAGCCGACAAGTTAGAATGGCTGCCACAGCTCATCAGCTTGCTGTCTGTTTGATAAGGGTGTGGCACATTACCTCCACCTCACCCCTCATTATGGCAAAGCAATACTGTCAATAGCAAATAATATGCCATTCTCAAAGTGTGTGTGTGTGTGTGTGGGAGCGTTATTGTTTTGTCCTCCACGTGCGCTTTATCCTTTGGTTTGGCTTATTTGGTTTGAACGGGAAGGCCTTCATTGTGTTGTCGAGTTTTGGAAAGATGTTCGTAAATAATATTCCGTACTCTCGCCTTACCACAAATAGTGGCTTCAGCTGCTGCGTTGTTGGCGGCAGCCTTAAATGCTGTTGCTGCAGCTAGCGTTTCTGCGGTCGCTGTCTTACACTTTGTCTGCCCTGCGCGGCCGCTTGTCATTTCTGGTGGTTTTACTTAATTTTAATATGATTTCGAACAATTACAAAGTATTGACTCAGGGTTCCTTTAGTAGCCTTTTAGGAGCGTTTAGGAGCATTTGATTTGCTTCTTTTGCCCGTCGTTTTACTTTGATGCTTTGCTTGTGTTTGCTATTAATTATATATGTACAATTACTGTTTTCTGCTTGTATATTCCATTGAACTTAATTGATCTTTCTGAAGATTTGCCAGAAATTATATAATTTTTGAGAAATGTAAGCTGTTTAGGGTCTTTTAATTTGATTTCGATGAATATTCATAGTAGGAAGAAAGAGAATTTTGTGAAAGCCTTTCAAAGTAGAACTAATGAAAGTAGCCTTTGTTCTGGGTCATTTCTGCGGCTTTATAAATCTCTCAAATTTTGTCCATTATTCATTCATATTTACGTCGTAATAATTCTTAAGACACTAAGGAACGGCCGTTCCTCAAATTCCTAGTTTAATATTAGGCGTAAGCGATGGCTTGACTGTCATTACTTATATGTTTAATTTTCAGAACAACACTGATTTCCTTAATTCTATTCTATACTTTCATATATTTTTTTTGATTTGGAATTAATAAGATTAAAATATAAAATAAAAACAAGTCATGAGGGTTGTTTTATGATTTTATAGATTATTGTATGCGTGTATTTATTTCCACCAATAAACTTAAATGTATTGATTCTTATTTTTCGCAAGCAGTGCTGTAGACATATTGGAGCGAGCATTTAAATTTATTGCGTTTACAATCAAACAAAACCATTTTTATATACTCTTGCCACTCCGGGGTATAAAAACACTGCGACTCTACCATTGAAAAGCAGAAAGAAAGGCAAAAATAAAAAATTCATTCCACACATATTTGCTAAGCTCTCGGTTTATATGTTTCGTTTAGAAGGAAAAATAAAAACCGAATTCGTTCAGCGAAACCATGAATTTTTCGTTCACTTCCAAAGGTTGTTTTATGAATAAATTGTTCTTGTTTTTTTTGTTCTTTTTTTGTTTGTTATTGCATTTACTGTTTGGTGCTAGCAAAGCATAAAGTTTCCTTAATTTATTCATGTGTACGTAGACACATGCACATTCGTATGTGTTAGAGCTTGACTTCTTTGTGTGTGTGTTAGTTGGGCCTTTTTCTTGCTGCTTACTTTGTTGCTTAATGCTTAAACTGATTACAAGCTATTATTTTGAAAGTAGATATAATTTAGACACATTTATCTCACACATAAACATCGCTTCAAATTTATTTCGTATCTAAAGCGTTAAAGTAATTGCTTAACTAATAGCGAGGGGTGCGACTGCAAAGTAATATGTGGGGCTTATTCTTTAACATTGTTGGAAGCACCCAAATATGGGGGAAATGTTGCATATATGGGGGAAGTAAACGCACCTCATTATAAAAAAAGATACTTTTTCTTTGCATTGTATATAAGCATAGAGAGTTATTTTGATGCTTAAATTGTTAGGACTGCTTTCGGATGTAGATATACATCAACTGTACTGGATTGACCTTGGTCCATCAAATATATAAGTTATTGTTGTCATTTCCAGCTAGAATCTGTCCAGTCGGACATTCAAAATAATATCATAGTCCGAAAATTTATTTTGAGAAATTTTTTTTTTAAAGCCGAGTTAATCAAATATGCCACACCTTCCAATTTTATCTCAAACAACACTGATTTCACTTCGGGCCGAAAAAATTGTTTATTGAGAGACCACCAATGGTTTTTTGAACTTCTTATATTTGTGAAATAATATTTTCATGGAAAATAATTTCATTCTATCTTAATTTATTTTTCATAGATATACTAAAGTGTATAACTAATATACTAAAGTAAATATTCATATTCATACATAATACAAGTCGTATCTCTCAAATATATCGCTTTTTGGAGTACCGACAGCGAATGAAATGTTATGTGACGTATACGCCTCATTATCTACTAGGTAAAGTGAAGCCTTGTGGCTAGAAAATAACGGTACATATTTGGAAAAGATGTAACTGTTTTGTAAAATAAAAAAATTCTGCAAAAGGTCAAATCTATTTTTCCTTAATACATAACTAGCTTTTTCCTACAGGGCTGTAAGCTACAGGGCGGTAAGAGAAAAATTTGCTCTTGTTTATATATTCAATGTTTTGCTGTTTGCATGTGCTTTATGCAGCTAATATGTAGCAGGGTGTGTGCAGATTAGGCTACGGGCAACACCTTTTGTTTTATATTCAAAACAATAGAGTAAGTCGACTGGCTGTACAAAGCACTGAAGTACAATAGATCCACATAAGTTCTCCTCTCTTCCTCACGGCATTTGTTTCCATTTACAGCCATTATTTTGTGTAACTTTCGCTAACTTGTTATTAAACGTTTGTAGGTGGATGCATGCATACTCGTAGGCGCCTATTTCAGCTTTGCATTAGTGTACTTTATTACCTCTTCCTGCCCGCTGCAAGTTGCTGTAGCCGCACACATAGATATAAATAAATGAATCCGTTCGCACGATTACAGTGTTGCCGATGAAAGCAGTGGATTTTGCTTTATCTAGCAGCAACGATTGTCTACTTAGCAGTGAGATATATAGCTGTCATTTTATAATATGCTCTTTGCAGTGCTGCTCGACCTCACTACCTTACCCCTTTCGGCTGTGACTGGGATGCGCTCTACTCCAACTGATTTCAGTATTTACACCCTGTGTGTGTATGCTTATGTTTTCGTTTGCGTTTAGCTTAATTTTGCGTAATTTATATTTTATGCCTTTAAGTATCTTTCCAACAAGATGTTACATGATTTATTGTTGGCTTTGTTATTGCGTTTACTGCTGTTGCCTTAGTCGTTTTTATTCATGCCTACTCAAGCATTCGTGTACATACATTGTTATTGTTAGAAGTCTTGTTGTTTGCCTGTTATTGCCAGTAAGTAAATCTATGCAAGAAAGAGAAGGCGGCAAATATGACAAAGTAGATATAATCAAATTAAATTTACTTGCTTGACGCTTCTTTGCTCCTCGAGTTAAATGAGCTTACAATTTGCCTGTCTTTCCCTTTGGCAGCTATGCATGTATTTGTATGTATGTATTTGTGTGTGTGGTGAGGGTGACCCTATTCGGCAGTACATAGAGTTGTTTGTTTACTCCATTAATTTTAAGAGCCCCAAGCAGAGTCCAACGTGGCAAGTTTACCTGGAGGCATTAACCGAAATTAGTTGCAATGGACAAGCGTTTAATTTAATGAAGCCATTGTCATAAACTTTAAATACGAAATCGAAACCGAAAGTTCCAGCTTTTACTGATGGAAGCTGTGCAATTAATAAATTTGCTTAAGAAGTTGACTTCTAAATACCTATTTGAGTATAACGTAAATTAGTTAAGAACTTACTTTTGGGTCAAATGATAAATTTAAATCAGCAATCAAGAAAAACTGAAGCTGTCGAAAGCTTATAATACCGTTTTTGTTTGAGTTTAGCCAATATTTTCGAGTGTTTTATTTAAATGAACACTCAATTATTTAATTATTATATTTTTAAATTTTGAAAAGTGATTTCATTTAAACTAAATTGTAGAAGTATTTGTAGCTTAAGTTATTAGTGGCTTTCCCATCAAGGCCATGTTGACCTTTGCACGGGTCTGAATAAAAATGATCGTGGGTGGTCCCTATTTGATTAATCTCAGTTAGTTTAATATTAGCCTTATCGTGAAGTATGTTCCCAAAAATTATAACGAACCTCTTTTCATACAAAACCGTTTCATAATTTGTCTCTATGACTCATTTAATAGACATTTATGATACATTCTCGATTTATATGAAAAGGTTAGGCTAGACTACTTGACAAAAAATGTCTCTTTTGAAATATTTACAAACATCTCATTATGCTAAACATATCCTATATCTATGTAATTGAAAAAAGGGAGGGCATTTAAAGCAAAGGAAGAGAAAGGCTGAATAAGTTTCGATCGTAATAAACTTGACTAACTAATTTTTAATATAACTCAATTTAATTTACTTCCATTATTTCTTTTTAAATCAAATTATTTGTTTTTATTTAATTTAATTTTAAACTAAAATTTTTCTTTTAATTTAAATTTTACTTTTTAACTTTAATTTTAATCTTAATTAATTTTAATCTTAATTACTTTTGATCTTAATTAGTTTTGATTTTAGTATTGTTTCCATCCCTCTCGGCCATATCGGTAATTATATCATAATATATAATAGTAGCGCCAGCTAATGAATTATTGTGTTACGTATACGCCCCACCCTCCACAAGGTAAAGTGAAGTATTTTTTAAATAGTATAAGCCTCTCATATTGCAAATCAAAAACATTACTCTAAGCTGAAAAATAACCCGTTTTTAATTTCCTCCCAGGGTTTGATAGTTAATTAATTGTTTCGCTTTGCTTTTTCATTTCAGAAATCAGCAAAGGCAATTCAACCGAAGGCAACAAATGCTTCCTGCATTGATTTTTTCACTGCAATCGTTAAAGTGATGACTTGAATAAAACAACAAAAATAACTGGCAAATTACTCGCTCGATTCTGTTTATGTGTAACAGGCAGCATGTTTACGTAATGTGTGAAAGTGTAAAGCTTCTACGAACGAAAGGGCGAACGAAAGCAACCACAAAGCCAACTGACGCCGCCGGCGCACAGCGTTGATTGTGAAGAGCAAAATTTCAAGCAATCGAAGAAAAAATATATAAAATAAGTGCATATAAAGGAACGTAGTTGCCGAGGCCAAAGCCAGTGGACTTGTGTGGCTGTGTGTGGGAAGAAAGCCGGAAGCACTTGAAGTCATCTGAAAAAAAAACGTACGCAACTCGTAAACTACAACAACATTAACACTAACAACAGATAAGGAAATATAAAGGCAAAAGCATAAATTACGGCGACTTCAAGAACAAGGCTGCAGCGCAATCAATTGTTGTAGTGAAATAGCGGTGTGTCTATATTGCAGTTGCTGTGGCTGATGTTGACAGTGACAGTGAATAAGAAAGACGTACAAATAAAGTGGCATACATAAAGTAGAAAGCACAATAAAGTGAATATAAAACATTTAATAACTACAACAAACAACAACAAACGAGCGTTGGTGTTATGCTGACAGCAAAAGAAATTAACACAAACTACTAAGCAAATCAAGTGAGGCAGCGGCAGTGAGGGTTACACGACAACGAACATTTAGTGTGTGGAGGAGTTTAGTAGGCGCAGCTGAGACGCCAAGCCGTCTCCGCATAAGGCGAGTACATTATATTCTCTGACACTTGGACGTTATAACGCGCGTTTGTCAAATGAATCAATTTACATGCTGAAAATGTCGCTCCACGAAGTGTAAAACAGCAAAATAAAAGCGAAAACGCACCGAAAGAAGAACGACATAAAACTGCCAACGTTGTCGAAGCTCGCTCGCTCTTATAGGTCACTTGCAAATGCCTACCAGCAGGAATAGCAGATTTTGATTATCAACCTAATTTGGACAACAGGCAGACACAACGTGCATGACGTAAATGTGATTAGACTTGAGAGCACTGAATGGTCGTCGGCAAAGGGGCGGCATAAAAGAAAGTAACAAAGGCTATTGAGCCCAGAAACGATGGTGATCACGATTAGTAATCTGACAGTATAAATCGACTGAAAGCACGCAGACAACAAAGAAGTAGCGGCATTTGAAGGAATAAATGACAAAAAATTAAACAAAAAGTTCGAATCTGTCACTGAGTGCAAGCAAACGGAGTGGGAAAGTATTGTTGATGATTACTTTACAGATTCAGCCGACGTCTATGTACTTACACAAACAAGTGTTGGAAAAAAAAGAGTCCATGTTATTAATGCATAATTGTAGACTATGAGAGAAAGACACAAAAATAAATAAATTCATAAAAAACAGTATAGTATTTCCCTACACTTGAGGAAATTAAACGCATCTTAGTGAAAAACGCAAGCGATTCATTTGCATAGCATACATATAGGAGCCGAAGGCATAAAACGGCATGTTCAGTAACCCAAGCACATGCTGACGCTACACGCTTACTAACGACTGCATACTTCCAGGCGCACATACATGCACTTACACAGCTAGCGACACAAGTATAGAACACAAAATATTAGCAACAACAACATAATGCGTCAACATTCAACCGTCCTCCTTTTAGTGCCCATCGCACTCCTCCTATTGGCAAACTTTCGCCTTGGTCTCACCTGCCCCGCCGAAGTGTGCGTTTGCAAGTGGAAGGGCGGCAAGCAGACAGTGGAGTGCGGTGGCCAGCAGCTATCAAATATACCCGAAGGCATGGATCCGGGCACACAAGTGCTGAACTTCTCGGGCAATAGTCTACAAGTGCTGCAGAGCGAACGTTTCCTACGCATGGATTTGCTGAATCTACAGAAAATCTTTCTATCGCGCAATCAGCTGATACGCATACACGAGAAAGCCTTTCGTGGTTTGACCAATCTCGTGGAGTTAGACTTGTCTGATAACTCCCTGCAAAATGTACCCACCGAGACGTTTCAAGACTACAGTTCACTGATGCGTCTCTCACTTAGCGGCAATCCCATACGCGAATTGAAAACGTCGGCCTTCCGACATCTTTCGTTTCTCACAACCCTCGAGCTGAGCAACTGCCAGATTGAGCGCATCGAGAATGAGGCCTTCATTGGCATGGACAATCTGGAGTGGTTGCGTTTAGATGGCAATCGCATCGGTTTCATACAAGGTCAGCACATACTGCCCAAATCGCTGCACGGCATCAGTTTGCAGAGCAATCGCTGGATGTGCGACTGCCGTTTGTTGGACCTGCATTTGTGGCTTAACAACTACGTGACGCCGCAGGTCGAGGAACCCAAGTGTGTTGAGCCGCCGCGACTGAAAGGGCAAGCAATCAAGACACTGAAAAAAGAAGAGCTCGCTTGTCTTCCAGAGGTCGCGCCCTCATCTACGTACACAGAAATCTCGCAAGGCCGCAATATGTCGATAATGTGCGTGGTGCGTGCCATACCTGAGCCGCAAGTACTGTGGCTCTTTAATGGTCAAGTGATGACTAACGACAGCCTCATTGAAAATCTACATATGTACTATTATATTGATGAGACCGCCAGCGCGGAGGAGAAGCGCAGTGAGATTTTCATCTATAATGTAGGACCCGAGGATAATGGCACCTTCTCGTGTGTGGGGAAGAACGTTGCAGGCATAACATTCAGCAACTACACGTTGCGCGTGATCATCAAAGAACCACCAGTGGTGAATGAGGTGTCCTTTCCTCGCGACTACATGAACTATATAATCGCCAGCAGCACGGGCGCCGGTGTTATATTTGTCGTGCTACTTTGTACGATAGTGATTAAGTGTAAACAGCGACAGCCCAACAAGCGCAAGAAGTGTGCCAATGGCGGCTCAGTTACCAATGTGGTTGGCGGTAGCGCTCATGCCACAGACAGCAGTGGTAACGAGACGGGTTTGATGAAATGCTCGTCTATACTGAACGACGGCGACTCACTGAACGGCGGTGCAGGGCTTTTGATGGCTGAGGGCATGACGCCAACTAAATTGTGTAAAGAGAATGGCGGTGTCATTATGGGCGGCCAAATGAAACAGAATTTACTGCTATACGCCCCCGCGCACTATCAGCAGCAAACGCCCACCTCGGCGGCGGTAATTGGTGATGGCAGCCAAACGCTGCAATTGAGCGTAAGTATGGCCACTGCGAGCGGTACGCCGCCACCAATGCTAGTTGGCAATGCTGTAAGCTACTGTTCACCGCCTTCGTCATTGCGCAATTATCCGGAGAAAAATCCAGATTTAGTTAATGACGCCGAGAGCGTTAATCATGGCAAGCTGAAAACAGCGGCGTCTTTAGACGCGGACTACGACGCGGCCAGCGACTGCTCGGGACCGTGCAGCATACAGGGTATGTCGACGACGCCAGTGCAATTCGACAACTGCTACCAGCTGGCGCCACAGTATGGCTCTCAGATTATAAGGCCAGCAAACATGCAGCTGAATTCTGCTGCAGCATCGCGCTTTGCCGCGATGACAACATTACCGCGTGGTATGCAATTGAAAACCGTAATGAACAGTTTGAGCGCTGCTCCTGCGCCACAACACCAAGTGGACGTGCATTTAAATCCCGTGTGCTTTTTGGGTCAGGACAGCTTTGCTTATGACTATAGTAACGCGCACTTGCAACAGTCGGCGCCTGCACCACCTTCCCATCACCACCTACAGCTACAGCCACAACATTCATTGGGCGCCGATCCCTCACACACACAACACATGCAACAGCAAAACTTTTACCGCACTCTACCACACAACCGTGCACATAAGCAGCAGCAATTTGCCGCGTCCGCTGCGAATCCAGGCATGCGTTATAGCCTAGAGGCGGAGTTCTCGCAGCGGTCCGGCACACCAACCTACGAAAAGTATATGCCCAATATGCGCTTCACTGCAGAGGGCTATCCACAAGCCCAACAGCAACACATAGTGCAGTACCCTTCGCCGCCAGAGGGCTACAAGAGCAGCCAAAGTCCTGCACCCAGCCTGCACGAGGGTTGTGCGGTAAGCGGCGCGAGCGGTGTCGCATCCACAATTTCAAATGCCACATTTCAACAGTGGCCACCGTGTTTGCCCGGCTATCATGTACAGGCCATACGCTATCCACCGACCATTGTCGGCGTATTAAGCCCACAAGCACATATGCAACAACAACAACAACAACAACAACAGCAACATTTGTTGCAACAGCAACAGCAACAGCAACAAAAGTCGTTGTCAACGATTGTTCAAACACCAAATGGACCAACAAATCAAACACAAGTGCCCACAATAACAACAACAGCGGTCACGGCTATGGCCACAGCGAGCACTAGCACGGGCGGTTCGACGTCCGCATCAGTGGGAAAGCGTTGTGTAGCCGCTCAAGTCGACGCCTCCACCATACCCGAATGCGATGAGAACGACGTTTCACCCACCACATCGACAGCCGCCAGCAGCAGTAATGACGGCAGCAGCAGCAGCGCCACCACAGTAACCATATCTGCAAGCAATACGACGGCAACAACGGCGGCCACAGCGACTGCAACCGAAGAATCCTCAAAGCTGCGGCATTTAAACGGGCCCTTGGCGGATAGTCCAGACGAAGGCTATGTGGGCGATTCGCACGAAGGCTCTGATATTTGACGTCGTGGCGCCAATGGCGGCTACGCGAACCCGCATGGCAAAGCGGGAGGCAGTGGTTGTACTGCGGTCAAAATGGACGATTCGGTGGCATTGTAGAATGGCTATTTTTGTAAGCAAATACTATATGAGTAGCTATATGCGAACATTCAGACACATCAACATAAATGTGTTCATAAACATACACACATCCGTACATGCTCCTTTCAGCTTCATACAAATTAATTTGGCGCGAATTTAAAGTAGTCCGGGACAAAGCCCTCTTTTAGTGTTAAGTTATATTCAAATGTCCACCCTAATTAAATAGAACTTGCGGGATTGTTTAGATCTGTTTCTAGGATTCTTGAATCTACTCCCCAAATAGGGTATCTAACTTCAAAAGCGGCATAAAATTCAAAGGCAGAAGTTAACCACCACTCTGTTACTAAACCTTCTTCCTACTAGCTTAGATGTAAAACTGCTAAATAAGAAAAAAATTTCGAACAAATTATTCCTTAGCAAAGTTTCTCTTCACCACGAAATCATCCATCCACTTTTACCAATAACTTGAAATATCTATATATTTTTTCTTTTGCTACGTCACTCTTACTGACTTCCTCTCCCAAACGCAGCATTCTTGGTAACCAGTCAAGCGTTAAATTAAACGACAGCTTAATATTTTTTCCATTTCGATACCTAACGTAAGCTCTCGTTATGTCCGTATGCCATTTGTCCTCCCAGTAAGCTGGACGCTGGACGCTTCCCATGGCAATAAAAGCTTTTATTGATTTCAATTAGTATCTACAGGTTCCACATCGTCAGTTATAAGACAATTAAGGTAACCAAAAAGAACCAAATTTTTTACATTTATTTCGAGAGAATTTATTTGCGTTTTAAATTAGTAAGCAAGAGCTGAAACACACATTCTTGTAATGGTTTAGTTTTACTAAGAAATAATTTCATGCAACAGACACATTTGTTTTCATTGGTTTTTATCTCAACTTTTCCTGCAAATTCATGTTCGGAATTTTTCATTTACAATTTATTTTGAAATTATTGTAATTGAAATCTGGTGGCAGCTTTGTACAAAATAAATTTTTGACAGTTATTTTGAAATTTGGTGGTCTTTCATAACAAACCAGCTTTCTTTTATAAGAAATATATACATAATTCATTTTTTTATTTCAATCAGGTGGCAATTTTGCAAAATAAGAATTTCGTAATAAATCTCTCAAAACTTAAAAGTCACTTGTTATACGAACGATTAAATTTATTTTCTTTCAAGCGATGTATTTTGAATAATTTTAGTCAAAATTAGATAGCAACCTCGCAAAATAATTATTCGATAAAAAAGTTTTTAAAATATTTCATTATATACGCGAAAAGTAAAGCGTCATTGAATTTTTGTGTTATTTTCGAAATTATGTGGCAACTCTTAAATTTCAGTTCAAAAAAGTCCTTACTTGTTGCTGAACATATAAATTCGCTGTAATTTTATTAATAATAGCGTGAGAGAGAGAGTAATAGCGTGTAAGTTTTTATGGCAACCGCCTCTTATTTGTGAAGCTCGTCCATTTCTTTCTTTCACTTTCACCATCAAGCATATTTTAATTATTTCCGAGTTACTTATTCGCCACCAGTTCAAATTACATTATCTTCCAAAGATTTCGACCTACTATTAATCTTTGCGTTTCCCGGTTAACACTCTTCATAGCTTCTGGCCTAACCAGAGTCGTGTAAAGCAATGATTCCCTCAATTCTGGCCACCCTATTCATTTTTTCGAAACAAACAATAAAAATTTTTTTTTATAAAAAGCGCAAACACCAAGGAAGAATGTAAGGAAAACAAAAGGAAATTTCTTTAAATCATTTCTTTTTTTATTCTTAATGAAAACAAAAGATTTTGTTTCTCAACTTTCCTTTATACTCTCCTATTTTCTAGTATTTATGTATCACGTGCCTTACATCCAGTTTCCATTCATATTAGCTTCACATCTCACTCTTGCTTGCCATTCAGCCATTTACATTTCAACTTGACTTTTTTGATTTATTTGGCATACGATTTTATTCCGGTTGATGTAATTGAAAAAGTTTTCATTTAATTTAACTTCGTCCCATTCTTATAGGTCCTGCACCCAACTCACTATGAATAGCTTAAGGTGCGCCAATAGATGGCTTTGTTGCTGTGGCGGTTTTATTGGCGTATAAACTCAGCGATATAACGGCGAACTAGGCGACGACGCAGATAAAATTTCATTCAAACAGGCAAACCATTCAAACCATAAGACTTTGGTATTCGGGGCAACTTCTAAACAATTGATTTGTAGGCCAACTGTGCTTTTGTTTGGGGAGATTCTGAGCGGTGATGGCTTGAAGTGCCTGAAACTCTTCAATGCTAGGCGCTTTTAGGGCATCAATCTGGAACGTAGAGTGCAGAGTGTCTCGCATTTGGAGACAACAACAACTCTTAGCTTCACGTTCTTGTACAAAGTGAACACAAAAGAGAGGGAGAGAGGAAAAGCGCAGTAGATCAGACAGTAGGTGAAGTTAGACAAAGTATTTTACATTTTTAAGCAACAAAAGTATTCTTTATGATTTCATATGTGTGACAATCCTCGTGTAATCTTACTGACGACAGCGAAGCACAGGTGGAAAACAGGTCATGTCTATACGAGAGCGTGTATTTGAAGTGTGCATACTGCAGTTTGCTTTCCGACACCCATATGTCTGGCACAATTCTGTGAAAACAATAAAAATAAATATGTGCACAACGAGAAATTGCCGTTATAAGAACACTCTAGCAATCGGTGTTGAGTGTTTTCTACTTACTTTCTTTGGCAGGCTGTGATTATGAGAAACGCGCAGAGAAATCAAATTAAAAGTGACGACTTTGTATACACAACAGAGGCGCCCTGTTGTATGCAGACTTGTTTTAATGTATATTTATATACGTGTGTTATTTTTAGAAAATAACCAATGCTCGCAGGCATCACGCTCTCACTTGTGAACTGCATGTGCACACTTTGCTTGCCAACCGATTTATTAATACTCATACGACGTGTATAGCAGCGCTGCAACTTTGGCACGAGCGCCACTTTTCTTATGCCAGTTAACTGTAAGGCATTCTATTTTCGCAAATACCGCTACAAGAAGCAGAATAAAATCTCAATAAGCGAAAAATGCGAAAATGGATTTCTAGCATGCCACGCAGCATCCTTTGTATTTGTAAAGAAACACGTCTCGCAAGCAATTCAAATGCTGGAAATAACTAAAGTTATAGAAATTTCATGAAACGACGGAATGTCTATTTCACATGAACTAGTTAAAATGAATATTTCTCTAGAAATTCACTAACGACATGTTTTTGGAATTGCAGCATAGCATTGCAACGTCTCTTGCTTAATAAATTATTGACTACTGAAGCAACATCGTTATAAACTAATTTGTCTCTCATTGAAATTCTTGACTGAATTGCACACTCACGCGTGTACAGGGTGCGACTCCTCACTGAACCAAGGTTTGCTGCCAAACACTCTAATTTTTAAATAACCCCACAAAAGTAAATCGGAGACGTCAGTTAGCGGCAGTGGCAGAAAATATTTCTCACGTAATTTAGAGGAATGCTGCAGAGTTGACAGTCCTCGGCCTGATACAAATCTGCGTCCGATCCACTTGTGTGACCCGACTGTTGTGGTCAAATTGAAAATTTGGAGAAATTTGGAAATTTCCACTTTTTGGAGTTCAAATTGCATGTCGTGAATGCCGAATGGGTTTTCAGTTTCCGAAATATGATCCATCGTCTATTAATGCAATCAGCTAATTCGTGTATCTTGGTTCTTCGCGTGCAACGAAATTCGACAACCAACTCAATCGGTCAGTAAGTAAGCAAGTGGCATTCTACCAGACTGTAAAGAAAGATCCTTAAAGATCAAAACACAAGTTAAGTGTTTATTGATGTTTGAACAAATTGCCACAATAAATTGAATTTTAATGCAGCCAACTTTAAACCGAAGCTCCTCAATTCCAGGCAAACTGTAAAGTAGCTTGTGTGTATGTACAAGGTGTGTCTGTATATGTGGCTGAATCTGTTGTAATTCCCAATTGGACTAATTACTGTGAAATGCCAGAAATATTTTAGGAAATTCCCCACGAAGCAGAAACATTGTTATTATATATAATTTGAATTTAGTTGCAATTAGCGTGCTTACCTTCGGCTACCAAGCAACGAGCTGCACTTCACCTGAAAAATATTTCATGATAATGAAGCTAAAATGAAAATGAAATGAAGAGAATTGAAACAAATATAATTCTTAAATGATTGCGCATAAGTAAACACATTTCGGGCGAAATTGAACAGTGAAAACAAAAAATACAAGCTATCATTGTCTTAGCATAAGAAGAAGCAGTGTCGAAATAATGAACATAGCTGCAAAGGTATATATATATCTCACACACTCCCACATACATATATGCAGACAAACACAAACACATAAATCTCCTTTAAATTGCTAGCGAGAGTTTTCTGTCCGAATTTAAGCCGATAAGTCACTGGCATACGCTATATGTGTCTGCGGCAATGAATATAATAAATTTTGAGTTATTTGCCTTCATAAACACGAGTATTAAAATAATTTAATTATTACTGAATTTTCTTGCTATTGTTGCATTGTCATTAATCTTCACATTGCAGACCAGAAAGTAATTTTAATGCAGCTACCATGGCTGCATTTGTATATTTTTACAAATAAACACATACACGCACACAATGACATGTGCGCGCACACACAAGCAAATATAGCAATGTGTAGCGTGCAAGTTTGGTGTCAATGCAGTTAAATAAATAATTTGTTGAACAATTGTAAATACCAAATGTAATCACTCATAGGTTTTATTAGAGTTTATTAAGAAACAAATAGCAACAAATAGCAAACAAAAGCAACAAAATAGAGTTTTAAGTCAGTACAAGTGTTAAATTAGTGAGACAACAAAATCTTAGACATAAATTGTATACTGACGCGCAAGCGCATATGTATGTATGTACAAAAATGTTGTTTGTGTAAAACTTTGATTTGAAATTGTGAATTCATTGGATTGGCATTTATTGTAAAACATATAAGATTATTAAAACCGGAATTGAATGTAGCAAAGCTAAGAACACGTGAGATATATATTTTAAATTTTAAGGCGTCGGGAGACGCAAGCAATAAGTTAATTATTTCATTAGATGTTATTGTTTTAATAAACTAAAAAATTTAACATTAATTTAGCTTGTATATTGTTTAAGAAATATATATATGTGCTTTGTATTAAACTTAAATATTTCTAATACTGCATATGGGAATATGACTACCTTTCACTTGAAACATGGTCGTTGTTCGTTAATTACGTTTCCCAAGTTCTAAATTAATATTAAATGCACAAAATGTTGTTATACTACACAGATGCAAAGATTCGACGAAATTCGTATAAACGTTCAAAAAAGTTTCCACTTATGTAAATATATCAGTATTCCTGCAGTCTACTGCTAATTTTTTCACTTCTAATTTTTGTTTTAATATTCATAAACCCAAAATTCTAATTTGCACACTATGTTACTCATACGCCCTGTTACACATACTAATTATAATAATAATAATAAATTGCAGGTGGTTGACTTCGAATGCAAATATCCTCACTAAATTTTATTTATTTTACTAAATTTTAAGGAGGTGTAAGTAGAGAGTATTGTAACTAGCAGGAGAAATAAAAAAACAAATATAATGGTTAAAATACTAGTTAAAATAACAGTTAATAGACAGAAATATAAGGACAGTGGTTTGAGCTAAAAAAAACATTAGAATTTGCATAGCCAAATGAGCATTAATACTTTTTTTTAAGTCGGCAGATGTATACGTATACGTCAAACAAAATTTAATTAAAAGAAACCACAAGCAGAAAAGCTGCTGCAAAAGATTTTATTAACAAAAATAAAAATTTTGTGTAAAGAAAGACGGCATAAAATTATAAGAGAAAAAGAAAGGACACATGTTTATTTATATCGAAGCAAAATTCATGTCGAAAATGTAAAAATAACTGCAAAAAAAATTAAGATGAGGCACCATATTAGTATATCTACAAAAGAAGTTAAGAATTACTTAATTTAGACTAAGCAAAAGTAGAAAAAATGCAAAGTTAATCATTCGAAAAATGCATAAACAAATTGAGTTTGAATGAAAACAAAATTAAATTAAGTAAAAATGTAGTAAGTCTCACTTAAACTATAGTTTAGCATTTCAAAATGATTAAGTTAAACATAAGAAAGTAAAAAGTCGTAGATATATATATATATATATAAAATAACAAAACAAAAAAACAAAAAAATAATACTAATTACGAGACAACTGATAACCGTAAATGAGCGGTAATTGCAAATGACTACAAGTATACTTTAACATATGAGAATGATAGTGCTGTAAGACTAAACAGAAATCTTATATATTTAAATGAATAATTAAGCGTAGTTATTTTTATTTAGCATGCATTGCAGAAAACAAAATACATAGAAAATAAATGAAATATTATAAATCACAATACAAGAGCAAAAGAGAAATAGCTGTAAAGTGTCAAATAACACCGAACCCATCACCACTTTGGCACAAATACATACGCAAAAGGATACACACCTCACCTGCCCACATACACACACACACACACAGACTCACACACACACATACGCACATATAGAACACAAACGCAATTTATTAATGAAGAAAAACACAATCAGAAAACATACAACAAAAAATTGAATTAAGAGAAAACATAAAAAATTAAGTTAAGTGAATGAAAGCAAAATTAAAGTGTGGGCATGTCGAAAAAAGGACGAGTAAATAAAATTTAATGAAATTAAAATACTTTTGTGCATGAGCGTATTTATTTCTGAGGATTTGCAATATTTCCGCAGCTTGGACACAATTAAGGCATGCTAGGCTGTTGCCGACCTGTACGCGAAACAGCAATGCTTAGCAAATAAACGCGCTTATTTGCTCTGCCAACGACGAAGGGTTCAGGTTGTGCTTTTCTGCGTAAAATGCTCATGAAGCGTTTGCAGCTTTCAAGTAGGCCTCGAACGAGTCTTCGTGCGAGCGGCAACGTTACCGCTGAGCAGAAAAAAGGTAAGCACTTCTGCGTAATTGCCCTTATATATTTAATGTATTATTTGAGTACAGCATTACTTTTGCCAAATTATTTCGACCAAGTAAGATCCTACGTAAATAATTCCTAACACAATTAGTCGGGTAAGTTGTGTAATAGAAATATTTGATGTTGATTTCCTCCACTCTTGTTAGCATGTGTTATATACAACACAACTGACGACTATACTACAGTCTACTATACTGACAGTTAGAAAAACCGGGTAAACGCAGTTGTTTCAAACATGTATGTTATTAAAGTTTTGAGTTTAATGACACTGAACCGATTTTATCTAAATGTAACTATCGTTACTTCTAAATTTATAGTTTTGCATAAATATTTATTTAACGTTTTTCTAAATTATAATTAAAATGTCTTAAATAAATATACGTTAACTTGTATTGTATCCATTCATTGACACATTAAAGCCATTTGCACTTCCTATATACATATAAAAGCACGTATATGTATGTATTTTTAGCTACAAATCAATTTGCATTTTTATTAAAGATTAGGAAGAAAGATAAAAGGGCACTTAAGGGTAAGTTAGGAGAGAGTGTATGTATATAATCATTGAAATTGCGTTTTAATAGAAAGAGACATTCAGATATACCTACGTATTTTTATTTATATATATATGGGAGGTATGGGGGAAAATTTGCTTATTGTAAGTAGTTTTTTGTTGCTGAAAAAAATATCTTAAGCCGATTCCCAACACCTTGCTTAAACGTTATGAGACTTTGCTTACTAAACATTTTTTTCTAAGTATTATCAAATGGGCTGCAAACGGAAACGTAAAGTTCATTGACGAGGTATATGGATAAGTGGAAAATTCGATTATGTAGGTGGCTCCGTCCACCCTCTGGTGTGAGTTCATATCTCCTAAATTAATTTAGCTTTATACTGTACTCACCGGAAAATTAGTGAGTTTGAAGGATATCTCCACATCTTCTTCAATTTATTTCAGTGAGACTCCGCAAAGGCAAATTTAAAGCGTTTTGGTCATATTTCAGCTTGATTGTGACCGCCTTGTTTGGAAAAACAAGAAATCCTTCCGGATGTGACCGATACAAATGATCAATGTATAATGTATCAATATATAAAAACAGGTTGTTCGCATGCTGCTCTTTATTCACCAGATGTGTATTTTGAGTATGAGGACAAGTACGATCAGATGTTTAGAATAATGAAAAATAGTGATGTGTAAATGTAGCTCAGAATAATGGAAACTGATTTCCTCCTTTTATTTAGCCTCCTTAGTGCACTTTTATCTTGTGTGTGTAAATTCGTAGACTGCGCTGTAGTGAAAGGAATAGAAATTCTAGGAAAATAAAACTAATAACTAATAATAATAATTATAATAAACTAACAACTAAACTTTAAGCTGATTTTGGGTCCATTTAGGTCACTCCGTAATTCTCAATCAAACCAAAAATGTTTGGATGAATATATTTATATTTATATATAAATATATATATATATAAATATATATATATATTGTTTGATTTTACAAATCAAACCAAAAATTTTTGAATGAATATATTTATATTTATATATATATATATATATATATATATAATTTTTGGTTTGATTTGTTGATATATATATATATAAGTCATTTCGTTTTTTTTGGGGAACATGAAAGACAGTTTTCGTATAATGCCTTTCAAATGGCCATAAACAGTTGAATTCGACAAATTTAACCTCTCACCGATCTCTCGTGTGGTGATTCGCCGATTTGCATCAACTAATGCCTTTATCGCATCGACCGGCCTTCCAGACCGTGGTGCATCTTCGACATCAAAATTGCCGGATCGAAATTTTGCAAACCAGTTCTGGCACTGGCGTACTGTTAACACGCCTTCTCCATACACATCCGTCAATTTTTTTCTCGCTTGGACAGCATTTTTACCTTTTCTGAAGTTAAAAAGTAAAATATGACGAAAATGCTGCTTATTGCTCTCCATATTTAAAAAGGCACCAACCAAAAACTACTGGGTAGAATTAATAGAACTTTTTCACACACAAGCCTTGCAATATCAGCTCTCATGACATATAATGGTTATGGGGCTTAAGTGTGAAGTTAGTTTCGAAAAAACGTAATTAAGTCCTCTGGCGGGAAAAAACGAAATGACTTTCCGAACAACCCAATAAAAGTAAATATATATTTAAAAACTTCGAAAACACGCAATTGTGCGCAATTGTGCGCAAGTGAATATTCTATACACATGCATATTAAATTCATACAATCTTCAAGCTTTATGAGTACATTATAAACAAACAAGAGCAAGAACAAAACTCTATTGAAATTCATCTCATTGCTATGCAAACAGCAAGAAAGCACATTGGATTATGTGTTCGATTTTTAATTGTATCACAGGCCTATGAATTGTCAAAGGAAATACTGGAAACAAAGGGCACAGCTCTTGCCCGATTCACTTAAAATGAGGCAAATGAAATGAGTTGACTTTTGAACGAATGCATGAGACAATGATGGCGTTGATGGCGTTGATAGCACTGATTTTGATTCGGACATGCCAGCGAGCGTGAAATTATGTAATATCAGCTGTTGAGCGAGGCAAAGTCAACGCCAGTAACTCTAACGGAGAGTGATAACAATAAAACGTGAGGTACTCAAAAGCAACTGAGCCAGCCAAGGGTGAGTAACTGCCATGGTCGATCAAAATGACCCAGAGGCAAAGGACAATAAAGCGGATGTTGGTACCAAAAAAGAAAAAAAGGAAAATTAAAACAACAAAATGAATTTAAAGTGAGTGGAGGGTATCTCGCTGTGCAGATTGAAATGAATTTTAAAATTAAATGCGTATAATTTTAAAGAGATCAAATGCAATTAGGTTAATTGAATTGTTTGTCGAACGCAATTGATAGTATTCAACTGGGCAAGTGCGGCCATTTCCTAGTAAAGTATTGACTGTAGTTAACATACATGTGTCAGTGTTAAAAAAGTAGACTCATAGAACAAGTCGTCTCATATTAATAAAAGTAAGTATGCGTTAGACTATTGGGAATGAGAACCTAGCTCTAAGGACCTTTTGAGTGTAAATAAAATCCTTGGTGGGTTAACATACAAACTTTTTATACTTAATGCTGTTTTTGTACAAACCCCTCATTTTCCAAGCTCAGTTTTGATGGGAAATAGAATTATGCTGAATTACGAAAAAATTGACGTAGGTATAATATTTCTAAGCTCAAATTATAAATACGAATTTTTCCAGTTTTTAATGAGTGCCGTACCTAAAGGTTAACGAGTGATAAATTTGGACCGTTTCCACCTGCTTTGGTATAAAGTTTCAAGATACTAAATAAAATAGCGTTACATAAGTTTATTAGGACATTTAACTTATTGCCCAAGAAATTGATTATAAAGTCAAAAGAATGACTTGATTTCAGCACATTCCGCTAAAACTAATATTTATGTTTCATTATTTCAAAAGTGGTGTCGGATTTTGACAAATTTCATTCTTGCTCGTTCGAGAGCAAAACATTGTGACTCTTTCATGGGCAGTACAAATACTGAGTGCTCTAGACGCTCAACTAGGTCTAGGTGCAGCTTAGCGCGTAACTGATCTGATAAGATTTTCTGCAAGGTTGATCGAATATACTAGAGCATATCCTTTGTAGTTCGCCGAGAAGTATTCTAAAACAGTCAGCGGTGGATATGTGTATCACTTTTATATACATATAATTGTATATGTTTTCTCATTACTACTTATTTCATTTATTTATTTTCTACCAAAATATAAACTTACTTATTTCCATTGGTCCCACCTCCTTTTTTCATAAGTATTTCTTTCAATTTTTTCTTGCCACTTGACGCAAGAAAATAAAAATTACTTAATTTTTCTTGTTCTCATTGTAGATTGCGTAATTAAAATTGCAATCGGAGCTTAATTAAAGTGTTAAGAATAGTTAATGAGGGTAGATTTTTATTTAACACCGAGAAATATAAGTTTACTAAATTAATCTTGAAAAGGGTTTGAAGCTCTTTTTTTTTTGCATTGGTATTTGTAACTAAAATTCTGACTTAAATTGGTGAAACAATACTCTTTAGGAAAAAATTGCCTTTCCTCACATTAAGCACAATTTGAAGAGAAGGAAAGTGATGGCAAAGTTGCGTAAGTTGAGTTTCGAATTGCGTTCGAATCCCAGGCATTCTCCGGATCTGGCCACTGGCTACTGCTCTCATGGCTCACAAGAGTACTCAATGGAAGGAAATTTAGCGATAATGAAAGGTGAGCTCCAAGAGACCCATTTTAAGGCAATATACAAATAATACTGCAGAAATTGTATCGAAAAGTTGAATCTTTGAATTTGAAGCTCACTGTAATCGATGAATTGCTCTCGATGATAGTAGTTTAGTTTTCCATTAAAACTTCTCAATACAGCTTTTAAATATGTAAAACGTGTATTAAAGCTTGCGCATTGTCCCATTTTAACTGAGCGCAAATTTCGAAAGCTTACATTCTCCTTGTTATGTGCATATGTATGATTTTTACTTGAGTTCTCTTACATTCAAGTTGTCGGCAATTTTTCATCAGCTCCGCCGCTACGCAAGTACGTTGCCTTTGATCAATTGTTGTTGTTGCTTACGTTCTACACTTGCTTATTAATTGTTGCAATTAATATTGCACCAAATGCGTTGTATTTAATTGTTATTGTTGTTTTTATTATTGCCCTGCTACGCAGGCCATATCATAGAGGGCTTATACTGCCTCTCTTGCTCCACTTTCTCCTCTATTACGGTCATTTTCATTATGCGCTGGTGTACACTTCCTTCCCACTGCCTTTGATCCGGAACAACTTGCCCCGCGGTAAGAGTGATGGCGGTGCACTCAAGACCCCCCTCTCTCTGCTATTATATTTGTATTTTTAATTGTAGTCCTGCTCACTCTTGCATTAAGTGGACATTATTCCGTTGCCCAGGCGAATTGCGTTTGAGGAAAAATTCAATTAAGCGCACTCCAAGCGTCTCATACCGGCGAAGGTTGTTGTTGGCGTTGGTGATGTTTTTATGCTCGTCCAGCGTACCTTTGCAGCTCATAGTGCGCCCTCTCGTCGTCTTCGCCGACACACTAAAACTTTCGCAGCACTTCAACTTCAATTTGCACTTGTCTCCCGACTCAAGTACACAGATTTCCATCTTTTTTGTTTTTCTTGCCTTGTTCTTCATTGCCAGCTTTATATAACTTATCTGTCGTGCAATAAGTTTATGTGTAAGTTTGTATGTGTGCGTGTATATATGTACAGCCCACAACGTGGTAGCTGCGTTTGTGTTAATGCTTGTCATGTTGCTTAAATAGTTTTTTACTTGCCTTTCCACTCTTCCTTCGATTTTCTTATTATTCCTGCGCTGCTGTGTTGTTGTTGCTGTTGTTATTACTCTGCCATTAAATGCTGCATTTGCCATTGTTGGCTATGTAACAGCAGAAAATTAATCTGTTGCAATAAATTTGCCACTCTTACATGTTATTTTTTGCCTTCGCCTTTCACCCGCTGCGCTGTTGTGTCTTATTTAGCTTATCCACCCCCAAGGTATGCGTGGTTGTTGCTGTTGCTTCTAAGCCTTAGAGTGTTGTAATTAACTGAAATCCTTTTCATGTTTATTACGCATATTTATTACACCAATTTAGGTAATTGTGTGAAATTTCAATTTACGCGCACTCCTTCCACGCTCCGCGCGAGCTACTCGGCGAGTATGCCATCCACTTCCTGTGTATGGTGCGCTAGCACTCCTCAAAATCTCTTCAAATTATTCAAGCGCTTCACGCGTGCAGCGGGATTTCTATTAGTAATGGAAGAAAAATTTGCAAAATTTTAGATTTGAGCGCGCGCTCAAATGTGGCGCTCAGGACTAATGTCTTGCGATTTGATTTCGCGACCACCTAAGCACTTCGTATGGCAGCGGTGGTATATTTTAATTCATTTACGTTCACTACACCAGCTACGAGCTAGCTCACGGCTTATTGCTTAACCACAAGGCAGTTGAGTGGAGCGTGGAGGTAATCCCTCGTATGAGTTGTAAATAAATAGGTTGATCAGTCACGACTTAGCTGTGGTTGCCGGTTATCACGAAAATTTTCGGCTGCCTATTGTAAACAAAGATATAATGTTCATCAATATTAGAAGAGCGGCTTGGGACGCTTTCAAAGAGTAGAATTTTAAATCATTTGGTCGCAATACTTTGCAGTAATAAAATAATAATCGATTATATATAAAGAAAGTCTGCTACCATCAAAATTTTTTCGTCTCTCTGAACTCTCTGAAACTGATTCTCCTATGATCTCGGGACTGTTTCTATTTCTTTCACACAAACGTTTTCCTCACTTATTAATTATTGGTATAACTCCGATCGTTTGCGCAGCCCTTTAACAGCATCAATTCGCAAGGCCGAGTCGACATCGGCGAGACGGCAGAATAAGCGCTTACCGAATATGGCCTTCGAAAGATCTTATGTAGCGTCAAACGTTTTCTGTTTTAAATAGCTTTATTGCATTGACTTTTAAATAATAATTGCATATAATGGCGTACCTCAAAAGAGTCACTAAACTGCCACTCTTCGACTCGCATATGCCAGACCGAGTTACAGCCGTTTTGCTCGAGAGTATAGCCAACGACTAACTTATTTTTACCAAATCCTTTAGGTCCAATATCCAAGCTGAGATGTAAAAATATGTAATAAATTGTGTGGTCTTGTGTCTAAGTGTCTTCAATTGGTACATATAGAGTTGTTGTGTTCGGTTGCCTTTCATTGTTCCAAGGCTGAGTGAAATACTTATTAGTGAACCCTATTCGGCCTCTGGAACTGCGAGAATCGTCCAATAACATGCCTCTCTCATTAGCTTCCGGAGCTAACTAGACATTCTCTTCGGTGAACCAGCAGTTTAGGCTACAGAACTTTAATTTTGAATTAATTTTTCAATACTTCCCAGCTCTATTCGGGCAGATGTCTATTTAATTTTTGTCAAACAAAGAAAAACCCTATATGGATAATACAAAAAGTACGACTTAAATCAGAACAGCAGCATTGTAAAAGTTTTCACTGCAAAGCCTACTCATTTCTATTTCACAGTTATTGTGTAAACAAAGTTGTGCTCACAATCGAAATGCAAAATGAATAAATAACAATAAAAGCAAATTTTGGGTCAGTTGAGTGAATCGAAGCAGAGCAATACGAAACCGAGCAAAACAAAGTAAAAATGAGAAAACAACAATAATAAACAAAAAAAAAACGTTGCGCAACACAACTTTCACTCTTACCACTTGCGCCATTCAATAGAAAATAGCTTAAATAAACTTAAATTCACTTCATTCCAGTGAATTTGCATCCTTCTATCGCCAGCACTTCGACTGTGTTTATGGTAAGTGTGTCAAGCTGATTCTATGGCGCTCTCTCCCCTTCCTTGCTTGCTGACCGTGCTTATTTATTTACGGCTCAGCAAAAATTTGAATTTTTTCTGTTTATTTCGCACAATATATTCTCATTTGGCATTGTCCGGCCAAAGAGACTGGTAAGTTAGCGACAGCTTTGTTTGAAAAATCCCAATTGCTTTCGTTTATTTTGTTAGCTTTGAGTGATGTAGCAGCTATTCAGCGCTTTGCTGCAATACAGTCGAAAATGTTTTATAAACGATTTTTGAAGAATTGTTTGGACACGTGTTCACCATCTCCCTTTCATTATTTGACTACTCGTAAAGTGGCATTTTTATGTCTGAAACTCAAGACTGTTGTTATTGGTCCTATCTGAACACTTCACTTCAACTGATTTCCCGTAAAACCCAACCAAATCGCTTTTTTAGGTTAAGAGCATTTGGTACATATTTTATTATTTGCGAATGCTAAATCAATTTGGTTATATTTTTTTAATTTTTCAACCCATAATAAAATATATTAACCGTGTTCATATATAAACCGAGATTCCCATCTCTCTAATTCAAAAAAATTGATTGTTCTCCCAATTTTCAAATCATTTCTGAATGTCTGGTAAATTTCTTCGGTTAGGAATAAGTTGATGGTTGGTTAGAGTAAAATCTTTGTGTAATTGTTACTCGGCTCCTTGGTACTTTAAGGAAATTGGTATTGCGGCTGTGAATAGATTTCAACCCAATTTGGTCCGTAAAATTGTGATAGCCTCCCTGCAGCTATTTAAAAATAGAGTACAAATTAGATCGGAAACACGCTACCCATCAATATAACATTATTTCCATTGGCAACAGTTTACATTCCTTTACGAAAGCATACCTCAAATTTCAACAAAGATTTCTAAATACAAATAATCACAAATAGCTCCTCTAACCCACGTATAGCGTATTCGGGGGTCTCCGCCAGAACTCAGCCCTTCCTTAATTGTGTGCCTGAATACACTTACATTCATTCCTCATTTCTCTAAAACGTTCACTTCAGTCGGTTCTAAGTGCATCTATCTAGATTAAAAATTTTTGTTATCAAAAATGCAGCGCTGAGAATTGATACCTGGATACAAGTTGTCGCCAGAGTTTGAAATAATTGCGGCACTGCAGCACTACAATGGTGGAATCTTGGTGGAAGAAAATATAAGTGTGTTAGTACCGTTAACTATGTGAAAACTGTAAATATTTTAGACTCCATACAAAAATTTGCAAAACCTCAAATAAATGCACAGGTTTATAAGGTCAATTATGAGGTACCCACCAAACCACCTTTATGCTTGTGTAGGTACATATGCATCTTCATGCATAGTAGAGCATATTATATGGAAATTCTAGCGAAACAAAGCAAGTGAGCAAATAAGAAATCAGCGCAGAAAATAAAGAAAACAAAGTTGCAATGTTAAAATGCGGGAATGTTGCAAATGTTGATAAACTGTTCCGAATGCATTTTTTGCCGTTTTCAAGCGTGCGAATTTCACTTTGGCAACGCTTCAATGAATTAGCATATGCGCACACACACATAACCGAAAATCAAGAGAAGCTCTTTTTCGCTGTTTCCTAAAATACACACACACACGCTGAATACATATATATTTATGTGTGTGTGTGTGTATTTTGTAACATTTTCACACTTACGATCATTTCTGTTATGCCAAAAGCTCGTTGCTAAAGAATGCAAATATTCCCATATGCACACATGTACACATGCACCCATTTGCATACAACCGTTACAATGTGTGCGCGAACAGCTCGAATTTTTTTTGAAAAGCAAAAATGGATTATTATGTAAATTTGCCATGGAAAGCGAAGCATATTGTTTTACATTGTATAAAAACGGTTAAGTCAGAAGTAAAATAAACTAGCTGGTTTAAAAAGGATATAGAAGGAATACAAAGTAAGTTATAAAGAGGGAAAATATATCAATGCAACTAAATTTCCATAGCGAAATGCTTCAATGCTGCGCTTCGCAATCAAGCTTTAGAACTGTATTTTAGGTTGGTTGACGAATTCTGTCTAATAAAGTGCATGCAGCAGGGCCAAAAGCACACAAACACATACAAAACTCAGTCACATCGTTGTTTCTTCTTTGAAACATTGCCGGGGAATAATTTGATTGTATTTTCGAAGACATGTCAGTGCAAACCAGGCTTTCAATGTGGAATTTTACATTCATGTTGAAGTTAAAGCGCTTGTGACTTCTCTGAAGTTTTGACCGAATTTTTTGCTTAATTGTGGAATACTTATGAATTTATTTGCCTGCAGCTTGTTGATGGATAGTAAGTCTTATTACATTTAAATCAAAGGATTTCATTCAGAGAAGATCTTACTCTCATATATTAAGGCTAGCACGGTATATATAATATTACTTCGAAGCATAATTAAAGAAATAAGACATATTTGATTTGTTGAGCAATTTGAGAAAGAACCAATTTATATAATAATTATTTATAGTACTTAATTTATGATTTATTTTATATAAAAAAATTTACAATGACCATCAGTCGGGTGTTATTGCTATCAGTTAGCCGTATTAGTCAACTAAACAGAGCTTATTCTTCGGCCTGCATATTTATTTGTTCCTAATGTTTCATTATAAAACAGAAAACAATTGTTGGAAATACTAAAGCTGAGCTAGGAATCATCACTACATAGAGTTAGCAAGATAATGATATTGCAATCGTCAAAATACTTTGAATGTGGTATACGATGTATGAAGAATCAAGTGGATTGAGTATAAAATTGATATAACGATCTTCGTAGAATCTCAAGTCAAAGAACGATGTAACTCTTAACACCGTGAATAACATGAAAAGGTTTTCGATTCACGAATGTGTTGTCCTTGAAAGATTAGTACAAGAGAACATTACGCTTTTGAATAGCTCTCTTTCTCTCATTCTCTCTAATGTGCTGCAATCTAATCCGCATTCAACGGGGATAACTGTTTAAGAAAAGTTGAAAGGATATTCAAATACTTCACATAAAATTAGAAAAGTATACGTTAAATTCATAAGTACTTAAATTCTATAGAGCCATAATTAATCAACCTTTTCCCTCCCTTTCATCGCTTTCTTTCAATGCTTTTCCATACAAATATGCAATTCAAAATTTCACTAAGATTATAACTAAGGCTTATTCACTAATGCCAACAACAAAAAAGAAAAAAAAAAATAGAAATGACGAATTATTCAGAATGCACTCCCTAAATGTGTGCAGACCTACAGGCTTTCCACTTCAATTTCTCGCTGTCAAGACGAGTTTGGACCGTATGTACGCAGATGTGTACATTGAGGCTCATATATGGTGTGGGAATTCAAGGGAGTAAATGCCGTAGCGGAAATGGATAACAGTAGCTCGACAATGGAGCGAAACACACCCACTGCTGTCTGATTGCTCGTGCATAAAGTACGCCTGAAATTTACATATGTTTTTGTAGATATATATATCGTACAAGCGGTCAATGCAAAAGGATTCTAAAAGCACTCACGGAATTCATGTACGCAGTCTAAATTCACAAACATATTCTAGGGATGATAGAAAAACACACGTAACTGTAGTTTTATTGAACTGGAAATGTATGGGTGCACTTAGATGACCAGCACGAGTTCAACAATTTTTTTTTTGGTGAAAGCCTCACAGTTAGAAAAACACTGTGCTGCATTTAGGACTTTGGTGGCCAATTTAATTGCAGTTGCTATTTTTTGGAGCTGCTACCACTACGTTTTGTAACTGCTTCAACATACACGCACCGCAAACGGTTAAACTTTTACAACAACACCTATCCATCAGAACATAAATGGGTGTGTAAGGAGTATGCTTCGGTTTTTTCTATTGAAATACGTTTGTTTATACCTTTGTATTATTTATCGTCAGACTCTTTGCGAATGCCATCTTCAAACATATGAAACATGTTTCAAACAAGAAACATAATTCTATTGGAAAAAGCGTTGAAATTTGCTTTGAATGGTAAATGCCGTAAAAAAGAATGCAAAAAAGAGCTATTTTCAGTTCTTGGTTGTTTTACTTACTTTAAACTTTTTAAACGCATTATCTCCACACCTAACTCCACTTCTACATACATTCAATGCCAACTTTCTGCAAATCCTAATGCTGCACAAAAGCCAAATTCCGTGACAAATGCATATACATGAACACTTGTGTATGAATACGCATCTGAGCGTGTATGGGTGAGCGTGTTGCGGTGCATGGGGGTGTATATGAGCAATGGGTCGTCGTTAACAGTTAAGCTTTATTTATTTGCAACCATAAATAATCCTTAACGAATGAAAATTTTCACCAACACCACCCATTGTCACACCGTCCGTTTGTCCATCGGTGGAGCGAAATGTTGATGTTGAAAATGAAGAAAAGTCCACAGATGAAAGGAGCATAAAGTTGATTAGTGGTGTTGCTGTCAAATTAGAAAAAAAAATAAATAAGAGAAAATAGACGACTTGCCTAGCTTAGCTTAGCTGTTGACGGCGCAATTGCCAGGCGCATGTGTGTTTGTATGTGTGTGCGTGTATGATTGTAATTTTGTGTAAATATATGCCGTTCGAGTGAATTCGAGCTTAGCTTTGTTCGGCTTGACTTTAAGCTTTGGCATGGTCTCATTGCGAAATGCCGCTTTTTTTCAGCTCTTTGTTTTGGTGATTCTGCTGCTCACAGGGAAATTTATTACGAACAAGAAGAGTCAGAATTTAACATGGGTTAGAACACCTAGGTGCACTCAGAAATGCTTTATGTCACCGAAAGCTTTACAGAACGTGCAGTACTTGAGCTGAATAATTTTTTGATACGTGCCCCTAGTAAAAACAATTTTATTCTGTTTTAAATTAAACCTTCTATATCATCTCCCAAATGGGCTTATCGTGAGTTCATGCAAGCCTTACAATTATTAATCAAAATTTTCTATAAGTTTTCGTTCCTTCAGTGTGTATCTTTCTCTGCACTACAAAACATTTCGCTGTGTTGATAATAGATTGTCGGAAAAAGTTGAAAGTCTACTGTGAGTTGCATAAAAAAAATAATAATAATAAAGGTAAAAGCCGAAATATTAAAAAAATTTGGAAATGGGTATCTAAAGGGTAAAGAAATGTTTTGGTCAATTTTCTGTTTCAAATTTACCAAAACTCGTACATCCTAACCAATACATAGGAGATTAAAGAAATTTAGAGGACAGAAACTATCATTTCTGGTATATAGGAAGTGGAAATTTTCATTTTAGGTATTATGAGAGGTATTCTATTATTGGTTCCAAGTGCCATTGTGCTCAAGAAAACATATACAATTAATGTCACTAAAATACTTGACATATATCGATATGCATGGTGTAAAATAAAGCGCCGCAATGGAAATAATTGTATCTAGCTAATCTATCTAGTATCTAGTATAATCAAGCTCGAAAAAATATGAACCGAGTACGATCATTTATAGAATAAGGTTGCCATCTCGATTTTTACTATAATTATCGCTCGCACGGACAATCAGACAACCCGAAAGCAATTCGACTGGCCATTCTGGTAATTTTAATTTGTTTTTAGCTATCTTATTATACCACAAAAAACCGTTAGGGAAGATTTACTGTCATGGCCCGTACAATACGTTAAAAGGGTATAAAAACCGTAATAGACTTTATTTTAATATCATTCTCTAAACTAAAAATTTAATTGGCTTCAGTGGCATCCTAAATGTTTAAAAGATAATTTAAATGGAAACTTAAGGCATTATCACAACACGTGGGCATATTTTTGTGTTGACAATGCTTTCGTAAATGACAAACCGTCTAGAAATTGAATAAGAAAAACATTTGCAAAGAGTATATAAAACAAATTATCATAACAAGTTTTGATGTTTTGAAAACAAGAAATGCTTTGTGCCATAAAATTAATTTACATACCTGAGAAATCATTTGCTTATTAAATATTGTAGCACATAAATTAGCACTTATCTTGCATGTAGTTAGTGACACAATCGAGCGTACATTAAATTTCCGGCAGGAAGCAATAAAAACAGATATGAAACAAAGTTTTTACCTATCAGCACATCCAAATGTCCTACTACACTTAAGATAGGTATTCATATGTGCTTACTCAAATGGCTGTGATAAAAATATATGTGTGTGTGTGTGTTGCTTCAGCACCACATAGAACACACAGACACACGCACAAATGCACTCCAGACAAACCGTAATCAATTTGAATGTAAAAAGGTCTTAAATTAAATATGCAACTTCATAGCCTTACCTAACGGAACATATGTACAACAACTCCACTTAGTGCATATCAAATGAGTGTGAGCGTCGTCCTCACTGACACCTTACCCCACATACTGATGTGTTGTCGCCAAATTCTTTGCTTCTACAAATAACCCTGACCAGTTAAAAACTATAAAAACAAATAAGCAGCAAATAAGTGACACGTATACAAAATGAGCAAAATAGCGTTCACACACATACTAACATGAAGGCACACACGCGCGCCTGTTGTGGCCTGCAGCCGAGAGGTTGCCAAGTGTGGTTGGGAATATTTTAATAAAAACCTCCAGCCTCAGCTGTGGTCAGTAAGCGTGGAGGGTGTTCAGGGCAGGCTGCTGTTGGCGGCCGTGGACCCTCGTTAAGTTTAACGACTTGCTCATCCCCATATGGTGCGAGCAGCAGCAAGTGACCAAATGGTGCCCGAAGTGAGTAGGAGTTGCTTGGTTCGAGGACCAGGTGATATCTTGGCCGTTGGCTGTAAAGGTGTACAAAATATACCATCCACTCACCATGTTACACGAACTTTTCACGTTTATTTATTTGAACAAAAAGCGCTTGCATAATTGTTGGCAGTTTGATAGCGGGGTCGCTCAAATGGGTTGGCTGGTTAAAATTGGGATAAACATTTTGGTTCAACTTTTTTTTTTTTTTTTTTTTTTTTTTGTAGTTAGTCAAATCGCATGCTAATGTTTAGTGTATTGAAATGTTTGTCAAATTGTCGCAAGTATAAGAGTATAAGACTAGGTGTTTAAGTATAAGTATAAGTATAAGGTGTTTAAGTATAAGACTACGGCTTGGACTAAACATGTTGAAGAGTCTTTAAGCGATCTTAAAAATTATATCGAATATAAAAGAGTAGCAAAATATCACATTTATAATAAACATCCCTCTACAGATTAGTTTATTCTTATTTATTGGTAGTAATAGGTAGAAAATTGTAGTAATCTCGCGTAAAGCATTCCAAAATATAGACGGACCCTAACACTAGCAAAAGCACCAACTTACTTCTGCTTGCAACGTGACGCGCTGAAATGCACCACCCATTAACCTACACCCTCAGCTTTAGCACAGCGATAAAAATATACTCGCAATATTAAAGAAAATATGTAAACTACGGGCTGGGCTCAATATGAGCGCATTCACATTATGTACGAGCATAATGATATACACAGTGGTGGGCATACATTTTGGCAATCACATCTTCACTTACCAGCAAATCCGACGCAATTCATCGTGTTTATTTGTGTGTATAAGTTTATGTGCTTGCAGGTTAAAATGGTTAAATGATAAGCATTTGGGTTATGCGTACAACAACTACAAATATTACAGGCAAGGACTGCGAGCTCGCATGGCACAAAACCGTACGCCACTGCGTATGAGTGACTAAAAAATGTTCGGTTAAAAGTTGTTTTTTTTCTTTTTTGTTTTTGTTGTTGTTGCGGCAAATGTTTTTGTTTTTTGGTCGCGACCTACCATGTTTCTGCCGGCATACACTTTTTAAATTATACCCTTTAGCGCATATATATACTAATATACTACATATCGTTACTTGCCATTTTTTATTTTTATTTTTTGGGCATGAAAGCAAATAAACCTGAAAAGGGCAATAATTGCACATATTATTTAAATTCAAATGCAATGCGGTGGAAGCAAAAATATATAAAGTTGATATGAAAAAGGGCGCATGGAGGGCCGTCAAGAGTAGCAACCTCACATTCCAGTGCGTTATGGGCGCGTTAATTATATTGGCATTTTCTGTGTGCGCTTGCAATGGCAGTTTTACCAACATTTGCCTTTTGAAGCGAAAATGTGCGGTTTGTTAAGCAATCAACGTAATTACCCTATGTTGTTGTTGTCATTATTTATTTGTATTTGCTTTTATTTTTTCCCATAGCAAACTCATAGGCGCAGTTACATTTCACTTTATTAGTACGTCTGGTCTGATTTTTGTTTGCAGCCATTTTTGTTAGATTATAATTTTACAATAAAAATTCGATTCAGTTAAAAAAAAATTTTTTTTTGGGTTCTTTTATTTTTTGTGTTTGCTAATTTTGCTAATTCTTCTCAAAATGTCACTTAAAATAACTGAATTTAAAATAAAGAAAAATTTCTGCCTCAGACTGTCTTCGAGTACCACTAAGATCACGACAAAATACTTTGCTGTATGCTTAATACCTGGGAGAGGACTTCAAAGCGACTTTATTTGTGGTAACGAGAAACTCATACTTTCTCGAAATTCACTACCAGGGTCCAGCGAACAGTTTGATGATACTTCCGTCTCTCGGTTAACACATTCCTTACACTGAATTCGAAGCAGCCGAAGCGACCGCCATCAGGTCACAGATTTTGAAGTGTTCGTCGGTTTTATAACGATATTTTAAAACCTATAGAACCTATGTTTGAACAAAAGAACACGACGAGGGACGACACTGGTTTCATTTGAGATTAATGAAACATTGTTAAAGAAGAGATATTAATCGTAAGCGCTATCTTCAACCAAATTGTCAGCTTCGAAGTATGATGAGTGGCTACTCGAAGGATAAAGACCACATGATCAAAGGTTTCTTTAGAATCTTTAGAAGTTTAGAAGTTTGGAGAAGGTCTTTAGAGAATCTTAAACACGAATAAGTTCGAAAACTTCGAAAAACTTACTTCCTTATTCACCATGCAAGATTTTTTCAAGCTTCAGTCTCGGTAAGACACTCAAATTCTTATGGTGGAGTTACATTTACTTCAGTTTAATACTTTGAAATGTGAAATGGGAAATGGAAGGCACCAATTGTTTTGAACTCAAATAAGAAACAAAATTGCCAAAGTAAACCACAACACATGTGTTTTGTGTTAGGCTAAAATACTTGCAAACACTTGCAAATAACAATGAAAACGTATTCAACTGCGTATTTGTGAACATAAATATGTTTATAAATATGCATTCACCTTTTCACCAACATATAAGCATATAAATAAAACGTTGAGCAGCTTCGAAGCAATTCATAAATTTCCATTTTCTTTCTCACTACCGGGGACTCCCCCCTGTGTGTCGTCAGACACACACTCCCATACACACATATGCATGATAAAGTCAGCATGCAAGTTTTTCCTGCCTTTATATTAGCCTTCATTTCTCTAACACGCTTCTGATACCTAACAATAGCAATACAGTTGCCTACATTTTTTCCGGCACGACAAAAAGTCTCCTTCATTGCTGCTAGTTTGGTTACTGTGGTCGTAAGGTTACCTTTCGGTGAAGGTAATTTCGGTGAGAAGCTGATGGTGGACGACGCCAATGGTGGTGTTGGAAAATCACTTTATATGTTAATTTATACAAAAACTATCTCGCCTTTTAGTCGGCAAGAGTGATTCTTTATGGCTGTAAATCAAGGCAATACTACACAATGAAGGCACCACCGACCGACGTACACACAAACACACGCACAGCGTTGTGGCAATATGAGGGACATATGTAGCCAGGCAGACAAAAAGTGCCAAGCAAATAAACAAACAAGCCAACTGGTGCAGTGAGAAAGGGAGAACAACGATTAAACGGACATACACATACATATATGAGTGAACGGTAAATATGTATGTATGTGCGAATGTGTATACATGTTTGGATATTAAGTTAGTTGGTGTTTTTTGCTTCCGGCTGTACAAGCACATTCATTTGCGCTAAAACAGCTTACATGCAGTTGATAAACAATTGCAAATGAGTGTACGCGCATGTGTGTGTGTGTGTGCGTAAAAGCATATATACCCATGTAACTTTCGTGCGCCCTCAGTAGTTAGACAATGAAAAATGTTGCTGCGATCCTTCAACTTCAGCTTTGCAATGATGGAAGGACATCCGGACGGACCTAGTGAGCAGCTCAACGCTCAAACGAAAGAATATCTACGTTATTGTATGTGTGTGTGCGTATCTGTTTGCCTGCTACAATGGACAATTGTCTAAAGGAAATACAAAAGGATAAGTGTAGACACAGACTAGGGCAGAGAGCGCAAGTGTGAAATGCCACAAAAAACACATAAAATACAAAAGCAAATGGCGAAAGGCGAAAAGAAAACAACAACAATGATGCTGCGAGGCTGTTGACAGCCTCATACTGCAGCAAGACACAAAATGCATTTAAACAACAACAAACATCCAGTTTTATGCAAATATGCTGGTGTTGTGTGTGCGTACACACTTTAATGAAATGTCAGTCTTGGACCAACAACGAAAACAACAACAACACTTGCATAAACTAAATGTCTTATAAAACCACAAACGCAGTCGTGCAGAGCTGCTGCTGAGAAAGCAAATACGCAACAAAATAGAGTTTATGCAAAATACCAAAAGCTCTGAAATAATCTCAAACTTTATCGTGTTGAGAGCAAAACACAAATAATAGTAATTACTTGCTTATTTATTCAGAGTGTTCTGTGAAGTGGCTGGAAGCGACAAGTATGCAGTTTTGGATATGCGCACTGTCTTCGGATATTCGATTTTCGCAACGCCCCAATGAATTCTGCAATAATACGGGGTGCGCCATATTTGGCTAGATGAATGGTACACGGGCTCTCCGCCAGGCGAAGCAACCCCTTGCATAGGATCTGTTACTTTCTCTGCCGGCCATCTGATTGCCCAAACACAAGCACGAATTGTCGATACTGAGCCGTGTCTGGCGCTGTTCTAATGTAAGAAAAATGAAAATTTCAGTCAGCTGGTCAAATTAGACTGCTTATATTTTGGAATACGTTTTGAAAAATTTTCATGAGTGCACAACGAATTGCCTCTCCATCAAGCATGTTCTCATAACTGTAGCCTCAGCGATCTTCAGATCCCTAAAGAATGCGCGTTGATAAGAAAATTTGCAAAAAAATTGAGGTAATCACCGATATTCAGACCTCTCTTCAAGCAAAAGCACATCATACTGCAAAAGTCTTCAAATTATAATGAATAAAAAAATTAATCGATGGTGTTGTAAAAATGTGTATTCTTTAAAGCGATGCGAACTTTTCAGCCCATTTGGCAAGTGCTTAGAAATTCAACTCTAGTAGGGTGAAAATCGGTAAGGTACTCCCGAAGTGTGGAGTCTCAGTTATCTTAACAGAGTAATAGTTGCTCATAAAGGTTCACAATAATTTACACGCTAAGCTATAGCTAAGTTAGCTTTTCGCCAAATTTGAGTTCTTTTAATTTTTCCTAATTCCTAAAACTATTCCAGGGAACTGGGGGTATTAAAAGCCATAGCTTCCGAAGCCTACATAAAGTGAACGTGAGGGGAAATAATCTGAAAAATGATAATAATGCTTTTTATTTAAAACGTGAAATGATACATTTTGATATTATTTTTTCAAGAGTTCAGTAACGGGTTCGCTTGTTTCAATAAATTAATTAAACTTTTTCAAGAAGCGTGGACTTCAGATGACTTACCTTTGGATTACAAATGGGCGTAAGTCTAAAGTGTAGAAGTTGATTCTATTATGATCAAATTAGTCTCACGCTTAGAGTAGATCTGAATTGATACTCTTTAAAACATAAATAAATAAAAGCCTCAATATTGTTCATCGGCTTTCTGTTGAAGTCTGTACTAAGAGATCGGCCTTGACTTCTAAGAGCAAGGAATCACATAATTGAACCGCACTATTTTCCTAAACGTTTGCTTACAACTCACTCGCTTCAAGTCACGAATGCAGAAATACAGTAAATCTTTATCTGCCCATAAAATGACGTTAAACAAACTAGGGTTTTTAGAATTTCTTGTTTCCTCTTTTTTCAGAACTACCTAATAGAGATGAGATGCGATGAGTTCACTAAACGGCGTTGGCAGCTTCATAAATGTATCCTTTCAATCAAGGCAGACAATCTGCACACGTCAATCAACGGAGTGTGGCATAGCAACAAAACAAAAAAAAACTATAGAATGGCGCCCAAGGAAGCCAAAGCGAAACGAAAGAATGCTAAACACAGCTGGAGTGCAAGCGGCCAACAGGAGAGCAGCCAACGAACAAACTAACTGAATTTCAATCTCAAATAAAGCTCGTTCGTTGCAGTTGACGTGATGTCGAATTAGATGAATGAAGATGGAAAGAATGTGAATGGAAATTTGTAAAAAATGGTGAATAGCGAAAATTCATGACGTTGGCGAGAAAGAAGCGCAAAGAATAAGCTGCAACTTGGCATTGGCACTTTCTCTTCATTCGCTTGACTGCGAAACAGTGTTTGAATTTCCACTTTTTAGCTACAATTGTTGTTCCCATTGTGCTACTGTCAAATTTAGCCGGCAAGCCGAAGAGCTGGCCATCAACGTCAAGAGAGCATATAAAGTGGCCGATTGACTGAAGATCAACTGGAGGTATGCCACAATTGACAAGACAAAGCCAAAACTGTGTGTGTCCTAACACACATACACATTTACACATACTTATTGACAAAGTATAAAATGGCAGTCAACATACATTTAAAGCGAAAAATATGGCTTGGCAAATTGCAAATGCGATTTTCTTTCTGCTTCTTTTTATGTAACTTTGTAATGCAATAGTAAGGTACCTCAACTGAGCTCGGCACTTCGGTGCTCAACTGACAAGGCAGGCTCCTTGGCAGCTGACAGCAAAGCAATGTTTGTCAGTAATATAAAAAATCTCTAAATAAGAGATGTAAAGATGTCGAGAATGTACACCGCAGACGAATGCAAAACGGAATGACGACGATGAACAGAAGAAATAACTCAAATAAGCATGAAGAATACAACATAAAAACTGCGTTGGGTGCAGATAGTGATGATATAAGCAGGAAATTTGAAAACATAACAGTTGGGAAAGGACAATGCCTTGCTGACTGGCCGGCTGGCAGCAACGAAACTCACATGTATTTGTACACACATACACATGCATATATAAATATAAGTAAACTGACCATGCGGCTGACATGCTGAGATATACATGTGACCACTTACAGCGCGAGATGATGAAACGAAGAAGAGCAAAGCAAGTGAAATAAGCTGTCAGATGTGTTGTAGGCAGCTCCCCTGCAGCCAAATGCGTATTTATTAGAAGAATTACTTTCAACGATATGGAGTTCTACGTAGGATCTTATATCTTCTGCGAATATGCTCCACAGCTTGGACAGAAGAACAGGAGTATGAATTCAAAATTCAGTCAATGGCAATCTTAGTTGGCTTGAACAGGTCCTAGATTCATCATCGAGTATGCTTATAGCGTCGAAAGTAAAAGCCAATCGTCTAAATGAGAGTGCCCGGTAAATACAAAGGAAGAGCTATGAAGAGCCACAATGGAAAAATATGTAGGACTGACTGAACTTAGGTTTTCGGATTTGCTTTGAGACTTTTTAAAAGTACCGTGTATACATCTGAAAGCGGCTGCATTGAAGGAAACAACATTAATACTGAAGAAGTTTTCGATAGACATAAAAATCAGCTTACTTTCTGAACACACCTTGTTTCTATATGCAATTGTTTGTATGTATGCGACCTTCTTTTCATTATTTTCGTTTTCGATATAAATGTTTACCATGAACAGAGGAAATACATTTTCTCGCTAACCGCATTTGTAACATTCGCTTTTGTTGCAAGATGATGGTATGTCGAATTTGCAAAAACATATCTTTCGAATTTTTGTAACTTCCCGTATCACAATAGAATTGCATCCGAGCGTGTTTAAATTGTTTGCGTTATAAATGAGGAAATTCAAACGAAATTGGATTCCAAATGTTTTTTTTTGTGGCGTTTGAAGAATAGATAGCGGAAACTTCTTTCTGTATTTTACTTGAACAGAAGGCTGTGATAAATTGAATTCTTTATGTATCAGTGAAACCGTAGCCTTGAAAGCACATAATCATTTCACATTGAGATCTATCAGCTGTTTTAATCTCAAATCATGACCATGATCATATAAATATATATATATATATATGTGTCAACTCTACAAGCAGTGAAGAATTTTTTAAAATATCTTGATTACCGTACTTGAGAGTCAACCGGATTCATTCGAAGGCACATACACACCATCTGGAGTATGGAAAGAAATTTATAATATTTCTCTTCATTGTCTGTATCTATTATAAGGGATACGTCTAATCCGAGGGGATGAATTCAGTATATAATATATGGATTATGTGGCTAAGGAAATTTTTACCCCGATTTCAGGCATTTTATATTCATAAGCAGAACATATTATTTGCAATAAACTCACCTAACTTCAATCAGACATCTAATTTCCTGATAAATATTATAAACTACATGCATTGGAAAGGGAGACTAAGAGGAGATGTAAACCGACTTAAGCATTTTTGGAGAAAATAGACAGTAAAAATTCTAAGATACATGTCAATAACTTTTTTAATGCTTGAATTTTCCTTTTTGAAGTAAACAAGAGTTGCATGTCGTTCGATTTTATTTATTTCCAAGCTGTACTTTCCGCTCTCTGACTCTCCATAACTCGTTGAAATACATGTCCATCACCTGAACTTACGCTAAATTGAATCGATGTTAATTATTAAATAAAGAAATTCAAATCAACTTTCGCAGTCGAATATCAAAAATAGGAGACTTGAAGGCGCACAAATTTCTTTTTTTGCTTTATGATTGCTTTGCGCAGGATTTCACTACTTTGTATCACACACGTATAGAAAATTCTACGTCGTTTAAGCCATAAACATGTAAACGTGTAATATGCTATGTTCATGGCTATAACTTCGAAATAAACTTTTATGAACACTTTTACATTCGCACTAAATATATACACATAATGTAAGTGGAAGATAATTATAATCACCACACAGCAGTATAGCATACATTCGGACAACTTCGTTTGTTGGACTTAATGCACCATATGATTAAATTTTACTTTGAATTTAATTAGCAAAACAAGGGCGTAGAGTAATAATGTGCTTGGAATAAACGAAAAGCGAATAATAAAGCTTATACATTATATGAGTATAGACGATACACATATCTATATATATAATGCTTATGTGTATGTTTAACAAGAAGAAATGCCCAAACAGTGGCAACAGAGGGGGAATATCTAAAATTGACCTTGAATGAGGTAAATGTGCAAACTATAACTGTTCCAACTCGTAAAGGCATGAAATATGCAATTGTGAAAGCAATTGCCGATGATGCAGCCTTACTTCATAGAACAAGCCAACATAGCTAAAGTTACATTGTATGCCACAAGGCCTAGACGTATGCTAAAAAAATTGAAATTTTTTTGTTTGTAACGAATGCGACATACTTATATACTTACACATTTTGTGCTACCACTAGACGGTAAAAGTTGTCACTTTCAACTTGCGTAAAATCCTCCTTCTTACTAACGATGTAAAACTTATATTCAATTAAAGTACAGAATACGTTTTTGAAAACATTCGACTTGAATTTAAAGGACATGTTTACGTTTAAGATTGCGAAATGTTTTGCTAAAAATACATTCAAATGGCTGCTGCACCAAAAAAATTCTAATAATTTCTAATTTTAAAGGAAAGAATTTAATTTTGTAAGCCGTTAAGCGTAAACAAGGGCGTAAACACGTCGTTGCCACCATTTGAAAAAATTCAATTCGCGCTGAAACACCTCTCTGTTAATGTAGCAGCTGACGCTTGCGCTTCCTCGCCCTTGTTATTTTGCCTATTTACTGCAACAACTTGTGAAAGTCATTAAAAATTCGCTTTGTGCTTTAATGCCCCGTTGCCGTGGCATGCACACATACCCACATAAGAAGCTGTATACTTGTATATGCGCTGACGATTATCCGACAATGAGCACACACACACACACACATACACACACATACAAGTGTACTTGTATCAACATCCTGGTAAACACCACAGACAGTGAGCCGCGTGAATGCCAGTATATTTCAAGAAGCTGTAACAATGCACTGGTTGGAGCGCGTCGACGAACAAAGCACGCGCGCAGACACTTAAATGAGCGCACACGCATACAAATTAAACTTCATTAATGTGACCGAATCAAAGGCAATGCCGTGAGGCAATGGTAGACAAATGACGGACAGTGGGTCAGCTGTGATACGGATACACAAACCAATAAGCGTATATAGAGTTCTTCTGCCACAGCGAGAATTACGCCTGTAGCAATGAAACGATGCAGAATATACGCTCGAGGTCATGGGAATAATGGGAAATGCCATAAGAGGTTGCGATTCTTGAAAGACGTTTTAATTTTCACATTTACGGTTCACGAAGATTTGCTAAGCAAACGCTTTTTTGATAGATAGTTTGCCCATTGGCAGAGGGGTGCTCTTTTCTCAATTTCTTCTTCCAATTCTAATTAGAAAGTCCACGAAGAAACGAAGCTTTTTCTTTTGGATGTATAAACTATATGGGATTCAATTTTGACGCACTCATGGAATATGGAATTCTGATAGGATATAATTCGTTAGATATTATTTTCGTAATGTATTCATTAATTCTCTTCCGGGAGAATTTTCACTTGAGGTAAGTGTCGAAATTTAACAATTGCTGTCCAACAAACAGTTAGGCTGTTATGGTAGAGTTTGTTTCGAAGTTTCAAGTTATGGCCGAAATTTAACAATGAAGGCCTGATAATCGAGTCTAAATCGTAATAAACTAAATTAACTATCCATCCTACCGTAATAGTACTGCTAGACGAGAATTCCAAGAATAGAAAGTGTGAAGTGAGCCAATAGAATGAGTAATAATTAATATTGACATAAAAAATTTCATACATTATTTAACATATATTTTTTCATACATATATTTATAATTTATATTGTTTCCTTCTATGTTCTGCCAGAAGTAGAGGTTTTCGATGAACTAAAATTTCGCTAAGCCTTAAAAACGGAAATATTTATTACTCTTGAAAAAAATATTAAACTAAATTAGGTTTTTTTAAAAGAATTTTTTACTAGAGAAATAACAAAATGTACTAAAACAAAAAAAAACAACGAAAACTGTGGAAAAGGTAGTCGAGTTTTTCGATATACGAAAGTGTACGATATTGTACAATACTATTATATTTCATTTCGCTTATTATTTCAAGCATATTCAAGTCTTAACTTCGGTGACAATTCTACAGAAGCCTTGGAACTATTATTACAGAAGCCATTTTCTTAAAAAAAGTTCTCAAAAAGAAAAAAAATGGTTGGAATTTTGAAAGCTCTTACAAAATATTAAAAATTTCATGAAAAAAATTTTATGCAGAAATCGGTGATTTGTTGCAGAAGCGCGTATTCCTCTATGTAAGGAGTAATATATGTGCGCCTATTTTTCAATCTCAAAAAACAAAAATATTTTTGCCACAAAAAAAAAAGCAGTTGCTTCCCTTCAGGCACAGATAACCATGAAACGCATTACTCGTTTCGGACTATTTACAAAATTGTACAAAACAAAAAGTACATGATCGTCGATGAACGAAAGAATTTAGTTTTGTATGGTTTGTTTATTCTTTAGTTATCATCGCAGTTGAACCGCTACTAAATTTATTAAAATAAAAAAGCTAATAAATGAATATTGTACAATTTTTTTATTTTTCTCCTCTTTAAGACTTGTTTATTTATTATCTGACATCAGTAACTCCTTCTAGAATTTCCTAATCAAATCATAAAATTGTAATGCCCGCCATTAAACCGCTTCGAAGTTACTCCCATGGCGCATATTTTTCCGAAATGAAAGCCGCAAATATCAATTTTTGTGCAGGTGAAATTGACGCATATTCGAGCGAACCCAAAATAAATTCGCACAATCTGCAGCGGTACCTTTTTACTACCCTTTTTTTGTTGATTACTTTTTGTTTGGTGAAATTGCGCTAACATTGATTTCAAATTCAATGAAATATTGATGGAACTACAAATGAATTGATGCCAACTAAACCAGCACAAATCGTAGTGATGGGTCATGACTCACTCGCCACAACACGTGCGCTCTCAATGAAAGAAAAAAAAAAAAAAACCAATGCACACACACCTTCACACATACACTGCTATCCTATATATAAAAACAATACAATGTAGTAATTGAAAAGCAAGCGATGCGCAGCCAAACTGACCTCAACTGATGGACGCGCACAAAATAAACGCAAATAAGCACAATGAAAGCATAGAAAACCATTTTTTTTCAGTTATACCGCAGTGATTTTTATGAAAAAAGAAGAAATGTTTCCGTCGCAGAGGACATGCATTGGAGAATTGACCTTTGGCTTGAACGGCGCCGCAGTAGTGATGATCCCTTTTTGTTATTGTTTGATTTCTTCATTTTCACATTTTAGTTTTATACTTTCTTTTGCCTTACCGCATTTTCGTTTTCCACTTTACGTGCTTGCCACCTGCTGGTATTTTGCAATTTTTTTTTGCGCCGTAATGCTCCTGACTCTAATAAAGCCATTGATAGCTGCCCAGTTCTGCCCTGGGCTTGCTCTCTGGCATAAGGATATTCCCAACGCGGCGTCCTTTCAGCTATTTTGATTGATAGTTAAGTCGTAACGCCTTGTTTTTATTGTTTTTTAGCTTATTTTTTACATTTGTTGCATTGCGGTGGCAAATGCACTTAATTTGTTAAAATTGCTCTTCCAGCTTCTTCCTCTGTCAGGTTTTACATCGTAGTCTGACTACCATAAAAGCCATGTTTTGGAAAATTGTAAAAAATCGAAATAGTTTGCTTTGAAAAAGTAAATTCTTGTTCTGAGTTCCGCTTAAATGGCGTTTCTTTATTTAAGCGAAATCATATTTTTTATATAGAGACGTTTTTATACTTTTTATAGAAAAATTTTGCTTAAAATAAAAAGTTCGTTTCGATGGTATTCCTGCTTGCTAAGGCTTCGGAACTCTATTTCAATGTGAAAAATGTACCTTTTGTTGCGGTGGCAGAAAATATTATTCGAATATATAATACTTACGATAATATACTTATCGTGGCTCGTTTCAGTTCCTTAGAATTTACGGTAGAGGAACGTGGAACTGCTCGGAAAGAAATCAATTCACACGCACAGATCACTTGCGTATTGGAAGCCTTCAACTAATCGAACTTACGTGCATTCTACCGAGTTTAATTGCCTTATTCTGCTCGAACGTCCTAAGAGCCTTAGTGGAAGAGACTTCAAAGAGGGAACTAAGAAAAATTACTTCAAAAACATGTGTAGCAAATTTAACATAACCCTACCTCCCTCCAAAATATCAGCCTCAATAGCTCAATAGAACTCACCTCTTACAAGCAAATTTCCATCAAATTTATTCTCCATATAGCTGTGTGGTTTGACCTTTCGTCCTTTTATTTGCAGTGAAATCTCACAAATGTGTGATCAATACAATTTCCATAAAAGTAACAACAAAAAAGGGCAAATAGTTATCAATTGCAGTGTAGACTTTGATAGCAGCTGTCAATCTCAGCTGGATAGGATTACTCATTTGCACAATTTGCAAAAAGTTCTGCAACAATGGTTTGCGCATGCGCGGCCACCTCTTATCCAACTCTCAGCCAACTAATGGCAAGCAAAACAAATTGCATAATTAATGAAATTTGACCATTCCTTTTCGTTGAATTCGATTATACTGTAGCTGAAACGCTTTTTTTTTTTGATCTCATAAAATTTGAAATGAATTCGATTCTGAGTTTAAAAAGCAAATCTAAAGCGACGGGGTCAAGTGCTAATAAAATTTTACAGGAAAAATTCTGTTCAAACGTTAAACGGAATGTTCCGTTAATGCAGTACTGTTGCAACAATACCTGGGCTTTACCGAAGGGACCGCAGTTTGGAGGTGAGACTGAGAATAACATATGTATGTACCTCCACAAGTTTTCTCTTGCAAACTGAGCACTGAGTGAGCTCAGTATTCGATTTGCTCATCTCTTCCTTCGATCGATTCATCGATCTTCGATTCATTCATAGTTTTGTTCCTCATGCCTTGGACGATCTTCTTAGCTATGTTGCAAGTATTGATAACGCGGTTGGCATAATTAATGCACCAATGATTCCAAACGGTAGAGTATTCACTTGTTGTGGCCAATTTACATTAATAATTGACGGCTTCGTAAAGTCCATCAATGCGGAAATACAATTGAGGGGTAAAGCACTTGTGGGTGGCGCAAAAAGTTTGTAAAGAAACTAAACTGAGGAATATTATTTGGATGATGCTAATAGTCACTTCTACCAAGGGACCAATTAATACGGAATTGTATATGCCTTAGGATTGTCACAAAAACAGTATTAGGGCTCCTTTAAGCTGTTTCAGCAACAAAAGCATATATATTACTTACTTTTATTAAAGAGAGCTAACATTTTGAAGGTCTCCGAGGTCTTTTTGCACCACTTCAAAACTTATACTTACTGTTCTCAAGATATGCTAGACCTCAGCTGGAGTTTTTAAGGCTCGTGTGACATTCACTTTCGTTTTTCATTTTTCGTTTCTTTTGTAGATCTAAAATCAGCGACATATGTCATAGATTTCTTCAACATTTTGAATCACTCGCCTCAAAACCCGAGAGAGGACGCAACACTAATTATCACATCACATCTTCCACTTGGTCATTCAGGATACACACACACACACACACACACACACTGCACTACGAAGCTGCGAGCGATAGCGAAACCACCGTACTTGACTCATCAATTGCTACATCGCAGCATATTGGTGGCATTCCTGCTCATGCACCATTCCAGCCAAATATGGCAAATGTGCTGAGGCGGATGCGGTCATTTGATTGCCGCTATTGCAGTTACCGTTGCCAGCAAGCGTTGCCACGACCGTTACACTTTGGTTTGGCTGATTTCTTTTTTGCTGGTTGCCCACATTCGAGAAGCATTGACGATTTTAATGTTCAACCAAAGTGATGCTGGTCTGTCCTCTCCTCTATGTCGTGCAATCTGCGATTCACTTTATCATGAATGTTTGTTGTTGCTGTTAGATTGGTCGTTATTGCTGTTTTGTGCAGTTGTCGCAAGAGTTTATTTAGCATGCATATCGAGCAAAAGTGAATATGTGTGGGTGAGTACACGTGTATGCATATGTCGACAACAGCAACGACAGTTGTGGAATTCATAAGCGAAGCAAATTTTTGCTTGCCACAATCGGTTATTGGTTGTTAGTCAGTCCTCAATGGCCATCAGCCATCTCTGCAATTATGTCATGTTCCGGTTTGTTTGTCTGTATGTTTACAATATCCCCACATATATATTCAATAATATGCGCTATAGTTCTATGGAGTTATGAAGTATTTATGATAGTTAAGCATTTGATATTTTGATTTATTCCGAGCTTAGTTAGCCATTAGTACTCGCTAATCTCAACTAACTGCTCAACTAACGCTCAACTAACTGCTTAATTCATCATTACTTACATTTTCATAAAAGCGATTTACGCTGTGAAAATGAGGACTCTGCTGTAGGTTGGCTCCTACTCGGCGCGAAAGACCTATATCTCATATATATATATTATAATAAGATATAATATAACTAGGGGTATGCACTGCAAACTGTGGTCTATTGTTCCCTTGTCTCTTCACGTTGTCTCATTTAACCGCAGTACTCTATTAAATTCAAAGATCAAATTGGATCTAATGATTTTCATCCTTCTTCCATTGAAAGCTCCGCAATCAAAAAACCAGTGCCCCGAGTTTGTGCCTCTATGTGGCAGAAGCCAGAGTAATCTATGTTCATATAGTTCAAAAGTCTTCTGAAACTGCAATGGCCCGTAATATCACCAGTACCGTCAATTTGTCCCTAGAAAGATTTACTACTTCCTTAAACCAGGTTTCAGGTAATACCCCACAGCAGTTTTCTTGGCGCAGTTCGGTAGTTTGCAACCAGTGCATGTCTCCCTCTACTCTGTTTTCCGAAACTCTGCCTTTACTGTCTAGGGACACAAGGAGAAGAAGGGCCTGACAGCCGCTGCTTAAGGAGACGGTATTCAAAATGGGTGGATGCGGTTTTAAGCTATTGGCGTACACACTCGTGGATCAATAGTGATTTAATATCATAAGATGAGATTATCTTGAGTGCTGCTATTTTATCCCTTATGTCTTAGGAAATTTATATATCTGAAAACGTAGGTTTCCCCCCTCAAAATGTAGGAGTACTGTGAGGTTGTGCCATATTGTACAAGTTTATGAAATATACTTAAAATATTCTACACACTATTTTATAAATTTATATTTGTGTTCTATGTAAGGAATCTTCTTGCTCTGGTTCCTATAACCTTATAATACCGCTTCTCATCCTCAGTTTATAAACTGTGAAAGCGTTTCTTTGTGAAAACCTAAAAATTCCCCCTTTGTTTGTACTTGAACAATTTAAATCAATTTCGCTGCGCATTGTTGGCAGCACATTTCGGGACTGCCTTAAAATGTCCTCTAGGCGCGCTGACCGGAATCCTACGACATCAAGCGCAATACGAATAATTAAAGAATGTAAAAACAAAACGAAATAAATTGAGTGCGCCGTCAACTTGAAGCGCAGTGAAGGTAGAGTGCGAGCGTGAGAACTTAATTGGTGAAAAAAGTGGAATTGAATTCGCACTTGGGCCTTGCCGGAGATGTGGGTGTGAAAGTAGCAATTATTACGCATTGTACAATGCTTGACTGGCACTTTTGTGCACCGTAGACCGCAGTTTTTGCCAAGAACTCAGCATCTACTTTCATATCCTTGAATGTATCGTCAGTGGAATCGTACTTCCTTAGCGGCTGCCAATAGCGCCAATGGCGGTCGGCCACATCCTTTGAGCTCAATTCTATCACCAAACTACTAAAGAAGCGGAGAGACAGCAAGGGACCGGGGAAGCACCGGACTATTTTTGCCCGTTGTCATTGTAGTTGGTCAGTCAACACTTCAGCAAGGCGCTGACCAACCAGCCGGCTGGTGTGGCGGGTTTGTGTAACCACCGTTTAGTCACTAAGCTGCCCGTTTTCCTTCGGTCAGTTGGTACGATTAAGTAGTCCGACATTCGGTCGGTTGCCTGCGTGACGTGCCGCATTTCTTGTCAAAGGCTGCTCCTTTCGCACTTGCTTCTCACTTTGGGCGCCTAGTGAACCCATAAACGCAATAAAATATAATTGTGCTTTTTTATTGTTCTCACTGCTGCCAAGGCGCACACCGCAGTGAATCCTGCCGCCAGTTGGTGGCGCTGCTCACGCTATTGCCATTGTTCTCGCCGCTTCAATGCTTCGCTGGTTCATCTCTCCACCGCTTTTGCTTGGCGCTGCTTGGCTTGTTTTTTTCGCCGCAATATTTTCGGTCGCTTTTTTGTTCAACTTTGCTTGTATTCGCTTTTATTCTCTTTAACTTTTTTGTTTCTGCCATTAGTACTTTCGTCTTTTTGTTTTGTGTTTTTTCTTTTTTTTAACAATTGCTGGTTATACTTTTGCATTTTATTACGTTTGGCAACTTATTTTTTCGTTCGTTTTTGCACATTGCCTCTTTATTGCTATTGCCACCGCTGTTGTAGTTGTTGTAGTTGTTGTAGTTGTTGTTGTTGCGTAGCAGGGCATAACATTAAAAATTTATAAGTTTCAGTTTTCCCGTTGTGTTTCTTTCTGATTTGCTTCTTTAATTTTTTGCGCGAATTCATCTAAGATCCAGTCAAGCCTCCACTCATCACACACACACACAGACACAAACACGCACGCATTCTCAACCGCCGTCTGCCGCTTGCCGGCTATGATTTGGAAATAGGATTTCGCTGGCGAAACAATCTGTGGAAATTGAATTTGTTAGTTTCTCCACGTCAATCCACTTCAGACCCCGCCTCTGTACCCATTCTCCTTACAGTGCTTTAAGTAGGCAAAGGGAGGTGTGCTGATTACTTGGCTTTGTATTTGTGTTTTCGTTTGTGCAAAAATAAAAATTCATCGTTGTGAGTTAATCGTGTAGAAAACGATGCTAAAATATTGTGAATGTGATTGTAGTCGGCATTGTCTGGAGCTTCACCTACTTCTTTTGATTTCGCCACGGTTGCAGAATAGCAGGAAATGTTCCAACTAATTAAATTAGTTAAGGAAATGCTCCAGCAAATAAGTGCCTGTTGCCTTTTAAATTTAATAATGAATGTTGGAAATTTCTTCAAATTTACACCAAAGGAAGTTGCCTCAATTTTATAAGCTCACCTCTGAGCAAATGCAATATGTGTGCCTTTTTTACCGTTATATAAGGTGTAAAGTCACTCCATCACTACAGTAATCATTATTTCTGTATCTGACGTCTGGAAATAAAATACGATTATTTTGCACGCTTTTTGAAGAAGCAGAGAACATGTGTACTAAGCTCCGCTCCGATTTCATTCCTAATGCTATACCTGTCAATTGAAAAGAAAACATTGCATTTTCACAACGGGGTCAAAAAGAGCGTTGTTGTTGTTGTCGCTATGACGTTCTTAGAATTTCACCGAGTTGAGGGTAGTTGAAAAGACAAAAATCCGGTTGCGTTTCGAGTACCTAAAATCGACTGTGATGAGTGGTGTGGTAGTTATATGATCTATTCAGTTTTCTCTGTCTTATTTAAAATTTTCCAAAAGTTTATATCTTTAGAAAAGTATCTTTTATTAACTAAAATAACTATGGGGGCATTATATTCAGTTTGGCGTGAATAAGACCACATCACTCGAATTGCAAAATAGCAAATTTACCATTTTGAAACCATAATTGAACCACTAAGGGACAAACTGGTTGATTTCTTTTACAATTAGTGTACACTCTTTATACCCTTTTACTTGTCTCTTTATCCTTGTTGTGTGTTTATACTTTTAAGATTACTACTTTTTTCGTGCAGCAAAATAATATTTGTAACATAATAACATAGTAGTACAGTAGCCATACATAATAGAAATTACAATACATCAATTAGGTCATTGCTTGGCGTTCTGCCCATCTTCTCCTCCATGCGATTGTAACGTTTTGATCTCTAACACAAACGGAAATGGGTATGTACGACTTTTCAACTACTTTTAAACCACTTTTAAATAAATTTTAAAAAGCCGCCGCATTTTTTTTTTGCTCTTTAAGTACTATAATCAGGGCACTTGAACAATTATGCATCCCACTTGACATATTTATGAAACCATTTCATCCACTTTCCCGCATTATCGCATGACTCGCAATGAGTACTTCCGAAATGCCGTCGTTGTGGATTATTATTAAATATTAAAATTTCAATTCAGTGCTTGGAAAGTTGATTCAACACACATTTGATTGCATATGCAAACTTTACGGCGTGTAGAGGAAACAATTAATTTAAACAACAATATTAAGCCATAGTAAAAAATTACTGAAAGTTGATGTAATTATATTTTCATTGTATACAAAACCATAAACAGCGGTCACTTAACCCGTGAACCACCTGCCGACAGCTACCACACACCCAAAGCAAAGCTGACATCGAAAGCTACTTTTGATTATTATTTTATGTTTTCCATTCTCCACTTCATAATTTCCATTTTCATAATTTATTTAAAATTTTTTATTATTTTTATTTGCCATTCACAAGAGTTCATGCAGTTCAGCGCGTGTGTTTTGTTGTAGGCGAAAATGCTGCAGACAATGAATATTTTCGCAGGATTTCGTGTGAAGAACTCGTAAACAACGGATACTCGTTGCTCATTAACACACATTTACAACCGCAACAACAGCAACAGCGACAACAACATTAATAGCAACAACAACAGTAATAGCAATAGCAACAATAAGACAGTCAAACCAAACAGAAAATAAGCAACAACTGTAGCATGTATTTGTAGACATGCATACTTAATTATAAAAACAACAACAAGAACAACTTTGAGAACAAAACAAACAAATCGAAGCCGTGGCTTGTTGTTGAGTGTATGCAAGTGTAGAGCGTTCTTCTGTCTATGAGTGGCTGTGTTGTGGTGGCATGTTGCTGCAGCGGTTATGAGCGGCAGCGCACTTAACAGCAACAACAACAACAATAACATGATTAAATTAATCCCACAAGTAGGCCACAAATGCTGCATAAATTGCAACAACAACCGCATACAGCAGGCAGCAGGTGTGTTTATTCCATAGATATACATACATACATGAAAGCTGTTGCTTGTGCATGTGTGCTTGAACGTCAACAGCGTAGTTAAAGTCCAAAAAGAGAATGCGCCACACAACCAAATTGCATGCACTGCGAAAGACAGCCAGCTAAAGTGACATTGACAATTTGAAAGGCATTTATGTGGTAGCGTCCGGATCAGCGGATCGAACCTAGATCGGCAATATGTTCAAGTGTGCGTGAAACACACTTGAGCACGCCAACACACATTCAACCAAAATCGCTTCTTCTTTAACATAACTGACGGTATGCCGTCAACAGCTACAAATAACAGCAACAACAAAACAAAGAGAGCAACAGTAGTTGTGCAACTGTGTCTGACAATAACAGCGTATGCGACAGCTGCAGAAACAACAACAAGAGTAACAGTTTTAAGATTTCCAGCTCGGCGGCGCATGTCAGCAAGTCAACCTTTGCATCAATAATAAAAACATGCCACTAAAACAACAATACTGGTGACAAGCATCATCAGAGAGCTACAAATTCAACTAAAAACATACAAACATTTAAAGCGCATGAAAGCGTTGCCTTAAGGTGAATACAGACACTTGAACGTTCAAATAGGCGCTGAACCTGCTTTTGTGGGGCGCCACTGCAACAACAGCAAATATGTAAAGCACTTAAGTAAATGAAGTGGGTGTAAAGATAAACAGAAGAAAGGTTTTTGATTACCCAACACCGAAAATTAATTTGTTTGGATTTCATCGAAAGCATGTTTCAAAGCGGAGAGATTTCCTGCCAAATAAATTCCTTCGGATATTAGACGCGAGCTCGTATCTCGCGTATAAATAACTGCAAATTCTTCTACAATACTTTGTACACAAAAACACTTCATTCCCTAGCACCAACAGTTAGATATTTATAATATTTGATCGCGCTAGTATGGCAACCCAAAATGTTGACACAATCGTTTTTCAATTACCGAAGCTCTGGCTCATTGGGTTCCAATGAGTTACTATGAGTTCCAAGGCATACAGAGGCATTGCCTCGCAAACGTATGAATGTGAAATGTTTACGCTAACTCTCAAAGCTGTTTATGTACTTGCGCGCGCGCTAACTTATGGAAGCGCTGACTTACCTTCCCAACTGCGCGGCAAAGAGAGCCAGCAATAACAGCAGACAAGTCAAGTTGCAGTCACATAACCGGCGGCAAGAACAGTCAAGGAAGTCACTACAAGTGTGGCAAGTTTTAGTTGACGTTGCAAAAGAAAAACGCGAAGCGCCAAAAGTGCAAAACAAAGACAGAGTGTTAAATAAAAGGCGAATCCAGAAACGAGTATCAAAGAAACTTCGCATGGGTCTACGACCGCCGACCCGAATAATGCGCTGCCGCTAGCGCAGATCAGGCAGTGACATTTGTAGTGCTGTGTGGCAAACGCGTCAACGCAACGGCAAAAAGTGAAAATAGAAATAAACTGAATGAGGCTGGCTGAGCGTTGGTACTGTGTCGCACTCTTGCGAAGGTGTAGGCGCAGCCATGGAAAGTTTTCTTCTTCATTTAGCTCGGGTGCCTTCGGCATTCCACGTCAAGCGTGCCGCTATGATAGTGCCAACAAGCGCGAAATTGTGTCACCGCTGGCGGATATGTGATTAAAACTCAGCGTGTTGGCAGCTGCGCATGTGTGTGGTTATTTATTCACATTTCTTCATTTAGCGTCTTGAATGGCTGCGCAGGTTTGTTTACTTGTGTGCGTTAGAGTTTTTTACTCATTTTATTTTTCACTCCCTGCCCGAAGCGCTGGCGTTTGTACGCTTGCTTTCATTTGATTACATTGGACACACAAGTCCACTAAGTTTTATACATAAGCTTTCAAGACTCAGTTTCGGTTTTAGTAGATGGGCTGCTGAGTGGAGAAACAAATGAGAGATGAGAGATCGGCGACCGAATAGTCGCGATTACCACGAACATTTCAATATGTACTTTGAGTAAAATATTTTTTATAAAGTTGTAAGTAAATTCTTAGCCTCTCTGATTCGAAAATATTAGACAGATTTGCAACTAGAATTTTTTTTTTCGTGAAGTTGACATGAATTACTCTATTCTTCATTTAAAGTTTGGGATAGAATTTCCAAAAAAGTGGTAGCTACTCACTGAGTAGTTGACTGAAGTAATTGCTGAAAAAATTCTTGTGAACTTCGGATGCTTATCGTTTCCGATAATGGGAGAAAGATAATAATAATTTTCTATTTGAAGCTATTTTGCAAATAAATTTAAAATTAATGACTATTTTTTTGACTAAGGCTAATAAAAAAACGACTCCCCTCAGGGAAGTGTAAATGTTGAAATGTTGAAATAAGAAATAAGGTTAGTTACATTATTTATAACTCAAGAAGAGCTAGATTGAGTTAAATGGTCTCTTATTTGTTGAGTTCGTATATCAGAAAGATCGACTTAAAAGAAAATTCTCAAACCGAAAGCAATCTTAAAATGTAAGAAAGTTCTAATTCCGAGAATTCCTATATTCACTTTGGTGAACTTCAAACGCAAAATATCGAAAGTATATTTATTTGGTTCTACAGACACACTGTTCAATTCGATTTCTTTTAACGCAACTAAACCATGTAGAAATATTTACGATTAAATCTTGCAATAACTAATAATTCGGACACCAAAAATTGCACTTACTTGTATCTTACAACATTAATATTTTCTGAAAAATGTGAAAGTCACAATTCACGTTACGGCAGTTCTTTCCAACAACACGCAATTACGCGAGCGATGACGTGACGTGACGACAACGACGACGGCAATCACGATGACGCGAACGATGCTATTGCCAACAATGTCGGCACGACATTGATAAGTCATAAAATCGACATTGTCTGCGCTCAACTCATTTGACAAATGTGCAGGCGAGTGGGCGAAAAGCGTGATGATATGAATTTATGAACGTAACACATTTGCTTTATGACTTTATGTGCGTGATACGCATTTGATACAGTGCTCCAGCAACACGCTCACAAGCATTTATAAATATTACGACAGCGTATGAATTGTAAAGTGTATACTCGTCACAGTCAGCAGCCTTTGAGACTTGTATGGGAATGCATCAGGGGATGGATTTCAAGTTTATGTTCAATATTTCTTTGCAAAATCCACTTAAGATGACAATTTTATGCTTTCACTTAACTATGCGCTGCATAATACTGACTGCTTGTAATATTAAAGATGAAGAGTTGAGACTTGAAAATACATGCATACGTCACTAAAATGTCTTGCCGTCAATAAACCGCTTTGCTTTTTGCTATAAAATGTTAATAGCGGATGTATCGGCGAAGTATGAGCTTCTGAGCTGCGGTGGTTTGTGCGTTTCAGAAATATTTATTTATACATGACATCAACGGCTGTTATCATCGAGTTATAGTCAGCTATATGGTATATTGTGCAAAAATCGGGAATTGACTCCTATCTCTTCGAAAAGAAGCGAAAATAAGCTTTATACTCTAAATATAGGTATAATTGCAGATACAAAACCGAAAGAACTGAAACAGCATGAATCATGACTGATTCTTGAAGGGTTTAAATTTGAATTGATAAGAAATTTCATACTTAACATCGGTAACATTCAGTTGCGTTTTTTTTTTTTTTTTCTTCACTAATCTCCCGACAAATAGGAGATGAAGAAATAGCAATCTATTCTTAGCAGCCATAAATCCAATTAGGCTTACAAACTTGGTAATGCCTTTGCATATCAAAGTCAGTGAAATTGTTTTGAAGTGAAAAGGCTACCATAGCAATACCCCAATTAAGCGTAAAGTGTTTGTGTGCACTGGTTTTCAAATTTTCATATTACTCATGAGTCTTCACTGACTTAATTCGAATACTTAATCAGGCAAATCAGGTTTGCTAATTGGAATAAGCGCTTGTTTGTCAGCTTTGCTTGTTGGGTTGATTGAATGTTCATCATACGCCATGCCCGCCACATACATTGCCGAAGCCAGCTGCTAAAGCAAATAATTATAATATTTGTGTTTCAAGCATAAGTTGCTCTCATTTATTTCTCATTAACAATGCATATTTTTTGTTTCAACAGGACTTTCCTTTTAGTCTTATTCGGTATTGCATAGTAAAATCCAAAATAACTCACCTATTAACTCAAAGTAACCCTTTCTAAAAATTTAAATGTAATTAAGAAGCTATCCCTAGAAAAAATGCTATATAGCACACAAGCAATTTGATAATGTTAGCATTTTAATATCGCTCACTGCAGCGCTATAAGGATTAAGTAAACGTAAGCTGCGGTTGGCTTCGCTTAATAGAGAATGAATGAATGCATTTTGCTTTTATTGTTGTGCAACGAATGATACTTTTTCTCAAAATCTTACCGAGCAGTAATGCAACCAGCACGGTCACAATTGGCTGGAGGCGCTCGAGCTGTCGGAATACGCGCACCATACAGCACCTAATAGCGTTTCTAGTATCGCCGCACTTCTGTAAATCGGCCAAGGAGATAATTAACGTTCAGGGAACTAATGTGTTAAGCGGCTGTCAGGCAATGCTATTTACTGCTCCTTTTGCCCTACAGTGAAGCTAGATAAAGCAAAATAACAAATTATGTATACATATGCACAGCCACACATATATATATTTTAGTATGCAGCAGCAGGCAGTGATTAAGCGGACAAGCAGCAAAGGCAAATTAAAGGCAATAAAGCAGAAAATGCCAGCACTTCTATTTCACTTTAATACGATTACTTGTCGGTGCAATTGCCATTAGAGCGCATATTGATGCACACACGTACACTTTTGCACTTGTTTAGGTAAGCCATGAAATCGGCATCGTGTGCTGTCCGAGCAGCAGCTGCTCTTAGGGCTAATTTCACTTTGACATAACAACAGCAGTGCGAGCAGCTCAGTTGGGCTCACATGAGAGCATGACGATGAGGTCTGAGAAAGACAATAACATATCGTATATATTTGAATCTATGTGTAACATTGTCAAGGTGGTTTGTATGTATGTGCGTAGCTGTGAGTAGTAATTCTGTGGAATATAAGTTGAAGTAATGGCTTGATTTGCTCATTATGGAGTAGCACAATATGCGTTAATTAAAAATAGCAAAACGACAGATGCCTTTAACTTTAAAATTATATAAAATTTTGAACGAAAGGTTGAAATGTGAATGGGAATTAGAGAACATGATTCTCAGTTTTTTCTTTTTCATAATTTTGCGAAGCTTTTGCCCGACAATTTCGTATGAGAATGGAAAACCTATACTCGTTTCTTGATTTTCTCAAATGCATTCACATAGAACTACAATAATTAGTTGGAAACAGCATATCATTCAAAACTTATCTGCCGCCGATAATTCGATGAGTTCATTTGACTTTCGCAAAACACTAAAAGAAAGGTTAACTAGCTATTTACTTATTCTATTTATTATATTATTATATAATTGTATTATTATTTACTATTTATATTCGTTGTGAATATATATAGGCTTATACTAAGACACATATATAGAAATGCAAATTGACTTTAATGCGCTTTCACACTTCAATACCCATTAACGAGTATTTCAAACATGTGGACAAATGTACAATTTTAATTGGCTTTGCGGACTCTGCTGCCAGATAATTATTGTAATTCGTGAATATACCCAGCCAATTTAATCGATGTGTAAATATAAATGATATTAAGGAAAAATCTATAAACTAGTAAGCCAACTTAAGCCAACTTAAGGCTAGCATTTCTTGTTTATTGGCCAAATTTTTTACACAGTTTTCATTTATTTTCGCAAAGATCTGTGTCATTTGTAAGCCACTATACTCATTAACACTTTCGTATGTAGTACAGTGGGCTATATTTCCATGGGTTGCATTTAGGTAAAAACTTTAAGTGCGAATCCGGTTTCTAATATTTGAGCTTCTCCCAGTATATGAAGAAATCCGTACTCACTTTCCAGGAGAATGATGCATTCTCTTCAGTTTTTAATCGCTGCCTAACCAGTTTCTCTTATATGTTGCCAAAGTTCCAGTTTCACAATTCAAACATATTTCTCCTAAGTGCCTATTCAATGCAGTGTCATATTACACGCTATCAATGCCAATTTTATTTAGTTCGGTGTTCCACAAAGTTCGGTGTTGAAGAAACAAAGAACTGGAAATGGCATTCAGATAGTGGAGAAAGCTGCCACACGTGTCATAGTTTTAAATAAGCTTTTGATTCCATTTTCTTTTTTACAACATGCGAGTCATATACATATGCATGCATAGTTGCAGAGACATGTTCAAAGGGCGGTACGCATATTTATTGGAATTTAGAAAATTCCATAGTTGGTCGGAGCTTAACAAGGATGCGCCGAAATTTCACATAAAACCAAATGAAGTTTTGATCTCATGTGCACCTTCAATTCTAAATAACGAATTACATATGTATATGTACACACACACACAGATGTGTGAATGTCAACACATAAATACATCAAATCCATATTCCTGCTACTTAGCTGTAGTGCGATAGATGCACATGCATGGCATGCAACTGCCATGTGTGTAGGGCGCATCAAATTAAGTGCGTGTGTGTATGTTGCACAGCAGTGCGTCGTCAACAATTCATCGGAAGTGGCAATTTCGTATTTGATGGACTTCCGCGCCATTTTTGTTGCAGACCTTTGTTGCACGCAACACTATTTGCACTTGCATGGTATGCGAACATATGCGCATGCATTTTCCTTTAATAAATACAAAATGCAGGCTTTCAGGAAACTCATATTCGTTTCGGCCGAATTTCATATTTCATTGTAAAGCAGGATTTCTATACACTCTCTACTCTCCATGTAAAGAAACATGCACACACATACAATTTTACCTTCTTTTAAATATTCTAACGGGGGTTTTGGGTATTATAACTGGTCTAACCTTTTGTTTCTGCATGAATAGCTGTAGTGCTCAATGGATTGGTATTCCAGGCAGATAATGTTGGAACCAGGTAGTCGCGGACTAATTTAGAAGTAGTAAAAGTTCTCCGAGTTCAGCCACATTTTCGCAGAAAATTTTTACACGCGCATAAATTCGTTTCGCATTTCCATCTAGCAAGAGACTTGTATTTACCACTTTGTATATCGGCAAATTAAAAATAATAGACACTAATATGGAAGCAAGACATTAGGATTGACTTTCATACTGGTTATGTGATGATACTTAATAGAGATTTAAGAAACCTTGACATATTTGACCGCAATACTTTTATCTTTGAAATCAACACTGATTTAAAATTTTCGGAAGTAGCACAAACCAAGTGTTTGTGGTGTAAGTACCATTAATTATAGGGAATTACTTAAATAGTAAATAATCAAAACCATTGATTACTTAAAGCTTCAGCCGCAGCAGAGGTACGCGTTTACCTTTTTGGTGACTTCGGTACTGCAACCAACAAAGATTCCTTTCGAAAGCCTAATTTGGAAATTCGAAAGCTTATATTTCGACTTTGGGATTGGTATGTTCCGATACCTTACAGTGTAGTGATATGTTTTTGGAAAAATATTTTTCTTGAGGTTTAAAAAAATAGGGCGTTTGCAGAAGGTTGACTCTAAACCAGCGGCCATTTTGGAGAACCACGATCAATTTCGACTATAAAACATAAAATAAAAATATTTGAAAATTTATTATAAAATTCTCCAGATAAACTTAAAAATTATTTTCATTAATTTTGGTTATACTATTGTATATTTAAATAAATTATGCTTTTCTTATTCCAGTAAAAAAATTTGTATTTTTGTAATATTATGTCCTTAAGCAGGATAAAAATCTTAGTGTTTTTTTTTTAATTACTGCTGTTCGAAAAATACTTAAATTCAAAATCGTAATTCAAACAGTAGAGTACGTTGTGAGTAAATTGTTCCGAACAATTGAAAAATTATAATTTTCGAAAAAGTGATCTTGAGAAGATATTTTAGTGAGTATCATAGCACTCGGAAGTGTTTATATTACATTGAGAACAAATTGTATATCTGCACAACGTATTGCGTAATCCGCTAAGTACCGAACTAATGCCAGCAATAGAAATCTCATCACCCACTTAGTTTTGGCCTACGCCAACCCGTGCCACTCTTATTACATTTTTAAAATAAATCATGCTGTTTTTTAACATTGCATGCCCAGTCAGTCTCCATAATGATTAATGATGTCCGCCTTGAGCGAGGCAACATAGAAAAATGCTAGCGTGCTGCCAAAAGAAACAAAAAAAAGAAAAGCAAAAGCTGATTCAAACGGAATTTTCTGCCTGATAAAAAATGGAAGTAGCTATTACTTTTCGATATACATATATACGTATACATAAATACGATAATCCTTATCATGTGCCAATAATAAAACTTAATCTATTTTCAATAACCTTCCGTTGATAAATTAAGATAGTATTGAAGGAAAATTTTTAATGCACTCCATCAAAAGCGTGCAAAATACACCCGAGAGACCAACTAACTCGACGGACCCGCACGGCCAGCGCACGGCCAGCGCACCAGCACACCAGCACTGAATAGAGCCGGCAATGCCACTTAAATCACCAAACATCCAGAATAATAATAACGGCTAAAGTAACAACAAAGCACATAACTTGAGTGAGTGGTTAATGGCATAGCAGCCATTCATGGCACGGTTGTTATTGTTGCTGGCCGCCAGCCGTTGTGTGCGAAGGGGCGTTTCGTGGGTTTAGCTGCTTGATGGTGGCGTTGAAAGTAGCGCGCAGGGAATATGTATCAGCAGGCTAACATGCTGTCAGACCGTATCACGGCACTGACCCACACGGCGTATACGCAATCAATTTCACCATTAACACTAGCACCAGTTAGCCGTAAGTTATTTGGCCAGGACGCTGCTAAACGCCAAAGCTAAGTTTTTATTACGAACAACCGATAAAAAGCGAGCGGTATGGGCTGTGTGGTGTGGCATGCCTTTGTATTTACACATTTCAAATGGCTTTATTAAGCGTCCTATTGGTTTGACTTGTTCTTGCTGTTGTTAACTGAGCGACGTGCATAAGTCAATGCCATTCTGTGCGGTATTAACATATTTTATCTGAATTTCTCATTGAAATGGAAATTTAATTGTTTTCATGCTGCACAACAGATGTGTTATATTCCCAAAACACACACACACACACACACATACAATTGCCAGCTTATCACCGTGAATATGCTGTTGTGTGGTCATTGTACGCAAAGGGAGCGTAACAGCTGCGGTTGCCACTGAAATTACTTGCCACTCGATCCTTAGACGCTTGTGTGATTGCGTGCTGGCCATTGTGTCGAAAAAATGAAATTCAATATTTGGAAAATGTGCGTAAGTGAATGAAGTCATTCACGGCTAGCCAGCACACACACGTTTGCACAACGCAGCAAATACATACGTACGCAACACGGCAGAGTGTTAGGATTCAATCTTATTGAATAAACATGCAGCATATGCTGTGCTGGCTGCAGCTACTTTCACGCTCGCCCGCTTCTTGCTTGTGTTGCCTCCCTGCTTTCATGCCTTCTTGTCTTTCGGGTTTCGTTATTTGCCTTACCTTTTGTCCGCACAGCTCAACATGTACACACATATTGATCATCGCTATCGTAAAGCTAACTCTGTTGGCACTAGCCAGCTGCCATTTTGCCACAAACCTCCGCTTTCATCCGACAACGGCTCCATTCATTCTATTGCCGCAAACAACCGCTAACACCAACAGCAAAACATTAGGTTTTAATTGCATCGCTTTGTGTGTGTATTTGTGCCTTTAGGCAACAAAAATACACGCTGCGTGCTCTGCCAATATATTTTCTGTAATTCAATATCGATGCGGCATCGGCATGTGGTTAGACATAGATACCGCTGCCCGAGCTGGCTTTTATCTAGCCCCAAGTAAGCTGCTCATATTCACAGAGTTCCTTCAGTGTGTAACAGCATCAGTTGTTATCCAAGTGATTTTACGAATGTTGATCTAATTTTTTTCCTTCATATCAGAAGTATGAAAATTGAAAGTTATAAGCAAGTTGAAGCCAATTCCTTTATATTTTTTCATCTATATGCTCAATTTTGAACTCTAATTCTACTTACGATTTACAGAAAAAGTTCCAAAAATATTTTAAAAACAGTCTTCATCTGATGAAGGGTTCAATACTTTTCGAGTGTTTCTAAAAATAAATTGCTGACTTTTTAAACTGATATTAGAAAGTAAGTTGTAGTTTTAGGTATCAATCAAAAAATTTTCTATTATTGAACTAATTTGTACACAAAATCCGAAAACCAGCTAAAATTAAATATAAAACTCAAATTATCTTAAAGAATGGATAAAAATGTGTCGCCAAACTATTATTCGCAGAACTGTTTCAGTTTTCTCTCAAATATATGTTGCACGCTGAAATACCACGCACAAAGGCATAATTTTCTTTTAAAATATATAGCAAATTATACTGATAACCGAACATACATTTATAAAATTTCCCATTTGAGGAGCTCGGTAATGATAGAGCAGATTTACAAAGACGGTCTGGTCAAGGCGGTTATTATTGAATTTCAAATTTGTTAGAATAATTTAGTAGATTTTTTCTTCTATGAAAAAAGAAGATGGCAATTTTGCCAGAGAAAATTAATGTATTTGTGGCATTACAGATTTAAAGATGGCTCTTCCAGTTCCACTTTCTACGGCGTGTATAATTTTTCCGGCTTGTAACTGTGTAGGAAACACAGGCAAAATATCTGGCGCCCATGAAAATTAAACTGAAGACTCTTGAATTGTTAACAATTATAAAATATTACGTATTCTATGTATTTATGTTATGTTATGTATGTAAAAAAATATATTCTTGTATTTTCCTGTTTTACACCTCAACTACTTGGCTTAATTTCCATTACTTAATGAAAGGAAATAAATAGTTTTTGTCATTGAAAATGGGAATAGGAAAGTTGAACTTGCTCCCTAAACCACAAACTGACATCAAATAATATCATGCAATGTTCATTATGAGAATTTCTAAAATACCAACTATGCTAATAACCAATTTATTTCATGCATAAAATAAACTACATTCTATTCGTTATGGCATGTGGTATTTAATATTCAAATTTAATTTACGAACGGATATAATTTAAGGAGGTATAAATCATTTGTCGCTTTGTGCATGCGTATGTGTATGTGTATAAATTGTGTTTTGGCAACACATGGAAACTTATAAGTATTATGAAAAGTATTAGTAAACGCTTCGGTAAGAAAATGGTTATTCAATACAAAACAAAATATGTAGAAGCAAGCGTACAACCGGCTTAGCATTAAGCAGATTGTCATTGCGAAATCTAACCTTAGTTGGTGTGTATGTGTGCGTGTGTGCAAATACATATGAACATACAGCTTTAGTTGAAAATAAATTTGCCACATGTCTGACCACAGCTTCAAAATCGCTTCAGTGCGGTTACTTTGCATCAGTCGGCATTGTTGGTGCTGCTCCCATGCATTGTTTAGCATTTCAATAACGGTTTGCCACTCACGAAGCCAATCACAGAGTGGATGAGCATGCACATGTGCAGAAACCAAACATCTATGTATTAGTACATTTTCGCAAGTAGAGAAAGGAGAAATTTATTGGTATAAAGACACATACATATGTGTTGTAGTGGTGTATTTGTATTTTATATATATTTATTTGAGACCACATAAGCAGTTAAACCAGCGTCGACATACATCTCAAAGGAGTTGGTTTATTGAATAAGTGATGCGTGCACATATACTTAAGTACGGCAATATTTGCGGAAATTTAAATTAAAATTATAGAAACAAATTCTACTTATTTTACAAAAATTATTTAAACACCACTACACTTGCACACATATTCACTTTGTTCATTTATTTATATAAAATGAATTTGTGAATCAAGCAAAAGGCTATAGAATAAATTTATGCCATAGAAAATTAAGAGAAAATATCATCAAATATACCCTCAAGGTCATTTTTGGTCTTTGGAGGTAATTATAACTTACAGAACATTTCATACAATTTATATGTGAACTAATCCATTTGAATATATAAATATATTTACATGTAGTGTACAAAACAACAAATATGTGGAATATTAAGGCAACTTTAATAAGTTTCTCGCAGGTACTTGGCGTATATGTGACCATATTGGATTACACTACATTTTCAAATACACATTGGTTATACCTATACACCTTCTTTGGACAAATGGCTTGCACTTGTGTCGAGATATAAATCATTCCTAAATTTTATTCGGCTAAACCGAGGAATATTTTTCTAAAAATTTTTATTTTCTGCCGCTGCCGTATTGCCTTTTTTTTATTATAATTGTTTGTTGTATAAAAGCATTTCCTCAGATCATGGAACATTTGGTCCTTTTAGAATAGTTTGATTTCAAATTATCTAAATTTGTTATATTCACACATGTGCATTTAACTTGCTTCTCAATGTTTCTATTATTTCATTTTACTTCGACAAATAAACCTTTTTTAACCACCACCCTCTTTCAACACAATACCAAATCTGTGGCATAATTCACGCCATAAACAAGGCCAAGCACAACAAACAGAGGACATCACTCACTGCTGCCTGACACTACTGATTGTCACCACGTATGCTCACATGTAGTCTAGAATAGTATGTGCAAACATTCTTACATATACATAAGTGGCTTTGTGTCGGTGTCTCCTTACTCCTTGGCTGTCTGGAGTGCACATGTATCATAGAGCGCATATATCCTTTTTGATAGATGGGTGTTCGCTGCCATGACATTACCGAAAGCCTAGCCACTAACGGCACTAGAGATTGCAGAGAAAAGCAAAAAACACAATTTTTTATGCACTCGCAGAAGTAATAGCAAATTTCGGAAGGCGGAAAAAATGCGAACTCGTTAAGGCACATACAAGCTGCATTTCTTTTAAGGGAAAGTTGATAAATGTGTTTGCATAACAGCAGTTACATTCCATTTGGTTTCTTTTTTAATTCCATTTGCTTAGGTTACATAACAGCAGAAATGCAATTAGTTTTTCTTTAATAAATTTTTTTTAATTTTGAAAATTTTTTTAATAATATTTTGCTTAAAAGCGAAATTTCCAGCAATCTAATTTAGCGTATAAGTGTATAAAAATCTCAGAAATAATTTTAAGCAACGCAACATAAAATTCATATAAATTATTCGAAGCTATAAGTAGGAACAGTTCGAAATACCTGTATTTCTCAAGAAGAGGTAACTAACTGCGAAATATTATTTGAGAAAAAATTAAATGAGCTATTTCTGGATTCTTTAGAGAAAATACAGCTCAGTACTAGATAAACTGAGCTAGTGTTGTTATTTTAATCAGTTTAGAAGACTAAAGCTTTCAGCAGCTTCAGCTTTGATATCAAGCTAAGGAATAAATACTACTCATACGCCATGACGCCATGACGCCCATTTAAATAGTCGTATAATAGCGAATAGCTAAAAATTGAAGCATACACATAGGCGCAGATTGGAAAAGCTAATAATGTACTTCTCTTAGCTGCAGATTGGATCTGTTTATTCCAGCCATTCTCAGGCACTGGACATGGAAACGCTTTGAACTCTCCAGTCACCATTGAAAATGGGAGGAGCACACACTCACAAACAAATACATAAAAGTCAGAGAGTAGACAATTTTCGAAAAAACGCAGTAGTTAAATAAAATACAATAAACATTGCGACAGTCGTGACAGTCGTGACAAAACAATTGACTTAGCACCCAACCAGCTGTTGCCTCATAGCCGTGCATGATTCTGTTTGTGCGCCTGCGACCATGTATGTGTGTGTGTGTGTGTGCATCTACAATTACACTTGCCCTCGGACAATATGTATGTATGCATATCTGCGCACCGGCCACCAGCTCTCTGTGCTTCACCCTCACGCCGGAGACAAAAGCTACGCGTCGCGGTGGCGCTGTGCCTTGTGCGCGTTGTGCGTTCGTGTGTGGCACACCATTTCAGCGCGCACCTTCTGCCATTCCGGCGCGTTTATTACAATGCCCTTTCGCAACTCCTGGTATGCTAGTAATTTTGTTTATTCCTTGACTATTGTCGCCTGCCAATTCAATCTGTTTCCACTTGCTACACATTCGCTGAATTTATTTGCTTTTTTCTCAACTGCGTTCAGCACTCACACTCACTCTCACACATATATAGTTGCGTGTGGCACTGTGAAGCTGTGGGACTGTGGGGCTGTGGCGCGCCAGCACACAATTTTTATTTCGATTTCGCGCACACATTCGAACAACAGCAAATTACGTTGATGAGTAAGCTGGTGTTGGTGCAGCAGCTTAGCGCTGGATCGCTTTGTGACATTTTCCATTTGGTTGTTGCTTAGTGGCTCCCATTTGCTTGGCATAAGCCAATTGTTTGGCTATTGCTCTCGCTGTTGGTTTGTCCGCTACTCGTTTGACCTTGTGCATTTGCCTGTGTATATACTGTACAGTCTCAGCGCGATGGCTAAGCTCCACAGCAGTGTACGCACGGCACACAGTTAGGGTTGTGGAAAAACATTCGTATTTGTATTCCATTTCAGCGAATCTCCCTTTTTTCCATTACCACCTACCACTCACCACAGTCAACAAACCGGGCATTGTGCTGCCCTAGCCTAACACGCGAGGTCATATGCATGAATGCCGCGCGGTAGTGGACGTAGTTCTTGTAGCTCTAGCTGCCATTGAGATTTGTTTGGAATTCGGCTACGAAATGAGTGGAGCAAATGTGGAATGGTGGGCGGCGCATAGCTTTGTTCAAGTGCCGCGCCAATTTAAACATAATTAGCTACTAATACAGAAAAATCTCCAACAGCTTGTGCTCAGCTGTGCTCACTATTTACTCTTTGCTACTGTCAACTTGCCGCTGGCAAAGCTTGAAGGACAATACAAATTTGCACAACTGACAATTTCGGCGCCAAGCAATTTCGTCGCATCACTTTGGTTAATGAATGAATGAATTAGTGCAATCAATTCGTACGAATGCGTTTGTGTTTGTATGTCGGTGTGTGCTTTTTAGAGTTGACTTGGCTATTGTGGCTGATGCTGCATACCTATATACACGATATTCCTTACTAATTTTCTTTACTGCACTAATTCTCACTAAATTCATATTAGGCGTGGAATATGCAATATCACTTCAACCTTCAATTATCACATTCATTGCCTTCTTATTAATAGAAACTGATTTCGATTGGAAAAAATTATATGTAGAATTATATTTGAGAGCGAAGAAGAGCTAAAATTAGCTGAAGCCAAATAGGTAGGAATTTTGGAACCGACAAAAATTTAATTTTTTTGGGTAAATGAAGGATATACGCCACTACATCTTAACATATTTGCATCTTAATACAAATATAACTGTCTATATTATTTCATGGATATCGGGACATATTTTATATTACAAGGTAAATTTACCCAGAATTAACACGACTTGGGAAATTACGAATAACTACTCGTTGAAACTGCATTCCTATGGCCATTCCATTCCATTCCTGCGGCAGAAGACATTTCCACATTGGGTGAACCGGAAAAAAGAGATATTCATTCTGCTAGATTTCTCATGTGCTTAGGATGTAAGTATAGTAGTTTTCAAAGTGTTTCCATACCCGTCGGTGTTTCATTGACCATATGGGAAATTTAGTAATTTATGTACTTGTTGAACACTCTTTTTATTATAAGAGAAACTCGAATATGTTTTACTTTATATTTATATATAATATAAAAATATTATTTGACCACACCCTAGCCGAAAAATGAATATATGTATTTACCAAGAGCAATATGTATACTATCAAGCTTTATGCGCTTTAATAAATTAGCAAATTATACAATTATTTACACTTAACATTTTACGAGCAAATATTTGTCCAAAATTGCCATTGCGTTTAAGCATAAATCACAGATATTGTGTAAAATTTATTGATTCAACATAATTTCATCGTTTTCGGTGTAAATGTGCACAGTCACGTGTATGTATGTGTAAATACCCTGTAGAAATGGGGAGTACACCCGATACATACATGAAGAAAGTACTTCATGTGGACTGTAGAATACTCCAACAAGTTCAAATCAATTCAAAATAGCGATACCCAAAAAATTACCATAATCTAACATCTATCTGCAGGACATCGGAGTACTTTATATATTCCTATCTGTAGGGAACTACTTTTGTAACTACCCTCAAATCAAAACTCCATGGATTACGTAAAGGAAACTGTTTTTCGGTTTTCAGTGTCAGCTTTTCAGAAAAAAGTGGAACCTATTTTAAGTTATATTTGTTCATATATAGAGAAGTTTGTTTTTGTTCAGATATCAATGATCGTTAAATCACCAGCAGTGATCGGTTAACACTAAGCTGGTGTAGAACATGAGTTGGTCCACTACTACATTGCAGAAGAACATTTTTCGGAGTACCCATTTCGGAGAATATCCCACAAATGGACCGCATGTTCAAATATTTTTTGCAGGTTGCTTATATAAGTATTATATATTTATATATATATGTATATATATAATATATGCAAAAATGTGTGAGTTTGAGCTTAAGCAGTTTAAGTTGAAAATTAAATCAACAGCAACATTTGTTTACGTCATTCTCGGAGACCTCTTGTATATGCCCCGTATATCCCCCATTTACACAAGTGCTGTTATACATACAATTACACTAGCAATACCTAAAGGCTTTGGCAAAGCCTTGTGTACTCCTCTGGTTTTCGCACCATTCGACATAGAACATAATATTAACCATGGCCCGAGGAACAATTGGTGACAGCGCCAATTTGCGAAATTTATATTTATAACCTTTTTATGTACGAATCCCATTTAATGGACGCACTTTTATCCATTCTATATGTAATGGTGCTGTGTTGTTGTTAAGAACATTTGGAGATTTATTTATTCGGCAGCGATGTAATTTATGGCCCCAACGCTTAATAATTAGGGTGACTTTTAAATCATTTATGAAGTAAAATTCGCAGAGAAATCTCACTATGGCAGCTTAAGCTCTATGGAAGGCGTCAGATGCTGAATTTTGTAGGCTTTTATTATTAATTTTAGAAGCTTAACAATACCAGTTGGCTATTCTTTGTTTTTATTACACTCACTGAGTTAAAAAAATGTGTAATTTTCAATTTATTTTAAGATTCTTACACTGTCCTCTTTAAAAGCTTTTCATAAACCTTAAATATAATTGTTAAAAGTTTCACATACTTCTATTATAAATATAATATTTTTGACACTGACCCATTTAGAGCGCATTATAGCCCCATATTTCATTACATGTTGCCAGATTGTTGCCGGATTACTCGACAAATAAGCATGACACTTCGCATTCACATTTTTATATGCATTTATAACCATTTCTTATAATAGCAATAATGTAAGCCTATATATCCAAATGTTTGCTGTGCTATGTTGTTGGTGTTGTTTTGGTTATATGTGAAATTATGTTAAGTGTGAAAATGTCAAAAACTGTGTCAATAAAGCGTTGGCCCGGCACCAACGAATCTCTCTCATGAATAGTCGATTTCGATATTCATATCCCCTCTGCCGCATTCACAAGGTAACGTTCCATTTCGTGGGTTCTTGTGCTCCAACACTAGTCCATCGGTAGTTGAATAGTAGCTAAAGAAGTTATTATTTCAAATCACGTATTTTATTACAACGTTGCATAAAAGCACACACTCCATGCGGAGGAAAACGTATGAATTCATGACAGCAAACAGATGCGATGTGCCTTGCCGAAAAAATTCTTCGTTACTTCAAGTAGCTGCTCAGAGGCTACCAACCAACATCAGCGCATATCACATTACACACGCACTTATATAAGCATGTGTATTTGTTCTCGGGCAGGTTCTCTATACGGTTATGCTTGAGCAAAAATATATATTCTTATATGTGCTATATGTGGCAATCTTATGGTGGAGTATATTAGCAGAAGAGACCCAGTAAACTTTAAATACGTGCCAAACGCCAAGGATCTATTGGACTAGGAGTCACATATCGACTTTTAAAATAACACGGTTGCTATCATATATGTGGTGAAGAGTAAAGTAAAGAAAAGAGTTCAAAACTACAAAAGCAACTAAAAACAACTTTTGTTGGAGTATATTTAACTTAAAGGAGTGGTATTTCTAAATGATGTTGAAAATTTTGAACGTCTAAAAACTCCATGTACCCCTCTTTGAGAATAATACTAATTTAATAGGTTCCGCCAATGTTTCTAGTTGGTTGAACGCCCCCTGCTAGTTTAAGTCTTAAACTCGCTTTACTTGCGGTCTGGGAGATAATCTGATTGTGTTAGAATCTCCGGCCACACACGAGCCCAAAAACATCGAAGACTTCCGGTAACCTTTTGTTATTCAAGATACTCAAATGTGTAAAAGTTCGCTGGGGATCTGAAGGATCTGGACTGTCAACTGGCAGCATTCTAAAAAATTACTTGATAAAAGTTCATTGGTGCTACAACAACAATAACAACATATTTACAATAAATAAATAAATTTAAATGTAATATAAATTGCTCTGAATGCTGTCACTTTTTCATGGTGGACTTATACTAGGGATAGGGAGAGATCGAATCGAGTTCCAGGGAGATCCACACAACGGCTTAATTTTAATAATTATTCAACTAAAAAACTACCCTTAGTTAAATAAAAATATTTTACTGTGTACGACTTGTTGTTGCTTAATAAACATTGCCACTTTTTATGGAATGTCGAACGCCTCAATGGGGTTGTTGCTCTCGAACAAATATCTAAAATTTGTAAACCTTTTTCTTTGTTTCCTTGGTTGGCTGGGTTGCCCTTTTAAGTACATAGTCGTTCATAAATACGTGTGTGCAACATCACCATTCAAGCAGGTTAAGTGCAACTCAATAGATTTTCCCGCTATAAAAAATGGCGTTATGACCATTTAGTGTATATTTATGAGCGCATCGTGACAGCAGCAGAACATCGCCACAACATCTATACAAAGTTACTTTCGGGCGATATACAGGCGATTACATACCTATATATCCATATATGTGTGGGGAAATTATGTTGAAAGAAGTAAAATACTCCTCAATGTGTGTATGCGTGTGTATTTGCTGCTAGCATTGCTCGAACGCAGATTACGGTGCTGAAAGTGAATCAAAATCACGCGTGCTGTTTGGCGAAAATTCATTTGGTCATACCAATATCAAATATTCAGTGGAAATTAAGAAATTGCTATGAGCAAAACAGCATAAAAAGAACAAATGCATAAAAAGCAAATGTATGTTTAACTGCGCGTATGGATTTTCCGCTTACATAAATATCATAGCAGACACTAACGACACACACACCCACAAAGCCACACACACTTGTATGTGCATATCAGTGTTGTAGCACTTAAATTCCGTTATATTGACTATATTCACATTAAAACTTGGTTTATGCGCCGTTAACCGAAACAAATTAAGAAACTGTACACATACACACACACACACACACATGTATTTATATGTGTGCACAGAGCAAATATTTATTTATTTAAAATTGCGACCGCAATGAAGTGCCAAGCAGTAATCATAACTCAAAACAGCCTCACAGAGTAACCCGAAAAAGCCGAGTTGAGAAAAAAACTTAAAAACAGAGAGAAAGGCATAAACAGCAGCCAACGGAAACGACCGCAATTGCTGTCCTTACTGAATTACTGCGGTTGCGGTTCATGCTGCCACTGCCGCTGCCGTCGCTGCCGCCGCAGCTCGCCCCTGCTCGCCGCTCGTGCCAGCTATTGGGTCCCACTATCGTAATGGAGCAGTTGTGAAAGCGATGATGGTTATGGTGCACTTGCTGCTTGCTGCTTACGTTGGTTAAGGTTTTTACTCTCACCATAGAATTTGATTATTACTCTTACTTACATTACCATTTTCCGTTTCATTGTTGTTGTTATAAATGTTTTTCACTTCGAATTTTATGTGTAGTTGTTACTTACGCTCGTATTGCTATAGCGACGGCGGCAATTGCTGTAACCATAAACCATGCCACCTAATGACTTCCGCCATAAACTATTTTTACTTTACAATATGGCTATTAAAACGGCTACTATGTATCAGCGCCGCACAAAAGAAACATCGGAAGAAAATGGTCGAAAGAAATTTTCGTTTTTAAACGATCGCATGCATGTGTGTAATGCTTCATACAATAATATACGAGTATATACAGAAGCTGGCGGGTTATTGAAGCGGAGAAGAAATATGTATATGTAAATAAATGCCCACGCGAATAAAGTACAAAGGAAGAGCAGATAACTAAATGATAAATAAATAAGCTGGAATTAAGTGGTGAATACCAGTGTGGGTGGTCGGGAGTAAAGGAGGATAACACCAGCAAAAATTCGGTTCACAAGGAAATAAATTGGGAATAATCGATGATTACAACATTTACATCTAGATTTATAAAGTACTTTAATACTGCGAACGAAACGATGTTCGAAAGGGATAGATGATTTTTTCGTATAATTTGTATATTTATGGGTGCCTTGGTGTAAAAAGCACAAATATTGGAAATAAGACACTAATAAATTTTCTAACTAAAAAAAAAATTACATTCTATAAACGAAAAGCTTGTTTTGTAATAGCGCAAGTGCCATGAAAATATGTTAATATTTTTACTTTATAAATATTATTATATTATGATAAATGAACAGGGTGTTTTGGGAACGCCGCCCAAAAATATCTCTGGCAGAAACGTTTACTAAACCTAGTTTGCTTGTTGTCCATGTTTTAGTAATTCATTTAATTTAGAAATATTTTTATTGAAAAAACCAAGCAAGTGGCATCCTCCCTTAAAAATATATCTGACAGAAAGTTTTCTTTAATTCTTTTAACCAAACCCTTTCAATTTGATTTCCACATTTTAATATTCCATTAAATTAATATTTCTTTCGTAAAAAAATTCCTAACAGGTGGCAGGCCTTCTTAAAAATTTTGGTGATAGAAATCTTTGGTGAAGTTGTTCAACTAAATTCATTTAGTTCACGCCCTTTTTTAATATTTCAATTGTATTATTTCACAGAAATCTTACTTCAACTTGTTTATTCTGATATCCGTATTATAATACTTAATTTTTCTTATTAGCTTAATTAAATAAAAAATGTTAAAGCAGTGGTAACCTTATTGAACATTAAGTTAAACCGTCGGCTTAAGCCTTTCTAAGCCTGCTAAATGTAGTGCCCATATTGTAATAATTAATTTATCCACCCACTTTAATGAATTAAAGCTTTCAAACAAGTGTCAATCGTCCGCAATCGAGCCAAGCTTACTTTATTTAAGTATTTTATTTCGGAATTTAATATTGAAATAGTATTGTAATGGAATGCGAACAACACGGAATTTTGGAACGACTACGATCGACCTTATTTAGTCAGTGGAATAATTTCGAAAATTCCATCCTGATGGAAAATGCAATTAACTTAACTGCTCTGTATAGTCTAAGCTAAAAAGGTAGAAACCTCAAGAACTAGTTAAGCAAACGGCATTGCTTTAATAAAATGTAGATTCAAAACACCAACCACAGTAATTGAATGATTTCCACACAATTCCTTGAACTTGTTCTATATATAACTCAATAGTAGTAGTAGTAGTATTAGTAGTATTAGTAGTAGTGCAATCAACTGCAAAACTGAAATCATTGCACTTGGAAGGATATTCTTGGCACTCTCACATGGCTAAAAGACTTGCTCTGACGCACAGGAAGTCTGGCTCGTTAAATTAAGAACACAGAAAACTTCCATAAATTTCCGACAATTTCATACATAATACTTACATATGCATATGTAGTTTTGAAAACAGATAAATTGCCATTAAGCCAAAGGCATAGTTTTAACAATATTACAAGCCAGTAAGCCAAGAAAAGAGAAGCAGATCTCCTAACCCCCTATAAGCCCTGCAGGGAAAGCCAAAGAAACAGATTTCTTATAGGAAAGGTAATCATTACAGAGGGGATCATTACAGGGCACACATCGCTATGGGCTCATACTATCGCAGAAGCCTTGCTCTCTTCACTTACGGAAAAATTAATAAATAACGAAAAACCTTTCCAAGCCATTTAACAAATTCGTTCGCATATCTTTGGCATTGGCAAGTATTGGCTGCTGCAAGCGCCAAAGAAACTTGACACACATTCACACATATGCCGATTTAGTTGCAGGTGTGTGTGTGCGGGTGTGTGCTTGGGTGTTTTATGAATGTATATATGTTCCTCAAACTTAAAGTCGTGATTTTTGAATTTTGTCATTTTTACAACACGTTTGCAACCGGAGCCATTAATTGCTTGAGCAACGCTTTCGCTACACAAATTATACAGCTCAGCGGTTGCTGAAGGTAACGGCACCCTTTTCAATTTGATTTCACTCAGGGTTTAATTTTTTATTTTTACTATAGAAGACTCTTACATTTGCTCTGTAGTCATATATTTAAAAATTTGTAATATTTTCCTTTATCGACTTTTATATTCGTCTGAGTTTTTCGCGCAAGAACTGCACCTTTTTGGTTGACGATTGAGCTTGTTAAGCCCTGTTGTGAGCTAGGTTAAAGCCTTCGGGTTATAAGTTTTCAAATTAGGATGATCACAGCTCAACGCACTGGAATTTGCGTATATGTGTGTCTGAAGCAGGCAATATCAAGGCTTGTGTGGAATTGGGGACCTCTAAACTTTTGGTGTTTTTTTTTGCGACCCCTTTCAGATTTGGCACTTTAATTCGCGACTAGGTAGAACTTTTTGCCTTGAGTGAAAAAAATACGCATAAGTTCTCTTATTTGCTTTGTTTGGATGCTTAAAAATGCAGTATTCTAATTTAATATGTGTTTCTGAAACTTTAGGGAACATTTAAAAGATGTAAAGTATCAAAAATTACTTACAAGACCTGAATCATTAAGCGCGATGCGTAAAGCATAATTGATTGTTAAGAATAGGAAAAATGTCACTTATGATGGAACTATCTTCCATGTAGTCACTGTATAGAATATAGGACGAGCATTCTTTTTTGAAACCCCAAATGATGAGCGGTACGCTTTTAGAGAGCTTAAGGCAATTCTTGAGCATTTTCAAAATTATCGTTATGGTTTCCTCTTTATATGGATAGCGACTAGGGCCAAAGTACACCAAAAAGCCCATAAAATTGGAATCTGAAATTTTTAACTCTTGCTTTATGTATTACCTTTAGATTATCTCTTCATCTGTTCATCTGTTGTACTAATACTCAGCAGTTCCTTACTTTTTTAAATACGACATATTATCCGGTTACAATTTACAAATGAAACATATAAGCTGGTGCTAAAATTGTTGTTTAGATTAACACGGATAACGGTGTATTTCTATTTAATACCAGCTATGTGGTACGGTAGTACTTCCACACATTTATCTACATTAGCGCTGCAGAAATTGTACACAACGCTCACCAAAAATTCCCTTTGGTAAATTTGAAAAATTTATTTTGTAATTTTGCGTACAAATTCACATCTGCAAATAAATAGTAGAGGTAAGCAGCAGCAACAAAATCACACATATATACATATATCGGCAGACGCCCTGTAGGAAACGGGAAGTGTTCAGACAAAATTAGTGGCAGACAAAACTAGAGCAATTTCACGAAGCTTGTACCAGTTGGTGGCAGTGTTGAAGTATGTTTTCTTGAACATTCGCCGTCGTTGACTCAATGAGCATGCGAGAAGCATTGAAGCCGTCTTCAGTGTACCAAACATTGAGGAGTGGCGAATCAAACAAACAACTTGTATAAAAAAAAATGGGAGGCTTAATCAAATAGAGATAGAATAGTAGACGGTTATGACACTTTATTGAGTTATCCACGTACCCCCTCGTGTTGAATTCAACTAGATACCTTCGTTCTTGCTTTGGCACGTAAATTTCTTAGCAAAAGAGCAAGAACTCAAACATAGCTAGCGGCGAATTGGCATGTCTAAGGTCGTTATATATATATATAGATAGCACTCGCTCACAAGCTGACGGGAGAATCTTGAGAAGACTAGAAGGTTACTGGTAAATCAGTGTATTAATATTTTTTCTAAGACATCATGAATTTTAATTCAGGAGTTTCGTTTATGGCAAATATCTGAAGGTAACCCCTTTTAAGCCCCGGCATTTCCCTGTGAGCAGCTGTATGCGCCCAATCGCGTGTATAATTAAGAAAGCATGTGCAAGGAACTGTGCAAAAATGCAATCAGCGCTGCGACTCTTTGCTGCCATTTCATGTACCGCTGCTCCCCGTACTATTTTCGGGCATTACTCTTAATTACTGCACACACACACGCACAATTCTGTGCAACGCGTGTGTGTGTGTGTGTATCTGCGCGCATTAGCATGTGTGCTCATAATTACTGCAGGTGTACAGTTATTGTAAATGTGACTGCGGATTTACACCTTGCTGTTGCCTAAAAGTTGCGCCGCTGGATACGTACTGCCACACGGCGGATGTGACTGCCAAGCACCGAACGAAACGAGCATTTTGCACATGCATTTTGTTTTGCAAGAAAAAGAATATCATAAATATATGTATGGCTGGGTGTGCATGAGCGCGCTGTGATGTCTTCTTTACGCTTGCCGCTGCCAGTTTGCTTAGCTTACCCAGTTATCCTGAAGCTTCATGTATTTGCGAGCACTTGCTAGTAATCACGCAGTTGTTGATTTTCGACTTCAACTCATTTCTCCTCGCCTTGGTTGCTGTTTATTTGTTGTTTTCCGATGATTTCTGCCGGTTTTGTTGATTGAATTATTCCGCTTGGCTACGAAGTGCACATAACCACTCACACTCATCGACAAGACTTGGGCCAAAAGCTGCAGCAGAAGGCAGCGACACGCACTTACAGCTCAACTTCGTTGCGCAAGGCTCTGAAAGGGCGAAGGGCGCGCCAAAGCAGAACTCAAAAGTCAACACAAACTGCGCTCTATGACAACTACCGATTCGCTTGCATTACGGTTGTTGTTTTTCCTTTCTCCTTTCTCCTTTCTCCTTCTTTTTTGTTTGTTTCAATAATTAGGTTTCGTGCAGCACATTGGCGTCACTCGGCGGTATGCAGTCAAGTGAAATGCTGCACAACTCAATGGCGGCTGTTACACTGTTTCAAGCGCCTGCCGTACATATGTACGGCATGTACTGTACGTTCTAACTCATATGCACGTGTGTTTGCGTGTGTGTGTGCAAGTCAAAAAGTTAACTCAATTAATGTTTCAATTTGACGCTTGGCCTTTAATACTGATTCTGCCGTCTTTAGTACCGAAAATGACTTCAATAAAATGCTCGGAAAATAGCGAAATAGTATGATACCCAGTATGATACACAGGCAACAGACTTCAGTACACTCATCACAGTCCATTTCTGAGTTCCTCGACTTTTACAAACAATATTGGCATTCAAAACTTTTACTTCTCCCCTTTTATCAACGCATTTTGCTACTTTACTCACCAACTGTCATTAAACTGTGCTGCATATTTCGAAACTAATAAGAGTTCCGCCCGCTTCAGAAGCGAACGAATTGGAACTAAATGGTTCCAGGTGAGCGGTTACTCCGTTCGTCTGAAATAAACTGCATTTACCTTTAATTTCTCTTGCATCGCTTCGTGCACAGGGAATCTTAGCTGCAATAAGCTATTGTGCCATCAACCAAATCCTCTGCAAAAATTACCCCAACACGGTCCCCTTGTAGTGGCTTGTTATAAAATGGAGCGACGATCAATTCCTCGCGGTGTTCTCGTTAAATTTAATGCGGCACTAGAAAACGAAAATCACGTAACTAAGCAATGAAATCGCCCTTTGCTGTTGCAGTGAAAATATGAACGTCAAAAACTTTGCGCATTTTAAGAAAGTTTTCTGAATTCCAGCATTTTATGCTGACGACGTGCTGTTTTGTATTTAATAGCGGCCATTTATATGTTCCTTGGCTTAGCTTCTAGAGCAAAATCACAAATTATTACTCGTTTTATACCAGAAGCGGGGTTATGAATATTGCTCGGATGGATGTTCGAAATGTTATGTAATCATATAGCCACATTGAGACTGTTTATTTGTAGTGCTGAGGTAAACTACAGTTGTTACTATTTCCAATATGCATTTGCTTTATGCGCAAACACAAATATGAGTGACGTAGAGCTCCTCGGATATGGTCAGAAACACCAAACACCGTCCCTTCAAGGGTCACTTTAAGTACCTAGCCTTGGAAAACCACCAAAATTTACCAAAATTTGAGGTGGTGGATAGTGGACACACCGAAAGTCTTCTAATTTTTGGTTAATGAAATGTTAGAAAATTACCTTTGCCAATGTTCAGTCTTCAGCCGGTGAGACGGGATATCTTCCATGACTTCCTCTGCTTCATTTCAAATGAAATTGAGTAGCCAATAACAAGTAAAAATTGAGGAGTATCGAAGGGTGCTTTGCTGGCACATATTGGGAAGTAAAATGGTACTAATGTTGACTTAATTCCAGCCGTTTGGGATCAGGCAACAACCAAATTTTAAGGGGTCAAGATTAATCGTGTTTTAGTTATATCATTTTCCGAGCCTGGAGTGAACTCTAAAGCTCAGTTTTGTTGAAATTTAATCAAATCTAATATTTCTGCTTTGTGAAGTGGCGTTATTCCTACCGTGAATATATTTCATATAACTGCTTTATAACATTTTTATAACAAACTGAATTTTATTCGAGTTCGCGCCAAAGCATAGTTAGATGTTTGCCCAGATAAATGTACGCTATCGGCAAACCATGAAATCTGTTTTCACTCAATTCAACTCATTTAAATAAATCAATACATTTTGTACCTGCGTATTGTTTTGAAAATATATGATATATTTACAAATGATGCAAATTACATTTTCTTCTCCTTAAATTGGCCGTATTCGATTTTGAATTGTGAAGGCTGTTACCAAATAAATGGCGCACAATATTTACGCGCTGAAAGCAAAAGCTGGAGAGCCTCCAACAATTTGTGCCATTTGCCATGCTTCAATATCGTTGCCAAGCTGCTTACATTTGTCTATATACATACCGTTTGGTTGTTTGTAACGTTGTTTATTCGACTCGCGCATTTTTAATAGTTCTCTTCAATAATAAATGATATCTTGCTGATGGTTGCTGTGGTATCTGGCTGGGCATTCAAATATAAATTCGTAGACAAAAGCAAGTGCTGGTGTGCTGCAGCGAAATGAATTACTTGTAAACTACTTTAACACTAGTATGAACCGCAGTGTGAACTGAACTAGTCAGCAGCATACAACGGCATGGCAATTGTCCGATTTCAGCAACAAATTCTACTAGTATCTAACTGCTCTAAAATATACAGTTGTATATATATATATATATATATCCAACTCCTTTTACACTCCAAACGTTTTAGTCACAAACTAGTATGTATCTGACTAGTTCGCTCTAAGTCAGTAGCTACCAATTGCAGACTAGTGCTTTTTCCTAAGAGTTTGTTGTCTCACTACAGGATGCTTGCTTGCTTATTTACAGTTGTACAGCCATCCTGTTGCCGTGCCATCTCATTTATTCACAGCGCAAATTGTGTCTATGCAATGTTCATCATAATTTATTCAATTAATTTCATTTCAATTTTAGTTATATTGAATTCAAATCCCCGCGCTTTACTTATATTTTATTGTAGTGCAATGGCGAAAAAACAATTGAGTTCAAATGTTTTGCCGGAATTTTTGATGAGCATTGATTCGGCGTTCATTTACATAAATAGAAATTGAATTCTATTGCGCTTGCTGGTTTTTTATTTCCGTGCTAATACTTTGGCCTTAATTACAATTTAGTTGTCAAAAAAATATGGTTCTAAAGTATTAAAATTTGTTTTTTTGTTTTTTTTTTTTTTGTTTTTGTTTAAAGCACTAATTGAGTAACTGCTGACATGAATTGAAATCAAGAATAATTGATTTTAAATTTGCTTAATTATGTAGTTTTGCAACTAAAATGCATTATGCAATATTAAGTAATTACTACTTGAAATTTCAAATTAGAATTTTATTTTAAACCAGCAAATATGTTTATTAGATTCCAATTTTAATTCCTTCTTCTTATAAATATATTTCTATGTAAACACACACTTACCTATGGTGGTATCAGGCATTCTAGTGCCAACTCTGTTTTTCTCTCTTTAACTAGATTCCTTTATGGACCAATTGATCCCATATAATATAGGGAAATATCTTCGTTTATCCTTAACACATATTCAGACATTTTCACTTCCAGTTTACGCCACTCAAACAATCCACTAGGCAATAATTGTAGTAAGACTTAGAAATTATCAGCTGCCGAAACTTAAACTTGTTTACTTTATAGTGCCTCAAACATACACATGCTCTATAACTCACGAGCTCAGAATTATTTAGATATGGTTAAATGTTTTCACTTTTCGTTTTCTAAATGCTCACACACTTCAGAATGTGTTAAAACTCAGCAAATTAAATGTTTGGAAAGTTAAATAATAAAAACTTTGCAGAAGCTGACCAAATAATCGCTGCGGGTTTTGTTGCCAGTTTGAAAGTATGTATAAACAACATTCCAACTACTCTAATACAAAATCACATATGTATTCCATATGTATGTATTCGTATGTGGCATATCGTGCGCCTAAGGAGGCTATTAAAAATAACAAATAAGGAATTGTGATAAAGTTATTTCATGTCTTCAAATTTATTGTTCGCCAACTCAATAAACATTGTGAATAATTACTTAGTATTGCGCCCTAAATGTATTTGTGTGCGTGTATGCATGTGTGCTTAGAAGTTAAAGAGAATAAGAGAAATAATAGCATTTGATGTCTTGTAAACATGAAATTGGATAAACGGAAAATCCGCCACCAATGAAATAGCTCACTTATACATGCACATATACATACGTGTGTATATTTTTCTTTACATACGTGGGTAAAGTACGACGCTGTGGCATGCCAAAGTCATTGTAGCCCAAGCAGCGCACTTAGCAAAAACAACTTCTGTTCGAAATAAGGTTCAAATGCCTGCTGAAGTGGTGAGGGTTTGAGAAGGATTTCGGAATGATAGCATAACAAATTTCCAAATAAACAAGGAGCATGGCTGAAAAATTTGCTCTGGATGTTTATTAAAATTTTCGGAAAGAAATATGGACCGCCTTTAGCTTACTGCCCACACATAAATATATCTGCTCCGTTTAGGTATTTGCATCTAAATTCTTACAGCCGACGGAGGTGTAGGCTGGATATCGACTGGTAGTATCTAGACAAACTCTGTATTTCTGGATTTAAGTGCTCCAAAGCGATTTTTAAACGCGAAAATTACACCATATGATCATGGATGAAGCCCTTAGAACATTTGATGCCATTTCCATTTCCAAATATCACGCCGAAAATATACCCCCACTCCTTCCCCCACACCCAAAGCCCTAACTATACCCGTAAGATTCTCACATTCACATTTTAGTTTGCAGTAAATTTCGATGTACTCTTCTTTACAGTCTGTTGTAATATAAAACTGTTGAAACAGAGAACCGAAGAGACGTCAGCAGAGTTCTGAAAACAACACAAACCGTTGTCGACATTTATTCATTACAAAGTTAGCGTGCCGAGGTCATTGCGTGCCTACTCGCCTAAATGTGTGTGTGTGTGTGTGTGTGCGCTCCATAAGTTAGGTGCCGAAAATAGCTGCAGCAATTACACGCACACACGTAAACACCAAATGGATATGCTCATGTGCGCAAATATGTGAGTGTGACTAACAGACAGTCGAAGTGGTAAACAACGCGAGGCAAGTGAAAACAAAATGGAATGGCAATAACAAACACAACAACAAAAACATGTACAGTGTACAGCAAAAACATGGCAAAGAAATTTCTTGCCATAATTTTTGAGGCATAACTTTCGGGCGCATGTTGGAAACTTTATGAGTACTTATGCTAAAAACTTATCTGACATGCAGGACATGCGCAGCAATCAGTTAGCTGAAGGTTCAAAGGCACTGCAATATGTGTGTCGGTTGTTATGTGTGCCAACAGCTTACATGTTTGTGCAAAGTTTGAGTTGAATGTGTCGCTAAATGTAAATAAGCCTACGCCTATGTGCCAAAAGCTTGTCTACTGCCACTATTAACACTTCCTAAGATGTTGCAACTTCTTCAATACTTCTCATGTCCATCCCACATGCTCCTGTTCGGTCGAAAGAAGTTCGTTTTATTGAGTTTCTTTATAGCTAGCTCTCATTGACACTTCTAATCGAAACAAATATAATATTAGTTGATTACAGTTCATGCGATGTGGAATTGGAAATAACTTTTTAGAGTGTGAAATACTTGTTTAAAACAGATTTGGAAGTAAGTTTAGGTCGAGTAATATAAAATATACGTGTGATTTTGGAACTACTGAACCGATTTTGCTGATCTTTGACCGCCAAGTTTCCATAAATTTGTTAAAATCGAAACAGTTAAAATTCAACAAGAAGTTTAGGATTTTAGGAATAGAGAGGTAAGAAATTAAAGATAACAAGATCCCTGATGCTTAATAAAAGCCTTACCAGCTCCGATGATTGAATAAGCTATTAACGTATTGACGTATGCACCTTCGCCGTTAAGTACAACTGAATCATTCTATTATATACCAACGTGATTGGAAATTGGAAAATTTACACTTTAAAAATTTGTTTGCGACCAACAACCAAAAAGTCTTGTAGAACAATATATGGGGCTATACACTGCCCCCACCTTCTACGGAGCCAAGAAATTTCATAATTCTCTACATTATTCATTTTCTTTTCCTTCTCGCGAGTTGGTCCACACTTTTGGTCTACATTATTTTAACGCAATTTAACTTTATACAATATGTAAAAGTTTTATCATATTTATAATAGAATATATTGCCGACTAATATTACTTAATCAACTTGCTGACTGCACGTGTTTCACGCCAACGCACTCGCTCTCAGTCAACACAAAGCGAAAAAAAAGCAAATGCAAAGTGCTGACTGGGAATCCTTGACGCACCTCCAATCTATTGGACGGCGGTCGTAAAACAACAAAAACTTTAGTTATTCAAATGGAGACTTCACGCAGTTAGGCGAAAAGTTTTTCGAATATGAACGAAAGCATTAATTTACCAGAATTTCACACTGAATAATTTCAGGTGAAGAAACGGCGCGAGGAGCTAACGCCGGAAAATGCTCCACAATATGCACATGTGTGTATGTGTGTGTTTATTGTGATCTACCGCTTTGTTAATAACGCTACAATGAACACGGCCAACAACTTTCATATCTACCGGACTCTCGTGTAGCGAAGTACAGGAGCTGAAACGGCCGAAAATCGGGGGCAAAATAAGAAGTAATCTAAAAGAAAGGCGCCTTAAAACAGCAATAGACCAGCGCGTAGATTTTCAAGTGTATAATTTGAGTTGGGCGAGAGCAGTGAAAGTGGAGTGCGGCGAAATGTTTCGCACGTAATCTGTTGAAGTTATAAAATGCGTTAAGTCATGAGCTTTTGTCCAGCGCCCCCATTGCTGTGCACCATGCATGAAATTGAAAAAAATAAAATAAAAAAATAAAAAATTATAATAATAATGAAAACCTCGCCAAGCAGACAAATTTCAATTCCAATTAATGCATCCAGTCGTTTGACCAGCTGACCACAGAGAAGTAAGTGAGTGAGAAAGAGGATGCGAGCGTAGACACTATGAAAAATGTAAACGATTCAAGAAATCGATTGAGATAAGTAATTTGAAGCAGCAAATATCAAACTTTATTTAAATTTCCAAAATTTAGTTAATTTTGTAAAAAATTTAACATATTTGTTTGACTGATGAAGTGAAACTCAAAGAAATTTATTGGAAAGACAATGCTCTCTCCGCTTGATTCTGGGTAGCTAATACTACTGACAAAGTATCCACGAGACTTGCAACCACAATTTATGTATACGACTTGAAATGAAATGTCTAAAAGTGAAGGATTGAACTTCAGAAACTTCACTTTATAATTATCAACTAGAGGAATTTGAATAATGGTAGTAAGCCCGTTTTAATTTAAGTCTATTTAATAGATTTTTTTATATTCCCATACTCAAGTAACTTCAAAGTATTTTAATTTGAAGTGAGACTTATGGAGTTGCCATCATCTATTAAGCAAAACTTTCTTCAATATAACAATTTTGTTGAGAGAAACTTTCATAAGTGACTTCCCCAGATATTTTATTAGTTACTCTGCTATCCGGGAAGAAGGTGAATGCAATAAAACAGAGACCTACAAAGTGGACCCAAGTGTTTCTAATTATAAATGGTGTCACCCACCCGAATTGGTTTTATTCATGTAAATTTAAATATTTTTTGCCGTGTTTTTCTCAATGCTCTCTAAAGAATGTTAGAAGTCACAAATTCGAACGGTCTTTTGGTCGATATTCCCAATAGTTTTATGTAAATGAAGATCAAATATGGAATAGATGTTCGCTTCATACTTATATAGTATGAGAAATAGACTAGAAATAGAATAGATTAATAATATTGAATAGTAATAGAATAGTAATAGAATAGACTAGAAAGTAAAACAACTGCTGAAGTAAAAATATTTCTTGCCTATATATGTATGGAAAACTTAATGGACAAACATAAAATCGCTCCGGTCTTGCATATATATAACCAATATTTGCACATAAACCATCTTGGGCGCCTAAATGCATGCTTGTAAAACGCCAATCCACATCAAATATTACTAATATGATTCGCCAATCATTTTGATTGATTGTTGTATTATCAAAGCTATCAGCGCTCATCAATAATAACAAATTTTCGCCCTCAACAAAGTAAATAATTCAGCGAGCTTTCCCCACCCACCTATGATACAGAATACATACATATATTTGTGTAAGTACACAGCGATAAGATCATGTGCTGACGCCCGTAAATACAATCAGCATATTCATTGTCATCGTCGCCATCGCCGTTGTAATGAAAAAAAAGTCAATAAAAGTCTGCATATATTCAAAAGCGCTACACTTTCAATTGATTCTGAAAGTTATGCCTTCGCCACATGCTGACTGCCTGCAACAATTCCACTTGATTTCCCCCCCTGGCACACCACTTTGCATTAACCTGACAAAGCAAGACAGACGTACAGATGCTTATAAATACTCGTACGAACATGTTTATGTATGAGTACAAGCAGATATTTGTTTAGCAGACGCACTGAAGTGGCACTACCCAGAGACAAACACACAAATACACACACACAACGATGTACGGTTTAGCTACAACAACTAGCGAGTGGCAATACCACAATGGAACAACCTAACGAACATCGATATGATTGTAAGTCTACTATGTATGCACGTGTGTGTACATTGGTGTTTGCCTACACCGGTGCTGCCGTCTGGTAATGCTGTTGCGGTTAAGCTGGCAAATAGCTTTGTATTTTAGTTGTTATTGACATTGACAGCGCCGGCAGAGGAGTCATTAAAACCACTAGAAAAGTAAGCAGCGGTGAGTTGGGATCGATGAATTGGACTGTCGTCGTGCATGTGGCAAGGTGCAAACGGCGCTGTGTATTCATACAACTGTATATGTATATATGTTTGTGTGTGAGCTGCTTTGGCACAGCATGTAATTCTTTACATAGAGGGATATATAGACGACTGCGGTCGAGTACGGTTTGGGTATAACCAAATTGTCGACGCTTATTGTTATGCTACAGCTTCTGTTATCATTGTTTCACTTGCGTTTACTATTGTTGTTGTTGTTGTTGTTGTTGTTGCCACTCTCGTGCTATTGCATTATTTATGCAGTCAATGCTTTGTGTCTGCGCCATTGCCAGCGACTCAGAGCTCAACCAAACGAGCTGTGTGCGTCCGTTCGTGGAACTCTTTGAATGAATGAGTGCTTAGGTGTGTGTGTTTTGTGTTCGCATGAATTGTCGCGTTTTACCTCGCCGCACAAAGTTCCGCAGAAACGTTTTTTGTACGCACTCATTTGCCAGCGCTGATCATAATTCATTGTTTGGCTGACTTTGTGTCTATTTGCTTTGCTGGTTTTGGCGCTGTCGCGTCTGCGTTGATTTGTGGTTGCTTTTATTGCCAAGCATGGCTGTTCCCATGGGAAGTCGATCACCTTTGGCAAGCGTATTGTGGCAAGTTTTATTAGTAAAAAAAATGTTATACAGAGCGATTAAGGGTCACTGCGCTTTTTATAACCGCGACCGCTGTCAGACAAATCGCCTCTCTCATATATTAGTGATTAGCAATCATTGTCAATAGAAATGAATTTTGCAAATAGATATGGATTATTTTATAGCGACATATTTTATTGCGGCGAAACTAAATAAAAAATACATCCAGGGTCTCATTTCATTACCAAAGTGAAAATAATTTGGCACAAATGAACTAGCTCGTATGCATAAACAACTAATATAAATTTTTCATCAAATACAGAGTTTTTTCTAATAAAAATAATAGTAAGAAAAATAGTTTTCGTATTTCCTAAAAACCTAAAACCCATATATGTGGCATGCAACGTCTTACTAATCAAAGTGTTTTGCTTTGGTTGTTATTGATTTAAGGATGACAACTAACTCACTAATACATAACTCATCTTCCAATCACATTCAAAAATAGTGAAATTTCTAGTGAAAATCAAATATATGCAACAACAACTACGTAAAGTTGTTAAATCAAATAAAATAACACCACAAAGTGAAGAGAATAAAGTATACCATATATAAACCAAATTTAAAACAAGTAATGAATGGCTGAGTTCGGGTGTAACCGAACATTTTATACTCCCGCAATGTTCAAGGATCGAAGGCGGGGAAATGTTTTCAGGTGCTGGCATAACTTGATATTAAATACAGGTCATAGATTCACGTACTTTCATTGCTATATTTTGCTTAGTATCAGATATATTTATTGGGTTGTTCGGAAAGTCGGAAAGTCTACCAAATGAACTCAAAAGTGATGTGTGCGATATGAACCCAACCAAAGTGGCTTAATTAAAAATATTAGATACTTGAGGAAAAAGTCAACCAGGGAAAAGGAAATCATTATATTAAGAATAAGTGGCTTAGACCATGATCTAGACCGATTTCTTTCATATTTAGCGCGAAATCACATTGTGTTTAAGAAAACATATCCACTTAATTTCATTAAAATATCACACAATTGACCAACATAAACGGTTTAAAGTCAGGTGGAAAGTCGGGAATTCTTATATCGGGCATTTTTGGGATAGAGGAAGATCTGCACTGATCACATTAACTCTTTTCATTATTCTAGTATATTAGGGAACATGTTTTCACTCAATTTTGTGAAGGTAACTCACACAGTGACCGACTTATCGGCATAAAGTCTGCTAGAATAGCCAAAATCATTACATGTAGTATATGGGAGCTGGGGATATTCGCAGACCGATTTCACCCATTTTCGCAGTAAACACTTGCATATCCGATATTATTTTATTATAATAATTTTGCTAAGATATCTTACATATTGGTCGAAATATATGGTATAAAGTCTACCCAGAGGTTGAAAATCCGTATATTAGGTACATGGGGGTTGGGGGTAGTTTTTTCGACTAGAAGTCCGATTTTCCCCATTTTTAATACCAGAGAACACTATTATCATGGAAAGATAATCCTCCAATTCCATTACAATATCTTACGGATTTCCCGATATTTTCGATAAAAAGTCAGATAGAGACACCGAGGTCCTAATATTGGGTATCTGGTGCCTTGAAAAGTTATAAGCCGATTTCGTTTATTTTGACGGATGAGATGGCATATCTTGAACGTACTATTCGTGAAAAGCTTTATTCTAATATCTTAATTGATGCTTGATATATCTCCTTTGAAGTGAAAGGATAAGATGAAACTTAAAATTGTGCTATATGAGAAGTGGTCGTGGTTTTTATCCGATTTCGTTCATTTTCACAACGTGACATAAATATGCAATAACGTCACACACCAGTTTTTGTTGAAATCGGTTAAGGAGTTCTTGAGATATGGGATTTCTTCTAAAAGTGAGCGGTGCCACGCCCACCATCAAAACTTTGTACGGATTCCTTTGCAACTCTTCCGTATCATATTTTCTGCAAGATTTTATGTTTCTAACGTGTCTGCTCAGCGAGTTATCGCACTTTTAGTAGTTTTCAATATAACTTTTGTATGGGAGATGGGCGTGGTTACTATCCGATTTTTCTCAGTATATCAAGAGACACTAGAAAAACTTATTTGGATCAAGTTTTATTGATATAGCCTTAACGGTTTCCGAGATATGTATATTAAACCTAGTGGGGGGTGGGGCCATATCCACTTTTACAAAAATTTTTGCTCACTGATGCCCCATCCTAATAGGATCCTCTATAAAAAATAATACGTTTATATCTTAATTTTTTTGCTTAGTTATAGCACTTTATCAGTTTTCGATTGGCGAATGCCGAATGTCGAATGTCGTTTTGTGGGGGTGGCAGATGTCCAATTACGCCCATATACAATTCCTAACGTCTTACGATGACAAAGAACACGTGTACCAAGTTTCATCAAAATATCTTAATTTTACTCAAGTTATCGCTTGCACGGACCGACGGACGGACAGACAGTCACTCGGATTTCAACTAATCTTTTCTTCCTGATCATTTATATATATATATATATATCTTACTCGATTAGTTTTAGATGTTACAAACAACCGTTAGGTGAACAAAACTAATATACTCTACTGCAACATGTTGCGAGAGTATAAAAATACTAACCAGCTGAAAGGAATTCATTTGGCATCATGAATTCGTCAAGCGAGCACGCAGAAGTTTTAATTAATTCTCGTTTCGCAACACGCAGCTGCAGCTGTCGGTCATTTAGCGAATGGCAGCAGAGACACACTCAAAATAATTTAAAAAATTTAAATCAACACAAGCACAGTTTTACCAACTCACGCTTTTGCACGAACACCAACATCTCCCGCTCTAAAAATGAGTGAGTATACAACAAAAAATTAAAAAAAATAGAAAAAAATAAAACAATAAAACATGGTGGTTGTACGAACCGTGCCAAGATTGTTTAACGCTGCAGCTTCCGTAGCGCGAAAGGCGAACCGAATCAGTGTGGTCTAAAATAGCCAGCTGCACTAAATGACCGCCGAAGCGGCAGTGGCAGCAGCCAAATGATAAACTTAAACAAAACGTAGTAAAACTATAGAGCGCAGAGAAATTAAGAAAAACCATTCATGCTCGAATGAAGCGGCAACGGCGGCAGCTGCTATGCCAAACAGCGTTGCAAAAACAAAAAAACTCATAAAAAGCCAAAAATTACAAAAAAGAAGATCGGAAAATGATAGAAGCGAAACGAAATGGCTGGGTCAGCGGGGCGGGGGGGGGGAGTTTGTATGTCAGTCGAATTTCGCTTAAGCATCCGCCAAATATTGAGCTAGCCTTAAATTTCAATTTTATTTTGTTATTCCTCTTCATATTCCCTTCATTATTACTTCGGCTTGGAATTTAATTATGCAGTGGAGCAGGCGATGGCTCGGAAAAACACTGCAAAGAGTGCTGCAATGTGGGAAGCTGCATGGCGAACTTTTTGAATAAATATCGCCCGTTTTTTGCTCAAGTAATCAACAAATTTGAGCATAAATAAAGCAAAATAATATTAATATTCCAATGTGATGAAGAAGTCTGGTTTCTAAGTGCAGTAGCAATATTGGAAGCTTGAGCTCACGTGTAAAATTAATAAATTACTGGTGTGCAAACAATTATTTTATGATCTCCACTCGCTAAAACATTGACACATTGACATTTAGTAAAATTTAAACATTTTCACACCTGTTGCTAGCTGCCAGTTTCACTTTTGTTCAATATTCAACAAACGCAGCATTAATTGAATATGCATCTGACCGCAGGTAATTTAATTGACTAATGCGAGCTCATTCGCACATTTTCATTTACACCTGGGGGGAATTGTTGTCAACAAAAAACGCATATTAAATGCCGAAAATTGGCCCAGCGACTAACGCAAACTAATTGGCAATTATGTTTGTGAACATTAAGTTTATGCTGCGTTTAAACCGCGTTTAAGCTGTGTTAAATTAGCTGGTTTCAAACAATGTGCGGTAACGGTAATGTGTGAACGAAAGTGTAAAACAAACAGATTGCTTCAAATTTGAGCTAAAAATCTGCCGCAGTAAAGTAATTTTAAAGTATGAAATTTGTTATGTTTAAAAATTTGAAATTTTCTAGATTTTCAGCTTCAAATGAAAAAAAACAAAAGAAAAATAATTCGAGCTAAATGCTGCAAATTATTAATAAAAACAAAAAATAGTACATTTATAAAGGAGCTGTTTATTCTATGCAGTTAAATATATCAATTTTAATTGCTTTGACAAGGTCAAATTTGTATTATAACAGCTTTAAATCAAAATTCAACAGTGACTGCAAACCAAGTGTACAAAATAAATACGTTCATGGTACTTCATTAGGCGTAAACCAACAATTTACATCTAAATTAATTAAATTATTTGGAATTCTTGAACATCTACCAAGTTAAGCACGTGGTGGTATAGCGCGTGCGTGTAACATTCCCCCAAAATAGCCTCACAAGCATTTGTTATGCAAAAAACATTTATTTTACCTAAATCATTCACAATCTAGTTTTTATTTTTATTATTCCACAAATATTTCCTCGAACTTTATAAATCCTTGCTACAACTAGAATGACAACAACTTTGCAAGTGAATCCTTTTCAAACAGAATTCACATTTACGCGTTACAAACACGCTTATTGTAATCGGTTGGCTTATAACAAAAATGAATACTACTATCGCTGGCGTAAGTGGCTGACATAACAAAGTAAACAAATAGTAAAGAAGGAATATTTTAGCAAAACACTCAATATTTTCACAGACATGCTGTCTGCCCAGCGCTTTGGACAAGTAGACATTTTAATGCTAATTTTAAGCGTCACGCAGGCACTGACTCTGTATTTTCCACCAACAACGCCACCAACGCCACCAATGTCATACATTTAAGCTATATATTTGCTTTCGCATTCGAGCAACTGACGAACTGGCGAACGGCCGACCAAGCGACCACTGCCCTCGATGTTCGTTCGCACAATTTAAATTGAATTCAAATCCTCTTCGCTGGCAACCAACCTGGTTCTGTGGCAATGGCTTGTGGAATGAACGCGCACACGCTCAATTATTCTGCCACGAAATAACCTTTGTCGCAATTTAATATAAAGGGATTTACATGCCACACGCTGCAATGGCTTGCCGGTTAGCCCCTGCCTCTGCCCATTTGCTTGCCGTGCTGCCTGTGTCAGCCGCATTTCCTGCTTAACGTGTGACCTAAAGTGCGAGCCTTAAGAATTTAAGCCCAGAGTTGAGGTTAAACTATTTATAAAATAGCTATGCAGCAACCTTTTCCCACTACGTTGCCATCTGTTATGACTATCCGCCACTTTGCCTATGCCAATATAACGACGTACTCGCGGAAATTTATATTCATTTACGTATTCGTGTAATCCTTTCGGTAATTTGTGTTGACTTTCTGCGCACTCCAATCGAGCGCTCAACCCAGCTGGGCACTTCCTTCAGACTATATCATTTCTTTCATTGTTTTTGCTGTAAAGCAACGCGGTGTTGATTAAGATTTTGTTACTGCTGCGTTGCTTTACTCGTCTCCTGGCCTGACGAAATCGTTTGTGTTAACCACTTAAGCTGGCATATGTCCTGCAAAAGTCAAGAGGAAAAGGATTAAGCAGACTGAATTGAATTACCAGCGTATTTTAATTGAAAATCGCTTGGAAGATGGGCGGACTTTCGCTTTATGTCTTTAAGGAGCGTTTTGCTCAACTTTTGGAACGTAAACCTTTTCAACTTTGTAGTTAGTTTTGGCAATTTTTTGAATTTCTGATAGGCATATAGCAACAATTCTATCTAGATTTCATAATACTACAATACTAACCCATGAATGCTAAAGAAATGTGTGCTCTGAGTTCGCTGATGATCGCTTACATCATCAAAAATATGAAATGTTTTAAAGAATTTGGTTTCATCCCTTCAAAGTCCATTTCTAAACTCTTCGCGCATTTCTATTCTAGTGGACACATACCGCTTAATTCATCCTTCCTAGTAGGGCACTTACATGGAGACACATTCTTAGTGGAAAATCTTTCACCGAACAATTTTGCCGAGCCATTTATTTCGTCGAAACCAACTCTTTGCGTAAGAGCAAAATTATCTTTACAGTTGTAAAACAGCACTTGAAGAGAAGCTTACAGCAGGCATGCAGCAAGGCTAAGTGCACTTCAAAGTGGTAATAAAGAAAGAGTGCTGCACTTACGAAAGCCTACGAACATAATTGTTAATAAGCAAAAAAAGTGCCATTAACTTACAACAACGCACACGCACACATACACATACACACCGAGAAAGGTACACGCTAATACACTTGTCTGGCAAATTCTATGCCAAATTGAAAAAGGCAAACAAGGTATTGCTGTTCAGCGAAATGCGCAGGTTGAGTTGCACTCATAACGGTATGTAATTAAGTCTCATGCATGAAATTATTGAAAGCCGGTTTCGTTCAAAATACTTTGAAGTCTGCTCTTAAAACATAAATGGACAGAATCTGCTAGATTTCTTATTAGCTCGCTTATGTGAACTAGTACTAGCAGCAGTTAAGCAGTTAAGCAGTTTAATATATTTGATTTAATCGCTAGACTACTTTTACTTTTACTAAAAATCAACTTAGTCAAGAAAGTACTTTTAAGTTTCAGAAGCAATTTGCTCATCCAACAAATAACATCAAGATCAACCTTAACTCTAATTGGCATCCACCACGCTTTCACATATCTTCCTTCGAACTTGGAATGTCCCTTGAATTCATTTTACAAAAAGCTCAATTTACATGAACGTAACTACTACACATACGAAATGTACGACACATACCCCCCTTCTACCACCGTTTATGTTAAGTAACCATAACACAGATAAGAATACCTTACTTTTGAGGTAAACGTCGCGCACAAATTTCCTGGCAAAAAATTTGAGATATTTATGTGTGTAAGCGTGTCAATTTGAGGCATAAATGCAACTCTGTTATACTTGTTGGACGAATGTGTACTGAGCGAATAGTAGCTATAGTGTTTTTAAATACATAAAACCCAGCTGGACACATTTAAATTTCATTCTTTTCATTTAATTCAAATTATTTTTTCAATTCAAAAACCTTGCAAATTTCATTATGCAATTTCACTTTCAAATTAAAGATAAAATATGAAATATATTAAAATATTAGCATTTCAGCACATTCGTGCCACTTTCACAGCATAAAAGAAGACCATACTTCAGTATTTCTGCACCAACTGATTCAAAATCGCCTCCACATTATTTCGAGTTCTCGTAGAGTCGGCTTGTCGCATTGCCGCATTGCATGTCGCTTCAACTTGCAGTCGATTTTACAAAAACGGTCACATCCCATTTTAGTACCCAGTTAAAGTAGCCGATAATGCAGCATGTAAGTAGCAGTACTTTCTAGTGCCTTACCGAGCAAGGCAGCAACTTGCCGCAGCTGTTGCGTCAAATGCAAAACCAGCAAAACAACAAAAACAACAACACCTTCCATTGCATTCTTGGTCACAGCTGAAATAATAACAGTATGAGCAAGCTTTCATTGCCACTGTCAACACAACAACAACGCCCACCAGGCGACAATTCAACATTGCACTAACAGCAACATAAAACAATACTGCTGCTGCTGCTGCTGCTGCTGCTGCTGCTACTATTGCTAAGGGGCATTTGCATGCGAAGCAGACACTATAACTTTGCTGGGATGCACATGCATATTAGTCCACACGCGCACACACACACACATGCAAACGTACATGTGACTCACGTGCGACACAGTTGGTTTTACAGATGTATGTGTGTGCACTTTGTCATTGCAGCATGCACCGAGAACATCGTGTTGCAAGTATTTGGACCCACATACTACACACGTGCGAGTGTGGCATGCATCATTTTGTGGCATCATCTAGTATGTGTGAAAGTGATTTGGCATAAGAATTCACAATTCCTTAAATATTTCAGCATCGTGCGCTTGTGTATGTATGTATGTGTGAGTGTGTGGGTGTGTGCGTTTGTATGTTACGGCTAAATGGCACAAGAGCAGGCGATCACTCCAGCCAGATAAGTCTACAAATTATATGTGCTGAGAAATTCATTAATCTCCTTGTGTTTGTGCCGTTTCGTTTATGTTATTTTGTTTTTGTTTACTGTACACTTTGCCGGCAACACACTTTGTTTATTGTCCTTTGGCTTACAAAGATTTCTGCACTTATGATTTACAAGTTGGTTGGTGTTGGTTGTTGTCCGTACTAGAGTGCAAATCGAGTGGTATTGATTGGAAATTATTCTAGCTAAATTTTCATTACTTACATTAAGGTCATACTTCTTTCAAACCTTTGCATTTATTATTTCAATTTTTATGTGAGTTTAGTTTTATCTCCCTTCAAAGTTTTGTTAATAAATTATAAATATGTTTAGGTGTGGTCATTAATTGCTACTTTATTTAACTTGCGATAGATTGTACTGAAAGGCCAGCAAGCGCTCTCATGTAGATCACAATGGTTCTCAATATCCTTACCTTTGAAAGTGAACTTATTTCGCACGGCATTGCTTCCACTTCGTCGTAAAATCGCTATTTTTTTGCTTTAACCCTCTGGTATTGATAGCTGCCAAGCAGTTTAGCTTTCTAGCTCGCTTTTCATACCCTTTTCTTTGCTCTTCAACGAACTCAATAAACAAAAACGTTAGTTAAACGAACAGTGAAAGATTACATAACTAATAATTTTCTCTCATCTCTGATATTAACAAGAGAAAGCAATGATGAATAAAATTTCAAACAAAACTGTACGTAATTCTTCAATCGTGTTGTAATTCAATAGTTCTCCAATCGAATTTCGCAGCTCTCCGCACTGAGAGATTTTATTCGAATTTTTAAGGTCTGTTCACTTCAAGTAAATATCAAAGATTGCTTGCTGCATATTTAGAACTATTTTCGAACGATTTAACTAAGCAGTATTATTTATTTATCTGACAAGTCTCCAATTTAGTACCTGTGTAGCTCTAGTTCTTTTCGCCTCGCGAATTGTTTGAGACAATCACTTGCGCTGCGATCCTTGGCATATTGTGATCTCGAGTATTACACTGTTTGTCTTGTATTTGTGACAGTTGTTTTTGTTGATTTGCTGATATCTTGTCACTATAATTATCACCCGGTTGAATATAATACAGCAATTGTTATATATGTAACTTCTTTCTACAGAACTTTTTCAACTAATCGATTTGTATGTTTAAAATGTTGTCAATCATATTTATTAAAAGAAGAGATCTTCGCTCTGTCCATCCAAATAACTTCAACAATCTCAGTAAAATTATTTCATCACAAAAAATACAGTATTATCCAAATTATGAATATATTTGTAAAAATCTTTAAACCCATTGTTAAATTGCAAATTTCTATTGGAATTTAATTCAGAATGTGGAATTGATATTTATCACTAGTATTTAATCTAAAACTCTGACTCCACTTCCTCTCTCTGCGTCACAACCTTGCTCTTTCGCTCGGTTCGATTCCTTTTGAATAATATTGGCATGGTCTTCAATGGCAACGCTTCCACAGAAACGATTTTTCTTTCAAAATGCCAACTTTAATCTAACGTTCACCTGAACTCACACACACACACACACACAAGCATGTGGAACCAGCCATATACATATATATGTGTGTTCGCACACTCAAACATTTTGCAAAACGTGACATTTTTGTTTGCTGCTAAGGCGTAACCGCAACCAGAACCACAAATGTCAGATTCAAATGATTTTGATTTGTATACAGATAAATGCCGGAATTGGAAAATGTAATTCGAATGACAGTCACAAAATGATTTACATGCTCGCCGCCATACACACACATACATAGACGAGTGTATGTTGTATGTGTGTGCGTGTGTGTGTGTGTGCTTTTTTTGTGTAGAGGTGGGTGAAATGTTGTAAAGTTTGCAGAAAAATGTGCCAGAAGGTAAGACTTGCTTGTCAGTCAGTCTGTGATATGTATGCACTGTTGGAACATATAGTATACACTTAAATATTATTTGCTATTCGCATTACAGTTATTAAAGGATAGGTCATATGAGCACTAAATCGTGATCTTGCTTTATTGTGGCTGCATCTATTATTCACATTATTATATTTTCGTAACAGAATCTTCTTTGCGAAGCCTCTCTCTTTATTTGCTGCAAGCAATTTATTCCATTTTGAATACCTTCTTAGTTAGTTAATTAGTTAGAGGGTCTGTTGTAGCAACATGAGGCATTCGCCTTATACTTTGAAAGATATAAATCTGGCTCCATTCGGCTATATATATTACATATTCGGCTAACCGCCTCCAATGGGCAAAGATTCAAAGAAAATGTCTCGGTATCTTTATTCTCCTCTTGAACACAACAAGAGCCATTTCGATTAACTGCTGATCGAAAGGAGACTTGAAGTCTGAAGACAAACGAAGGGGACTTCAAATTAGAACTACCAGTGGAATTCGAGATAATATAAGATATAATATGTTGGCACAAGTCTCTTTGAATTGATATATAACTATTTTATCAAAAAATCCTAAAGCTTCATTTTTGCTACCCATATAAAAACCATATCAACAAGAAACAAACTTTAATCACAACGCTCCGAATCTTTTATGATGAATTTAAACTTGTATCACTACGCAGCAATTGTAATTTGAGCATGCACACTTATTTAATTGTATTCGTGTCTACGCATTCTCAATTGCTTTATTATATAATCTATGCGCTTGTATTGCTGGTTTCAGAAACATATTCACACACAAATTGACCGGAAGACATAAATTTGTGGTTCCATTTGAATGCATAATTAATTGTGCATTTGATGCGCAACGCAAACACAAGATTAGTGCCCACCCGGCAGACAGTTGAAGCGGCCGGTGGAGCTGCGGTGGCCTCTTAATTTCTGCCATCCATAAGACATAAATGCGCACGCATGCAAGCAGTGGGCTGTCAAACGAGCTGGTGGGCGGCGAGTTGGAGGGCTAATCAGGTAGGCAATCGTTTCGTATCGTAGCGTGAGCAGGAGCCACAATAACTGTTGAGTAATCTTGCATAGGCGTCCGCAAACATTAGCTGTCTTCGATTTACCAAAACTTGGATAGTAATTTTAGACATGAATGTATGTGTGTACACATTTGTATGTAGAGGCATTTTGTAATATTCGGTGAAAAGCTACCATACTTGCTCAACACACATGAGCCAATATCACTGGCAAGCCCTCAACAGTATTAGACTAGAGAACCGGACATCTGAGTCCACAACACAAATAACTTTTGTTAATTCAAATAGTGTATGTGCTCTGCTGACACCTGCTATATTTAGTTTGCTTTCAAATGGTTTCGACCTCCATTCATGTTACTAATTCCCATTCCAATAGGTAAGCGTCTTAGAGTCTTAGGGTAGAAGACGTCTTCCGAATAGCTGTAGAGTCGTCAGCTCAATGCTGTACCAGCTCTTGAAACCCAAGTAAGAGGAAGACCTTCTTTCCTAGAATATGCTACGTTAAGTTAAAATTGGGAACGCATAACTGTGAACTCGACCAAAATCGCTTAGGCACTGCGCCTACGACTGTAAAAACTTGGTCATCCGAATGGATACAGACTATTTATCTTTGAAAAGGTACCAACTGTTGATTGCAAGAGAAGAGGAATCCTCTGCGTTGGAGAGGTCGAGTGAAGAGTGTTTTGACATAATTTGCAGTTTCCAATTGTCGAAGCGAAGAAATGGTTGGTGCGCTGTTACGAACTCAACTAGGATTGCCAAGACAGCAGCAGCGTCAATTAGAAAGCACGTTTCTCCATCCTCACCGCAAATTTAGACTCTTTGAAGACTTTTTTTCATTTAACCCAACACAAATATAATGTTTATACTCGCAAATGTACTACATGTGGCAACACAAAACCGCCCTCCTTCCTTCTATCAAATGTGTAGAGAGGGAAAGGATCTTCTTCTTATGGCCCGGTAATGCTTTTATATGCATCACATATTCACAAATTTCATAATTTTTAATACTATAAGTGTTCCAACCAACTTATGTGGCAGCAGACAATTCTAACATCGTCAACATTGCGCTGCACTCGCGCTCACGGTACTAAGGAGTGTGTGTGTGATGTTTTCGTTTCGTTGCTTCGGCGTTTTGCCGCCGTTCTGCGCATCCTGTTTCATGTAACTTCCGACGCGTTTAGTTAACAATTTGATTTACGGCTATCCGACTAAAGTGAATATGCTTGTCTGTCTGCACGTACGTATATAAATGAGTCAAAGCGTTTTAATGGCGCTGAACGCCAACTAGTTATCTAAAGTGAATCGCTGAGCGTGATGTAAGCAATTACAACAACAACAACAACATTAGCTGAGCTATAAGCAGCGGCAGTGTAATAATACTGAAAAGGATTTGCGACATGTGGGGGGGGGGGCACATTTCTTCGCCCTTAACTACGCAGCACGCGTTGATAACTTGGTCATGCATGAATGTCTATTTTGGCTCCAAAACAAGCTGCAATGTTTTACTCCAACAGCAATGTGGTTATTTGTGAATTACATATGTATATGTTAAAGGCTTCCAGTACTTACTTTGTTTGTACTGGAGCATTAATATTTGGTTATTGGCCGGGGAAACTTTTCCAGCAAAACAATGTTTGTTAAATCGAAAATAATTTATGTACTTCCAGTTGGGCGATTTGAGTTAAGTTCTTGACTAAAACTGGCAAAACTAATAGCGAATACTAAGTTATTGAAAATTATTTACACAGGAGTTGAAGCTATTGAAATTCTGGTATTTAGTATACTGAAATATATTTTTTCTAATAGTTCATTAGATTTCTCTATGCTCAGTTTCAAAAGGTGTTACCGATTTCATTGAAAATATGAGATAACTACAAGCCGTTTGTAATAAATTTGTATTTACTATGATTACAATTATTTTCTTCTATTGGTATAATTTTAAAGGTTTTTAATATAAATATTTAATATGATTTTATTTTGATTAAATTACTTTTATTATTCACAATTTATTAAATTTATTAAATACAATCGGAAATGAGTGAAAATTTACTTAATTAATTAACTAAAGATAACTGCCAAACCAATTGTTCTGAGTGGCACATCACACACCCCAGTAATGAAGCGCATTTTAGGCATATTGGATAAGTAAACAAGCGAAATTGCCATATTGGAAGTATGAAAAAACCTGAAGAAACTCTCAAGGCACCCTAACAGTCACACTGACTGCGGTAGTTTGCATGTTGAAGGCAATATTGGTCAACACTTTTATAAAACTGAAGATGGATTGCCGGTACCAATGGTTCATTCTGATAACCATGTGACTGAAAATCTAAAATACGATCTTGTGCGGTAAGACAAGACCGGGTATACTAGAAATATAGTACAAGATTGACCTGGCATGAACCGTTGTTTCAATAAATTTTCTGTGATATATTGGAAATAGGAGCAGTTTGCTTTAGAAAATTAGTTTTTAATTTAGTTAATATAATCAACCATTTCAGCCGAGAAAAATTAGTTTAGTCATTTTCATAATTTTACTGCCTTAAAAGAAGCCAATTTTATCATAGTTCAATTAAATACGACATCTTATATGCTAAGAGTTGCGACATTGGCTGCTTTGATATCGATTTTCGCCCACTGGCTAAATTCTAACCTAAAATCTTTCTTGATTACGTTGGCTACGTTGTGTGTAAAGTTTATTCATAGCTTAGATTATTATAAAAAAAAAAATGCCTCACAAACCTATAGTGAACCATGGTAAATGTTTTAACTGTTAATGTAATACTTTCTACCCTCTATTTAGATATCATTTATGCTGAGAATAGCCAAGATAGATTATCGGAGTAAATGCGTTTAAAATTTCATTCCCAGAATATTTCACATCTACACACACAGTTGCATTTAAAACGAAATTACAGCCTTTTGCGGCTGCGATTGACCCATAAATACTTACAAAACATGCATCTGCGCGCACACACACACACAGGCAAACGAGTATTCGCTATGATTTCATGCAACCAGTTCAAAGCTATATGCATATTAAAAGCATTAGCATGCATGTCCAAAGCAGACTTTTGTATCGGAGATAGAAATATTATATTTAAATGCGCTACAAAATTACATTAGCATGCAAACCGAAATGCGCACGAGTTGTGTATAATTGTATTGCATTAGGGCGGCCTCATGTGTATGTATGTATTGTGCTCGCCCGCATTTTGTTAGACTTCAAATACTAATGTGCACCTAAGTGCTGCGTTATGCATATATCTACACTATATAAGTGTGCAGAATGAGTGCTTGCTTGTGGGTGCCGTTACTTAATATGCTCGAATATCAGCTGCAGATTTACAGGGAAGCCAGAAAATCTAAAATTGAACTTTTTCAGAGTTGCGGTTTGACGATCGAATAAATACATTGGGAATATGTCACTGAAATATGTATGTAGCTGCATGTATACCACATATTTCAGTCAAGTCTAACGTAACTGCATTATGCTGCACCCTCTAACTCGAAATTTCGCAACAGCCTCTGCCATAAATATGAGTGTATGTATATATATTCCGATTAACAGTTTGAATAAATTCACAAAACATTTTAATGCATTTTATTTAGAACTTTTGTCCTTTTACTTAGCAAGTTCGTTGAAATAGAGGCTTTGCATGCTTTGGACAGGCACTGAAATCTATTTCAAGCTTTAGATTACAGTAAAGGCAAATGGGCGCTTGCCTTAAACACGCAAATATTACTGTTACTGATCAATATCTTTATGTAAATGTAGAGCTTGATACCTGTCGTTTATGAAGAGTGGTGTTCGCGTGCGTTTTCATGCAGCACATAGATTTACTCATTAGTGGGATTGGGCTTTATTTTTACATTCAGTATAGGAGGGGGGTATGACTAGTCTGCGACGTATTTAAATTTTTTTTAGGAAATGTGTTTTACCTAGTAATACAACAACACTATTGCGAAACTTGTAAAATGATAAAAAATTTACTCCAACGAAATAATCCTGTGCGTTAGTCCTTACAGTAGACCAAATATGTGGCATTGACGTTGAAGAAATTAATTGACAACCTACTGAGTTTATAGAACACTATACCTTGAATCAAATCAATATCGACATTTTTCTGCTGGTCTCAATAATATTTTTTTCTCAAAATCCGCCATTATATATACTATTGGGCTCTATCAATATATTCATAACTGCTCTAAAAGGTTTTTGGTTTCTAATTACTAAAGCTGATCTATTGTACTTGTTATATATGTGAACTACTATATGTACTAATTTCAGTCTTCTGAACTGGCTCATGTATTCAGCTAAGTGTTCTTGTCGAGTCTCGATTTCTTCGTTTCTTCTCTAATACCAAGCGCCAAGCCAAGCCAGCAATCCAAATCCTTGTACAAACCAAACAAAATCATGCTTCCATCATCCTCATTTCAAAATACTATTGGAATTTTTTAAATGCTAATTGAATTTTCTCAATATTAGACCAAAATTACCTAAGAGTACGTAAAGTACTTTTTCTTCAATCGTGACTTGGTTGCCAGTTGGTGAGACATCAATTAAAATTGGTATTTTTTTTAATTTGACTAAACGCGGAAATCTCTACTAAACTCTACGAGCTCTTTCATCAAACTTTTGTATTCCATCATATCTTTAGTGTGGCAGTGTTGTCGTCCTTTGTCCTTCCTGATTAAAGAATTACAAGGGTTACATACAAGTTTTTTGGCAGATCTCATTCTAGGCTCAATAGATGACTGTAATCCCAAGCGCAGCTCACGAACTTTTCTCCTGATTTGTCTGGCATATTTCACAAATTGTGTTTTACTATTTCCTTTAGGACGTTAGATAAAAATTATCTATATAAGATAATGCGTGCATATGCAACCCAGATGTTTAAATTCCGAAACTTACAGCATTAATTTTGTAGTAGAGTTTAAGGTTACCGCAAAAAATCTCTACTAGTTAAGCTACTTACTTACAAACGTGGACATACATTTGCTTAACATGCGGTTACTTTGCGGTCTACTTTGTATACGCTTGTCACATATTCGCTTGGACGTGTGCGTAATAACAAGAGCGGCATGGCATAAAGAATTGCAGAAAATTCCTGACTTTTTGTGGGAAAACCGGATTTTCAATATTAAAATATACTTAAGTGGAAGCGTGTTCACGACATGCATGCCCAAACACCTCGTCAAAGCAAAAAGTAACAAGGCCTTAGAAGCACTCACTAGCCAAGTAGCTCAGGGCAAACCAACCTGCTACTCCGAAGACGCGCACACATGCATACATATTAGCCACACCATAAGGAGTACGTGCACTTTAATAAGAGAATAAGTGTGTAAGGGAAATATATGGTATACTTGTTTGTGTTTTTCCTGCTTTCTAGGCTTTCTTCCAAGAGAAAAGCATGTTTGGAGACAATTTTATTAGTAAGTTTCCGCTGTGCAAGGCTTATTAATAACATTTTTATACTTACGCTATTTTATTTTTCCCTAATGAGCTGAGCACATAACCTCCATGTGTTGTCTCATACAATCCGGTATATGTGTGTGCTAGTGTGTATATTTTCAGTTCTCAATAATTATTGCCGCGTAATTTTCTATACATGTTTCGGTCATATGTTCTTCCATATTTTTTTGTTTTTCTTAGCATGCCTCGGCATCCCTTTATTCAGCTCTCATGACCTTCAGAGCTTCATATTTACTTGTGCTTGTATTAGTAACTACGGCAAAAAAGTGGTGTTTAATTGAAATTACAGACTCATGAATACAGCATTCTATGCTTTGTTATTCCATTTTATTTTACGGTTTCTGCAAATGTCGCTTACTTTCCAGTTCATCTGATTCTACTGTCAATCTCGTGAGCACAAAAAGCGTGCCCTTAACACACAGGATTTCGGAAAAAAAAGTTAAAAACGTTTTTGTTTTCATATAAATATGGCACTCGAAAATAATCTGAAATGATTTATAAGCACTAATATTTGAACAACATAGTCAATCATGCCAATGTGGGGAACATATGTACTGATAGATGGTCATTTAATTAATATTTTTCTTAGGTAACTTAATATCCCAAAAAAATTATCCTACTGGTGTATATATGTACAAAATCGGTGAGGCTTCTGCCGATTTCATCTCCACCAGGTAAAGAATCAGCCAACACATGAAATGGATTTCGACACTTCCTGTAAGGGTCCAAAGTGTAGCCAAGGAGATAGTTCGGTATAGAGAAAGGTGATAAAACCTATTAGACAGAAAGTTAAACTTTTCAAATAATTAAAACGACTATCATATAAGGTTGTGCTATGCGATATACCCTAGATACACATTGTTAAGACTCACTCCCAGTACCGGTACTTTACGGTGCAAAGTAAACGAGAAGGATGGGATCTTCATATTCGATATGTTCGGGTAAATGGGAACTATGGACTGTTTTCACATATTTTTTCAAAATAGTTTCCACATAACGATGGCGTTTTATGTGTTCAGTTTTGTTTCTATAGCTTCTCCGATGTTTGAGTAATACATTGCAAAGTCAAATAAACTCGTATCAAATAGAGTAGTTGGCGAGATTTAAGAGATTTCCATAAAAGATCTATAAAAAAAAGATTTCGAAATGTTTAAGAGCTATCTCAAATCAAAATACCTCTATTTTAAAAACTTTAGCGAGGATTAAATGTGGAAATAAGAAACAGCATTAAGGTAATATGTAATATGGCAATCAAAAACAGCCTTCGCATTAAAAGCTCAATAAAGTAAACAGAAAACATTAAATACACGTAAGCAAATAAAAAATAAATTAAAATTGTGTGAGTGGCTGTACGAGTGAATAAATACACAAGAAATAAATAATAAATCGCCCAGTGTAGTTTAAATCCAACAGAAAACAACAAGGAGAACAACCTGAACAACACTTAATTATGCTGCCGCCAGCAATACTAAAGAGGTAGCAAGTACGTTGGCTCGAGTGGCATGTAGCAAGCCACTTGTTGCAAGCAACTGGTCGCTTTGGCGCCATCGCCAGCGCTGTGACACACGAACACACCAACACACAGCCAAACACCCACAATCACATACACTTCTGCTGCAGTCAATGGCTGCGGTCGTTTTGCTGCCTGCAGAAACTCAAACCAATCACGGGGCTATAAACTACTAATATATAAGCAACAACAAATGCTGTAGAAATTGCAACAAAATAAAGTAAGCGAAATTTCCGGTCTTTTGGTGAATGATAGCGGAGAGTTCAGCAGGGCACCTCCACCCGGGCGAAACGGCATTAAAGTGAAGCAGAGCTGTTGCCACTGGTGCAGCTAACGATCGCCTTCCACGTTGGCATATACATACGTACACAGGTGCATACAACAACAACAACATTTACACGCTAATGCCTTGCATATATAAATACTATATACTATACATCAAATGTGCCATCAAGACATGTTGGTGCTGCAGCTGCTACGCTCAACCAGTCGACGGCTGGCAGGCCACCAACGGCAGCTCAAACACCAGCGCTGGCAGCAACGATGATGACGACAACACTACTGCGCCGCCACCTGAAGATGCAACAGCGCGTTCAATGACGTTGTTTGCAGAAGATTTTAATTAAAATCGGATCCAACATTGAGCCGTAGAAATTTAATTGATGCAAAGCAGCAACTGCAACATACGCCACATATGTATGAACTTGTGTATATATAAGGAGCCAACACTCCAGCAAATGTACAGTCGCATTAAGTATGCATGTGGGTGAGTGTGTGTGCATGTTGCAAGTGCGGGCAAGTGAAGTGAAGCAAGCAAAGTCGCATTAAACGAATCCTTGAATCCTTGTCGCCTATATGGTTAAACTTAAAACCGCGTCAAGTGCCTTGGTTTTGTGGTAACTTCCACACACACACACACACACACACCCACCCACCTCCGTATGCCTACACGAGCTGCCTTGACTAAGAACACATGCGTATTAGAAAGTGCTGGTGTTGTTGGTGTATTTCGAAGGTGTCGTAATATTGTGTCAACGTGTGCGCTGCAAGCAGGTGTTGGCTGCGGTGAAAGTGCAAGAGTAAACATAAGTGTTTGTTGTTTAGCGCTTGGCAGCTTGTGCGCTTTCGAAAATCACAAAATGTAATAAATAAATGAACAACTTGACATTTTGCAAATTGTGTAACAAAGTACTTAATAACCAAGTAGACACGTACGTATGTGTGCGACTGCGCATGAGTTTGTTTGTCAACTTTGGTGCACAAAAATGCAAATATTGGAACAGAGCTACAACGCGCTAGAGTAATTTTACGCTCATAAATGAAACTCCTGGAGGAAAGTGCGGTAGTTTCAACTATTTTAACTCCAGTTCACTAAGATGCTTAACCGTCACCAGTTGGTAAACTTGTTCGCTTTCTTATAAGCAATTGAAGAATTTTAAATTGGAATTCACCGCACACCTCCTCCATTGTCGGGGACTTTCCACTAATTCTAGTTTCAGGATTTCACCGCAGTTCATGCCAAAGAGCGGGGGCAGACAGGAAGGTAGCAGTAGATCCACTGCTCCGGAGTACACCCTCGTAGAAGTGGAATGGTAAAAATCGTAGAGAACTGCACATCTGATCAGCTTGCAAATAAAACCAAACTTCTCTCAATATCATCTGAGAGAACTTCGTTGGAGTCGTGCTCTTATCTCACAGCAATCCTGTTCTACTTTCATATGAGGTCCTTTGATATGTAATGAACAGATAGAGGTCCCGTGCACTCCTCGTCTTCAAGAATATTCGAATTTCCCTAGCCGTGGCAATCTCAGTCCGTTGTTTAAGTCCATCCTTGTGATGAGGACAAAAGTCTTCCGGGGCCAATTGCATGCTTTCCAATTTCATGTTCTTAAAGAATTTTCGGCATCACGAGAGAGTTGTCTTTACCTGTACGCTTTGAGCTAGCCTGGATTATAGGTTTGCCCGACTAATTCACATTTCCTCGCAGGAACAGTCTGTCAAGGAGCTTGTATTTGAGTACGTAGGCAACCAGTTAGTTGTGTTTTTGTATAGTCATAACTAATTCATTTGTTGTTCTGATGAATAAGGTCATGTTTTCATTGTCACAATCCTCTTTTGGCGACATCTTTGGTTCACCCGATTTCCTCCGAAAGATGTTGGTAAACAATTACAAGGATTTTCTTGTGTTTCTAGCGATTTTGTATGTTAAGTTGGTAACTTGGTCAAGTTACAGGAAAGCCAAGTATGTCCTTGAGAATATCTAGCAAAAATATATATGCAAAATGTTGAGGTAAAAGGTAAAAGGTAATACATCATGCTGTTTACGGTTATAACGGCATTTACAAATCTTTATATTAACAGAGAATATTACTTAACTTATATAACTACAGTTTTGCGCTTAAGCAATAACATTTAGTCTGGAAATATTTGTAATTGTTGCCAAGAGAAAAGCATATTTGTGGCTTACAACAGGGATTTTATAAGGGCTGCCAAACATGCTTGCTTTGCCAACTGTGTTTTTATGTTTGCTTTGATTTCGTAAAAAATTCCATTTTATTTGATTTTCAGAATGCTTTTACGTACATTTATATTTCTAATAACATGAGCATTTTGGAATTCAAAAAAAAGGGGTTGAAAAAAATTTGCGAATTCGAAAGGGTTTGAGGGGCTTGAATTCGAACTCGAAAAAACTAGTTTAAGAAAAAATTCGAACTTGTCGAAAATTCGGCAAACCAGTATTGGATTGCAAATTTTAATAATTTCTGATGGATATTGCTTAATATCGCAATATCACAGGTTTATGCCAAAGCATATTGGACATTTATTTCCACATGTATAAACAATTTTATTTCCATGCAGAAGATCTTTCGGCCCTATTGTATTTCAGTCCTTTTTTCATCTTTTTTTCATCGCAGCAAAAAGTCAAGCTTAAAATATCGTCAATAACTTTGCCCTATCACTGTTCTCATATGTACACATATACACGTGTATTATAAATAGTTAATTTATGTCCTTAAACTAACCTGACATTTTCTCGATGGCTTGACAAATTCGCATCACAATATTTTTTAACTTTTTAACTCTGCTGGCGCTAGCAAAATGACGTTGACTTCATCTTGAAAATGCATAAAAAATTTGCTTGCCCGTTTGTACAAATTAATATGTATTTATTATTGTAGGCTTACTCAGGCATATATACAATGCCGTGCCCGGTTGTCTATGGTATGCAAATTATCATACATCCACAGTATTCAATTGCATTCACATTAATAATACATTTATAAAAATATCATTTTGCCAAACGTAATAAATTCATTTTCATTTTATTGAAACGCACTGAGGCGATGCAGTGAAAACAAAAATAAATTAAATAAAGTAATGCACATCATGAATAAACTTACGGAATTATATATGCATACTCACATATAAATATACATATACACAAAATATATAGTGAGGAAGCACATATATACATTTATTGTCATACTTACTGTGAATATGCAAAAGAAAGTAAGTCTCTTGTTGCACATAAAAAAAAGCAATTGCGATGGAGTTGTGGAAAAAGCAAGAACCCAGACCGCTTATACACTTATATAAATACGAATATGAATATGTAGATAGAAGTCAGTAACCAAAACCGGAAAAAATTGTCAAATGGAATTTTTGTTGGGATTTTAATTTAACATATACAGGGTGTATCGTTTTTTACGTCGGTTTATAAACATTTCATAACTTTTATATTTCCTTACATAATTTCTCTAACAAAATGAAACAGTCAATGAAAATTTTGTCTGCACATGAATGCATGGAAAAAACTCAACCAAAAATGGTTAAAGGAATACGGCGCGCCTTGGCATACTGCTTATATAAATTCCCTGTCGTGTGATGTGGAAAAGGATGTGGCACCTCTTTTAAAGTCGGCTCCCTTGATTTTTTCTACTTTCCTTCATTTGGTTCCGTTATTTTGAAAAGCAAAATATTTGCCTGTAATCCTCCAACCAATGACGAGCTCACTTCAAGCATTTATGCCGAATTCAACATTTTAGCGCTTAAGGTGTTCTGGTCCAATCAAATTACGAAAATGGAAATATTTCTAATGTTAAAGAAGATGTTTTTACATGTCAACATAAAAAATGGCCACCAGCCAGGCTTTACAGATATACTTTCAAATAAACTTCAACATTTTTCTACTATTATACCCTTTGAACTTTCATAATACTAGTCTTCCAACTTCCAATTTCAAATAAAGGTGTTGAACAAGTTCCCAAGGAATTACCCAAGTAATTTGTAGTGAAAAGTATTGGATATTAAAATAAAGCATACACAATTAACTTCCATGTATGAAAGCTCGCTACAATGCACTGCCTGCACTGCTAGTATTAACGCTGCGACCCGCTCACTTTTCATTTTGATTTTGCTTAGAGGAAAACCAATTAGGCTCAGAGGAAGAGACGAACTTCAGTATTTACCCGATGAATTGAAAGTGGAAGAGTCGGCTAATAACACTGCATTATACATAAGAAAATAAACCGAATTATTTACTCAAATATAAAATCAATGAAGTGAAATACATTACAAATAAATATGAAAAATTTCATTTTATTTAATAATGGTCCAGGCTTGAGGTTTTTCTTAGATATATACTTAATATATTAGTACGATGCAAAAGTTAAAGTTTCGGCACTTAATTACCAACGGAAGCTCTTAACTGACGCCACAAAGTTTCAAAGTTTGGAAGAAGTCTTTTTGCTACTGAACAAACGACAACTTGTGCAAATTAATTATTTACTCACAAACAAGACAAAAATAATAAATTCAGTAAGTAAAATAGCTCTGAAAGCTTATGCCGATGGATACATAGAACCACACAGGCGCTATGCTAAGCTTTGCTATACTAGTTATGCTCGAAAAATCTATAGCTGTGAAACATGTATCTCCTTCGGCATTAAAATTTGCTCTTGAATAAACACAACTTCGTGTGCAGCTGTGCGAAAATTGCACGCTTGTATAGTTTCTTTTATTATCCGATGTTTGCACCTGCACTCGATGAAAAGCCAAAGCAAATTTGATTGAAAATGGAAGAAAAAAATATACAAAATTTGCATTTATCATATGTACGTTTGTGCGTGCACAAATATGTGTATGCGTTTCTAGGCAAGGAAGAACAGTGAAGAGCAAGAATTGAAAATTTTCATTGGAGTACACACCCTGCAGGAAATGTAGACACTAAAACTGAACTGATGCATTATAGATTTTTTGCATTGCTCATACACAATTGATGTTACAAAGTGTAAGAACTTGACTCTTATGGATTTATATGAGAATGCAGTGGTAGGCTTTTATAATTACAGTCAACACTTTTGGAGATTTTAGAGATTTTAGAGATTTTAGAGAGAAAAAAAAGATCAGTGTAAATATTGTTTTGCTAATAGTAGAAAGAAAAGCTATCAAGCTTATGATTCAAGTTAAACAAATTCAATGTAGATTAGTTTCATGAAAGCAAAAAGAAAGTAAAAAACTTTGGAGGCTCCTTTGATAATGTCATGAATAATTAACCCGCACACAATTTATCCTAAATTTCCAGCAGGCTACATACGTGCTTTGTGTGTGTTTTAGTATGCGAATCAAACATTAAGTTTTAATCCGAAATAAATTTTATTGCATTAAATTTCGTATTTTTAAATTTTCTGTACTCAAACTGACCACATTTTCTTTATTATTCTTCCTAAATTTAAGTAAATCTTCGAAGGCTATTTTTAATACGTGCATTCTCAGTTGTCACTTTGTTCTAAAGCTTTCAAGACAAATACTTGCCGCACAAAGCATATTTTTACTCGAATTTTGTTATTTTTACTCGGATATTTTACACTCTGTTTTGTTTTTCATTCTCTTTTAAGTTCTTGTTTGAATATATTTGGAAATTCATACAGATTCATATGTATGTACAAAGCAGTTGTTGAGCATTAGTAAATTTATTCAGTTGCTCTTCAAACTTTTACAGCTATTCAAGCTAAACTATATTGTCCACTCTGGCATGCCTTTGAAGCAGTCAGAGAAGTGAGTGAACTTTTTTGAAAATACAAATATGTTCCCCAACTTACATTTGAAACCCCCCCCCCCCCCCTCCGAAATGTCTCAAATTTGCATATCTTTAGAGGAAACCTAAAACTAAGACCAAGAACTGCAAAACGGCTAAAATTCCCTAGTACAATTTCGGATTGTTCCGACGCAGTATTTCGCTCCGCAATACTCTCTTCCAATGCTATCAGCACTTGCAGTACCCAAATCGTCCTCATTTATTGAATACCATTAAGCAGCCATTAAAAGTAGTATAACGAAAATCGGCAACATAAATCAATTACACTGTGTATCCATATAATAAATTAAGATCGCTTAAGTGATCTTCGTTAACTCATTATTTTGCACTCAAATAACTTGGTTGGCAGGTGGGCTTAATAAAACGTAATGTCTGCTACGTTACAACAACAATTTAATAAAAATAAAGAACAACAACAACAGCTGGAGTAATCATCATAATAATAACAATAACGCTGATAGCAACAACAACAACAACAACCCGAACGTAATTAGCGCAAATGTACACATGCGGCTGCACGTAATAAGATTGTAAGCAAATAAATAAAATGTGCTGTAAATGTGTGCGGCACAATTAAACGCCTGCGTGGCAACTACTTCTGGGCAAATCTTCGTGCACACACGTGTGCTTATGGCTCCGCCAACGCGTTCGACACTGCGTATACGTAACGAAAATCTATTTACCGCTTTTATGACCTCCACCTCCGCCATAACGGTTTGTTAGATATAACCCAAAGGCATAATAATTGCCACTTTTTCTTTTACTCATTCTCTGCGCCGAATATTCGCTGCTTGCTACCATTACTTCCTTTTAATTTTTCTCCTGTGCTCTTATTAGGCCTCACTCTGAGTGAAATTACAGGCGTAGTGGCATAAATATTTTAGTTATGTTGTTAGAATGAAACAGCAGTGGGTTAATGGCGGCAATAGTAATGCTAATCACTGGGACAGACCAATAAGATTTGTAGCGCTGCGATTTGGGGAGAAGAAGCCTATTTTAGATTATGGTTTATTTAGATAAAAGTGTAGCTCAATTTATGATTCCTAACATTAAAACTTTCTTTAAAACTGTGGAAAGTGAGGTAATTAAAATTAAGTTGAGAACATATCATATTTCGCCCCAAAGAACTTTACTATGGGCGTATCATGCTTTTGGGTGAAAATTTAAAACTCATCAACCACTTGATCAATTTCAAATAAACATTGAATAAGATGTTCGTATGATACCCTTTTTGTATAGGTCCAACACATAAAATATCGAATCGCAATCATACTTTTTGTCCAAACTTTTGAGATTCGAGCAGCTGATTCGGCGCGTTTAAAAAAGCAATAAAAAAGGTTTTTAGTAATTCTTCCCCCGGTATATCCGAATACAGTACTGACCACTACAAATACCGAAATATGCATGTAACTTCACCTACTCCCTGAGCAGCGTCCATAACTTAATAAGTGAGAATTGGAACCACTTTACATACACGATCCTTAGATTTCTGAAATCTGATTTACTTTCTAATTAAATATACGGCAGAATAGACCTTTTCCAGTGTACTGAACCAACCCGATTCTTTTTAAGTGGTTAAGACATAAGTAAAAAAAAATGTTTCCCGGTACAACGAAGTGAGCCTCCAAAATCGACGTATATGCATTCGAATTTCGAAATTAAACTTTTTGAAAAACACGATTATTGAAAATAATGCGTAAGTTATTTGAAAAGGAAAAATTTGGGTATAATCTGCATGCTCCATAATCTTATTTCAATGAGGTATAATATTTTTCGTTGAAGCCATATTCTATAATAGGTCTATTATTCTAGTCTAGTCTAGACTATTATCCATATTCTATAATAATCAGACTTTTGAATAAAATAAAAAAGGTATTTTCGAAAAATACAGTTCCGATTTTTGAAATATCGGCATCGGCTTGAATATGACTAAGCACCTTTTCTCCTAAAATCTCTTCGAATATTTCGCTCAACCCGAACATTTACATTAATTTCAGTAATTATTAAGTACTTAATTAAAAGTTTAAAATAATGTTCCATAATGTGAGGCTCAAAATGTATGTGTATTTCTATACGGAAATTTAAAGAAATATATAGCGATATATGTATACACATAGGCGTTTCAACACACAAACTATATTGAATAGGCTCAGATATAAATATGAAAACAGCGCTAAGTGAAATGTGTGAAATGGAATGATAACATTCGTTACAACATCTCTCTCGAAACGAAGTAAAAATCGGATCAAAATTATGAAAGCACATAAATAAAAAGTCAGGTCGCCGGCAATATTTCACTTTTACCAGTCCCTTTGCTCAAATTATTTTTTCAAATTTCTCCTGGCGAACTCCGCCTTCGTCTCTTATACTCAGGCAAACGGAATTTCGCAGCGAACCTCTCTCCAACGGTGGTGGGTGGAGCTGAAACATAATTTAATAAAGACGGCACTAATTCTTTTTAACAATTACTGAAGATACGTAATCACAGCTCAGTGCCGCTGATTCACTATTTTCCCGATCGCATCGCATTCGATGTCAATAAAGCAGAGAGAAACGATTTTAGCCGCCAACATTGATTTTGAGTCGACAGAAATATGCAAGCGAATATATAAATATATATTTCAACAGGAACGAGGCGAGCACAAAGGCCATACAATTCGGCTCGTCGGGTCCTAACACATATGTTGGTAATTGCATTAATTAACGGCGAATTGTACGCGCAGCAGTGGCACAGTGGCACGCGTTGGCGCCTTGTTCCTCCATTATAATCATTTTCAATATAAATGTGTTCGTGGCACACAAACACACGCTGCACTCATGCGTGTGTATGTGTGAATAAAGGCGAACGCTTGCAGGCACAACTTCAATTGTTTGCACACACTTGCAGGCATATGTGCGTCTGTGTGCGTCTGTGTGCGTGTGCTCGCGTGTACATGCGTGTTTTTCCATTCTCATATGGAAATAACAGTTATTGAATTTGCGACAACAATGTTGGAACGCCAGTACCGCAGCGCTCCGTGCACATGTGCCTAGGCGCTGCCTGCGTGCATGTTCTTGCCCCCCTCTGGTTGCGCATGCGCGTCCTTTGTCTTCCGCAAATTAATGCCATTGTAGCGTGACAATTGTGACGCAAATGTTTATAATTATTAACAATTTGCATTTGTCTATTTACGGCGGCAGGGCGGGATTCAATTGGGGTAATGGAATTTTGCATTTCATCGGTGTGTGCATGCATATATGTGCGGAAATGGATTTCATTAGCTTGTTGCGAAGTTTAATTAAATTTCTGTAGAATTCCTAATGTAAAGGAAATGTAAAATACATTAATTGCTATTTCGCGGAGCAGGAGGAGATTAGGAGATTATAGAAGCAGAGGCTGTGATTATTTGAATCTGCACAAACAATTTGTGAGCCTCTAAGCCTGCGTCTCAACTGGCACCCAAGGGTAAATGATCTTGGTTGGGTTTGTGATTATCTCTGCATTGTTGCTAAATTTCTTTTTAGCGGGCACTCTCTTGAAGTCTGAGAATAAAAAGCGATGAATGCGAAAGTAATCCGAAGAACACATCGCCCAATTGCCAGCGTTTTCATGATCTAGTTGAAATAGAAATTTCTTCTTCTTCAAATAGGTAAATTTTTTAACTACTCCCTTACCCAAATGTTCTAAATGTTTTGGTAACAACTCCGTTGTGATGCTTTCGTTCACAATAGCCCCTTTTGGAGGGCCATTTAGCAAACCACGTTCGAAGAGTTGCTCCTCCTGGCACAAAGCTGGCTTATACTCATCAGTCATTTTTATTTATTATTCAGAATTTTTATGGGATTTGTAAGTAAGAATTTTAACAATATTTTAATAGATACTTCAAAAGTACTTGAGAATATTTTCAACTTACTCATTTTATGCAAAATAATAATTTCGCTCTCAATTTCCAAAATTCCGTAAATAAAAAGTTTGAAGTCAAGGTTGGTGGCACCCTTGCACAAACTAACTGTGCTGGGTGCAGAGAAACATTTAAACCTTAACAGCTTTTAGATATAAATATCTGAAGCATTCGTGAGAGCTCACAGATCCGTGGCGAATCGCAAACTCAATTCACCGACACATTGAACTTGTTTGACCTCATTAACAAATAAAAAAAATTCATCTTAATGGCGCTGCAAATGTCAAAGCAAGAAATCACGGCTTGATGAAATTCTCGATGCAAATTTTTCCCAGCACTCGACAAACATTTACCTTCAACTTCAATCAAGCATGCGAAGTGGGTACGTACGCAACCGTAGAAGCTAAAGCGCATACGCTCCAAATACCCACAAAGGTTATCTCTCAACGCTGCCAACATGAATAAATAATACATAACTCTGAGTGCGTACCTTTGCAAATGGTGCACTTTGATTTTGTCGCTGGATTTTCGTACTATTTTTGTGGCAGAGGTGTGCGGGAAAGTGTTGTGACTGTCCTTCAAACTTTCATTGCACTTCAACTTGGACTTCAAACAGCAAGCACCAAAGACCCATAGACACACAGGCAGATATTAAACGCCACCAAAGGAGAGTACACGCAGCTTTATTTGTGTGTGTGTGTGTTAGTGTGTAAAGCGATTACGTGTGAATGTGAACGTGCCGATATCGGTGCAGGGCTCATTGCAACAGTTATTTTATGGTCATCACAGGCCGACATCTATGGCTGCCGCAATTGCAATAGCGCGCTTTACACATCAGCGCCTGCCACAGGTTGACCAAAGCAATGTGTGGTGATGGCGGCGCTCAATCGTTACAACGCATTCTACGCAAGCCACAGCTGGGCGGGAGCGGTGAATGCGGCATTTGAGTCTATTCAACAGTGCTGGGTAATAGGGGAAATCTGGATAATGCGACCATAATCACAGAAACCGTAGCATAAGCCAAGGCGCCACCGCATAGCAAAACAACCAGCACTGGCACACAGGTTCATTTAACATAAGTGCATGCCAAGTAGATTCCAAAATGCAACGGAAATGTATAGAACCAAGCGACGTACTACCGCACTCTCGTTGATTCGTTGTGGCTATGCCAACAGCCGATGATAAATGGTTCGCTTTGACAGCGCAGCGCAAATGGAAGATACGGAATGGTGTAGTGTTCGCAGGGAATAGAATGTCAAAGTGATAAGAAGGAGCGCTGAAGGTGCGGCAGCCAGTGGCGGTGGGTATGCGCTAACCCGCAAGCTTTGGTGAATATATAGATGCACGAATGTATATAAATATATATTTTTTAAGGTATTGTTAGTCGCTGTTGCCTTTAGAGAATGAAAATGCCCAGTTTTGGGAAAAACATAATCATGTCAAATAAGGCGAAACAGTTATTTTGCTAAAAGGACAGACTATAAATTAATGTTTTAGAAACAATGCATAAGTCCCTAAAAAATCTGGAAAAAATATATATTTATTTGCGAGAGAAATTTTGGATTTGTCTTTCTCTCTTTTCTGTACTGTACTGTACTCTTAGATAAACAACGACGAATTAGTTGCAACGATAACGAGAGAATCGTTCTCGTAATACTCTACCCTAGTCCCAAACCAACGAGGATTGACAACAACTTGCCATCTTATCAAATTTGGATCGGACTGCTCGCTATAGTTTCGGATAAGCGAAGGCAGGTTTGTAGGAAATGTTGTTGGTTTTGTGTTTCAATTGAGAGATATGTTGTCAGGATTCTCAACACCTCTTATCATTTAAGTACCGTATTCTTTTTTACATAAGTATTCATGAAGTAGTACAATCTAGTTCCACTGTCTGGTACATGCTGATTAAAGGCCTGGGGTCCTACTCTATGATGTTTAAGTGGCACTCGCATGATAGAATACAAGCTCTTTTCGCATCTTTCTGTTCATAACCGTTGATGATCAGCCAAAAAATGGACGACGTTATAGATAAATACAATAGATATATGTGTATACAATTCAACGTTAAGCTTTGCAAATGTGAAGAAGCATAGTTATTTTTCGAATATTTTCTGCCTTCAAAAGCAGCAATTTGACTTTACTATGAAATGTGAACACTTCAAACACGAAGATCTCAAATGTGTATGAGTTGAAACTCTACGCCACATGGAGCACAAAAGCTGCTCGTATATGTGTATGTGAGTGAGATAGATATGTTTATGTACGTTAGGTGTTTACTTGAGATTTTCCGCACAGTCTCATTATGTTTGGTTCTCCTAGTTGCTGATGTCGCTTGTGCTCCCTAAACATTTGCCGCCAATATTTATAATTCAAGTAGTTTTAGGGATTACATCAGCTGACATTGCAGCTGTCTAAGAAGATTGATGATGCGATCGCACCACACACTGGCTTCGTGATGCGGTAGCTTGAGCATATGCGTCTATATATTATATGTAAAGTAACGGTATATATAACAGATTGAGAGACTGTTTGTGACTTTGACTAACTCCGCGTGGCAGCAGTGCTTAGCGCTTGACACTTACTTGCCCGGCTCCTTAGCTGCTTGCTCGAGCACAATGCAGTTGTTGTTGCTTTTGCACTCTTTTGTCCTTTTAACTGATTCATTCATTCTTTACGGCGTCGCTCAATATTCCGCACAACGTGACAACTGATGCAGCACATTTGTATTAAGCTTGTGCGTATTGTTGTCGTTGTTGTTGGTTGTGTGACAAGCACTGCAAGTTAACCTGCTGCCTGACATCGATGTCAGTGGAGCTTAGTTGCAAGCTTTTCAAACTTTTCAAAACTGATTTTGTTATATTTTACGTACATATATTGCGTGCCATACGCCGCTCCCCGCACCGCAGCAGCATATTACTTACCATTGCCACTTGCAGCTTTGGCTACACTTCCGCTGACTTCGAGTTTTCACCTTTGGCCGCTAGCCACATGCATCATCGGTAAGCATATGTCGTTTGGCATTGCTGCTGTTGCGAGCCCTCCGCTTGCCCCTGCATCATGCATGCGCTAGCGTTATTTCCGTAGCAATTCGACATTATACTTGCCACTTGCCACTTGCCACTAGCGAATATAATGTATTTCGCAGCAATACACTATGTGCCGTTAACTTTATGATTACAACAGAACAAGGTACTGCCGGTGTTGATATAGGTGACCCTACCACTGCGTTATGTTGTGCGAAAAGGACTTATCTTATCAATTCAATCAATTCGCTACGTGGCTCAATTCCGGTTGATAAAGTGTTTAAATACATGCCACACACAATTCACCCCATTATTGATAGCATGTGTTGGACTCCATAATAAAGTGAAATATTTGAGTTCTTACAAGCAATGCTGCCCAAACCTATGCTGCCACCAGCTGCTAACTTGTTCGTCATAGTATTAACTAAAATGAAATAGAAGGACTCGGGCGAACGGAATTGAGGCATTGTGTCGTAAGGTCAACACTTTTGTAAACTGTGAAAAGAGACTTTGAAGTCAAGAAATACTTGAAGGACGTCGATGCAATCCGTGAGATATAGCCTTTCGAACGATGCAAATGTTTTTAATTTCAGAAAAAGGAGTTTAGTATGGTAATGAGATACAAATCTGCGTTGAAAAAGAATGCTGCTGATACCAAAAGGTGACTTGATGAGTGCCATCCGAACCTCCCTCAGGCGATAAATAATAAATCTGCAAACATCCGAATGGACCACACGAAACGAATCCAATGAGCGGAAATATGCGAAAAAGGGCTGAGAAGGATGTGACGTCTATAATTCGGAATGCAAATGTAATAATTTAAAGTGGAATCATCAAAAGTGACTATTTTACAACGGACAGAACTTTTGAAGGACGAAATCGCTGAAAACGACACCATCTTAAAACTAATAAAGAGGTGTTTCATTTTATAAATCCACCTCCTCTCTATATCTAAAATTTAAAAATGTAATTCTTTCTTCAAAATTATTCATAAATACAATAAACTTTAGGTTATCTGCCAACTAACAGGCACTAATGACAATTTCCGGAAATTGTCTACAAAACTTTATTGTGGGTATTTAAATCGAGCAATTGTAAAACCAAACTGCATGTATACCATACACATAAGTAAATACATATAAGTACCAGCAAAAGTTTCCAAAGCACTAAAAGGAGACCAACCAACAACAATAACTGAAATGATAATCACTCACACATATACATTTCATATTTCGAAATTGTCAAGCTCAAAATTAACAAAAGAAAGAGCAAATGAATAAATATAATAAATATTCCACTTACTCGACTAAATGTATTTGTGTGCGCAAGCATATATATATATATGTGTGTGTGTGTGTGTGTGTGTGGAAAAGTAAATAAATACGCAAATGTATTAGTGTCTAACATAGTTGCAATTTGTCGTCATTCTGCAGTGCCAACTGCAAGCACTTCGCTTCGCCGCGCTGCGGCTCCGGCTCCGGCTCCGGCTCATCAAGTACTGTTGCTACTGCTAAGCAAAGTAAACAAACCAAAAATTTTCTTGGCAACAATTGCATAACAATCATTTTAACTTTTCCGCAAGCAGTAAAAGGTTTTCATTATTACGGCAACAGAGTGGGCGACCAGAATGCCGAACTTATATTTCGGGAGTGTGTGCGAGGAAATTACATGTACTGATTCCATAAGTACATGTGTATGTGTGTAGATATGTGTGTGAAGTGGACAGTGGTGGCAATGTGGTGTAATGTTCTAGCGAAATTGGCGGGAAGTAGAAATAATAATAATGAAACTGCTGCACATCCTTTTCCGCTAACCCTCACTGCACCACACGCCCCTCATAGTTGTCTGTGTGCAGCAAGTGGCATTCGTAAGTTTTGCCAAAACGATACATTCAACTCGCTTTAGTTTGTCAGCGTCAGCTATTATGTATCTCCAGTTGTGCTGAGTTGGACGAGCGGAGTAGACCCTTAGGCCGTTAGCCCGAAACTCAAACCGCCACGCTGAGCCCACATTGTAAATGCCAAACCCAGAACCCCGAAAATCAACTCATACGCTCACAAGCACATACAAATACACAACAGCTCGCACATAAATGAGTGTACGTGTATAGTGTGTGCTGATGCAAATTGAAAAATCCAGCGTGATTGGCGTGTCTTTGTATCCTTTACAACTTGCGATTTGGCAATAGATTCTTCTAATTTTTTTCTGCCCGACATTCTTGTAAGGATCTTGTACCAACACTGATGTCGATTATGATTTTGTTGCAGTAAACGTCATCTCATTAAATTTAGCGCAGCAGTTAAATTATCCATAGGCATATCTTTTAATACTAGCTCCTCAAAACGGACATGTTTATCTCCTTCTTGAATACGTTCCTCTCCGTGCTCTTCGTTGTATAAGGTTAATGGCCGTTTTGTTAAAATTGTGAACTTCTCCAATGCTCTATAACTGATAACCTGCTTAGAGGTGTGCACTATTTTATCATAATATGGCTACGTCCAACGTCAAAAGAAATATATATGCTAATAACTGTGGTCCACCGATAGAGAATTACCAACCCTCGAGCGTATTTCTGCCAAGAAAGGAAGGGAATTTCTTTTAATATATATCTACCCTTCGGAAATGGCTTAAAATTTGTAGGTCTCTTCCATTGTCGGCTTGAGGCGTACGACAGTTACTTGAAAAAAGTTTTTCCACAACCTTAGATCTAAACCAGATAAGGTTCAACCCATCGAGTGGTGCTCACTCGCCATTCGGATTTTATCTGCTCTATTCAATGCAACTCTCCAGCTTTCCAGAGAGTACCATACCTAAAGTAAATACCAGCCAACTCCAAGTAGAAAGAGTTTTCTTTGAGTTTGAGAGAGCCTCTCTGAGAGCCCTCTGCGCTCCAAAAGGAAATAATGTTACTGAAGCTAAAGGTTATTCCAAATATATATTTAAAGCATCTGTAATCCGAACGAGTATTATTCTATCTGATTTAGCGGTAAATACTTTTTCTTTCATAGCAAATATTGTGAGATCAGCAATGCCATTCTCCACTCTTAACTTTTAGAAATTAAATTACAGCATATTTCAAAAACGATTTAAATTCACATTGCACTTTCGAGTTTTCGTGTGAGCACAGAAACGTCACGTACAAAATAGAATTGTGTTGGATTCACCTGACAAGTGCGACAGAGGACCACTCGGGCGTTCATTCGCTCGTCTATTACCATACCTTTCGAGGCAAATGCATTCGCAATACACATTTACATGTGTATGTGCATATTGATGTGATAGTTGCAGGTGTCTGTGCGAACAGTGTCCAATTGACATAGTGACCCCAAAATTTAGCGAGCAACGGCAGGTTTAAACAAGTCCGACAACTATAACTAAATATCGTCGGTTAGAATAACGTGAACAGCGATAACAACAAGAACAGCATTAATGCCAACACTCACGCCCAACACCAACAGAAATGTTAACATACAACACCGGTATATATGTACAAATATATATAAAATATGTGTGGTGCCCGAAAGGTGTGCAAATTATGCCACCAAAACAAGCAAGAAAAACAACAACAAACAACAAGTATCACCACAACGACACTAATATAGGTAGGCTCCGGTGTTTTGGAGTCAGGTAAGATGAGTTTGGAATGTAGGTGGAAAGGTAATAGAAATTTACGTTTGCTGAATGTGTTGATAGTTTGGCTGTTATGTTGTTGGTCTTCAGTTATTGTTAACCGGCATCTGCTGCTTGTAGGCTGTTGTTCTGGGGGGCACTTGTACTGTTGCGGTTCACTGCAAAAGCTCCCTTGCCTAACAAGCATCGCTGGTGATGATGGTGATGGGAAGGACACATATGTACCAGTGTGTCCACTTGTTGGCCTTAAGTATTGTGTCGGTGCTGTTGCTGCCGCTACCAATGGTGTTGTTGTTTTCATTGACTTGCCGTTCGCAACCAACATTTGAAGCATGTTAAGCAAATTTAAGTGCGGTTATGTGGCGTTGATGGGTTGCTGACGTTGTCTGACACATTGTTCTATCACTCACCCATACATACATATAGGCAGTAGTAGATGTGTAGACGAGCACACTAGCGTTTGAAGTTCATCACACATTTTTTGTAGTTATTGTAAATTAATATATTAATATTATAGTGCTCTCGTAAGACCTTAAGAGCCCAGGAGCAAAACCATTATTTACGTTGCCAATTTAATAGTCGTGTTTAAACTATTTTTCGATGCGCGCATTTACACTAACTTTAATGAGATAACGCTGAAAATAGTCGCGCCCACTCCCTGTTTGAAATATAAGGGTGTAAACAAACTTCAACGGATGTGACACCGCTTACTTTCAGGAGAAAACCCATATCTCAATAACTGCTGGATCAATTTATTACACACTGAGATTGACCTCGCATGACCCCTAACTCATTTCTTCACTTATTTTATATCAATATTAACAGTTTATTAATTACGTTCCACCAAAGGTTATTCTGTCGGTTTCCTTTATTTAGATTCAATGTAGTAAGAAATAATAAGTATCCAAATATTATATGTAAGTGAATTGAAGTATTTCAGAGTACTGTGGACCCGAAAAGACTGAATCGGTTCTCTCAAATGGCTTATAAAACTCAGAGGGAACTCCTATGTATCCCAAGTCCGCTAGATGGCGCTGGTGGTCAAATTATAGCGAAAAATCGTATTTCTTGTCTTATTCTGTTTAAATTCAAAGTATGTGTTGGCTATAAGATTCTGAAGGAATTACGTTCACAAACATTGAAACGCTAGTTGGCGCCTTTGTTTGGCGGCATTGTGGAAATCGACGCAATAACGATCTTGGCAGGGCTCGAGCCCCATCTAAAACCTCTGCCTTTCTATGGGTCGGGCACTACGAAACCCCCCGAAGGGCCTAGCGCAATGAGCAGGTTGGAGCGACCTGAAACTCCAATGGACTCCTGCTTCCCGTGGTACCAGATCAAAGTCTCCGACCAGACCTTGTAACCGGGGCTACTTCCAGTTGAGTTACCCATTCAACTCCGACTGGTGGCATTTGTAGCCTGAACTGAAATGCCTCTTTAAGTGTTTGTATAATACATTTAAAGTGTTATAAACTCAGTTCAAGCTAAGTAATATAGCACTATTTCTGACATGGCTAAGCCCATTTTAGAGCAAAGTCTATTTCGAATGCAATGTATTTTATGGATTTTAGTCGGCTTTTGCGACAAGCATGCCTTACCGCGGGTTATTCTTATCCCCCGACTCACAGATGGATATAAATCGATATGTTCTTTCTCCCTCTTCAAGCATATTTTCGAGCATGTCTTATCGAAGTGCGACAGCTATTTGTTAGCAGATATATTATATAACACGGCATCACACGTGTCAGACACACATATATAAATTGAACATTATTGTAGGTATGTACTGAAATTAATAAAAATTCTTCCCAATACTCACAAGGATTATTACAACGTTTGAATTGGGTCATGCGCCCTAGTCCCATATCAGGAATTTACTACATTTCCTTTCATGGATATAATCTTCCGATTTATGTTTGTAATGCCAAAAATTCCATTTGGCCAGCAAACGATACCCAATACTTACACACACACATACAAGAAGAATTCTAAGTAGACGCAAGTCAGGTATGCTGATACATAAAAATATATCGCCAACTCAAAACACTATACGATTATGGCGATTATGTGGCTTTCCCAGCCAGTGATAGCCAGCAACCAGCACTCGCATAGCATCAGTGTTTGGCATAAAAGAAGGATCAAAAAGGCGGATATAAACACGCGTTTCATGTGTAGACCCAAATGCACTTAACACAAACACGATTATGAAATATTTTTCGGCGAACTAACACACAGACACTAACAGTTCGCCGCAGAAGGCGTCGGAATGCGAAAACCGAACAAAAGAACGTTGCGAAAACAAAGAAATAAAGCAAAGAAAAAAAAAAAAAAAAATCAAAAACCGCAAAGCAAAATGCAGGTTTCTTTGAATATTCCCCCTTTAATGTTTCGGTTTCGGTTTCGGTTGTGTCACTAATACTCACACATATACGTAGACATAAACACACATGTTCGTGAAGTTGTTGTTGGCGAACCCAAACTGAAACGGCGCCGATGCCCATATTGTGTTTATCGCCGAAAAGTCATTTCAATATAATATTATTAAATATAGTCAAGGGAAAAGAATGAATGAAAAAATGTTATGCCATAACAATAGCCGATGGTATTGTTGGCCTCTGTCATTTGTGGCTTTGTTGATGATTGTCTGATTAGTTGGTTAGCAAGCATAACTGACTGCTTGGCGACCAAACTGACTTAGGCTACTTTTACTTATCCGCCGAAGGATTGTCACTTGGCTCGGGCCAATAAAGAATGTGGAAGGGATGCGAGTAAAATCATTTATGTTTTCTTTTTGTGTTTTTTTTTTTCATCATAATATTACGGCATCACACAAAACACTCAAATTCCAACGTAAATCCGGCTTATATTTCGATAATGCTGCGACTGTTGAAAATGAACCCAGCTTTCCGATAAACCCCAAGGTTACTTACGCACACATATTATGACACTTTTTTTATGAAAATTTACGTGATCTCAGATTGAGCGCCTCACTAAAATATGCAGTCAAAATAAATGTGTATGGAATAGAACTTGTAACAAAAATGCTAACAGTAAAATGGGGGCTTAATAGCTTATAGTCTTTTACATATAACAGACAGGCTCAGTTTTGAAGAAAAATGCACTTTTTTTTGCCAAATTTTAGCTTTATTGAGCAGGTCAGTTCGAGAGCCTTCGAGACCGACTTACTGATTACAGTAAACTTCACACTTTCCCGTACCTTTCAAAATTGACCTCAGTCCATGAAATTATTTGAATGAAATCGGAGCAGCTGATTGAATAGCAGACAGATCAGCTGATTTAGCAGGATTATATTGAAATGCGAAATTTCATATGGAAAAAAATCGAAAAGATTACAACCGAACAAAAATTTTTTCGGTTTTCATAATTTAATTCATTCATCAGGCAGAAATCTCTATTCTACCTACTTAAATGTATTTCTTTAGTACTGTACTCTTTATAAAAACTTCGCAAAGCTTTTTCATCACAGCATTTAGTTGAATCTATCTGAAATTCATGTTTGTAACAGCAAAGGATTTTGGCTGAATTATATAGGGAAAGGAACATTCGCTCAGCATTTTTCCAATAAGCCAATCAATACCCATTTTTTACTCAAACGCATGTTTATTAAATAAAAAGCCTCGGCTGATAAAAAATGATGACCTCTATATGAAATCCAATAACTTACTGCTCTACTTTCCAATGCAAATATGAAGCAGCGAAAGTACCAACGAATTACTCTGCCGTCGGCGTTTGCGGATGTGAGCTTGAATAATTGTACGATTGTAATTCCACTTACATATGCAAGTTACATATGTAATGTAAGCATGTATATATGTATATTTATGCAAACATGTATACGCTTCAAAATTGCAAGCATTATTTATAAACATGTGCACATGACAAATGTAAAGGGTGAACCAAATGCGAGTAAAAATTTCACAAAAGGGATCACCAACAATTTGCTGACTCCCCTAATTTACTACTCACAAAAAAATATCGCCATGTGGGGTTCTCGCTTGAAACAAAACTCAGAGTATTATGGATGAATTTGACCGAAGAAGAAAGTGCTGTTTCATCAAGCAATACACCGTGTCGTAAATCAATGAAAAATTAATTGGGCTTTGAATTGCTAACCTGCAGCATTATTTTCTCTTCTCAAGTGGTAATTGTGGAAATTGAGGCCTATTTGACGCAGTTGAAAAATTTAAGGAACGGTGAAGAAATTTAAATTTAAAGAAGGAATGGTGATAATTCGTATGTCCTCCTTAATGGCAACTCTTTTGCATAAGAAATCGAATTTGCGCAAAATTTGAGTGCTTTTCCTATAATACGATACGAATTTTTCAATCTGCCAGGTATACATGCCTATAGGTAAGAATCCTAGCCTAAGCATATTAATTTGGTATCAAAATTTGAGGAATGAACTTGGTCCTTTACTGTGATTTTAAAGCTTTCAGTACATTAAGTTGACTTTTATCTGCTTTACTACACCCTAATATCACTCTTGCGTTTTTACCGAAGCTAATACAGACAAAAAGATTTTTAATTCTCCTAAATAAACACAAAACCTCTCGATCTAAATCATACATTCTAAATTCTTAAATATGTAAAAATAATGTTTGCAAAGTATATTTGTGCCACCCTGTACACAACGTGCTGAAATCGATGCCTAGCCAACAGTAGGATAATCAAATAAATTGCTTTCTCATAAAGTTAAAAATCGCACCAATAAATTGCACCGAAGGCCTTGTTTGCAAAGCACACTTCGAAACTCGCACTCGCATTATCCACTTGTGTGTAAATACCAGCACATAAACACATATTTGTACCTATTTACATACGTTTTACTTATATATGATAATAGGCAGAGTTGAATATGCAGAAAGTACCCATCAGCCGCAAAGCAGCAAATGTTACTCTATCACTGAGAAGCCGGTAAATTGCTTGATTACTGCGAAAAGGACTAAATAACCTAGTTGTTGCCTAGTTGTTGTCCAATTGTTAGGAGGGGCGTACACAATAAGTTCCACCGTCCACACAGTTTCACCGCTAAATGCTTACAAACACTTTCATTGAAGCGAAAAGCAACAGTCTTGCTGGAAAAGTAGGTGAGGCAAATTCCGAAGGAAAAATTTCGACCTTCGTACAATTTATAGTGAGTTCGTTGAGGAACTTGGACGTGTCGAAGTACTTGGAATTAAGAATCGGAACGAACTGTCGGTATTCAAAAGGAATTTGTTTGCGCTTTGCTCGTCGCCAATCTCCAATGGTGTTTAAAACACCTGAGCCAAAGCAAATGACGACACTGGATTTTCATACAGGACCGGAGCCCACCGCAACCTTATTTCTTGTATGCGTGTTTGCTAGAAATTTGTGTAGTCAATTCAAATAAAATATTGCAATACCCACATGCACACATACACAAACATAATTACATATATATCTGAGGAGCACACATAACCACCAAGTCTGTGCGGCGTTCAAGGCACGCCATGAATGCCATGAAAGTTTACTTAGTTGAATTTCACAGAAAACTAATAAAGTTAAATGGAAAATCCGTAAACTATAAATCATGGCTTAAGTCCATTTCCTTAACTGTCGATAGCCATCCGGTGCGGCGGGTTGTAAGAGCAAACCGACAAGAAACACCATCTGCGCTTGGGTGTTGGGGATTGGTGTGAGCTGAGTGTGCAGGGTTTTAACTCTTTCGCAACACCGTCACACCCTCGCAAACACAGCTGCGCACAAGTGCTAAATGAACGACAAAATACAAATATATACATATATACTATATAACATATACATATTTATTGACTGCTAGCGCTAGCTACTAAACAAGTATTTCACTGTTATTGTGCTGGTATTGTATTAATAGTTAACTGGCAGCTTTGCCTTTCTCTCCACAAATGGTGTTAGATAAAAATGTGAAATATAGTTAAACTTTGAAGCTGCGTTTGGCAAAACACAGAAGGCGGATATTTTGTTATAATATTTACCGAGAAAGCCACTGCGTTAGAATTCATGGAACAGCAGAGTTATAACTAAACTTATCAGCAAATAATAACAAGGAAATGCAAAAGCTCTGAGTACGTTTTGCAGGGAAGGCTTAAGTCAAATCGAGAACGAATTCAGAGGAAACCAATAGAGAGTAAAGAGGCTCCTCGTGGGAGAATAGTGCGGTTGAAATGAAATCGAATGCCACAACAGTATAAAAGCATCACCATTGTGAATGTTAAGTTTTTTAAGAATAATAAATTAAGAATAATTTATTTAATAATAAGAATTTTTAAGAATAATAAACAATCAGCTGATCAAGTCTGGCCACCTGAGGATTCGAAAGATCTTATTTTCACTTCAGGAATTATCTCAATTGGGAGGCACTGACGAAAACAGACCCCATTGCGCCCGAGCACTCTGACAGTTGTAAACAAATATCTCGACTCAATTTAAAGAGATCTAAAACGTGATCAATGATTAAAATATTTAAATGTTGAAATTTGAATACACGGGAACGAATTAGCGAAACCAATTGATTACCATTGGTTATAGGCAAGTTTTAAGTTATACTTATACTTAGTTTTTGTAATTTCTTCAAGTTTCAAAATATCGCTTTTGACACATCTAATCCTTTTGTAATAGGCTGTTATTATTAATTTGATTACATAGTTTCCCTATGTTTATCATCATCATCGTTGTATTGAAACCAGCTGAGACAAGCTATTATTTGAATTTGGCTACCAGCAACAACAACCGCATTGCCAAAATTTCAGCGGCTAAGTTGGCGAACACTATTAGCCAATCTTCTGCGAATTCTTTCTCACAGCTTCAACCGTCCCTTCACCCGCTACTACTCTGTGCCAACTATTTTTCGATTATCGACGTTGGTCGCATTTGCTGTCAGTTTTGCTCGGCTTCAATGTGTTTCGATTTTTCGATTTTTCACTTTCCAGTTTTTCTCTTTTTTATTTTCGAGGGAGTTTCTGTGGTATTTTTCTCAGCTTAATTCACTTATTTCTCCATTTGTGTGCGCCCTTTAGTTGGGTGTAGTGACATTATTCACCAGCTCCTGCCAACAATTTCTGAAACGGGCAATCGCTGAACTTCTTTTACTCCCGCTTTCAATGCTTTTGTATATTTTCCTACAAATGTTTTGCTGACAAATCTGATTTTAAACCCGCGACAACTGCGCGCATTCGAAGCAGCCGCAATGTGTGAGTTTTTTGTCAGTAATCATGCACAGGATTGGCATTCAATTGACAGGAGCTAAGAACTTAGCTTACCGGCATTTAAAAATCGCATGCACATAAGATATACGTTCATACTTGTCTCGCATCTTATTACAGACACCACCCTAGTACCACATGATTCATTAAATTTGTGACATTTCGCACACGATGACAGGCGCTGCTGTCACCAGTACTTCTCCCACTGAAGATCTTCTTCTGAATTCGCACGTAAAACGCGCATATCACAGCACAAAGCGCACAATAGAGTGTAAAGCTGAGTAAAACAATACATAACAAACAAGTCAGCATTCCTTTTTTCAACACCTTCAGGCACGTTTCTTTAGGTATCTGTACGGTTCTGATATTTTTACCATACTACCACGCTATTTACAATCCTTTAGGGTAGCATCTGTCGAGAAGTGAACGGTAGCCTCAGCAACAGTGTAGTTATTTGCTAAAGCGTACCTCACCTTTAAGCTTTTATGTCACAGTTAAAGCTATCAATTTGCACACACTTGCCTTAGCAATCGATATGAAACACGCATCACGTACATTTTTACATAAGTAAATTCGTTTATTTTTAAGAGTTTATTAGCTTCGAACACATTAGGTGATACCTTTAAATAGAACAGAGTATGCACCTATTTTGGACTTTTATAAAATTTTATAACAGAGACCTTCTAATATGTCATGTGAGCGTAACAATAACTGAAAGGCTGAATGTTGTGGTAATGCGAGAAAACATTGTAAATAGTTTTCAAATGAATGTTTTATTATTCTACAGGACGTCTTCAAAAGTTGGGTAAATGTTCCGATGTCGCTGTTGAAACCATTTAGCACTTAGACGATTAATATTAACGGAGAGAACCATAAAGGTACCAAAAATGCCTAATTGCTATTGCTAATAAATGCCTTTGTAAAGTTCTAATTGCTCTATTTTTCTCACTAGACGCAAGTTTGGGAAATCAATTTGCGATTTTTAAAGGTTAAGTTACGGTAAAAGGCTTTGTGTAATCAGTTGTCAAACCATACTGAATGCATGTGTAAACTTTGACAGCGAATTTGACAGCTATGCCGCGAGGAAATTCCATGTCTGTGAAATGCGCGTAAAAGGATGAATTTTCTTTCCTTATTTCAAGTTGACTTTTCTACGCATATTTACCAATTTTCTCTGCTTACGTCTTAACGCACATAGCCTTGAGCATTTTCACAGATACACACATATAAGCAGCATTTGTATTCGCTCCAGCTCCAGCATCCAACTGCGGTTAGTCCAAACAAACTTTCATACCATATATGTATGTATATGTATGTAGAAGGCAAAAGAAACACAAATTTCAAAAATCCTTAACCTAAATATCACGCATTAACACCGACCATGAGCAAGCGCTGCACACGGCGCCAAGCAAGGAAAGCAAGGAAAGCAAGGAAAGGGAGGAAAGCAAACAGCTGAGGCTAACAACGGTTTTGGCTTCGAAAACCGCTCTCAACACCGACACTCTTGACACTTTGGCAGTTTGAAATTCTCCTTCATGATTCTCAAATCATCGCCCAAAGAATTATTTATCAGTCCCGCCTTGTTGCTACTGTTGTTGCTGTGCCAAACTGTTTACGCCATTCTTCAAATCTGCGAAAATTGTATTATGCATTCTTTATTTTGTCTTTTTTTTGCACTGTTAGCACTTTTTTGAATATATCTATCGTAAGGCATATGTGTGCATATGTTTCTTAACTTGCATCTCTGTTCTTTTCATTTAAGGTAGTTTTCCCGCGGCCTTCTTTTCGCCGTTAGCTGGAACGATTTTCATTTCATGCCATAAATGATGTTTCGCTAACAACAACAACAACAACAACAACAACACATATTACACATAATACACATAATAATACAACAATGGTACCCCTTGCCTGCCATGCACGCATAAAGGCACGCACACTTCCACACACACACTCACACAGTCACACACACAGACACGAATGTACACAAGTGCCAGAAATGCTCTTCAGGTGTGTGTCATCTTAATAATGTGCTGAAAAGCAGCGGAGCTCAGCATGTGGCCATGAATAAGTTCTTCGATGTCATCGGATTCCCCGCAGTGTTTTTGTTGTTGCTCATGCATGCATCGCTTCTTTATCGCCCCAGTGTTTACGATACGCTGGCAGCTAAGTGAGTTGGTTTTGGTTCTGCGCTCATGTTGTTTTTCGATTTCGCGTTTATTATTACACCTTCATTGCCGTTTCCTTTTTATTTTGTCCTTTGATATTTCGGCTGTTTCGTGGGGGAAAAGTATTTGAAGAATGCTTTGAAGCATAAACTGTGAAATAACGAATATGATAAACTGTCTAATGGAAAACATCTGCCTGAAAGTTCGAAAAGCGACCCACCCACATTAACTTTCTTTTGAATTGTTTAAGGACGTATGGTTAAGAGTGCGAAAAATAACCAAGGTGGGGGAATTAGAAATTTTCGATCAATTTGCACAAAAGTGTATGTATCGATGAGCATATAAATCAAAATCCATTGTTAAACTCCTGCTGATACAAAACTTTTATTAGAATAAATGCTGCTTTTTGCGAATAGCTACTGGTGGAATTTGAAAAGAAGGATACCTCTTTCAGGTTTTTTATAATGGTTAGCGCATTTTTTTCCATGTTCTGTGTTCTGTAGTAGTGTAGTAGTGGTTTCATATTCTGTAGTTTACATTATCAAATGCCGAGGTTTCCCAGCCTCAAATGTATTAAAAAAAAAAATACAAAACCCTTCACAATATTCGAATTGAGCCGTTGAGTTCGAAGTTTTAATCTTCCAATTCTCTAAATTTATCAAAATAACCTCAGTTTTGGAGCTCGAAAAGCCATGTACTCTAACAAAACCTATCGTTGAGATCTCATTTTCGGAAACTTGTTAACGAGGAATCGGCGGAGTGCAGAGCATACGCGGGGTATTATGAAATATTAGAACATATGTCTACAAATTCGCAGACAGTATATCTTTCACAGCTCCCAATGTTTCAATATTGAAGAAATTAACAGCTTAGGTGGAAAAAACTTTGGTATTTTACCAAATCAAGCGGGTTGTTAACTGGTGCTTATTTGGGAGATAAATAACTGTTCTTTCGGAACCTCTTTGAACCAACCAGTTAATAATTCTCAGGATACCTTACACTTGCACTTTGACTAATAAAGAGATTTATCTAAAGTAAATAAGTACTGTTTCGAAATCGCGAGAATTCTCTAATGTACTTTTCCAATTACTGTTTTTAAATTTGAAAGCTGCCTTGATCTCGCATAACACTGCAAATTTATTGCCAAATGTGTGAAGTACTATTAGTATAGCATAAACAAAGGGTGCACGCACCTATTCATTCGTTATATAATAACACATGATCACATTTATATTATCTCTATTATTTATGTGGTGTTCTGAATTTCACCCCTAGTGACACTTCTACGAATGTGTTTCGCATGCTTTTTCGTTTATTTTTATTCAAACGAAATTTCACGCTAAAAAGTGTTGCCAGATATTATATTCTATTCGGTTTGCATTAGAGAAGCCATAACTTATGATTAAAAGCTACAAACTTGAGTTTTCCAGACAAAACTTTCCAGAGTTATTAACTGCTTTAGTTGAAGTTATGACGACTCCAAAATTAACTTTATGTTGACAGTAAGAAATCGTAAGAGACCGTGAGAATATCATGTATCAATTGGAGACAATCCCTACTGTTGAACATAGCAATTTATATATATATATATGTTAATATAACATATTGGCATTTTCATTAGAGCATAATGTTACATAATGTTACCGCCGTTGAATACTGATAATGCAATGAATGTACTTGCCAAGAACGCGCACACAAATAGTTGACCAGCGCCAAGTACGTGTACGTGTATATGTATGTGTCTGCACGAAGCCCATAAGTAGTTGTGGCAAATATTTCTTTGAAATGCTTGTAAAAATATTTCATCGTAGAGGTATTCGTAGCATACGAGCCAGCTTATGCGCACACACACACACTCTCACACATGCATGGTGCATGTACATAAATAGATACGCTCACGGCAGGTATGCAATGTCCTGCGCTGCAACCGCAACCCAGCTCAGTTGTGACTATTGCCACAGCACTGCTCATGTTGTAGCTGTTGCCATTGCCGTTACCGCTGCAGGACGAATATCCTCACATACCGTTACTAAAATATGTACAATTTTCAGCAGAAATATTTGGAAATGAATAGAGAATTCGTTCGTTGGCTTGTCGAATGATGTTGAAACATTTCGACGAAAGACACTAACAAGCCGGCAGGGAGGAGGTGCCCACTACACAAATATGTTAGTTGGTTAGTATGGGAATGCTAGTGATAAGTCGTATGGCGCTGAGGCAATTGAAATGGCTTGGCGGGGCCTCCAATTTGTTGACAACCAGCAACTGCAACTACAGATTATATTGTGCGGATATATGAATGTGTATGGACACTCCAACTGACTCTCTCTACATTTATACTCTCTACATACATGTATACAGGTATATATATATATATATATATTTTAAGTGGGTGGAGTACTTATTTCATATAACTTGGTGTTTTGTAAGCAGGATGCTGGCAGCAAATGATAGGGATCCGGATAAACATTTCACCTATGAATGCAATAAAAGCGTTATGATCCTTATATAGATCCCAATCAATAACAGATTTCTTTTGTCGGGTTTGTTTTCATGTGATTTATTTGGCAGCACGAATCTCAAGGGCTTTCTTTTTTCCTTTTCAAGAAGATCTCATCTTAAGGTCTCATGTTAAACCCACGATTGGTGATTCTCAATGTGATGCAAAATTATTTAAGTGCTGCCACGAGTCACCCTATATTTTTCTCGTTTTCTTTGACATTTTGACACATAGTAGAGTCCTGTTATGTAATGCTGAAGTTCTGGCAACAAAATTAAGAAACACAACCATTGGCATTTGTTCAAAGGCTTGTACGCTTGCAGCAAATAATGCAAATATTTGCACATACATGCCGTGATGTACATATTTTGACATATTTACATGCCAAACTGAATTGCATTCAAGTTGTCAGCGAATGGAAATTTTGCAATTCCGCTGCAAATTGAATCCTATGCTCTAACTAAACTCAAAAATAAATGCATTTGCATTATTCAGAAAAAATATTGATTTGACAAGACAGTGCCATTTAAAATTAGTGGTACGAACGCAGCGACAAACTGAAGAAGCGGCTCATTAAGGGAAAAATCTTCTAAGAATATTTCAACTGAAGTCGAAAATTCTTTTCAGGAATTTTGACATTCGTACTGACCTTCAATAAGAAGAGCACCTAAATTTATAAATCTCTCTAATGAAAGCTTTTATCATATGCTTTAGCTTTTGTTCAAACAAATATAAGGTTATGTATATCACATGAATAGGATCCCGGGATTAATTGCACGTCTGTCTGATTTTCCTCGCTAGCAATAAAAAATTTAGATCGCTTGATGAAACAAGTATTTCTGTGCATTCTAAAAAGGTTGGCATTGCAGACGAATGCGAAATGGGACCATTGCCATAACCACAAAATACCGTTAATCAAAAAAGCAGTGAACAAGTGGTATACGGCTCAGAGTAGGGAATGGGCATGTCATAAAAATGAACGATACCACTTCCACCTCTCTTCTAATGATTGTGTTCGAAACTAAAATTTAAAAATTTAAATTAGTAATTTAAGCCAACTTTGGACACCATTAAAATGATGTTATTACACAAAAAAAGATTGTATATATATTATTCCGTTGGTTCCTGCACTTTGGCTTCAATTGGTCGTATGTGTGTATACACGATTATTGGGGTGGTCCTTCGAATCTAACTTAAAATTTTCGTAATCATAGTTATGAGATATATATTTCTGTGCCTATGCTGGGATTAAAGTTTAGATGGCAACTAATTACCAAACTCTGAATCTGAAATTTGAATTTTAACTTCTCTGCGATACGTTCTAACCCCCTTTAATTCATAGTAAAATTAATCTATATTCATTTAGTACTCATTTAGTGAGTGAGTGAAACGCCCCAAAATATCTTTCTGCATTTAATGACCACCCTGTACTACAAAAATGTTTTCCATAACGTTTTTCCTGCTGCAGATCTAAGTATTTTCGGAATATGAAAATATCTGTCGTAGATGTAGACAAGTGTTGAAAAATATTTCAAGCAATACAAATATATAAATATATATATATATATATATATATATATTTATGACATCACATATACAGCGGCACTTTTCAAGCAAGTGAAACTTTCCAATAACTAATGAAAGTCATAAGGTAAGCAAATGTCCTGCAGTAAATACAGCTTTAAGTGCGAGTATATATGTCATTATGTAGTTTCGTATATAGGCAGTTGAGCGTGTTGATACGTATTTAACGATACCAACTATAAAAGCGTATATTATATAATACAACTAATCAACGACATATGTATATGGGTAAGTACATAAATGGGGCAATTCGTGATTATTATTATTGTTATTACAGCCATACGAAATTCATGCGATTACTCCCTGGAAGCACATTTTCCGTTTGCTCTGCTCTTTACACCGCACACCTCACATCGCTCGACCGTGAGGTCCCTGAGCGCGCGGCCGCCAGAAGTATGCGTGCATACGATTTTCAGTAAATGAGTACTACGACTGCTGGTATTTGATATTTGTAGCAAGCAGCATTCTATCGATGCAATCCTTGCCAGCTGTTCGATGTGCAATATGCTGTGGCCAATAATCGGGCGGAATAAAAGCAAATAGACGCAGTTGCCAAACGAATGTCGAATGAGAGGCGTGGCGATAAAATTGAACTACCACATTAAAATCATTTAAATTCTATTGTTTTTTCGCAGAGTAAGCCATTTCTGCCGTCTCATGTATGCTAGGCATGGATGGTAGAGAGAGTAGAGGGAGTAGAACGCTTAGTAGCACTTAGTAGTGCAAGTGCTTGTCGCAAGTTCAAAGCTATGCTTTATGCTGATATCAGCGAAACCTCACAGCGATATGCAACACACATACACATATGCTATATATATACCTAAGTATATATATAACAAACTTTATGCACACACATGTAGATGTGTATTATGTAAGCCAACCATATGTGTCTGCCACATCACTACTTTGCACACATACTCATACACCTGCCACACCATATGTTCGTACTCACAACCCGCAGACCTGGCGTATACGCAACCATTATTGGCTTGCATATTGTAGGGCATGCATTTATTGTGGCCGCAGGTTGTGCTGGCAGCATCTGCTTGCTGATTGCCTCCGCTAACTTCATACTTTCTTACATACACATATCCATTTACACATACACTTTTTCTTCTATTTGCTGCCACGCTTTCACATACATATGCTTCGTGCGTTTTTTCTCTCCCATTGCCTTTGATATTTGATCTGTAAATGGCGCTTATGTCTCAATGATTTTAAATTGCGCGCCGCAAACACTCAGCGCACTGAGCCAATAAAGCGTCGAAGCGCAAGCGAAAATGTGTGCTCGTAATTTTAAATTGCAGCTCGCTGTCAAAGATTATTGCCTGAAACGTCGAAGGACCTGTTGCTAACAGCAAACGATTGCTTATATTGCAATTAAGATAAAAGTTTTAAAATAAGAAAGGAGATTAGCTTTAATGTTTATTATTCTTATAAGTTACATGAAATTAACCGAACGGACGGAGCTTCGAGTATGCAGTATTTGAAAGTTAGGAAAGTTATAAAGCGATTCAAACCATTTTTGAGCGAGGGTTGCTCCAAGTTTCCAGTTTATTATTCATGTTTTATGTTATTTCTTGTAATGCCAAATAGGTTCGTTTAGCTCAAAATGGCATCATACATTAAGAAGACGGTGTTTGTCAACCGATGTCTAGGAAAGAATCAAAAATTGGTTCAAAGTCAGTTTAGTAATTTCTAAGATTTGAAATTTTAACCATAAAAACACCAAAATTTCTAATTAAAATTTAATCGCATTGTATAGCCGGCAAGTTAAATTCCTGAAGTACTAGTGAACTAGTCCGAAAAAGACCTAATTAATCCCAGTCGGTCTATCGATTTTACTCGAGTGACGATTTTGCTTTAATATTTTAATTTTTGTCTACAATAAAAGTATATTTCTTTTTGTTCTGAAATATGAACTAGCAAAGGCTCAAATATTTCTGAACGAAATCTGAGAGTTAAATTTTGTAAGGCATTGAAGCGTAATACAACTTCATACAACTTCTAGGTATTTAATTTACCTGCAAGTACTTTAACAAATACACCAATTCAATCACTCATATACATACGAGTCATACAATTCTTTCATTCCTTTTTGCCAATTTGAACGAAAAATGCTATCTCTGGCTGCTTGCTTACTTTTTGCTGTACTTGCGAAGTTTTTTCGGCTCACCTCCATATTTGCAGGCATACTTATATTTATACAATTATTTTTTGAATAATAAATAACGCATATTAATACTATATGTAAATATATTTTTTAAATAAAAATTTGCACACTTTCATGTAATTAATTTTAAGCTTATCAAGATATTTTTATGCCATCAGGAAATGCCCTCTGTCAAATAGAACAGTGAATACTGTTCGTCAATTTATTTAAAAAATGTTAAAAAAAAAATTACTTAAAGTTTTATAATTTTCCATCACTCTCGTTGATTGCTTTTAGCACAACCGTTTCGCTCTTTTTTTTCTTTTGTTTTTTTAGGTAGAGAGTTACCAAATATCTGGAGTAGCATTTAGAAGTGGGAGTTATCATGTCCATAGTCCAACTTTTGAATTCATCCATGTAGAAGTATTTATCTCAATTTGATCCAGCCATTGTACCGGTTGCGTTGCTGTCTCTCTCGCATTATTTTACGTTCTTCGTGAGATTTTAAAGCGATTTTTAAAAAATTCACAAAATGCACCATAAAAAATTTCTCTTCCGAGGATACTCGTGTGGCAGAGGAATTATCTAACGTGCCGTTGAAATTGTACTCCATGTGATTTATTCTACTTTCAGAGGCTTCTTGTTTATCTGCAGCTTGTATAAAGCTGTATAAATGTACAAAAAAAAGGAAAGCGGTTAAAAAAACATTGATCTCCATGGACGCTAAGTCACTTCGGAACACTATTCGAGTTCACTTCAAATTGATTTTGATAAAAAGAGCACACTTTTCTAGCACCGTACATGGTCTGATTGAATTTATTGGCATATCTTAAATACAAAAGCATGAGTTTTTACTGCTTTAACTTGTTTGCTCACATGACAACTAGCTACCTAAACATTTTTAATTAATCAAAACACGTGACATAAATTTGTCTACCCCCAACCACTTCCGTTAGGGGCCATATGTGCTACTTAACATATAACTGTCACACTGAAGTGCTCTCATTCGATACAAAATATCTCAATTAAACAATTACAAATACAAAGTTAGTTAAATTATCAACTAGCAGAGAGTTAGGTTACACATTTGTTCATAAAAAAAAATATAAATGAAAAACAGATGTGCTCTCTCAAAGCGGCAAATAATAAACGGAAAGCGATGGCAACATTATCGGCGTATTGCCAATAATTGCACTGAAGTAGTATACTAATTATATTAGAGTTTATTACACTTGAGATTAGCATGCCTATCACCCACATGTAACACAAATATTGACCGATTTGCCTTAAATTATACACAGTTAGATGAAGCAGAAGTGAATGGAACACCAACGCGGCCAGTTCGTTTGTTTTGCTAAGCCAACGGGAAAATATTATAATTAAATAATTGCTAATTTCCAATTAACGAACCGTGAAGTGAGTAACTCACGTCAAAAAAAAACTGTTAACTAATTGAGTAGGAAGTGCATTCGTGGAAGTAGCACAGAGAATGCTTAATTAGATACGCGCAACATAACGAAGTGAAGCGAGACACTTTTTACACAATTTTTTATAGTTTGTGTGTTTGTTGCAATAAATGAGCACGTTAATACACAATGATATATGTGGAATAATTTGCAAACTCTCACACGCAGCTGATGTTTGCATCCTTAATATGCAAAAAAGATAAACAGAAAGCAATTGAATGGATTGAAGTCACGTATACGCACGGTGGTCCCCATTACTCCCTTTGTATTAATTTGTGGCATCACTCCCACACCTGGCAGCTGATTTACATAGACTTATTTATTGATTTATTTGGTTTTGATATTTTCCATGTGTGTTTTGTTTCCAAACAAGTGATAAAAAGAGGTAAAAATAAATAGTTAAATGAAATCTGATCTTTAATAGCCTTCTAATTTGTTGATATGGCAATTAACGTAATTATAACAAACCATGATTGCATTTAGAGTGTAATTGATATTTGATGGCAAAATATTCATGCCCATTCATACAAATATTTCTTTGCATTTCCAAGCAGACACTGTCATTTAGCACGTGATTTAATACAGGGAAATCACAAATACTGATAACTAATAAATAAATGAGTGTATTGACATCTGAATTACATGACTTGTGGAAATGCCAATACTTCATTTCTTCGATTGCTAGAAGTGTCTAACCTATATATATATATATATATATAGGTATATATATGTAAAGTATATATACAATATCTAAAGATATGAATATGGGCTAGTATTTTTATACACGCGCATGTAAATTTTTATGTGGAAAATCCGCTGCACATCGTCGTCATATGTTTGGTTAATTGAAATGCATGGGAAATTTATATTTGCAATTAATTGAAGCGTCACTGAATGAGTATGGTAGGTGGCACGCATTCTTATATAAACTTGACGAATGCGATGATCATAAATTAGTCATTAATTTCTCCTCAAGACGAAGAGAACAATATTGATAAGTGCGAAGTGCAAAAGTTTTTTATTTTTTAAAGAACTATTTTTATATCTGCAAAAGAATAAAAAGATTACTAAAGGTAATCATACATAAGTTCTCGAAAACCTAAAAAAAATATTCAGTCTAAAGTGAGCTTTGAAAAAAGTTTTAAAAGAAGGAAAGCTTGGGAATTAGCGTTCATACAATTTTTTTAACATATAATGTTGTTGAATGTAGTTATTATTGATATAAACAATAAAAAAAACAGATTCTGGAGAGAAAAATAATGTCTAATAATAATAGTCTTTGATGCTTATGTGGCTTGTATGGAATCTAGAAAATCTCTTAGCCGTTGCCGTTGCGTCTTAGGTTGCCTCTTTTGGCGTAGAGTCCAGTTAGACCTCATAGAACCACTTTCTAGTATTAGCAATTGTGTTTTATCGATAACAACTTTCTTGCTTATAAATGTCATACTCATGCATGTTTGTGTTTCCCTTTCCCTATTGCTCTCGCTTATAAAATAAAGTAAAAAAAATAGCCCTTAGTTGTTTTTTATTGTAAGTATTTCCGTATTCCGCGACCGCAGCAAATACAACTCCCATACCGAAAATTCTTGCAAATCTTCAAATAACAACTACAAGCACATTTATTTGATAATAAAGCGATTGAAGCGAGAAATAACGCTTGATAAGAAAGAAGCGACATTCAGTGGCTGCTAAGCTCATACACATGTAACACTCCCTTACTCGTGTGTAAGCAGAAGCATAACAAAACAAATTCTAACAGTAAAGCACATAAAGTCACAAAATAGCTTATAGAAAACCAAACATACATACATACACTTATGTATAAAGAAATAATCTCTGCCGCTTTTGTAGTTGCGCGTTTCAGCGTTTTATCAGCAGATATACTAGCAGATCGTACCAACACAGATTGTTATATATTTGAATGCCAGTGGAATGTCAATGCGATACATACGCACACATGTGCCGCCATTAAGCCACATGTACTCAGTTATGCATGTATTTCATAAATAAATGCTTTTATTTTCATGTTTCAGCTGCCCATACATTGCACACAGCAAGAAGGCAACGCCGGACGACAAAGCGGAGCACACACGTGTTAGCTCACACTCTGTTAGCTGGCTGCTCGATAGACATTCAGTGCTATTGATGTTTAGCGCTTGATATCAAGTGAAGCGTCAGCATGGGCGATATGTTCCGCAGTGAATCGATGGCCTTGTGCCAAATGTTTATACAACCGGAAGCGGCCTACTCGTCGATGGCCGAACTAGGCGAGAGTGGTTGTGTGCAATTTCGTGATGTAAGTTCGTCTATCTCATAATAACAATGACAATAACAACGCCACATTAAAGTGAAATGAACTAGTTTCAAACCAGTTTCCAACTGGTAGACTCCTCAACCCCACTAGTCAGAATTTTTCCATGCAAGCAAGTCATACTTTTTACCACTCAACCTTGAATTGAACCTCTAATCGGTTTCACGAAGCAGATAAATTCAAACTAGTTCATTTTCAGACCGGAAATTCTAAATTAGTACTCTTTTTAACTAGATCGATGTTACATTGCAGAGTATATACAGCTACACACACACACACCACCAAAAATGACACACGAAACCAAAATGTTTTCTGTTTTGCTTATTTTCGCAGTTTACCATGCACACCTTGTTTACCCGCAATTTAATGTTTGCTTCCACTTTATTTTGTTGCAATTTCTCTTTCCAGTTGAATGCTCAAGTTAGCGCTTTCCAACGAAAATTCGTGACAGAGGTCAGACGTTGCGATGAATTGGAGCGTAAAATACGGTACATCGAAAATGAGCTGCGCAAGGATGACATCAAAGTACCTGAGGTGTTGGACGAGCCACGACCACCGTATCCGCGAGAAATCATTGACCTGGAAGCGCAGCTGGAGGCGATTGAGACCGAAATACGTGAACTTGCCGCCAATAAGGTCAACCTGAATACCAACCATCAACGCATGATACAGCTGAAGTACATACTCGAGAACGCGGATAATTTCTTCACGGACACCGAAGTCATCAATTTAGGTTCGCATCGCTTCTCCGATGCCGCCGAGTATGCACCGCCGTTGCCTGGTCAACAACGTGGCCAGCTCGGCTTCATTGCTGGTATCATCAACCTGGAGCGCTTTTTCTCATTCGAACGTATGTTGTGGCGCATCTCCTTGGGCAATGTCTTTCTCAGGCGTAGCGACCTCAGCGGGCCGCTATTAGATGCCGAGAGCGACAAACCGACTGTGAAGACGGTTTTTATCGCCTTCTTTCAGGGCGATCAGTTGAAGCAGCGCATCAAAAAGGTTTGCGCTGGCTATCACGCCTCAGTTTATCCCTGTCCAAGTTCCTATTTGGAGCGACAGGAGATGCTTATGGACGTGAGTACGCGTCTGGAAGATTTAACATTGGTGCTCAATCAGACGGCGGATCATCGCAATCGCGTGCTAGTTGCTGCTTCAAAAATTTTGCCCGCTTGGACGATTATGGTGAAGAAGATGAAAGCGATCTATCACACACTCAATCTTTTGAATGTGGATCTGAGTAATAAGTGCCTCATTGGTGAAGGTTGGGTCCCGACCTGTGATTTGCCGGTTGTACGTGATGCTTTGGCCAGAGGTTCGGCAAAGGTGGACAGCACAATTACGTCATTTCTGAATGTGATCGAAACGAATGAACAGCCACCAACATATAATCGTACGAACAAGTTTACGCACGGTTTTCAGAATTTGATCGACGCTTACGGCCTCTGCTCCTATCGTGAAGTGAATCCGGCACTGTACACCTGTATTACGTTCCCTTTTTTGTTTGCCGTGATGTTTGGCGACATGGGTCATGGCATTATAGTGCTACTGGCCGCTCTCTACATGGTACTGAATGAGAAGAAACTGAGCAAGCACAAGGGTGAAATATTCAATTTGTTCTTTAGTGGCCGCTACATTATATTGCTTATGGGTCTGTTTTCCATCTACACCGGTTTCATATACAACGATGTCTTCTCCAAGTCCATGAACATTTTCGGCTCTGCTTGGCGTGTGAACTACAATACCTCAACCGCGTGGAACAACACATTGTTGACATTAAACCCTTTCTATAGCCTGGACGGAGTATATCCATATGGTATGGATCCGATTTGGGCATTAGCTGAGAATAAAATTATATTCCTGAATACCTACAAAATGAAACTGTCCATCATTTTCGGACTTATACACATGGTCTTTGGTGTCTTCATGTCTTTCATCAATTTCATGCACTTCAGAAAGTACTCACATATTTTCCTTGAGTTTCTGCCACAACTGCTATTTTTGTTACTGGTTTTCGGTTATTTGGTATTCATGATGTTCTTCAAGTGGGTGGCTTACTCCGGCAAGGCTACAGAGCAGGCTCTGACCCCTGGCTGTGCACCCTCCATACTTATCTTATTCATCAATATGATGCTCTTCGGACACACAGAACCAAAGGATGGTTGCAAGGAGTACATGTTCGAGGGTCAAGAAACAATACAATTATTGTTAGTTGTAATAGCGGTACTTTGCATACCATGGATGTTGTTGGGCAACCCTTTGCTGGAGAAATTTAAGCGCAGCAAAAAAGCGGTGCGTACATTGCCTTTTTTTGTTCGAAGTCTTTTTAAAGACAACTATTTATTTTGCACCACACAGCCACCAGTTGCATTCACCAATGGTGTCAACAATACTGAAGCACATAACTTGACAGTTTCGGGTGGTTCGCCTAAGCCAGTGGCAAACGGACACGGCGGTCACGGCCTTGATGACGAGGAGCCCATGAGTGAGGTATATATAAAGCAAGCCATACACACCATAGAATATGTACTGAGCACCATCTCGCATACGGCGTCTTATCTGCGCTTGTGGGCACTCTCGTTGGCGCATGCGCGTAAGTATACTCTTCGCATGGATATTGAGATAGGATTTCCTAACTGCTTTATGCCAATACTATTATAGAGTTATCAGAAGTTTTGTGGATGATGATGCTTCAAAAAGCCTTTGTGTTGACGCTGTTTTTTGGTGATCTGTTCTACCTTATCTCCATCTTTTTATATATTGTATTCGCAGTGTGGGCGTTTTTCACAGTCGCCATTCTCGTCATTATTGAGGGATTGTCCGCATTTTTGCACACACTGCGCCTGCACTGGTGAGTAGATACGACACGAAACTGTCACGAAACGAGTCAGTTGATCGTTCTCGAACACCCTTTTGCATATATACGAAAGAGATCTTGAAGTTATTGCTGGGATTTAACCCATTTTTCTTTAAAAAAAAAAAACTAGTTTTATTGTAGAATACTGTTTTTTAAGCACTTACGTGCAACTAAAGCTAATAAAAATTTAGAAAATTTTTGTTTTTCAAAAACACAGAAATTTTGAAAACCTATACTAAAAAATATCTTGGAAAATTTCAACTTAAAAATCAGTTTAAAAAAAAATTTTAATTAATTAACTTGGTGTTAATTAAATCATCGAAGAATATTTTTTTACTATTTAAATTTCTATTTCATGAAATATGAAACGAATTTCTTTGATTTCTTTACAGGGTTGAATTTATGAGCAAATTTTACGAAGGTCTGGGTTACACATTCCAACCCTTCTCATTCAAAGCTATACTTGAAAATACTTACTATTGAAAAAGCTACAAAAGCTATTAAAAAAGCTGTGTTATTTCAGATATATTTGCTACGATAATAATAAAATACTTAAAATATCAAAGAGTTAATAAATTCATGTTCAAAATCAACTACAAAAATTTCTCCTTGGGGGGACATGGGGGATACGATACAGGTTGCAGGCCAAATCAGAGCGTTTCCTAAACAAACTCACCCTATAAATACTAATATTTAGATCAAATAGCCGCAGGAGATTCGAAAAAATAATATAAAGTTTTGGAAATTGACTTCACGGTTTTTACAAAAGATTTTATACGAATTAATTTTTGCAATAATTTGTAAGCAATATATCCACATATTTAAAAGTACTTATAAGCATTAACAAAAGAATCATATGTTATTTATCAATAAGACTTGTAGCTATTATTTTTCAAATACATAAATGTTTACGGACGATTACACAAATGCTTTTAAGGCATTCAATCAGTTAAGCAACAATTATGACAGCAAACTTTCAACAATTGGAGAAGATAAGAGTGTGTACTCCCTTATCTTATCAACAGCTGAGAGTATATAAAGTAGGCAACAACAATTATGAACACAAAAAACTGAGTCGTGTCACCGCGCTGAGAAACCTATCGCATTATCTGATTGCCAATACAATTCAATCGAGTGGGCAATCAAGGTATCAAAACCAATAGTGTGAGGGATTTAACATTATCTTAAAATGTTTATATATTTCACCTTTTCATTGGGGGTATTCAGTATGTTAAACACTTGGTGTGGCAGCAGGTAGAAAGAGAACATTTGTAAAAACTAAAAATCAAATGCTTTAGTAGACTTCAACAGCTAACTCAAACCAAAGTAACAGAACCGTGTGTCTTGTTTGCTTTCATTCTCTAAGCTCAACTTCAGAATGCGGTGAATCGAACAACCAACTGGTATAAAGTACGTATATTGGCATAATCAAAGAGATGAATAATAACAAACCGTTATACCACTTTAATAAGATACAAACTTACATATTCCTTTCTAATGAATTGTTTTTATTGTTGTTGCCAGCACTTGTAAACTTTTTGACAACAGAATAAAAATTATAGCAAACAGCTAATTGGCGAATCGAAAACTGCTATTAAACGACAAAACCCACAAACTTTAGCAATGTTGCAAGATATTTGAAAATGTATTCGGTAAGTAGTTTACTTTCTAGTACACACACTTCACACTTCATCCCGATTGATCGCGAATATTCTAATTTGGCTGACAAAGTAAATATTTAGACCCATTTTATCTATTAACACCTTTGTAAACTGAAAACAAACTAAATAAATAACATTAAGCCTTTGTAAATGTTTTGCTATTCAGCTCAGTGTTGACTTTTTGCTTGTTTGTTGTATATGTCAAATGGCGTTCATAAACAATAACATTGCTTTAAATTTCCTTTTGTTTTCCAAATAATTAAAAAAGTTAAGAAAACACACTGTCCATAACAACACTAAATACATATGGTACATACCTAGTAGGAAATAAAACCTTGTTGAAATCTTTACAAATACTTAATTTTATTCATTCGCACTTTTCTTTACTTCATTCGCAAAGCAGTTTTTATTTCGATTCGTTTTATCTATATACACATATTTATTATATAAACATAGTATATATAAATTAAATCAAAAAAATAAAAAATAAAAAAAAAATTTTTAATTTATGTTTTCCAAACTACCTGTGTGAAAACTCCTTTCAAAGGGAATCAATATTAATTCTGAACTTTTATAAATCAATGCAACTAATGTTAAAGTAATCACTAACCATGTAACCATGTAAAGATTTCTTACTAGACTAGACAAAAGAACTATTGCTGAGGCTGGGATATCTAGGAAATCTAAAGAATAAAAGCATACTCTGGCTGATCTGTAAGCACTCAAGAAAGGAGTAATAACACTTCAGATTTTCTATGTAAAATTATATGCTACCACAAATACCGCAACAACAACAACAACAACAACCATAATGTTTGTGATAATAAATTTGCAAAAAATTTCCTAGTGGGTATTAAAGCCAAAATATATTTGATTTGATGCACACATGCCTGCGATTAGCATTAACACTATGGCTGCTTACCAGAGTCAACAGATGAACAGCAACAATTGTTACAGTAAGATGAGCAACACAAGCATACACAAGTGTTGCCGCAGCAACATAAACAAACAACGAAACAAGTGTGACAGTAAGGATGCCAGCAGAGCAGCTGCACAGACGCTTCACTAGATTATATTTGAAATGCAAGGACATCAGCTGCACCGACTACAACGATAGCTTAGTAAACACTAAAGATAACAACAGCAACACGCACAGGCGCACTTGTAAAGACCCATGCGCTTGTATGTATGTAGGTGCATGTGTATGTAATTTGCACTTGCCTTTGTGTTGCAGTTCATTGCCGAATATTCGTGGCACTGTTTCGCATGGGAATGTCCGCAGACATGATTGGCATCACCGCGCCTAGATGCCCCCTGCCGCGGTTGCTGCTTGCGTTGTCGCTGCTAATGCTTTGTTCGACAAACACTGGCTGCTCTTGCCCCATTTACATTGCCCCCTGCCACAGCAGAATGACTTGGTGTTATTGTTGCTTGTGTTGATATTTTGGTGTTATTTATGCATCGTGGCCAAACTAGAGACAACCACGGTGTGCGCAACAAATACATGTACGCTTATATAATGCCAGCAACATGAATATGCATGCAACAACAATCTGATACTTGAGCGCAGGTGAGAGCGATGTAAAAGAAATATATGTAATTTTCTTGCTAATTTTCACATTTAGTTAGTTGGCACACTTTGGCGCACGCTCACCTCTGCAGCGCTCGCGACGCGTACGCCTATAATTGTACACACTTTTCATGTTCTTAATATTTGCATTTATTTCTATGGCAGTTATCTCCGCTGACTCGTTGCGCTCATTGAAGACGCGAGAAGATGTCAACTTCTTTATTTGGCCTACATTTAGGCGCTGCGCCGCTTGCGCTTATCCTTGACACGAGAACGCGCTGGTACGTAACAAGTGCCCACAGATTTTCGCACAGGCACACATGCTTAGATGCGCGCACATTTTCCTCACTTACAGACTTATGAGGCGAAGTGTACGAAGCAAATAGCGCGCGTCGCCTGAAAATATGCTTACAATTTTTGTTGGCTCTCCTCATGTATCTGGCACTTTATGTAAATATAAATAAGGTTGTTTGCTTGCCTACAAGCATTTGTAATTCAATTACTAAGTAGCTTAGCTACAAGCACTGAGGCCACTCAGTTGAATTGCTGGCTTTTGCAATTGAATAAGTTCATATTTTTCAAACATACCTCTTGCCAATTAACAACTGCATGTGCAAAGACATTTCATCCAACAGAATAAAAGTATGCAGATATTTCTTTTCGAATAATAATTTCTTTTGCCAACCACTTTAATTGCATTTAACACTTTTTAACTTTGTTGTGCGCTTTTGACCCATTTAATTTCGAAAGCGAAAAGAAAAATATTGGCCAAGTAGAACTTTTTAACCTGCCACAAATTGCTGGTTAATTGCCTCTACAAGTTTAACGCAAATGAGTTGTGTGAACTCACACATACATGAGCACTGCCATTGAGCATTAATCACTTTCACAATTTGAATTATGGAAATACACATGTGCAACCTGGGTTGTGAAGTCGTTGCAGCAAATGCATACAAGCCCTTTTGCAACAAATAAAAAATGGAGTATAAAATTAAAATAAAGCATAATAATTAAATTTGGCAGATGAGGTTTCACACTTTGAACTTTACTAATTGAAATATTGCTTTAAAGTCTACCCTGAGATATAATGACTTAGATGCTGAAAATGCAACACTGCGATTGCAAAGAAACTTTTCTTTCTGTCAAATCTTTGAATTTTTTCTTGCTGTCAAAACTTGCTTTCAATCTGATGAGCTGATTTAATAAGGCAAAGGGCAGCATTACGCCAGTAGCACGAAAGCCTGAAAATTATGTATGCTCAGAAACCTATCGGTAAACAAAAGCTGAACTAGAATAAATTAATAGTGACCTAAGGACCTAACTAGGCATGAATCAATATTCAATTATATCAATTATACTCATAACGTCAGAAAAATATTAGGTTGGGTTCTCAGTTTTCTTGCTTGATTTTTCCTAGATCAAAGTAGCGCTCGAAACGCTCCTCACCTCACGCAATTGGCTCCGGCTTGAGCGATTGGATCAAGCCAAATCCTTCAATGCATGGATTTTCATACCATGAGACCAGAGAGTTGGTAGGCCTGTTGTGTTGCTCAACCAATCAGACAGTGGCTCAGACCAATGTCGTGTACTACCATTCCTAGAACTTCTGAAACTCCCGCGGCTGCTACGTATCAACCTTTAAACAAAATGAACTTTCACTTTTACTAACATTAGCATTAGAGCAATATTCCGCTGACTGATTCAAGGTCTCCCCTTAAAAGAGATATTTTCATTTACTCACAGATACTGTAAAAATATCAGCCAGTTTCATGGGAACTTTAATTAATCTGATTCTATTAGAAGTTTCTGAAGATTTGACAGTCGTGATTAATTGATTGATCAAATGTGGCTGTTCAAAAACTAAACCAGCAAGACTTTTTTTGGTTTAAGATTTAAAATTTTGTTTATAATTTTGAGAGTAATAAATCATTTGACCAATTCACAATAATACGATTTTTTTTGCAGATCTGCAAAACAAAAATTGTCAGCATGGAATAAAGCGATTTTAGCACTTTAATGAGGTATCCGCAAATTCTCATTCACAATTCGCAATTCGCAACTCACTAACTTTTCTTATTGTTATTGTTTTTACATACAAATTTTTTTATTATTGAGCAGCGCGAGTATATTGGGCAGCGAAGTGTCGAATCAATGATGCCTTAAATGTATTTCGCGGAAAGGTATACGAAATATTCTTCATTCGTTAGGATATTGAAATATGTCCAGTTAAATAGGCTTTCAAGCAAAACAAGCAAACATGTCTAGTACTGCAGCAATTTACATAGTCATAAATTATCAAATCGCCAAAGAGCATACAAATTGTTTTCGAAAACCGGCATATTTTAAACACCCAACCGCGCACTCTAGCTCGTTCAGACAGTAGAATTGAATATACATTCGTGCTACTTGTGATGGCTGTGCTTCCATTTTGGCTTACAGCTTAAAAATATATATGTATATATGTATGTAAGTATATATGTATATATTTTTACTTCTATTGCAGTTTTGAAAGTAACATAGTACACAACCATTCAATTACGAATTCGTATTAGGGTGTGCCAATCCACATATGATGTATTCTGTAAATTTTAATTTGAGTTCAAAAGCTATCTGTAGGCTGTGTAGAAAAGTGTTAAGTATTAGTTATTGGAAAATTTTTAAATATTGTCAGCCGAGAATTTTTGTTGGGGTGGGTGCACCCTAATGACAAATATAGTGTGTAAATACACAACCACTATGCATATGTACATTCCCTCACTTACAATTGCTGCTATTTCCGCCAAAATTGCTGTTATTTTATTGATTGTTGTTGCCTCACCCATTTGAAGGTGTCTACGAGCATTTTGCATGCAGCTGCAACCGCGCCACATTTGGCACGCGACAGCGAGCAAAAGGTTTTCAATTGTGTTTACAACAAATATAAATCAAATTGTGTCAAGCGCTTGGCAACCCAAAGAATGCTTTCGAAACTTTTTTGCGTTTTCTATTTCCAATGCTTGTTGTAATATTTTGGCCGATATGCGCCAAATCTGTAGCCATGTCCACCGTCGCCATCACCGTTGGCGTACTAAGAGTAAGCACCTATCAATGCCACTATCAGAGGGCGTTGCCAGCGAAAGGCTTTTTACTCCTCCATTTTGCACAGCCGTTGCCAATTTTCCACAAATACCGGTCCAACACCGTTATTCAGGCAAAGACAGTGCTCGCATGGACGCCCACTAAATCGCGGTGGTGTTAGCAAATATTGTGCAATAAACCAGACAACCAAACGCCACTTCAAAAGCATATAGGCAAGTGCAGGTTCATGCACATAAATTTACAATACATACATGCAAATGTGTGTGCGTTTGCACTCCGCTCCGCACCTATTGCCGGTATATCGGTAATTTGTTAGCGAAACTGCTGCGTGCTGCGTTTGTTTGTGCGGAGTCATCGACACCGTGTTTCTTTTACAAATACGCAGGCATTTCGTATTTGCGTCTGTGTATTAGTAAATATGTATGTAGTAGTCGATGTGTGTGTATGTGTGCTGTGCTGCCTTCAAAACTAATCGAAATCGAAAATTTATTGCCTTTTAATTGTTGCTGTTGCAGTTGTTGTAGTTGGCGCAGCCTACTGCGTATCTTTCACGCGCTCACTTACCCCTCCATCTTATTTATGGTTTTGTTTTTTCAGATCTACTGATTTTTCTATTGTTGTTGTAAGTTTCATCGTCGTTTGTAAATAACAAAAGCATTGAATTTGTAGAAATTGAAAAATGTTCTAACAACACGGCGACACGGATGTTTGTGTGTTTTTTCTGCTTTTGTTCCATTATATTCTGCGTATCTATATATGTGCGCACTCATATGTATAACTGTATTTTGTTTCGCATAAATTCGGTTTCATTGTGATTTTGCTTCCTCATCAGCCATTTAACCGCAATTTTATTGATTGTTTTGACTCATTTATTTACAGCTCTAAATCGCACAATTTTTGTTCCATAAACTGGATGTTGTTTTTCTGCAAATATCCATATTCCAGTATTTGGACAAAAAAAATGTTTTTTTCGTATCCAAGCTAAATCTGAGATGGACACATTTGAAAATGCTAGAAGATAAGCTATCTCTGTTGATACCCAATGTTCAACATTATATTCGAGATCTGTCGACAATTTATACTTATCGGCTGTCACTTTAAAAAATATTGCCCTAAGATTACCGCTTGGACTTTACTAAAAATCGCTAGCAATAAGTGAGCTACAAATTTAGGACTTGTAATCCATACTCTGAATACTCTTAAACTAAGCCTTTTTTTCTGGAAGTAATTTTCCCAATTCTAGAATCTTTCAGATGCCTCGTTCGACTAAGAATTCCTCCTATATTTTCCGAGCACTGCTTCAAAAAGCTGCAGCCAAACAAAGGTAGGTTAAATCGACGCATGCACCATAGGTGTAGCCGTCATCGATTCGCCATTTTTCTGCTTGCTATCTTTGGGCGCTGCCTCTTTGCAAAATAATTTATATGTAGAAGCAACAACAAAGTCAGCGAGTTGAATTCGATACAAGAGAGTATGCGGACACCACATTAAAGTGATATTAGCGCTTTCTTCAATGCCATCAAGTTTCGTCTAAAGAATTTAAACTGGTTTTGCTTTGTGAACGGCTTAAATGACAAATAGTTTCCAAACATTAAATTTCAAAGATTTTTTTATTGACTTTAAAAGCTTAGAACTTGAAATACAAAATAATTGTTTATAAAACAGGTAAGGCATAGACGTTGCTCAAAACTAAATGTTAGTATTCACTTGATATTTGATGTGGAAAGCAGTTTTTCTACACAAGTGCGCATGCGTCATGGAATATGTTAGCGCAGGGTTGCACTGCAAGTGAATAGCTTATGTTAGATTGTTCGATTCGCCGCTCTCTAAAGTTTGGTGGATCGAAGACAGCTTGTGGATGAACCAAAATTTTGCCCTCTTCATATATCTGACCAAATATTGTTCACACCTAAAGCCACTTTTAAGAGATCGAACAAAAATATAATCCGCAAGCATGCCATCTTTAGATTACATATTCTGCCGTATTTCGAGAACTGAAGCGACTGCTTGGCCTTGAATGTATGCTTCCCTTTTATGAAGTTTTAATACTTTAAAGCTCTCGATGCTATCTTCACTGATTAAAAAACCACGATGAGGGCGAAACTACAGGCTATCGATCGATTTAATTAGAATAATGTATAGTCCTTAAACGGTAAACTTTAATTTTACTTTAGCCACTGGTTTTCGTGATGGCTCTTCTTCGTATCAACTGGATGGATGGTGATCACTAAGTGAAGTTATAACAATTTTCTTCAATAGTCCTTTCTTAAATGGTATAATTTGCTTCTAAGAAAGAAATGTTTGTAAGAATTGGTTTGCCATATATTTAAAATAGTTATCCAGATTAAAACATAGTTTTAATTATGTGTATACGCTATCAAATTCTCGGAAAGACCTTATCCATAGAACTCTCTAATTAAAGTCACAATAACTAAAACAAACCAAGTTTCTACCATTTATTGTATATACGAGTAAATCTAAACGGGCAGGCGGCACAAACAGATGCAGCCCGAAAAGAAGTGAACAGCTGGGCTACTAAACAAGCAAGCAACTAGCCGCTAAGCTGCAGTCAACCAGCTTAGCAATCTACCACAAAAATGCCAAATTGTGTATAATTTCGCATTTATATGCCGGATCGTCAGTGTGCCATCAAGAGCACGCGTCCCGGCACGGCTGCAAAACCGCAATTGGTGGCAACATGTGTGCGATTGTGTGCGTGCGTGGCGAGCGTTGCGTGAGGCGTGATTTAAGCTGCTGAAATAACGCAAGTGGGTGTACTTACACACACACACACAAACACACATGCTACTATAACTAAAACCCTTCCTTATTGTTGGTGTTGTAAAACGACATGCTTCTCTACACATACATAAATATTTAAATGCACATGGATTTCTTGCACATACATGCACACTTGTCGATTTGGGGTGTCAATAAAACGTTGTAGTTGCCATAAATCATATTAGGTTTACATTCGGGTACACGTATATACAGGCGTTAGTACCCTATATATATCCACAACTATATTTGAATATTTGAATATTTGAGTAAACATTTGTGCATACACAACAATATGTAAGTCAGTGTGTCGCTGTGTCACATCACGAATGCCAGCACATTTGGCGTGGCACCAACAACAACAACAACAACGAAGCCAGCAATGTTTGGTGCGACATGAAATGTGCCAGCAACCTCCAAAGAACACGTACCAATTTAACCATTTTCATGTGACCAGATGTAATCGTGTAGCGTGCATAATATAAAATATATATATGTGTGTGTGTGTGTGGCGGTACATGATTGCTTGACGTGCAATGTAAAATGGGCAAAAAAATGTAAATGTCAATAAATATGAATATTACCACCGTGCAGGCAAATTGGTCAATAGCACTCAATTTACCCTTGACTGGGTTGCCATCTAACATTCGCGCTTGAAAACCGTTTTATGGTTACATATGCTTATGGTTATATTCAGTTAAGTTCCGATTAGTCAGCTGCTCTTCGAGCTTGGAGAAATGCTGACTCAGATTTTTTTTTTTTTCGGTTTTTACGACTTTTGGTCTTGGAGATTTTCAAATTCGACGGAAGAAATGTCGGTAACAATGGCACCTGTTGTTAACAAAAGTATCCCATTCATCGAGCGTAATGTATAAAATATAATTCCTTAATGCATCACTTACATAAATCGAGATTTACAATTGCTTTCTACAATGAGTTCTAATAAACTAAAAATTGGGAACCAATTATAATTTAAAAGGATCGAAATTTTGGATTGATTATAACTGTCCTAGAGTTACCAACAATACTTTTTGGTAAGGTTTTTCTAATTATTTTAATAATTTTTCAATAAGTCGAATTTAGGAAGGCTTTAACAAAGAATATAAGCTGAAAGTAAAGCTATTAAAAGAAAAGCTGTATTGAAAGAAACCACAAGTGAGCTCCTGTCAAAGAAATGAAGGTACCTCTAAAATATATAACAGCACATTTTTCATAAAGCTCATGACATAAAACAACAGTTCACTAACCAGTGAAAGGATGTATATACCAAAGACCGCCATTCCTACCTCAGCCAAGAACAAGACGAAACAAGTAGCACAAAGGAATTTCATACAAAGGCATAAACTCATAATCGGACAGAAAAGTCTTTGCGAAATGTCAGCAATAAATCAGAAATTAAATATATTTTTCTGACAATTTCTTTGAAAATAATGCAAGTGTATGTAAGAAATAGCGTAAGTACGCAAGTAAGTGAAACGCATTTACTTGCACAAGCCGCATTAGAGAGCTAGCAAACTCAGAGCATACACAAGTGAACCAGCCGAACCAGCCGAACCAGCGAATGGCAGCGAGCCAGACGCAAGGCGCGTTCTGAGTGAGACACAGTTTTCGTTCTACATTTCCATTGTAAGCAATGCGCTGCAATGCTTTTGATAGCAGCAAATGTCATAAACTACTTAGGCATTATGCCATTTCTACAATATTTTATGCGAAACTGCGCAAGGTACTGGCCGTCACTGGCGAACGCTGAGCGCCGAAGTCTCATTATTTTTTCTATGAAGCAACCAATTGTATTTATGTTTGTACAATTATATAAATGGCTATATATGTGTTCGACGTGTGTGTGTGTGTAGGTTTGAATAGATCGCTGGTCATGGCTGACTGCCTCGCCTGACATTGGCACGCACCCTTTATACAGTCTACACAGCCGCCAATGTGACAATGCCTGTACGTTTGTATGTGTGTGCTTGTGAGCGTTCAAGGATGAAGTACCGTAACTCGGCAGTATACCATGAGCCGACAGTTCGCCACACACCGATGGAGTTGGGAGTCGCAAGCACTCCAATGCGGTTAAACATAAATTGAATGCCAACTATGACGACCGCGGCCGAAGCCATTAGATTCGAATGTGTGCCAGCAATCGCAAAAGTATGTACACGTGTGGGTATACTTGCGGCATGTCGAATTTCTGAAAAGTCTCAAGGACATGCAGGCATATTTTATGCAGAAAATTCTTTTCAAGCGCTTATTCTTTTTCGCCTTGTTGCTCTCTCTCTCTCTCTCTGCTTTTCGCTTGCCCGACATTTTGCGCATTTACGTCTCCATTATTATATTTGCTTTCGTTTATTCATTTCTAATTCGCTTTAATAGGAGGCTCAGCGTAGGTTTGGGCAATCCATCAAAAAAGCATTGCGAAGCCGCCACTTCAAAGGCCAGTTGACTTGACCGAACTGCGAAAGACATATACATTCAGGCGTACAAACACACACACACACACACACACACACACACACACAAGCAGCTTATGGGTATAAAAAGAAGTCGAAAATAATCAGCAAATCAAAAGGCCATGAATGCGAAAGGGGCATAAATAAAAGACAACTTGTGGAGTAAGGGTGAAAACGTCATGAATTCAACAAAGTGCTTTCGACAAACCACAAGGTCAGGAGCTGAATTGCGGTCAGTTGATTTTATGTACAATTCAATTTTTTTAACTTTTAATTTTGCCTGCTTTTCAACGATTTGGTGTCTCTGATTTTTATACACTCGCAACATGATGGAACAGAGTATATTAGTTTTGTTCACCTAACGGTTGTTTGTAACATATATATAAATGGTCAGGAAGAAAAGATTAGTTGAATTCCGAGTGACTGTCTGTCCGTCCGTCCGTACAAGCGATAACTGAAGTAAAATTAAGATATTTTGATAAAACTTGGTGCACGTGTTCTTTGTCACCGTAAGACGATTGGTATTGCAGATGGACGTAATTGGACATCAGCCACGCCCACAAAACGGCATTAATCGAAAACCGATAAAGTGCTATAACTAAGCAACAAATTATGATATAGAAGTATTATTCTGTATAGAAGATCCCAGTAGGATGGGGCATCTGTGGGCAAAAATTCTTGTAAAAGTGGGTATGGCCCCGCCCCCAATAGGTTTAATATACATATCTCAGAAACCGTTAAGGCTATATCAATCAAGCTTGATCCGACTAAGTTTTTCTAGCTTGATATACTTCTCTTGATGTACTAACAAAATGAGTAAAATCGGATAGTAACCACGCCCATCTACCATACAAAAGTTATGCTGAAAATATATATGGAAGGGTTGCATAGGAATCCGTGTAAAGTTTTGATGTGACCGTGGCTCCGCCCACTTTTAGGAGAAATTCCATATTTCAAGAACCCCTTAACCGATTTCAACAAATTTTTGTATGTGACATTATTGCATATCTATGTCACGCTGTGAAAATGAACGAAATCGGGTAGAAACCACCCCCACTTCTCATATAACACAATTATAAATTTCATCTGATCCTTTCGCTTTAAAGCAGATAAATCGAGCACCAATTAAGATATGAAAATGAAACTCTGTACAAATAGTGATGCCAAGATGTGCCACTTCATGCGTAAAAATAAACGAAACCGGATTATAACATTTCAAGCCGCCAGATACCCAATATTAGGACCTCAGTGCCTCTATCTGACTTTTTATCGAAAATATCGGGAAATCCGTAAGATATTGTAATGGAATTGGAGGATTATCTTTCCATGATAATAGCGTGCTCTTGTATCAAAAATGGTGAAAGTCGGGTAAATACCACCCCTGGCCCCCATGTACCTAATATACGGATTGTCAACCTCTGGGTAGACTTTGTACCATATATTTCGGTCAATATGTAAGATATCTTAGCAAAATTAAGTGAACATATAATATTGGATATACCATAGTTTAATGCCGAAAATGTGTGAAGTCCGTTTACGAATTGCACCAGCTCCCATATTACTGCATATAATGATTTTCGCTATTCTAGCAGACTTTATATCGAATATGTCGGTCACTATATGGTCAGATCAGTGACCATTTGTGTACATTTTGCAAGGTCAACAACCCTTCTAGAAGTCAATGACTCTTTTGTTTACCTTTGGAGGGATCAATGATCTTTTGTTTACTTTTGGCGAGAACAGCAACCCTTTGTTTATATTAAGCAAGGACAGTAACCCTCGAGGTCAATGATCCTTATGGTGTTTGACTTCCCTAAGGGCCATTGCGGTAAAGTTTCTAACCTTGCTAACCAGAACCTGAAAGCATTTCCTTGTGTTTGATCCTTGCACATTGCGACAGTATAAAATATTCGGTTACACTCGAACTTATCTCTTTCTTACTTTTGGCTTTAGTTGAAAAAGCTTAGCAGAGTTCCGAGTGTCATGCTGTGAAAGGAGATGGCTGAGAATATATAGAACCCATCACCATTCGGATAAAATGAATATGTGTAACTCTTTTTTCTTAATTTTAGACTTCAAAGGTACACTTTTTACCCACATGTTAACCCTCATTGTGTTCTATGTGTGCCTTTCTTCTCACAAACTATTCTCAACGGTTATTTGTTTATATTATTCTTTAAAATTCCTCTTCTATATTTGCGTTCAAAGCAATAGGTATCCCTTAAACACACTTTCCTTTCCAATATGCTAACAAAAAGAAAAAACGGGATCTTCGTGGATGACCCAAGGCATCTTTTTTCCGCACAGGACGTCCAGAGAATTTTTGTTACAGAAATACGACGCGCCGTCTTGTTGAAGCCAGTAACCTTCAAGACTTTTTCCATGTATTTGTGGGCAGACGACAACTGTAGAGACCAATATTTTGGCATGCAATGGCGTCCCATGGATCTGAACAAACAAGTGTTGTTTTTTTTGTTGAAATTTTGTTGATTTTCAGTGATTCAGTGCATTCTTTCGGCGTGAAAAGATTTTCGTTTAGAATTATACTAAGTTGAGGTTCACCGATACCGATATAAAAGATGGCACACCCTGTATTCTGTATAAATATATGTATAGATCATTCCTAATATATTGCCAAACGGCACTTTCTAAAGAAAATATGACAAAATCAAAAAATTTAGTTGTATTTAGATTCAAATGGTCTTGAAAAGGGTCTTTCTCTTGTTAGTATCAATGCCACCAATGCCACCAATGCCAACGAAAACGAAGGTGCAACATCGTCGAACAAAAATTCAACTTTATAAGTATTCCATCATGCCCTTCTTAATAAATGGAGCAGAAGACTTAAGAAACCACTGAGCTTGGGATATTTGAGAAAGAAATTCTAAAGTTAACAAAGGCGAACATCGCATAAAATGTGAATAGTATGAACTATATCCGCTTAACTCAGCATCCCCTTCTTTCACAGCTCTGCTTCTCTTTCAAAGTAACGCTCTTATCACTCAACCCAAGTCAATTCGGTATACCATATTGCATTTCATTGAGCATATTTCTTTTTTGCTTCCATCACTCCGTTCATGTTCATCAAATGAATTTTTGTTTACGTGTCCTTCGTCAGGCATCAGCCGCAATTAGCAACATCATAAACAGCGTAATCATTCTCGGCATTATCAACATCAATTTAGGCCATCATCTTTTGGTGGACATATCTTGGAGAGTATATTAAATTTCGTTTGCAGCATTGTTGGTGCTCGATTTAATGGCTGTGCACTCAGCGCATGCATGGGAGCGAGGGCTCAGATGGAACTCATGGCCGCTGTTAACCGCCTCATTGCGTCGCCGATGAATTTTTGGTACTTAAGCACGGTAGCAGCGGTAACAAAAACAACAACAACAACAACAACGAAAATCGTGTGCACGTAATTAACACCGACCGACGCACATACACACACACACACACACACACAAGCACGGACACAAAGAAGTGTCTAATTGGCTTGGCGTAAGGACATTTGCGGACGGCAAACAAATATAAACACAAAACAGAATGGCTGAGAAGAAACAAAAGCCTGAAAATGGCAAATTTACGCACATTAATGTTTTAATGCCTCGGACGCTACTGAAAGCTCTGCGAATACAAACTTTTACACTCACACTGGCAGCCCCACAGAAGTACACGAGCCTATGTGTGTGTGTGTGTGTGTGTGTGTGTGTGTGTGTACTAACGAATATTTGCGTATATATTTTATGTGTTGTGTGTGTGATATTAAATAAGTGTTACTGTGGCAAATTTGTGTACACTTTGTTGTTATTTTTGTCAGCTTTGTCACGCTCGCTTGCGTGTCCAGGGCACTAGCAGCGCTGGTGATAGTGGTGATAGTGATATAATCACAGGTTACGCCACGCCGCACAGGTGAGCTAAAGCGGTTAAATACAACGCATACATAAACAACTACGCACTCACTAGCTCATACATGCACTTATATACAGATGTGAATGTGTGTGCGTGCGCGTGCAACGCAAGGTGACGCTAAAGCGCAACTTCATGCTTTAGCAATGAGGAACAGCAATAACAGCAGTGAGTTCTGCTTAGCATTCAGTTAACGGGAATGACACTGCGGCCACTGTTTGGAGACCAAAAGATTTTGCTGTGCGGATAATTAGATAATTACGGTGAAGTGTTGTTTGGATTGTTGAACACATTGTACACAATTAAAAGATAAACACGACACACACCGTTGCACGCACAACGACATGACATAACGCCAGCAATTGAGTGTATAAATTGCTTTTGGCTCATATTTATTGTTATTGTTGTCTGTCAGTGGGTCAGCAAAGTGTGCCTAACAATGGATTGCAGCGCTGCGCCTATTTTAATGCTCATTTCGAGAACGTAAATGTTGCGTTAAAATCGTTATAACACGCGCCGTTCAACTGTTTGTATGTGTGTGTGTTTTTGCTCTGATGACAAATGTCTACTTGCTGGTGACAGTCTGACCGGTGTGGCCTTAATGTCCATGCTTGTGGACAAAGCAGCGTGATTTTAGACAGTTATAATTGGATTGACGAAGTTTATAAGTTTATTTAGAGTTTAATGTTGAATTATATTCAGGCTATTGTGCAATGTTCAGTTTCTATTTACTTCCTAGCGCTTCTTCTAACCACATAAGTGCTCAACTTGCTTTAACCCTATTGAAAGCATGTCGGCAAATGAAGCTCTTACAAAATTAAAGAGCATTTCTTTTTCTGGTTGCCTCCAACTCTGTATCCGCAAGTGCAATATAACTTTAAGTTGTTGTTGTAATAAAGCTCTTCCTATGCTAATGAGTTAGGCGTCATCTTCCAACCTCCGCTGGTTTCTTCTCCGCATTTCTCAAAATTATCGCCACTCCATAGTTTAAAGAAATACTGCCTCCAATAGCCTATTTATACTTGCGACGTCATCACCATGTCTTCTTTTTTATTGTTATCAGTATATACCAGGTATAAGCCCCAATATTAGAATATTCAGGAAATTATTTTCGGCCATTAATTATCCACATATTACTATACTATACTTAATATAGTCGCCTTGTAACAGTATTACACTAATACAATAAACTACTACTACTTCTACTTAAGATTTATCTTTTTCCATAATTCCTGCACTTTCTTAAATTAATTACACCATTGAAATGACCGAAAATTGGATTGCTGCCTCATGCACCAGCACACCGAATCGCCAAAAGCATTTGTCCTCAACACTTTCATGGTGTTAAATTGCAAATGTCACTTTCCTATGTGCACACATAAATACCAGCAACAACGACACAAGCCACAATGATTATTGTTGCAAGTGTGTGCAATCTTGCTTCAATTAAATTAAGATGCAACCAGGCGTTGCATCGCATGCAGGCGCCGAAAGCAATGATGAGCACAACCATCCACACCGCATACATCGCTGACAAGCATGGTCACTACGTTCACGGAGAATCCACAATAAACAGTAATAAACTGTGCAACAGTGACGATAAATGTCAGACAGTGGCAGTGTATCAAATGTCAGCACTGACACTTTGATAGGATACACATCTGCGCACAGACACGCATGCCATGCGTACAAACATACTGTCTACAATTTGCCGTTTTATTTATTTATTCACTTGCACACTTTTGCGCAAACGTAAATATGTATGTTTCTTTATGCAACGCAACAGCAGCTTTCCGGTGAATCTGAGCGCATTTGCTGCCACACACAATTCACAACCGGTCTCCAGCAAATCTTTCATGCTCAGCAGCATTACATATGGTAAGCATGTATCCCATTTTGTTGCAAAAGGAAATATTTTTGTAACAATGAACAAAAATATCACCATACCACTATCATATCCACTACACGTCACTCATACGCCACGCTGGTTTTTAAATGGGAGCTGAAAATACAAGCATACAAAAAACTAGTTGAACGAAATGTTTAAATGCTTAGCTAATATTTTTATCTGGAAGACAAATTTAAGCCAATATTAGAGGTATGTTATTTTTATCGTCTATTTTCTATTTGCAAGCTACAAAGCCTAAAGATCGGCTGTGATCAATGCTTCCCTTGAATTAAATCTGCTTAACACTTAGATAGCTTCCCGGAGGCTCAATCAAGGTCCTGTTTCATCACAATAGCATCATAATTTTTTCGAACTTTGTTGAGTAGGCATTGTATATTGTCTTTGATTAGCTAAGGATCCTCTATATAACTTATACAATCCACAGCTCCATCCTGGTATTGATGATTTATTGAAGATACAGGCCCCTGTCGAAATTTAGGAAAAGCACCGTGGTGTTAAACTTGGCACTTTTTCAAACTAAAATAATTATTACAGCGAAAACACATCACAACACTTTGATGATTTAATTTCATGTTATAAATTCATCTTCTAAGCTGCCACAACCCGTTTCCAAGTATTATTTGCCACCAAATCAAAACAGTAGCACATTTCAGCAATAAATCCATTTTTTCCCACGTCTTTGTTGTTTTCAAATGGTAAACACTAACTTCCAGCAAAAACTGCGGCGGAAAATTATTATATACACCTTTCTGCAGCCTTTCCTCCATGAATTGGTTGTGCCACGGCAGCGTTGCAAGGTGGGCGGCAAAAAATACAAGCGCCAATATAAGGCGCTTAGAGGTGTGTGTAGAAAATGCGATGGTTGTCTTGGTGGCGCATTCATGCGACGCCACCAGGCGCTGCATGCAGCAACGGCAGCAGCAGCCATAACATGCAATATGTAAAATACAATAAAGATGTCAGCGACAGAGAAGACCATGTTAACAATAAACAATTGGCCACAATGACATGACGTTTAACAAGCACACTTTGTGTTTGTACGCCCACTTTGAGCGCACGGCTGCGGTGCCGTCAACCGTTTGGGTAGCTGTCTGCACCTTTATTGCACACACACATACACACACTCGAAGCCTTGTCGCATTAATGCATACATAAGCTTTACAGTTATTCGCATTTGAAACTCCTTATTGCTGACATGAAACATGAAGCAGGCAACGTGCAGTTGATGCCACATACGCGTGTGTGTGCCCGTAAAGCGAGCTAAACTGATATGACAGACAGGAAAGTAGCGCGCCTGCCTGCATGTGTATGTGCGCCTGTGCGCCTGTGCGGCTGTGCGGCTGTGCGTGCACGCAAGCATGAACAACAGCAACACGAGACGCCGCTGTGCAGCTTAGTAGAATGTTGCATAGATTGGTTGCCTGTTCGCTATTTAGCAACCGCCACGAAAGCTAACGCAGCTACATGCAAGCATATGAATTACAAAAAAAAAAAAAAAAAACACCAACAACAAAGCACGCACATGTGGCAGCGATATTGCCACACTGCGAGTGGAAAATCTGAATCATGTCAGCAGCATAAACATTTTTGCAAATGGAAAATTGCGGTCAGTTTCTTTGCATATTTGTAGTGGCGCCAATGCCTACGAATGCACACAGCCAAATCCCACTGTTTGTGTATATGTGTGTGTGTGTGTGTGTGTGAACGCTCGTGCACGCGAATATACCCAGCAGCAAATGTCTACATGCCAGGTACAGTTCGGTCAGAGAACAAAGGATATAAATGTGGCTTTCCTTGCGACAATTCGAATTGCAAATCGAGACCTCATAGGTGTAAAGCCAGCAGTCGAACTCGTCAAATTCTTCGCTGGAGAGGATGACAATATCCGCTTGATGTCTAGCATCTAGAAAAAGTATGGACCTCGATGCGGCCGAAAGAAACCAGTTTCGGACTAGTATCCTACGCCGTAAAGTAAGCTCAGTGCGCTTCTTTGCTTCCCTTTTTGCGGTCAGTCATTTGCGCGCGTCATCGGCAGGCAAATAAAATTACGCCATGAAACTTTGTTGAGAAATAAAATAATAAACGTATTCAGGAACGTGTTTAAAGCATAGCCGTAAATGCATGAGTATAAATTGTAAAAACTTTTGCCACTTTTTATGTGTTGCTTGCAATGTTTTCGTTCCTTTTGTTCATAAATGCAATAAATGCAATCAAAACACGCAGGCAAATGTAATATTTTGAAATATTGAACATGAAAACCATAATCTGCTCTAATAAACCGTTTAAGCCACTCATTCACTGTGCAGTTGGCATATTTGTTTGTGTGTTGGTGCACACCAGCAAGCTTTAATATCATGTCAGCGTGTTAACAGCTGCATTTGAAATTTCCAACAAATGCGCACAAACTGCTAAATGAAATGTACGAAAATGAATCGCTTATTTTTGCCATTTCTTTATAACGGTATTGTGGTCGAAGCTAGCAATAACTGTAAATATTGAAAATGTTTATTAAACGAGTGATTCTCGGCAAGGATTTCAATTTAAATTTCCTGTCAGATGCGAAACTGCAAAAGCTCCGGACAAAGCTGTAGCTTAAAGTGTATCATTTACGAGTAATATCAGTGAAAACTAAATACAATTCAATGTTACGCGCTAGAAGCCTTTATTTAATTGGCTTTATCTTAATCAATTGTCCATGTTAACTGTCGGTGTCTGGAAAACAGTCATTTTATTTAACAAACTTATATAGTTATATTTAATAAAGGTGTGTTTGACTTAAAAGAGGTTCAAATAAAAAAAGAAGCACTAAAAGCCTCCAATAATCTCCTATGGCAACCCTACATGCACCTCTCTGGCAGGAAATTGATCACGTTCGAGGCTAGTAGCTAAGCAAGCTTGAGGTATGCCTTTCAGTTGCATTTTTCCATTGCAGATAAAAACCTGGCTCCGTTCCGGTTACGTAAAACCAACTGTTGTGGGAAATGTACACTTATAATACATAAACATATCTTGTTGTCTTGTTCTTGAAAACCTTGAAAACCCAACGTATCATCATTCTAATAACTCCGACCAACTTCAGTTGTCCAAAGACCCACTCAGTGCAATATCTTCACTAAATATTCCTTTCTCAAAGAATCCGACTTACTTCGACAACTCAAATCTACTCTTAGGCTAGAGCTGCATCCTCACTTATAATTACAATTAAATTATAAAACAATAACAATTAAACGAAATTTTTCTGGGCCCACTAAACATGGTAATCATTCTCTAAGTGGTAGTTAAGCGCTTAACACTTCCCTCTAACACATAACTAATTTACTCGAAATGTTTAGAAAAAAATTTAAGCCATTTTATCAGCCTTAGCAAGCCTTGTAATTACTTGTAATAATATTTCATACAACATTGCATTAAAACTTGAGTATTAGCGACTACTTTTTCGCTCAAAAATGCCAGCATTTACATTAATTTTATTCAGAAATGCAGAAATAAAATATTTTAATTTGCTTCCCAAGTTATCGGCAGGTTCCCAGTTAATACCCTCAAACATTTTTATCGTTATCAGCAGCTTATTTCGCCATCGAAATGGCTAATTCGAATTTCTACTTGAATTACGGCGCTCAAAAAGTATCAAATGTACTTAAAAATTGCCCAATAACTGAATCGAACCAACATAAAAAGATAGCAAAAACAATAACACTAACAAAAACAGAAACAGAAACAAAAGAACTATGGGAGGCGCACAATTAAATTAATAATGCTTTTAATCCGCAATTTTACGTAATCACGCCGGAATGGGGATAATGAGAGCGAGCGCCTGTGTGCATGTGTGCATGAGTTAATAAGTAGCTCATTTAAAACGCCATTAACTACGATTTTCGGCGAGCACAAATTATTAAAGCACTACTGCTCGTTTCAGCTAAGCGTGCGCATTAATTTCCAAAAATAGCGAAAGCAACGAAGCATCAACTTTTAAATGCCCTAATAGCCACAAAAACGCAGTGCTTTCAAGCCCAGGCACAGCTGCTATTCACAGTGTGTCACATAATCTACACCGATCCGCTGTGTGGCGTCACTGTATTCTATAAATTGATTAATTAGCGTCCATTGAATGATGACAACATTATGTGGCCGATTTGCAAATACAAATACAAATACAAATACAAATATCTGCGAGCTAGTCAGTCAAAATGGAGATAAAAAGCGGTTGAACGTTGAAACTTTGTCCTTTGCCCTCAGATATACAATTTAGAGCAACAACAAATGCAACAAAGCGATGAACGATGAACGATGTTAGCGGTGAGTGTTTGTGGGCCTTTCAACAACAACAGGAACAACATGACGTATTTGCATTGTGAGTCAGATATATTTGTGTGTGTAATATTAACATTGTGTCTAGGAGGGAGGGAAGGTCATTTGCATTGGCAGCATTATTCAGCGGATGAAATATGTCAATGGAATGACAGCGCCGACATTGTGGCTGCTGCTATTGTTTGTTGCCGACTCGCACTGATTGATGTGCTTCAATTGTAAGTATGTATTTCGCAGTAAGCTATTTATGTATCCAAATGTATAGCATCTTTAAATACCTAGAATCTCTATTCACTCGATTTTCACGAGTGAGCCAGAAAATTTTGTTTTTATTACTTTTTTACTCTCTCATCAGTCTAAGATAGACTAAGTCCTCGGATGTTAGGTCCAATTACAGCTTTCGAACTTCAAGCGACATAAAAAAGGGTTAAAGGGTTTTTGCAAAATAATCGAAGGCACTTCTGCCTTGCTTGTCAAAAGCTTGTCATAAAATCTATTAGCCACTTGGATGCATTTTAGAACTTAAAGGATTCACGACTATCGAGTAAAGTCAAGCGTTTATCAAAACCATGTTCCATCTAGCAATGATGTAAGCGCCGTTCTAAACTACAGTCTTTCTGCCATATCTATTTCTGTTATACATATATGGCCCAGATAGCTCAATTTGTTTATCTGAGTTCTTCCATCAGTAACAATACGTGCGGTATAAAAAGCTTTTAGGTCTAGAGAGGTTATGTTTCTAAAGTTTTTTCTATTCATTAGTGCCAACAGCTGAATATATTTCCCTCCTGTTTAAATAAGGTATCACATTTGGTATTCTTATCCTATGAAGATTTTGATGTTCCAGTTGGGTTATATAATTTTTGATAAAGGCTCTGCAGTTTTCCCACCAAAAATTTATTTAAAAATATATATATATTCTCTTGCAATCATCTAACCCTTATTAATTATTATTATGTCTGGATTGAAATTCTCAGTAGACAATTGGAAAAAGCCTTTCCCGCTTAAAATATGGAAAAAAGTTCGGGCTTCCAATGAAATAAATCCTTGATTACAGTTTCTTTTATTATTTAGTTTATTCCAAAGAGAGGTTTATGGTAATAAGTTTACCTTGTGTGGGAAATATCTGTTAAAATCTCAAACGCCATTTGCTCAATGATGTTCAGAGTGCTCAAAATAGTAGTAATTTAGTACTTTTATATCACTTTTTACTATTATTACTACTTGTGATACTAGTACTTTTATTTTTATGCACTTATTCTTTCAAAGAATAGTTCAATTATTTTTATCGACGCAACTTTTCCCAGTTATTGATGCTCACTCATTACCGATAACCAGACCAAGCACGCATTTCAAAAACGCTGATTTTTGTGTGTAAGTATTACGTAAATTCGTTGGCCTTTTGCTCATTCATTTTGCTTATGTAATGGTTTTAATTGATAGCTCTCATAAATTGTAAATGGTTGCTAGATAGGAAGCTAACGTCGCCATCATCGTTTCCTAATTAACTTGCCATAAATAAATATTTCGTTTTGCACTTAAATAAAAGAATATCTATCTACTTCATGTAACAGTTAACATCGCCTAAAATCAGGGCACCTTGCCAACATAAATCAATTGACCTTGCGAACTTCTCTTGTACGCAATCTTGCCTCCGCTCACGTCAGTCTCCGCCTTCATTCAGAAATTTTACTACATACATAAATTTATTAGAAATCACCAATAAAACATCCCCCCCGCCGCGCCAATCCTTCACGCGTTGCGTCAGGCGTTGTGCGAAGTTTCCTTCGTCTTTTTCTCTCTTCATTATTTCCAGCATCATCAAAGTGCTTGTTAGAAGTTTTGACAGCTACGTCGTGATAGTGATCAATGTAACGCGTGGAGAGAGACACACAAACACACAAACACACCCACTCACGCAATCACGCACTCACGCACACAAACGCCCATTCACTCTTTCGCCAACTGCAATCTGAGAGTGTCGTCGTCATTTGCCACTTACCGCGGATGCCGCAAAAGCCCGAGCATCATAACGAGCTGCATATAATAAATTTGACAGTTTGTCATTGTAAATATGTAAGCACGTAGATGTATGAACAGTTGTAGATATTTGAGCAAGCGCTCGCACAAATTGGTCATGGTTTGCTCCGCTAAAAGTGACAAATGACTGAATAAATAGAGAAATGGTTGAATTTGAATGAGTGAAACATGTTGCCGCTGCAAAAAGGCAAAAGTAGCACTGTTACAACCGTTATTTGATGTATGGTTTTTTGAATTTATAACTGTGGCGCTGTTTATTCATGCAGCTTGGTGTTATTTTTGTTACATTTGTTGTTGCTTTTATATTCCCCGAAATGGTGTGAATATTTTTCATTTCGCATCGTATATGTTTGTATGTGTGTGTGTATGTTCGTCATAAGTGTGTAATAAACAAATGACTGATTTTAGCCTCAATGGTACTGGCGGGCATTTGATTTCGATGTCAGAGGTAGGTGTTAGAACCAGAACTTTTGTCAAATTGCTTTGTCGGTGGTCTAGAAATCATTAGTGGTTTGGCTGAAAGTCTAAAGCAACCCGAAATTGCGTGTGCAAGTCTTCCGTATGTTTGTATGTTTCTTAGTAGGCGATGTGGTGCTTTATGGATTGACGATACACAACTTTAAGTGATAGTAATGAACAAAATCAAAAGAAAGTTCTGAGATGGAAAGTATCTAAGACAACATCATCACGGAACACCACTTTGTGGTAATATTAAGCACAGCATTTTTGTTATTAAGTGGAGCTTAAATTTTTAATCGATTTATGGGTTGCTCTAAGACTCCCCCAACATTTCGGCACCAATTTGATAGTATGAAGCTTCGAGCGCTATTAGACGCTCGCTATAGAACTAATAGACGTTTGTTTCCACTTTGACCTCCTTATTTTTCCAGCAAGCCACCTTTTGAGTTTAGGAGAGAGGTAGGAAATAGTTGCAGGAACTAAACCGGGCGATTACTGTGGGTGTGGACTCACAACATAATTCCTTAAAATTTTCGGTTATATCATTCAGAATCTATAAAAGATTAAACATAAATATTCGGTCGTATCATCCTGATATGGTAACTAGAGGCGGATATTAACCGATTACACACAACTATTGCGCACTTTGTGCATCATGTTGCATAGTGTTGCAAGAGTATAAAAACGGTAAAACTTAATCTAAATCGGTTTCTTACGCGAATTATATTTTGCAATCTCATTTCTGAGTTTTCTACAGTCGACATATCCCCAGCGACCTAAAAAATCACTCTAACCAATATCCACACCAATATTTATAGCAACTAAAATGAATTTATCAAATTTTCAATTTATCATTTCAGATCCGATGCTATTAATAATCACGAATTAATAATTTCGGAAGCAAAAAGAAATGCGAAACATAAATGAAATATTTGTGCAGACAGGAACGAAATTTTTAAATAAGCAAAAAATATTAGGTTTTGTACTCTAAAATCTTCTAAATAAATCAGTGTTTGGTAATTTCGTATTCTCTTCACTGAAATATTGGAAATTCTTTTGGTACTCACAACGAATTTTTCAATTACATTACTCGTCCATTTTTTGTTCATTCATTTTTTTAAGAATTCTAACTTTGCTTTGGCTTTGTCTGCTTTGGTCAGCCATCGCGCTCAAATGATTGTGACAAGCAGTAAATTTGTCGGTTACATAACTACCCAGCAACTAAATCCATGTATATAGCAAATTGTATAAGTGTAGTGAACCTAAGCAATTGACCCGATTTCGCAACATCACACTAACACACACATCATTCGCAAGCGGCAAGTTGTAGTGAGAAAAGATTCTTGCTGCCACAGCATTCAGAAACAAACTTTAGCTGATTCAATGCTAGAACGTATAACATTGAAGTGGTGAAAAAAGCAACGAATTCCAACGATTTAAAGTTGCCAACGAGATAAAGAAGGGTGAAATGAATGCAAATGCCAATGTAGAAAGTTAACAAACTTTCGTGGTCGTTAACCTTTGACACATTGACACTTGCTAAGCTTTCAAACAGCATTGCATTTTCACACACACATATCGCAGCAATGGACGGTGGTGAGGAATGAAGTAAGTCCAAAAAATCACAAAAAAATAATGGACATACAGATAAAACAAGTCTTAAAAGCATTTACACTTGTGTGCGATCAAAATTAATGCCTTCGACAAGATGGATTAGCACTGAAACTTGATATTGACCCATCCGCTTATGGACTCACGCAGAAATACATGTGCCTGTATATATATAAGCGATATATCACTATGCCAATATTTAAACACTTGTGCCGTCAAACGAAAAATTTGCAGAAAATGTTTATAACTTGCATTTAAGACGCCTCTGCACACACACTTAAGCGGAATAACCACTTGCGACACACACACGGGCAATGCAGTCACTAGCCTCAGCTGGGAAAAAAAATTTACTCGACATGCATACCAGCTGCTGCAGCTCGAGGTGGAGGTGAGCTTTATTTTTAAAAGAATTTTGCTATTTGAAACTTTCAACTAGAGGATTATGTCAACCGTGTCCCCTTGCAACAATTCGAAGCAAATGTTTTTGCAAACATTCCAACTCCTTTTGTGCATTAAAATTGTGCATGCATATTTGCACTTGTATTTGGCTTATGCATGTATGTAAATGGAACTGTATCTTCGGTGTGTGCTCGCAAAATATATATGTATTTGCATGTGTATGTGCCACATGGGCTAAGAGGCACATGACAATAGGGAGTGGCTGCTACTGCTATATTGAGTGCTGCTTACTTTTTCACGTACGTACGTGTGTACGTATATGAGCACTATGCAGCAACCGATTGCATATTTTGCTTCCATTCACATTTAACACAGCTCGAAAAGTTGCAGCCCGCTCCACCTGAGCACTTTAACAGTTCATTGCAATACTTGAAATAAATTGAGTAAGGTATAGATAGTTTTGCAATTGTACTTAATCGGATCAAATTTGATATTGGCAATAAGATATTGGTTGGATACATAGACAAATTAGTGTGTGAGCAGATATGGCACCACGCACTTCTAGAAAAAAATCTTATAAAATTTATATCTTACATCTGTAATCCAAATTCTTACCCAATTTTAATAATTTTAATTCACTTATTTCATAAACAATTAAGGTTGTTTCGGTGAAACTAAGCTGTCAAACCACCAAACACCTTGGATGAAGAGAAACTGTTGTTTATTAGGCTAAGGGTAAGGTAGTACCCTTCGGGATATTGAAGTAATCTTTATCATAAATACCATTAGAACTATACATGTCTTTAGCAGTCCTTGTCCTTGTCCTTAAAGAGCAAAAGGGAGATTTTTGAAAAAATAAAAAAACATCAAAGAACCAATGTTATGAAATAACTGTTCCCGTAATCCTCTGTTGTGCTTAACATATTTCTAATTATTACCAAACTAATAAAATAAAAGTCGAAAAATTATTCCTCTCAAGCTCTGTTTTTTATAAATGTTCACAAATTTGTTTTTAAAATTTAACATTAAAAAATTTAAACAAGCATTGCTCTTGTCTGCAATTTCACTCTCTCATCGCTAAGTACCGTTCTGCAATCTTGACGCTGCCCAGCATTTAGAATTCTCACTTGACCTCACTTCATTTGGTCGGTTAGCTATATTTCTCTGTTTGTCTTCACTCACTTTAAATACAGTAACGGTACAACGTTTGTACTCTCACTGTTTTTAACTCAATGCTTTCATGTTGTTATTTTGCTTCTCATTTATTTAACACACAGTGCATAACTATGGAAGCAGGGACGGAGAATGTGGTTAGCGGGGAGACACTCAACAAGCGCGAAGTAGCCAGCAATCACTGGCAAGAAAAAGTTCAAAAAAACGTAACGAACTACGAAAGCAAAACTAAAGTTGCATGTATGTGTGTCTATGCATGTGCATATGTCTATGTGAATGTTTTGTGGAGACGTTAAAGCAATGGAAAACGACTGGGGAAGGATTTTTGTCTAAGTGTCAGCTTACACTGGTCTCTAGATAACGCTTATATCTTGTGCTTGGTGCATGCCATTCATATTGATGTGTGTGTGTGTGTGTGTGTGTGTGTATGTGTTTTTGCTATTGGCCACTTTAGTACATCAACTTCAATTAAGTAAATATTTGAGTAGCGAAACTTTATTATTTTTGTGTGTGTATGTGTGTATAAGTGTGCAGTGCGGGGGCTCATCTTGGTTTGCAGATGTTTGCACAGGAACACCGCTTTGCACCGCTGTCCGCTGTCCCATATAAGGGCATTTATGCGCATGTTGGGCTGTACATTCTGGTTGTCTTACGACAATGGAATTGCAACAAGCCAAAAAGCACCCAACAGTTTAGATCAACAAAGACGCGCCCGCTTCGTCTCCAGCTCTCCACCTACCAAAGTCGAAAACACTGACAACAACAACAAATTGCGAACCAGCAATTCACGCTAACTCTATCTGTATTATATTACGAGATGCCGGCAGCAATAACATCACTAACATCGTCAGCCATGTGATAACCACAACTGTCGCCGCACACCAACATCTCCAGCGACCATAACAACAGCAGCAATGGCAATACTATCTTCTTCCTCTTGTTGTAATTCGTTACAGTTGTTGGCGTAGTCAGCGCCCTGATTGTTGTTGTTTTTGCCATCATCGTCGTCATCATTATCAGCGACAGCTTCAACGCCCGTGGTGCTACTGCCACCATAACGGTGCATGAAGATTGCAAACGTATAGTTGTCATTTATTTCGCACAATTCTCATTTTGTGCCATTTCTCTCTGTTTCAATGTTCTAAGGCAGATATAGCATTCCAAAAGTGGTCAAACTAATAAATTCGTTGTTGTTGTTGTCGTTGTTATAAGCTTTCTTTCTTTCTGTTTACCCAGCACTAATTGCAATTCACATATAGCATTCGGACATTACCCTAATTACGCTATTAAGGGGAGGGAAAGTAACGAGTGTTAGGACCGCGATTTAGTATTCGAAAATTCGAAGTTCAAATTCGAAATTTCTAAAATAACATTTGAAGTTAAAACTCTAATATTTGGATTCTCATTTAAGTGTTTTCCTTTACTTTTTAGTAGAAATTTCAGAAAAGTCAAAACTATTTCATTTATTACGAGAGTTCGAAACTAGAGAGAGAGAGAGAGAGAGAGAGAGATGTCTATTATTTTTAGATAGACATTATTTTTTTTTGACACATACATCCGCCATATTTAAAACGAAAGTGTGAATTCAGTGCTGAGTCGAAATAGTCACGGAAAAATTTCATAAAGATCTCAAGAATTAGAACATTCGATATTTTTTACACTGTATTGTACAAATGTTAGGGAAACTCTTTTCAGCTTGGAAATAGTTTCACAATTATACGAATATCTCTTAGTATGACTAAATTACTAAAAATTTATTTTTGCAACATTTTTGCTTTTACTTCAACGGTTAGTTCGACAGATATGAGAGAGAGAGAAATATCCATTATTAAATATCAATTGTTTGAAAGCACCCAAAAGTAGCTCTTTATAGAACACCTCCCCTCCACTTTCATTTTCAAGAAAATATATTCTTTCGCACAGTCTCCCTCATGCTCTTCTTCCCAACTTTTCTCTCTCTCTCTCTCTTTCTGCCTTTCACTGGGCTAAATAGAGTGACCTCGAAAAACATTGGAAAATTGGAAAAAAAAATGCTATGCAATAATGACCGCCTCAGAATTTCTTACTATTCTTCACCCCTACATATTATATATGGCTTTTTAATATAACATAATATTTGCCCTACCAGTGCTTTTCTTCTACTCTCCGTCTTAGCTCTTTACTTTTCCTGGTTTTCTGGCACTTTACAGTTACTTCATCATATTGTTTACTTTGTCATTATTTGCTATATTGTTGCCAGTCAGTTTGTCTGTGCAAATACACGCAAACACAGTAACAAGCCAACAGTGCCAAACAACCGACATATAAATTAGAAATAAGACTATGGTTCTACGAGCAAAACTCACTGAATTCAGTTGAACTTTTACTGCCAGTACTGTTGATATTTGTTTTCCTTACTGTTGGAAACTTTTTTTTTGTTGATGTTACTAACTAATGTCGCAATTGGTGTTGTAGTGCTTGTGCTGCGCTGCCGGGCGTTTGTTAACACTTAACAACCCGCATACGCACACACACTCAAGCCAAATTACAAATCATAAATGTGTGCGCTGCATCAAAGCATGCATTTTTCAGGCACTTCCTTTGTAAAGGGCGTAAGTCGAGTTTCTGGGATTTTGATTGTTACAAAGTTGAGCAGGAAATATTTATGCTTCGCTTATAAAATATTCTTTATGCATGTATTTTAGTCTGTAAGGCATTGTGAGGTGCTTCTATAAAGCAATTCACACTTTTTACAGTTAATAAATAGTTATTTTTGAAAACGTTACTTCTCTTTGAAGCCATTTCTTAAATAAATGGCCCACATGTATAGAGTTTCATTCATAGCAATAATTTTTAAGTGCGGTATTTTCTTGATAGAGCTTACATTTAATCAATACAGTATCTTAAAAATATTTTCAATAAAATTAAACAAAGTATGCTTGTTTCAAAGTCTTCCAAATTATGAAAATGTTAGAAGATTCCCTATGACGTTATGTTTCTTTCAGCGTAGACGACTTTTAATCTCAACAAACTTAAGAAACAAGCTAGTTTTGTGATCAGATTGCCTTGCAACATGCCGGGGCAACACTGTCATATTCGAATTTTCGACAAACAAAAAACGAAAAGACACTCCTCTAACAGTATTTTGTCAGCTTAATGGAGTTGTAAGTTTTGCACTAAACTTTTTCATTACAACTCGGTTTATTGACTTAGATATTGTGCACATTGCTTTACAGCCTCATAGTTTAGCTAGCAAGGACATCTATTTATATGCTTCCTCTTCCTCATCAGCACCACTGCCATTACCCTTGTCTTTGGTGAGTTAAGGCAACTGCACTGATTTTATTGTTTGTGCGAAATTTTGTGCATTTGTGAACACAAATTTTAGATTGTCTTTAATTTTATGAGTGTTGCACAAACGCTTGTGTGTAACATGTGGCATGTGTTCTTCTTGTGAAGTCGGTTGATTTTTGCTTTTGCTAGTTTACTATTTCGTTATAAAAGAGCGTTTGCTACAGCAGCCGCCTCTGTCGTTTTTGTTGTTGTTGTTGTTGCTAACGCAGCTGCTTGGAAAGTTAAACAATGCGGCGTAAATTGTCAATAAAAACGAAAGTCACACCAAAAACAAACCAAAATTATTATTGAAAAGTTCTGATTTTTATTCTTGGCACAACTTGGCTTCCTAAGGGGTATATAATAAAGTGGCAATCATTTAATGAGAAAGAGAAGATTTAGAGAACCCACCAGACTTGAAAAGTGCTTAATGAGATCCTATAAATTAATGACTCAAATGGGAAAGATGAATGCGAAGCAACTCCACAATGTATATTATTTTCACAAATATTCACATTTTATATACATTTTGATGTATATAGTTAAATTATTGAGCAGACAATATTGAGACGAAACCTTAAAACTATTACAGACTTAATCAGAAACGTTTAAAGTATTCAATTACATCTTAATATTTATTAAATGTAATGAATTACGCGAATTGCGCACGAAAAATTACAACAACAATAAATCTACCTAAGAAAACTGATTGTTATGTGTTCGAATAAAGTAGAAATATTAGCAATTCTGCTTTCGCTTCCACTCAAATCACAAAAGAGAACATATACCGCATTCATTTGCGAGCTTTATATATTATTCACAAATATACATTTAACAGGATATTATGCAAATACAACACATCTTTTGCATGTTTCCCGCGCCAGCAAGTTGCCAAACATGACAGTTGGGAAGGGACGCCACGGCGTATGCGCGATTTTATCATTAACATTGAAATTACAAACATGCGTGCGTCTAGTAAACATACAAATGCATAATCACAACACATATCTACGTGCAGCATGTGGCAATAGCGAAACAATACACCAGTGAATTCGTCGTTAAAGCGCCGGCACTTCACTTACAGCCAAAAGATAGAGAGGGAGAGGGGGCAGGAGAAAAGCAAAAAGCGCAAAAAGGCGCAAAAAACTTTACTGTCAGCCAATGTTATCAGTGCGGAAAAATCTGACCGCGCGCACTCCATTTGCCATACGCCATTTGCATTAGCTTAATTTGTGGCAATAAGTATGTTAATATGCGGGCTTGGCGCAGAGGTGTCGGTGAGTGGCAACGCACGAAAAGTTTCATGATAAATTATGAAGATATTACTTAGTCGCTTGTTACTGCATTTTGTCCCGCGGGTATGTGCACACTGGCACACGCTGACACACGCTGGCTTACGCTTGGATGACACTTTTTAATATTGAGCAAAGCTGGGAAATTTCTCTTTGGATGCTATGTGCGGTGCTTAGAAAGACTCAAATTTAAAATTTCGGCGCAGTTGCTTGTTGTAATTGTTTAATATTTAAAAAGAAAATATTGCATAAAATTAAAACTTATGGATATCGTAAGTCTCTCGAATATTGCTTAGTTAACAATTTGAAAATATTTTCAATTTCCATCTTTTAAAAGATTTTTTCCATACACTTATTAAAGTCGTACTTTCATTTGTTTTCTGCGCAACCTCATCACATATACTTAGCATAATTCATTTTGAATAGGTACAGCTGTGTAGAATGTAATAAATTTCCAATTATCGATAACCATATTCGCCCAAAGCAAATCTTATAATTTGCATGCCTTCCTGTGCAAGCATTCAACTGATATTGCATGAAATCTTTGAAAGCTTAAGTTCTATAAAAGCAAAGCAAGTGAAAAGAAGCATACACATAGATACAGCAATAAAATCAGCATACATTGGCCAGTTCAAGTATCGAATTATTGCAGAACAAGCTACGAGATTCTTTATTGTGCACAACTCTGAAAGCTGACTATGCTTGCATGCCAACTACGTGTATTATAAATCTGAATTTCCGGTCAAATGCGCACAGAAGTTGTTGTCAAAGCAATCAGAAGAACTCGTTAAGACCAGGCACGCGTTCGATAATATGCAACCCCACTAACAACTCCAACAATTATGACTCCGCTTAATTTGACTATGTTTGCTGCCTTTTGAATAACTCTTTTGAAATTCCAACAGCTTAATGCTAAAACGCATCGCTTAACACCAAAGCCAAGCTCATTAAAAAAAAAAAAATCGATGCTGTCAGCAGCCGGACAAAGCAATTTAGTAAAATTAGGGCACATACATACTTCTGTATACTCGTAGAACTCAATAGGGAGAACACGGAAAGCACTTTGTTGCATTTGCATCTCAACTTGGAGAACCCTAGTCTTAGATTCCAACTCTGCACACATTTGAAGCAAATCATTTACAAAGGAGCGAGAATTCCAGTTAATAATGCATTACTTCACCTTGTATATCAAATTCAAGCTGGCAGGATGAGATATTTGCAATGAACATATTGCAAATTGATTTACTCGTATTTATTTATATATTGTTTGGTAGCAATATGTGCTTGCCGAGTGCTATTCAGTTAATGAAATTATGTTTTGTTTTCAAACTTATAATTGCAATTATATCGAAAACATTGTGCATTTGTGTAAGTGCAGATAGCTGAGCAAAAGTACTAAAATAGACTAGATGGCGCTAACATGAAATCTTCAAACAGGTTAAAATGTTGAAAAGAATATGCAACTATTCATTATAAATATCAATCTGAGTGGATGGTGTGAGACTTCCATATGGCTTCGTCCGCATTTTAATCCAATTTGAATATCAGTTGTATTTCAATACGCCTTTCATCAGAGATAAAACATTTCCTAGAGCGATAGCTGTCAAACTAGCTGTCAAAGTTAGTACATGTGATTGACATTTAGATTCAATAAACTTTGACAAATTACTATGCTAAGATCTACAGCGGAACAAATCAACTTTCTTTTCACAAGTAGAAAAAATGCATCTTTTCATCATCTTTTATTATTAAAATTAGGTAAAAAAAACGGTTCCAGTCCAGTGAAACTCCATATCACTCTCATTCTCTCTACTTCTCTCTTCTAATCTCACTTGTAAAATTGAAAATAATGTGACAAGTGTTTCAATTTAAGATGTACACTTAAACATTTCGCTTGAAAATCAATTTTCGCAATTCGCTTAAGCTCCCTCAATCGGCCGGAAGCCTGCACTTTGCGTGAGTGAAAGTTCACACGCGGACCCCAAAACAGTTTCATTGCGAGGATTACATGCAAAACGAATACATGACGCATATCAAAAAATATAATAAAATAAGTAAAATTAGAATCGCTGCAAGAAATCGGCAGCTACATGAAATTGAAATTTCATTTAATACGCGGCTGGTGACGCCCAATGTGTGCTGAGATGCTTGTGCGCCTGCGATAGCAATAAAACGGCTGTCTTTGTGCACCTGCAAATATAAAACTGAAAAGAAGACATGGAGAGAAAAACCGAGACAGTTTACAGGCATTTGTAACTATGTCTGTATGTATGTAAATATGTATTTGTTTTTATGAGTTCACAACGTTGGCGGCTCCCTGAACTCGAAAGCAATGCCAGCAGAAAGCGGTGAAAGCACACATTATCTCGTGGCGCTTACCTTTGCATCTCAATAAAAACCATAAACATGCACATATCTATAAGTATGTTCATAAAAGCCTTTCACACAGCGGTTACGACGCGGCGCTTGCTGTGTGTTCGATTTCAACTTTATGTTCGTTTATTGAATTTATTGTAAGCGGCGCTTAGCAGAGATTTCTGTGTTGTTGTTGATTAAGCGCAGATATTCTTGAGGAAATTATTCAGAAGAAATGGAAACCTGCTGCTGGTAAATAAAATCGTTGTGTGGCATATGATAGACGCCACATGCCTCATTTACAATACAAATATCCATGGAAAATATGTGTGTGCTCACTACTTGCTCCCCATCATTCAAATTTATAGCAGCGAAGGAAAGTAATCATTTACCACAAGCGTTAAAAATAAATTAAAAAGCAGCGTGCACAGGTAAGGAAGCACCAAGTTCGCACCGAACCGATGAGTAGATACTATCAAGTAAATGGCGCATTATATATCGAAATACAAGCTCAAAATTTGCTAAGAAAATTTAGACTAATTTCCAAACAAAAATTTTCGTGGTGTTAGACGAGGCTTTGAATCGTTTTTGATACCACTTTACCATGTTCTAACTTATCGACTGTAAAGAAATAATTTATTTCGTCAAATTTGACCTTTGGGGAAATACGAACGGATTTAGAAGTTTATTTTTACACATTTTTGTTTTAATTCCATGGTTTTTAAGTGATTTTAAGACAACACTGTAATTTCTGATTTTATGAACATGAATTCTGCAAATACCATTCTCAACAAACCACCATCGAGCATAGTTCCTTGCAACCAACGCAGACTTACATCAAAATAAATTCGGAATCATAAAATTCCATTGTGACTTCACGAAACGAAAAAGTACAGTTATTTAACTTCCTACAAATTCATACGTAAATAACGGTAAATAAAAATCTAAAATCAGCAAAATTAAACTAATTTCACGCCTCAGATTACAACATACTCCCTTAGTAACAGCATATTTTCACAATATTTACAATTGCTATGAGAGTTAATTAAAATCTTCCATAAGCGGCGGTGATTCCATTCACGAGTCAGGAACCTTTGTTGTGACTCGCTTGTGATAAAAAAAAAGGAAAGGAAGGAAAGCGGAAAGCATCTCACTTCCTTGCTCAATGGAATGTCTTTGTTGTCGGTTCATCTAAGAAACTCACACACAAAGCCGACGAGATAACAAAGGACAAGCTAGTGTTGATTGTAAATGTGGGTGTGTGTTGGTGTGCGTTGGTGTGTGTTAGTGCGTATTCACATACAAGGCTGAGGCATAGCGAAGTGAAGTGTCTTGCGCTGCTTTGCGCTTTTAATGAACTTGATGCGATTTTGTTTTCCTTATGCACATACAAGTATACATGTAATTATATACATATGCATGTATGTATGTGCCACCAAAGGAACAACGCGCCTTGTTTAAGTACTAGCAAGGATTTTTTCCCGGCAACCGCTTTACCGCGCGTATTCCAGTGCAGTCAACGCGGCTAGGAACTGCCAAGAAAAAAATCTGCACACGTAGACACTATTTCAACACGCGCACTGTTGTTGTTGTCTACATTGTTGACAGTTGCTAGTTGTTTGCATGTTTCGCCGCAATTATGAGGCATATTTATGCCTTGGCTTGCTTGTTTTTACATGCATGCATATATTACATACTGTGCAACATGGCAGCTATCGCGACGTATTCTAAATATGTATGCATATATACATATATGTTGTGCTTACGTGGAGCATATCATTTCAGAAAAGTATCTGCGCTGGCGACGCATGCAACGCAGTATATAAAAAAATTGAATCAGCGCAGCGTTGTTGTAGTTGCTGAAGTTGTTGCCTTTTTTTGCATTTATTGCATTTTTTGCCTCCACAGCATTTATCGCAGCACTTCAGCGTTCAAGATGTTTCAACTCTTGCATTTCGTCATTTGCCGCTTCCGACATTCCTTCACTGTTGCCTTTTGTTTTTGCCACATCTTCGCATCGCGACTCCTGTTTAATACTGCGAAACTCATCGCTGAAGTGAAAAGTACAAGACTTTCATTATTATTATCATATTTTCATGCCACATTGCTGGCGTTATACGCGGGTGTATGCAAATGCCACATACACCCACGAATGCATCTTGCAACGTGCCAGTTGAGGTGAACACGTATATCATTTACAGCTTGGTGTTGCATATTTCTCGGCGAAATTCATATTGTCACATTTGCGGCAATACTTTCGCTGAAATCTGCTGAACAGTGATTGTAGCGGATGACTTGTGGCACGGAGATGAACATACGCGGGTAATAATTCTTTATATTTCCTTATATATTCACTGTCTTCAAGATTTTAAACCTTGGAGCCGAGCTGTATACTAATTTCAGTAAAATATTAAGAAAGATTATCTGAGTTTGAAACACCCATTGGCTTGGCATGCACGACAACTGACTTTCAGTCACAAAGAGCACAACTGGGTACTCAATGGCTCTGGTTCTGGGTTGATAGAGGCTGATGATCAAGGTTTTTTGCGAAGCGATAATTCAAAAAATAAATTAGCCAACTTGATTTAGCTCAGGCTTTAAACATGCACTACAAGCTCATATTAACTATCGTAAAGCTTAAGTTTATCAAAAACTCTCTTCCAAACTCAGCGTCATATACCAATATTTCAATAAAGATATGGCTTTGTCCATTTTCAACTATAAAAATTTTTCACTAATAACCTAAAATATCGCTGTAGATATTACATGCACTCTTTGAGACCAAAACTAATTTTGAGAATTGTAACAACTGTTAGTCTGAAAATGTCCCAACAATAGCATCTGATAATTATTACTTATATATCCTTAATTTGAAAAGCTTCATCCACGAACCTTTAACACTATAACACTTTTGTATACCAAATTTGTGAATTTTCAATTAAATAGTACTCTCCTTTAAATATAACTCAACGTCTTTTCCATTAAAGACGTGTTTAATTTCAGCCTTTTCACCTTCCCCCACAAATTCCATTAATCCTCCTTCAAATGGGTACTCAAAAAACAAAGTCGCGATTTAACGGTAAATATTTTTTAAGCAATGTTATAGAGGAACATTCTACAATTCGCTTACGCTGCCGCCATAGCGCCTCTGTCGGTTTCCATATCAATCAAATTTAACTGCTTCAACGGCGGTAAACATAAGGCCACAGAGGTATGAGATTTAACAACTCAAGCTCCACACAAACACACACACACACAGAAGCGCATCTCAGGCAAATGCACTTTGTGAAATGTTTAACAGAAATATGCAAATGAATGTGCGCAGTCAGCGACAAAATCACTCGTTGAGTGCTTGAAAAATGTATATGTGTGCGGCTGCATCAAGCATTTGGGAATTTCGCATATTCTTGCACACATACACACATATATATATATATATATAAGCTGAGTTCTGCATACACCTTCAAGGTCTACCAACTCTGCTCATCATATCGCTCATGTCGCTCGCGCTTTTAACACACTCTCGCAGTCATTCAACTGAGAAGGGCGCCAACAACTTCACCTAGATGCAAGCGGTATGCCAGCATCAGCTAAACATACCATGTATATAAAATATATGTTTTTATGTGCATAGGCATTTGAGTGCACACTACTTCACTGCGCAGCAATGCTTTCCATGCCTTTGACTTTGCGCCATCCTCTTTACACTACCTGGACACCTGTGGTCCCACGAGCGTTTGAATTAATAGCAACGCCAGCAGTTTAAGCATATAAGTGTAGTTGCATTTCCGTAAGTAGCAATGCAAGACAAAGACGCCATGGCAATAACAACGGCAGCATCACGATCACGACTCATCATAAAGAGAGAACAACAACAACAATAATACGAATGAGAAGCAGCTGCTTCCTTTTGCCTTCCTGCCAGCGGCATGACGAGGCGTGTAATCATTATGCAACATAAATGAGCACGGCATGCAATACGTGCAAAATTTCAGCGGTTGGCAGCTGGCGAACTGGCGAACTGGCGAGCCGGCAGACGTCAGCGGTGGGCAGTCGGCAGACGTTCAGTGGCAGCGTTGCCAAGGGTTGCACATAGACATGCACAGAAAAACACAAATACAAACACAAATTCAAATTTATTTCATGCTTTTTATCAACTCCGACTCCACCAACGCTGTCGCATCGGCGTCTCAAGTGCAGCATTTTCAAGGAAGTAAGTGAATTTTTATTACTCCAGTATTTACAAACACGAAAACACTGGAAGACAAGCATGCCAGCTCACTGCATGTGCATATGCGTTGAATGGTGCAAGCTTTTTGCATAATTCATAAAATTAACTACAAATAAGAGCAGGTAAAATGTATGTTTATAGCTCTTTTTCAATGGTATGCTTTATAACCGAAATGCAAAATGGTTTGGTAAATTATATCCTGGCAGTAGTTTTGGTGAATTGTGTTCAGTAGCAAAGGGCAGTGATCGAGTGGCGAGGTTACCACTCATGAAAATAAGAACAAGAGGCAGGTAATTCTGAAGAGCTCACCAACTAACTAGCAATACTAGTAACCAACTCCGTACCTCAGCCAGCAAGGCTTAAAGAGTTGAAAGTTACTACTAAGTGTAAGCAGCTGTGTGAATCTTTTCTACCCACAAGAGCAGAGACCATCTTTTTTCACGTTAAAAAAGAAGTTTATGCACTTGGGATCGCTTTACAGTGAGCGGGGTGAAGCGAAGAATGTTTTCAAATAATTTATAAAATTGAAGAAAGAGATTTTTTTTTTAAGGTTTCACTCATCAATACATTTCTGGCAAGCAAACCTTTTCTAAAGTCCAACAGCTGTAGAGTGTCGTTGTATAACGTCAAGAAACTTATGAAAATAAAACCAAAATCAAATTCTGAATATGAGAAAATTTTTACTTTGTGTCATTGGAACCCATCTAGTTTACAGCCAACAAAAAAAAAAGCAGGTCTCTTCGCTTTTGATGAGTGCTTCCCGGAAAGTGTAGCGCTCCCTCCTACAAGCTATTCCTCAGCACACGCTCTGGGCTAAATTTTTTCCGAAACACAATAAAACGGTTGAAACCCTTCTAATTTTGTACATAAATCGTTCATAATTTTTAAGTGCAAAAAGTGCAAGCGTACGCGTAAAACATGAAAAGAATGAAGAGTAAACATAAAGGCACATATACAGAAACAAAGAAAGCAACGGAATTTAAATGAGAAACTAGAGAATGTATTCATTATAATCTTTCGAGCTTCATTTTGAAAAAAGATTGCATTCTACGTCGCTGCGCGTTACATTCGCTGCAGCATGATTTTATTTATTTATCATGATTTTAGTTTTTATTTTCATTATGCACTGCCGTTCTATGCAATCTTTAAAAAAAACCCCATTGGTTTTAATTCAAATGAAATTCTTTCTATTTTTTCTCATCATTTTATTTTATTCACATTTCAACGCCTGTGCTGGCGAAGTCTTCAATTTCATTGTCAAACAAAATCGGTCTTTATCGAATCTCTTTCGCACCAGCGCGCGCGCACACACACACACACACACACAGATTATCGCGGCACATATTAATCATTGCCGATTCTCTTGTTCTGTTAATTTTTATGCGGTGCTCGTTTTGGATTTCATGAATTAATGCAAGTCGCCTGCAGCGCTCCATTTGATTGCGTTTCGCCGTTGCTGCATTATTGTGCTTCGTTGAATTTCATTTCTTATCATTATACATTTTCTTTTTTTTTTCAGATTTATTATTTGTTCCATAATTATCTAGTTTTTCAATTGAATTTTCACAATTATTTATATTGCATAATTTCACTAGCGATTAAGCAATAATTGCGCTAATGTATGTAGGCTTCACTTGGTTTTTTTTTTCTTTCGAAATAAATTAATAAACGCCTAATCCACTAAATACTTGTAACTGCAGGGTAATATTTCATGCACACAAAACAGGTTTTCGGTATTTTTTGAAGCAAAGAAACCAAGACCTGTAATGGTTTCGTACGGCTTGAAAAATTTTGTCTTCGGGTTATATTTATTTATTTCATAAAAAAAAAAATTAAATTTAAAGGGTTAGTGTGGTCAATTCCGGACTCAGTTGCTTTTTTTTTTTCTTTTAAAAAAAACTCGAATTGCGTTATCGCACTTGGCATATAAAATAAAACTGAAAATGTCACTCATACGCCCAGTTGTCCTACACTAAACTCGCATAGTTATTTGTGTTATTCCTGAAACTCAAAATTTAAGCTCTCTAATACTACTAATTATTTATAGGTAATATGTTGAATATCGCACAAACATTTTGTTTATTTTTTTTTGTTTTGTTTTTTATACTCAATTAAGGATCGAATGTCCTGATTTTCGCCTTAACCAACAATACGATATTGCTTCAGGTGACAAAAAAAATTCATTGTGAGGTTATAGTTTTACTTTGGTAGTTTCAGTTCAAAGTTTTACCCTTCCAGAGCAGTGTTGCTTCAGCCAACTCTTCGCTTCACTCAACAATCAGTTAAACTGATTTTCCGCTATCATATTAGCTAAAGTGTAAAACTAAACAAACCATATAATAGAAATGTTCTCAAGAAATTTACATTTGAGCGATGTCTTCGAGCATAAAATGCATTAAGCTTCACGTAAACAAATATATATTTTTATAACACACTATATGTAAGTAATGACTATTCGCGATCAAAGCCACGAAAAAGCAAGCCAACACCAAGCTAGGAAGTTGTAAACTCGTTGCCGAGTTCCAATATAAAAATAAACACAACTTAAAGTGAAATTAATGTCGGCCACCAAACAAACATACTCGATTAAATCGCGCCTCACAACTATTCTCATGAGAGCACATACATACATATGGAATGGCACATGCACATATTGGTCCACGGCTGGAAGCTTGGACCACCGCTTGACGGCATTAAAGTAATGTCTTCTTTATTGCAAGAAATTTATCACTGGATAAATAGTGGAAATGGTGTTGCCACACACACTTATACAATACACACATACTTTGTGCAAGTTTGTAGGCCCTAGCAATCATAAGTAAGTACACACATATTTATATATATACAACACATGAGTGTTCCTTCATTTTGTCTACGTAAGGTATTTGCATCCAGTAATATTTTATATTTATATATGTATATGTGCGAATATACATTTATCTTAATATGATGTAAATCTCAAGCAAACAAATAACATCGCTCTTGCACACAAGCACATTCACAATTTCAGCTTATATATATATATATATTGGTGTGTGTGTGTTTTAAGACCCGGTCACCTAAGTAACAACAATAACCCCCAAAGAGCTTGGCTTCGACTGGTTTGGCTTGACTTGGCTTGACTCGGCTGCTCTGCGCTACAATTGCGCCCTAATAGCGCAAACGGATTAAGTTACTTAGTGTAGCCAACTAAAGGCGATATGATTTACATGCATCCTTACGAGTGTGCATACACGCCGCACGAGTTGATTGTTTGGCTGGTTGGTTGGCAAAAAGCATACGGAAGTTGGCAGCTCCTCTTGCTGTGCACGGTTTCAAATTGTTGCGGTTGTGGTGGACGCCTCTGGCACTAAGGTGCGCTGCACAACATCATGGGTTACTAAAATGGAGTACACACCCACTAGGGAAACCACTCAGCGGACGGCATGTGTGTTACATCAAAAAATTTCCACTTAAAACTAAAATGTAGCAAACACAGATTACTTAAAAATTACCACTTCAATTAGCAGCGCTTTCCCTACAGGGATTATACTCATACACAAGTACACGTAAGTGTGTTAGTGAGCTAGTGCCCTTACAAAGTACACTTTAGGCAGTTGCTGACCATGGACGCCATTTTACAGAAAATTAAATTATTCTCTCGTACCTTTCGCGAATCTTTTGCTCTACTCCGCTTTTCGTTGCCTTCTATCTTAATTCGCTGGTGTTTGAATTCCACTTTTTATTCCATTTTTAGCTCGCTCCACAAGATATACAAGTGGAAATACGGTTTTTTAATCGTAAATTTAATTGTTTCGTTCAATAAATTCCGTGCTCGACGAGAAGGCATATAAATAAATGCTTGGAGAAATGAGAATTTGGCGAAGTTCCATACCGTGAAGGAAATATATATTATTGAGAACGTAGTTAAAAAAAGCAAAACATTTGCGCTCAGAGTTATGCTTAAATTCCAAGCCAACCGAAGCGTTTAATATTTATATGCTCTTTTAAAGAAGAAATACAAAAACACAAAAAAGGCACAGCGATGCTCGCTGGTTCAAATGAAGATAAATCGTTGGCAAAGCTGAGGTAGGAGCTTCCTCGGTAATTGCTTATTAACAAAGAATTTAAATAAATAAATGCAACAGTCAATGATGGTTGATAATTTTCAAGAAATTATATAGACCGGTATATATAGGGAGGTTTTCAGAGTTGTGGAAGCAATAGTCGGTCTGTTTTGGTACGCTATTTTTATTGTTTCCAGAGCTTGAACACAATTCTTTTTAATAAACATCTAATTGCGCACTTCTTCTTCCAACATATTCGCCTTTACCTCACCACCTTCGCGTCGAATGTTGGTTTAGTACTGAAATTAGTGCCGTTTGCTGATATGACTCGATCAATAAAAATTCGTGCCCTGCTTGGCTTTTTGCTCTGTTCTCATGGAACCATTCAGGACGGAACCCTTTTGATGAAGGAAACCAAAAGGTTCCCAACCATTGCCATCCTGTTTAAAAAAAAAATTTACCAATAGTGTTTTTGGTGCGCAAATCACACGAGTCAGGAATTATTTTTGGACAAAAGGAAGGGTTCATGCTGCAAAGTTGGTATTTTTGCTTATTTAGATACGCATTCTGCTCAAAATGAACTTGAAATTTGAAAATAGACTTGTGTTTCCAAAAGCATGCTGGCAAAGTCCACTGAAGGTTAATGTCAAAAACTTACATTTACTTTGACTGATGATATCCCTCTAGGAAATTCTACACCTAAAAAACCATAAAACATAAGGAAGGTGAGTTCAGTCTTCCTTTTTCTTCTCTATGAAATCAACGAATTTTTAAGCGAAAATTCCAAACAAAATAATAGCCAATAGTGTAAAAATTGGGAAAATTAATATGAATTTTTGCCAAAGTCACCGTTACGCGCATAAATTTAGCAGCAGACTGCTAAAAGCCGAAAATTATATTCACAAGTTGTGGCAAAGTTTTGCACCTCACACGCCTCAGTGCTGAATAAGAAAATGCCAAAATTGGCTGAAATCGTTTATAACACACGGAAGTTATGCGTTTGGAAAAATTTCAGCAATTCATTGTGGGCGCAATATGTGCGCGACGTGCGATTCAATAAACTGCAGATTTTCACAAAGTTTAAGTGAAAAATATGAAATTCCACGCACATACACGAAAACATAATTAAAACATCGCGCATTAGCTAATTAAAACTTATAATTGCTGTGAAAACGACCAAAGTTTTGTGTGCTTACACTTATGGATTTGAAATTCAGACCTCACTTTACTTCGATTAGTTTGCGATTTTTATGGAAATATATGTAGAAGCATAGAAGCTGTTGAAATCGACTCCCTAAATGCTTTAGATCGTTTACAAACACATAATTTTACTCACAAAAGTTTGAAAAATGTACTGATTTGCCAGATCTTCCAAAGAAAAGCTGACAAAAATGATATTTCGAAGGCACAGAATAATAGCGGAGGGATTTCAGGTGATTTCCTACTACAAATATATAAAGCTCTAGTCTAAGTGATTGCTTACTGAACCTAAAATTATTCTTCTCAACTCCCAGCAGTTGTTTTTCGTTTCACATGTTTCTTCTTTGTTGCTCTGAGAGATAGACTCGCACACAATTTCCTATTCATAAAAGGACTTTTTCCGTTCTCAAAGATTGATTTGGAGCTATATAAAGATGTCTTCATTGTTCTTCATTATGGCTGTCTCCATTATTCAGCATGGTGAACTCTTTGGAAATATTACCACAAAATCAAAAAGTTGTGTATACGCCATGTATGCCACATAACTAACATGTACCATATTATAGAAATTTGTTGTACTTTACAGACGTACAAAAAAGCATAATAAATTTGATTGAAATACTCGCAAGTACTAAGTTATTAACTTATATACTTATTATAATTAGTATTAGTATTATATTGCTTTTCTTCCTCATATAAATTTATGTAATACACTCCGTACTGAATTCGCAATATAAATTTAATCAAGTTAAAATCATGCAATTTCTGCAATTTCGCACTTTTGCAATTTTAACTGCTGAAAATTGCCAACTGCATGGAAAAATTAGTGGTGAATTTAAACATTGGGGTACAATGTGGCAAATATTAGAGTGCTTTGGATATTTCCAGATACAAATTTGGACGGCAGGCGTTGTTAGCAAAATTCATGTAATTAAAAATTTCTGCAAAAACACTGAAAACACCGAATTGATAGCACTTGCACATATAAAGAACAACCACAAAAGTAGCGCAATCACATTATAGCAACAACAATATACAAGCACACGTACACACGTAACGGTTTAATGCTAGTATAAAGCGAAATAGATGCGACCAGCAAGTCATATAAGCAAGCACGTGTTAATCAAATAAGTCCGGGTCACTAATACATGAAACAATTTGTAACGGAAATTGAAATAATTAACTTTTTGATGTCTGCACACACACCTGCTACTATCGACCAAATGTTTTAACTGTAAATTCCGCTGTTTATCCTCATAGCCTATTACTCGGTCACATCTCCCAGCGCGTGCCAATGCAGCGAAACCGCTACAAACAACAAAATAGCGTGGCAATTGGCATGCTGGCAATGCATTTATAGAGCGTCATGCAATCGGCCCACAATACGGATATCAAAAGTGGTAAGTAGTAGGTGGCATAAGAGGCATGTCAGTCTAACCAACTATTTACGTATTTACACCGTCGGAAATTTCAGATGGTCCTAGTGGCGCTTCCTTGTTTGGCTAATTCAATTAAAATTTTCAACAAATATGACGCCAACAGAACACCGTTACCGGTGAGTTTGCAAATGCGCTTCAGGATGCTCCAAAAGTATATACGAAAATGCCCTTAGGGAAAAATTTACGTAATTTGTAATAATTGTTTAATATGTAAAGGGTGGACTATGTGACATCACTTTTACGTAGCCTTCTCGCTATGCACTCTATATATGAATTACCAAAAATTTAATAAAAAAACATTTTTTCAATGTGTTTTTGATCAATAATTATGTCTCATAAACTATTAATGAGATCGTAAAAATTTCCTAAAATAATTTTTTTCAACCTTTTTACATTACCAATTTATAATCGACCAAAAAAACAAAAAAAAAATGAATTATTGAATTTAGTATTACCAACAGAGTTAGTAATTTTTTGCACTAAAATATTAGTGCGAATACGAAAAAACACATACATGCACAACATTTAACACATTTTCAACAAAAACTAAATAAAAGGGGAAAATAAAGTCTGACCGTAAATAGCTGCCAGTAAAATAAATGTTAGCTATCCAGAAAAGTTATTTGGTTATATAAATATTTTTATATACATCAAATCTAAATTATTGCGCCAACGTGCACATCGAAGCTCTCTCTCTCTTTGTGTGTGATAAATGCCAGCGAATATAATTATGTTCAACTTTAGTCGAATGTGATTGCTTGTGGCGCCTGCCGCCTTTCAGCTACTACCCAATTTAAACTAAGGCAATAATGGTAGGCCACTGTATGTCGCCCACGGCCGAACGGTGTTTGGTTGTTGTTTGCGGTGGGTTATATTCACATAATATCGGCATTGTGGTGTGGCTTTAATTAATGCCATGACACTAACAGTGGACCCGATGCACACTGACCGCACACACTCGAAGGAGCTGGCCACTGGGCCACTGTGAAATAAGCCATTAAGCCATTTCAGATCGAACAAAAAGGGGAAACGAATTCCTACCAAGTGAATTTTATGGTGAGTATATTACCCTTGGTAAGGAGCAACTTTTACTCTAAGAATTAAAAAAACAGTGCAGAACTTCCCCTAGCTTCAATAATTCGCATAAGAGGTTGCGACTCTTTTCACTCGAATTTATTAAATTTTCAGTCAACCTGTCAGGTCAGTGAGAATGTTTTATTTAGCATAATATGGCTTAGTACCGAACGTGAACTGTCTATGTTTTGTCCTAACATCACACTTGAATGTGACCAGTACTTTTAGTTGATCAATAGATTTAGATGAAATTTTGTGTTTCGCGTGCTGCAGTTTGATGAGTCATGAAAATGACTTTTACCTATACCTTTGCCCAGATACATTAATCTAAAATTATGATTTCCATATTCCTGATTAATATTACTTTCTAAATATTCGAGTACATGACATGTGATAATTCAGTAAAAGTATGTGAAGCGACTGAATACACTTTTTGTCCAGAAAAAGTGTCATATCTTCCCTTAGTCATCTTACAACAAATTTGCGGATTTCCATCTCTCTTTAAAGCAGATATCTCAGACACTAATTGAGATAGCTTAATGAAAATGTGCACGTTAGTGCTTTTGATTCAAGGCAATATTGTGTGAAACTAGTTCAATCGGTCCGCAAATTCATCTAAAGAGAATACCGGTTTCAGAAACTACATTTTCGGGATAATATTAAAAATTCGGTTCTACAAGAATATGGACCTGCCTTACTTATTCTTTTTCTAAATGTTTTCGGCTAATCATATTTGCCTACTGGCCATGGCAGCCGATCATTCCAGAAATTTGGGAATACCACATGTTCATGCGCAAATTCATAATATATTCACTAAATTGAGTATTCTATTACCTGTGACATTTTACAATAGTTAAATGAGATGCATTTGAATTACATCACGGATATGTTAATAATTTGTAATTTGCAAATGTATACATCAGAGCACAATTCTTATTATTGAAACAAAAATGCGGTTATAAATAAAAATACATTGCGAATTGTGTAATGCACATTTATCAGCATTCAAGCGAGCAATTTTCTTTAAATATTTGTTAAACAGACAGTTAACAGTTAACAGTTAACAATATCTACAGCAGTCGATTGTTTGCGAAACGGAGAAAAGACGGTTAAAAAATTAAGCTTAGCAATATCCTAGTGCAACTCCTGATAGCGATGGAGATAAATAGAAGAGATTTCTGAGAGGATAGCTCCTTTACTAACTCAATGAAAATTTGCTCGAACGAACTATGATTTATTAACACACAGTCGCCGTGTCAGTTCAACATCAGTGCAAACCAGGACCACTCATATACTGAGGAACAACATAGAATATGTGAACAACTTCACGGCATTTGGAGTTCCACTACCAAGTCATAAACTTCTCGGAACATTGCTATCTCTGTTCCGCTTTATTGCTAAAGCTTAAGAAAAGTACTGCTCAGTTGTTGGCAGCGCTTTGAAAATCGGATTTAATAATCCTTCCAAGCTCTTTATCAAGATGACACTAAAAGCGAGTTATCACAAGAACTCGGTAGCACTATACAGTAAAGTCTAGAACCCCCTGTATACAGCCAGCAGTACAAAAGCAACAGCAACAGCAACCCCAAATGGGACAGATTCAGCACAGCCTTCACCCCGACAGGCAACATCAAAAGGCTACACACACTGCGGTTCTCACTCTGCATTACTTATGTGAGTACACAGTTGTGTCCAACAATATTTGCGTGCATTTGGGTGAGCTCAAAGCGATTCAAGCGAACAGCAAAATGCCAACACCGCAAATTGAACATGCTTGACATGCTTCACTCACACACACAACGGTGGTTAGGATGGCGTTTGTGTTTGGTCAGTATTGGATTTTTACTTTTGGCCAATGCGTTAAGCCACCAAAATCGACACAATAGTGTGGGTTATGTAAGAATTGTTGGTTGTTATAACACACACATTTATATAGAAAAATAAATATGCATGCATGTACACCACCGCAAATCTACATATATGCCATGTGCGGGATTGTTTCAGTTCGTGCGTTCTTGGCAAATTATTCCGGGCCAGCATTTTACATTCTGGTGCATTTCCACATTTGCAGCAGCATCAGCAAAAATTGGCCGCACCCACGCTTCGCTTGCAATCACCATCACGCCTGAAAGCGTGCGCAATGCCTTCATTCTGTTGAGGGTGTGCGTAATGCCGCATCAGTTGCAGCATAAGTGCTCCAGCGAAATGCATTTGCAAGCACACTATGTAAGTAAGTACGCACTTTTCGAGTTTTCCAACTGTGTGTGTGCAACTAACTCTGCTTATTAAGCGAAAAAAGAGTAAATGGTTTGCTTGCTTTGTTACGGATGCGATTACTGCTGAATGCTTCATAGTGTAGATATGGCTTTGGATATGGAAGTATATACGAACGCGGCGCGATTCAAGGTCGACATACCATCCTTGATTACTGTAGAACACCCCTCTCAGAAATCACACGTATCAATTACGTGCTGGCAGCACGACGAAGAATTCCGAGCACCTAGTATGGCGCCTAGTATGGCGCTAGTTCATACAGACCTTCAAGTAATGTTTAAATTTTTTTTCGTTATCTATTATTTGATCACATGAGGCTAAGTACCAATTTTAAAGTCACATAAATTAAACGATGGTATTCGCTAGAGATTTTGCATAAAGAAACACGAGCCTCTTCGATCCGTTGTTATCCTCGTTAGCATGAATGACTTCAGGGCAATCCTGTCGGATTTACCTACCTATGCTAAAACATTTTTACTGATTTTGAAACGTAACCTTTAAAATAGAGAGTTTCACAATTTATGAGCATTTTATCTGCAAATTCCATTCTACATTTAACAATTGACTGCGAAGTTATTTGTTGAAAATTCCAATTCTTCGTTCGAAACACCAACCGTATTTCCAAAAAGGCGAAAATGTTCTAAAAAGTAATCAAAGTGAAAAGTCGTCAAATTCGCAAGTAAGTTTTGAAAGCTTTTCAGGGCTCTCGTGATCTAAGTACAGTCAGTAATAATCATTCTCTGCAGAGCTTTCTAGGCGTCTGAAGCCAGAGAGAGAGAGAGAGAGGGAGGGTGATACGTACTGACCAGTTTATTTGAAAGGGACTTGGGGAAAGCAACTTCCCGAAAATCTTTGACTACTCGAATTTAATAGCGTGCTTACTTAATAAGGTAAATTTGACAATTGCCGAGCGATACCTACAACTTCAAATCGATAATTACAATCACTGTGGTTAAACTCGTTCTACTTTCAGTGCCCTACTCGTTTGTATGTATGTATTTTTGTACAGAGAATTTATTAGCGTGCCCAAAGATAGATAATGTGACCAGCATGAAATGGCAAATACAAAGTGACATGCATACTCACTCTTTTCAAAAAATCCAAGGTATTAGAACCGGTCAGGCAACAGTGTTGCAAAACGTGAACGCAGTGTCACTGCGAAGCGTTTCGTCGCCCATAGTGATGACGAAACGCACGCTTCTCGAATAATACAATATGCTGAAGCTAAAATGCGATTTTTTGCTCTGCGCTTTGTGCAATCAACCTGTGATAGAATTGCAGCGTTGCGTTCCTACATCAATGCTAAAATAATCAAACCCTGAAACGAAGCAAATAGAAATTGATTGCATTTACGCTGCAGGCAATCCTTTCCTTATTGTGTATTAAACTGTGGTCAAAAATGTACATGTAACGGTTTCAATGTAAAACAGAGCCGTTGCACAAACACCTGACACACTTATAACGGCAGACATTTCCAAAGAGCATTCACTTTCATGGAAAGCCTAATACATATACACTTATATAGTATAGATATTGCATGCAGATAACTGTGTAAAACGCTAATTTTGTTATTGCGCACGAATTACAATAATAACAACCAGTGATACTGAAGGCGTGACAGTTTTGGGCCGTGCTTACCCTTTGCGTTGTGCGGAGCAGCCGCTGACTTTGAGGGAATCTCGTTGCAACTCAGACTTTCCGTATCTGCAGCCGTCTACAAACAAACTCTTCGTATGTTTTTCATTGCCCAGAGTTGAAACGAACATGCATACATAAGTATGTTTGTGTGTGTTCACATGTTGTTGCCTCACCTGCGGCATTTTTACATTTATACCCGTAAGCGTCGACAATGCGATCGTAACAGTAAAAATCGAGTCCGGCAATGCCAGTTCATGCAACATCAACTTCTGCCAAAACAACTGGCACACAATATTAAACGACTCTGGCAACCGGACGACGCCAACGACAATGATGACGCTGGTGGAGCCAAAAAGTGTTGTTGATTGAAAAGCGCTGTACATCGGTGATATTTGTTATACACACATATTCACACCGCAAAACTTGTTTTCACTTTAAGTTTGATTTTATTTTTTGCATTTGTTGTCTACTCTTTTTCGCCTTTCCATTAATTTGTTGGTGTCACAAAAATCGCCACCACTGTAAGGGACCAACGAAGCAAGTACGTTGTTCGACGATATCACAAATTTACACTTATGCATTGAGGCGAAAGTGCTTGGTATAAATTACACCAACAACAAATTGAGAAGAGTGGCGTATAAATGCCGGTGTGATTTTGAGGAAATTAATCGTCCCTAGCCTCAAACCTGGCTATCTTTATTAAGGGGAAGGGCGAACGACGCTGTTTGGATTTCCAGGGATAGTGATATGCTATAGCTAGCCATTGAGATACCCAGCAGACCAATTTCTATATTTTAAAAGTTCCCAATGTCTGGTCTGTTCCTAAGATACGCGATAACTAATTCCTAATCGGGAAACTATCCGGTTAACCTAATACCAACCATTAGGTTGCCTTGGTAATAATAAATTAACCTGCTGTTATAAACTTGAAAGCTGAAAATCCTATTGAATAGAGGTCTATGGGTAGCTAAGCTGTCCAAAAGTATAGCTATGAAGACATCATTCCACCCTCCTTTGCGGTAATGGATTTCATCTATGTAGAGATAGTTTCGATTTCACTCTAGAGACTTGCGATCCATGGTATATGGACAGATAATCTGTTCATAATACCCAAACCTTCCATATTCTCATTTCAAAAGTCGTCTGTATAAAATGTTATGGACCTGATTTTTTTTTTTGTTATTTGAGAGCTTCCGATTGTACGAAAACGCGACTCTACAAAACACTTCGATTTAAGGCCCCAAATGTGATCGAAAAGCGAATAATAAGTAAATTTCTAAAAGCTCCGTTAACTTCATGGTTCCGGTTCTAACTTTTGTCAATACGCACATCTTCGGCTTTCTTTTAATATTCGAATACTCTATTCTTCTTGAATGTTACCAAACTGTCATTTTTCATATCCACAAATTTTTGTAAAAGGAAAAAGACTGAAAGAGTTCGGAGAGCTGCTGCTTTAAAAAGTAAGTACAGGTTCTCGCAAATTCCATTATCTACCATAATCTATGAATAATTTAGTGGATCACAAAACGATGTAAATACCATTCACATAATCTACATTTTAAATCTCAGATATGGGTACTTTATGCAGACTGTAATGAAAATGATGTAAACCTTTATGCAAACTGTCGGAATTGCTAGCTTCAATCACACACAACCACACAACCACTAACCAAATGTGCTTTGCCAAATCAGTGTCGACTGTTAATTGCCTGTAAGATAGGCTAGGCTGTACTGTGAGCAAAGAGCTGAGCTGCAAATTACCAAAATTAACTTTTCGTAACTCTTGTTTACCAACTCACCTATTAACAAAGTAATGTATGTTGGTGCTTAATCGTTTTCCGAAGCAGCAGCTACGAATTCAAACGGAGTTTGCAGATGATAAATAACGACTAATAGTTCAAGCAAATAAGCAGAAGTTAGCAGGAAAATACAAACAACAAGGCATAGGTATTTAGCAATGGAAGTGGAATATTTTGGCTCGTACGGGTACCTTACGGAAGATCGTAAAAGAAGAAAGTATTGCGTTGTGCCTTCACCAGAAAATTTTTGAAATGCACAAGCTGCAATCTGTGCTGTGCTTGTACCTATGTGCAACTAAAAGGAGTTGTTGCAACAACAAGTCGGCAGTGATTTCAATCAATAGCATTCAATCGCAGCGGAATGAAGAAAATTTTCATTGGGTTGAATCGGCAATACTCGGAAATCATTTTAAGAAAACCAATATTAATAGCACAGCATTTTCAAATTTATCCTGAAGCAATTTGTTTGAAGGCGAGAGGAATAAAATTGCAATAAAAGAGATCCGGCTTAAAACTCACATTCATAAAAGAGGTTTTAAACAAGCTAAATATTTTTAGAAATATAAGCTTGGAAAACTATTTCCAAATCAAACGGATGGGTAAAGATCCCAACATTCAGTATGGCTATGGGATTATTGGAACATATTCAGCTTATTGTTAGAATCAAACGATACTGTCATTAGTAAAATAAATTCACATAAATTATTTAACTAAACTACAACTAAAATATTGATCTATAAATACTTAGGTAATTTTATTAAGACATCTGTTAATGTTGTCTGTTGTCAACAACATCTGTTGTTTGGAAGTACAAGATTCCTGTCTGCGTTAATGAAATTTGATAAAAGAGGGTCAAGTAGTTTGTGAGATATCAAATTTTAACTAAAATTGGCTGCACGCTTTACTCAACTTTGATAACAATTGCTCTATTATTATTAGATATTCTTTTTGATTTGAATGGAGAGCCCTCGATATTTGAAACCGCCTCCAAACTGCTCAAAGATTTTATACGATTAATTGTACTTTATACGATTATAACAAAATATGTCTGATTTTGACTGGAAATTGACCAGTATCCTAATGGCTGATATAGCGCACCCCTAACAGCGGCCGCCACATATAAATATTAAAAAAAAAAAAGTTCAAGCGCCACACAACTTCTATTGGATAGACCTGCCGTATGCGCAACATAATTCAACTCAGTTACTGCAAGCAATATTTATACATAATTATTTACACTACATCAATATAATAGGATTACATTACGCTTATTTCAACCATTCATGTCTACGTGTTATTGTTGTATTTCAGGCAAATGCTGCTAACTATTAAATGCTCTGCGCGTCCGGACAATGGCGACGATTAACAAAAACCATTTTGCGTGCATAGAAATATTAACTTCCGAGCGAAGTTTCTGCAGCACGTGTTCATAATTAACTGACTAGCTGATTGACGGTATATAATGGATACAGTGGTTATAGTATAAATATAGAAAGCTCTGTTAGATTTCAATTTCGTTGAGCGAAATTTGAGCAACTTAAGTTCCTTACACACCTTCTGTTCGGTCAGTGACCTCGGAATTTTCGATAGAAAAATTATTTAAATTTAATTGCAGAATTGTTTTCATGCTTATAAAAGCTTGTTGCCCACGTTGCATATGCGTTGAAGCCTGCAAACTCACGCCTGCCAGAATCACGCGCACATTTTGGTAAACATGCATTTGCATATATTTAAATATATATATCTATATATATATATATAGGCGTATGTGTACATAAATAAATGGTTGCTTATATATGGAAAGTTTGACTTGCTGTTGAGCACGTATCACAACGATACTCGCACATTTAGTTCTCTGCTGTAGACTGTTCGCAGCAGCAGCAGCAACAGATACCAACTAAGCGAGGTGTAGTCAAATAGCCGATTGCAGTTAATTAGTGGAGCATTCGTGGTAAGCGCAGTGTGGCGCATGCCAATATTTGTTTGCTTTTATTTTTCAAGAATTTTTTTCTGCAGAAAATTAAATACGAAATGACAATGCTGAGTGCCAGTGAGCGTAGTGTTCAGGTGAGAGCAGCAATGGGTGAAAAGCTTTCGGCAGAGTGGTGAGTTTGTTGTCGCTTTAGAGTGCAGAATAAAACGCTCGGCAAGTGCTCGTATCATATATTCATCTCTGATATGCGCGGTGCGTGCCAAGTATAAGAGATTTCTTCAAGGAATGTTAACAGCGCCTTCCGCAAAGTTTCGTGGGCTATCTTAACACCGACAGCACAAAAGCAATTTTTAATAAAAGCAGTATTGCAGATTTGTCTGTTAAAGTGTATCTTCACAAAAAAACTGTAATTTTGTGAAATTCGAAACAAACATTTATTGAGACAGGGAGTATAGCTTTGTAGAAGTATTCGTTTATAACATTATAGTTGCCAATAAAGTTAGAATTATATGTTATTGCAGAGCGGAGCAGCTTTTATTTTTAAAAACTACCTGAAACGGTATTGTAACTTGTCCTATAAAAAATGTTTGGTATGGTGGTATATTTCTCTTAATTAAATTCTGAAATTTCGCAAGCTAAACTTGCTTAGCTATTACATCTATCTACTTGAAATCATTACAGTTATAGCATGTTAATATTATTATGTTGCTATTTAGAGGCAGCGCTACTTTACTGAAGACGTGTAATTACCTAATCGCTTAAGTTTAAGTAAAATTTACTTGGCACTACCTGCCAACCTCAAAATGTTGCCGCTTGATGCTCCCTTTATTAGAAAGGTCAAACTCTCTTTAAGTCTTAGTAATTTAATGCCCTAATGTGTGATACTTTTAGGTAGGAGAATTAAAATGTCGTTAAAATCGATTAATTCCGCTAAAGTAGTTATTCCAATATATATATACTTTAAATTATACAGTTATGTGTTTATATATATGTAAGCATGCTATTGGTTGCTATTACACTTGCACCATAGTCGCCCACATAATCACTATAGGCAAAAAATATTTAATGATATCGGTTCAGCATATTGATATGTCATTTGACAAAATCACGCATGAACAGACATATATACACACACTATACACACATACATGCAAACATGCATGAGAATACGGTGTAAGTCCACGTTTGTCTGTGTCACATTTCCATTGACGGCGAATTCATTAACTGCCGTAATTACAAAACCAATATCGTGAGTACTATAGCAAGAATAACGAAAGCCAAATAAAAAGAAACTTCAGCAAACTTCAGCAAATAACAATGGTGAAAGCAAATGGTTAGTAAATGGTGCTAATGACCACAAATGTTAACCAATAGAATATTGATTGGGGAAGCGATTATGTTTCAGTTAAGTAGTTATGCCACACACTCCCAAGCGCCGTTGTTTTTACAAGCGATCTATATTAATCAGGCGATGCAGTTGCATGGTGGGAAAAACTCAAACACTCACACACACACACACACACACACACAAACGCACGGTGTTCGAAGGCCGTGGCTGGTCATTAAGCAATCCGCGTATAAAAATGTTTATAATGAAATATTAATATGTGTCAATAAGCTGTTATATAATGGAACTGCCTATCCAGCACTAGTATGCCGTGATTGACTATTAAATCGGTGCCAGTATATGCGTCGGCTAATCAGACATGACAAACTCATATCGGTTAATTAAACAAAAAGCCAATGAAACGACAAGTCAACATTTACAATTACACGATTATTAATAACAATAATAATAACATATTCATACATTATTCACATACGCACACAAATACATACAGAGGCACGTCGCATTGATGCCACGAGCTGCAGTAATTAATAATACAGACAAATGAAATGACAAAAGCATATAAATATTCTGCTCAAATTGTGCGCAGCACGTTTTTCGTGCACGACTGCAGTTGCGCATTTTTGCCGCAGATCCCGTGCGTGCTGCTTTTAATGGCCCTGCTTGGCCCTGCTTGGCGTCTTGGCAAGCCTTGGCGCTGACGACCTGCAGTGGCACACCTTGGTAATGCGAACCACTTCATTTAACTGGATTTAGTTTGTTTTGCTCGAACTTTGCGCGCAGTGCCACGCCTGCCAGCGCCGCCGGATGTTGCACTGTGTCTGCGCTGCGTTCTCCGTCTAGACAAGAAATTGCTGCTTCGCGACTGCACCTTTTCATGGCTCTCATGACTTTCATGGCTTCGCTTAGCAGTTCTAGCGTTTTTAGTGTGGTCAGGTATAGTGTTGGTACGCGCAGCAGTCGCCTAATTACATTCGTGTATTTGTAAGTACAAGTATGTAAATCTGTAAGGAGGCTATCCGACCAACAATAAATGTACTCCGTCATTTCCGTTGCTAATTTAATGTTTTCCTAGAACCGTTGCAGTTGAAAAATGTGCTGGAGTACAATGTAGAATTTATCATTTCCAAAATAGACAAAAAAGAGGGAGAGAGAAAATTTTTTGGCAAACCCAGGTGCTTCAGATTATTAACTAATGTTTACATATGTATATAATATCGAGCTTCTTCCCAATATAGCCTGGTAAATGTGTGTTTAAAGAGGACGCGATCCATGAGATTTAAAGTTATACTTGGTCTTCGAAAGGCAAATGTTATAAAGTTCAAAGCTGTCGGAGAATTGGGATCGAATTTAACATCGCCTAGACTCAGGTCTGTAATAATACCAGTAAAATCGAGTTTCGATTAATAAAAATGTGGTTTTCTCTAAAACGATACGGAACTTTTCAGTTCATTCGTTAGCTTTACCAGATGCTTGCTCGGGCTTCTTCTCCCATTTCTTTTGGAGCACCTTTATATTATCCGACGAATGAAGGTACAAGCTCTAAGCCGAATCCAAATTAATGTTTAAGAGAAGATGTTGATGTCGATTAAGAAATATGTTCGTAGGTTTACCATGACCCTTCGAGGTGCAGCCGTCATTAGAAAACATATTCGTATATTGATCTTAACAGAGTTCGGACTTAGATCCTTTGTAGTGATAGTTCGTAGTTATAGCACGATTTTTTCTGATTTTTCGAACCGAGTTTGGCTGAAATGGAGTCTGGAATAAGGCAATTTAAGAATATATCCACACTTTCCCTACGTCTCTTCAGCTTTAGTTAAACTAAGGTTGAGATAACTTGGATGTCATACCTTCGGGATAACGGGCGAATAGTCTGTAATCAAAATTAGTCGCCTCAACATATTTATTTCTTCAATACATGAGAGTTTCTTGATCCTCTGCTCTACCTAGGAGTTTTTTTCATCACGGGTATTTCAACTGTCCAGGCGAGAGCTCGTGATCACCATCTTTGGAATTAGACCCAAAACTAAGCTTAACCTAACTTAGCAGATTTACAAGGTTGCGAACCAAATGAAATTTTCTTAAAGTTGAAAAAAAAAATTAATTTATTAATTTATTTCTTACTTAATTTTTTCAAAGGCTCTGCACTTGCGAGAGGTGTGTGTATCGCAAATATATCGATTTCTTTTTCTTTATATTTACCTATTGGAGAAATCCTTCACCAAATAAATGTGTTTATGGCAATTTTACATGAAAAAAGCATTTTATTCAAGGAAAAAAAAAAGCCTCAAAATATCGAAAAATTCTTTCTCGGATTCGGATATGAAACTGATAAAAAAAAAACGTTACACCGTTCGTTTCTAAGCTACAACCACAGCTTAATTCAACAAATGCCAGCACATTGAGCACCGTTATACATACGCGCACTCGGATTTGTAATTATTTCAGCTATTAAATCGTCCAGCATAAACGCTGTCATTCAAAGTACATAAACCTAACGAAATTCCAATTTCAACAGCAATTCCCAATAGCAAACAACGGTACATAATTTAATGTGTCACATCGCACGATATGCGCCGAAATTTCCACATTCAAGCGAACATTATTACTGCGCACACAATGTTTGAGTGGAACTTTTAATCAATTTCGCAAAGCAAACAAACGCTGCTGCTGCTGCTTCTGGTTCTGCTGCCACGCTGCAACTTTAGCTATTCCACTGCGGATAATTTCGGTATTTTCCCACAACTCGCCAATTCACAGCGTAACCCAAGGCGAGCGCATGCATGCGGAGGCATGTAAGTGTTAGATACTCTAGTACTTAGTGTTAGACTGTAATATGCGTGGCAATTTTTGTGTGAACACATGTTTACACAGGCATGCACATCAAATCAAAAGAGTCCAAGGCAAACAACTAAAGACAGTTAAAGTTGGGCGCAGGCATTACAAGCGCCGATCGGAGGTATGAAGCGGCAAAGGGGTGGGGTCACGGCTTGTGAATTGTCGAAATTCCATAACAATAGATGTTGCACAAATGCGAAAACTACAAGACACATGAAAGTTGGATGTGGAGTGCACACACACATGTGCGCTTATTAATGCGCTCCAAAGGAGAGCACAAGTGAATTTGTAAACAACAAATGTTCGCTTACGTCCCTTACGTAGGGCAGAAATAGCAGCAAGAGTGGCTAGTATGGTGTAAGGAAGCTTGCTTGGTTGAGCAGCCTGTACCTTTATGACGCTAGACCACACAATAAATGTGCTGCAATTTCCACCTGCGGGCATTTTCAGATAAAAGCCATTTACCACAAACCAGTATATGAGCGATGATGTGTGCGGGGGTACGGCTTATAACGGCATCTTCTTAGCAACACCACTATTTCGCTACGCAACTTACATACACATGCATGCACATACACTTAATTTCAATTTCATTCAGTACTAGTATGCGCCACACCGCTTAGCCGTACTCCAATATTATGCCGTCGCAGTCATGCAAATCGGCCAAACAGGTAACCCAGTGTATGGCTGGCGGGCACGCATCGACCGCAAAGTGGGTGTCCAAACTTAGAGTGCACTGTACAACATGCCCAAGAATAAGAAGAAGAATTTCCAAGCGCTTATTGTTTTTGTTGTGTTGACTGAAACAGGAAACTCGTCTTGTGCCGCTTTCAGCGCGCTTTGACAAAATGTGCATGTCGGAAATTTATATTGTAAAAGTTTAAGCATTCACTTCCGGCACGGACGTCGACGCGGTCGCGGACTCGGCACCGCATTGTTTGCCGCCATCCAAATGGAGCCATGGAGCCATTGAGCCAAGAAAATGCGCACTAGCACTCTCGCGGTGGTGAACCGCTAAATCGGCAAGCTGACAGCGATTGTTCGCCATCAACTCGAGTGCGTCTCGGGCGCTGCTGCCAGTTGGTTGCTTGATCAATTGCTTTTTTAGTCGTTGCACAAGTTTTATTATCATATGTATTATTGTATGTGTTTTTATTAAGCAACCGAAGCAGCTGAGGAAAATATCAACAGAGATGCCAGCCGGTGTAAATATGGGGTAATTTTTAGTTCTTAGAAATCGTCCTCTTGAGGAAGTTATTTAAAGAACTGAAAGAGATAAAACAAATCAGAAAGAGAAAGAGAAAGATAAAGGGAAAGAGAAAGAGAAAGGGAAAGGGAAGGAGAGAGAGAGAGAATAATAGATAACAAAAGCGATAGAGGAAGAGACCTAATAGAGACACCACCTAATTTTTGAATGGTTATAAATTAATACTACCGTAAAGGGGCCTACATGTTTGCTTGACACAAATATTTAATAGACAAGTAAGGAGGGCTGAGGTCGGGTGTAGCCGAACATTTTAAACTCTCGCAATATCCAAGGAGCAAAGGAGGGAAAATACTTTCCGGTGCTGGCAAAATTTGTATTAAAAATATTGCATAAGAACTCAAGATTTATTACTCGCTGAATCCGTAAAGGGATTATAAGCATATATGGTGTCTCGTGAACTTATATTACAGGTCATAAACTCACGTACTTTCTTAACTCTATCTTGCTTCGTGTCCGGCATATTTATACTAAAATTTACCAAATTAACTAAAATGAAATATAAGCGATATAAACTCAACCAAAGTGGCTTAATTAAATTTATTGGGTATTGGGTATTATTGGGGAAAAAGAAAATCACAGACACGGAAATTATTATATTAGAAATAAGAGGCTTAGACTACGGTGTATATCGATTTCACTCATATTTAGCGCTAAACCACATTATGCTTAAGAAAATATATCAATTTAATTTCACTTAATTATCATACATATCGACCAAAGTAGACGGTTTAAAATCAGCTGGAATGTCGGGAGTCATTACATTGAATATATTGTACTTGGGCTAGAGGAGGTCTTGGCTGATTGAATTAACTTTTGTCATTAGTCAAGTACACTAGAGAACGTGTTTTCAAGTAATTTTATGAAGATAACTATTCGGCATACAGTCTGCTACAATATCGGAAATCGTTACATATAGTATATGGGAGCAAGGGTAATTCGTTCACGGATTTCACACATTTTCGACATCAAACTATGTATATCCAATATTATTCGTTCATTTTTTATTAGAAACGAAGTTATTAACGGCGAGGTCGGCCTGCCCCTGATAATTCATACCGAAGATGAAATTTACTCGGCAATTCAATGCATAGATCCTGCAAGTTTCATCATCACCTCTTAGTTTGGTCTTTACAGTTTCCTTAAATGGACAACGATTTTGTTCGATAAATTATCATGGTATCAAAATCAAATTCATATCTATGTTATAGAAGCGGTCAATCGGAAGTCTGATAGTGACTGTTTCTCTATATTTTTTGATTTACAAAGGGCTTGAAGAACTGAGATTATCTTTTGCGAAGCTGAACTATTATGATTTAAAACACTCAGAATATGAAATAACCACCAATAACCATAATAATCTTAACAAGGTTTGAAAACCAGAGAGGTCTTGGCTATATTTTCGCTGGTATCCTTGAGAGACCGACTAATTTATTGGAAATCCTCTTTCGAAAACATTGTCGTTTCACACAATTAAATTTCTTTATATAAGTACTTAGAACTTAGTATTTCTAAATATAATGCAATAAGCATATATCTGGCAACTCTAAGGCAGCTCAGCAAGCAACCATACGCTTATACTTGCAGTCACTTCTTAATACGGTACACAACGTCGCGAGATTGCCCGCAGCTGCATTGTTCTGAAACAGACATTGTTGCGGTTGTTGTTGCATTTATAATTTGCAAGCGTTTGATGCCTGCACACCATCCCACCAACTTACTAAACAAGGCACAGCTGGTGCCAAGTAGTAAATATATATGCAAGTGTGAGGAGACTGACTTTATCCACATCAGCGCCATTCTTTTGCCTCAACTAGAACTTACTTTACGCGTTGCCTTTCAACAAATTAACAGCCGCTGTATGCCAAGTATTTCTATTTAGCTGATACGTGCAATTCCATCTGATGCAACAGCTTCACCAATGTGGCAAGATCTTCTACAAAGCTTGGCAGCTAATCATTATAGTATGCACGGTCTGTGAGAGCCTACAACTCGGCGCATCCATGTACTTGCGGAGCAGTTTTACTTGCACACACACACGCATACACACATGTAGATATATATGGTGCGTGTGTGGATGCTCGTTGTGCGGCTTCTAACAGCGCTTGCTTGGTGTGGCTGCCGTGGCAAACGGAACTTTTCACTAAAATACCAAAGGAACGAAGATTAAATGCGCGCACGCAGGCACTCACCCCTCCTGCCACATGCGCACACAGGCACTTATAATATATATTTATATTGAAGCCACATGCGCATTTTATGGAGCGAAATTATTTATGTATCGCCTGTATTTCCTAGTTTTGATATAGAAAACCGCTTAGAGCTCATATGTTTCGAAAATGTTTTATGAGTGGTTTCGGCTGTGGCTACGCTGGTTTTATGGAACATGCAACCAATATGGATGTTGACTTTGACGCAATTGCTGATTTTGATTTATTGCCAGTGAACTGTACGCCCTTGGCTTTGTCGGAATGTATAAAGCATTTAATGCCATCGCACGCATTTAATGAACTTTCACATAAATATGTGAATAATAATTGTGTAAGCGTGTGTGTGTGGATGCTTATGCGTAATCACAATTTATGCTTTTGATATTTATTATGAATTGTTGTCAATATAAGTGCGCTACAACTATTTAAATATTAGTGTTAATCATAAATGATGAATTATGTTGTTTACATCCGATCATTAAAATAAATGGCCAATCAACAAAGCAAGTGTAAAAGTGGCATTCAAATGGAGATATTCATAAACGCATAACTAAACACTCATATTGAAAGCTGACAAGAGTCTCACATGCGTTCGAATATCAGCATTTGGATGTAAAAGCCACTAAACTTATGAATAGTCATTTAGAAGCTTTGCGCTTAGTACTCAGCATTAAGCAATATAGATTAATAAATATTATAATTCTACTCAATTGCGAAATGTAATAAATATCAGAAAAATAGAGGATGAATAAATATTTTCATTAAAATTCGGAAAATTAACTGCGTGCATTAAAGAGAAGTGCTTTGGAAATATTATATTATAATGCTTGGTTAATAAAATAGAGATAATGCTGGCTTGTTCAGGAAGGTCAAACTAGGGGTTCCACGAGGTCAAGCTAGCGGCGGTCAAGAGAAGCGAAGTCGTACAACGACCACGAACACTTCGCACAATATGTGGAAACTTTAATATGTGTGGACTCTAATCTAAAACTAGTTTTCAAGCCCCTAGATACCGAAAATGAGGATCGCAGTGCCTTTAGCTGATTTTATACCGAAAATACTAGTCAAATTACAGTATATCTTAATATCGTTTCCGTAATAATTCCGATAATGCGGCCTGTTTTTGTGGGAAATACGATTGGCAAATATCGATGAAGTAATTCTCCTAGCCTTCGTATACCTAATATAATGGTTTTCCAACTTCCCGATGACTTTTGCCATACATATTGGTCAATATGTAGGATATCTTAGTAAAATTAAATGAAGTGAAAATTGTTAAAATCGGTCCATGAATTACACTAGCACTCTTATACTATGTATAATAATTTTCAATATTCTAATCGACTTTATTCCGAATATATCGTGAGCGTGAGCCTCAATCCACCGATTTTCGACCTTCCGGTTGACTTTGTGCGGGACATAATGTTCAATAATGAGATATTTTAATCGCATTAAGTGAATGGTTTGATTTCATAAATTGATGATATGCGAACGATGCAAAATCTCGGTCAGAAAATTGTTTTTAAAGCTGGGAATTATAACAGAATTAATTATAAATTAAACCAGGATTCATATTTGGTAGAACACTTCAGTAGAAGCAAGTATAACTGCAACTAATTACTACTCTCCTATAAGCATGTGAGAATTTTGCAAATTTCTGGTATGTAGTATTCGCGTCAATTTAGTGGCCTCACAAAAACATTACAAACCAATTTTTAAACAAATTTATTACTACTATATGCCACTCCACATTTATAAAATTCACTTCGCTTTATTTCACGGCATTCAACCGCTATTTCAGCTTAATAAATATGGCACAAACACAGTTTAAAGTTTCACGAGTTGTATAAATTTACTCTAATATACTCAGCTTTTTGACTCGACTGCCCCCCATTTAATCCGTTTGTTAAAATAATTTTGTTGACAGTCCACTTACCTGGCATTTGGCAGTGGCCAAAAGCTCTTACAATTTCCCAACCAATTATTCTATCAAGTATTGGCCGTATATATCCGCTCAGTCAGTTGTGAACTCGCTCAACGAATTACACCGAAATTTCATTAGTTTATGACATAAAAGCATTTTTCATATTCGTTGATATAGTTGACATAGCTGAGTTGAAATTCATGCCCGTCAACTTCCAAACTTCTATGGAATTTATATGTTCATGTGCTTTCAAAATATATACAATGCATTAACGGTTAACAGGGTGTATCAGGGTTGCCAAATATAAATGAAATGGAGTTGAAATGCTGACTGAAATGTTCCTGAAACACGAACAGAAAATTTTTAAGAAAATATATTTTTCAACTTTTTTTTTCTATTCTTCAAATATGTGACACTTCTATTCCAATTTATTGCCAATTTACTTGGCGTAATAGAGAGCAATTTCCAAGTTAGGCATTTCATTGCCACATTTCTATATCTTTGACCTTAACAATTTGCATACATGCCTATAAAGCATGTTTTTTAGATATATAGAATTTCACAGAGATATAGCTGTCAAAATTTCCGCATGAGTTTAACATAATAAGTCACTACGCTATACTCTAAAATACCAGTCGCTTATTGATTGCCACTTTCTGGTCAAATCATTTTCAGGGATACCGGCAAATGATACAGGACTTTCCAAATCTCCACGTCAATATCAATCACTAAACAATAAAGCGTGAAAATGTTAATAATTCAAAGATAGTTTTGACAAGTTGGAATCTTCATTATGCGATCTGTTCGCTGCATATAGCCGCAATGCTGGTAGAAGTGATTTAAAATTGGATAACCTCTTCTTTTTTTTTCTGTATTTTATTTCAAATAAAAATTCTATCCATCCGAGAAAACACCCTTTTCATTTATGTTCATGTGACTGAGCATACTTATAATTGATATTCATACGCGTTATTGCTCCATTGATGTGGATGGAGCATTAAAAAAAATATGTACGCTTTGATACTTGTTATTAAGGACGTTAGGGTGGTCATTGAAAAGCTGAATGAACGACTCTTTGTGCGTCTCACTACCTCAGTCGGTATGAATGACATTACATGCATATTTTCAACCAGATTGGTATCAGAATTCAGATTGGGAAGACTGAAAGAAAGAAACAGATTAGCATCTCATAACCAAATTCGGGAAAACTTGTTTCAAAAGTAATATAATTTTAGTTCGTTTTGAAGAAGGTAGATTTGTTTTGCACAAACAACAAAATTCAAATTACTTTTTGGTCCTTATTGTGTAATCTGCGCTTTGACGCTGGTGCTGCACGCCTCAGAAATATTATTTCAGTATTTAAGCTCCACCATCATTTTGGTTCATGTGCATGCTGACGCATGTCGGCTAGAAAAATGTATACGAGTACTCGGGTAAATAGCGGTGTTGTAAAATCAGACTGCATAATTTTATTTTTTCTCATTTTCTTTCCAAACGATATCAGTTTTTATTCAGGTTTTTCTTTTTTATTTCACTCAGCCTGGTACTATTTCATTCGCATAGAGTTCGTGTTCACCCGGACGTGCATACAGTTGTTCGCTGTTCGATTGGGTCAGTTCAGTTAAGTTCCGATTCATTTTTGCAATGCAATTTTAATTACACGCTTCATGTTGCCAACTGCGCTAACGAGCAAATCAATTCGAGGCGTTATGTTGTTATATTTGTTGTATTTGTTGTGCTCGCCGACTCGCATTCGAGTTTTTCTTTTCACATTGAGTTGAATTGTAAAAACTACAGCAACATTTTTGCATTCCGAACTCTTACTTCTTCCGAAAGATATACGTGTGTATGTATGTCTGCGTAAGCACATTTATTTACCATTCTGAACAAATAAAATTAAATTTGAGGCATACAAATATTATTAGAAATGTCGTTGCGCTTGAGAACATGCAAATAACTATGGAAAAGAATAAATTTGGGTTTATTGTGTTCATATTTCTATATACCATTACTTCACGGGATATGTTTATGCATATATGTACACATATTCATTTAAGAAAAATTTTTGAAAGTTATTTAAAGCGAGGAAGAGATTAAAAAGGGCGAAGCCAAAATTACATTCAATAATTCTCAAAAATTAATTAAGTCCTCCATTATGGATGAAATCCTTCGTTACTCTCCTTGATTAGTTAATGAATTATTCGTTCCAGCGAGCAAGTTCACACAGCAATAAAGCAGTTCCAGGACCAGATCTCAATTTTGCACCTGAGTTTCTATGAGGCACGATTTTGAGCCCTACGGTTTTATAACCTATATTAAAGTAACCGTAAAGTAACAGTACCAGCTCAGTTCAAATCGATATGGAACCGATGCGAATGGGTCTGAGGGCGAATGAAGTTACAACAAATATTTCTTCAATGTATCGACTCTCCTGCTACTGTTATTGGCGGGCATGGCAAGCATGACTTCACAATTGTAGACAGTTTCATCTACCCTAAATATTAACCTTGAAGGAAAGGAAGCATGAATGTCAAAAAAATGCTCTTTTAGGAGGATTGAAATAGGATTTTTCAAGAAGAAGAAATCGTATCTATATCATTCTTTGTGGACCCTTAAGAATCCGCACATAGTTTGTTGCATACAATTGCTTTATTGTAAAAATATTTCCGCCATCTGGTTAGCTTATGCCAATTGTTGCGGCTGCGGTTGTCACTTTTCACTTTTGCGGTTTGAAGAACGGTGGATGAGTTCCAAGCGCAGACAGCAATTTAATTATTCATTTTGCTTAACGCGATAGATATGAATATAGATACTTATGTATGTATGCAAGGCCATATGTGTCGCTATGTGCATTGTTAACCCTTTGTGGTCGGCGCCTTTGTCACGCGCTGCTTGCTGCACGCGTTCAATACCACAACATCTTACTTCACCGCAACAAAGTGAATTAGTTTTCACTTTTTCCCCAAACACCCGCACATATCATGGGCATAAAATGCACGGTATGCCATTTTTGTTGTAAATTGCAAATTTGCACTTTTTATTTCACATATTTGCCTACTGCATATGTATGCCTGTACCGATGTTTACGTTTATTTCAATATTTTGCCTTTTTTGCCTCAATACAAATTGCATTTTTTGCACAGATTTACTGTCACATTGGTGACTGCCATGTGGGCGCTCATTAATATGGAGTGCATTAATTACGACAGCACGTCAATGCAACAGACTCGCACTTACACACACACACACACACACACACACACACACACACTGACTTGTGCACTTACAGCATGTATATATTTATGTGTTGTAGTTGTTGTAGCAGCTGTTGTACACCACTAACCGCGTTTCCGCCAATCTGACTACACTTCACTCTTTGTCGCATTCCCCTCCGCCCGCCACAGAATTGCCGGCAGTTATTCATATGACTATCAATGAGCTTTAATTGAACACATCAACCAATGCAAAAAATAGCTTGTTTGTTCATTAAATTACTTCGCGATTTTCGCATTACAATTTCAACAATACAAAGCCGAAATTGTTTATCAACCATGCCAGGGTTATTTCCCAGCACGTATACGCCGTGCCATCCTCGAGTACTTATACATAAGAAGCATTACACCGCTTATGACAACATACCACAAAATTGCTACTATTTTTTTTTTCATAAACAGTTTTCGTGTTGCCTGACAAGTTGTATAACAATAACTTGCTGCACTTGATACTCTGTTAAGCACACACACACATTTGTGTAAGTAGGCCGACATGCACCACATGCATAATGCAGCACAACATGCTTGTCAACGTTGCCCATGGCAATTAGGTGTTGCAGCAACAGAAATCAAGTTGGCTTAACAGAAAAAAAGAGAGTATTTTCATTATTGTGCAGCAAGCGCGTTGAAATGTGGCAAATTATCATTGTACGTATGGAATTTTTATTTCGAAAATGAAAAAGGGAAAGTCTCTTCAAGCACATGGCTATGAATGGCAGCAAATTATTTTTGATTATTTTTATTGCAAATATTTTGAGGAAGTCAATAAAGCGTGGATATTCTGCAGGATTAGAAGAGATTAATTCAAGAATGAATCAGTCGAATTAGGTTCAACATGCTTTTGGTTCATTTTACACCACATATATACTGAAAAGCATGCGAGATATCCGATGACTTTAGAGTAAATTTCACGAGTAAAACCAGTAAAATCACTCTTTTAGATTGATAAATGTATCTATGTGGTATCATTCCAAATCATGATGTGTGTGACACCAGATTTAGGTCGCTTCGCCATTAAAATATTAGAATACTTTAAAGATATTCATTAAAAAAGCATTAAAATCTTAAACCGAAAACCTTTTATGTTTGGCAATGGTAAACACCAGAAGACAAAATCATATGTCGCCTTACCTTATGAAAGCTGTAGTGCGGTCCTTCAGCCCGGATAATACTCAAGACCACAAATACAAGATTACGAATGGTTCACAGTTAACTTTTCCGAATATTTTTGAGGCCCAACCCATGACTAAAATTAACACTATCGCTTTAATTTCAACCCTCGGCCAACTGCGCTTGACCCAACACTTAAACGCACGCTCAACACTGCAATTACATGATGGCAAACCTGATTCCACCTCTGCAATTGCTCCTAAAACACTCATGCACTAAATTGCACAGTCTGAAAGCCGGCCAAAACAGGCTTCTTGCAATCTCGAGCTTTGACTTTCCAAACAAGAAATTGCACCTGTAAGCACAGATGTACGCCCGCTCAATAGAATGAACAACATGCTAATGCCGTTATGTTTCAATAAATTACGATTGCACCAACCACCCGCGCTGCAATTCAGCTAACAACTGTACACCACTACCCAAATTGGATATATGAAATGTTGCTTGCATCGTTTGTGACTATGTGGGCGCAGTGGCAAGGCAAAGTACAAGCACATTATGCATTGCAACATCTTTTAACGGTAGCGAGTAATTGCGGATCGTTGGCTGCTTAGCTGGCTCACATGCCGAATAGTGGCGTTCGAGTATGAGTACAGCGTTGTCCAGTCGCACATTCCACTTGGCTGCGAGATTCTGACACTGTTGATTAGAGGCGAACTGCAACACAGCGGCCACAGTAAGAAGGGTGGTGAGCGACACAGTGCAGCTGACAGGAGGAGGGTATGCATGTTGTTGGCATAATTGAAGCTGTTACCGATACTGGCAGCGTGCACTGAGCAATTCCAGCTTGTGAGGCAATAAAAGGCAACTACGTGTATAAGTGCCTTTCTGATTGCGAGCATTGCACTTGCAGCAGATAGAACGCATATTAACAGGCGCTGTGGTTACTTCCCCATTCCTCTCACACTGCCCCGAACCAAACAAATTTCTTTGCATTTCGCTAATTTTGCTTCTGCTATCGTACTGACAAGCACTACTGCTCCTTTCGCCACATACATGCGCATGTGTAGGTGTGTGCGTATAATGCGGACTTAGGTCCTCCAATATCTTCCTTTTATTTCTCTGCTCTGCTCTTTTTCACATAAGGTCACCTTTTCCCATTCGACACTCTCTTTGCGACACAAATTTATTCCTTTTCCCAACGGTTGCTCACTTAGACGATAAAACGTATACGCAGTGGCGCCCCTCTGCACTTATATACCATGAATTTGTGCATTTGGGTCATAAGAAAGCTGTTTTCGATGTATTTATTGGACTGTGATAAGCTTATGCTGCAACTGTAGGCAATGAAATTGATACTAGGCTATGTGCAACGTTTTAGGCTACTGGAGCGAATTCACTTTAACCAGTAAGGCATGTGTCTGATTAAAGGTATTTTTAGATCTTTGATTAATATTTAGTATGTGCATGTTGGTATAAATTTTTTGTTAATGTTGCTACTGTAGATAAATACAACATTTTCAGATAGTTTTAGATAGGCATCCGTAGTCTTTTGTTAACCAATTTTCATGGAAACGATGAAAGTTTTATGCATATCCCATAAAGCTGTACGTAATGGGGTTTGGAAGAATTTTGAAAATATTTGCGCTGCCAAAAATATTAATGAAGTAGAATATTTTGAATTTATTTATGCAAAATTATAAAATGATGATCCGAGCATGAAAACACAGAAAAAAGCAACACAGTATGTTCACATCCTGCAAGCTCGGTCGATGAGTAGTTAGACTTAAGCCTCGAAAATGTAATTAAAACTGGTAATAATTGAAATAAAAATAATTAATTTTAGTAATGTTCACACTCTACTTTTCTAGCCTCTTCTTTCCAAGCTAAAAAAAAATAGCATTGTCGGTATGAATAGTACAGTATAATGAATGCAACGCTCATTTTCAATTAAAATAATGCATTTCATCGAATTCACATCCCAATTACCTCCAAAAATCAAGCGCACAATCGTATACAAAACTTTTTTATATTTCCCTATATTCCATTTTCTTGGTTTTACCACCATATTTTTCGTCTCGAAAATTTCAGCGCGTTTCCGCATCATTAGCGCCGAACTGCGAAAATAAGTGTGCATAAAAAGAACGTGAGAAACGAAAAAACTTGAAAAGCATAAGAAAGAATCAATTGATAGCCACCTTTGCATAGACACGCACACACGCATACGCACATACAAAGTTACATACCGCTGTAGTCTCTAATCTGCAAATGACGCTGCAAAGAAACCCGTACGTTTTTGCCACCGAAACGAAATTATCTAGCCATCCTTCAATTGTGCACTCACACACGCACACAACTACACACAAGCACACATATACACTTATAAAAATAACACGCGCACACACACACATGCAGCAAAAAGTGGATAAATATCGCAACTATGTAGGAGAAAAAGTTTAAAGCGAACTTAAAAGACGCCCATAAAACAAAAGGCGACGAGCAGATAGCGCAGAGCGGTAACTGTGAACACTCATGCTACATGGCGCTTGCAACAAACAGCGAAAGCAAGCAGAAAATGGAAAAGTGTAACGAAATGTGCGCACTAAAAACGCTAATTCATCATTCAATTTTCAGTTTGGTCTTTGTTTGCGCGCACCAGCAGGCCACGTAGCAGGCAGCTAGTAAAAATGTGGTGGCCGCGACGGTGGCGGTGGCGGTGGCGAAGGCGATGGCTGTAAAAGTGGCATTGGCAGCAAAATGTTGCAACGAACTTCTGCGGTGGCGCAAAGGATTCGAGTAAAGTATCGGTTGGTTGGTTGGTTGGTTGGTTGGTTGGTTGGTTGGTTATACGCCATCACAACTCTTAAAACGTTCGCGAAATGAATGAGCAGCAGTTTTTGAAAGCGCACACATACACACATGCATGTACTAGAGAAGAAAAACTGGGCGCAAATGTGGCATGTTGAAGTGTTGGTGTTTTTTTGCTACACCTTTAGACGTTGCACAAATAAAACATATGCACTAACACACACACACGTTGTTCATGCACACACACATATTGTAGATGCGTGCAACATTTGTTGAAAGTAATGAATATTGCACTGCAATGAGATAATTTATATGTCGTTAGCTGCTGATTGGTGTTGCACCGTACACTTAAAAGGTTATACTCACGCTTACAGCTGCCACTAAAAGTAAACTAATTTAGTTCTTTTTTTTCCACAATGTAGTAAACTAATTTACAATAATTTTTTTTATGTTCTTTACTTGAAAAGCAAAAAGCTTAGCTCTACACTAACAAGAATACCGTAAATGAAACGAAGAGTTTTTTAAACAGCCTGTAAGGAGCACCAGACAAAACTAAACTCGAATATGTGGCAGGTTGTCATATAGAAGCAGTTTAGCTGTATTTGGTACACGTTGACCTATGGGAATACTTTGCTAATAAACTGTACCAATCAATTGTTCGTTAGTTTCCAATCTTTGGTAACAACCGCTTTAGTACAACAGCCGCTCCGGATGATTCCACCAACGGGAGATTGAACAGAAACTTATTCAGATGCTTTAAGATCTGAGTAAGAATGACATTTTCTGATATTTTTACGCAAATTTTTTTGTTAAAGTAATAAAAATTAATTGTTTTAGCAAAATTGAAATCCGTTACTTCCTTGCTTTCGTTCTCTTCATTCCTTCTACAAGTTCAGTTATTCTGAACTCATACTAATCTGTCCCAAAAATATCAATAATTGCTTTTAGATAAAGAAGAGTAAACTGCCTAGTAATTGATTGAAAAAACAGTGTAACTATAGCACAGCAGTTAAAAAAAATACATAAAAATATACAAACATACATACATATATACATAGAAAGCTTAGTGCGAATCATTTTCGCATTTGAGGTGCTGCCCAGCAGGTGGAATTTTAATAATCAACTCTTCCCATTAAATTAAAAAAAAAAAAACAATTATAATTAAGTTAAAAGACTAATCGGCAACGAATTTAACGCTTTTACCAGCCTACATACCCACTTTCGTTGATTTGAAAAACTTTCGATTCTTTGCTACAGACACTACTTTCATCTAGAAATACGAAAAACTTTATTTCAAAGCTAATTTCCCTACTTCTCCAATACCTAGAGGAAAAATCCGACTTAAGATGTTGAAAATTCATTCTTCTCCGCCAAACTAGTCGCTCACTAACTACATCTTTTACCAGCTAATGGTGATTTATTGCGCATAAACTCTGCTTTAGTTCTACTTTGTGTGCCGCTTACGCAATTACTTGTTACAGCTTCAGCGAGTAAACCATTACTGATTTATATTGCAATATTACATTGAGTGGTTGGAGCGCATTTAGTTCTTTTATCTGTGTGCATGCACACATACATACAACAGTGGAGTGAAACAACAAACCGGTGCAGAAAAATTGCATTTTTAGCATTTTTAGCATTTTTTCAAGCATCAATAACTGAGTGAAGTCGAGCTAGTGCGGAGTTCAGGTAGTGAAAATGGTTCAGTTCAAAAAAGGTCCTACTTTCAGCAGTTGCCGAACCACTCATCAATTGATAGTTTATTGGAATTCAACTATTTAAAGCAATTGGCTTATCTCTGAGTTTTATTTTGAAACACAAATACATTTCGTTGTTTATTTTTAATAAATATATATTACATAGGTCCAAACCTAACACTTGCTCACTGACAAGTAGTCAAAGCCTGCTTTGTGGTCCATATTATTAATAAGCCAGTTTCCAACTACTCCGCCTCATTGCAAAAATACTGCACATGACTGTTGAATATATGTGAGGGCGAGTGCATATGTCTGCATGTACGCTTGCGTCTTACAATTCATTTGCAAGGTGAAAGCCTTGCTACACTTCAATGCATTTGCTATTTATAAAATTTAATTTCACTCGCTGCTCAAACTTCTTCCGCACTCGCTCCGCATCACACAACACTAACCTTTTTGTTCCAATTGAACTTTCGTTGGCTGCTCTTTTGTGTGCACGCCGCTTTCTTCCTCATTTGCCAACAGTTGTTTTCTTCCTTTTATTTTTTTTTTTTGTTGTATGAGTATAATTTGAAGAACGATTTCAGCGCTTAACTTGACCCTCATTGAATAGCTGAATAGTTGCGAAAGCACTCTTTTGCCACTCTAATGCAATTACTTACTTTTTGTAAGATTCTCCATAATTGCGTAAATGCGCTTAGTCTGGTGAATGGGTTTTTTGTTTTTGTTACTGTGCTCACCTCTGTTCGCAACTTCATTTATTTGCGTAAAATTTGTACGAAGAGTGAACGGTGTGGATTGCTTATTCACTATTCAAAGAGGAATTCAATGAATCTTTTGATGGCAAAAAGCAAGTGGAAAGTTCCCTCGGAGATTCGGTAATTTTCTGATTCAATTTGCAATATAAAACCAGGCCTATTTCGCTGATTATGGGTTTGTGTGTGTGTGTGTGATAATCAACAAATATGCCAACAATAAGCAACAAAGCTTCAACAACACTAGCCCTTTATTTGGCTTCCATTTTTACTCTTCTTTTATGTTTCTGTTTGTTTTCTAGCTATTGAATTATTCAATTTGCGCAATTCTGTTGTTTAAAAATGCAAAGCTAATATTTGAGCAGGTAATGCTGGCACATAGACTCATGCAGGTTCTTACAGTTAGATACACACACCTGCTTAATCGCCTGTGGGCCTTCTTTGCCTGATGAGTTTTTCAAAACTGGAACGAAAATTCCAATTGCAGCTGGCGTTGAGCTAGAATATAGAATGTATTTCTAGTAGAGAGAGAGAGAGAGAGAGCTGTTTATCTTCACTAAAAGAAGAAGTATAAATTTAATTTAGACGCTAAATACCGATCGATCTTTGTGAGTGAATTTCATTAGATATTCATTTAAGAAGCAAGGTGAACCTACCAACTTTTGGACTTAATAATTCATTAAAAGTTTACATTTTAATCCACTCCGATATAAATTCTCTGAAAGCGCTGTTAGACAACACCTTGTACCAGAGTTTATTTTAAGAAGTTCTAATCTTTCACATGCCGCTCCCGAAAATATACGAACTTGAATTATTTACGGTTAGAAGGCAAACGAGAACTGAAGGGCAAAGAGAGAGGCGGTGATCACAAGATATTAGTACAGTCTAAAAATATCTAGACCGTAGCAAGAGTGAACGGAGATTGAGTTGCGCACAACCACTAGGCAGGTCTGGCTTTAATCCCTGCTCCGAACATAACATATGTGGAACCAAATGACCACCGAGCTTAATTATAATAATTAAAAGTTTCGCATAAAATCCATTAGCTGTTCGGAGGAAGCTTGAAGCCTGTCGATCTCTTCTTTTCTTAAAAAATATCAAATCGTCTATCGCTAATGATGGAGAAAACAAGTATCTAGGAGAGAGGCACCTAAACTTATTTTCATTTCGGAAAAATTAATATAGATTTTTCGAATATCACCTAATCTATTGCAAATGCTATAATAAATTAATTTTATAAGAACCTTTCAAAATGACATTCGCAAAGTCGCACTCCATGCAACGAAAACAATAATAACAAAAACAACCGGATTGGCGTCAGTTTGGCGCGTGCGATTTCCCTCTCTTAATTCGCGTTCAATTCTTCCGCCATCTGTCAAAACGTCGGCATTTGTCGGTAAACGCTTCGGTTGCTTTTGCTGAAGTTGCTCCAAGCATTGCATTTGGCTTCAGTGCGTTGCACAAGATTAACTACATACAAATGTACAGACAGAGCGGAAGAAAAGTGCAAAAACAATAACAAATGAAAAACACTTTGCGAGAGATTACTTTACTTTCGCGAATATGCGACTGCCTTTGTGATGTGCATTGCGCATAAATTTTTATTATAGCTACTTGATTTGAAAATGTGCGCAGTTCTGCTCCTTTTCTCACTCTCAAAATGCACTTTTAAATCACAGAGCGCATTCAAGTTTCAAATCCGTAGCGTGCACATAAATATAAGTTTAAGCAGGCAACAAACACTGCACGCGCACTCACACTTGCACACACACGCGCGTGTACTAACTCGTGTTTATTGGTGCTTGTGCCCAACTCCTGTATATGTGTGTTTGTACACATTTATTCTGTTACATTTTAGTGCCGGCTTTGCTTTGGCATTTATTTTAAAGAATTGAACTGAATATATATATATCTATTTATATACAGTTACAAATATGTACGAGTATACAATCTAAGATATGCTCATAAGAAAAGGAATATATACGTATATATATGCGATTCCAAAGTGCGCGTCACAGTGATTTATTGCATTTTAAATATCAACAACAAGGACAAACGTGTGTTTTGCCGGAATAAAACTACGAAATAAAATTCAAAAAGGCGGAAAATAAAAGCAAATGTATGACAGTGACACTCTCAGAGGCGAGTTAATGTGCAATACTTGCGCCGTTTATCTTAATCAAACAATGCAACTTGAAATTTTATTTGCTTCATTTCATTCTTAAGCCCCTTTAAGTTCCCGCTTTGTTTGCTTCTTCCCCTCCAGAGTGCTTAAAAAGTGTTTGTGTGTGTGTGTGTGTTTGTGCACTCCTTAGAACATAGTATGTATTGTTAGTATGTATTTTGAGGTAGTTGCTTAAGCAATCGGGTAACTTTATGCGCAATATGTAGTTGCAACAAAAACCAAAATAATGCGCGAATTGTAAAAACTTGAACGGTGTGGTGTGATGCATTTCCAGACGCGTGCAAAAATCTATTATGAAAAAGATTATTATATTCGTTATAAGAGCGATTGGGGCAATATTACAGATTTCGTCAATTTTCGGTACCAACTTCAAATATTCTAATTTTAATAATAGTTAGTTAAGTAGTTTTAATTACGAAATAAAGGCGGTTGATGCCACGCCCATTGCACTTTTATAATAGGATATAGAATCGTTATTACTCGATATCTCTAAACATTATTTGTTTCTGCTTCGACCTCTTTTCGCAAACACCAACCCCTTTCTCACTTTCCTCTCTCATAACCGATTGCTGGCCACTTCTTGCTCTCTTCCCCTCTCTACACCACACATGCCGTCTGACCAGGTTTTATGCTCTGCATATCTAAGTTGTATTTAAAAACATTTTGCACAAAGTAGCACATTTCCTCCGTTTTTGCAACAATTTCTTGCAACAAATGTTGTTATTGCATTGCCGGCATACATTATTATGTTGCATATACAACTCACAAACATGCAAATGGAATGCTTATACAAAATAAATATGCCCTAATAGTGGCTTAATACTTACAAAGGATGAGAGATAGATGCAACAACAACAACAACTTCTTGTAAGTTCCTGCAAATGCAACAAAAGTGATTTCAATAGTATTTAAGCAAAGTTTCAACTTGCAACTGATTTCAAATCACGTACAGCTACATAAATGTTTGGTTGAAAGGCATCAGTGGAAATTCGTGTGTATGTATGTGCATGTTCGTGCGTGTATGCCTTGGAATTGTTCTTTGTATACACTGTATAGCCAGCCATTGGCATTTCACTTGCGTATGTGTTTGCCACTCAGTTGCATGTAGTCGAAAATATGCAAGTGAAAATTTGAATAATTCGCAATAACTCAATTCCATCTACCGCATTTGTATGTGTGCACGATATCAATGCAATAAATTAAATAATAAAATGTTTTGGAAATATTACAGCACTTTATTTCTATTGCCTTTACTGACTTTCTTTCCTTCACCAAAATGTTTTCGTATTATTCATCACAACTTGCCAACTTGCCACAACAAGTGACTGTGGCTGTGTCCGTTTATTGCTTGGCAAATAGAATTTTATATTTTTACTACGATGTGGCAAATTGACAGATATTCATCTTAATATAAATTCGAATATATTGAATGTAGTAATTCTAATTAAATAGCATAACGAATGGCTTAAGTGCTCTTCTATCAATTCGATATACATATGTAATTAAGGCAAATTTTTTTTTTATATCTGACATATGTAAATTTTCCAATTTCTCTCAATTTGAGACATTTGAGACATTTGGAAACTGGAAATGCAATTGCTGTACCAATTTGTTTAAATTATAAAATCTTCTATTATTTATACAATTTGATTTATATATTCAATTTCAAACGATTGTGAACTCAAAGAATACAGAGAAAAGTTTACACTGTGTAATCACAAAATCTGATGTGAGTGGGTTACTCATACGCCATGCCGTCCACAGCGAATACATGTCTGTTGTAAAAAATAGTAGCCAGTAGTAATAGTTAGTATAATAACACATATGTATATATGTGTTCTCTACCAATTTTAATGGTTATGCCACGCACGCCGCATGCCGATACTCGGATATTCTCACGTTTCGCACGTAAAGCGCCAATGCAAAATAAGTGTTGTAATTCTAATAAGCATTGCATTAGTAAACATAATGTCAATATGCTTCGTATTTAAACTGTGAACTGTGTAACAGTAATTAACTGCAAATGCATTTGGGTGGTTCATATAAAAAATAATTAAAAATTTTTTCCGACTTCTGCTGCGCAATCGGCAACATTGCCGCCAAAGATATCGCATATACATTTTTGGTACCGCTTGCTGATTGCTAAGGCTAGTTATGCAGTTTTTAAGCGATTTTCAATATGAAGAATTGAGTAATTGAAATAAATTTTTTTTTCATAACCAAAATGTAGACATTACATCGTGATAATATTAACATGCAAATACCTATATTTTCAATCTGGAAAGATGTATATATAATATGTTCGTTGTAAATCTGTCATGTAGAATTTCTAACATTTCAGCACTACCCTCATATGAATATATGTGAAAATGTATAATTATATAAGCACTTACCAATTTGTACTAATTAACGCCGAAAACAATTTCCTTCTCATAGTAAAGCTAATATTTAATTCCAAATATTTGGGATGCTGACAATTTCGACAGCTGCTAATGCACTGCTGCTTATTTGATTTAGTGCCATTGAAATTGTAAAAATGAAATATTTTGCTGCATATAATTAACGAGTAAAGTTTCAGGTTATGACCTATATATTTTTATATGCTTGCTAATATTATAAGTACTCATATTTTGTAATAACAGTTTTCAAAACTCTGCAAATTGTAGATAATTTTATATTTAATTTTTGCATAATCATTTTTTTTTTTTTATAAATGATATCTAAAATTCTAAATTAGCTACTTATGGAACTCACAATCAGAGAGAGAATAAGTGTTGTTATGGAAATTATTTCAAAGCTCATTTTAAATAAAACTTACATAAAATCTCTTAACTGACTAAAATATGCACCATTTATTAACTCAGTTAACCTTAATCATTATACTTTTTTTAATTGCTTTGTAATTTTTGTAAAGTTTCTATTAAATATGGAGCAAATTTTCGTCGCATTCGCGTCTTGAAACATCCTCCAGTAGTTTTTGCTGAATTTTAACAGAATTAGTAATAAAACAAACTTTATTAAATTTTATATGCGCTACATTAAACATTAATAAACATAATCTCTCTGACCATAAAAAATGACGCTGCGGAAAAAAAGCTATACGGCTCACAACTTTTTTACAATATCGCACGTTTTAACCCGTGTTTTGCGTGTAATGCGTTTTCACACCTAAAAGACAAACGTGTAAAAACGGAATTCAGCGAAAAAGTTGCATAAAGTTGCATAAAGTCAGGCGCACACATGCGCATCTTCTGGCGTACCTACATGCATGCATGTACACACATGTACACCGACGAAGCCGTAGTGCTACGAGAAATGCAGATGCGCAACAGGAGGGCCGCAGCAGGACACGAATGAATAATAATAGCGCGCAATTAGTCAAGCTGCTGTTACACACGCCTGTATGCTTGAGTTTACTCTAAATTTGTTTGTATGTGTGTGCGTATATGTAGGTAGATAGGTGTGTGTGAGAAATCGTGCTGCACTAAGTAAAAACCTTAGCAGCTTAATATGCGCTCGCTAGAACGTGTTTAATCAGTGTTACACATGCACAACATGCACAACTAAGTGCGCACACATCCACGCAAAGAAAGGTAAATGTGTGCATGACTCTTGCTTTCTTGTTGTTGTCCCTTTTTTTTTTTGTAAGTGCTGGCGATTTTTTGTATGTGATTGCAACGAATGAAAAGACAGCAAAGTGTTGGACAGGCGACATGTACATGGCACATCCCACTTAATGTCTCCTTTATTACATGGAATTCATCAGCAAATCCTGGATTGTCCTGAATTATATCTCGTGTCATCCTAGATTAAATACACGCTTTGAACTCACGCCTTTTTTGTTTTAATAAAATTTAATTATTTATAAGCTAGCTGTAGGTAAACGTGAAAGATGTGTGAGATTGTGCGCTCGTATGTGTGCATGTGTGTGTTTCTGCTTTTTGTGTATGTTTTGACAAAATTAGAGAAAGTGGACATAACGTTTAGTTAATGAATGAACGGAATTCGTGGCTTGGATTCAGAAAAGTTTTTTGCCCTGTTGACCTTTGAATAAATATTTACAATTATATAATAATATAGTCTTTATAGTCTATTTATTCTATATATATATATACATATATATCGGTCTACAGTCACTTCTAAAGTATACAAAATCAATAAAATTGTCGTAAATATTAGAAAATCAAATAACACCAGCACTTAAGTTAAGGACAGTAAGAACAAAGAGAGCGAATTCTCTTGATTTCATAAGGTCTCTCTCATTTTAGATTGCAAAACATCTCATCAAATTAGACAGAGGCTTAGCAAAAAAAAAAAATGTATGTTTTTAAAGCAAATATTTATTCTCCTCTAATGCTATATTATTTTTAAAACTTTCTATATAACCTTTGTTAATAGAGGTGTATACGATCTCACGACAAAGTAGACTGCGAAAATATTTGCGGAATACCTAATGTTTGTTGTGATTTTCTTACCAGAAATTCAGGTGAATCGTCCTAAATATAAAGCAGACGATGTTTTTCTATGGTCAAAATTGCCAGAATAACCCTTTTCTTTTAAATACGCACAAGTTGCCTTTGTAAAACACTTTAAAAACATTGCCGCTAAAGAATTAGAACTTCACACTAAACAGCGCATTAAAGTAACTAATTTAGATATAAATAAAGTATATAAATATAAATAAAGTAACTAATTGAGATATTGAATTTTCATTACGCTCAAGGAATGCTCTCGAAAGGGGCATTCCCGAATTTAAATTACCTTAAATTCTATGTTTTCCACCTTTATCGCTCAGAAGTCTAAGTATTTGAAAAACGCAAATTCACATAATTTACTTTGAGGCTGCAACCCCGATTTCACACCCTCTTCCACATCCACGCACTTGCTCGCCATTCACCATGGCCGCTGCCTTGACATCAAGATATCAAATATTCTCCGACCGGCTCTCAATTCACTGCATTTTAAACGGTTTCATAAATTACTATGATGCACAAAAGTGTCGCATCAAGATGAACTACTGTCGCCAGCGCGGTTAAATTTATTTCTGTGGCGCACTTGAGTGCATTACAATGCCCAAGCTCAGCCCGCCAAATGAAGCGCAACGCAACAATCAGTGTAGAGCAGTAAATGAGTGAGTGAACGAGGCGAAAAGGTGTAAGTAATGTATCATAGCCGACCCGGTGGAGCGGAGAAGCGATGGAGCCGAGATGATTTTGCTATAAAACAAATGAACAGCGCCAACGAAATGCCTTGAACTTTTCATTTCGTCTTGTGGCATTCGAGCGCATAGCTGGCTGACTGGCTGCTCTGCTCGTCTTCTATTCGCTCGTGCTCACCTGAAAATGTTGAAAATGATAAACGCACTCGCTGTTATGCAAAGTGTTCGCGGCACGTAAATGAAATGTAATATTTTTATGAGATTCATGCTGTGTGCCGCTGAGTTAGGTTACCGATAGGTTTGCCGTGGAGTTTTTTAATGGATGAATGGCCCTTGTATGCTCTGAGTGTCGCATACATTGCATGCACATTGCTCAGGGTGGATAGCTGTACCTGTTTGAAAAGTGCTTTACTGAAAGATGACAACTTAATAAATTGAATTGCTTGAAATATTTAAGGGGTATTGCTTTTCACAAGGAATTTTCCAAGCCAATTCGGTATTACATAGCCAAGTGCAAATATTATACTTGAATCGAAGATATTTTAACAGCGTGAATGGTGCTTTGCATTTCTAATGGCTCTTAGACGCTAAGAGGGAGGTTATATATATTTTACATATATATTTATGAGAAGAAGAAGACTCAATTTTGATTTATTGAGTATAATAGCTCAAAATTCGTAATATGAAGAGGTAAGGGGGGTTTTCGGCTTGCAACGAGGATCTTATCATTACTAAAATAATTATTATGAAAATCTTAAAAAATTTCTCTGAAAAATGTTTATTACTTGGTTAAAAAATTTTTGTCGCATTTACTAGTTAAAAATACATTTGTTTCAGCCCGTACCAATTGTACAGCGGGTCCGTTCCTGTAAAGCCGATCGTCATGAGAACAAATCGGCTTTATGCTCATCGCCACTTGATAGGTCGGGTACAAAACAGCAAACTAAAATAATACAGCAGTATACAGGAGCACTATTGGAACTGTATCAAAAATGTCTGCATTTCATAATAAGTATATTTGCGCCAAGTTCTGGAAAGCACACAATAAAATCAGCCATTCCACGTATATATATTTATATATGTATATAACATAAGTTATGTTTACGAATGAATTTTTGTATACACGACCCTCGAGCGATTTTCTCTTAAATATTTTTTCGCTCTTCTCTTGTTCTTCCACTTAAATTACATGTTTTCACATTTTATTTATATTATTTTAATTCCTTGTCTGCCGCTGAATGTGTTGTAGAGTGTAAAGTGCTCACCGGAAATGCCTGGATCTAGAAAACATCAACAACAAAGGCGTGAACAATAACAATAGCACAAAAGCGAAACCAAATGCAAAACTCCATATTCACACGAATACATGAATATATCTCAATAAAAACCCGTATGTGTGTGCGTGCTTGTGTGTGCATGGACATATTTATTTATATTTGAGTGCGCAAACAGCGGCTTATTTTGCAATTGCAATTCACTTAAGCATAAACTAGATGTGGCGGCAGCAAACTATAGCAACAACAGCGATAACAACAATAACAATGTGACTGTCAGCAAAGACAACACTGCCAGGCAAATTGCAGCCGACACACGCCTCGTTGCACTGCATTTGTATAAGTGTTGCGAACGCCTCGGGTGCCACTCAGCATACTTCTTTCACTGTATGTGCGTGGGCGTGTACAGCTGGGTAAGTCCATGCCGTTATACGCCTGTTGGTGCGGCTATGAGAAGTGCGCTCGTATTTACGACTGTCATGACATGTTAATACTGTTACTATTCGTCGTATACCACCGCTCTACACGCCACTGCAATTTTTCCACTTCTTAACGGCAGCATTTGTATGTTTAGCTGTGTGGGCTTGCCATAGCTGCGCTTGTAACACGCCGTCTACCTTGAAGTATGCTCCCGCTTGACACTGCTGTCACAGCTTGCAAAAGCCGTCTTCCGTTTCGGTGTAAAGTTTCTCCACTTTTTTTTTTACATCCTTGCTTGTGCCGCTAGCGCTTGTTGTTTTTGCTTTTTCATTAGTCTATTGTTTCTACACACTATTACTAGCGTCATTGTGGCAATTTCTTCATTTCATGGCTTGTTTCGCCGTGTATCCGGAAATGTATGTGCTTGTCATGCGGTTGCGATTGCTATGTGTTAACTGTCAAATGACATGTTGCATGCAACATTCCAAAAAGTAGAGTGTGTGCAAATTCGGCTATTTAGATGAGGATGTATGGTAATAGTTTGCATTTCTGTTGTTTGCCACACAAATGCCTTTGGGTTTCACAAATGTCTGCGCCTTTAAACCAATTTTAATAAAAATTAACGGACAATTTGGACAAATTTTTGAGAGTAAAACACTTTGCTTGTAAAGAAATTTGAGTTTTTTCTCATTAAAAACTAAAAAATTTAAATAACAGCAGAGATTAAAAAGAGATTAAAAATGTTGTCACTCATACGCACCGACGGCCATTATTATTTAAAACCAATTACTTAAGAAAATATCTACTATACTTTGCACAAAGTTCAAATAAGCATATCATATGTGCACATAGGCGCATATTCCAGTATTCTCTTTCATCTAACGGTTGTTTATGACAATTTGATGAATTAAATTTAGCTGTATCTATGTCCACTGATTGACAACAAATTTTAACAACGTCAAATATTACAGTTCGAGGTACGCTAAAGTAGTTTGAAACGCACCTATTAGTTATTTGATTATGATTTTTCTTATTTTATATGGCTAGCGATCTGCAAGAAGCGTTGGAATGACTTCCAAACCTGCTGTTAAAGGATGGTTAGAACTTCGGAGACTTTAAATTGCATTCAGAAATGTGATCAATGTTAGGAAATATTTTGCTATAATCACAATATTAACTCCTAAGGAGCAGTTTTCCGTTACTTCCTTATTATTTTATAAAAAGAGCTAGTGATAGTCAAATAGTCAACTTCCTCTGCCGCCAATACATTTTTACCGTGCAGAAACGCTCGTTGACTCCTTGCTATTATTTGTCGGTTTTACTTTTAACTTTTGAATTAACTTCTGCAGAAATTTATATTTCTCCGAGTGTTATTAACCTGGTATTATTGCATTAAATTTCCAAGTTTCAACATCAAAACAAATTTTACGCAAACGTTTACATATGCGCAGCCAATCGGAACTCAGCACTTTCAGCAACAAATGCACGAAGACAACGAATAACAGTGAGAACGTGCATATAACCTGGATATCTCGACAATTCAACGACTTCGTCTCACTGTCAATGTGGCCACTTAACTTTAACTTTAACTTTTCAATTTCGCACTTAACACTCTTGCACTGGTTGACTTGATTAGTACCAGGCACTTACGTATGTCATACATACCCAAGCACACACACCCCCCCTTATTGACACTGTGGTCGGTGGATTTGCTATTTCCTGCCAGTATCAGCTTCTTGTTGGCGCACGCACACACACAATCTCAATAGGAAGTTATTGTGTATATATATATATTGATGCGTGGCAGACGCGCCATACCACGCTAGTCCCCCGCTCAAGTATATGTGTGAATATATACAATATACAAAGAACTTGCTCTGAAAACTTTACAAGTCGGAGGTCGACACTGACAATACAATTTACTACCTCTGGCGAAGATTGTGCGTGAAAAATGTATTTACTTGCGAGTACAAAAACAGGAAGAAGAAGAAGAAATCTTATAATTTTGCTTTATTTGTATTTGTTTAAGTTTCGGTTGTTTTTCTTTTTCTTTTCATACTAAATTTTATGAATTTCTTTGGCAAACAAAAAGTGGCATTAGAATGAGTGCTCGCTAATACCTTAAAGAATTCAACAACTCTGTGAGAATTCTCTTCGTCTTGGAACGCACTTTCGACTCTGTTGAATGTCATTCCTGCTGACAAAACAATTTATGAAATATTATGCGAACTTTTTCGTAGTTCTGCAGGTAACGATGCGTAAATTTTTTGAGTCACCTTCAAATAAAAATTAAATATTCACACCTTTATTAAAGCGAACTCAAAGTTTTTTCTTTTCATGAATATTTATATAGTTTAGTTATCTTCCAAAAAGATGGAAAAGTTCAAATTGGGGTTTACTGAAGTTAAGATCATTCTAAAATAAGAAGAAAGTGTCTAAGTTTGGTCGAAACAATAAAATTACAACCACTAGAAATGGAGAATTAGGTTCGAAAACATCTCGGACTTACTACCTAAGACAAACGAATACATTTTTGTTCTCTCACTAGATTATTAAAATAGTTTATAATAGTATTATAATAGATTTTGTTGGTAGTTGTTGGGGTTGAATAAAGCAGATGCTGACATATGGCAAGCTCTGACATCTACTGACTAAAAATTGTAAATCGATATTACCCACCACCAATTGGCCCACTGCCATGGCTCACTCACACATTAAGTCTCACTAAGTTCTCTTACCTACTTTTTGAGATATCCACCTTAAATTGAAATGGATATGAGTAAACGACTTCGTCATATGGGGGTTATGATGCTACACTAAGAGCAACATACCCCCAATATACATACAATATAAAGTCATTTTCCCACCGGGTGTGATTGTGATAGCTCTAATAGTTCTGCAGATATGTGCATTAAATGTATCAGGGGTAGTGAGAGGAGTGAGGGGAGCTTTTCAAAATATTGTCGAACGCAACTCCGTTTGCTGAATCTAAAAGGATTATACACTCTCCCAAAATTAAAAAACCCAACTATTAGTAGAAGATGTTGAAATTTTATTCTTATCGAACAATAGCTTGATTATCCGTTTATTTGTGCAGCAAAAAATTTGATAATTGCTTTTATGTATTTATTTTCTCCTTCTATGCAGCAAAGCATGCTCAACATTAACCAAATAAGTTTAAGTACAATTAACGTAGAAAAAATATGTGTTGTGCAATTATACGCCAATACACGCCCTCTCTCTCCTCGGCGCAACTAATTATGTATAACAAAGTTGCGCATTTTCAGTTGAACATTGTAACATTCAATCAATGGTTCGGAAACTTCCACCAATACGCGCCATTAATCCAATGAAATGCCTTTTGCACTCTCCCCCTCGCTCCTTTTTCACACTGCACCGGCTGTGCGGTCCTCGGTGCACCGCAGCGCCTTACCTTTTTAGTGGCGCGCTGTTGTGATTGTAAATATTTGCGCCCGACACCAGCGCGCCCAGCCACAGTGAATTGTTCAAGCAACGAAGTTTACAGCTCACTTGGCGTAATCCACAAAAACCAATGTCCTTGTGATGCGTAATAAATTTCATGCTCTCTGTTTGCTTACCTGCTCATTTAACTGCATATATTATATATTCGCTTGGTTGTTCTGCATGTGTTTATGTGTAGTTAAATATTTCGGAATTTCGCTTGTGCAAATAATTACGTTATTTATTCTGCGCTAACATACTTTTCATAACTTTTGTGCACAGTGGCTTAAATACACACACAAGTATGCAAGTACTTCTGCTCATACCTGCATATGTAGCTGTTTGTGCGCGTGTGTGTGTGCATGTATATTTTCCAATAATCATAAATGCACATTTTTACTGCCTTTCGAGCGGAGCCAACAAAGAGAAATTGTTGGCTATTGGTTATTTGTAAATATTTTCATTTATGTTGCTTCACTATTTATTTATCGTTGTTTTTGTTGCTGTTGTAGCTTGCCTGCGGTCACAATTAAATCGAGACAAAATTATGTTTTATGAATATTTGAGAGCAAGCCATTACGCCACTGAAACTCTTAACGACTCAAATCTCGTGCAGAAAGTTACGGAATAAACAAAGAGCAAAGGGAAAAGTTGTGCATTGAAGCGGAGCAAATGTTGTGAAGTCATTGGCGCACCTCGGCTGCCTATGGGCGAGAAGTTACTACAATAATTGCCAGACCATTGAAAATGTTTATGCGCATACTTTTACGGTCTGCAGTTTACCTCAATCGCAAAGTTATGTACACACATAAATACAGTTACATACGCACATACTAATGTATGTATGTATGTATGTATGTATGTATGTATATGTTACATGGCTCTTATTTTTGTGTACAGTTACCTTCTTTCGTTACTTCCTTTTATTTCATATTTTCATACAGTTAAGCTACAAAAAACTTGTGTTGATTGCCATAAGCTATGAAGAGTGGTGGACTGCTCGGAAATGTTAATGATGTATCAAAGTTTATGTGCTAGCAAACTTGCTCTTTCGAGATGAGCTGTGGTAAAGCACTGAAAGGAATTGTAGTTGTTGCAAAACCAAGTAGCTGCTGAAACTGGGACGAGAAGAGACTGACTCGAATATTTTCTTGTACTTTAACGTAAACCTTTATTATCAACATTTTCTCGACAACACAAGCACGCCAAGGCTTACTGAAGGGGTCTATAAACGTATAGTACTCATGGGCTTGGATTTGGTAGACCTTTAATTACTTCAACGAATTACTTGTATGACCTCAACCGACTCAAGGCGCGTTATTCGTAGCGTTTATTTGATTTTGTGCTGAGGAAACAGTCACGGCGCGCCAAATCTGGTTTATAAAGTGGTTGATATATGATTATTATGTCTTGCTGGAGCCAATGCTGGACATTGAAGCCATCTGATATGTTAACGCGATAAATCTTCGCATTTTCTGTACCACAACTGATAAAAAAAAGGATTGATCGCCGCCTCAGTGCAAATTCTAGACTCGGTAGTATGTTATACTAACATAAGAAAATATTTACCGTTTCTGTTTAAGTCGAATTTAGACAAACCAGTTTGGGTCGGTACGCTACCACAACTAATTTTAATAACTACTTCAAAGTGGTACATACACATATTTGTAGTTTATCACATTTTTGTCAGATACCTACGTTTGGTAACAATATCTCATAAATCCAATAAACCCATCGACTCTGCTGATCTTGATGAGATTACAATAAAAACTTATACCTTACGAGTATTTATACGATTTCCAGTTTCTTATCGCTTAAAGGCCAAATCTTCTCATTTTAAACTCTAAATGTACACATAAAAGTTACAACAATGACACGAAAGAACCTTGATGGCATATTAAAATGAATTGTGGTGCAAGTTTTGGCAGTTTTTCGTAATTAAACCTGGCGCAAACCCATGATTGCGACTTATAATATTTATGAGGGTTAGGGCGGCTTGCGAAAACTTCTATTGCCTTTATCTAGAAAATTAAGCAGTCTAAGCTATAACAGTTCCCAAGAGAGGGTCTAGTAAAGAAGTTTAACAAATCTTTGACATTTCAGCAAAGCGAGTTCACGGTTAATTCTCTAATTTACCAAGTCATTTAAGCGTTTTCCTGAGATGAAATTGAAAAGTTTAAAAATATTCAATATAAACACACGAAGTAGTAACGGCTCTTTCCAGTGCGCCTGTCTACATTTGCCAGCTTAAAACTTTTCGATTTTATAGAAAGAGCTTATTTGTGTGTATATTGAATAATTCAGTTATTTATACTTTTCCCACTTATTCTTACTTATTCGCTTGCTTCCATGCTTTCTCGCTTCATGTGCTGTAAATAAATATGGCAGTATGGTACAAATAATGAATACCCAAATATTTGAACTTTCATAAGTACATGGATTTTAAGTCTTGTGCATGGAAACAGCAGATTTAGAAAAATGTCGGCGAAAAAGCGTGAAAGGAAAACATGAAGCATCCAGCGCGATAGAGACATAGGCGAATGTAACATGAAATATGCAGGCGATATGTCAGCAACGAATTTATTGCCAATTCCACAATATTCCCCAATTGCATCTGCAAACGTATCGACAGCAAGTAAGGGCCCATAGGCATCGCGCTCCTCCCACGCGCCCCCGACGACTATAAAATTTCTGTTATTTACATGCATATCCGTTCGGTCCATGGAAGAAGCTTATATATGTAAATATTGTAGACGTATGCATATATATGTATATTTGCACATGCAATATATAAGTTGGCATGTATTCTGTTGCTGCGACAGTTTTAGGAACCCTTCGGGAAAAAGTATGGATATTGAGATTGAGTACGCACTAATAAATGAAGTTTAGGTCCAATTGTGCACATTTTTAGTACCGATTTAATAATAATCTAATCTACTACTTCCATTATCTACCACTTTTTATCAAAGATATCCGGTTTAATGTCAACCGAATTTATAGAAATCGGATAATTTTATGGGAAGCTATATACAGATTTCTTCCGGTTTTGATACCAAACCATTATGTAATATATGTGGAATAAAACCAACCAGAGGAACGGAAATTATTGTATGATATACGGTATATGAACACTAGTGCAAAGTACGTAAATTTGGTCTAGTGAAAGTCCATAACATCTACAAAGTACTAGTGGAAGTTATGGACCGATTTCTACCATTTTTAGGAGAGTTAGCGCATATCGGGGGTTTTATGAGAACTAAGAGCAGTGGTAGTCCCATTTTGCCAACTTTTAAGCTGGGGTGTAATGGAATAATGGGGTTAAAATTTAGTTCAAATTCAAGAGGCATATGGATGGTATATATTATATGCATGGTAAGTCTTGAGAAAGTCAAACCCATTGCGTCTAACACACCTTTCAGAACCAGCTCAGAATTTTTTTTACATTTCTGTGGTCTTTTCCTGATGGGAAATAACAAAAAATGGCCATATATAGAAAACGAGAACGAAAGAACCCTCCACCAACCAGACCAAAATCTCACCAAATCTAGGATTAAAACACAGATGGCTTACGTACCAAAAAAGTTTATTTTATTTTTTTCAAGCATTGTCAAGGCAGCGCGCAAAGCAAACAAGATTCTGCAAATCTCACTGTTGCCTCACGGTCGGCATTGTTGCAACTGCACGCAATGTTATGTTGTTATTCCCTGTGTTATGTCTGTTGCCATTGAAGTTGGCGCAAACATCGCCTGAGGAGTACTCAGAGAAAGCAATTTTTTGCTGCCAACTAACAGCTATTCATACCCTCTACCCTCGAGCATGCTTTGGCTTTGGCAAATGTTTGTACGTATGCATCCATGAAAACGGCAAAAAGCGTTAGCATATGCCCCGCAAGTGCGTATTTATGAGCTGTTCCATACATATGTATGCAGGCATCTACATCAGGCATGGCGGTGCAACCAACCAGTCAATGCTGGAGTGAGTCACGCCACTAAATGGCTGTTCAATATCCTGCAGCATATTTGATGCCATAGCGGGAATTCGAAAAAAGGCTTAACAACTATCAACAACAACTACCAGGGCGATGGTAATGTATAGCTAACGCCATAAACACAAACGAATTCATATTTATTAAATAAGTACATATGCATGTATCGCCCGATCTAAAAGCCCGGCAATTGCTTGCAGCCGGGAAATTTTATCAATTTCTCATGTGAAATATGTTAACAAATTTGTATGATTCACAAGCGCAATGCAATATCCTTATAAGCCCCTGCACCGTCACATGCATGCAGGAGCATGTAACACAAATGCAACTTACATGCACACACACACATACATATATACGTAATAGTAGATGTAGTAGTAAATGTAATTGAAACACATCGCTGTGATATGAATAGCGGCGAATTGAATATTGCAATAATGAAATTCAAACATGCTGCCCCCCGCAAATATGGCACACTCATACGATTGCGTACAATTAAGTGGCAACTCTCCTGTTACGCTATATAGGTGTAATTCTCTAGCCTTTGTCTTTTGATACAATTTTTGCACATTTTTGGTGGCGGCAATGTCAGGTAGTTTTTATATGTATGCCCCCTTCCGCGTGATACCCCGAGGGGTATTAATCGAGTTAGCTTGCCTTTGCATCTCTCGAGCGTACGGTGCATATGTTTCAATTAATAAACTCAATTTTGCGCAGATTTTTTGCACTTCTTCGTAATTGAAGCTCGCAGCTGCCTTACATATTAAGAAAGGTTAAGAGATCTATGGTGATCTATGGTGTCTGAGTAAAATGATGTTTTACTCTTTACCGTTTTCTGGCCATTTTTTGCTCTAATTACACAAGAGATTATGTAAACTTAAAAGAACTCATACTTTTAACTTTCGAAACATGATTTATAAAAGAATATAGATAGGTAATATAGGAATATATATATATTGGAATATAGACATCTTAGAACTCTATCACACATATTACAAATATGTGGCCGTTGATCATTTTGAAACTGCTGCAATCTAGAGAAGCATTTCCCAATGCATGCAAACTAAGCAGCTGTTCCATAGAAACTCTGCATATATATGTATTGTAAATATTCACAAAAAGTAAATATCATCTTTCGCAGACATTTCGAAAAAAAAAAATTGTTTCAACAAAGTTGTGTTTTGAGTAACATCAACAAAGCTCATTCATATATTCACATAAGCAAATAATCAAAAATATTTTATAAATAATTACAGGACAATCGCCGGAGCAAAACATAGAAGGCAAATCTAAAGATGCCGCGAAACGCGCGCATTCTCTTAAAGTCATTTTCGAGTTTAGGTAGAAAATTCTCCACTACGCAATCGGTAAAAGTTTTCGGTTGGAGATTGCTCTGAATGATAAGTGTCAGCTAACTCATTTGTTATGAACTTTGAACTTTCAGAGCAAAAGTCGGGTTTGTGTCATCGGCGCCTGTGGTAATGTGGGCCAAGCGCTCTCTCTTTTGCTTAAACGAGACGATCGCGTCACGGGGCTCTCGCTCTACGACGTGAAAAAAGCAATTGGCGTAGCTTTGGATATGTCACACATCGACACCAACTCGGAGGTGACCGGATACGAAAAGATCGAGATGCTGCCAAAAGCTTTGTATTGTAAGTCAAAGAATTCAGCTAAAGAATATGCAAAACATTCACTAACAATGTGACCTTATGAAGGTTCTGACGTCGTGGTTATCGTGGCTGGTCAACCGCACAAGAAAGGCATGTCCGATGATGATCTCCTCAAAAAAAACGCCAATGTTATTATTCAGATTATGCCGCACATCGCCGAAACCTGCCCCAAAGCATTAATAGCGATAGTTACCAGTCCAACCAACTCGATTGTACCGCTAGCAGCGGAGGTACTTAAAACGGTATGCAAATTTTCTTTAACTAAATAACAAGGGAATCCATAAATTTCTTGCATTACAGAAAGACGCCTACGATCCTAACCGCTTATTCGGCGTCACTACGCACAACGTCGTACGTGCGCGCACTTTTATCTCCGATGAATTGCAAGTGGATGCGTCTATAGTGAAAGTGCCCGTTATTGGTGGCAATTCACCTTGCACGATCCTTCCGGTGCTCTCGCATACCAAACCGAAATTCAAAATTGAAGATGAGGACGACGCAATACCGTTAATTAGGAAAATACGAGAAGCTGAGGACAACGTGGTCAAGGTGAAAGGTGATCAGGGCGCCACCCTAATGGTTGCACATTCTGTCGCTAAATTTACACACTCACTGATAATGGGTCTAGCCGGTTTGGGAGATCCAAAGGAATGCGCCTATGTGGAATCGGCTGTAACCGATTGTGCATTTTTCGCCACGCCTTTGAAACTGGGCAAACAGGGTATTCAGAAGAATTTGGGAATACCAAATTTAGCGAAATTTGAAGCGGAATTACTGCAAGAATTGACGCCTGAGCTAAAGGAGAGCATCAAGAAAGGGATTGAGTTGGCGAAGAAGAAATGAGAGCGGCGCCTTTAGTCTGTTTGTTTAAGTATTAGTTCAGTTGGATTGTTCTTTTTTTTTAATTTAATTCGTAGCGATTTATTTAATCTTTATTCTTCCAAAACTTATTTGAAATTAAAAATTTTCATTTTGAAGAGTTTAAGTGTTTTGAAAATAATCTAATAAGTATACACATATATATTTTTATATCATATGATTAAGTTGGACATGTTAGACATGTTTCAAAATCCTTAATACTAAACATTTGATTTCTCAAGTTTATTTTTGGAGAACACGAACTTTTTCGACACAATTAACCAAAGTCCCATTTGAAAGTTAACGTTTTTTAGGTAAGGTTAGTTAAGTTCTAGGACTGATCCCCGAGGCGAAGATCCTACTTAGACAACGGAAGACAAGTACTTTACCAAAAGTGAAAACACATGAAATTCAATTTGTGTAGAATGATGCAACGTACGGATTGAAACCAGGGTTGGACCGAAGCGACGAAGATTTTGGTTGCACTATATGTGCTGTAGTAGTTAATTATTAGCACTTCTATATATATTGTACCTATATATATATCTCTAAAAAGACCAACTTGGGATTACTCTCAACAATTTTCTCTCTACAATATGCTACAATTGGGTACAATAATTACTCAGAACTAGATCCAAGCAAGTATTATTGGGGATCGATTAGCCCCGACTCATATTTACGGATACACTTTTTGGAAGACTTCAAAGAATTTCATTCAAAATATTTTAAAAAGCTTGGACAACTAATTTCGTTGTTTATATAATGAGATCACTTTACTTTCATACTCTTTCGTATAAAATGGGACTATTAATCTTTATACATTCCATATAAAGGGTTTCAAGGGGGTATTGCTCGCCTATTGCTTTGCGACTCATTCCGGACTCGTCGGATATTTTTTACTTTTACGGGTTACTAATACTATTAAGTGCCCGTGGAAGTGATATAGTATTTTCACATACGCATATAATAGTGAATGAGACGATATTTATGTATGTAAGTTGCATATGTACTTATTGTCATGGTGGAATGCATTCCAGCTTCGTGCGGGCGTCTCCAGCACGTTTGACCTTTCACATTTCGCTCGTGTGTGTGCAATTTGTCCTTCTCTCATATTTCACTTTTACTTATCTTTTTATGGTATGCACTTTTGTGTCACTTAGTGAAATGAAACGTAACGAATGGGCAATGACATTTTTATGCGACATTCTGTCGTCTGAAATTTTCTGTTGCCATTTTCTTTGGTTCACCTTATTTGTTTTTCATTTTGCTTTTTCAGTTCGCATTGTTTCAGTATTTTTGTGATGTCACATTTTCCGGCAAATACAATCAGTTTTCATTTATTTTCCCCTTAATATAGCTTAAAATCTTTTTATTTTTTTATTTTTTTTGCTTTCGTTTTTCTTTTCTTTAACGCAAACATTTGCATTTTCATGCTTCTCACTGTTTTATTATTGCAATTTTTGGCTCTTTTCCTCGTTTGTGCTTGGAAATTGTTTCGCAATTTGTGGCAGAATAAGGCACATAACTGTTTTACTCAAAAATGTGTGCACAGTCAAAGATTATGAGGAAGGGGGTTTACTAAGGAAGGTTGGCTAAGAAATAGGCGTGAGTAGAATTGCTGCTAAGGACTAATCATTGCATTATGGCTGGTGATGTACCGAACGTATATTATTTTTATAAACGAATAATATTTTTCAAAAGTTCCGTTAGTTCTTAAGTAGTAAATATAGGCGTATTTCAACTTTCTAAATTTTTGGCTTGCCAAATGTTTACTTTAAAGCGTCAATAAATACACAAAATGCACACTTTTCTGTGGTTGAAAAAATTTTGACATTTAGTCTGTCAAAAAGAACCAGTATTTAAAAGTTGAAATCAGAGTAAAATTTTGTTTATTGCAGCAAATCCGTTATGCCACACACACCAGCACACGCAGACACACACCCGCCTGGTTGCCAAAATGCCCGTAACGCACATCTGCGTAATATTATGCAACATTTGTAGCACTGTCTTCTTCCTTCACCACCTCTCTCTACCTTCCTTGAACCTTCCTCTAGCCCTGCCAGTAAGGCGGCAATATTTGACTGCTCATTTTTAGCGCTTGCATTTTGGTCTAGCACAGCCGTGTGCACTATCCCTACTTTTTATTTGCATTTACTATCCGTTAGCTTCTCATTTTGCTTATGTTCTTAGCTGCCGCTTCTACAGTTTTCATGTGCATATTTGCATCATAATCTACAACAACAAAATCCCCTATTTATTTTCACTTAAGCTGTTTGCAACAACAGTAGCAACAATATAAAATCTATACACGCACTCAGCTTGTCTACTTACTCTTGAGCGGAAGTGTAAGAAAAGCTGGTATAAGCAGTCGTAAAAAGTGTAAGCCTTGCACGGCCTCGACAACAAAAAATGCTGCACCCGCACCTGCTGTTCCACATGCAAAATTGGCAACTTCTGCTTAGCGCCTTGAAATATGCATTATTAACTGAACTGGTGTATTGTGTTTAAAGTTAAATTTTTTACCGATTTTTTGCATTCTTTGTGAATGCATTTTGCTTGCTTTTCAAAAATGGTAAAGTGGCTGATGACTATCGGCAACATTTTTAAAGCTTTAGCAGTATACAAGTAACAATATTCACTGCTTTTGCAGCTGTCCGAGCGGTTAGTGTGAGTGAAGAAATATTTAATAAAGCGCGTCCATTTTGGAACACTTGCAAAGGATTGTGGCATGTGTTGAAGCAAAATGTTTTGACTTAAGTACGAGAACATTGTAAAATTAATAAATATTCGAATAGTTATGAAATTTAAATGATAATCTCAAGCCGAATAGTGTTCTTCAGATCTATCGAAATTTTCCTATACCTATACCATTTAGAACCCAAGAACGACTGGACCGATTTTGACTCTCATTTACCGAATTTGTCTCGAGCATGCCGAATAACTATTAAAATTTCAGAAGTATCTATTTATAAAAAATTTATCATGAAAGACATCTAAACACATAGAAAACACTTGAATCAAACTGCAAACAAAAATAAAAAGGAAAAAATTTCCAAAAAAATTTCAAAATTTTTCAAAAATTGTCAAATCGATTTCACTCTTCCTTCGTTAAACGCAACAAAGCTACTCGGGCCAGCTTGTTTCAAATAAATACAGCATTCGACAAAATCTTGGTGTATCTTATTAAATTAAAAATCAATCGCTCGATCTTTTTCTCAAACGAGAAGGGAACAAAAACGTGCTTTTGAATTCTCTACCATATTCTTGGGATTATGGGCATTTGCTATGAAATGCGAACGCTCTAAATTACCAATAAGCACTTAGTCAGCACTTAAGCATCAACTTAACACAAACTGTCTTACAAAATCGAGAGGCAACGACCACCAAACTCATCTATGGACACACATAAATGGTAAATATGCACATATTCGTACAACAGCACTTCGGCATGGCGCTGAACACTCACACGTTTCCGAAACCATGAATAAGCAATTGGTCAGCAGTGACTTCGAATGCGTAAAATTAGCTACTACAGCAATGTCATTCTCCTTGTCAGCTCAAAATTGTTTGTTATGTTTATATGCTTTTGTTTGTCAGTATGTGTGACCCATCCAAGTCAATGTGAATTGTACCGTAAATTGCCATGTAACCTATGAATCAATAAGAGATACATAAATGCTTCTATCGCAAATGTGAAGAGCCGTAGATGACAAGTGTTGCGGAATTATGTGAGGCTTTGGGAAGATATGACAATTAAGTCTGCCGATTTTCCCTATAAAAAAACGACAAAGCAAAGAATCACGAAAAGCTTGCTTTTCCAATGGGCTGCTGCTACGGAATCATTGAAAGTGTTTTGGAGAGCCCATTTTATCAAGAACGCGAGTGCTTTAGTGAAGTTAGTATTCAGTGAAGTTCATGTTGGGGTCGTGAGATCGTATGAAACTTGCCCAACGCGAGTCGAACTTAAGCATTTTTACGGCCTTACAAAAAGCTTTGAGATTAACATCACATAGTTAAGAAGAAAAGTAGCGCCAGCTTCAGTCAAGTCGGTTAACCTAGACAACTACTTCGTCAATCGAGAAAAAGAACGGATATTTAGTGATTTATAGACCGTGAGATCTTCTTAATATTGGCGTCAATAGCGACTTCTATGCTGACTAATGTGTTTTCACCTTGGAACTAACCACAGCCGTTACTATCTCATTAAATATAGAATCACTTGCAATTTATTGCCGGAATAATTCGTTAAATACCGTTGCCTATCATATATACTAAAAACTCGTTAGACTGAAAAGACACTTTTTAAGTTAAGTATTCAGTTAAGCCATATTAAAATTTTTAAGAACCGAACATTTTAACAGCGCACCATGGAATTGGAAATTCCTTACACAGCTTGCAAGTATCTGTGCCATAGAATGATATTGCGCTTTGGGAAAAAGTTGGCAAATGCTAAGTAAATACTCAGTGCATGAAGCGAAGAAGTTGCAGCTGTGAATTCGAATGCGCTTTTTGTTTTGCTTGGAGTTTTTTGCATATCCGCTTTGAAAATGCGCGTTAAAAGATGTGCGTTACGTTTCAAATTAACCACCAAAAAGCGGGAAAGAAGTGAGCCAATCCACTGAGCAACTCACAAGCAGAAGACAGCAAGCGGCAGTCAGTGCTCCATTTTCCGACAACACCATTCATCTTTGTCGGTGGCCAAAGAGCGCGCTTTTGACTGCGTACAACTGCAACTTTAGTATTCAAAATATATCTACGAATGTACGCAGGCGCACATTGACTCGAGCACTATCATTCGCCGACGCTTGTAAAAATTCAGCAGCACTTGCCTCAAAAAGATGAGTTCACAAACAATTTAGCAGCAAGTTGGTTGCTCTGCCACCAAACGTAACGGGGTCAAATGCCGTGCAACGCTGCAACAAAAGAATGAAAAGACGGAGCAAAGACGGGGGACGGACGCAAAGGCAATGCAATGCATATAATTGAGAAAAAACAAGCAGCGGACAAAAGTATAACATTACAACCATCTCCAATTTGGCGCTTTAAGCATCGACGAGCTGTCAAAGATCCCGATGACCACACAGTTGGTATAAAACACGACCCAAAAATGGCATTTTTAAAGTTCATGACTGCTTATATTAGGGTACTGGAGGCAGTAATGCCGAGGAAAAATAAAAATAAAAAAACTTACAATAAAAAAATACAACAATATGTAATTTGTTGAAAAATTAGTATGAAATCATTAATTAATTAAATGAAAAATTCTTAATAATTAATAATTTCAATATGCTCAGCTTCAAGCAGCTCACCTCTCCAACCACTCAATCCCTAAATTGAATAATATAATATAAATTTCAAGAGAAGAAAAATACTTGAAAGGCGTTACGCGCGCATTGCAATGCGTTGGCGTTAGAAAGCGCAACGCTTGCCGCTCAAATTGAGAGACAGCAGTTATTCGAAAAAAAATTTGTAACAATAAATATGTGAATGCGTGTATGCAAAGTGAAAGAAAGTGAAAATGTTGAAAGTAATAGAAATTTTTCAATTTAAATGAAACCAAAAGCGAACCCTAAGTCCAAAGTGAACAAATGCTTGAAAACGCAGTAGAACAGTGTGCTAAATAAATAAATAAACTAACACTTTTTCCAAAATAAATAACGTTGGCTTAGCGTATAACAATTTTAATCACCTTACAGCCGACTTTAATCTTGGCTGACTTTTCGTATGTATATATTAACACTTAGGTACAAACTCTCCAAAAATAATGCTAGTGCCGTCAATATTGGCGAAAAGGATTATAATTGATCAATATATGCAATATAAAGGCAGTCGGAAAGGCGATTATGGTATTCCGCAGATCGATTTCCGATAAAATGGTCGGCGGGTCGAACTGAAAGAAATTAGGAAATCAATTCGACTCGTCATTTCAAGGATCACACATAAATAATTCTGCATCTATCTCTAGCGATCTCTCCTCGATAGATAAAGAGAAACCTGAAAAAGCCGCTATAATTCAGTACACTTTTGGAGTCAACTCAAAAGTTCTAAGTCCCATCATGTGTCGCATAACTGCAAGGCTCGCTTAGTAGTTAGCAGAGGTTTAAGCGTCAATTAGTACATATGTATATATTTCAATACATATATATATATATATATATATATATATAGATACATCGATTATTTTAAAGTGTTCCAAACAAACGAGCGCTAGGCGAAGATCACTATCGGCACACACTGTACAATTTAGCGGCGTTGCAAAGTGTAAAACCCAATGCAGGCACTACTCGATGCAGTTGCACAGGGTACAGTTGGAGGAATGGCGAAAGTGAAAGAAAACTTTAATGAAAACGCAGCATTACGAAATTGTTGCAGTTGCAATTGAAAAGTTAAATGAAATTATATGCAAAACTATAAAAATATGGTTGCGAGTAACTGAATGAAAAGCGCGCAGAAAACGCAGCGCAAAACAATAGACGGAGCAAAGTGAAAAACAAACAAAACCAAAAACAAAAGCAAAAGATGTATGGAAACAAAGAGAGAAATGCAAAAATATTCGCTCTGCAAAGGGTAAGCGGCGAACAAGCTGTTATTTGTTGTTGTGAACTTTTGTTTTTCTTGTTATTATCCTTAACTTTTTTGCTGGCATCTCCAACCATCGCACAGCGCAATGACTTTAAGTGGCAGTTTGACATGCGCTGAACTTAACTTCCTGCTTCGCTTTGCGTTTGTCAACTTTTTACAATGTCGCTTTAACTTTCTTTTTTTACTGTTATGTTGTTTCTTATTGGCCGCAATTCGTTTTTATTTCGCTGAGAGAATTTTTACTTGAATTTCGTTTTTAAACCATTCACTAAATAATTTCGTACGCTATAATTTGCATTTATGTATTTAAGTGTTTTTATTTTTATTTTCATTTTTTACTTTCGCAAACATTTTGAATGGCGACGTTCACAACGTTTATGGCGAGTGGCTCTCAAAAGTTTTTACAGGTCGCAGCAGCCAGCTATTCATAAACCCTTTTTGAACTGTGGGTTCATGTGGGGGCGTTATCGTGCAGTAATAAGTGGCATCAGCACTTTATGATAGAACACAGGATTATAATATGTAAATTCAAGTGCATTGAATTCGGCAAAAGTAAATGCTTGTGTATTAAATGGCACAAAGCGCTTTTGGAGGACACTTTTCCTCTGTGATGAAGGGGTTTCGATAAGCGGAGAAAAAATAATAATTATGTACATTTGCTTACAAAGAGTTGGAAATTGTATGAGTTAAAGCGCTTTTTGTGGCAAAGCGTACATTTAAATTAAGCGCGAAATAATTTAATGATATGAGCAGGACTAGAAGCAAGTTACTTGCAATGGTAAACAGCATGAGGACTGAAAAATTCGGATGGTATTGCAAAAAAAAGCTATTTCTCGACAAAATTCGATTGCATTATGCAACATAGTTGCCATCGAGCACGATACACCGATACGATACGATTATTGAACTTTTCCAACTCTTCGATGCCGTGAGTGTAGGCCGATCTGTTTTTCCAATTTCGAAATAGTTCTGAGTCTCGGCGATTGACTCTTCACTGTTACTGAATTCCCTCCCAGCGAGCTGGGAGCTTAACTTTAGTTTGGTGGTCAGCAAAAAATTCGTGAAAATTTTCCATCCCTTATATTGATTTGGGGCACTGTGCCTTATTCTTGATGAAACATCTTTTCCTCAGGATCATAAATATATCGCTCACTTTGCACAGAGCTTTCGTATACCTGTATGTCCAACACCTTCATTGCATAGCTTTAGAATGTCAGCTATATAGATGAACTTCAATTTGCCATCATCCAAATTATTTTGTTGATTGTTTTTATTCTATATCTCGCAAACCAATTGTTTAACAGCTGTGTAATCCATACGCGTGACTTTTGAAGATTCAGTTCTGAATTTTCATACATATTTTCAATATGTTATAGACTGTAAAGGTCTCGAGACGGTCCTCAAAATGGAAGTAAAGCTCAGTCAAATTAGCTGGTGTTTGCTTACTTATCATTATTTTAAATTTTTATTAAGCAAAGCTAATTAATGGCAACGACGGGTTTATGTTTTTAACTCGAGATTAACGGTTACTTCTTAACGACACAACTATTTACTTTAAATGGCATGAAACCAACTAATAAGAAGAGATTAACACACATAGTTCACTCCGTGTTCATAAATTATTTTCATTATAAAAACATTCCATTGCATTTTGCATTTGCATGCATATTCGTACATACGAATATATATATATATATATATGGTTGCGATGAATGTGCAATTGTAAAACCCATCGTTGTCGCTATTTAACCACTTTACTTCCGCTTAAATGCGGTCGAAAAGTTTTATTCATTTCTTCACACACACACACACACACACACGGCCACAGGCGCTGTGTGCTTGTATGTATGTATGTGTTGCGTGGGGCATCTCTTTCGATTTTTAGTTTGTGTCTTTTTTGCAAGACTCTGTGGTATTGTTGCGTCGGTGTTGAACATGACACTTTGGCAAAGTGGCATTGCGGCATAGCGGCAAAGTGCAACCGCACACAAAACTGGCAAAGTTTTGACCAACAATAAAATTACGAATGCACTTAAACTTCGGTTTTCGCCATTCCATTTCCATGTGAACAAGCATTGCATTAAATTTGTTTGAATCCAATTTTGTTTTTTGTTTTTTGTTTTTCTTTTACTTTTTCAGAAAGTTGCTGTTACCATTCCAAACTGATTTGTATTGTTGCAAGCAAGCGCCATCACAAGATGGGAATGTTTTGTATTTTTTCAAAGTAATGTTAAATAAAATAATAACATGAAATTAACGAACGACAAGCGGTTCTCAACGAAAGAAACAAGCTGCAGCGGGACTCGTCTTCGACAGTTCGTTGATTTTCGATGGTGTCAAAAGAGAGCGAGCCGTTTTCAACTTTTAACATCTTCAGGCCTATCTAAACTCGTGCGTCTGTCTGTCTGTCAAATCAATTTAATTTGATGTAAACTAATATATTTCTAATGTTTGTATTCTGTCCGACTATGTCTTCAGATGCATTGGTGTATTCTTCCAACAGTGAAGTTTAGGCGGGTAGTCTGAAAGAGTATTTTTTTTTTCGGTTTTAAAATGGAGTGGTTGACAAAAGTCTAATTATATTTGAAAAAAGAAAGCTCAGCTTTTTGAGCCGTAAGCCGCTCCTCTCTCAAATAACCTCAAAATCCAGGCCACAAATAAGGTACAAAGGTCAACCATGTCATGGCCGGTGTAGAGCCTATTACCAAAACTCCAAGACATTTCATAGACTATTATGAAAATGTAATAGCCGGGAGCCAAAAACCATTTCGCTGCAACGTTGCTTTGCTTTGAGCATATTCACTTAGTTATGCGTTTGACCTCTGTGGCCAAAAGCGAGGAAATCATTCGCTTAATGTGCACTCAAGTGCGTCAAACGCACATAATTGATAAAATATGGCAAAACTTTGTGCGTAATTCAAATGTAATGTGAGCGGCGCGCACATTTTTGTGACACAATTGTCCGATTTAGCCGACACACACACACACACACCATTTCCGGCCATCCGCTCTCTACTTCAGGCCTGCATTTCAATTGTACCAAATATACTTCTGTACTGAAAATTTAGCGAAATCATTTGCACTATCCAGTGGTACTTAGTGGGCGTAACATTTACTTGATTTTGCCCCATTTAATTTGGCTAAACGCTAAATTAGCGCATCCTTCGGTAAACCTATTGACGACCAAAGTTTGTCATACACTTACCTACGAAACTGCTGAGTGGGAGTAAGGGGCGCATAGGTTGTTGAAGTTCCCAATTGGAAATTTCAGTGCCGCCAAACCCGAGCAGATAAACGAATGCTGACGTACGAATTCGTGCATTCCAGCGTAAGCGAATTGGTAATGCATGATTACTGCTGGTTTTGCTGGTTTTGCTGGTTTCGCTGGAGCCAAATCGAACGACAGCAATTCGCGTAAAGAAATCTCTCTGCATAAAGTGGCCGTTACTTTCACAGTAAAAATTCTGCATCAGGAATCAAGTTCGAATTCAATTTTATGCTTACATACATACATTTGCACAAACATACATTATGCCTTAATGCCGCAAAGTCCGATACGAGGAACAAATACCAACCCCCCAGCACCCTCAACACTCAATAGCTCCCTCAGACCACCAATTGGTTATATTTCAGTGTCGAAATCGTCTCATGGCGCGCACGCCTACTCTCTGCCACTTCACTTTTGTGTACACTCATGCAACACAAACACTTGTATTAATCATTACTCGACTCGGCTTACGGCAATTTTCAGTCCACCTGGAAAACACGATTTAAACCTTTTAAATACCCATTTGATTTAATTTTATATGTGCGCCAGCGCTTCCGTTCGTTAAACCAACGCCCATATTTGCGTTCACTTCCACCTCCAGCCGATTGTTCCCGCCGCCTGTAGCCTGTAGCCTGGCCTTTGCCGCGCGCTGTCGCACGCAACGAAGCTCGCCTGAAGTCGGTGTGGCAAGAGCAGTTTTGTCGCCAACATTTACATTTGATTCTCTGCTATTTTTCATTCCACATCAATGGGCACGCTGCTGTTGGCCTTCAACACCAACAACACCTACCTGTTTATATAAATACATACATACAAACGCACATCAAATTCCTGGCGGCGAGTTGCTCTCTGCTGCTCTGCGCCGCAATGCGGTGTCATGGGTGTTATTCGATTGATATAAGGGATTTTTGATTGTTGCTCTGTGATAACATTGTTATTTCTCGTTAAATGTATTTTTCAGATTGCGCTGTATTTATTAAAAAAAAAAAGAAAACTGTAATCCCTAACTGCGTGCTTGTATATTTGAAATATGTGTGTATGTGAAATGAAATGAATAATTGAGGCTTTCAACGCTTCGGTCGAGCTTCGCAACGTTTTTGTGGAACATGTGTTTTTAAGCTGTATTATTATTTTTTCATGTCCGAAACACCTACTCGAATGTTTAACAATGCCAGTCGCGTCACAATGTTGTTTAACTCTACTATACTTAGTTACTCAACGCGGTTATTTATAGATTGTCGCAATTAAAATGAAACACACAACAACATTGAACTTTTCAGGTGACTTGTTGCCTCACTACAAGCATAAAATGAATGAAGCATCATATGAAATGAAAAGAATACAACGATTACGTCTAACGAAAATCGACAGGAAGGGGTTACGATCGATCACACGAGGGCAGATCAAGCTCTACTAAAATTTCATCAAGATTAATGGATTTTCTCTGTGGCAACTGGTGAGAGTGAGGTGAGGAACGACATAGGCTAATTAAGACCAGTGTAAATCTTCGGATGCTCTGCCTATTTTGTCCATTTATAGTTTATCAATTGTCGTGCATCCAAGTTGGGGTCCCTTATGGAGATGCCTAAGATCGGCCTAGCATAAGACAATGCGTTCGTTAGCTAAAACTGGCCCTTATTCTAAAAGTTGAGCGGATTTCAACAGCAGCCGAGCTTGATTAAAGGTATTTTCGGAAAATACTCTGAAAGCGATTCATTTAGCTTTGTTAAAGTAAAGTCGATATGTGTGTCAATGGAGCGAAAATGTTCTGAAAAAGATGTTATCATAGGTTGGGATTTCAGCCAGCGCCAGCTTTGTTTTCCAATGAACTACTGCAGGATCATTCGTTCCGTCATTCATTCCGTGAATCTCCTCTGCCAGCTCCTTTCAAGTCCTGCTACAGTACGATGTGTAGACTTTCTTAAAGCTAATAAGAAGAGAACCGATCCTGCAGAACCGAGATGACTGCATTTATTGCAAATTTCATGCCAAACAGAAGTGAAATTATGTTGCAGTCTTTGCACACGCAGCAAAAAGGGTCTTTCGTGTTCTAAGTGTAAGGATACGATTTTTCAAATAATGCTTACCCATCAATAAAGAGTTAAATCGGCGAACAAAGAGTCAATGGAGAGATAGAAAATTCTGGCATATTTCATGAAATGTGAAAATTATTTCACAGGGGCTAAGATTCCCGTCGAAAATTTCTCCATAATTTCATCGAGTCGCAAACTAAATCGTTAGTTTCGAACTAAATCTGCATTCCGACGAATGCTAATAATACTTTTATCACACGTCAATCAAGCTGTTAGTTGGACGATATGGTGGCTTTACTTGGTTCCTGGGTTTGTATAATGTTATAGATTTATTGGATGAAAAAAATTATGTTTACGAGAGAATTGATCACGAAACGTAAGTTACGAAATAGAGCCCATTCTTTAAATTTTACACACATTTTGCTCCTCTTTAGGAATATAAATGTGAATTTGGATTGCTGTAATCCCGAGACGTTTGTACAAGTTTATGTGTAAATTTGTGTGAATTTTTTTGTGTTTATTTATGAAAGTATGTTTGTACATGATTATATATATTCTCATTATATTACTCATCATCTTACAATAGTCACAAAACTTAATTAAGTTAAATTCTCCTGCTTCATTGATTTATCCCCATCTAAACAGCTGTCGTCTGTGGACTTATTTGCGCTCGCTGAACTCGAGTTCAGCAGTGATGTATTAGCTGTTGAGTTTAATTTCGATTTATTGCGACCCTCGTCATCGGAATCCTCATCGTCCGGATCCAGTTTAAGCATTAACTTTTTAAAATCTAAATATTTTATCACCAAATCCATTCTTTCGTCATCATTCAAACTGGTTTGGCTAATTGCAACGTTGGAAGCTGACTTCGACTCCTGCTGTCTCTTAATTATATCTATTGTTGTTTTAGGATTAAAATCTGATACAGTTTTACGAACTACCGCCTTCTCGTATAACTTCGGTTCAGAGGGTGAGTACCTTGATATTTTGCCATCTGTTAAACTATACATATTTTTTAGATGATCCTTCAATATTAACAGCAGCATACACGCTTGTGCCGACATAATGCACTTTTGCATTTCGAATGCATTTTCCGGCAAACGCTTAAACAATATATCGGGATCGTCTTCATCATCATCATCTTCCAAAATATCACCTACATTAACACTAGGTTTAAGATTCTCCTTAAATGTTGTGAGCAAATTAGTACCAACAATGGATATGAGTAAATCGACTTGATGTATTAAATATAGCGGCTCATCTTGCACCACATATGGAAAGTAAGCCAAATTATCCGCTATATAGAGCATTTGCTGCAGCGAAGTTTTCTGATCATCAAATTGCTTTACGATCGTTTGAACGAGTGCACGCCTCTGTGTTTTTATGGGACGCAGAAGCGTGTATAAGAAGTCATTTAGCGCTGTCGGCATTGCGTCAATATGTCTTTTAACATAGCCACGTATGACTTTACTGCCGCCTTTACTTTTAATATTCTGTTGTAAGATACCCTGTAAACGGAAGCTAAACTGCAAGCCTAACTGAGCCTTCATATTCACAAATCCATTGTACATCTTATCGATGTCTTTTAGCAAGGCATCGGCTCTGTGCGCAGACTCAATTCTCGAATCTGTACTTAAGCATATAAGGTATGGCACAGTCTTCACAGGATGTACAAGGCCTTGTCTCAGCACAATCTGTATAACTTTTACGGCCCACAACCGTACACTATCATCACTGTTTAGGAAACATTCGAATATTTCTTGCAGATACAGTTGTATGATACGACTTGACATACCCGACGAAACATCGTTCATTTCTTTCAGATCTTCGGTTTTCGACTGCTTATCCCAATCCTTCTCTTTGTTGAACATATTCATCTCCGACTCAGTCAAATAAACCCAAATATTACGTAAACAAATAATTTTAAAGCAAGCATCACTTGTCTCCGACAGCAACAAATCGCAGTAGTAACGCTTCAACTTGGTATTGGTCAGATAGTCGTCGTTCATCACACAAAATGAACCCAATGCGATCAGCGCCTCTTTCCGTATGTCAGGATTTTGATATTGCGCAAAGAACATCAGACACTCGAACACATCATTACATATGGTCGGCGACAAGCCGTTGGTTTCGCCCACAACCTCTTTCGATTTAAAATCGAAATAACGCATTAGTATGCCAATGGTGAAGAGGCTACGGCGTATAGCTGCATTTAAATTATTAATTTGTCGGTTTTGCAATATTTGACTTCTAGTTTGATCTAAAATGCGATAAAACTTCTGAAAGCAATCTCTTATCAAAGCATAGTTCTTCGTTATTTTGTTGACGATCGCACCCAAGCACGACACACAACTCTTTACAACCGCCTGATTCAGTGATACAACCAGCAGCATCAAATGCTCTTCGAGCGAAGCCAAAAATGACTCACTCGCGTTATTAACAAGCGGAACGACCTGCAAAAAAAAAAAAAAAATAAATAAAACAAATTGTCAAACACTCATCCAAAGTAACTCGAAGAGTGAAAATGTTATAGTTACCTTTTCCAGTATGTCAGCCACTGCGCAAATGAATTTCGGTGCAGTTGTTGGGTGACACTTGATATTCAAATACGGCTCTATTGTAATTGCGTGCTGCACCAGCAGTTGGGGACGCACTTTCGCCAGTAAATGCAGTGTGGTTATGCAGCCCAACATGCGCGTGTTGTCGGTGTCCTCAAGTTCGATCAAGCGCCCCACCAAACCGTCGGCCAGCTGCTGACACGACAGCAATATATCAGCTGGTGGCTCGGTTTTCTTCTGCAATGTGTCTTTCATGCTGTCATCACCTTTGGTCGCGCTCTCCTTGGGCTGGAAAATGCTGTTCAAGAGTCCCTCCAACCACGCTGTGCCCGTGTCGTGTGCAATATTAACTACATCGATAATCTGGTTGATCTTCAAATGTATGCCATCCTTGTCGTTCTTATGCAATGGCGTAAACCACATTTTCATGAACACCTCCGTCACCAGCTTTTGTATGCCCTCCTCATCGTTGACGCGTCGAATCATTTTTACGCATATTTCTGGAATTTTCTGAAACGTCGGATACTCTATACATATGTCTCTTAAAATTTTTATGACACGCTTGCGCACCGATACGCCCGTATCTAAAATTCTAGTTGACAGCATGTCATAATACTGATCAATAAGCTCTTCGTTGCTCAGTACGAATTTACCCACTAAATCGACGGCCGCTTCGCGTACAGATATCGCGGCATCCAAGAACTTCTGATTCACACCCATTTGCATATCCTTGCGCCGCAGGACCATGGGATCAACCTCAACTATATTCGCTAAGCATTTCATGGCGCGCGTCCTTATTGCGATCGACGGCTCATTTACAACCAATATAATTTTCTTGAGATAACCGTCGAATGATTTGCTAAATGGCCTTTTACTGGCTAAATATTGCGCTATTAAATGTGCATTATTGTAATCGATATATGTTTTTATATGTTGTGCATGATTGGAATCACCAAGTGTTGAGTACGGATTTATGTTGTTCAATAAACATTGCTTGCGTTTATCAAGCATATTGAAACGTTCCATATTCAATTCTTGATCACCCATAGAGCAATCACCACCAACACGACTATCCACATTTTCGAAGTTTATATCATCGCCACTGTCGTCGTTGGTATCGCTGCCGGAGAGATCGGCTTCTGTGCGCCTTTTACGGGAACTCTTCTTTCTCGATGTATCACGTTTGGCGCTCTCGTTGATATTTCGACGCTGATAAATTATATCACGATACCACTGAGTCAAGTAAAAGTGCCTGGCATAATCCCATATGGGATTATCCACGTGTGCATTGGCGGCTAAAAAGTCTAGAAGAATTTTCTGTAAAAATTCCACGCGCTCATCCTCCTTTAATTCGATCTTGTTATTGCTGGATGGTAAGTCTCCTTCCTTCTCCTGTTCCACTTTAATATACCTAATCATCGAGTCTATGACGTTCACTTTGTAGCGTGAGTCTACGGCATCCTTGCGTAAGCGTGCTGCCACAATGCCCAAGTAATCCAATGATACCAGGCGTATGCTCTGCTCTATAGTCTTATCCGAGACGTAACGCACAAGCATCGTGCCCAACAGTGAAAGCAATAATTCGGATGACGGCCATTCAGGTTTGTTGACAGTGGCCAGGAGATCGTAGATGAAATTCTCGAAGATTGGACGGAAATCTGTTTCATTCGACCGAGATTTGCATTTATTTAAAAACGTCGTTAGGAAATTTCCACCTATGCTTATGGCGATTTCGTACTTTTTCAACACAATCACATCGATATTCTGTCTGTCGGTTTGCATGGAAAAGCCAGATATTGGATGATTGGCAATATCTCCGTATTGTGGCAAAGTCTTCCGTTTATTCTGCGAATTGCTATTCATGACATCGGGTAAAATCGTAACGCATTGAATTAGTTGGAGTACTAATGCAGTGACCATTTGGATGTTCCCACTATTGTTGATTAGTTTGAATGGGCGAAGATTTTTCTTAGAAGAGGGCAATCGGTCAATCGAGGTCAGTATATCTCCAAGTATACTGCTGCGAATTTTAACGTATTCCTCCTTGCGAAAGAGAGTCGTAACTAATTCTAAACACACAAATTGCAAAGTTTCGATATTATCTACAAAGAATGGCTCGACAGACAAGGTCGATAGTGGTAGAATGATGGTATCGACGAATATATATTTGTCGAAAAGCGTAACGAAGACTTTCATTAACTCAGTGGCCTTTGAGTATAGCAATTGCAGACTGCGGTTGTAATTTTGATAGATTTTCGATTTCTTACGATTATCTGTCTTTTTCATACTTTTAACTGTGTAGACGGGATCATATGATGGAAAGATTGTTTCGCGAAATTGAAAGTGCATAAATTTGATAATAAGCGAAATATTATCTTCTTGCAAAAACTTAATATCCTTCGAAGTGCAATAAATGTTGCAAATCAACAGGCAAGCTTCGATTCCGTTTAATATCTTTTCCATTATTTCATCATCCACGATGTCGTCTTCATCATCTGGGCCTGCCGAATAATTTTTCGCCAAATACACATTCCGCATAGCATAATTGACCAATAGGGCCAATTTATTTTTCGGTATGACATCCAAAACATACTTGGCTTTTAATTTAGCGATGTCGTTGCTCATTATGTTAAGCATTCTGGACGAAATACATTCGATGTTCTCGTCCACATCGTCGGTATCAAAATTTGGAACTTCTGTATCGTCCAGCGTCTCAATAATTTGCTCCAAATTACGCATAAATTGCTCATACGTTTGTGATCGTAAAATTTCGTCTTTTGAGCATTTTGCAGGTGTTGAGACAATGCGTTCAACACAACGTAGCTTCGGCTGTGAGTGTATTTGTTCAGGCGGAACTTCATCAACTGAAGGAGTAAGTTTCCGCTTGACACTGAGTGGTTTTTCATTCGTCTTCATCAAGTTAAATGCGTCATCGTTTTCTGCTGCTTTAGTTGTTAATAGTTTAGTATTTCGAACAGGTACCACAGATGGTGGTACAGATAGTAGTACAGATGGTGGTGCAGATGGTGGTACAGATGGTGGTACAGATGGTGGTACAGATGGTGGTACAGATGGTGGTACAGTTGGTGGTACAGTTGGTGGTACAGATGCAGCCGCAGATGTTGTTGAGGATTCGATCTGTTCTACTTCTTGCTTTACAGTCTGCAATTCAGGTGGAGTTATCAAACCGAATTTTCGGGCGGACTCTGGTGATTTCTTTACAAAATTTTTTATGCTTTCTTGCATGAGAGATGCATCCTTTTCTTTAAGTCTATTTATACATACCCTAACGTTAGCTACTTCAGACGATTTACTGACATAATCTGCATTGGTCTTTCCGGTGTCGTATCCAATCTCATTTTTTATTGTCTTCAGCATAAAATCTTGTTTAATATTCAAGTCGTTTGACAATGGAGTTCCTAAGGCTTGGGCGTTGATACTATATTGGGTATATCCATTATTAACCGGCAGATGTGCGTTTGATACATCAGTTGTAATTGTACATTCACTCCCTGCCATCGGGGTAAAATTTGGAATTTGATAATTATGTGTCCCGACTGCAGAGTGCTGAAGCATATCCAGTATAACTGGAGTTAAGATTTGTTCATTTACAGTTGTATTATTATTAGAAATTGTTGGATTAATCGTTGCTGGCAAGGAATCCGTATTTTGGAAAGATGTTATATTTTCATCTCCAGCCTTTTGTTCTTCTACCGGAAGGATTGGCTTTTGTTCTGTTAGATTTTGGTTTTTCCGTTTTTTCGGAGTATGCACATCGAAATTATTATTCTGAATGGAAGTCATTTCCATTGTTGGAAAACTGCCACTATGTAAATTTGTTGATATAGCAGGATTATTTGAATCCAGGGGTGTCTGTTGTTCCATCCGTTGCAGGTCATCGGACTGCTGCGTTAAAACTCCACTTCTTTGCCCGTGCACAACATTGTACCACTGTTCTTGTTGTTGTTGATGAGTTTGTTGTTTATTTTTTTGATTTACTTTACCATTGTTAGCATTAAACACTGTAGGGTTGTAGCTGTAAATACCCTGCAGTAGCTCAGGATACGTATTTATGTTAGTTCCAAATTGCTCGATTGCATATTGGGATTTTAGTTCTATTATTTCAGAGTTCGTCTGTTCGATAGCATGCACCAACTGTTTTACTAGATTATCATCACGCACAGATAACAAATTGTTGGATTCTTTAGCAACCAAAGTGTGAAATAGCAATGATTTATTTAATGAAGTGACACTTGCCAATGTGTCCGGTACTGGAAGTTCACTAAGTAAATCTGACAAACTTGTCAAACAAGCCAAAGTTGTTACTGGAACACTGGGAATATCGGGGTCAGTCATATTATTTTCTAAATCTTGCAAAAAGTCCTTAGCACAGAACACTATTTCGCGAGAATATCTTAATCTGTCTCAAAAATCAGACGCAACTTTCTTCCAGTAGACTTAGATACCCCACAACTGTGTACATTCGTAAGATGCGCAACGTTCTGCAGCGCCAAATATTAAGTTGTCTCGTAGTGCAGCTGAATTGTGCTATAGTTTGGCGCTATTTTATTATTAAACATAACTTGAGGATATGATTACTAAATCCTAAAAAAAGTCACCATTTAGATAATTTACACAAAATATCGTATTTTTACCTCTTTTGCTGACACAAAATAGCTGACACAAGAAAACTGGAAATGAAGTGACATTTGCAGCCGCGGTGCCAACCGCCTACTAGCATCACTTTGAGTTGCCAACTACAATAAAGAGTGTTGTTATGTGAAATTGGAGGGTAGCTCATGTACATAGAACGATTAATTCATTAATTTTAACTTTAATTTCACCTATATGTACCATAGCTATTATTAATATAAGTTTATATTTTTTTACAATAAAACAATATATTGCTGGCAATATGGCAATCATGATACGTAGCAAATAGTTATTTAAATATTTTCAAGATACAATCTCTCTGTTAGTCTCTGTTCCTTTCACTGAAACTTTACATTATAAACTAAAATAATCAGTACAAGAGTTTACAAAAGTGTTTGCGTTTTTGTTTAACACTTACATGCAAATTTGAGTTTTTCAACGTAACCTATTCTCATTCCCCCTTTTATAACATTCTTTTTATTCGAAAAATTTCTAATAGCAAGTTAATTTCTTATAAAAGACGAATTTATTTTCAAAACAAATGGTAATAACAAATATTTAACTTTTTTGGCTACAAATAGTTTACAACCTCTAATGACACAATCTCTCAAAAGGATGGGTCAGAATGACTATCATTGGTGATTTGACTAAGATCTTCATAATCACAATTAGAATTAATTTCAAAATTACTTCTGTCTATTTTAGGGGATGAAGTTGTCACCAACCGCGAGCGTTTAATAATAAGCACATCTGTATTCTCATTTTCCTCCATCTTATTTTTCAAATTGTTACCATTTTGGTTATAGGTTTTGGATGGAAGCGTGAAGTTGTGCTGTAAAGGCTTCTCAAACTCCCGTTTCACTTGTGAAGGGCTATAATTTAGATCATGATGCACTATGGCTTTTACAATAATTTTTTCTGACGCTATTTCAGGACTGTCGAAAATGAAAGGTCTGTAAAAGGGCACAATTTTTCACCAACTCAAAAAAATTAAAGGATTATTTCTTACCGCTGTGGAAATTGTCTCAAAATATCACAATTGCCGTTATGGTTGGGTTCGATTAATGTGGACGAGTGGATTTCACACTGCATCAAAGCACAGTCCAGTTCACTTTCCTATATACAATATAATATACATACTATATATAAGAAATAATTTTACTCATGCAAACACATGCTATACTTTCAGAGCCCGTTCCAGATCGCTCTCAAAGAAAACTGTTTCGCATTCTAATTCAGATTCCTCCAATGCTTGCATTACTTGCTTCATCTCCTCTAGTTTCATTCCTTGCTCATAAAGTCCTAAATCTTGAATGGAAAAACAATAGCAAAGAAAAGATATGTTCATTTATGTCTTGAATTTAGAATGTATAACTCTATTACAAAATAAACCTACTCATTAACGATGCCTTATAATCACTTTTCTTAGCATTTTTGAGCTCCATCCTAGACGGATGTTTTAAAATGGCTTATAAATATTTCTTACAAATATGGAATCGATTAACTTAATTAATTATTTTTAATTAAATGCTCTTTAAAGCTAACCGTATAAATAACAACAAATAAAATACAGTAAATTTACATACGTTGCACACCGCCTACACATGGTATTAAAAGTTAAAAAATGTTGAAGTTGTTTCAAATTATTAATACATTAACATGAAAACTCAATCCATCATTAAAAACGAATATGGTATTTTCTAATATGTTAAATACGCGCATAATAATCCATAGTTCGTGTATCCAATCTAAATAATCAAGAAAAAACATATAATTTTTTCAGAGTTACATTTTAGCAAGGATTCAAACCTACCAGCTGTAACGGATTTAATAGATTAATCCCCACGTTGAAACTCTATCCTGAGTTCGAGCACTGGATTTTTAAATAAAACTCACCATTTAATGGCTATACACTTGCCTTTATTCATAATTCAACTAACTTAAGACTTAACTCGGCAACACTATAATTAGAACTGTGTAGCATACAATATTGATGGATCGCGATCAATATTACAAAATATTTAAATGTTTTGAATTCCAGATTCGGGATCGTGAAACGCGTGATAAATATTGAACGTTTAGCACATTTTGTGATATGAGAACACGATAACCGCCAAACCATCAATATAGAACGCAATCCAAAGCATTATCCAAAAATCACTATTTATATTGAACGTGTAGCAGGCACTATCAGACCACTCGAGCATTCTGGCAACCACGAATTTTACTATCTGTCAAATTCTCGCAAGTTAACGTAAATTTTGGCATTGTGTTCGCCACTAATCGAACATAACGCAGTAAGCGATGTGTGAAGTCTGTCGATAGTTCTATTGAATTAATAAAATAGAATTGACGTTTGTCAAGTATATAATATTTGTTGTACTGCTGGATTGTACAATTGTAAATTTCAAATATATTTAATATTTTATATTGCTTAATAAATTTACAAACGCGTACAGAATGTGGCAGGCTCAGCAAATAGCTGCAATCCAAATGGCGAATCAAATGCTTTACGCAATGTCGGCACCTTCAAGCTACTCGTTAAATCAACGGCCGCCGAACTTGGGTCCGCCACCTTTTGAAGATACTGCTGTGGACACAGACAATGAAGATGATGAAAAGTTACGTACGCTTTATGTTGGAAATTTAGATGATCGAGTTTCGGAAGATATACTCTATGAGGTTTTTCTGCAAGCAGGTCCCCTAGAGTCTGTACGGCTACCAAAAGACAATAACGGTCGTACGCGCGGCTTCGGGTTTGTTGTCTACTCACATCGCTGTACTCCAATTTATGCTGTACAATTATTTGCTGGCCTGATGCTTTTCCGAAAAATGTTAACAATTAAAGCGCAGGGTGATTCACAATCGACAAATAAACGGCGTTCGCTTCCCAATGATTGTGAGCGCTATATGCATCGATCCGGTGATAATAGCATGATACGTAGTACAAGTTTTGCAAATTTCTATGATCCAGTTATGAATAATGTTTCAGCCTCACTTCAATCATCTAATCCTTTTCGGAAGAATTCACCCGAATTACCGAACAGTACACATAGTAGGAGCCGAGAAAGAGGAAATAGAGAACGAGAGCGGAATAGAGATGTTGACAGGGACTGGGTTATCAACCATTCAAATAAACATTCTCGTTCTCACCCTTACAGACGTGATGATCGCCGTGAGCGCGACGAAAGTAACCGTAAACGTAGGTAACATTTGGAGCAGGATTGGGAGAATGTTTGCGTCAATGTAGTTTATGCAAAATAAAAACATTGCATCAAAATTTGCATCAGGAAAACATAAGTTAAATAATCGTAATTATGTATTTTAAGGTATTTATTAATTTCAGTGCAGGTACATGGCATTGAAAATTCGATCAATGTAAATATAAAAACTCTGTTTTTTTCCTATGATTGATTGCTTGAAAAACAAAATAAATGGAGTGTTGTAACTTAAAAATGTATTTTAGATTTACATGAAAAAATGAATGTAAATTATAACTACCATGCGGTGATTATTTAGTTATAAATAATATTTAATTTATCCCTTAAACATTTTATTAAACATAAGAATATGAACTGCTGTCTCGAACTTCTCAAATATAGTATTGAAACATATTCATTGATTTGAAATAATTTTGTTTATATCATTTTACTATTGCTTTATTCGTTTAAGAATGATTTTTATCTATCCTTCGAAGATTTATATATATATTTTATTATATTATGATGCCCGAAGTGATTACTCACATATTTCATTTGCTTAATTAAACTATTTTCTAGAAATCCCACAAAACAAAAGAAAAAAAATAATAGTAATAAATGTGTCATTATAATTTTATTAAAATATAACTACTCTAATGTGACAGAGAGCAATTCGTATTTAAAAACATTTTAGTGAATCACATTAAATATACTTTTATGTACAAATATCGTTGCCTTTACTAAGTAACTAATTTTATAATTTATTTGTAGTCGGGAACATTTCAACGTATACTTTTCAGCGTTTTTTCAACATTGCGATATGTACGCGTTGGAATCACCTCAATTAGTAAACGATTGTAGTTGGGGTGATCAGAGAGCAGTCTAAATATTGATTTAGCATAGCTGCGCGTTTCTAGACTACCCTCAAGCAGTAAGTTTGCGCCCGTCACAAAAAATTTATCACGATTTTCCCGTGGCATGGTATAAACCTTATCACTGCCCAACCGCTCAACAAGGCGATGTAGAAGTTTTGCCGTAGTTGTACGTACCAACGCATTCTGATGCAGCGCTCCCTTTGTGGTGAGTATGTTTAATATTTTTGGTGGCGTTAAGTTATCGCACATTGATTCCAGGGCACGTGTCGCGTCGGCGCGCAGAAAACGATTTGTATCAGCAGTACGATGAAGTAGTGCGCAGACCAAATCATCACACTCCTGTTCCAGACATTTCGATTTGAGTGTGAAAAGTTCGGTGGTGGCCTGACATGCGGCACGCGAGACTTGCGAACGCAAATTCCGTACCGTACGGGTTAGTTGTATGCAAACCATATGCATCTGACTTTCCAATTGCTCCGAGTGATATCGCATTAACCGCACCATTGATTTAAGGCCCAACATTATGACTTCCCAATTACTTGAATCGAGTTGATCGAAGGTTTTAAGCAAAGCGTCTCTCGGTTTGTCGAAACGCTGCAATGTTGGTGGATAGAGTTCAGCTTGTGGCATTTTAATAGCTTGCTTTACAGGTGAAATTCGACGATGATTTTTCAAAAGATGTGATGTTTTTGCCTTTTGCTTTAACGGTGTATGCTGTGGCTTAATTGGTATGGTGGTATTGAGCTGTGAGCTTGTGGCAGAGCCTGACTCAGTGCTGGTTTGATCAAATATGAGCTCCGGCTTCGATGGTGGGCGCTCGTACAGTGATTCCATACTCTTGATCATCGAATTGCGGCGTGATAGCATTTTAATCTCAGCAATGGTGGGTGAACGTGAACGAGACTGTGGTCGCGAGCGTACGGGTGTTTGGGGCTGTGACGGTATGACATTTTTGTTACATATATGGTCGGCGTCATTTACGTACGCCAGCTGCGGTACAACTTCTTTGCCACTTGCGCTTGCTTCACGCGCCTGTTCTCTTAGCTCGCTACCTTGCCGTTCGCTTTGCAGATCATCCATCACCACAAAACTACTGTTATCTTCGATGTCTTCCTCAATTAACAGGGATTTCACAGATTGTGTGCGAGACAGCACTGGTGGCGTATCGCCGATCTGTGTTTTAATGCTATCGCTGTGTAAACTTGCCAAGCTACCATTCTTCTTTAACGATGTATTACTCGCTGTCGCACTATCATTGCCTACATCCTGCACATCCTCCAACTGCAGCACGTCTTGATTGCCTCTCCATTTTACTGGTGTCGGACTTCTCGATTCATTATCACTACACGCGTCTTGTAAAGCACCCATTTGTACGGTTGAACTGTTATCAGTTGTATCCTCCTTCTCCGTGTTGGAATTTTGCGTGGCGGTGGCGTCGTGTCGCTCTTCGTATGTACCGTTTGAGCTACTATGAATATCAGCAGATTGCGCCGAAGCAGTTGACTTCAGGGAATAAGTTACTGATTTATTTGAAACTGGTGTGGCTTGCTTCGATCCGGTATTTTGCTGTTGTTGCATGTCCGCAATTGTAGTCGCCGCAATCACAGCTGCTTCTCCATCCGATGGCCCAGGCCTGTTACTGTAAAGAAAGTATTATAGTTATTAATGTTTGCTACTGGAAGTGTCCTATACAATGAGGCGTTCGGATCGGTATTTATTCATATATGTATGTGTTATTATTTTACATAACTCTGACTCGATATTTGTGCGACAATTTTTTCTCTGATAATTTCAAGTTATTTAAAATTATCAAAAATTTAATAGTGATCTCAAACAAAAAAAGGTATTCAAAGACTGCTGTTGCCAGGAATGCAAAACACAACTGAGGGTTATCAGAGAGGTAAGTGATGAATTTTAATTTACCTCATTTGGGTATATTTTAAGCGTTTGAAAAAAGAAAAAGAAAAAAAATATTTGTGGTAAAAAAAACATGAGGATCTTAAAAACAATAAATGAATCATCCATTGCCAATCCGTACAATTTGTTTTCACTCTTGACATTGTCGAGTAATCGGACTTTTGAAAACATTTTTGTTGTCTTTAATAATTTACGCCGCATTATTTCGTTTTCCGTGTAAACAGGAATATATAAGAAAATTTTCACCATTTATCCGAAACCATTAATTAATAGGTGATAAGCTTTTCGTATCAAAATATCCTCTCATTCCATATTTGCTTTGAATACAAACATTGTTATAATGCTCGAGATTTTTATACAAAAGTACATATATAAGTTTTGTCATATATTTTTATTCAAAACTTATTTATGTTATGAATGCAAACATATACATATGCATGTATGTAATTGATACAAGCGCTTGGTGGCACGCATAGCTGGGCACTCCAATGCAATCGTGCACATTTATGATATGTATGTGCATGTGAGCGCCACCGCTTATCCATTTTGAAATATTTTATCTTTACTACATATTAACATGTAGGTGCATTGACTGGGCATAAATTGATGTTATTATATATATATATATACAAATAACCGTAGTCTTCCATTAGTGAAAAGTTCACTGAACTTGATGCATTTGAAAAATTAATAAATCTACCAACAAATATATATATTTTCGCTCAGAAATAAATGCAGGACAAAAATAAAAATACAATAACTAATTTCTCAATTTCAATTCGACCCTTACATTTTCCTTACCCCTTCAATTACTGTGTATCATGTATTTGTCAATGCAATGAATTGTCTCAATTCGTATGTACTCCTTGCTGGTGTGTGTGTGCGTTTGTCTTGAGTGTGTCTTGAGTTGTTGACAACTGTTTAATAAAAGTCGTTATGACTAATTTGCTTGATTTGACAGTTACTGGTGCGTAATAGTAGCAAATGTCCACATCCCCCTCGCGGCACTATTTGCTTTCCTTTAGGTATCCAATGGATTATCGGTCATTTATTTTGTCGTTAAAAAAATTAAATTGTTTTGTTTTCTGTTTTCTGTTACCTGTTCTCATTTAAAAGGCTAAAGTTACGCATAAATGGTAAATTCAAAGATTGTGGCACACGCTTTTTATGGTTTTAAGCGAAGGCGTTTATTTTACTCTCTCCCATTAAACAACTGAAGCACAGCTATTTATACCGACCATATATACTATATTGACTACTACCCAAATTAACGCACTTCTAACTAACATTTATGCAAAACATCTAAAAGAAAGTAGTTCTAGTGGCGCTAGAAGTCGAAATTCGCTCGCTAAATTCGAATTTGAATCACTCACTTGAATGACATAACACTTTACTGCGTAGCCACGCGGAGTCCGTTCTACGAGTATTTGCCACACCATCAAGCCACTTGCATTTTTTTTTTTTTTCTGTTTTTCTTCTTAGCACGAAGTGCGTAATTTTTCCCCGTGCCGTCACCTTTTCTCTTCGAATTCAATTAATTATAACCTGAGGGTCTAATTTGCACAAACAGTTTATATATCATATATTATATATTTATATACAGTTGTATACCGTAGGTAGGTAGTTAAGTGAATGTCTGAACGTTCACTTCGTTTTCAAAATTTTCATAGTAGTATATTTCGAAATTTTTTAAGATAGTACAAGATTGATTTCAAAAATCGTTTTTGCCACAAGTACTCATCTTCCAAAGCATAAGTGCTCATGGTCCCTGAGCACTTTAAAGGTCCTTGGTACCTTGTATTTACATACAGTTACGTGTGTTTGTTGTTGTTCGTGTTTTCGGAAATTAGCTGAAGTCATTCTTGTTTTCGAATGAGGTCAACAAGTAGTTTTTCTGTTTTTGGGTTAAGTGTAACATACATACGTACGTAATATATATTTATATTTATATCATCATACGAAGGTGTTCGTTTATTCGAATAAGTAAAGTTAGCATTGAAAAGATGTGGGTCATCGATGTTTTATATATAAAAATTTCAAAGCAATTTTGGCAGAACTAATTTTTAAATGAACTACTGATAAGTTAGATGGAAAGAATTTACTTCTGTCTAGTTAGTGAGAGCAAGTAATGATTATTTACGGAAACTTAGAGAAAGAATGTCTTTATCACAAAAATATTTAATATTAAGTGGAGTTCAACAGTAAAACTGGAAAATTATAGCAAGGCTGCGAAACATTTTTTCTGAATCGAATTGTTGACCAATTTCGGCAAGCACAATATTTGTGTTTTTTAATTTTTCATTCTTAATTTACTAAATGAAAATTTTGATTCAAAATTTGTGATAACTAATTATGTGAATATCTGCTTTGCGTACTTTATTTCTTAGCGCGAATGGTTAAAAACTAGTTTTTAGTTTTCCTGTGTAATATGTATGCGCATAAATACACTTGCAGTAAATACCCTGCAGCGAAAGCGATTATTTATATAACACCTTACAACTAGTGTGAACCGGAAGCCCAAATAGACAGCAGACAGTTGTTGTTGTTTTTTTTTTTCAATTAAGTAATTGCTACTTTTGCTAATATTTATATCCTACGAGATGTCAAAAATCAGAATTTGATCACAAATGCACTAGTTGCGTACTAGTTACAAACGGTCATATAACTGGTATTTGAAGAGGTAAGCTGAGGAACAGCTTTGATTTGAATTTTTTCAAGTCTTCGCTTTCTGTGCCAACTTTTCAGAAAAAAGTGGTGAAAGTCAGATGCTTTTCGGACTAGCTCTTTCATTCAGGAGAACTCTAGTTTTAAGCTTGCATTTTCCTAACTAGTTTGGTGTTTCCCTATAGGGTATATTAGCATATAAATACACTTTTGTAAATATGTTAGCATGCTTTTATGCGCTTTCACGCGCTTTTGCTATTACCGTTTACAACTGACCACATGCTTAATTGTTTAATATGTTTCGTAATTACAACAATCAAACAAACAATCGTAAAAATATAATTGCGAGTCTACATTGTATGCACTGAATTTACACATAGTTCTATTTACTATATTCTTTATTTGCCTTAGTCTCGGCAAAGTGCTGCCGTAATTAAATATAATGAGTGATTGAGCAAATCAAGGGCAATCACGTGCACTGCTTTATACTTTGGGCAATAATTACGAGTTCTCTAGTACTGACTTACAACTATTTGTGATTAGAAATTGTTGAAGAAACTTTAAAATAATTCGAATCGCCAAACCAAAAGTTTAATATACTTTCCTAACTAATATTCTATAGCCTAAACACACGATTCTCTCAAAAAGACTTTCTCTATGTGGTAGCTTGACAACTTGCTTCAGTATTTGCACTCACGTTTCTTTGTATTGACTGACCGCCCACATGCTAAACGGTCGCACAACTTACATGCAGTCCTCATTTGAAATGCCCGGCACCGATAACACCGGCGTGCCATTGTTCTGCCGCTCCGCACCGCTGCAAATCAATTGCTCAACATCCGTTTGCACCGTGTATTCTAGCATTTGCGGCGCCTCGAGCGGCTGTTTCCAGCTATCGAAAGTTACATTATTATTCTGTTTTGCTGTCACAATTCCATCAACCGTTTCGCACATGTTGTCCTGTTCCGCTTCCACCACAACACCCTCTGCCGCGACCGCTGTATCGGTGCGGGCTACGCCAATCGATTTTTTACGGCGATAACTAGAACAAATGCAGCAATAGGTACGCACAAGGCGGTGCAGAGTGTCAACCGCCGGTCGCGTATGCGCAGCTTTTTCCCACAGATAATCCCTGGCCGTGCGAAAGTTCTGCTGCAGGCAATATGCCGTCGTGGGCGGTACACAATCGCAGTCGGGGCAAATTTTTGGCATTTTTCAACGCTTTTCGCTTGAGCTATATTCGAATTGTTTCACAGTTATGCGTGTTTGTGATCAATTTTCACCGTGTTATCATTGCGATTGCTTTCGCTTGTTGTCCGTCACAAAGGACATACGCGTAACTGTTGATGCGAGGTGTCAGTTGCAGCGGTCATTGTACGCTACGTGCCAAGCTAAGTGCTAAGTGCCTCAGGCGTGCGGTCGCTTTAACTGCATACAAATATCGGAGGTGTATATGTATAACCTTGTTGTTGCCACTTGTATTGTTTATATATTATTTGTTTAATAGTTTTTTCGTTTTATATTGTTTTTGTATTGTTGTGTAAACAATGAAACCTCACTGGTGGGCACAAGAAAACAATAGTAGAAACGTCCACTCGCCGCGAGTCAACTTTGCAGACTGTCGCCTTTATGTCCATCGCTTTGGACATTTTTCTAGCGCTCGCTTGTGGCGGCCATTCAATGCGCATTCTGCATTCTCACGCTCTATGCGAGAGCTTCGGTGAGCAAGACTTAGCCAGAAGGATCGAAAAGCAGCACAGCAAGTGGTAATGTAGGGACTTATACTTCGTTTGTTTTGGCAATTTTGCACAGTGTTTCTCGCTAGCAAATGGTGGACACCAGTGAGGTGTTAATATTTGTGGCATGATTTCTGGTATGTAATGTGTTCTTTGAATTTGGGGGTTTTTCTATGAAACGAAAATGTAAAAACAGGGGTAGTTTTGGAGGACGATTCTATGTGAAAGCTATGCCAGCTATCACAAAATTTTTTTTAAATCGTATGCAAGGTTGAACCCTCTAAAATCTGGAATGCCCCTTATGCAAAGCATACCGTCTATATCTTCTATCGAAGCAATTTGATCCGAGCCAAGCCTCAAAATCAGTTAAAAAACGAATAGCTTGGTATTCAGTGGTCTCCGAATATTTTTGCGGTAAATCATCAAGAGCCAACTGACTTTGCAACTGATCTGGGCAAACTTTTTCTCCAATTTGTCGTGTTCATCTTGATCAATGATCAATTCGAGGTTTTAAAAAGCACCTCCACATAGTTGGTGGGTTTTATGAGAAAATTGTGAAACATGTGAAATATGGACTCGGAGGTTTTCGAATGTGTCACAAAAAACTTGTTTATTAACAGTTGGAAACAGGTATCGAACTGAGGTTAGGTTGCAGCTCTCATCTCAGGTTACTACACTTAAATTTACCAAAGTAAATTAAGGTGCATCAGATCACAGTTTTCTACCAAAAAGCTTAAACTTTTGTTGGTTAAAGCTTTTAGAACTAAAAACTCAAGTTTTCAATTATTTTCCAGGAATAAATAGGATATTGATGTATATACCGAATTAAAAAAATTCTTCCAATTTATACCAATAGACTGATGTTGTGGCGGCCGTTCAAAAAATTAATTTAGTTATAATTAAACTTTAATTGTTAATCCTTTTATTATTAGGTATAAGACTTAAAGCCACACTGAGACACTGTATAACTGACCTGTGGGGTAGGTTCAACACAGCTGCGTGCCTGCAGCTTGCCCCGCTCCAATACTATAAAAGCCTCTAACCTCCATGTCAAACATCACCTGACGCGTCCACATTTACCTTTGCCTGCTGCCATTCAAATTTTTAACGCTAAAATGAAAATGGCTTTAAAAGGTAGAGTTCAAGTGGTCAACACGAAAACTGGAGAAAACAAGAAACACCTTCTTCGCTTGCAGCGGAGTTGGGGAAATGTAAAGAAATGCCAGCAATATTTTCTGTGTATTTCACTTTCTTCAAATTTCACAACATTTGCGTTATATACAAGTGCATGTTGTTGTAAGCGCACAATGCGCACCAAGAGGGTTGTGTTCCTAAAACTCATCGCCTTGATAATGTCGACTCCCAATGTTTTCACCCCTTTTGCTTATTTACAACTTTCGAATTTCCGTTCAAACTGACTTTTCTTTTTATGATTCCATTGTGAACGCTTTTTAGGGTTTTTCTATATTTCTTAATCTACTCTTTAAGCGTATGAGTCAGTGCTTCCTAAGGCATTTAAATTTTCTGATCATAAAAACGATGATTTGAAACAGCGAAACACAGTTGTAAGACATTAAAAAGCGACGCTTACTCTTATGGGCTTAAGTGAAATGTTATGTGCTTGCAGATGCAAGAGAAACGAATATAGATTTCCAAGCAAAAAAAGAGTAAAGAAAATGATATTGATTAATTTCCGCCTTGAAAGTCAAGAACACATTTTTTGGTATGGATTAGACGCTTTTATAGTTGCCCATAGAAGATCCTCTCTATCATAAGACAGCGGCAGGAACGATGTTTTATAATCTTAAAACATGAAAAAGTGACAGCTGCCGCGATGACTTCAGAGGACCTGAGATTGGTCTCAGTAAAAAAACAACAACATGAAAAACAGGCCGCTTTGGTCTGTGTGTAAAAACAAAGATCCATTCGGAGGTGCCTTAAGAACTTGTAGTACCTCCCAGCTAGCAAATAACCGCAAATAAATTTTATACAATATATCAAAAAATAAATAAAGGAAATTTCGACGTATTTCATTAGGAAATATTTATACTATCACCTTGGTTCTATTCCGTTTGCGTTAAACATTCAATTTCTCAACTTTACCATCTTCTCAATGTTGCCTACCACAGCCCACAATATATCATTTGGAGGCCTTTCACTGCATTCACACTATAAATATAGAGGCAATAATCACATTTCTTATTCACACGCAACACAATTCCTTCATGCCCCACACACACACATGCGCACATAAATGCATGCCAGCACCCTTGATTGCCGTCCAAGCACACTTCTCTCCGCCTACAACCCCTGGACGCATTTAAAAGTCGCCTTTTATTTGACTGCTCTCATTTTCTTTCACTTATTCATGCTTCTGGGTCAAACATTTATAATTTTTGACATTTCCAAAGCTATGCCTCCACATGCACTTTGCTCACGTTGTGTCTTTGAACGATTTCTATGCGTGAATTTGCGGTCAAGCAATTGGTCTGCCACAGGCATGCTGTGCACACTACTCTGTCCGCCAGCTAAGGTGACCTCACCACCGGCACGGTTCATTGTTACGGTAGGGTATTAGTTTCGGCGTGGCAGTGGGTGACAGACAGTCCGAGTGCCAGTTGAAAGTGGCCGGTCAGGTGGCGAGCCAATTAATATGCGCTTCAGCTTTTGTGTATAATGTGGGTCAATTGATTTTGTTGATAGCCTGATGACCATGCCTATCAATATAACGGTAATACGAAACGTGCCTTTGATATTTAAATCGACGTGAATTACGCTACTGCACATGCCAGGGGTTTCACCCAAACTATCTAAAATATGGTGCCGCCAATGTAAATACTTAACCACACAATTATTAATTTATTCATTTCAAATTTAACACCATACGTCAGAACCACGATTCTAAATATTATTGGTATGGTTACATAAAGAAATCTGTGCTATTTTTTCTGAGAGGATTTCAAATACTAAATATTAAAGCAAATATGAATCAATCGGTTAAAAGTTATGCAAAAGTAACTTAAGTAGCAAAAGTCTTTAACGTAGAGCAAGCTGTTTCAGTTTCATAAAAACTGTTTCGTAAAGCTACACTTTTTTCAAAATAATTGTTGAGCGGAATCAAATTTTGTTCGTTTCGTCAGAATGTTCGTGTGAATCGAACAAACAAATAGCATACGTTAACTATACAAGCATAATCAAATAGAGATAGATAAAAATAGTTTATATCTCTATATTAAGCTTTGCGCATGTTCTTGTGTGTTCAATTTAACTGGATAGCTTTTTCGTCGCTTTCAAATACGAATTTTGGTGCAAGAGGGTTTAGAAATGTGAATCGAAGACCGCTATTATCCCCCTTATATTACGTAGAAGTATATATGAAGTGATTATTTTATTACACCGATACTAGATCTACTTAAATTTGTTTTTATTGCTTAAGATTCAACGAAATATGCCCGAACATATTCCACTGGACCTAACTTTATATTCTGGAACCCCGATTTATGCGCTATTATAAGAAAATCTGTATACATGTTATCTCCAAAATTGTGCCACTTCTGTTCAGACAAATAGTTTTTAAGTGCGAATAATCGAAATACGACTATAATCATATTTGTTGACTACAACAATGGGGATAGGAAAGCATAATATATAAATGATAGGGTTCTTTTATTTTGAAATCCTTTCTGAAAACACACTAGTTATACAAATTTTAAAATATCGATTTATCGAGAAAAGGCTTCGACGTACATATATCGATACCGATACCCTATTCGGACCATGATATATTTTTTAGAGTTTTGCGCTATTTTTTGTCGAAAGAAGAAGCTACAGTAACGTTTTCCACTGAACTTCTATGTATTTACTAAGTTAGTTACTATTTACTTAGTTTTCTAAAGACAACTTAATCATCCAGAACTTATCCATCGAAATCGAAAGCCAAAGAACAGAAGAAACTGACAATTGAGATTTTAATAGGAGTAGTAATTAGAAATGGTAGTTTTAAGGGTCTCTTATTTTCGAATGCTAACCTTTTCTACAATCTTCGGCGAGTTATCTAACTATTAACGGCACAAAAAATTAGCTCAGGTTCATGCCATATACCAAATACTAGCTAAGACTGAGAATATGGTAAAAGCAGATAGCGTCCGCCATTGGAAAATTTTATATGCTCTTTTGTCATAATTTCTTATTTTTGCAATATTTCAAATAATTTTAATTACCAAAAATTTGAAAAGTAACTTAGGTTAAAGCTTTTCTAGCAGCTCAGTGTACTCAGTAGAACAAATTAAATTTTTTCTACTCCACTTTCATTCAGTTAGTGGCACCACACTCTTGATGTGCTTCAATTAAGACGGGAGTCTAAGCAGGTATAAACATTAAGCACCTAAAAGTATGCAACAAGTTGAGTGGTTTATAGAACTGCAAAGTTTTTAATGGCGAATTCAAGAAGTTGGCGTGCAATCGCTAAAAGGGCGTCGCTTCCCTGAACTTCGTTATTCAAAAGTTTTGCAATTATCTTGCAGAAATCTACAAAAGCAACAAAAACAGACAACGAATACTGGCAAAGTTGCTGTTGCACACAAAACGGTATTATATATATATGTGGAAATTGGTCACACATACACACATATAAATACCTCTTTTTTCGCATACTGACAGCTATTTTCTTTCTTCTTTCTTCTTTCTTCTTTTTTTTTGATTTTGATTTTTTTTTTAGCTCTAACTCTTCATGCAACTCACCTTTGCATTACAAACTTTTCCACATTCACAAAGCGACGGCCATTTGCTGTTGCGGTTGTTGCTACATTTATTTGCTGCTGTTGCTGCTGTTGCTGCTGATTTGCCTTGGTTGTTGCCTGTGCAGAAGGCGTGCCGCCGCCATTATCTATGGCGGTGTAAAGCGTATAGGTGCCGTCCAAAACTGTATTCGTGTTGCTATTGTTATTACGTGTTAGGTTGTTGCTGTTATTACTGTTATGTTCCTTTGGAGAATTTTCGGCAGAACGGAAATTATCTATTTTCGGCAAAGAAAAATTCAAAATTAATAACATTTTTCAATATGTTTTAAAAAAAACATTCGAACCTGGAGCATAGACGCCGCCACCACCACCCCGTACCGCCGGCACCGCACGCGTGCCCACCACAACAGGTTGTGCCAGCGTTGTCTGCTGCGCGAGCCTCTGATGCTGTTGCTGGGATCTCTTACGTTGCTGTTGTTGTTGTTGTTGTTGTTGTTGCTGCTGTTGTACGGTCAGACCATAGTTAATTTTGGGATACGTTGAACTCATATTGATTTGCTGCTGCTGCAGTTGCGCATAAGCACCCATGCCACTCGTGTACGTGGGTGGCTTATGGACGCGCATGTATGAGTTGTTCACATCCATACGATCCATGGCTGGGAACCTGCAAGTGCAGCAGGCGTGGTCGCATGCAAGTGAGATGTACATGTAAATGAGGTGAAAGCGCATTAGTGGAAAAGTTTGCGGACTTCTACAAATTTAATGCAAATTACCGTGAGTTCACAGCCTGTCGTGTGAACCGACCACTAATACCCGTGCAGCTGTCATTGACCGCTGCATTACCACCAACACCGTCACAATTGGAGGCAGACCTGTCGCCGGTGCTGGTGCAGGTGCCAGTGCCACCGCCGCCGCTGCTGCTTGTGTAGTTGCTATCGGAGCTCCTACCTTCCATGGAGGAGTCCGAGCAGGATTTGGCCACGAGACGTCGGCTCATGTAGTTGCTATAATCGGCTGTAAAGCGGGACAGTTTTTCAATAAAAAAACAAAGAATTCCTACCTATACAAAGACATCATGCACACAATAGGAAATAACTGTACAAGTCAAGGAAACAATAAACAATTGCATAGTTATGAATGGCGGCTGACATTTACGAGCGCGCATAAATATTTATGTGGGCGTTGTTAGGTCAACGTGATGATAAACAACCCAACTGCCAGGTACCAGGGGGGTACCTGCATAAAATGGGTCGTAGTCGAGCCCTGCGCAAAGGTTGTGTGTTGATAATGAAAACCGAAAATTCGATAAACCACTGATAATATGCATACATAAAGCCATTGAAAGCAATGAATATAAACTACAAGGCGACGCTATGTAGGTCGTTGCATGCAAAATTTCGCCCGCCATTTGTTCTGCTATGCAAATGCCAAAACAAATGCTTGCGGGCATCTTTTCAATAATAGCAATCTGTGGAAAACTACTAACCATTTGCCGTTTTCTTTGTGGTTTGTCCATATTGTACTGGCAAATTGCTGCCAAGGATGTGCTGGAAATTGTGCGAATGCAAGTCGTTCTGAAAATGAAAGCAAATTTTAGTGAAATTAAATAAACCTTTATATTAAATATTAAGAATTAAAAGATTTGTATAATAGTATTGGTAATCTATATGATAATAAATGAGCAACCTAAAAGATATGAAGATTTCATGTGAACCATTCCTTTAAGTAAAATTCAGTTCTCTCTATAAATGCCATCACTCACCCAAACCTTAAAATTTGCTGGCACCAAATTGAACATCGGAAAGGCTTGATAAATATCGACCATTTTTCGTCTGCTATACTTAGGATCAATTACAAATGGTAAAACCATTTATTGTGCTAAGTTTGAATTATAATTAATAGAATTTAAATTTCTTCACCACACCGCCACACTTATTCGAAAACACATAGACAACACTTTTTTGTTATTATTGTAAAGTTTAAGTGCTCGCGCTGGCGAGTTTCCGCGTGAATTCGCTGCAAACCTCAGACAACAAAAGCCGAACGGCAACTGCTGTCTGCAGGCGCGTCCTAGTCAACGGCATATAAACAAACTCTCTGTCGTGCACACACACAGGCATGTGAATGAAAAACACTGTGGTTATACAGGAAGTACATAGCAATTTGCTGGATTAGCACGTCAGTTGTCTATCAGCTGCTCTTCCAAATAGACACACACTCACTCACATATTTAAAACTTTACACATCTGTGTGGGTGGGTGTGTGAGCAGGTAGCACGTTTAGTACTTTAGTCAACAACATTAGTCAGGTGTTTGCAAATGTTGCTATGATTTGCTGGATGCCTTTCATTATATAAATGCATGAATTTCGGTGTTTTTGTCTGCCTGCAGTGAAAGGAGACAGTTGTGAAAAATCTTACGACTAATAAGAATTTAAGTTGTAGTTGGGATACTACTCTTGGGATTGACTACTCAGCTGAATTTATTTTTCCAGGCAAACAATTAGTATATATTTACATGAGGAAATGAAATGGTGAAAATGAAAAAAAAAATTTTGACATCTGTCATTGAATTCAAATCAAATCGTTAATATTGGGTTGTTCGGAAAGTCATTTCGTTTTTTTTGGGGAACATGAAAGACAGTTTTCGTATAATGCCTTTCAAATGGCCATAAACAGTTGAATTCGACAAATTTAACCTCTCACCGATCTCTCGTGTGGTGATTCGCCGATTTGCATCAACTAATGCCTTTATCGCATCGACCGGCCTTCCAGACCGTGGTGCATCTTCGACATCAAAATTGCCGGATCGAAATTTTGCAAACCAGTTCTGGCACTGGCGTACTGTTAACACGCCTTCTCCATACACATCCGTCAATTTTTTTCTCGCTTGGACAGCATTTTTACCTTTTCTGAAGTTAAAAAGTAAAATATGACGAAAATGCTGCTTATTGCTCTCCATATTTAAAAAGGCACCAACCAAAAACTACTGGGTAGAATTAATAGAACTTTTTCACACACAAGCCTTGCAATATCAGCTCTCATGACATATAATGGTTATGGGGCTTAAGTGTGAAGTTAGTTTAGAAAAAACGTAATTAAGTCCTCTGGCGGGAAAAAACGAAATGACTTTCCGAACAACCCAATAGATTATTTTGCAATTGGCTCAATTCTATGCCTTTTCGGAATAGTTCGACATTAGTCGGAATCGGGAAATATTAGTTGTAAAGAAATCATTTTCATCGCTATCGTTATGTTTTATAGCTGGGTTTTCTTCAATTGTTGAAAAGTTGTGGGTGTAAGCGTATGTGTGTTCAGTATACATATGTCCTGTCTCTTGCATTGTTGAGAGGTATGACCAATTCAATTTTCCACAAATTTCACAGGCTGGTTCAATACTTGTTTGCATGTTTGCTGTGTCCTAAGTGAATCGTATATGTCGAATATGTATCAATTACTCCTACCACTCATTAAAACATATATATTCGATATATATATATATATATATATTATAAAGAAATTTATATTTGATTATGTATTTGATATGTATTTGTTATGTTGGCAAAACTTCACAAAGGACTGTAAGTAGCAGTCCAAGTGTGATCCCCTTCTTGAGGGGATCAGCCATAGAACCTAACCTATGTTGACCAAACCAAGAAAGACCGCCAAAAACTTTGACTTATGATTTGACTTATGAAAAGCATACATTCTTCATTGGTTAAGTACCGAACCTGCAGTGATACCGACTTCTTTCCGTTGTCACAGGGGTATGAAATTTAAAAATATTTGTCAGAGAGAAGTGAGACACTGGTCGAATCCCCAACATCAAGCTGTAATTTTTCTCTTGAAAAGCTCTATACGCCAGTTTCCTAATAAAAAATTTTCTTTCAATTTTCTTTCGACCCACCCTAATATATGTACTTAGGTGACACACTTGCCACTCTTTCAATTAAATCGATATTATAATTTATAATTTAAATGCAATCACTTTCTCTATCAGGTCAGTGTCCATTTGTCAGGTGGATGGAGACTGTGTTGAAGCCAAGAATCTAGAATATAGCCACACACATACATACAGTGTTAATTTAATAATTTTTAGGTTAACTTGGTACAAATTGACCCACCACACAATAACCAGATAATTTAAATATGAACATGTGGAAGTTACTACATTATTTAAAATTTATAAGCTCCATTTAAAAGCATTAAAATTGCTTTGCGTGTGTATATATATAGAGAATATTGTATATTGTACAGTAAAACAAATGAAAACAATTTTTGAATGGGGTCAGTATACGTACAAGTTGTAATTGGAACAACTTGTACAACTTGACTATGGTCAAGTCACGAAGAGCTCAATGAATGGGACATGTCATAACGGTTAATAATGTTTTTGGCACAATTTTAGTGTTCAATTGACCTTATTTCGAAAAAACTAGACTAATTGCATGGGTCATTACCCCTATTAGTAGACCATTAATCGAGTATTCGCTTGCCATTTATTCATACTATACCTACATATGTATACATATAAGATAAGAAGTTCTATATACAAACGTGCAGAATATCGTCAAACTTACATTGTTGCTTGCCGATGAGTCCCGAAAATTGCCATAGACATCGGGTGGTGATTGAAACGCATGTCTTCGTTTGCTATCGCCATCAGCCAAACGAAAACTAATTTTACATAGAAGTTATTTATTAGAAAAGAATGTTGCGGCGAATGAAAATAAATTTACTGAACTTACCTTCCACACGGCGTTCCCATGGCAATACCATCCACATCCGAAATGGTATGTGTTGGCAAACAGCGAAAGCTACGCCGCGAACCTCTACGCTTTAAGGAACCTGGCGAAACTGAGCCCACGCCCGCCACTATCCATTCAATATCAGCGCCCATTTGTCCATTTGCTGCGTCCGTTGCTTCCGCCGAATGTGGCGAAGGTACACGTAGCGCATATTGCACCTGTCCATCGGCAGCAACGATCGGCATTTGTTTGCGCGAGAGCCGCGTACGCACAGCCGAAAGCAGTGCGGGGCCATCGTCTCGTTCGGAGGCTATCTCTTGCACTACATCGAGCACGGCGCGTCCGGTGGTTATTTGCCCCAAAATGGCCAACACGTCCAGCGCAGCTTGACGCACGCGTCGTTTGCGATTCAACGCGGCATAGGTGGTCTGAGTGGCGCAGGTTTTGGTGTCGAAGCAGGTGCTGGGAAAGGTCGTAAGTGCGTACATGACGGTTTGGAGCGCGTGTTCACGGAACTAGATGAAGCGAAGGGGAGAAAAAGAAGTCAACAAAGCGGCAGTGGCCAGTAATTAAATAGACGACAAATAGTATAAAAAAAGTAAAACAAAATGTAAGAAAATATGAACTAAATGGTGGTGTAAAAAAGAAGAACGGAAGTTCAGCAATTCTGCCAACCCAATGTAACCACAACCATATCAATGGCAAACAATGGGCACAGCAGACCACTTGCTGTCACAACTGGGCCAGCTGAACTTGTTAATATGCAGGCATTTCATAATTTCTCAAAGAAGTGCTGCGGTTGGCAGACTACTTGTCGGTCACAAGGCAGATTTGTCTTTTGCTTGCTTATTGCACTTACCCTTGAGCTCTTTGCATGTAAAAATTCTTGCGACAGCAATTTAAGTACAATCGACGCCGCCGGCAAACGATGCATCAATGCTTTGCATACGCGATTCGCGCCAGCGCCACCCTGGCGACATAGGCCGGTCATTATTTGTGTTGTGCGATCCTCCAAATTGTCCAGTGGCAAACGTGTTATGAGATTGATTAGTAGCTGCTTCTTGGCTTCCGCCACATCGGGATTTCGTTCGGAGGAGAGCAAAGTGCGAAGTAAACTATCCAAACATGGTTGTACCTGTGCTAATGTATCAGAGTTGCGTAGAACTTCTTCGAGTTGGGCGACGCCCTGCAAGCGATGGTGCCAGCTCTGAAAGTGTAAACGCAAAAAGGTAATTGGAAGTAGAAATAGGAGGAGAAGAAAATGCAAATATGGTTGCTTGGTGGATTGACATACATATATTAGAAAGTATGTATCCAGGTGTGAGAGTTCATAACAGACTATATATCAGACTATTTAGGCGTAGGATAATATTTCAATAACGCGCTGAAAGTTAAAATGTCCAGAAGCTTGCAGCGAAGTTTCTTTCTAAAGTGTGCCATTAATCGAAAAGTAAGAGTTTTGTTGTTAGAATAATTCTGACTCATTACTCACTGTGACTAGCCGAATGACTTTAACCGTACAGCTCTTCGGAAGAACTTACGAACTCTAATAATGTGTAGCCTGGAGGTTGAACTCGTTTTGAACTTAAATTCAGTATCTATTCAACTGGTCTGCCATTATTATTGAAAATAAAAATAAGGTCAAGTAACTCTGGATTCTTCTCCTTTGGATAGGTGAGCTTATGTTCTAAGCTAGTCACGGAGTGTTTGTTGCCTTAGCAATTTTTACAAAGTTGTATAGAGGTAAGCGAGGTAGCGTCTAGGCATCTAGTCACTTTCCACTGTCCAGCTTTCATCAGACTAAGGTTGAAACAGCTCTATAGTCACACCTTGATTGATTGATATCAACCGCCTCAACAAAATTGTTCTCGTCGATACATGAGGATCTTTCGATTCTTGGAAAGCCTATCGCGAGGGTCAGTTCCGTAACCTAACTCAGGCTCTCTCCTGACAAACCCTAATTTTTCGAGCATTTTCTTTGCTATCATTCAATATTCAGTAATTTCATTTCATTCTTTTCGACAATTCCATCGATTCCTTTTTGTATTTAAGTTTTTTTGGGGTTATATTATTTTCTTAAAATTCATTTGAGTCAACAACAAGCCCGTAGGCTTTATTGCAAAGTAATTGTTTGATAAGTGAATTTCCTCAGACAACAAAGCGCTTAGTTAAAGTGAAAGGCATTGTTTTTAAACTCATGACTAATTGAAAATAGCCTTGATCACGCGAAGTGCCTATAATCGCCTACCCAATCAACGAAATGTTGTCATTGAAAGACAGCTAAGGTTGAAAAAGAAAGCGTAGGGAAAATTGGCAGAAACCACACCATCAGCTTCTGTCCTTTATTCGAAGCCGTTATGCACAGTTTCTACTATTTCCATGCAATTTTCTTTTCCCTTCATTGTTCGTCTACTAAAAAAATTCTAAAACAAGACAACTCTTTTTGTAATGGGATGTAATTGAAAAGAAAAATACTGGCAACAATTTTTATTCCTTTAAATATTATATAAGTGTAAAATACCAACAAGGACTCAAAGAGGAAATATTAATAGAAAATCGAACAATTTCTTTAAGAGAATACTTTGGAAATTTTAATGTTGCAATCTTTCAATAAATGCATGAATTTATCCGGCATTAAGCGTCGAATATAAGTCAGTGAATTATAATAGTTATTTTCATACTTATTCTCTTCCCAATATGCGCACTTTGCTGCCATTGAACTCTATAATTGCTTAAGTACTAACAAGTTCTCGCCTCGCCTTCATTTGCTTATATAATTATATACAGCATGTTTACCCAATCAGCCGGCAACATTTGCAGACAATAAATCAACCGCGGCGGTGTGTGTCGCTCACATCCATTCTCCACCTCAACGACCAGCGATAGTCATTAATCGATATCTTTCGGTGTTGTTCCAAAAGTCCAACATAGCATGGCTTATGTGTGTTTGTGAACCTTTGCTGGCCAGTAGCACTCCTTTAAGTTGCCCTAATCACTCGTATGTGTGTTTTGTGTGAATTTCTCAACATCTCAACTATCTATTGGTTAAAGGACTTCTGAGCGGTTGGTGAGGTGGTTTTTTATGCCTTGCTATCAAAATCTTCAAGGCTAGTCGATACCGTTGTGAATTTGTAGCTCGCTCACGCGTTTAGTATTAAAATTGCCTCAATTAGTTAATTATTTAAAATTTGATTTAACAGCATGAAAGTGTTGGCTTTAAAATTAATTGATAACTAAAGATACAAAGGACTTTTTCACCGTTAGATGATCCAATTAGTCATGTTTCGACAGAGTCTAGAAACTATTTCGGTTTTGCTAATGAATCGCAGAGGAGACTTATGTTACGATTACTGAACTCTAGGTGAAACATTGTGATGATTGTCTTTCGCATGTCTGCCTGTAAATGTATCACCATCTTCGAACCCATAGGAGTACACATTTTCTAGTTTTATTTATGTTTAGCGCCTCGAACCACAACTAGGGATATTCACATGTTTCCGTGACATTAACCCCAATTCATACGCAAAAGCTTTATCGTTTTCCACTCCATAGCGGTAATTCATACCACAAACAGTACTTTAGTAGCAGAGCAATTATTCATGCAATTTTATTTAACAGCAACGGCAAATGACGCTTGCTAAATACTATACGTAGAGAGAGAGAGAGAGAGAGAAGAAGAAGAAGAAGAGAGAGCAAACGCAGCTAAGATTAGCGTGAGCCACCAGCGGGCGGCTTCATATGTGTGTATGTATATAATGGACGGTGGCTACTGCGTTGGCGACAAATGGCAATTGAGGTCAGCTGTTTTAAGGCCGGCAATGCTTTGCATAAATAACCGGAAGTGCTATTATGGCCACATGGATATCTTTGCTCGCATGCATGTCGGCGGCGTAAGTACGTGGGAGTGCGCGTGGCTGGGTGTGTGTGTGGTAAACTGCTGAGATTTGCGGTTTATTGCTAACGGTGTGTGCGTCGATGCGAAACGGAAACCTGTTAATTGCATGCATTTTTTACAAATAACCAGAAATTGCGTATACGCCGTGTTGTACGGCGTTCGTTCTACGCACTTCTCTTATTGCAGCGGAAACATGCATATATGCAGATCGCTTTTCTTTTTCGAAGTGGCACAAACACAATACTACTTCATCTATTTTTATGAATTTTCATGGAAATTCTTGCATAAAATTTGGTGCTGCAAATAATTTTCGCGTCATTTAACGCCCACATCAACTAAACCACATGTCAGGAAAAAGCCAAACAAGCCAGAAATGTAAGAGTACAAAAGATTAAGAAACAAGTTGAAAGTATTTTAATGCTTCTCCTTCTTGCGCGTCTTTCAGATATTTAAACGCACGCGATGTTAAAGAGTAGCGGTGCCGGCAGCAGCGAATGACCAACTGGTCGACTGCTAAAGAAACATTCTATTCACACACACAAAAACACACACACACATTAATGTACATAATAGGCACTGCAGTGCCACATTGGTGGGGAGGAACGTCGGCATTACAGCCACTAAACATTGCAGAATTCGGGTCACTGAGCGGAGCAAAGGAAATCAAGCGTAATACAATGGAAAGAAAAAACTATGAAATAATAATAAAACACTTATTAAATTGCCGCCTGCATGATGAGAATCTCGCAACACACAAGCGGTCGACGCGTTTGCTGAAAGAGGAAGGAAGTGGCAGTAAGGGTGGTCGCGTTGACGCTTAAATGTCGGACAGGACATGACGTCGTTGATATAAGCGAACACACGAACGTACAAACTTGACGCAAGTCAGCAGCCCCTTCATTTGTGGCAGCGTATTCCCAAAAAAAAAAAAAAAAAAAAAAATATGAACAGAAATAAATCCATAAAGCGGCTTTTAAGTTGGAGCAAAGTCGCGTAAATAGTATAGCGGCGGCATGAGTAATACAGAAGCGCTGGGAAACACCAGCATGAGTGTGCGTCCCTTTTTATTTTTATTTGGGAAGTGGGTAAAAAATGTTGCAGGGACACGTCTTATTCATTCGGACATTATATTGCGGCTTTGTTTTATTTTGTATTTTCTTGATTATTTTATGGATGCGATGATGACATGCAGCGGCGATTTGCTTTATGCCGGTGCGTATATAATGTGCAGGAAATTGGGTTAAAAATTATTTATGACTTTTCTCTACCGGCCGCAGGTGGCTTTAAGAAAATGTAAGGAGAGAATTTGGCTTAGGTGCTTGCAGCACAATTCACAAATTAAAAAAATTAAATTCACATCAAATTAAATAATGATAGCTGAGTTAAGGTGGAATATATAAAGTAATGAGCGCTTTATGACAAGAAAGAACGCAAAATTATGAATATATTAGATTTCTTAAAATTGTATCGGACTTTAAACTTCGTATGCCAAAGCATTACGTTTAATATGCTATACAATAACAATTCTGGATGAGTTACTGCGTACCAAGTAGGAACTGAATGATGGACGAATTCGATGTTTTGGTTGCTGAAATCCTCCTGTGAGAGCCCAAATTGCATTGTTGTGAAGGAGTATTAGATTGGACATCTTAGATGACTTTTTAAAATTGCTCGGTGCAAGAGAAGGTGCTTTTTTGTAAAACTTTCAAGTAGACAATTTTCATTTTTTTTTCAATAAATATCGGTCAAATGACCGCCATTATTAGCCCTATCTAAATGAACAGCGTTTTGCATTACCTTTCCGAGCTATTCATGCAGTCTAGCAACGATTTCGGCACCAATGTTTGCCTTGAACCCGTCAAAGGTCCGAGGACCCCAGAAAAATAAGTCTGGTGGAGTCAAATCAGGAGATCTGTTTGGTCAGTCAATGTCACCACTTTTGGACATCATAAGTTTAGTGATTGTTTGACTGTATTCCAAACGAAGTGTATTGCCCCTCTGCAACATTCCATGTATGTATGTATGTATTTTGTATGGAAGCAAGTTCAAATCTTCCTTCACAATATGCAGTAAAGTTGTTCCCCTGTGCAACGAAATACAACATCTAATACTGTTGACAGATGATGCCTATTGCCCATTGCGTTAACTGGTATTGAGTTAACATAACTGAACTACTATTTGTAATATAAAGTATCTCTACACGTATTTTGGCGCGTCGTTTCGGTTGAAGCGATTTATGGTTAATTTATGGAATCGGTTAGTAAGTATTAGAGTAAAAGATGACGCACCCAGTATCAAGTAGTACCTAATAGTAGTGAATAAGTAGTAAGGAAATGCGGCAGTTATTCTTGTTCTTTTAAATATCGAACTGCTTTTACTATTTTGCTTATCAGCTGTCCATATCTAATATTAATTCAATGTGTGCCGTTAGGATAACTAAAAATACGAACAGCTAACTTAAGCACACAAACATGCATACATATTTCTTTACTCTTATGCACATATGTATTTATATCCTAGTGACCCAGTTCTCTAACGGATAAAATAACAACTTTGAAGTTGTGATTTACATACATACATATATATATATAGATATCTATATATATATATATATATATAGATATATATACATATCGTGTATTGGTTTGCGATGTATTTTCGTTTTCTCATTTTTTGTTGTAATATTGTTACTTGCTATGATGTATGCGCTTAGTTGTTAATTTATATTGCTTACCCGCTTATGGTCTGTATTTAAAACGCTCTACTCACATACCCATACCCATACGGATTTATATGATTTTTATATACTTGTGTATGTGTGCTTATTCAAATGGACATACGTTTGTGTGGATATGCCACTCTTTAATGGTTGTGTGTGTGTGCCTCACTGCGGAGTTATTATTACTGGTCATGCATTTGTAAAATTACTGTTGTGTAAATTGCACAATTTTTCCCGCTACAACTTGTACATGTTGCATATTTTTCGGCGCTCGTAGTGTACCACTTGGAAATCGATGTTTATTTACTGAAAATCTGGAAATATTTTTCTTAGTATACGCCATGTAATGCAATTAAAAGAATATCAAGAGGAGCAACATGCCATATTTTTTATTGAACGCACTTTATTTAATTGAAATTGTTTATCAAGTAGTGATCTATAAAATTTTCAGTCGATATCTTATATATCGATATATATTCGTGTGAGAGACTCCGGACGGCTAATAAATGTTACGAGAATCTTCTGTTTTTCGCAAAAACACATGAGCAATGAACTATCAAACTGGGCCTTGCTAATTGTCAAAATCTTATATGGTCTAGTATTTATAACTCAAAATATTTCGGAAAAACTTTTAATTTTCCAATAATAATTATAGCCAATAAATTTCGTGCTGGCCTTTTAAGGGAGCCGAGGGCGAGTGCGTGCAGTTGCAATACTGCAGAGTTCCGGCATATGCATACAAAATTAAATGTATGAGTGTTTCGCAACTTTATAGTGAAAGTGGTGGCCGATGCAAAAACTTTGCTATAACTTTATGCCGCAGACAAATCTATGAACTACAGCGCAGTCGATTTAAGTTCATACTTCACATGCGATTCAAGCACTTTTTAGCTTACTTATTTTCTTGCACAACAACTTGACGTCAATTGTGAAATATCGATTGAATTGCAACCGAGTAACCTTCAGCTTTAGACAAAATGTATAAATATTCGGTTATGCATTATTAAAAGTAAGTAATCATATGTGTCATATGGCGGCTACACTTTCACTTACCCCCGATCGCAAATCCAATAATGTGTCATAATCGACAATGTCCAACTCCTCCCAAGTCTTTGGCGGCAGCGGCGATGGTGTCTGTGCACGCGGCGCTGATGTTGACTTAGCCGTCGAGTTGGCATCTACTTCACCACTCTCATCTGTCTGTGCTGTACTCTTTATCGACTCGGCGCGTCGGGTGCTGCGTGCTCGCACAGGGGACGGATCACGTTGCAAGTTGTGCATCACTTCGATGGGTTTGTGTGGCGTCTTGGGGCTAATAATGCTATCCACTGGACTGATGCTGAGTCGTTTGAAAGGGGAGCGTGGTGATAAGGTGGCTCCTGTGCCGGCACTGCCGACCGAATCCCGATGTTTTGGTGGTGACTGTGAGTTCGTTGTGGTCGTTGATGTTGAGGTTGTAGTGCTTGTGTTGCTTGTGGCGGACGTGGCAGCGCCGTCTGCTGTGTTGTTTAGTTTTTGCGAACGCCGCGGAGACGATGCTGTTCTTGGACGCATTACTGGTGAGGGCTCCGCTGGCAGCAGAGGCTTAGTATTATCATTAGTGATTTCTACACTGAGTGCCATGGTCTTGTAGCTCTCCTCGGGCACTGGACTGCTCGCGGCGGAGGTAGATGGCGTACTAATGATTGTTATTTCGGTTGTTGTAGTAGTTGTTGTTATTGTGCGTTGCACAGTTTCACTGCTGTCACTACTGCCACCTCCACCGGTATCAATAGCGTTCTGTGTACCAAGATTTGTAGCGAAAAGTGTGTGTGTTTGGTTCAGAGCGGCGTTGCCATTGTTGTTTATGTTATTGGAATTGTTAGCATCGCTGTCTGGTGTGCGCATTTTAACCACCTCACCGCCGAATGTGACGCGTTTCGGCGTGCGCGACGGTGTCGATGGCGTTACTACTGTATAGTACTCGGGGTTTTCGCGCTGGTGCGTCTGTTGCACTAAACCATTCGACTCTTCCTCGATGTCTAGCTCAGAATCGCTGAGCAAGCGTACGACCGCACTTATGTCATGCGTTGAGTCGTGTGTTGCACTCGGCAAACGGCCACAGATAACTTCATCTTCCAAACTATTTGGATAAGTGTCTAGAGATTTGCGCGGACTCGAGTCCGTGTCAGCTTCCGTATCGAAGTCGTCGTCTTTCGCCTCTAGTATACGCATCGTTAATGTGTCATCATTGATCTTGATCTCAGTTTCCATTATGACTTTGCACTTAGCTGCTTCTTCGAGCATTTGCTCTTCGTCTGAGGATCGCCAACAGCTGGATCCAGGTTGCTTGGGAAGCATATGCCACGTACCAGCACCGTTGTTGGCATAAACTTGGTTGACATACCCACTACCATGCCTGCTCGCACTATTAACCATTTTAGCTTCAACGCCATAGACATTACATAATAAGTCGAATTCTCTATATGCGCTCTTCGTCATATACTCGCGAAACTCGTCCTCACCAATCAAGTCCCGCAGTTTCGAAAGCACTTTTAATGTAATCTCCTGATGCGTCACCTGACCCATCTTTTGCACCAACATCTCTACAGCCGTCCGTAGTATGTAGTGCCGTTTGCCAGTTTGCAGCGTCGACTGAACCAGCGCTGGTAAGGATAGCATAACACCACATGTTAAGCGTCCACCAAAGGGTTCATTTGTGATCTTCTGGTTTAGTCCGATATCGAGTATCTGCAGCAATATTGTTTCAGGCATCGCTGTTTCGGCGAGGTACACGCGCAGACAGTCTAGGGCGCCTTTCCTCACGGTAGGCGCCTGATGCCCCAAATTCTCCACCAAACGCGGTATCAACGGATCCATATACGCATCCGCTTCGGCACGCATAACCACTAATACATCGACGAAAACGCGCAAGGCATGCTGACGCACTTGCCACTCGGGATCGCGTAGACGCTCGAGAAATTCACCGAAAATTTTTGCAGGACATACATTGTCGGGAAGCGTGCGCGTACGCAATATGTGCTCCCACAATGGCGTCAGTTGCACTGTGGCTGTTCCAGAAGTAGCGGCACGATGCAGCGTGCTGGCGGAACCACATTGTTTGGTTGAAGCAGTTGCGCCTGAGGGTGCAGTGGTGGCACCATATTTGCGGTGTCCATTTCGCCGATGTTGCAGCTCATAATCACTACTGCTGGTGGTGCCACTGCCATTACTGTTGTTATTGCTATGGTGCTTACCACGTGCTGTTGTGCCTCCCAAGGCTCCAACTTCGTCGTGTTCGTCGGTGTTGTCATTTGTGTTGACTTCGTCCTCATCATCGTAATCGTACGCGGTGTTGCTGCCGCTGCCACTGTTGTCCTTTCGCGCAAACATGCGTCGAAAGAACATAATATTTCCACAGTTAGATTTTAATAACGCAAAAAATAAAGTATTCTCGGAAACCGTGTCTTTTTTTTTAAATCAAATTGAATTAGATAAGCTCTTTAACGCCACATTAAATTTAAATGTTTTTTTTTTTTTTTGTTATTTTACTGCATTTAAAAACGCAATTTCTCTCTTTACGCGACTTACTGCAGGGACGGGATTTAATCTCCACTGGTCAGCGCCACTTTAATTATGCTTCGTCACGCTCTTTGGCATCCGGCTGTTCAGGCCTTAATGCTCAATGAATGCACTGGTCACTAACGCCTACACACTCACTGACACCATTTTCACTCAGTCCATTTTAATTTCTCACTATTCACTTAATTGCATTTGTTGTGGCCACGTTTTTCAACTGCCCTTTACTATTTTAGAATATTTTATCCGTACTCGTCCACTCACAACGCGTAACTGCACTTTTCGCCGCTACGCAATTGACTTTTGTACTCTCACATCTGTGGTAAATATTGTTGCTGTTGAATGGTGAGTCCTGAGTGACCGTTAAACAATAAATTGGTGTTTACTTTGCAGGACATCAGCTGGGAATGTTGCCAGTTTGGAAGTTGAAAGGATGAAATCATAAAGAGTTTTTGATTTCATCGTCGATTAAACTTAGTTAGTACAGAATACTAAGTTTTTTTATAGGAGTGTATTCGTGGGTAGAAGGCTCATTAACAATCTTCGTAAGAGTTGTTAGTTAGTTGTGTAATATCCTTTATATATTTCCTGTGAAAGGCTGAATCGCTAATTAATTCTTCGCATGATATCGTTTCTTTCCAGTACTCCGTAAAAAAGTCAAATTACATCTAAAAAACTGCTCACATGCGGTCTCCAAATTTTCGACGCTACAGATCAAATATGGCACGACCAAACGGGTAATGGGCATAATCCTGTAGACACCGGGAGACCATCCAAGTTTAAATTGAAGACAGCATCTTTTATTACGCTTGCAGCACCATTTTAAAAAAAAATTTTATATTAAAGAAGTACGCCACCGATTGTCAATATATGTTTGTTAAATGTTGAATTTCTTGAAGCTTAAATTGTCAATATTTTAAAAATGCCAGCAAATGCCTCCGAAAAGTCTCAGTTGAAAAGAAGTCACCCATATATCAATGCAAAACTAGCCACAAACTATTACTCTTTACCACGAAGTTACCACATAGTTGGTCACATGCGCATTGGACCCACAGTCATCTCTAAGAATCGAAATACTCGCTTTGTTTACAACTTGAAATGCCGAAAACGAGAAAAGTCGAAACAAAGTTAAGGATAGCTGATAAAATACCAACAAAAGAAATTAAAATAATAATAAAAGATTCTCACTTATACTCGCATTTATTCGTGTGCAAGCACTTTTCTTCAATATTCATATACGTAGTATTCATACACTCTTATAACCTACGAGTGACAAATTTCAACATCAAAGAACTGAAGTAGACAGGAAATTGCCGAATTCCAAAACTATTATTTGAAATTAATACGCTCCTCACTCCAAAATGTGCAGCTCCAATTTTTTATATTTTCCACCATTATCGTGACGCCCCGTCGAATTTACCTCAATTATACTCGTTCGCATTGCCGGACACGCTTATCGCTGTGTTAAAGTATGTCAACTAAATATTCGCAGGTAATTTAGCAGTAAAATTGTTACAAGTTGAATTATAATTGTTGCAACCGAATACTAAAATCCAAGCAAATTGTCGCGACACACACAAAGTACATATATTATACATTATACTTTTTAGGTAGGTAATTCAAAAAGCCAAGGAAAGGTGAAACGGTGCTCAGATTATTTTTTGTTATTCAAAAAAACCTCTTCTGCTTCAAATGACATATTTTCTATCATGCAATATTTTATTCGTCAATGCTTTTGTTATAAAAAATAAGCGATTGACTGATTATATCTTTTGCTATTGAAAGTAAAAATTATTTTTTTCTTTTTCGGTAGGCAATAAATGTAAAGGCAATAAAGTAGAACCGTCACTCTGTTATTTATTCACATTAAAAAGTAGAGAGCATGATAGCTTCTCCTCTAGATTCACTTACTTCTATATGATACAAATAACACCGAAATGGCTAGAAAGGCAGACACATTGTTTGTCTTGTTATGAAATCTTACTCTTTTATTATACTCCACCCCTAAATGTAGGCAATAGTTCACACTTTATCGTATACAAGTTCGTAACAGTTAGAAAGAATTCGCTCGGCTACTTGTTGATATTTCTGCGCGCCTGCTAGCGTGAGGGGTTTTGTGAAATTGAATATCATGTGGAAAACACATACTTACCCACACACACACGTACATCAAAGTACAAGAAAGTACTTTTGTACTTCCAGTTTTTTCACGCTGGAAAAACCGCCGATTGAAGCATATATAATTTGCTGGAAATTACCTCAAATACATTTGAAGCGGAACAAATTATTCATGAGATGGTTTGGAAAAGATTTTAAATTTACACAGCTTACAGATCTAATAATTTTAACCAAAAATAAAGCAAAACTATTTTTTTTTTATTAAAAATTGGATATTTAAATTTTATTTGTTCGCTAAAATTTGTTCTTTAAATTTATTTAATGTACTTATAAAATAGTAGAGAATTAAATTTCTATTCGAAGAAGTATTTTATTCGAATTTTTTTTATGAAAATCAGATTGCATTTAAAGAAGTCGCCTAAAAATAAATGGAAAAATTACTTTTTTAACTACTAAAATAATCTTTTAAAATTAAAATGATTTTATAAAAACTCCGATCGTCTTTGCATCTTTTTAATTTTTAAAATTTTATCCAAAATATCAAACAGTGAAATTTATCTTTAAAGATGCAATTCAAAGGAAAATTGTAATATTTTAAATCTTAAATTAATTTGTTTTTTTCGAAGTTTTGAATTCACAATGTTGATATTAACTTTTTGCTGTCGCTTTGTTTACTTGTTAATTACGCACTCAAATCTTATGGCAAGATTTCATTTGAATACAATTTCTAAGTTTTTAAATACATTACAAACAAGACTCTTAATAAATGCATATAATACATATGTACGTTGAATTATTTTTAATATAGCACACAAAACACTTTACATTTATTCCAAGTAGTGAAATTACTTTTTAGAGTTAAAAGCTAGTGTTAATTGGTTGCTAAGTCTAAATTAATTAAATTATCGCATGCTTCCTTCGAAACCTTACTCTAGACAAATAAAGTACCACTACTATAGGTTAGGACACAAACCTTGATACAAGGCAATAAACACAATTGGTCATAGTGCAAAATTGAATTATATGCGTTTAAATAAATAATTCTAAGGAAATTACATACAAACTAACAGTGTGTGGTCCGAGTGAGGTGCTAAATCTAACTGCTAATTAACTGAGGCAATAAATGATGTGTACAGATGAATTCTCGCGAATATTTGGCAGTAGGAGTAAAGAATGAATGCATTAAAAGTAATTTATAAATATAAATTTCTGTACATTACCCTTAGTTACAAACTCACATTAATGCCAACTATAATCTCTTCGAATTAGTATTTTATGCTATTGGCCTATTGGAAGACACTAAACATTTTTAAAATAATTAAAAATTTTGTTGCAAATCTTAAGTTTATAAGTTCCGCTTATATAGACATGGCATTCAGTTAGACTTAAACATTAGTGTTAACGTTTTGTTCTGAAAGTCTTAGTGAATGACAGAAATTGTAAGTAAACTAAACAAACTAAACAAACTAAATGGCTAAATCTACATAAATACACTAAATCACGTATCTAGCTTTTCCCTCACTTTGCTCACCTCGCTTTGTTTTGACAGGAAATTCTATGCCTAATCTACTTGCAACATTACTATACATATTCCTCGGAGTTCTTTTGCGTATTTCCAGGCATGCACATCGTCGATTGTAACTGTTGTTGTTCGCCCACTGCGTCCGGCAGTTCTGTAATGTCTTTAATGACACCCATCAAACTTTCGAAATTCGGTCCCCAGTTGAGCAGGTAGTTCCAACCTAGACTCGGTTGCGATGGTGAACCCGGACCGTTCAGTTGTCGATAAATACCGCCCATGCGTGTAGAGATGTCATCATCGCTGGCGACTAGAGTGCTGAGTGAGCCACGAAAGGACGAGTCGAAGCCGTCGTATGAATGTGGTGGCATCGGCGGTACCTTGCCCATGCTCGGACCCACGCCATCACCGCTCATTGCACGCCCTACAGCACTGCGATCTGGGCGATCGTCGGGCACCGCTTTGCTTGTTGGATACTTTGCATCACCATTTAGACTGTTGTTATCATACTCGATTTCCGAACAAGTGAAACTATCGTTGCCGCTCTCATCTGTCGACGAAGAGCTATGCGCATCAACGTCAGCATTGTGCAGACCTCCGCCAAGCGCTATGTGATGGGCACCACCTGGCACGCGTGGTGCTTCACTACTGGATGAGACGGCGTCCAGTGTTGAGACTAAACTGGAAGTACGCGGCCTTACGTTTAAACGTTCAATCTCTTCAGCAGTAAGGCCAATTGGTGCCTGTGCTGGCGATTGTGCTGAAACACCGGGTTTTTGTCTGCTTGCGCTAGAACTCTGCCCGGATAATTGTGACATAACTGGACTATTTAGACTACGTTCGCTATTGCTATGTAGCGCATCCTTGCCGACGCCGCCCGAACTGGAGGTGGTGGCCAGCAGTGCGCTTTGGAGCGGTTTGCCTGAAATGTCGTGTAGTGTTAGTATACGCGGCTGCTGTGAACTCAATTCGGAGCTGGGTGAGAGTCGCGCCAATGGCGTACTTTGATGTGGGCGTGGTGTGCTTGAGGGTGGTGGTGGTTGACTAGTTTGAGGCGGCACACGTGGAACGAATGGCCCACCAACACCAATGCCGTGGCGTGGTGAATGTCGGTGTTGTTGTTGAGCAACCGTGGATTGGTGTTTGTGATGTGTGTACGATGCTACTGGCGCCGGTGTAGCTTTGTATTTACGTACGCCACCCGCCTCTCGATAACCCTTATAATGGTAAACGATGTCAATATCAGATGGCGCTATTGAACTGGCATTTTCCAAGTCATAATGCTCTGGATACTCTGAACCCAAGTCAACGGAACTAGCATGATCATGGGGATGATGTGCTTGGCTCGGCGGCGGTATCGGTGGGTGATGCTCATCCCGCAATGGCGGACTCTTGCTGACCACCTCTCTTTCGATTATATCCGGTCGTTGTGGTCGCTGTTGTTGATGTTCATTCGAGTTTATTTCACGCTCCTTAAACTTCTTCGAAATCAATTCGGGACCGACCATATGATGACCGCCTACACCGCGTATTAAGTCACCACTGTCTACATGATAGCTGACTGGACCATCGCCGGCATGTACACCCCTGCCACGAGACAATACATGATCTGCTTGATTCTGGGATGCTGCAGCACCCCCGCTATGTTTTAATTTGAAACCGGGTACTCCGCAACTTAGGCTACCAATCTTCTCCTGCTTGCCTCGGAAACGGTAAATTAGATAGGAACCCAAAATGGCTACAACGAGTATGACAAAGAAGACAATGACAAGTGTGATGCCGATGCTGACGGGATCAGAAGCTTGAGCCGCACCAATACCCAAATCACTACTACAGCCAAACGCTACTTTGCCACGGATCAAAACATCACTGAAGACACTACCCGAGCCGTTAAACGGTTGCACTTCGTTATTGATTGTAAAGTTGGCAATGCAGCCCTCATAGTTGTTCGGGATGTTATCTTGTGGAAAATGTTCTCGTCGTACGCCAGCTATAGAAAGCACTGTTAAATATGGGTCGAGGAAGTCGTGCACTCCAGCCATGTCGAGTTCTTCGCCAACTTTATTGTTATCGATAAGTAAACGTAACACTCGGTTCGAAGTGTACAACGTAAGATTATGCCATTTTCCGTCATTCAACTTGTCCGGCTTCTGTATGGTCATATTCACTACGCTGTTCTGTTTAGAATAGTAAACTAACTGTCCAGCTTTCAGTTCCACGGCAGTGTATTGTTTGTTGGTTGCGGCAAAGAGTAGCAAACCGTCTTCTTTGTATGTGCGGAAAATAACACTAACGGTTTTTGGTAGGTCCACAACTTGCGCCAAAGCGGTGATATTATCACTATTAACGGTAAATCTTCTGCGACGTGAGACATCATATGACCATATATTACTAGCGGCATACAAGTTGTCCAGCAGCTGCATGCGGCGATGCTTTTCCGATATTTTAAATTCGACGAAAGCGCCATTCGTAAGCGTAATTGGTTCTAGGGAGTTAAAGCAATCCGGCGAAAGTAAATTGGCGCCACATTGACACATTGCTGTATGCCAGCGGTCCATGCAGGTGCCAAAATCACCACAAAGTGATAGCGCCGGATCGTTGGGCGCACTTTGCTGACATGGGCCACCATTGGTGTTGCGGTTGCAGGTGGGCAAAACGTCACGCTGCTTTAGCGGATTACTCATGTTCAGAGGTCGTCCGTTTACGGATACGCTGTGCACGCATCCAACAAGATCATCGGAATGTATTTGCCCTGGACGTTCTAGAACTGGGTCCGCCGATGCAAGACCACCAATAAGTAGTGGTTGCTTATTGAAGTTCAAGGTACTGTAAGCAAAGTTATAAATCAAAGATATAAATAAAGAATAATTTAAAGAATTTTTTTATTAAACATACCCAATAGGTCCTACGTCCTGGGCATAGCAACTGGCATCGCCAGGTCGGCACTCCTCGCATACATCACCATTTTCCGAGCACTTAGCAACACTCAACGACATGACACGTCCGTTGCGTGTAGCAGTGACCTTGTGCCACTTGCCATCAGCCAAACTTTCCATACCATTGACACCCACGACTACCGTTGTTATTGCTGTACGCGTACCACCAAAAGAGAAGAAGGCTTTTCCTTTCACAATTTCTATTGCGACGAAGTCAGAACGTCCACCCGTCTGCATGCCATAGTTGTAGACCAATAATCCATCCGGTTTAGTTGTGGCGAATATGATTGAAATATCATTAGTTGCTGCATCCAACGCTGGAAACGACATATAAGAAAGCTCCTGAAAACCAAATGTTGCGCGCTCGCAGTGCCGTCCATAACGACCATCGACGCAACTGCACTTGTAACCCGGTTTTAAGCTGACACATTGTCCTCCATGCAAGCAGGGATTTGGACGACATGAATCGGACACATGTTCACATTGATTTCCGCGATAACCCGGTCGGCAGAGGCAAAAGAAGGATGCGCCATCTGGACTGTGCATGCAGGATCCGCCGTTACGGCACGGGTTACTCGTGCATACGTCACCTCGGTGCAGCTGGCAGTTTTTACCTTCCCGGTTTGGCGGACAAATACACTGAAAGTCATAGGCGATGCGACGACACTGCGCATTCGCTTCGCAGGGATTTGGGGAGCAGGGATCCTGTTGCTTGTCGCACTGCTGACCAGTGAAGCCGTCGGGACATTTGCAGCTGTAATCGTGCGAAACACGTGGACCACTAAAAATTAATGACTGGCTGTCTATGATGTTCAGTGCGTGCATGTAGTCGTGCACTTGTATCTCCGCAGAACACATACCACCGTTTTCGCAGGCACCGGCCGTAACCGAAGTGCAAGGACTGTAGCCGATTATCACACCACCGGATGTTTGCAACAAACGATCAATTGAATCTCGCTTCTTATTCACACGTTCAATGATGTAACGCGGTGTACGATAGGATAGGCTAGAGCTACGTACCGCTAGTATGAGCTCTAAGTCTCCGTCTTCTTCTCCTGTATTACGTATGCTGTACAATTTGAGTTCATCAATAGAGTCAATAGCCGATTTAAGTAATTCGACAAAATTGCGATAGTGTGTGGCTAGGAAGAACTCGGCTGTCATTTCACGAACCAATATAGTAATGGATTGCTCTACTGCGCCGCTGTCAAAGTTTTGGAAGCCCACTGTGACAGTGGACACAACGTCATTGTGTTTACCATCATTACCAGAGATGGTGTATGAATAACCATTGACGGTGGTCTTCTGAGTAGTATGCAAGTCACAGGCGCTTGGTATGGTGAGTATGCCTAATGGACTCGACTGTGCATTGGCCAAAATTTTACATCTATAATCCCCAGTTATATCTGGATCATTTGGGTGCACATCAGCTATTTTGCCTATGGGTATTTCATTGTTGAATGTGTTGAGCAACACGTGAACCATACGTGGCGAGGATGGACTGTCATTCTGGTCCAGCACTTTAATTGTAAGCACATGTTGTGCGCGCTGCTTTGGTTCACCGTTATCTTCAACCTCTATCGCAGCTTCCAGCGTTGGAGTTGTTTCGCGGTCATAACTCTTTGTGGACTTCACAAGACCCGAATGTTTGTCTATCGCAAAGAATGTTTTATGTTTACCGCCAACGAGGTAGTAAGTGAAGGGGCCACCGTTCGGCGGTAGATCAGGATCACTCGCGGATAATGTCATAATTGCGGTGCCAGCTGGCTCATTTTCCGATATGTAACCAACTAAACCTTTAGGTTCAAATGTTGGACCGTTATCGTTTACATCTTCTAGTTCAATTTTAACCGTTGTTGTACCAGTTTGTGGTGGTGCTCCCGTGTCGATAGCGCCCACAATCAAATTAAATATCGGCACAGTTTCACGGTCTAAAGCGCGTGCGGTCTCAATATCACCACTCAGGGGATCAACCTTGAATGTTTGGTTTAAATTTCCATTGATTATAGAATAGCTGAATTGATTATTTTGTAGGCGTACATCTTTGTCGACGGCCTTGACGCTAGTGACTTTTGTGCCCACCGGTGCAGCCTCTGATATACGTGTCGTGTAGAGTGATTTCAAGAACTCCGGTGGGTCATTGCCATCCTGTATAGAGATTATGACTTGTGCCTCATCAGTATCATTACCACGTATACCGCCATAGTTCTTTGCCATAACGGTGAGTACAACACGGTTCTGAGTCTCGCGATCAAGATGACGTGATACATGCATAATTCCGGTCATGGCATTGATGGAGAAGCCTTTGTCATTACTTGAGCCAACTAACAAGTAATATATTTTACCATCTTCACCAGCATCTTTGTCTGTAGCTTGTATGGAGCCAACAGAAGTACCAACCACGGCCGATTCGGACACATCGAAATGGAAGACAGGCTGCACGAACTGTGGGTAATACTCGTTAATGCCTGTAATATGCACTATCACCATCGCGGTGCTGTGCATAGGCGAATCTGGATTAGCAGCCATTATCTGCAAATTGTAATCGCGTCGCTCTTCGTAATCAAAAGATACAGTGGAGACAATCTCGCCAGTGCTCGAATTGATCTTGAAGAGATTCTTACCCGTCCCGCTGGTGATTGTATAACGAATGATTGCGTTCTTAGGCGAGTCCTTATCGGTTGCATGTGCGTTGAATACAAATGTATTTTGTGGGCGATTTTCGGGAATGAATGCATGATATTCCGACTGATTAAACAACGGTGGGTTGTCATTGATGTCCGTCACTATAACTGCCAACATAGCAACCGCCTTCTTAGGTTTAAAACCCAAGTCCTCAACGGTGATATTCAAGTAGTACTCTTGTATCAAATCGTAATCCAAAGGCTGCAGTATAGTTACAGCGCCCGTATCTTTATTCATATTGAACTCTTTGCGTTCATTGCCGCCTGAAAAGTAGTATGTTAACATACCATTCGGACCGTCGTCCTTATCTGAGGCGGTAACAGTAAGTATAGTTGAGCCAATTGGTTCATTTTCGGGCACTATAACTTGATGACTGAGTGCATTAATCTTCGGTGCGTGTTTGTTTTCACCAGTCACAATGATTGTAACACGCGTTTCGTCCACCAGCGGTGGTACGCCGCGATCAGTGGCGCGTACTGTAATCAAAAACACCGTATTCGCGTTAACATTAAGTGTCTTCGATACGGAAATCCAACCGTCGTGCTTGCTAACAGCGAAGTAGTCGGATGCATTGCTCTTTACGAGAGTGTAACCGATCTCAGCATTCACACCATAATCGAGCGCGTCCACAGCATGAACTTTGATTAAGCGCAGACCACTCACTGCCTGTTCGGGGACTGGTGCTAGATAAGTGGTCTTCTCGAACTTCGGTGGATTATTATTCGCGTCTACAATATTGATATTAACTAAACACTCGGAGTTTAGCGGTGGCTTGCCATTATCTGTGGCCAAGACGATCATTGAGTACATATTTTCCGGTGATGTTTCAAGTTGCGAATGCTTGTACTTCATGGTACGTTTACTTAAGATCTCACCTGTTGCCGGATCGATGGTGAATAGATCGGATGGTTGTTGTAATGAATATGAAATGAGCGAATTCGGTCCCTGCTTATCTCGATCCATGGCAATAACTTGTCCAACAAAAGCGACAGAACGTTGTAGTTCAGGGAAGTTGAAACTATAGTAGCTATGCTCGAACTCAGGAGCATTATCATTCTGATCCTGTACCGTTACTGTAATGGGAGTTTCTGAGCGCCAAGCGCCGTCAGAAGCGACGATTTTCAGCAGATACTCGTCTTGCTGTTCTCGGTCCAAATAGCCGGCGACCGTAACATTGCCACTAATCGTGTCGATTTTAAATTTTTCGCCCGGGTTCTCAGTAAAGCTGTAGGTGGCATTCGCATTTACGCCAATGTCCAAGTCTGATGAGGTCACTTGTATTACGAAACTCCCAATATTTGCATTTTCCGTTACATTAACAGAAAAGAGCCGTGTAAACTTCGGTGGATTATCATTTTTGTCCAATAGCGTAATTTGTACTGTCGCAGTACCGGTCAGTTGTGGCATGCCCTGATCTACCGCCTCTACGAGTAGCTCATACGAACTGATCTCTTCGCGATCTAACCGCATTGTGGTGTAAATTTCACCAGAATCGGAGTCAATTTCGAATGTGCCTTCAAAGTCATCGGCAAGACGATAAGACAGTTCTCCATTATCACCAGAATCGCGATCGGTGCCGTGAACCTTCACAATAAATTGCGGCGGTGGTTCTTCTTCTAGTATTTCAGCAAAGTAGGTCATCTTATCTATGATTGGCGCATTATCATTGGCATCGGTCACATTGATGGTCAACAACATAACGCTACGCAACCTCGGTTGATCTGAGTCAGAGGCTTCGATCCATATCTCATAAGTGTGTGCAGTTTCATAATCCAAACCGTCTTTACCGATTGTCAAAACGCCAGTGTTGGAGTCAATATGTACCGCTCTACCGATGTTGCCACCAGCAATGGCATACTTAATATTACCCGCAGCTGTCTTTTTAGGCGATTCGGCGTTGATTGTGGTTATAACCTTTCCTTCTCGTACATCCTCCGATAACATAAATTGTTTACTAGAAATGGAGGAGAATACTGGAAAGAGCATGCCCGGTCGTATCAGTACAGTGAGATCTGCACTAGACGATCTAGACTCACTGCCTTGGTCCATAGCATGCAAAACTATGCTGTAGATCGTATCGAAGCTGGTGTTTTCACGCGCACCCAACGGCATCTTCGCCTTAATCACCCCACTCTTTGTGTCAATTGTGAACTTATCGATATCCTTTCCACTTATATTATAAGTTATAAGCGCGTTGATGCCATCATCCAAATCAGTGGCTCTTGCACCAAACACAAATTCACCCGCCTGTATGCGATCGGGCACATTCACATTAAAACTGGCCGCGTTAAAGTTGGGCGTGTTGTCGTTGACATCGAGCACAGAGATGGTCAGATTGACTGCGCTAGCGCGTGGCTCGGTAGCCGAGCTATCTTGCGCCATCAGCGTCAGATAATACACAGCAGTCTCCTCGCGATCCAGCATAGTGGCCGTAGTGATCTCACCCGTTTCCGAATTGATATGGAATCGGTCGATGTTCTCGCCCAACAGCGTGAAGCGCAGTTTCGCATTAGCGCCGCTATCCTTATCTGTGGCCACGGGTTGTTGTACCTTCGTACCAGCGGACAGATTCTCCTGCACGCTAGCCAAATAGTACGGACGCGCGAACTCCGGGCTGTGGTCATTCATGTCTTGCACAATGACGCGCACTATCCCAGTGCCGGTAAGCGGTGGGGAACCTGTAAAGTAGCAAACAAGCAAGTGATCAGTATTGTTAGCAATTGTGTGTTGCAGAATTGAATATAAATAATATTTTTTGGGCAAATCTTAGATAGGTTAGCAGCAATTGCGACGGATATAATTTGCATGCCTTATTGTTGGTGGATTTATAAGAAAATTGTGTGCTTTTGCAGTGAAGTGAAGAAATGCGAATTTAAATAGACCAACCGGCACGTAAGGCTTTTTGTAGCGCATGTAACTGCTAACGAAAGTACCATTGGTACCAGAAGCTCATTCCAGACGATTCCAGACGGTTTCGATATCAAGATAAAAACTAGGTTTCTGCAGCGTGCTTACCTTGTGGCCGGTGAAACAATACAGTTTACGCGTTCTAATTTAACGAGCAAATTGAAATATTGCCTTAAAAGGATCATCGACCAGCCACAACGATTGGACAATATGCAAAATAAGCGGCACACACACTCACTCACAATGTATGGTAAAACATTTCAAATTCTTGTAGGCCAGTAATCAGCTTGTATCCGTTGCAATTGTTGTTGGCGCATCCAGCAATCGATGGTGGTCCCTTTTGTTAGATGCTGCTGTGATTTGTTGCGCATTGGCGCGGGTGTTGTTAACTCTCGTGCAGAGATCGCGCCGAGCTCTAATTAAACCATCCATGTTACTGGTAGCACGGTGGTGCCAAAAAAGGGTTGCCGGGTTGTAATTGCAATTTGCAATTTGATTTCACTGAACGGTAAATCGCAATTGCTAACACTGTGCACATAACGGTCATGACAATTATGCATATTTTTTCAGTTGTAAGCAATATTATTTATTTCCTTTGACATATAACAAGAGGAATGTGCTTAATAATAGAGATTTTTGGCGCAAATGCAACTCTGCGACATCGAATAGATACCAACTAGTGTTTAGCGCATCAAGCGCAGCGCAACTCAAAACTACTTTTTTTCTGGTATTTCAAACTCTAAAATAATACTTTTAAGTAAGTTTATAAGAAATCATATAATAAATTGTGGATGGATGATTCTCCTCTTTATTGAAGTTATATTGTACTACTCCTTTCCGGTTTGTGTCACTTGATATTCATGGCTTGGGGGAGTCAAAGCAATTGGAGTTACTTTCGAAAATGTTCGAATACATTTGGACGACTTCCTTATGATTGAGTAGTTGTACATTTTTCTAGCTCTGCATCATTTGTATTCTAGACCTTCTTTCTCAAAGGGTTTGCATTCGAAGTAAAACAGTATATATAATTCGCTTTTTGGCGTTCCTCAATAACCTGGACCCATATTTCAAAATTTTAATTGTGTTTCGGAAACTTTAAATAAATGTTGTAAAAAGATTTTTTGGCGTCTTGCTCGTTATTAGACTTGTGTGGATGCCTAGTCATAGCAGAATTGCTGGACAAAACTGCAAAACAAACGAACTTGCAAGAAATGATACCCTCACCCCAATTTCAACAGACTGGGAATAAGTTGGTGGTCATTGTACTTTGTGTTACAGCACTAGATCTGTGGGCCTCGTGTGAGCTCGGCGAACCTTGGTCAACAACCAGCACTTACGCGGCTGTGAGATATTTTTCGACCAGATTGGAACACAAGAGGTCTTAGTAAGGTTGATTTTCCCGTGCTAGACTTGCTGCTCTTGCTGCTAGACTGAGGTTGAAACATCCAGGAAGTCACACCTTCAGTTAACAGGGAAAATTGGCTATTGGCTATAAAAAGGAAACATTTTCCAGTGTTGAGTAAGAAAACAAGCTCTGCCTTGCTGGAACAAGTTCAAACGAAGATTCTGGGCTCATTCAACTCAACTCAACTCTGATAGTCGATCACGCACGATCATGAAGAATGCTTTGCGAAAAGTAGAGTAAATAGAGGCGAATAATTACGAAAGTTAAATTTTTGGAAACATAAGTTAGCTAAATGAATGGGAAAGGTCGGTCGGGTGGAATGTTGGGATGTTTACTTTGGTTAGCCATGGGTGCGAGCAAACAATTTCCACATTCACCACGGAACTACGCATGCGTTCTCCACACGCACAGCTGCAGCTGCTGCTTACAATCACTTGCAGGTGCTGGTGCAGACGCGGTTCAGTGTTGGTTGCTTGCCTGCCTTCGGTTTAGATCGTTGCGATGCGTGATCAGCGTAGAAGGCGCAACCAATCGAGCAACAACTGAGTGTCGGGAAAAACGCTTGTTAGGCGCTCCACAAATGTTGCAAGGAAACAAAACAAAAATGCACTGAGAAGCGATGTGTCGACGTCTTGTGTAAAAAGTAGCCAATCTAAGCAGAGGTTGAAGACAATTGGCGGCACTAGCATGAATGGGGGGAGGGGGGGCAAACTGCGTTGGTATTTGAGTCTTTTGTGCAGACGGAGGAAAGCAGAGAAACAGCAAAACAAAAGACAAATAGTTTCAGCGCTGCCGTGCAAATGCTGAATGGCTGCTGGTTAAGTGATTGTGAGATGGGCTGCAGTGCGCGCGATTGTTTGCCGCCAATAAAAAAACTGAGACGATGAAAGCGTCGCTTGAGCTTGAACGCCTGAAAGCGTGGATACTTGCGCAGTTGAGTGGCTGAGTGGCTGAGTGGCTGGCATATGTGATAAATCTCGTTCGAATTTCTTTTTATGCAGTGGGATAAATAAAAAGCTTGTTAGCTGAAGAATAGTTAGCTGAATAGTGGTAAAAAACGCGCGCGCGTAATCTCACACACGTACAAACACACACATGCGCGTATTGAAATTGTTGGCTGCGCTTGCGGTAACAAAAGAGAAGTAAAATGCTGGAAATTGTTACGCATCGGAATGGTGTTTGCGATGATGTTACAGCAATTACAACTGCAACAACAAACTTCAGCAACCGCTTTGCAACATTGTAGCAATGGCGACGACGACGACGGCGACAACTCCATGGCAGCGCGCGTTGCGCTTTGTCGTCCCTCGCTGCCGTAAAGTGCCACTCCCCGCCGCCCATCGGCATTGTGTTGTAACAGCACGAAATCAAGCACTCATCTGCAGCATCTTCTCGCTAACTAAGCAGCAATTTACAAGCTATAATGCGTGTTGTCTGTTTGACTTCACCAGCTTACCGCAATGTACGCGCATGCGCTTATCTATTTCCCTTTCGTGCCTTCGCATCTCTTTGTTTTGCTTTTGTTTCGACTAGCATAGTTTTATTGAAATCCGCAGCGCGCCTTAAGTTGGCGGCGCACGCGTGCGCATGTTGCTTGTAACTACGACCGCTTATTGTTTTGGCTCTTCCCGTTGTTACTATTTTCGTTGTTGCCGTTATGCGTCCTGCGCGCTGCACACATATGATTATGTTTGTGGTACAAACAATGTATGTAGACAACAATAACAAGGCTGTGTGACAACGTTGCATGATATTCTACACCTTGACTTTGGCCACCAGCAGGCGGTTGGAGTGTTCGTCTCGTCTCGATGGCTATAAAGACTATCATAGCAGCACACAATGACGCACCGTCGTCACCAAACGAGCATACGAGCACTCGTACGAGTATAATGCCTGCAATTGTGGCAAAACAAAGTTGCAACCGCAGCGATCAACTATTACTGTGATTAATGTTGTTGTTGTTACATATGCTACGTTAGTGTCTGCTGGCCGCTTTAGGGCGAAATTGTTGAACGATTGGGCAATTTAATTGTAATGATTGTTGTTAGCAGGGAAAAAGTTTAGGCGCAAAATATGTCCACGCACATAATAAGCGAAGTGGATCCACCAAAGTTCGCATCGGTGAGTATGATAGAAAGAATAAAAGATGTCCTATTATTACAATTACTCAAAATAATTCGCCGATTTTACATTTTCGAAATTAATATCGAAATTACATTTAATTTCGAAAAATTTAACGAGCGTGGCAAGGTGCTAAGTCTAGCTCGAGCATCAAGGCATTTATTTAATTCATTATTTTCTAAGCACTTTGAAAGGTGTCAAGGGAAAATCGATATATCTGTTTTATAAAACAAAACAATAGAAAAATCGTTCGAAAATCGTTTCTTTACAATTCTTCAATTCATGCTCTATTCTTCAAATGTGCACTCAGCGTTGCCAACCACTAATCAGACGAACCTTCGTTAGTCCCCCACATAAGCTTACTTGCATATGACATATGGTATGTATCTACCTACACATACCTATCAGGGGTGTGTGTTGGAGGGTGTGCGTAGTGAGATAAGAAAAAATTAAATGCTTGTCATAGAGGTGGAAGTAGCTGCTCGCTGCTTGTTGCATGGTGCGTGGTGCTGCAACCATAATAACAAGCTTTCAATGCCGGACATCATAAATGTGAACAAAAGCCAATGCAACAACAACAACAACAACAACAACAACAACAACAACAACAACTTGTTGTTGCTGAATGCGAAGGCCATTAAATCGGATATGCTGCTAGGGAAACGTGCAGCAACACAACGCCGTTTAATGATTAGTGGCGTGCTTTGTGCATGAGGACCTTAGAGGCGTGATGTGTTAGAATGTTGTCGCTGAGATAAAAAAAATTCTTTCGATAAAATAGCAAACAGTAAACAAACATTTTTGTGTTTATGAACGTTGTTAAATTACTTGAAGTGTGGCAGAGAAAAAATATGAGAACTTGAAGAATATAGTGAAGATTTGATTGAGTTGAAAATTTCAATTTTATTTACTTGAAAATCTGAAATGTATAAGGTGATGGTAGACACTTATTGAGAATCGCCGACCATGTGGTGCATTCCAAGAAGTTATAGTGCCTCCCCTTATAGTAGATGCCTGGCTCAACAAATGCACAAACTTATTTTTATATACCTGGAACGTAGTTTTCTGCCCGATTGTATATTTAATGCGTTAGTATTTTTTATTTCAATTCAGCCATAATGGGTCAAAGGTTTTAGGCACTTCAGTGATTTTAAACTGAGGGCAGACTATATAAAACATTAAAACATGAAGAGCAATAATATTTTTTCCAACAGATATATATTCGCCGAAATTTGATAAACTTTTCTTCTCTCAAACCGTAAATGGCCTAAAAGCACATTTGAAATATGTAATTTGCAATAAAAAATTAACTGAAATAAGGTTAATAAGGTTGTTTTATGAAAAGTATATAGGTACAGAGCATCCTTTCTTAAAAACATAAATCTACAAGTGTATTTATATATTTGTATGTTGGCATTCGAAGATATCATAACTTATAAATTTATTTGCGAGTAGAAGAAGCTTACAAAAATGCCTAAGACCTTCATCGATAAATACGTTTAACAACTTCGCTGCAAACTCGGCACTAAATAAACGATTGAAAGCCGACCGAAATAAATGGTTGCATAAAATATGAAATCAGTAACCATCGATAACTTTTTACGACTTTACAGTTTAAATAAAATAAAGCATTTTATTGTTAATATTACACGAAAGGCAGGCAGAGAAAGGCAGCCGATCTGGCAGACAACAACATTTGCTGCTCGTGAAAATTGCAACAATGTGCTAGCTGAATTTTGGCAGAGTAGCATAGCTAAAGCGTTTCTTAGCATCAAGGCTGCATAAGTGTGCGTGTGTGTGTGCGTGTGTGTGTGTGTGTGAGTATATGTGATTCTCTGCCTTTGGCCAATGCCAATCGCTTATCATATTTTAATATTTCTCCATGGCTGTGAACCCAAAAGCAAATGCCAGATAGCGTTGAAATATAGATGAAAGAAGGCGGAAAATGGAAAATGTGGGCAACAAAGGCAAGGGGCGGGCGCGCTTGCCCAAATGGTCACTCATATTGCACCAGCTTATTGGCAGCCAACGGCTCAGCAATGCTGTTGTTACCACTTATTTTATTTCTATTTGCTTTTGGCTTTTTAAACTATTCCTCCTGCTGTTTGCATTGCCTTCAGCAGCTATGAGTTGCTATTAGCGTGCAACATTGTTTGTTATTGTTATTTTTATTTTATGCTTAGCTGCGAGCGCATTTGCATAGCAACAGTTTGTTTTTGTTTTTCGGCCGACTACCTTACTGGCTGGTCGCGCTACGTATTTGGCACATAACCCCAAGTGCAAAATATAGCTAATGTAGGCTAGCAATTCATATTGGCTGTCGACTTCTAACTGAATATTTGTATATGTGTATGTGTGCGTGTGCTCAGGCGTATTGGTTTGACTTACATTTCATTGCCAAAAAACAGTTATTGATCTTATTATTATGGGCAATCATATAGCGATCACAGCGACCACAGCTATTACGCATGCCATATGTGGCGGTTGTGGCACAGCTGCGAGCCAAAAAGCCATACAAAACTAAAACTGATGTAAATAGTAAAGTAAAGTGCTGGTTTGTGGTGAATTCTTGCTGTTTGCTGTTTTGAGTTAAGGTTGCGATGGATAAATGTTATTTGGTGATATTGAGGCTGGGATCTTCTAAAAGTGAGGACAATTAAATTGTTGAAACTTGTTTACATATGTATTTTTTAACACAATTATATTTTTTTTGCCATAATTTAATTTTTTTGTGCCACAATTTCAATGTTTTCGTAATAATTTTTCAATTTTTTTTTCATTTAATGTCAACTATCCCTTGTTAAAAAAAGTGTTGGGCATAACAAGTGTATGTTTCTTTTGAAAGATATGGGTCTAGATCTCGATAAATTGTAATTTAGCAAGGATTAACCTTAAACTATTTCTAGTGGTACTGGGTATTTAATGTGTATATTTTATAACTCTTTTTTTCTTCTTGCCGTTCCTCCGCATCCGAAATATTTTTACAATTTTTATTAATAATTTGAAAACGATTTCCAACAACTCAAGAAGAACAACAAAGAGAACTAATCAATTAATATATTTTATAAACAAGGAAAGGCGCACATCACTTTGAAAGACACTTTATTCATGTCAAAAAGCACTCAAACTTTGTTGTGCCAAACAGTTGTTAAACCGCAGTGGTAGCGTTTTCTCAAGTTTTTAATTAAATGCCAAAAATTTTGACGCACAACACTCACATAATTGCCAAAATCAAAAAATTCACGCTTCGCTACTTATTGAATCAAAATAAGGCCAAGGGAAACCTCGCAAGAATTTCACGAACCAAACCATTTCTCGAAACCACGCTCTCACGTGCCACAAAATGAACTTATGCGTACAGTTTACCTTGTGTGTGTATGTGTGTGTATGTGTGTGTGTGAATGCTGCAAATACATACACGCACGCGCGCTCATACGCCATACGCACCGATTTGCATGTGTTTACTTGAGCGCAACAAGCCAATGGTTGACGTTTTGCTATTTGACAGCTGAAGCCAAACCCACAACACACAACAAATGCAACAACAACAATAATGTTATGAAAAAAGTGAGCAACAAGAAATAAACTTGCTTGCGTTTTTATTTCAACATGTCTGCATAATGGTTTCATGGGCAGTAAAAAAATATGAAAAAGAACTACAACAACAAATTAATGTTTTCATTCTTACATGTGTTGCTGTTGTTGCTGTTGTTGTCGCAGTTCTGACATATAGTAAATTCTACTCGTTTTGCCTTTCTCGCATTTCTCCACGTTACACTAATTACATTAAGCCCGGCCCATTCGAGTGTGCACGCACACACATACACATACACAGGCATGAGCACAGTTGTTGTTGTTGTAGCAAGACATGTCGGATTAATGTATAGTGATGGGAACGACACTTCTTGCATACGCTTCTGTTGCTTCCCTTTCCATGCTATGCTATGCTATGCTATGCGTTATGACAGCAAGTTAATAAAAAGCAGCAACAACGACAACTGCACTAAATGTGTGCAGTGCAAGAATTATGCAATGAAAAGGAAAAAAAATGTTTATAAAATATAAAAAAGCAACTACAACAAATACTTGCGTGAGCGCATAAAAATGTTTTAATCACTCCAAGCGGGAGCTGCCTTGCCTGGGCCAGCTGCAGCTGTTGTTGCACCGTGTGGCACATTGTCGTATGTGTGCGTGCGTGTGTGAGCATGAATTTTATGTTGCGCTTGTTTCACAGTAACTTTGCACAAAAATGGAAAATGGCGACTTCGTATGCACCGCAAAATGATGACGAATCGTAATTATGACGGGCCATCTGTTTGTTGTTTTTGTTTTTCATTTTGCTTCTTTTTGTTTTTGTTGTTTGTTTATATAACATTTTGTGCACTTGACTGTCTGCATCGGCCATTTTTTGCGTAATTCCACAATGAAGCCGTGTTCCGCAAGCTATTTGGCTGCCGTAATGTGTCATTCAAGAAACTCAGTGTGGCAAGATGGTTGAGCGATAAGTGAGAATTTTCAACAAAATGAAGGAGAGAAGTGCTCATTTCATTTTTGACTCTTAGTGAAGAGTAAAAACTAAATCTGGAACCACCCTGTGTTAGGTAACAACATATTATTTTCAAAACTTTATAAAAAAATAACCGGATATTTATTACTAGCAGTAGAAGCACAACCAGCCCAACCAGCATCTCCAGCAGCCGACAACAATGTCGATAGTCGATAGTCGAAGATTTTTGAAAATCGCGATAAATAGTGGAAAAGTGCCAATAAAGCATAGAAAATGTGTGGCAATGAGAGTGGCGCTGCACAGCTGTGACTGCAGTAACTAAGTAACTGCAGCCGAAGAGGTGCTAATAAAATCGGAGGCACGTAAGAGCGCAAGCACCGCAGCGTCCCCAGCAACATTTCGCTATGCCAACAATGATTGTAGCACCAGCAGCTTTGAAATAACACTTTGTGGCATTTACGGTAGCTGCGCATATTTCGCTGCGGCAAACAGATATTTTTCGCGTGAATTACGATTATGAAATGTGATGCTTTTTTAGCTTGTTTTATGCATACGTTCTCTTAATGTACATTTGCACATGAGTCGAGGTAAAAAATTCAGCTGGTGGTTATCGCACAGCACATTCAGCAATATATCGAGGCGAACAATTTACGAAAAATAAATATTTTTTGTATGCTAAACTGCCTAAAGTGCTGTCCAAAAATATAAAAAATACTGTTGAACTGATGAAAATCTCAAATAAAGCTGCCATATTTACAATGTTTATGAGCAATATGCTTAGAAGGCGGCACGACACAAAGCGTTTTCAAATTCATTAATGTGAGAAATATGGAGGAAATGGAATAAAAATGCAGCAAAAAAAAAAAAATAACTCAAAACCGGAAAAGACCAAATTCACACGTTGTGCTGCAAATAGCAAAAGTTCAAAACGTTTAGCGTCAAGACGCTTTTTGGTCATTTTTGTAAATTATTACTTATGTGCATATGTATGTATATGTGTATGTACAGGAGTGCATGATAAATTGACAGTTTAGCGCTTGAGTGCACCTTCCAAGTCTGGAGTCGATTAGTTTCGTTAAATATTGCTTTGTTATTTGGCTTAGGCGAAATTTCGAGTCTTAATGTCAAAGCACAATATTTGAAATATTATATTAATAAATAAAAGAATATATATAATTGGAAATACATGTGATGGTATATTTTTGATGCCGCCTATATTTCGGCGGTGATGTATTTAAAATTGATAATCCAAGATACAACAAATTAAAATGTCCCATAAGTATCTAAGTCCACATCTTAAATATAAATAAATTTGCCTTACCCATTGCAGCCAATAGTATTGGGCTTTGCCACTGCTTATACAATAATAGCATAATGATTTTGTTTCTATATACTGTAGATGTTAGGCACTTTTATTTTGCTTATCTAGCTGTAGGGTTTTTCTAGTATTTAATATAATTTTAATATTTCCTTTTCCAAAACTTGTATTTTACAAAATTTATTTTGATTTATGTTTGTGTGTATATTTGAATCCATTTGTTTTATGTGAAATGATACTAAAATATATTTTTAAGGGTTTTTATTTTCCACAATTGTTGTCCATCTTAAAACTATACATCCAATAATGCTTTTCAAATAGCACTATCCTCCTAAATGTATGCTACACTAACCATCGCCGAAACAATTTAATGCAAAATTTGCTGCGGAAATTAGAAGACATCAACTTTTACAAAGACTTTTCAAACTTGTTTTGGGTTAAAAAATTATGCTTCGTTGCCATTAAATTTCACGCATACGTTTTAGTTTCATTAAAAATTTAGGGTTTTTTATAAAAAAAATGTTTTTAATATTTGAAATAAAAATTAACAAATCCTGATATTTTTATTAGATTTTCAAGCTCTTTTACTTTCTGCAATTTATATTATACATATTTCATCATTTGAAATGCGCTTGCGCAATAACTGAATTGAACGCTAATGCCTGCTTGTCAGCTTGCCAGCGAGTCAGCGCAATTCGGTAGATATTTTCGTAGGCATTTATGCTAATTTATGAGCTGCTAAGCCTGAAAGATTTGCCTACTTTTCAGAAACGGCAGCGCAATTTATATCGCCACCAACTACATGTGGCATTTAAAACCTTTTCAGCTTGCATTGCTGCTGACAGCCAAATGAAATCAAAAGTATTAAGGTGTCAATGAGCAAATTTATTGCTTCATTTAAAGCGTGTATGAAAAAGTCAAATGCAAAAATGCACAAAATTCACCAAAGCGACATTACGCATTAGAAGTGTCGCCATTAAATTGCTTGCAATGAAACGTTGAATAGCCAAAAATAATGGCTGAAAAGCGGACAAAAGGTGCTAACTACTTAACATAACTGCCGGCGTGTCGGCGTGTCGGCGTGCAATCGCACACATATACACACACTGTGCAAAAGAAAAAAGGCGAACAAATTGATGAATAGTGCTCGCACACAATTCAATTATTGCATTATTGTAAATGATTTCTCGCGCCTCGCCGGCAAAACTAAGGTGTGAAGTACATGGCGAGGTGTAAATTTTCTGCAACTATGTGCGAATTGTGGCTGCGCTAAATGCCACTGCCACAAACTGCTTTACTAAATGCACCATAGAGGCGGCAAAAACACAAGAGAAAAACAAAAAGCAGCCGCTAAACGCAGCAAAGAGTGCAAAAAGTGAGCGAAAACCAAATTGCTTAGAGATGGCGCAGCAAAAAATGCCGAAACAAAAGACCTCAGCCACGAACTTGATGTGCTGCAGATATGCGGTGGTATTGGTGAGGCTTGCATGTGTGCGCGCGCCGATTATAGGGCGCTGCGCTGGCGTGAAGAGAAAACATCGTTGCCTGGCCGCTAAGCAGACAGCGGGGCGGACAGGCGGGTGTGCAACGTGCAGCAACCAGACAGCCAGCCAGCCTGCTAGCCACCTCTGACACCAATTCAATTAACATTTTTATTGCACAATTGCAGCGCTAAGCAATGAAAATTCGTCACACTCGCGCGCAAAAGTCGCAAGTGTTAATGGAAAAATATTGTGTTGCGCTCTTTGACAATTTTATATCTTTACTCCTTCTCCTGCTGCTACAATGTGTGGAAAAAAGTGCGCCAGCAGAAGAAGAACAAACGCGATGAGGAACAATTGTGTATAAGGGGATTTTGGAAAAAATAATTGAAATTAAGCATTTAAAATTTGTTAGCGAAATGCAATTTTCTGTTAAGAAATTAAATTGTTGCAACATTCTGTACTAGCCACAGCAATTCGTCTGTGCAAATTTCTTCGTTTCTTGTTGCAAACAAAATCGCGTGAGTGAAATTTTGTATGTGAAAAATAAATGTAGCGTTACGAACTTTCGTGCTGTCACTTGCTGGACACGCGCGTGAATAAACACACACAAAATCAAGGAAAAGTACAACAGCAAAGCGAGTGAAATAAACAAAAGTCTCAGTTTAACTATTTTTGCATGTGTGGGTAGTGTGGGTAGTGTGGGTTAAGCGCACTTATATGCCGGGATTAGGCTAATTAATCGTGTGCGAGGTGTGTAAAAGTCGACTCTAATGCACTTCTACTGCCTTCAATTTATCTTCAATCAAAGTAAAGTGCAAGCAATCCCGTCTGAGAGTAGCTGCGGAACTTAGAATTCCACTCAACAGTCCCATACACGTCTTATAGACTGACTAAATTTACAACATGTTATAATAGGAAATGCATAATTGTGGCATCTGTAGCACATGCTAGTGAATATCTGTTGTATGCTCAACAGCGTGTGTGTAAATATGTGTGTGTCAGCTGAATTAATCGCCGCATTTTAAGAAATTAACTAGAATATTTAATTTGGCTGGGAAAAAGCGCCTCGCGGAAGCTCTTCATTATACTGAAACGTTTTCTTGAACTAAACAAATAAACAGTGTGCAGTTAGGCATGTTAGGCATGTTACAGCAACAAATTTATGAGAAACAATTTTTAACAGAATTTCTGTATAGAAAATGTACTAGTTCAAAATAAACCACATTTTGACCAGTTTTGGTGTGTGCCTTCATGTTGAAAGGGAATAAGTTAAGCGAGCTACAAGTTTAGAAAGTTTAGAAGAATCCATCGCCTGTCATAGCAGACAGATTTAGTTATCAAAAAATTAGTTGGCGGAGTAAAATGGAATTAAGCGTCGGTTGGGATTTATCACAGAACACTTAACTCTAAAATATTGCACCCTCGAATGAAAAGGATTTGGTCGAATTATGTGTGAAATTAACGAAAGCTTAGGGTATTCTCTCTTTGAGAGAGCGAAATATCTTCCAATCTCAAGGGAACTGGTTGTTATATATAGTTAGATGAGAAAATTTGCTATTTTCGACCGATTTTGTTCAATATGAGGGCTATTTAGCACATAACACATTAAATTAATAATCGGAGTTAATTTTTGGCTACACGCAAGTCACGTCAGTAATTATCGCGGACCAAATTAAATTTGGAACCAAAGTGAAAAGAATTCTAAGATCTTCCATTTAATTTTCTACATTATTTTTCTAATTTTTGGAACTTACTTGGGAAATACATTGCAGAACTCTTGCTCTTACTATTTTTGAACAAACAGTGAAAAAATTCTCGACGGCAGTACTTCATTTTTGATAAAAAGTGTTTGCCATCATTAATTCCAGGTGGAAAACCTACATTGTGTCCACATATGTTCCACATACACTTACTCATGATTCATAGAATGTTTGCCTACACATAAAATTTAATTTGAATTATTTTCCTTGATGCCATGCCATTTGGATATATTCAGTTGAGTGATGGAATGAAGTCATTATCATTGCACTCACAATGAAATTGAGTTCTATTATTTGTTTCACGGCGTTGTCGCGCAAAAAGCCAGCAGGAGGTAGGTAGACATGCCGCTTAGCGCAGGCGAGACGTCATTTATTACACCCACCAGAGCTGTCAGCACTGTCACAAAGGTTGCAGCCACCACCAGAGGTATTCATTCACCGCTGCCAGCCGTGATGGCCGTGCGAATGTGTGAAAGACATGAAATTCCTCTAGTATTTCAACGCAATTTATTCTCACTTACATACAAAAGCCGAAAAAATCGTACACGAGCATATTATTACAACATATTCGCACCAGCATTGCTCTGCTTCATTTTCAATTGAGCCGAAGCTTTTGTTCACTGCTGCGCACAGGCACACTCCCTCGAGCGGCGAAATATCCAGTGATCTGCGCACAAAAGCATCTTCCACCGCTGTGCCACCGCGCCGCCTCGGTGTGTTGTTGGATGTTTTCTGGTTGAGGGATTATTTTTTCATGAACCGGCCTCATTAGAATGACGGAAATATTTTGAATAACAAACGCTATTGAATTTGATCTGACCGGCACGATGTGGCCAATGCGCGAATACGACGACGCCGACCGGCTTCGATGACGACGGCAGCCAGCAACCAAAGAGAAAATGAAACAACGGGAGCAAGTAGCAACAACGGGAGTAAACAACAAGATGCATAGGGCAGTTTGCGGCGAATGTGTCAAGCGGCCAACTGTACTATACGTGCCACAAGCAGTTGCAAGCAATATTGTACGGCTGCTGGTGCTGCTGCTGCTGCTGCTGCTACGAGGCTCATTGCAACGGCATTGTATGCGGCAGCTAAATGAACGCGCTATTGTTGTTGCTGCGATTGTGGCATGCAGCTAATACTGTTAAACGGGCGCACAGCAGTTGTTGCAACCACTTGGACCGCTTTCAACTGTTCAACTGTTCAACTGGTCAACTGTTGTTACCTTTCTCGGCGCATCGTTCTCAAAATGCAGCAAGTTGCAGCATGACATCATATGAGACCACAAGCTCGTTGTAGGCATGTTTGTGCAGAACAACTTTAAATTAAAATTTATGGTTTGCAGCGATTTTTTACGTTTTCCGCCAAAGTGACGTGATGAGCTGGACGCTGTTTGCCATCCCGACCTGCATACTACACATAGGGTGTTCCATAATATTAACATATGTACATATCAACATAATATATGGAGGAATCACACTGTTGCAATTACATATGTTTGTCTATCGGGCATATTAAGGCGATCAAGAGATTTCGGCAGACTTCTAACAGATATTTGGTCAAAAAGTTTTTTTTCAAATTTTTATTCATGAGCAAAAATACCGATTTCGTTCGAATAAAAAAAAGTTGTGAGCGCAATGGGAAATATTAAGAAGAGAATAGAGAGATTGGCACAGAGAAGGGAGAGCTACCATATTAGCTATATTTTTATGCAATAAAGATGATGCTTTCATACATATAGTTCCAAAAATTTCGGGATTTCAATGTCGAGTTGTCAGTAAACCAAAGCATTCCAACATTTCTGCCGTTCAATTGGTGTCGAAAATTCAAAAGCTTCGGAGAAATTATAAGTCCCGAGAATATCGGGACTAAAATATGAACTAGACCAACTTAGTGTGCATGTTTCAAATAAATCATTCAACAAAATCACCGAGAAGGTTAGAAATAACTTTGACTTTGATATACGCAACAACAAATATTCGCTTTCAATGAATCCACAATATTCGCTCTGTCGACATTAGCAGCTCTGCAACAGAATAAAATCATGGCCAACACTTGATGAGTTTACGATTGATGTGGTGAAGCTCGGTCCATGTATGAAAAAGTGTGCTGCAGGCAGTTATTGCAACCTTTGTTACAAGTTATTGTTGTTGTACAAGTTTGAGTTGAAAACTATACTTAACGCACGTGTAGGTGTGTGTGTACGTGTGTCAGCGCGCTTTGTAAATATTGCATCGTGTAAATTATGGTGATTTATTTGACTATTCAGCGCAGTGGTGGCGCTGATTCCACTACGGCAGATACCTTTTGTTTGCCCACAATACATTTCAGTTGTGTAGAAATTGTGTTGAAAGCACTCCACGATACACATCATTGCGGCGTTGGATGACAGTTGGCTATTAGAATTTTGACATTGTCAAAAATTTGCCGTTGCCTGTAGCTCAAAGGGATATGGTGCGCTTGTATTGGTATTCATTTTAGTGCAAAACAACAATAAAAACGAAAATCTTAAATTTGAATGAAAATTATTATTTTTTTTTAATTTATTATTTTTTTAATTTTTTCATTTTATAAGCTAAATAAAAGCGAAATTTCATTCATTTAAAAAACTTCATAATTATTGTTCAAGAAACCCCCAAAGTGCTTCCAAAACATCCTATCTACTCAGAAGTAGTAGTAAGTAGACCAACAAATAACAACAAAAACAACAAAAATAAAAGTAGTTGCCTTCACGGGAGTGAAAAATTTTCCCACTAAAGAAATAGAAGGACATTCCATAGTTTATGGACTCCAATACTCATACATTTGTAAACAAGTATGTCTCATGCAGCTCGCTTCTTTATTTATCTAGCGAAATAGCTGCCTTGTGTGCATTTAAGATTGTATGTAAGTAAGCATAAGGTCTTCTTGAGCTGCGCCTAAGCACCACATGCGATCAGTGCTCATTGTGTTGCCAACTGCGGCGCAGCAAAGACATCGATCAGCAACAGTAGCAAAAGCGAGGCAAGTAACGACTAACGAGAAAAACAACAACAACATCAACAACAGCATCAATTGCAATAGAGATACGTAAGGCAGTAAAATAAGTGAAATAGCACAGCACACATACAAGCACGGCAAGCGCAAGGCGTTGCATTGCATGTAGATAGAGAGCGGGGGGGGGGATTCTGCCGAGGCAGCGCAATAAAAAGCGCAAAATTGCTCAAAATGTTGTCAACGCCATGGCGCGGGCTGCCAATTGCTGCTAACATCGCGTTTAACAGCTACGCTTAGAACCGGCAGCTTTCAGCATTTATTCTGTGAAAGCATTGTTGTTATTATTGTTGAAGCACGTCATCGTCATCATTAGCCGCTCGGAACAGCGATTACCGCTGCTGATGCTTACGCTGCTGTGCTGCTGCTCTGCTGTGTAAGTGCCATGCTGGCGAGCAAACCAACGCTTACACATGTATACCAAAACGTGAAATGTATATATGCGCATGTGCAGTCGCGTGCGTGTGTGTGTATGTGGTCAGTTTGCATTAGATGCGTGTTAGTTGCCAATGTCAGCCGTTGGCAGATAGTTGCCACAATAAAAACAACTTCCAGCTGGCCATTGCCATTGTTGTTGTTGCCAGATGTTTGTTGTAGTATGTTGCTTCAATATTGCTGCGGGGCACAAGAGCGTGTGTGTATTCAGCTATGTATGCGCCATGATAACTGCTTGCACTCACGCGTGATCTCCTGCTACTCGTAATATGTTGCTCGAACAGCAACAATTCAAAGATGGGTAGGTAGTAGAAATAAGAGTTGATCAAGCAAAAACAAAGAGTATGGAGATTTGTTATTCAACATTTCATTAGTAATAATTACATATTACCCGAATTATACATGTATACAACTGTTTGGACATTTTAGGAAGAAGCGCTTGACGAAGAGAATATAGCGAACTGCTGCAAGGAAACTGTAGTAAAGGTTTGAAGACGTTAGAAAATAATTGGAAAATTAATTATAAAAAACCGATTTTGAATATTCCCCCACATTTAAAATATTAGCAGTTTTCTGAAATGAGTAGTGAGCTTTCATAAGTTATTGATATGTTCTAAAGTTAATTGCGGTATTAAAAGTAGACAATTTATTGGAATCTTTTGTGACTTCTAGATTCCAAATAAATTAAGACCACGACAGAACAGAATTTAAGCACGGCTTGACAAAATATAGCACCTTTATGATAAATAGGTTTGGTTAGAATATATATAATGTACTGTAATAATATCCGATAGCCCTTACACAGCTATATAGTTATACAGTATAGTTACACAGCTATTAATATTTGGTTGGTTGGTCGAAAAAAGGCTGACCGCAAACACGTAGGCCACACGTAGGCCATAATTAGGCACATTGTGCTCTTAAATGAGTTTCAACTAAGCAGAATCCAAAGGCCTGCTGGATTTTATAAAATTCTTAAGCTTATTTAATGGTACGTTGGAAGTCGTGACAGATATCCCATCTCAAACCGACTGAAAGCTGGGGATTCGCAGAGTTAATTTACTAGCGTTTCATCATTCTCCACGTATACTCTACATTCTGCCGATTCCATCTTATCAAGTTTCTGAAAGTGAGGTCTGAGTGATAAGTGCCCTGTTCTCTCTGTTCCCTCTCTCCTAAAAGCAGAGGCCTTTTATTCTGTCCTACATAAATTGGCATTGCGAGACTTGGGACAGTGGAGCGCCTTAGTTGTCGCTTGCCTACCGACAACTAAGTTAATGGACTTGCTGATTAAAGCAGAAAGCCACTTGTTGCCTTCTCTTAATTCCGCAATCTATTCTTGAAAGGCAGATTTAAGTCAATTAGTTTGAATTTACCTTCCTTTTGGGGACAGCAACTGAAGAATCCTTCTTTGATCCATCGATGAACAAGTAGATTTCAGAACTTAATATATACTGTACATAGAGAAAATGTGAAGCTTCGGAAAGTACAGTTTGTTCAGCTCTGCAGAATTATTAATTTATTACACCGAAATAATCGTCATTCTCCAAAATCGTTAACGCAAGTATTTTATAAGTGCAAATTTGGATCAAAACACTTCCGGAGTTATCTGTTTGACTTTGGTGGGGCTTTTAGCTACTTGAAATTAAACAAATTGTTTGATATACAAAACTATGGCAAGACTGAAAGAAAAATCAGTTTACTTTACACTTAGTAGGCAATCTGTGGTTAGCCATTAGTCAAATAGATAGTTGATATCGGCATATAGCATCATCAATAATGCAACAACACTTACAATTCCGCATTCTTTTTGGAAAATTTGTTTGAAATGGGTTTAGAAAAGAATGCAAGAGCATGGAAAGTCATGGAATGTGTGTTACAACAACAAAGTTGGGTTTGTGAAACCAAATACATGCCATTCGGTGGAATATGTTCTTAGGCACAAGTGTGTGCGCAGTAAGTTTTGATACGAACATAATATAATCGTCGTGATTGCTGTGGCTGCGTTCTGAACGCGTACACAACCTGCATATGCAGAATAACTAAAAACTGTACGAAAAAAGAAACATAAGTAGTACCAACAGCGAAAGAGTCATGAGTGTAACATTAACAAATTACTGTAATTATCAGAATGTATTTTCTTTAGGGGCACAATAACGAAGACACAGCATTAAACGAAGAAAGAGCAGCAACAACAGCTCAGATAATGAATGAAACTGAGAAGCAAGGAATGAGTAAGCTGCGCAGAAAGAAAGGCGCAGCTGAAGCGCAAGATGCCACAACAACCCGACATAGGCTCACTCGCACAGCACAAATCAACAAGTCAGGTTTATGCATTATTTTCTTTTTAAGTCCATCTAGGGCTTTTTGCAAAGCAACTTGGATAACGCAACAACAACAAATATACAAGCGAAACTATGTACTTAAGGTGCTGTTGTAGCCGTGTTTACTACCGGCGAGGGAAACACCTCTTTTCCCAGCTTATAACACATGTATATGTGGACATATATGTGCAGCATTCAATTACAAATACACACATGTGCTTGCAGCATGCAAAAATTCTGCAAAAGCATGGTGTATTTTGCATGTGGTATGGCTGCGCTTGACCAGTCAGCCTATCGGCAACCGTAACAGTACCAGAAACAACAACAACAGCAGTGAGCTTGACCGAAAAGCCGAACGCCAAGTTGATATGATCATTTGGTCATAACGTGTACGCGCCAGTGATGATCGCGTCTGCGCAAACTGCGCACGCCCAACGCTCATGCATATGAATGTGCACACAACCAACTGGGAATGCCCAGAAGCACTTTGTATAGCTGCCCGCCCGCTTGGCGCTGCACTGCGCCTCTTCCGCTTTCTAACTCACACTGCCTCCGCTTGGTTGTTGCAGCGCAAATTCCAAAATATTAAGATTATCTTTCGCGCATTCACTCAGCTTGCCTGCTGCATGCACTCCATTTCGCTTGCCACAAAGAGTCAGCTTTTACTTGGCGTACACAGTCATGATGCCTGCGATGTTCATATACATATTTTTCATATTATTATACTCGGCACTCACCTGTATCCATGGCGACCAGCGTCAGCGTATACTCAGCCTTCGCCTCACGATCCAATGCCCGCAGCAATGATATTTCGCCTGTCGATGCATTTATGCGAAATAGATCTGTATCGCCCTCCTTCAGAAAGTAGCGCACTTGAGAGTTAAAAGGCGGCGTATCGGCATCGTAGGCCTCCACTGTCAGCACATAGCCACCATTGGGCGGTATAACGTTCTCCATCACATAGGCCAGGTAGGGGGAGTGCAGGAATGTGGGCGGATTGTCATTGATGTCCATGATGATGATCGTCAGTTCGGCAGTGTCGTAGCGTGTCTCACGCTGCTCCACAGCATGTTTCACCGTACCGGAGACCGGCGCACCGCCAACACCACCACCGCTAACACCACTGCCGCCGACAACAACACTCGCTCCACTCGCAGCGCCCACTTTGCCGCCTAACTGCAGCTGCGCGGCTGCAGCCACGACATCGGCGGCACAATCTTCAGCGCGGACCGTCAGCACATAACGCGACTTGCGCTCATAATTCAAATTCTTCGCGACGCGCACTGCACCTGAGTCCTCGCTTATGCTAAAGTCGCGGTTATCATCGCCAGCGGCAATTGAGAAGCGCACACGTCCGTTGGCGTCCTCATCTATATCGGTCGCGGCGACTTGCAACACCATTGCACCAATGCTAGCATTCTCCGGTACCGAAGCGGAGTACTGTTTGGGATCGAAGACGGGACTATTGTCGTTTTCGTCCAATATACGCACCGTGATTTGCGTCTGTGTGGCTTGAGGTGGTTCGCCGCGATCTCGTGCGGTCACATTGAGCAAGTAACTGGCGCGGATTTCACGATCCAAGCGTCCGGCCACGCGTAGTAGACCGTCTATGGCACCCAAAGTGAAGGGTATATTGGTTTCGTCGTCATAATCGAGGTTTGACGCTGTCGATTTTTTGCCGTCGAGCAAATATTCAATGTAACCGTTGCGACCCTCGTCGCGATCGATGGCCTTAACGACCATCACTACAGTATTGGGTGCGATATTTTCGAGAACACTTGTTTCGTTAGGTGAAGTGAAGCTAGGCGCCTCATCGTTGACGTCCTTCAAAACGATTGTGACCTGTGTAAAAGGGAAGATCCAATGCAAGTATATTAAGTGATATTTAAGTATTAATTTTTAAAGAAAAGATAATTTTTCTTGAACTTTCTTTTTTTTTATCTAAAAATTAATGAAAAAAGATGCTTGCAAATTTCCCATGAAAACATTTAATTCTTTGTCTGTCAGAAAAGTGAAAAGAACTTTGATGGAGAATGGGAGTATATATTGATTTATGTTTTTGGTTCAAAGTGCGCTGTGGTTAGTCTTACACTCAAGGTTCTGAATTTTCGTAAAAAACCGCTCGCCCAGCTCAACCACTGTTTTCGCCAGCAGTTATGCCCTGTGGCCCTTACCTGTTTCAAACACCGAACATCTTGAAAAGAAGATATGAAAAGAAATTCAATGAGGGATCTAAAGTATTTTACGGAGACACCTACAACATATTTATGGAAATATGTCAAGTACTTATTCAGAACTCTATGTTTATAGAGTAAAACCGTAGGTGTTGAAATTACTTTAAGCTATAACAAAGACGAGATTAAATTTTATGAATACAAAAATACAAAATATTCAAAACCAAAATTTAACACATACGCATACACTTGAGAATCTTTGGACCAATATATAATTAAGTTATGTGCCGAATATATAAATCACCTGAACTTTCTTCAAGTCTAGTCTCTGCACCAATTGTAGTTCAGTTTACAGTCTAAAACCAAACGGTATGTAGGAGAGCCTTTAATTTCTAGCCAACTGCCGCAAAATAAAAATCATAACAGCCGAGTCACGAACGAGTTCAAAAGCAAAGAAGCAGAAGCTACTTTCGGGCCGATAAACGCTTTACGATAAGCGACTTCTGTTGGAGAAAATGTGAGAACATTTTTAATAAAATTGTTTGCAATAAAACTAGATTTGCGGGCAACTGTAAAAAGGTAGCGGTGGCCAAAGCAATATGCAACGGTACAAATAGGACAGCGTGTGCGGAAAGCAAAAGACAACAAAATCGGGAAGCTTTCTCCGAATAAACCGACCGCAGGCGTTAATAGCGAGGCAAAGCTACGTAGGCGCCGACAAAAAGTAAAGCATACAACACAAAGCAAGAGAGGAGAGGAGAGGAGAGGAGGGAGGAGAAGCGTTCTGCTGGCGTTGGCCTGCCGCTCGGAATGAATGACAAAGCTGCCGCTGACGAAAAAACCAACGCAACATCGCACTCATTTAGGCTTTAATGCAATTTCTAATTGCCAACGATTTATTAACATCAACAGCAGCAATGGCGGCTGCCACTAAAACAACAACAGAAAATGCGACTAGCAACGCAAGCACACAACAACAAATGTAAAGTAATTGCAATAAATTTGTTGCAGCGCATTTCGCGCGCACTATGTTGCATGCGGCCGCTGCCGCCACAGTTGGTGCTATTTTCGGTTTTTGCTTTTGTTTTTGTATCAGACAGCGATTGCCGTTGTTGGCATTGGTGCGATGGCACTTACAGCGCCTTAAGATGCAGCAATTCCTTTATATTTGCAAATCTATTCGCTGTGGACATTAACGAAAATTTATTGGCTTCATTAAAATTTGCTTTACCCGCCGCAGCAACAGCAGCAGTGGCAGCAACACAAAAGTTGTGGCAAGATGAAGCAGACTGCGCTTCATAGTGTGGCCAAAGCAAAGTTGCAACGTACGCCAATCAAAATAAGCACGAAAAGCTAGCAAAAAGTACATACGTGTAATAGCAAGCGAGATGTAGGAGCGGCGCGGCGACACGCGGTGTGGCATGAATGGTGGAAAGTGTAAAGTAAGCATAAGAATAACTTTAGCAGATATAAAGTGGCGATAGCTGAACCCAAAAGCGTAAGGCTGTGCAACATACGACGGCCATGTGCACATTTGTACACGGCAACAACAGCAATAACAATGCATAACGCATGGAAATCAAATTTAAACAGCTCTTGGCATAAAAAATGGCGAATCCAAATATCCATACAAATAGTAAAATCGCATATCGCCTGGTTGCTGGTGCAGAAAAGCGCACAATGTCAGTGTCAGCAACGGTCACAGCAGTTAAAGGCAAATACCAGCACACACACACACACACACACACACACACACGTATACACATTTAAGGACTGCCACATTAGCGTACGTGTGTGCTTTTCTCCACATTTTCCTTTTTGTTTTTCGTAGTTGTAGTTGCATTTGAAAAGTAGCAATATAAATGAAGTTGCTCGCAGATTTCTAATGAGAGATTTTCATATTATTAATGAAGTTGTTGCATATTTTCCGCGAATGCTATACACGAGTAATGGCCAAATAGATGGCAGGCCACACTCCACCAACAATAAATATGACAAACAATGACAACAACTGAATTGAGTAATGCGCAGCGAATCTGAAATTCACTTGCCACATACACTACGTACGAGTATATTTGCTTGCGACGTCACACTGGCGGTCGCCAGTTGCACTTGACCATGTGAATGAGGGTTTACACCGAGGCGACAACCTGTGGTGCAAGGCGCAGCTAACCAACGCAACGCCTACTTACCGCTATGGAGAGCTGGCGGGAAGAATAATGCAGATATATACGCGCAGATATGTGAAGGCATTAATTTTGTATGAGACTAAGAATTCGCAAATTCGGTTGAAGATGCGGAAATATAAGCAAAAAGATAAAAAAAATTTAAATTTTAGTTATTAAAACGTAGAATTGTATTGCGTTATTTTATATAAAGGCTGAAATATTTCAAGAGTCTCATATATACTAATATATGGCGCCTACAAAATATTTGAAGTTTAGATATTGGAAAAATTCAGTATTAAAAATTTTAGAGTAAGAACCAAGCTTGATTTTTGGCTGATCGATAGTTACGATTTAAAAAATTTTATTTTCTCAAATGTCAAAATGTTAGAAAATGATTAATGTCCGCCATTTCCAAAGAGTTTATTTGTATAGCGAAAAGGTTTAAATAATTTTTATGAATCTAGTCGATGAAGAATCTGGAAAAAATTGGCGCAGATATACGGAATTATGACGACAAGGAACACCATTGCTTTAAAATGTCAATTTTTTTGAGATCCCAAGTCGAATAACAATTTTGTGACACGTTGACCAGAATGATTGAGGAGTTTTATTGAAGCAAATACAGTGCGAGATGTTGCAGCGAATGACCAAAAAATACTCTCTTCTCCAGTGAAGCCATACGGCCCTCATTTGATACGAAACGAAACGTATAACATGGCTGAATTTGAATGGTGCAACATATTCCATACACGTGCACAGCTACAAATGAAACAATATTTTACCTTTCTTACACAAAACTCACTCGTAATCTACATTCGCACTCTGTAGATATATACATGTAGTAATGTGTAATGCACATAAATATTTGATACCACTCACTTTACCCATTTTAAGTGAGTTCAGTGCAAAGTGATTTTTCTCCGGCGTTCTCATTCCGATTTTTCCACATTGCAGTTGTTGTTTTAGCAATGGTATCAGCTGTAAAATTTAAATAAATTACAGCAATAAAAAAGATAAACTTGAAATTTGTTACAAGGTGCCGAGCAAAGCGTGGACGGCAGCAGCAGCGGTTGCATAGTAAAAGCAACAAGCACAACCAAAGGGTATACTTCTTCTTAACTTCGTATACGATGGTGTGGTGACGGCAAGTCGTGCTGTTTCGCTCACCCATTCGTGAAGGCTTCGGAAACGAATCAGCGCGCGTGCACACGCAGCTCAATGTAAAGAATGACTTTAATTAACTGATAACTGTGAATATGTACAACTGTTCGAATGCGAATAACTCATGCTGTGCGCGGGGCAAGAAGGAGGAATAGCAATGCCGCACAACAAGGATTGAGAATGCGAGCTGAAGCAATGAAGCAATGAAGGGACTTAAGGCAGTCGAAAAAAATACAAAGAAACCGCATGCGAGTATGAGTGTGAATGTGTGTGTGCGTTCGCTGGCATTTCCAATGATAAGCAGAATTCGCACTTTTGTTATCAAATTACATTTGTTATGTGTGTTAATTTTATACACTGACAGATGCGAAGGAATTTACGAGATGTGCCCGTTTATTTATATGTGTATGTGTGCGTGTATAGCTTGCAAAATTCGCTGCAAAAGTGATTGCAGGGATGTATTTAACAAAATCCCGTAGATGAAGATTGGCTGACTCTAATGGCAGTGGAGTTTATTGGAGTATAGAAAACTTCAGCCTCTCATGGAAATCCAGGTTAAAAAAATAACTTTCAGAAATCCGACTCAAAATTATTCTAGTTTTGACTTGATTTAGCGTGAAGATTATTTTTTGGCGAAGATTTTTCTCCGGATGCCTAAAGCATTATCATTTGTATGAGAGGCAATTTGATTTGTATCATTTGCTTGAGAGGCAGCCAATAGAATTTAATCAATATGTCTTGTAGTTAGACCTAACCTTCAAGATTTAGTACCTTATAATAAAATCATTTAAACGAAAAAGGAAAAAGGCGCCTTAAAGAGCGTTATCCGAACTCTGTGCCAGACGAGATACCAGCATCCGTAGGTGGTATGCAAAATATGTACAGATTATATAAGCACAGAAGGCAATGAACTCAGTGGACGTCAAAAAAAAGGCCGTTACGGACGAAAACATCAAAAAATTTGGTCGGAATAGCTGACTCTCTCAAGATGTCAAAGGAAAGAGTTATACAACATATCGTTGATGAAATAGCGAAGGAAATTTTGTACGAATTGGTCTTCCAATTGTTTACGTGTTCATTGTACTCTCCGTATCTGGCCCTTGTTCCTGTTCTCAGACCTCAAGAGAATGGTCCATGGACTGAAATTTGACAACCATGAATAGGTAATCGTCAAGACCGAAGAAAAGTTTGTATCAAAAATCTAAAAGATCACCATAATCGCAATATACATAGAAGCTTACCTGAGCACTAAAATCGAATTTCGCTAAAACATGTGGATTTCATTAAAATGGTACAAACTATTCAGCCTATCTGTTACACAACTATAAAAAAGGCCGCTAGTAATGTGTTAATCGACTGTAACTGTATTAAAACATTTTAACAGTTATCTCTACAATAAACTCCGACGCCCTGGGCATAATCTCCTCTAACACTAATCCCATTAAAAGATTCGCTGCTATTTGCCACAACTCTTTAATTCATGCAGTGCAAGTCGCCACATTTACCCACACGTTTACGTAGCATTTTCCCATCGGCCATAACTGCATACCAGCGCGTATTTAACAGATCATCAGCACAACAACGGCCTACCGGCATGGCCGCTTGGCGCATGCGGAAGGCCTGCCATCAGTAACGATGTGCTGCGCGCCAATTCGAGAGCGATGCGCACCAATTAAAACGACACACACACACACGCACACACACAGATGTGCTCCTATGGGCAGTGGGCTAAAATTTATTGCAAAAATCAAAATTCTTCTCCTTCTTCAATGCATACATGTACATACATGCAGGGGTATTGTTGAGGAAGTGGTTGCACGTCATAGCATATTATTTTTCTATTCCATTCTATTGCATGCAAATTACCTGTACTGTTGATGATAGACGTTGTTGCGGTTGCTGCTCCACATATTGTTGCTGTCGGTGTTGTCGTCGACGTCGCTGCTGCTGTTGCAGTTGCTGGTGATGCGGTAGTTGTGGCTGCTGTGTGAATGCACCATCATTGTATGCATTTGTTGTTGTGATTGCTGTTGGAAATTCTTTAGCACAATCTCTTGCGGTTACAATTAAATTGTATGAACTTTTCGTTTCTCTATCAAGTTCACGGCGTGTACGTATCGTACCGTTGGCAGCAATTTCAAAGTCGTTATTATCGTCGCCCGACGTAATCGCGTACTCGATGCGCCCGTTATCGCCTTGATGGAGTAGGAAAATGAAAATGTAAGAGAAAAGTTAGTTGATATAATAAAATATTGGAAAACATTAAAAAAAAAATACAGCACTAAAATAACAAAGAAGCAGTGCAACAAAATGTTGACGCAGTCGCAAAGCGACTACTACTGTTGTCGATTGCGCGATTGCCAATATCTGCACCACTACATACATACAAACGAATACAAACGAGCTTGCGGCTGGCTGGTAAGCTGTCTACTTAGCTCGTCAGTAGCGGGCAAAATTGTTGCTATGGCACTGTTAGCGGCGTGCCTGGCAAGGCGCTGACTTACAATATTTCGTAATCTAACCTAGCAAACAAAGTTGCTGTTGTTGTAGCGGCGCTCGCATATTATTGCTGTGGCTAAAATTATAAATTATTTGCTATTCGCAAGCATCAAACTTTCTTTTGTAGTTTTGTATTCGCTCCTGCAGCGAGCGATTTTCACCGTAATTTCAAAATACACTGCTTGCAACAGCGGCTACCGATCTGCCACTAATATTTTGTGGTATTTTTGTATTTTCACTTGAAACCTTGCCACATGCTTTTCGCAATCCGCTACACTTCCCCACCTCAACCAAGCCGAGCGAAAAAAATTGAATTCTGCGGTAAATGCAGCAGCTGATAATTTGGTGAAAATTGTGACGCCTTCTCTAAATTGAAGTTAACTTCGGCTGCTCGCTCGCTGGTTTAAGTGTCTGTGGCTGTGTGTGTACCAATATGGTTTCTTATTTGCCTGCGCTTTCCTCCGATCCATCGCCCTTCCACTACACCTAACTTGTAATCATAACTGTGCCGCATTGACTTACTGACTCCTTTTATTGGCTCCTTTTATGCCTTATTGCCTTTTTGGTGCATGCAACTATGTGGCTTACTGCTTTCGGTTGGAAAATCTGCTGGCACCCACTCAAAAATCATAAATGTGCTGTGGCGCACAAATGTCTATAGGCACATCCAGTAATGTGTTTGTAGACACACTTTCAGCGAAGCCATCAAAAGTCATGGCACTGCAGCCTCCGAATGCCAGGCAAACTTTACCGAATCAACTCATCCCGTTATGACTGTTTTGGCGCTGTCTTGCTGCTAATATTCTTACCACTACAACTGGTATTCATACTTTTTTCGCCGAATACTGCTTTTCTGCTCTTTAACTATCACTCAACACCAGCATGTTGTTGTTGTTGTATCAATTTTTTTCTGACAGTTCATTTTTGCCATGTTTTTATTATGATAAATTATGATTTGATTTAAAACGGAATCCGACTACCATCGGGCTATTCAAAGAGAAATCGTAGGGATATGCTCTTACAAAAGAGATATTAAAAGCCCAAGCTTGATACCGCAACCTTTTTATATATTTAACAAGAGGAAATTTTTATTGTCAAACTCGACAATTTTTCTTCGATAAAACTTTCTTAAAATAGAGCGGTTTCTTTGATTATATTTGGTCGCTCTCTTCCGTCAGAAATCTTGGAATTATTATAACATTGTAAAATTGAAGTATCCCCTTTTTCGAATGAAGCCTTTTCTGATGAAACTCATTTTGATTTTGGTGCCATTTGTGAGGTGGCATCATTGTGCTCTTTTACTTTGAAAACGCCATTGGAAACATCATTTTGAACATAGATTCAAGTTCTTAAAGCGAATAAAGTGCGAACTGTTCGTTAGGTACGGGCTGATATCGTCATCAAGATCTTCGGAAAACGACATAATACAATGTTATCCGAGGTGGCCACTTGAAGGCTGTTATGTTTCATAAAAAATGTTTTCCTTTTTACATAAATATAATATCATGCCCAAAATAATAGTTTTCCTTATACAAAATTTATCAAAAAAAAAAAAATTAAATAAACAGCCGATTGGAACACCCTGCATTAAAGCTAACCTGGTGCTGATGTTAATAACTTCGAATCGTATTTTCAGTCAATGAAAAATAGGAGAAACTCATAAAAATGTGTGCGGTTTTCGTCCACACCTTTGAAAATTGTTATTCAAACTCAAATTGTTACGTCGATTTGGTTTTATTTTCTCCCATTAATTCTGTTAATCCTATTGCCACCAACGCCGTCGACATTCCTAGCTTAATTTGACACAATAAATAAGAACGGCGAAAAGTAGTAAAAGAAGAAAAGCTAATGAAAGCTGTGACGCTGGCTCGAACCGCGCTAGGCACACATACATACGAGTACATACGAATGCGCAAACAGAAGCCGTGGAAAGGTGTCAGTCATAAATCGTGAGATGCTCATTTTTCTGCGCACTTTTTGTTGCACTGTTGCCGTTTTAGTGCCTTTTTACGTTTATTTCATTTTTGTGTTGCACAGTTTTTGACACGGTAGTATCGTCGCTTGTCAGTTAGGAGCTATAATGATGTTTATTTTTACTACAAGCATAAATGGAAGCTCGGGAACTCGGAAACATTTAAAGCACCGCCGTTTAGTGGGTCAATAGGTGAAGAACGTTTTAAATGCGCCAGCATTTGTAAAGTAAATTTTCGTGTTGGTAAGTGTGGCAAGTCTTAAGAAAAGCTGGCAAGCAGGCGAGTAAGCTGAGCTAGCGAGTGGGTGCTGCAAAGCGAGTGCAACCATGTGATTATTAAACGGAGTTGCAAATAGAGTTTGCACTAAACACTTTTAAGAGAACTAAACAGCTACATTAATAGCGTAAGTGCACTTATATATATATGATTTTGGTGGCAATAAAACAGCCGACACTTTGGCTCTTTAGAGTTCACTGTCAAATTTATGCACTGTGAGTTCACATATTAATGTCCTATTTATACTCTATAGTTCCTACGACTGATAGCTTCCTCAGAGGTTCATCGCAATCGTCACTTTGTTGGTTTAAAATACATCATCTCGGTTTTTGTTACTTACCTGAGTCAATGTCCGTGGCCGTAACCGTTACAATCGGTGTGCCAATTGATACATTTTCATAGATCTCATTCGAATAACTCATCGGATCGAATATGGGCGCGTTATCATTCAAATCCAACACATTGCAATACACAGTCAATGTAGTGGAGAGACTGGGATGTCCATTATCTTGAGCTTGAACCACGAGAATATAATGTTGCACCTATAAGAATGGAAAACCGTACTTTGAATAGAAAAAATCTTAATTATGTTCATAAAATATTTACATTTACATGTAGTGATGTTTAGTATATGTCAGAATTTATGTCAAGAATCTTTATATATTTTTATTACTGAAATTTAGAATGACCCACGAAAGCATTGCCCACATTACGATCTCGGAGGTTTAGTGTAAGCTTAAAGGTATGAAACTTCACTAATTATTAATCCATTTACCAACACTTTATATGGTTAGACAATCAAAGGCAAAATGTTGCCTACTTTTACGCGTGAGTGGCAAGCAAACTTAAGCTCATTCAAAACTTTATACGATTACCATTAAACGTTTTTATTCAATATTTTGCAGAAAAGTATTTCATATTTCTAGTAAGGTAAGAGAAGATTATATTGCAAGATTGTGTAAAGCGATTCTTCAGAAATATAGAATCTCGAACCAGTTCACGCTGACACCTTTGCTCACATTTGTGGTTCGCGTCCTTGATGATATCCTTCACAAGGTAGAAGAACAAGTTTTAAGCCGAATCTAATGGACTTTATGGGAAGTTTTTATTATGACAGAAGTACACACGGAGGTTGGCAAATACCAATAGAGGGTCGATTGATTAGAAACATTTTGTTTTATGTTGATCGGAACAGGTATCGTACTATTGCTCTGCGTATTGTTAATGCAGATCTCTAATCAATAAATTACGGTGGCTGTCCAATTTAGTTGAAATACAATTGGAAATGAATAAAACAAAAAGCCGTCAGCAAACTACTCAACGAAAGAATTAAGAACAATTAAAACCAACGGTTGTAATTAATACCTTGTTTCTCACATTCTGTTCTGTTCAGTTTATTGCATTTCGAAACTCAAAATCTCATTTTCAACATTTCAAAAACTTATTACCGTCACATCACTCACCTCTTCATAATCCAAACGCGCTGTCAGTGTGAATACGCCCGTTTGCGGATTCAAACTGAATACATCATTGGCCCAATCCGAGATGACGGTATATGAAACGAGCGCATTATCGCCCAAATCCGGATCGGTGGCGGCGATAATTCCAACTTGATAGCCACGTGGGGCGTTTTCTGGTATGTCAAAAGAGTAAACAGGTTCATCGAAAATCGGTGGGTTATCATTGGTGTCGGTGACCTGTGGGATTGGAGAAAAAAAGAAAAATCAGTGTGAGTACACGTGAGTGTGAGTACATTACACAAATGAAAAGAATATAAAAAAATAATTTGTTGTTGTAAATTTTGTTTGCATACAGGGTTAGTGAGCATAAGAAACTAATAAGTCGATAATATTAAATTTTGAAAGCGGATGGCGATAAAAAAATATTAAATAAAGATTTGGAAATTAAGTGTATAAATGTGCATAAAATTATAGTTTTCTCTTTTGAATTTTTTTTTTGTATTACAAATGTATTCATTTTTTTTATTGAAGAACTTTCTGTTTTTTCTTTTATGAAAAGTTTTGCGTCTGGCACATTTAACGCAAATGCATTTTAATTTTTGTTGTAATATCATTCGATGCATTTAAATGCGTTTAAAAGGTGGAAACAGCTGTCAGTTCTTATTCATATCACGAATGCACTGGAGACAGCACGGCAGGAGGCCAACAGGCAGAAAACTGGCGCACAAATAAAAACAGGCATACAGACATACGCACAGACCAGAAGAAGAATCATACGGAAAGCTCCATACCGCAAACACCATTACTAACACACATGCGTATGCTTATGTATATATATCGCTGTGTATGTGGTGAATATAAATATACATGTGTATGTATGTGTGTTGGCATGCGAAGGATAGGCATGTGTACACGCTGTTGAGAGGCGTCTGACAAGTATGACGCTTTATTAAAATATACTACACACACATAAATATACAGCACGTACATATATATGTGTGGATAAATAGGGGCAACAAGGTAATGCGAAATTACACTGCAAACAAATGGAAATAAAGTAAAATTAAAAGCATCAGCAAATTAATTGTTCACATTAAAAATCTCGTTTCCCAAAAATAACAAAAAAATAACAAATAAAAGCACTTCAGTTGCCTTCACATCCCGTTTCCCCGTTTCCCCGTTTGTCCCATCTTCAGCGTGTGTAATTCCACAAAATGGCCTGCAAAGTGTGAATAAAGTGACCTTAATATATTTCGATGTTGTATTTGCCAGCGACTGCTGACTGTGGCGGCAATACAAAAGTGTTAAATAAGTAGGTAAGGCATAATAAAAACGCTGCTGCCGTCAGCGGCGCAGTTCGTGCCATTCCAATGGTGGCAAATAAAATTGAAATTTTACTTTTGTCGTTGCGAATGCATTACATTTACTGCCATTACTTTATACGAGTACATTTATTAATATGTGTGCACGCCTGTGCCTGCGAATACTTCTATGCAAGGGAGAGGAGTGGAGCCTGCGCAAATATATTGACACTTTTAGAGGTTTATAAGTGCAGCCACTTCAGCCTGACAACGCTTGTGTGTCGGTGTGTTGGTGTCCTGCCGGACATGGCAAATTATTAACACACATATATTGGCCAATAATTACAATACTTGCTACTACTATGCGGACACACAGCCACAAACATGTGAGGTTGCAGAGATGCATTTGACGAGCAGTCCTAGCTGAGCTCCACAATAAGGGCACATTGTCAACTCAGCTTGGCTGGCAGACAGCCAATGCTTATGACCATACGAACATAGACACACACGCATACAACGATGATAGTTGCAAGAAGCAGAGAAAACAGTAATAAGCAAGCAGCAGCAGCGGAATGAAGGTATCTTCATAATGCAATGACTTTTACTGTGTCACAGTGCATCACTTAAGGGAAGAATAATCTAGGTTTTAAGTGATGTGGAGACCTTGAAAATTAAAAGCAACAACAAGAGAATGAAGCAACAGACAGCAATGTCACAATGTTCCCTACACAAAGTATTTATAAAGCTGTGCTGCTGTTCAAACTGACCATACCGGCAGTTGGTTGGCCGGCGTGTCGCTTAGCACCGCTTCGAGTGTATACTCTAGTACCTGCATGTGATGTGTATATTTATGGTTGGCGTGTTGTTGTTGCGCGCGCTGGCACATAAGGAGTTTAGTGCAGCCATGTTGCAAGACAATATATGTAGGTGCAGCATAGATGGCCATGTTGGTCGCATTCGACAGGGATGCCCTAACCTGGTAGGTAACAAACGCGCTGTATAAAGTCAAAGAGCAGCTGAGCTGAGCCCAAGAATTTTAGCGAAATACGAAAGGGAAAAGATTTGCTAGAAAAGGTGCGAATTTCTGGAATTCTTTGGCGGTTTTAGGGTTCCGTGCGAATTTTTCAACAAGTGTTGTTGTAAAACAGATATTAAGTGATTCATAACGCAGTCAGCAGAGGTTTAAAAGTAATGGCAAAGAAGCACGTAGTTCTCAGCAAATTTAGTAAATATATGAAAAAGGAAATATAATGGTATTTAAAGGAGATAGAAATGGATTTCTTAGAAATGTCGCAACTCGTATATTAAAAACTGATCGAAAAACAGTCATTAGCTCTTAGGAAAGCTTTTAAGCTCATAAAGTTATTGCGATCATTAAAGCAACTTTGCAAAATGTATAAGGTTAAAAATCATAAGAGGAGAAGCTAACTGGAGAGCAGGTGTATAAATCCATAGAAAAGCTTATCAGTAAAATTTTTTCGATTTGCTCTTCGAGTGATTTAGGATGACCGTAAATTCTACTGAATGAGGCAACTACCAGTTTAATTAATTCGATTAGTATGTTAAACGTTCCAGAAGAATTCGACAAGAGAATACTTTCAGTGATCTGTAATTGCATCTCAAACATACACAAAAACTGAATGGTGATCTATGATAGGTTGATACTTTTCGCTGTGCTAACTTGACAACAATGGCATCAAAAGACCTTTTAAGGAGATGCCGGGGTTCCTTCGATGCATTTGACGGTTCGAAACACAATGAGTTGCTTTTTAAAAAACTTTCCGAAAATCTTGTTTCACACTTCTAATTTCCAAAGTTTTTCCTTTTTCATGCTTCATCAAAACGACGACGCCCTTGTTATTTTTGTTAGTGTACGCTTAGAGGTGCGGGAATGTGTAATATGATGATGATATCGCAAAGAGAACGTGTTATAAACACTTCAGTAGGCACCACCTCAACTTCACAGAAACAACAACACCGCGTAGTAAGGAAAGCAGCACAACAAAAAGTTGCGAAATATTTAAGGAAGTAACAAACATTTTGTCAAAGTGGGCAAATTGAGCTGAAATTTATTTAAGCAGCGCCATTGGTTGTGCGAGAGAGTTAACGGAACAGACTGAGCGAAATTTGAAATGTATTTAGCACAGCGGAACATGCTAACATTGTTGCTGTTGAACAACAATAGCAACAAACTAAAATAGTAAGCTTATGTCTGATCATCTGCAAGCGCTCGCATCTTAACTAAATATAATGCAGTAAGAAATAAAAACAGAGATGCTAAACAAGCAACTGTCATACCTTTCTTGGAAGTAGGCATCTGACACTCGCACACACACACGCACACACACACACACACACCTGGTTACTATCATTCTCATGCTTCAATTTTATTATGGCGAGCCGATTGCTTTATTCATCATTTGCTTTCGCTACTGCTTCAGTTTAGTTTGGTTCGCAGCAATTGTTGTTGTTGTTGTTGTTTTGTAATCCATATTCTGATTTTATCCTCGATTCACATTTTCAAAGTTTTTTTTATTGCCTTCCAAAACAGCTCAAGTTCTATAACAGAAATGCCTCGCCATTCTCATTTTACTGTACACATTGCTTACCTCGCCCCCCTCTGTGTCCATAAGCAGCGCAAACAATTTTGCCGCCAAGAGGCAAGTATCAGATCCTTTGCCTCACTCATTCTTATACGTTTTTGGTTTGTTGTTATTGGTTGCTGCTTATTGCTCGGTTTTGGATTCTCGAATAAAAATTCCGTAACTAAATATAAGTGAGGCTCAGGTGTGTGTTTGCATGTCTTTGCTTTTGTAACTTAGCACATAGCTATATATATAAAAACTTGTGCTGTTGCATTGGTGTTAAGTAAAAGGGAAGCGCATTCAAGTAATCATTGAGGCGTTTTTATTTAACACGTTGCGAGGCATCAAATTACCCCCTCAAAGAAAAGTGAAATACGAAATTCCAAAAAAAGAGTAAGAAACTCTTACCATATATATATATATGCATGAATAAAAATAAAAACAAACTTGGCAAGGAAGTAAAAAGGCGCAAAAGGCACTTTGTTTTGCACTGAAATCGAGGTGGAACAAATATCGAACGCGAGAATCTCCACAAAGCACTGAAGCACTGCGAAAATTGTGCTATAAAAAGAAGGTTAAGAATTATGTTTGCGTTTTTAAGTTCCAAATTTAAAGTTATATGCATTGCTTTTCATATCTTAAGTTATTTTTGTAGTAGATCAACGTTTATATCTCGAGATTTTAAGCAAATTATTTGAGCTTTACTTTGAAAGCTTTATTAAAAGTTCAAAAAGCTGCAAGTGGCAGAAATCATCAGATCATAATTACATATGAAAATTTTTGAAATTATATTGTCAATGTAACTGTAAATCTAGTATTGAAATGAAATCAGTATATAACTATTAAAGAGATTTAACTAGGAAATCGAGGCAATTTTGCCGAAAAGAGAAGAGAAATGCGGGGAGCTTTTTAATCAGGCACCAGTTATAATGCATGGTAAAGGAATTCACATCTTGCATAATTTGTTTAACATTAATTGCTATTATTAGTATACTTCTTTTTTTTTTTTTGAACTTACCAAAACCTCTGCCGTCGTGTCGGTACTTTGGACTCCATCAGCTACACGCAAGTGCAGCACATATTTATCCTTCAACTCACGATCGAGTGCATCTTTCAAATACAGCCGGCCGGTCTCAGGTTCCAGCAGAAACTTCTCATCGCCACCGCCAAACAGACTAAAGGTGAGTGAGCCCAGTGTATCGGGATCGGAGGCGCGTATGGTGGCGATGTGATGACCAGCGCCCAAGTCTTCGCTAACATTGAAAGAGAGCGGAGTGTCACGAAATACCGGCGGACTATCGTTCTTGTCCAACACTTTGACTGTGACCTGCAAGTGCGATGAAATAATTGAGTAATGCAAATGTACTGAAGAAAGGAAAATAAATTGAAATATAAGAATTTAAGAAAGGACTTAAAGTCGTTTCTATTCATTTGTGGAAAGATGTAATCATAAATCGTTATAAAGTGTGGCATTAACACGTTATCAAAGCAAGTAAAATTAATTGATATATAGGCTAATTTAATAGCCGCATTTATGTGTTAAAGAAGTATATTTATGGGTGTGTGTGTATGTGTGTGTGTGTGCGTCTATGTGCGCATGACCGAGGTGGCCGACACCATAATGACAATTCAATAAAATAATTAATTGTAATCATAACCATATATTGCATGTTCGACTAACGCATTTTATCTTTACAAAAAACAACAAAAACAACAAAAACAACGAGAACAACGAGAACAACGTCAGCATCAGCAACGATAACATTACTTTACAAGTGCGGTGAACAAAAAGCAGCTAAACACCAGTAACCTGTAGTTGCTGCAACATGCAGAAAACATGCATGTACACACACACACACACACACACACACACACACACACACACAGACAGACACGAAACAAACTAGCATTCACACGCAAGTGTTGCAGATAGGTAAGTCAAGTGTGTGAGCGAGAAAGAGATGCACTCGGTTTGAGCTTAAGAATAAAGAAAGAAGAAGAAGGTTGTGTGAAGAGGTTTTGCGCTGCACGGTTAGCTGTTACAACAATAATAACTACAAGTAGTTAAGAGAAGTAGCTGGTAGAAGCCGAATGCAGCAACGCCAACACTGACACCAGTTACCAAGTGGCAGCTACATTTTTAATTCAATTAAACGCTGCTACAAAAAGGTGAGCTGCTGCTATCAGCCATAAAATCACAGCCAATGCAATTATGGCTAAAAAGCTCCTCTAAACAATGCGAACACACAGCCACAAACAAAAATATGTTGCTTCAACGTACGCCTAGCTCAACTATATACGCGCAAATGTAGTAAACAGTATGGGTGTGATGATGTGCAACATGCTGCATACACGTTAAGCTCAAGCAGCAACAACAAACGGCGCGTTTGGGAGGCAAAAAAAGAACAAGAGTGCGCGTAATAGAAGCGTAGCTGGTGTTGTTACTGGCTGTGGCATGCAACATGCGTGCCTATTTCAGCATCGGCTGTGCGCAAACCCTACAGGCCGCATCAAGCAGTCAGTTAGTCAGTTAGTCAGTTTGTCAGCTGCATAGTCTGCCGCGCTATGACTACCTACCTCCGACTGCCGGCTGCCACGTTTAAGCATAATATTTGTGTGCTCTAATGCAATAGATAGTAACAACAAAAATGATTCGCATTCGCTGCCTTTTGTCGAGTGCAAAAGTTTCACTCTGTGTTGAAAATTGTTATTGAAGTAATCATATAATTACGACTTTTTCAAGTCAAAGCTTACTCGAAAAGGAAATAACTGCCTTGTGTGCGGCAGGCGTACATGGCTAGCCGCTGCGAGAACAGCTTATGCTTAACTGCAACAAGCAGAGTAGCGCGTAGCAATAAGCGGACTGCGTTAGTCAATCGAGTGAGTAGTCGGACTTTGGCTTTAAGCGTTACGCTAAGCTGTCTCTAAGCCAACTCCATCACTTCTTTGCTGCCCCGACTGACCAACTGATAAATCTAAGCAATGTGACACACTTGTAGCCTGTGTTAAACACTCATACTCATACTACTTAAGCTCGACGCAGGACGTAGCCAGTTGGTGGACTTGAAGCCACTGGCTATGCAACTCTATTTTACAATGATAAAATGGGTATGTAAGTATATAACTGCAATATTAGACATTTTTAAGCGGCAGTTAAGCGCTGATTGACTTATTTTTGTTTAGAAAATTATAAACAATTTACGATAAAAGATAATAGTAATCTGGCAAAACAGGATTATTATGCTTGTTAGTATTGTTGGTATTTATAACTGAATGTGTACGAATAATTTGTGAGAAGACTCGGTACACAGTTCAATTTGTATAAGCCTATGCCATTTGTACAAATGAGTTGTGAGTTTTAATTCGAGTGAGAACAAAAATTTTAGTTCTGAAAATTTTCTTGTATTTATAACATAAATATAAAAAATAATAACTCGAAACGCCATCAAACAGCGGTTGGATATATATGGTTTTCTTTGCTTTTGATAAAAAAAAAAATATATATATATATATGCGCAGAACATTACCCACAACACCCGAAGCCCTGAAACAGCGGAACATAATTTTTGACACCTCGATCTTGTTGATAGACCAAGTTATTTAGAACGATTGGAGCACGCAAGTTGACTTCATCAACTTCACTAAATTATCCATTTTCTGATCTTTAAAACATAAATAATTTATAATAACACTATAAAAGTACTGTCACCTGCAATTTGGTGCTTATTTTCTGTACTTGCAACAGTATATTTTCGTTCAACTGCAGCAATGTGGCGATATTTCCATTTCAAAACAATTCGCCTCAACGATTGCGTGCAGAAATCACTTGAAAGTTACATAAATCACATTTCAATAGTTTTCATTTGCAGCGAAAGCTCTCCTCCGCACTCTGCTTCTTGCCACATACACCGGCTACACCGACTAATATCTACGCATTTATGCTAGTTTAGCAGCCGCTTCACCACATCAGCGCCAGCTCGTTGGCAACTTAGCAATTCAGAGGCCGATAGATAGCCGAGATAGCCGAGCAGATGAGCACAAGAAAGATTTGCAGCGTTTATCATTAAAAACACATTTGCATGCTGCCACTTGCAAATTAATAAAATGGAAGACATTCATTAGGCGAGGCAGCAACTTGCCACAGCATGAGCAAGCAGCGAATGCCTTAACGCTGCCTCATCATCAACGGACGCAGCAGCAGCTAACAATTTGAGTTGAAATGAAAAAGTGGCAGAACGCACATTTAACCAGCGGCAGTGGCATTGGTGCAACAGAAACGCGATTGGCAGCAGTGGCATTGGTGGCAGCCGAAACATTAAAACTTGTCTCGCGGCTAAGTTAGCATTGCATATGATTATTATTATTAATTTTCACTGACACTCGCGCTAACATTGGGGTGGCAGCTTTGCTTTCTTATAGCGAACATGCAGCATTTTTTATTCCGTTAGTGCTGCGTGGCCAGCTTTCGGAAATTCCAGGCGCAGCTGCGAAGAAACTCATTAGGCCACACACTTCACCCCCTGCCACATACGCATGCAGCAGGGCATAGTGCGGCAACCACAATGCCGTTAGAGCAAGGCATTTGCGGCGCTGCAAACACAAAAACAATGCAAATTGAATTAAAGGAAGCACAGCAGTGGTTTGTGGAATTGCGCGCCTGCTGGTTGCCACCACCGCGCCTAACGATTGTGGCTTTTGACGAGCGCGCAGCTAATTGAATAAGCTTTGCTACACATGCAAACACCACATGCCACAGTATGTTGCCAATGTGTCGCGGCCAATGCTGCATGCGCACATGCTCGCCCTCCTTCGCCTTGGTCGGCTGAAAGCCATGATCGCCAGAGCTGTATTTGGTTGGCCGACTGACTGGTTTGTCGGTATGCACGCCATTAACCCTCTCAAATTCACAAATTCGCCAAACGCAAACGCCGAACGACCGGCTGTGATCACTTCAACCACCGAATATCAAGAATAAGAGGCAGCATAAAGCAGAGAGATACAAAGAAAAAAAGAAAAGAAAAAACAAACACAACAATAAACAAGTAGAGCCAAATTGAAAAATCGCAAATGAAAAGTAAGCCTCCACAAGCGCAACAAACGAAAGACGCTAAGCGACGAACGCGTTGGTGCTTTTAACGATCGGGCCGAAAGCCGAAGACACCGTTCGCTCGCCGCATTCACCTGCTCCGCTCGCCGCTCTGCGCATGTTGTGAGTGACAAGTTGGTTGACGCCCTAAAGTAATTTTTCATCTTGTTACCGTGTGGTCGTCAACATTAGTGCCGCATCGCAGTTGCAACAACCTGCACACACACACACATATATATATATACACACATGTACACAGCAGTCATGGGCACACAAGCGCATTATTTGGCGGCCTTAGCATTTGTTAGCTACCTTTTTGCGCATTTGTTTTCATATTTATTACTATCATTTGGACTCTTATTTGAGCGGCTGCGCGCGTACCACCCTTTTTGCGTTATCGCCACTGCTCTAATTGATTTTTTATTGTGGCAAACAAACACAGTGCAATATATTTATGATACGGCATGTACATTAGCGGCCGCGGCGCTTTTAACAAGGCGGCTTTTTAAGCGATACTCAGCGACGATTTCGGCTTTCGAGGCGGTGTGTGATTACATTATATGACCGCTTGTTAATCTTGTTGCTGTGTGAGGTTTAGCCTTAAAATTGCGCTGCTGACAAATCGTTTGATCTTGGGGGCTTAGCGTATGCGATTTTATGTCTCTCGCTGAGGTAAAATAAAAATATGAAAATATATACTAATGACAATTTGCAGGATTTCAGATTGTATAACTGGGATGGTATGATTACAACTCGATTTAAAAATATACACTTGTAGAATTTTTTGCAAGCTCAGGTAAACTGTTGTCCAACTGAGTTTGAACATTGTTGAGGAGGTGATTTTATTATTTATTATACGAAAAATTTAAATAGAAATATTTTAGAAATTCTTTTATTCAAATTGCGGCTCTTATTTTGCAGCTTTCTTCTCTTCTCTTCACTTATTTGGAGCAAATATCTTCGATAGATGCATATAGAAATAACAGTAAAAAAATATATTAGCTTACAACTGCAGTTCCCTAACCTTGCTCAAGCTAAACCGAAAAGTACTAGTTCATAACTAATATGAGAATAACTTGAAAATGAACTAGAATATACCAGATTACGACGACATACTTATAAAGTGATTATTAACGCATTATTTTTCATGCCTTTCTTATAAAAATCCATTATTTCATTCCGGTCACATATGCAAGTTTTGACATTATTTAGAAAGGTGAAATTGTACCAGAAGTCCTTACCTTACATAACATTATGTGAAAAATTCTTTGAGTGATTTCAACGAATTCGGTGTTGGTATTGAAGTATTTGTTTTAGATTTTAACAAAAATAACTTTAAAGAAGTCAGTCACCAACTTTGCTCCATACATATCCATGAACACAGTTAGCTAATTGACTACATTAAAGGGCTGTTTGAAACACCTTCAAACTAATTAAACAACTTTTCCAAGTCAGCTGATCAGTTGGTCTTGCAAATCGTACTAAATGCCTCTTTGGATAAATATTAGGAAATTTTTGAGGAAAAAAGAAACTCTCAGAAACTAAAAAAAATACAAAGCTTAAAAATTTAGATTTTCGAAATAGTTTTTATTGTCTGCTATAACATTGCGAGCATAAAAACTTTAGCAGCGCCAAATCATTTGTTACCAGGGTTGTCCTATCTTCACACAGATTTGCCCATTTTTGTGGTGTTTGCACTGTTTCCCTTTAATTGAAAACATTTCCTGCAACGAAAGCTGATATTTTGAAACATTTCAAGCAAAACAAAAGAGACGAAGCTTAAAGCCAATACAATTACAAACAATTTATCACACAGTTGGGACGTTGAGCAGCGTTTCACCGAAACTGCGATCCAATTAAATCGAACAAATCAATTACTTTAACGCTATTTGTTTAAGTCAAGCGAAATATTATCACTGAAACATGCTTCGAAAACAAGCTGTAGCATTAACAACCAAAATCTTTCAACATTCACACACACACACACACACACACACACACACGCGCATGCAGCAAACTAAAGAGCCACTTACTGCGAGTGCGGCGAAAACGAGCAATTTCATGTTATTTGTATTTTACGCTGCTGATTGGCATTTGATTATGCCCTTTGGTTATTTCTTCTGCTGCACAATAGCAACAACAACCTATGGGATCATCGGCAACAGCACAAGAACATTAACGGTTACTGCCACCCGATTCGGAGTCAATAATCAAAATGCATGTGAAAGAAGCACTTGATATAACCGCAACAACAACGACAGCAGTGTAAGTATGTAAGTACAATCATAAAAAGGGAGTAAATTGCAAATCGATGCTGTTTTGCACAAGTTAATGAATGCAGCTTGTGGCATTCACACAGAGTCATACATATATATATATTATATATGAAGCAACATATTTCCAAGCAGCTAAGCAGTTGTTGTAAAGCTGCAAGGGGGCTTAAGAAATGCTGTGAAATGAAAATAATAAAAATGCAGAAATTAAGAACTTTTCCGTTGAATAGCGGAATTGGGAACAGGAAATGTGGCGCAAATTAATGATCGTGATTTTGAATTCCATAAACAAATGAGTGGCGCTACTGAGGCGGAAAGCGACCGAGAAGGGAAAAGAGTGCCAACCGATTGGCGCAAGACAAATTGAATTCATAAAATAAGAATTCACAGTGCATGTGTGCGATTTGCGATTTTAGGCGACTTAATTGAGTGCTGATGCCGAAGAATTTTTATTTGATAATACCGCGACAATTTGGCGAACACATCACATCACATCATCACACAATCTAATAGTTCCAAAAACAGACCGCACTCTGTACTTGAATGCTTGGGAAAGTACGTAGCCTACTTTTCGGCGTGTAGATTAATTTGTGAGCTAGTTAAAATCTATGTTCAGTTCAAATTTTATATGCTTAACAAACACTTTCTGCAGAATAAAATACATAAATTTAGCTTCAAGAGCGTCTAGAGAATCTTTTATCAGCGTGAAAGATGAGTCTTCAGTAAAAAAAAATAAAAATAAACTGTTAAAGTAGAGAAGGCGTGCATTAAAAGTGACAGCATAAGGTACTAATAATTCGCCTCAAAGCGATACCAAACAATAACTTGCAACACACGTACAGAATACTAAAACAATGCTAAATAAGTGTATACATGCACTTGAGTACTAATACATATACGCATACTTAAATACGGCAAAGGGACTCTACAGTAACAACACCACCTTCACAATAACAATTTTATTTTTATTTTTTATTATAAACATGCCTGTTGTTGTTGCTATTATTGGTAATGCCATCATCATCAGCAGCAGCAGCAGCAGCAGCAGCGACAGCGACAGCGGCAGCGTTTGGTTAGCGAGTGCACTTAATAAAAATCACGATATAAGGGCGATCACGATCATAAGAATACGCGTGCTGTGAACATAGCATAGCATAGCAGAGCAAGGCATAGCAGGACAGAGTACTGCGCGGCACACTGGAGTGAAGAGAAGTAGCGTAGAGCGAGCAGGGTTTTGCTGATTGGAATGCTAAATGTTGGCGAAGCATGTTGCAGCGACAATAATAGCAAAAATAATAAAACTACAACTCAACAACAACAAAAACATTGTAATATATATGCATGAGTTGCTTCGCCGAGCGGGTGTGTGTTTGTAAGCGTGCACTAGCTGATAACGCTGTAACTGAAAGCTTTGCCGGTTGGTAGGCCTACATCGCTCGGGCTAGTGGCAACAGCCACTAAAAAAAAATTAAAAAAAAATATATAAAAAAATTAAAAAAAAAACCTAAAAAAAGAACGCTTTCAAAGTCCAACTCGCATTGAATGTTTATTGACTTTTTAAGCATTATGAAACACGAAATGACTGCAACAGTAATACAGCAACGAAAGAAAAAATTGAGAAAACTAAAAGAAGAGAACGGAGAACGTAGAAAGCTTTCGCTGTACTTGCTTGTTGGTGAATATATGTAAGTATGCTTTAGGAAATTGACCCTTCTTGGGTCACACAGACTAGACGTGGTTGTCGGTGATTCATCTTCCTTCACCTCTCGGATGGACTAGCAACACTTTAGTGCTCACTTACGGCTATATAAAAGTTCCGAAATGTAGTGTTAGCGATTGCCTTTTGATCTTTCTAAATGTTTATTTGTCTATCTGGATTAGTAAACGGTATTATTATTAAGACCGTATTGTCTGAATTTAGAGTCTCAGTTTGCCCCAGTTAGACCTTGGTGTGGGCTTACCGCATTTTTAAATATCAATAGGCTAGTGGTGCAACTGCATCATTTTCCTTGAAGATGAATTGCCTTCTCAATGGAAAGATTTGGTATCCGATTCACAAGTGCGTCAGCAAAGACGACTCTTTCATTTCGCAGATCGTCCTGAAGCACGAAGTATCAGCTATACTCCACTATTACACAGAGAGTCGGGTCTACGAAGGCCGAATAGACTCGGATCTTTGTTCGCTTAAGCGCCTTCAGCTGGGTAAAAGTATTTGGGGAATGATTTTTGTCGCTACAACAACAAAAAAGCCACAACCTGTAATACAAGTTTGAATAATATATTTTATGCTCTCATTTTTCACATCCTTGTCCTTCTCGGATTAGACTGTTATGTAAGTTGTGCTAACATCTATGAGTATAAAATATTTTTATTTTGAACTAAGTACGCCTATTTTGATTAATATATCATGTCTAATGTAATTTTAGACTTTTTCATTAAACAATCGCTTTTATACATTGCTCAGAGATTAACAGTAACTTTGGACTTGGTAAGCAACTATATTCGATCTACCCCACAGTACTCAAATTTGCATTTCCGCACACACACATGCGCGCAAGTGAACTCTTGTGCATTAAGCCACATATTTATCTTCGTTGGCAAGAGTATGAAGTTGTTGCGCTACCAGCAATCGATTCATCAAATCCAACTAATTTTTCAATAAACACAAATCCACCAACATCACCAACATCACACCAGAACAACAGTGCAACTCTGCGTAGATACTCCCAGCGTCGGTATGCAGGCATCGACGGAGCCTTGTACACACGCATTTGTAGACTTTGCACCCATCCACATACACATACAGCAACAACATATTAGTGTAAACAAAGCGCTAAGAAGCAACACAGTTCGAAATGCCTAATGAGCATAGAGAAGCAAAAAAGTGCGAAACATTAATTTCACAGCAAGATAAATGAAGCGATTCTATGACAAATTCACGCGCCGGCGCAACCGAGGCCAGCTGCTGCCGAGCACAGAAACTGGCCGTTGCGAACAGCCAACAACGAACGCAAACGAACGCAAATGAATGCAGCGAGTTGTTGCACTTGAAGTGTCAATGTGCTGTGTGGCAGCTGATGCTGCCGCTGTCCAGTTGCAACAACGCGCAAATTATTTGGTAGCAACCGGCGTAGCGGTACTTGCGGCACAAAATATTGCAAAATGAACGAAAAAAGCCTGAACGCATAGTTCAAAAAACCACCTAGCATCTACAGTGTTGTGAAATAAACCACAAAAAAAGAGAAAAAACGCACAAAAATTGCTAGGAAATGAGAAATGAGCATTTCAGTAGCATTTGACACCGGTCGGATTGCATGGGGCATGCAGCAAAAATTAAGCGTACGTAAAAAGTATGTGCCTAAGGCATTGAAAAAGAGCTGGTGAATAGAAAAAGTGCAAAGCACAAAAAATTTGAAAGAAATTAATGCTTTGTTTGGTTTTCGTAAATTATTGTTGCTGCTGGCGCATATGACAGTTGCTGCAACGTAGAGTGGTGTGATTTGATTGCGCCTGCGTTGCATGGAATTTGCTTGTAGTCGTCGACAGGTGCTCCAATAGTTGAAAGATAATTCGATAGACGCCACAGATCGTGGCTTTGCGCATATGAGGATTAATTTAAATTTGTTGTTGCAAGCGATGCTATGCAACGAAAATAGAAATATTGCTTCGAAGCGGCACCAGACTGATATTGAAGGACAATTTTTGAAAATAATAAGCAAAATTCTCAACTGCATAACGGCTCATTAAGTACTTAGCCTACAAAAAGAAAACGAATATTTTGGAAAACAACAATTAATTTTTAACATAGTTCTCCTTGAATAGTACGTTATCTGTAGGACTTCAAAGTGGTCTCCGAGGAGCGATAACTCCCTCCGACTAGTGACATTTTCAAGTTTTGAAATAAAAAGAGGTCACATGGGACCAAAACTGAAGACTACGGTGTACATAATTCTAACAGTTTGTCACCGCCGATGGTAGTGGTGTGAGGCAGTGTGTTATAATGGTGGAAGAGCACTTTTTTGCTTGCCAAATGCGGTCGTTTTTCTAAAGTAGCAGAGCTCTGTGAACATTTTGCCTTTTCTAAGTGGACGATGTAAATCACACCTTGTGCATCGCAGAGAACAGTAGCCATCATCTTTCTGGCATATAAGAAAGTCTTGGTCTTCTTCGGAGCAAAATCGTCCGCTTCCACATGCGGCTGAATTTCTCTAGCATTAGCAACACCATCGGGCGGTGGGGCTAAGGACTTATCGGAACGCTTCGTAAGTCGTAAGTCTTCGTATCTGATTATAACTTGGTTAAATAATATGAAATTTTAGGTATAAAACTCAGTCCCGAGAATTACTAATTAAGCAGACAAAATAATAGCCATTTGCTTAGTATATACCTACTGATAGTTTTGATGCAGGGGGAAAGGATAATAAGCCCTTACAAAAAAGCTTTTATTGTTATTCACATTCGAGTAAATTCTTCAGAGCAACCTAATTAAATCAGCGCCTTCATGTGAACTTTGCTAATTATCTATGGAATATGTAGACGTATGATTGCTCATAAAAGCAAGATCTCACCCAGACACGGTTGTTTATTTGTTTCGAAGAAGCAATGCTCTCAATTTCTACTAGGAAACTTGCAACGCCTAGTAATTAAAACTCAATGCAACTCAGTTAATTTGCACTTACTTTCCGCCAAGCCAGACGCACAATTTCACATAAAATATTTCCTCTGCACATGTGACACGCAAGTTTTTGACTCATCATCAGCAACAGCAACAGTAAGCATATCAAACTGGCCTGAGCAATCAACAGCTATATTTGTCATAAATTATTGAATTTATGTGACAGATTTTAACGGCCGTTAATCGTGTAGCGCGAAAAGCACATGAAAGACGGTGGCCGAGGACAGCGCTGAAGGAAACAAACAAACAAACAACAACAGCATATGCGATAACAATGTTGCTGTTGCAATTGTGGCCAGTCAGCGCTCGCTGGCTCGCTGGCTCGCTGGCTCGCTAGCAAAGCGATAAAAAAGAGTCGAAGCGAATAAAGGAAATAGAAAAAGGAGACAAAACCAACCTTAATGATGATGGTGGAAAAGTGAAGCGCTGTTAAAAATCCCATAATCCAACACACACAATAAACATTTTTATGGCAACTAAATTAAAAGTGATTGAAGCACACGTAACAAGCTGCGACTGTGGAGAGAAGAAACAAAAACAACAGCAACAGCAACAGCAATAGCAATGATAGGCAAAACACCAGCAACAACAACAAATATCAATCAGCGGTATGATGGCAAGCGCAATTCATACAACAACAAGGCTGCATGGCTGCATGGCTGCACGAATAAGCGCGGCATTTTTATAGCCGAAACACCATAGTCCTGCGCGCTCAACCGTGCGGCTATTTGTCCTTGGTGGAATTGCTCTTTGTTGTTGTCTGAAGAAAATGTGAGCAACAAATTTTTCATTGCACGCGCGAGGCATGGAAAGCTAACGCGATTATGGTTCGCGCCGCAGTGTGGCGGAGGAGCAAAGGGGCAAAGAGGCGCGCCAGCACTTGGCTATTTCCTAATATTTGCTCGCATGCTTCGCGCTGTTTGTTTCATTTTTTGTTTATCAACGAACGCTTGCTATAATTAAAAACGTGATCAACATCAAAACGTATTGGAGCCGATTTAACAATGCACAAATCATTATTGCAACACTGTGCTCGTTGCCGCAACTGCCTACAAACACACACACACACACACACACATCCATATAAATATAATAGAAATTTATTTCTTTTGGCTGGTGCAATGTGCCTTTCGGCTACAAATTTCGAGCGCATTATGAGTAACTATTAAAGCTTTGCGCTTACAAATTGGTGTCACTGACTGCCCGCCAGGCTGTTCCAGATCCTTGATGGTGGCCATAAACTCACGCTTATGCCCAGCAGCTATGACAATTGCTATGCGTTTGCTTGTGAGAATTTATCGCCACTTCATTTGCCAGCGGCAACTTCAAAATTATGAAAAATGCAAGAAAAAAACTCACATTCGAGCTGTTCGTTTGCTGCGCTGTCGGCTTTAAGTTGAAAACGAATGCGTTTGGGTGAAAATTGAGTTGGTTATAAAACCTCATTGGCATTCAGCTTACATATCCGGCATCAAGTCATTAACTTGTTGTATCGCAATTTAATTAAATGAATCAACGTGGCATACACATATGTGAAATAATATGGAAATTTTTGGTTACAAAAATGAAATAAATTAAAGCTGCCGATGCTTCAATCTCAAAATAAATTCAAAATTACTCTTTATCTCACGCAAAATATCGGATATGCAATTTTGGAATATACTTATTATATCCTCTTGATTATCGATAATTTTCTTCCTACTGACCTAGTCATAAGAGAAAGGTAAACAATATTTATATTCTCTTCTTCTGATAATTTCTCTTAAATTTTTTCTCTTTCCAAAATTTTGTGTAAATTTGGAAGAGATTATGATATTGGCGTCGTTCATAGCACTATTCATTGCCGGCGAACTAACTGCTGATTCGGCTCTGCTAGCAAAGTAGCAATCTGACCTTGATCATCAATAACATTTTGTTCAAATTTTATAGAAGAGAGCTTCTCTCTGTCTCTCGCATCGGAATACTTTTTTAATATTCGATCAAATTGATGCTTGCATAAATGATATCCTGGGTAATCGAAAGAGTGATAATCAAGCTAATCAAGAATACTATTACAAAAGATAATTTATTAATTCACTTGTTAATAATTAATTCAATAATTAATTAATTCATTTAAACAATTATAATAAAATTGAATATCCAAAAATATTAAAAGTAAGTTTTAGAAAACTTTATGAAAATTTTTGTGTTGAAATTGTTTTAAAATTCCTATAAAAATTTATCGATTATTCATTATTGAATATTATATATTACAAATATGTATATCACTTGCATAAGGTTTCAATATTTCCTTTTCATTCATACATATTATAGCATGGACTTGTGTCGTCAAAGCTTTGAATTTCCACAACTTGTTGGCAACTAGTAAAAATTTCATCCTTTATTTATTTGCAGCTATTTGGTATATATAATAAGATATGAATATAGCATTATTGCACAATCGAGCTTGCTAGCGCTTTAAGTTATTACCGTTAAAAACCAGCAAGATGTAAAAAGCGAGCACTATTCTGGTGACTGTTCCAGTGATTTACGAACCGCAAACGTGAATTGCATTCGGAGACATGCAAAGGAGACAAAAGAAAAGCCAACTATCTGCAATAAAATAAAATTTCAAACACAACTAATATAAAGCACCCAAATAGATAAAAACACGACTCGAGTCGAGACGCGCAGCGGTTCATAAATACAATACATACACACACACACACACACACACACACACACACATGCAGATTTGTGTACGATGACCATTATGTGAGCGCTCAATAAGTAATAATAATGACTGCAAAAAATTTGTAAGCACTTTTAGTTGTAAAACTCATAATAAATGCGATTTCACAATAAATCACGATTTTTCGAATCGACGCGCCACTCATTCAGCCAAAGTCAGTGAAAACAATTGCAATGGAAAAGACAAGGCAACAACAAATCAGCCCAATCGTTGGATCGAAGCAGATCGTAGCAAAGACGACGAAGCAGCGAACGAAACATCGAACCGATCAATATGAGATACACTAAACAGAAACGTTCGAGGTGGATAAATAGCTGCAACAGCAACAGCAACAGCAACAACAACAACAGCAATAATAACAAAGACAATGGAAACAATCAGCTAGTAATAAACGAAAGTGCATGACAGCAAAAGGGTTCGCAAATCGAATGATCAACAACAAAAACAACAACAACAAAAACAACTACTGGGGAATATAATAGCAATATTGAAGAATATGAAAACAAGTAAAAATAGGAAAATAGCAACTACTCTTGGCCACGATCACTGGCGAGCTGACAAGCTGGTGCGAATGCTTGGCAGGACGCAAGCTAACGGCGGCGGCACAATGCGCGCTGCCAAGGGTAAGGAATTTCGAGTGCACAACAACAACAATAATGAAACAACAAAATAAACACGAATGTGAAGCTCACCAAAGAGTTGAGTTGCTGCGCAAATATATTTCGGCAACACAAAATTACCAGGTAATAAGCAACAGCAGCGAAAAACCAGTAACAACAACAACAAGAACAACTGTGGCCGAGTAAAGGCAAATCGAGGCAACAGGAAATATGGCAACTCCTTGCTGAAAGCAGTAGTGAAAAAAATTAGTTAAAATGCAAAAATTGCTGTCATTGAATATCGACAGCAAATTTCATGCCGCATTTGTTACCGCAAAGCTAGCAGCGGAAAAATTAACCGCTTACAGCAACAGCTGTAGCGGCAAGCGCGCAAATTGTCAACCAACGACAATGGGCAACGAAATGTTGTTGTTTCTAAAATGGCGTGGAAAAACATTTATATGAAATATGCATAGGTGGAAAAATTATGAAAACTCAAGCGTGGCACTCATTTTTAGCATAAGCCGCGGCAGCAGCGACCGGACAGCAAGCGCAAGACGGAAGTGTTTTTGCACTCCAGCGGCGCAGATGAGCAGCCGGAATTATAGTGGAGTAAATTGTTTAATTTTATTATATTGCGGTAAAGTTTTTAAAGGGGATTTCAAATATTTAAATATTTAAATATTTTTACATAAGTACGAGTGTAACGAGGAATAAAATTCTGCACTACCATTTCCTAAAAAATCATGGAATTTGGATTGCAGAAAATGCATGTATGCCTAAATATGTTGTCGTAAGCCATCTCAGAATGTTCATTAGTTGCAATCTTATCAGAAATGTTCCAAAAATTGTATATATATTCATGATCATGATATGCAGAGCACTTTTTAAGTTTGGAATTTGTGAAATGTTTCACTCCTGGAAACAACACAAAATTAGAGATAAATTTTTATGGTTTTCAAACATTCAAAATTTTCCTGCAGCAGGTACACACTAAAACGACGCACCAACTTCTTGTCGCTTACTTTTAACATATACAGCTACAAGAAGCGGCACCTGAAGCATAAGTCAGTGGTAGGGCTAAGCAATGGTCCAATGTGCCATATACGAGCATGTTGCATTGAGAGTGCGCGCGCGAAGAAATCACAGACGAAAAATAGTTTTGACTCGCCCTTATCATTTCCTTCCCTATTTTCATCATTTTATATGCGAAATTTTCAAACCCTTTCGCCAGCGCGCTTTTCTCCCAACTCACGAATATTAGTCATAACGGCAGCGGTGTGGCTTTCTAATTTCCAGCAACCGCCAGCTACCGCTCAAGAGGCCCCTCTACACCCATCCAATAGCTCCACCGCTCCACTCCATCTACGTACGAAAGCGGCGCGCTCTATTTTGCCGGTAATATTTTCGTTGGCGGCGGCTACTTTTTCCACACTGTCGCGCAGTCGCGTTGTTGCAACAGCGAAATTTTGAATTCGTTGTGTGCGACTCGGGCAAGTTGTGAGGCTATCAAAATGCGCCACATCAGCGCAAATGATACGAAATTGGCAGCGGCGGTTTTGGCAGCAGCAGTTGCGAAGACTCAGCACAAAGTAGCCGCCGTGCTTATATAGCTCTTGTTGTACCAGCAGCAATGAGGAACTGTTTGCAAATAATTTTCAATTCCTTTTCCTTTATTTCAAGCGCATTTCCCCACCGCCAGCGCATGGGGATCTCTTTCCACTCGTTTCGCGGAATTGATAGAGCTTGCACGTTTTAAATATTGTAATGCCGCCATTGCCGCCGCCGCCGCCGCTGCCGCCGCCGCTCCAATAGATATGGTCGAATTGTATTGCATTGTAGATTTCGGCAGATTGTTGTTGAAAGCTGTTGCTGCAGCTGTTGTGTGTTTGTCGCTGCTGCTTGTAAACTTTTATTGCTAATGGCGAAATCTTCATTGTCTCTGTGGCACGTAGCTGTGCTGATGTCGCTGCGCCCGGTCGCTGTGGCTAATATGGCATTGCTCGTCGCTGCTTGCCTCACCTTTAGTAGCACATGGTATCCTGTCCGGCTGCAGTTTGTTTTTCACAGCGCTCTTCAATTTCTTTGCTGCTTCATTGCTTACGAAGCTATGCTATTTCACTTCTGTTGTTGTGATTGTTGTTGCACGATGTCTTATAATAATAAATAGCCAACAATGCAATCAATAAGAATGTCGTCAAGCTTGTCCGTTGTTATTCGCTTTTCATAATTGTTCGTGATGTTGTGATAATTTATGTTGTTGCAGTTGTCCGCATTTTTTTGTTGCGCCGCCAATATTGGTGCACAAAGCACTGCTGCATAAAGCAACCAATAATGATTCGCCACAGCAGCACAGATGACAACTATTACTTCGCCGAGTACAACAACAGCAACCATAGTTGGCAACCTAGCCGCTAACGCTGCTATTATAGGTGTATTTAGTTATTGGTATGCGGTCGTACTTGTCTTTGTCGCTGTCGATGCCATCAAGTTCACAGCTATTGTACGGTATCAACTACACAGACTTGACTTGCGCGATTGATATAGCTACGTTATATTGCAACAACCGCCGGCAATAGTTGTTACCAACTGGAGATTAGTGTTAAGCGTATTGATTCGTTATAAATTACTCATAGATAATATACGAAATTTATACATATATAAGCAGTATTAATCTAAGTGCAACTTAGATCTTTTTTAGGACAAAGAAAATCTTAAAAATTAAAGTCTAAGTAATGAGAAACACTTTCGCTGCCCACTTAAGTTTCGTGGCATTATTGAAATGGAGCAATAGAGGTACTAAACTTAGATAATAAAGCTCTATTGTGATATCGTAAAAGAAGTGGAAGAGAGAGGAAGAGAAGAGAAGAAACTACTTAAAAAGAAGATTGAGATATTCTTAAATGTTCTACCTAGAGCAAACTTGTCTTCATTGTTACTACCCGAACTATTGCTGTGTCTTCTAAACTAAAGAAAAGAAGGATCTTAGCTCTTCTTAGCAAAAAAAACCAAAACAAAAACAAATCAAGCACAAACACTAATTGTTTTGGATTAAAGTGCCGTCTATAAGTTTGGGCTTAATGTTAGTTGGTTGCTCCTCGTGTCAGCCTACCGACATTTTAAGCCTTACTCAGGCTCTCCAGATCAGTCAACATCATCTTTAAACGTTAAACGTTAAAGCTTCACTTGAGACCTGAATTCATATGATTTCTCTCCAATTCTTCATTTCAAGTCTTTTGAAGCCAGAATTTCTGATCTTGGTTTTCCTCTTGCTTTAGCAAATTCCTTTCCTTCTACAATTTTCTTCTTTTTTCATTTGGGGTTGCACTTTGGTTACATGGCTTAGCCACCTTTTCCCTTGCGCCTTGATGTAGTGTATAACATTTTCATCTTTATAAGCCGATCTCTTTCATAATTCCACCCTATACACCGATCGTCACCATCTTTGTTTGCTGAATGATTGATAGCCGAACTGTAAGATGAAAAAGACTTGGCATTGCATCTCAAGTGTGATTAACCTTGGCAAAAAATATTTTCAAAAGTGTACATTCTGCCAGATTTTTCAATGAAACTTTCCTAGTCGAAGCTGACGGCATGCCACACATCTATGTATACATAGAGATTCGTACTTTTTTCAATAAATATACGAATATACGAAAAGATATTTGCAAATCTTGCACTTGCCTATGCATAGACTACAAATTATGCACAATTAGGTTGTACGTACGTATTTATTAGCGGTGGCGGCATGCAACAAAGCCCCGAATACCTTAAGAAGTGACAAAGAAAGTCAACGCAAAAGTACAAAATACAACAGAGGCATAATGCAAGTCTTACAAAGGAAACCTCGAATATGTTGCTACATGCACGCAAAGTGGGAAACATGGCCGCAAGTGTTTACTTTGTACAATGCGCGTCAGCTGTTGTTGCTGTTGTTGTTGTTGATGCTATTATTAACATTGCTTAGTGCAATGGCAATTAAGAAATCGGCAAATCTTTTTCAAAAGCGCAACAAAAGTCAATGTTGCACAAGCATAATGCAATGTTGCAAAGGGCGACTACAAACTACAAAAGGTGGGCCAGTGATGGCGAAAGGCCGCATACAGCGTTTGACTAAAGTCATATTTTTCGTGTGTTGCACTCATTCGTAGTGGTGGCGGTAATATATACGGCACAGCAAAACAGTCCAATAGTCATAAACGCGACGGTGCAACAATAAAGCAAACAGCAAACAGCAAACAGCAAATGAAAACAACCGCCAGAACAATAGTCGCACCGAATGCCTTTTCCTATCGGTCTGCATGCGGTGCAGTGTGCTGTGGTAATTGTGGCGAGCAGATAAGCCAAGAGGTGAGCGTTTCAACAATTTGTAAGAATGTTTTAAGGTGGCAGGCAACAGCCGTCGATTTTTATGTTAGCTCAGATTGGTTTATCTGCATGTTTGTAATCAGCGGTTTATGCCGGTGTGCCGTTGCTCGGATGTGTGTGTGTGTGTGTGTGTTCGTGTGTTTGCAGTGTGACTTTTCGCTCGACACTTGGCAAAACCAATAATGTGTTGCAACAACTAAATTGCTTGTGTGCGACAGACGAACTTGGTGGGCAGACGAAATTATGGCGGTATGTAAAAATTCTACCTTTTGCGCTAACAACATTTTTGCTGATTGCTTTTTATTTTCATCATTTCATTCAGTATGCAGTTAAACCCGGCTAGGATTTTGTGTTGGCAATGACAAGACAAGCTTTAAAGTATGTTTGCTCACCAGCCACAGACAGTGTCATCATCGTTGCATATTTAATAAACGCAGTGTGCATAAAAAAAACTGAACATGTTTTGCACTTGCAACAACACCAACAACTATCTAACTGCATGCAGTTGGGTTATTGGTTGCTAATTACAGACTCGAATTTTAGTTTCCAATATTTCTTCACTCTTGTATACTGCCATCTGTACCCCACATAAAGTAGGTACTAGTGCCTCTCCTTCTGCTTTTGTTGTCGATATGCAATAAACATGTGTCAGACACTTCGTTTAACTGCCTAAATCAAATAATTTAATTAATTTACAAAAGAGTTATTAAATTTAACCGACATGCGCACTGCGTGCACACATACATACATATTTTTATCTTCTTATATGCATGAAAAGCCTTGCATAGCGGTAGGCAAGTAGCTCTGATTCATATTGTCATGTACTTAAGAGTGGCAATAACCGCAAAATCTCACACGCCGGCCATATAAATCTGCACGCGTATCTAGATAATACTTTGTTAAAGCAGCCGAATGGAGATCTACGTGCACACACTGCACACCGCACTGTTGGTTGGTGTGCATATTTAGGCGTGTAGATGCGATCAGTGCGACGTCCTCAGCGCCACATGGTCGACCGCAACCACAACCGTGGCGAGCGGTCGTAAAAATGTGGTTGTGGAAATAATACTCAACAGAGCATTTTTAAATTAAATTTCGAAATTTTTTAAACTCCGCAAAAGGGAGGACTAGCGACTTTTGCATTTAAATCTTGTATAAATAAAAAAATTTTAATTTCGAATTATTTTCAAACGTTTTAATTATGTATCTGTATTTATCTTCAACTTCATTTTCATCTTAAACATCATATTCATCTCCACATTTATCTTTATCTTTATTTATATAAGTATTTTCCTATACATGATTCCACTAACATTGCCTACTGGGTTATATGCTATCCGTCATGTGTATGCGCTACGTGCGTATGAGTAATTTGCTGTGTCTGTACGCGCGTATAAGCCGCACATTCTGTGCGAACGTGTGCTACGTGTTCGCTTTAAAATCATAATCATGCTCATAATAATAAAAGTAATAATATATGATGAATATGGGCGGAGGACAGCGATAAAATTCAAACTGGCTATCTCTTCCGCCGTCCATCGGCGCGTTGCTCCTTGCAACCATTTGTGGACAGTACACCATCCGTTCGTCTGTGCGGTTGGTTTGCTACGCGCTTGTGTATGCGGTGGCGTTTGCCGTTGCTCTTGTTGCCACAACTACCGCGCTACACTTCATTGGTCAGCGCATTGTTACCGTAAACCGATCTGTCGATCGAGCGCCGCGAAAGCGCTGCAAAGCAGCGTTCATCGAGATCGGATTTGAAAGAAGCTCAACGTATTTTTTCACTTAGCAAACGGTTGCAAGATACGTTTCATTATGGGCACAAGAACAAATAAGCCATAAGACCTACCGGTCTTACACCAACGACAACGCAGCGCAACAACTGAAGCCAACAACGCATTGCTGTTGCTGTTGTTTGTGGCAGCGGCTAACACAGAATGCTGGTCGAGCTGCGGGAAAATGACGATTTGATGATAATGACGTTAAGGAGTGAGCACACACGTAGCACACCGCACACACACACACACACACACACACACACACACACACGCACGCTTCCATACCTACGCTAACAAACACGTGTTGCTCTGTAGAAACAGTGGCACAACGTCAATATGACGAAAAATCCGCAGCAACTCATAACTTGTCTGAATTAGTTGGCAATAAAGTTTTGCGTGTTTGCCAATGGTGTTCACTGCTTGGCCTGCGGTGGTGCTGCCTGCAATAAAAGTGGCAAACGCAGCCAAGTATGCAATAAAATTAATTAAATTTGTTGAAAGACAAGCGCAGACGAAATCATCATTGCGGTGGTGAAGCTGTGGTGAGACAGGGCAGCATGTTGCAAGCAACGGATGTGTGTTTTCAACTCCTCATAATTATTAACCAATAATAATTAACTTATTAATACATTCTAGTATTACGAAGAATCTTCTATGCAAAGATGTGTGTAGTAAAAGCTCAACATAAATGCATATATGTACACTTATGTCTGTCTAGGCTAACATATGTACTCAAGCATAAGTTAAACTAGTCTAAAATGCGCTGGAAAATGGCAGTTGCCTTGTGCTGATATCAGCGAAAGCATCTGTGGCACGCTCTTTGCCGGTTAATGTTGTCACATTAAAAGAGTCACTTTTGTGAGACCATAAAATAATCTAGATATCTAATTATTAAATAAATATGTTGAAATATAAATATGCATAAATGATGTGTGAAGACATTGAGGCAGTTGTAACTAGTCTGAAATATAAAATGAAGTGCAAATTCCTTAGCTTCAATTGAGAAATTAGTTCCTTGGTTTCTGAAGAGAAATTTAAAACACTAGTCAAAGAGATTTTATTGATCAGAGCGATACCAATGGGTAATGTTAATTAAGCATACAGGCAATGTCAAGTGCTTAATCAGCTGTTTGGGGTAAATGAGAAATTTTCAGTGGTGCATAACTGTCATAGGTACATTAGGATTACTTGTAAATTAATTTAAACTGCGAACAATCCTGAATGGACCCTTCAGACTCCCTTGCATCAAGAGAAAGTTGCCATTTGGAATGCAGTACTTTATAACGGAAGATGAAGTCTGTGTTTCCGTCAGTGGTGAGCCTTAAAGCTGTGTGTCACGATTTTTCGGCTTTCCAAGTCAATAGCAATCGTATTAGTGTTAAAGAGCCATATAGCCTGGGGAACCATTGCGTTATTGAGCTGAACTTTTGGTGGCCGAATTATAACAAGGAATGGATAGATAATACGATAAGATAACAAGATAAGCAATCAAGTCAATATACACTGTTGATAACAGAGCAGTTTTGCACTTTTCGGTGTTTCACTTGAAATAATAATCTTAAATGGAAGAGAGAAAAAATATATATACAAGCACTTCATCTGATCCTAAGAGTTGTGTTCTGACAGCTATAAATTTGATATTCGTCAGGTATAATCGCGAAAATGTCTCCATGAACTAAATAATAATCCAAAACTTCCTAAAGGTTCTTCGGTTCCCCACATATATGTTGAATGTATGTATTTGTGAGCCTATATGTAATTATGTATGCACACGCAGGCTTATAAATAAGTGAGTGACTTCATTTGTTACCATTTCGCATATTTAATTATTTCTCGTTGAGTCTGTCTTCTTCCTTTTACCTGCATGCTTGCTCTAGAACTTGGAATTAGTTTTTCCCAACCCACGCATGAATATTTTATAGGAACCGATACGCGTTCGCCAACAAAAAACACACACTCATACACTCACACACTCACACACACATGCAAACGGAGTAGCAATGGCAATATTTTCAGTTTTAAACTGAGCCATAGTTCAAGTCAAAGTCGATGATGTGGAAAATGCGTCTGTATTAGTGCCTGTCGTCGGGGTACAAGCTTAAGCGTGGCCACAACAGCGCTTTTTGACAGTGTCACGACAAAATTATGTTCTAAAGCTGACAACATTTAAATAAACGTGGCGCAGACGTGCGACAACAATACAAGCGCGACATCAATAACAAAAAACTCCAAGTATATATATATGTGTGTGTGTGTGTTTAGTAATAAGAACAGTAAAAAGAATCATGGCGGAGAGCAACATGACTTAGTTGGAAGGAAAAAGGAATAATAAATAAATAAAAAGTGATTGCAGCGAGTAAATGGAAGGCGGTGAATAGAGATTAGAAGTTGTTGCAGCAGCTCTATTGAGGCAAGGATGCCATCACGTCGAGTTAAAATGCAAATTCAAAATGAATCTAAAGCACTCGAATACTTAATATAAACTAAAATTTCGGGTTCCATTTTGAAACTAACTAACTTTAAAAACTCTTTACAGTTACCTAGTAGATTTGAAGGTAGTACTTTTCCATCACTTGTTGTTCTATAGTCCAAACAATCAAAAACTTCTTTTCTTTTTGTTGGCAGTTTTGCTGGCAAATGAAGCGCTCAACAAGCATGTAACGTGCAACAAGCGCATGGAATACCAACAAAAGCAACAGCAACTCAAAAAACAAATATGATGACTTTGAGTAAAAGCTAAGAGGCAAACCAGCTCGAGCGCGCGGCAACATGCACCTTACACTAATGACCAAATGACACGATATCCACTTGTAACTGACAAAACATATATTTAGGTGGTTTATGCAAATGTATAGGTGTCTGCTGGCTTGTACACCTATAAACATATGCATATCATTCACTGACCAGCGCATAAGCGCACGCACACATGCGCTTTTCTCACACCCTACTCGCCGCTTAAGAAGCGTTCCACGTCGCGCGCCCCACATGCAGCGCGTGGTTTGGAAATATTGTTGGCAATCAGCTCGGAGACATTTACACAGTCGCCGGCCATTTGACAACAAAGTAAGCGCGTCGCTTTGAAGCCACATGAACGCGTTCATCTTCTCAATGCAGACGCCATCTCGCTTTCTCCTTCTGCTGTGTATGCGTTGTGCTGTTGCGCCGTCTGTTAATTTGCTTGCGGTGCTGAGTATGTGTGTATGGTGACCATTGCCACCGCCGCATGTATGGCCGCAAGCTTGCTGCATTTTACGAGGCGCGTTCATCATTTTCGCATGCGTAATGACTTAGCACCTGGCCGCGCATTAAAGCGCTGAGCGACATCACAACTCTTTGTATTTACCCAGCATTGTTATTGCTGTGTGTGGTTGGCGGTTGGTGGAGAAGTTATTTAATTTAAATGTGGCAGCAAACACAAAGGTGTGCAAGTACAACAAATAGCAATCTCATAGCAGAGAGAAGTGCAAAGATTTGTTGCATTTGACCTCTTTCGTCACACAAAACTTGCCAGCCGTCACAGCCGTCACAGCCGTCACAGCCGCACACCGCACACCGCCGCCGCCACGTCAACCAGCCATGGCCGCAGCAATCAACGTCTGTGCGAAATGTGGAATGCTAACGTTGCAACTACAGCAGTTGTTGTCAAGTTGTTTACTGCATTGCTCGCTACTCGCTGGCAGTTTGGCAATACATAGCAACATGGCGTCTGGCCGCGCAAAAAATTATTGGTCGATTGTCGGCTGCTTGACAACTTCTCGGTTGGCCGCTGTTCACTGTGGCGCTGATTCTTAGTTACGCTTTTTGGTGCGCTGGTTGGTTGGTGACCGCGCTTGCTTGCCGACGCTGATGCTGATGGCTTCTGCTCTTGTAAGCTCTTTAGTTCCTTACGCCGTTGTTGTTATTATTGGTGATCATGTTTGCCAGCAGCATAATTCTGTGTTGCATACAACAAAATGGTGTACAAGCATTTATGCCGACATTTACATGCACATACGTCCTCTATACACATACACATATATGCATGTATGTATGTGTATGTATTTGGACATGTTCCATGTGGTTTGGAGGAGTGGCTTCTAAATGATTAAATATATAGTGGAACAATGTAATGTATATGTATTGCGCATTATTGAGATTGTCAGCGCTGCATTGACATCCGAAAATGTGCTTCAAACGAGAACTTTGAAATATTTTGAGCATCTAACTATTTATATATATGTATACATATTTTATTTTTTTTAGTTTTACGAATGAGGAACATTTTATTATAATGCTTTGTAAATATGCTATAGTTATTCAGTAAGGTTTACTGCCAAATAACATATATAATAAAATATTTTATCTTCTTGGTATTGAAAAGCTGAAAAAATCATATACAGATATATATGAATCAGATGTATGGGATATATGACACTAGAACAAGAGATCACATTACTTCAAGATTTTCAACAACAAAATGGCGACGTTGCAGTTGATTTTTGAAGAAAAATTTGCTTCTTTGTGACTAAAAATATGCACTAAAAAGTTTCTTTCGAATGTAATGTGCAACATAAGGAATTTGTTGTTGTTTTTTTTTCTAGATAACCTTGTTCGAAAAAGGCTGTATAAATTTCAACTCAATAAACAATATCAGAAACAAAAGAGTGATCTAAGAAAAAGGTGTTGATCCAATCCAGTTGGGATTGAACTAAAGGCAATTTAAAAATCTCTTCCTTATAACTTATAAGAGATCTCTTTGTTAGCAAAAAATGTATTTTAAAAAATTTTTTAAAAATATATTATTGTTGTATATTCTCATAACCCCAAAGAATATTTACATGTTTACCTGTAACTATATTAATTTTATTTTTATCAACAGGAAAGCGAGAAGATTTATATACGCATATACAAACATAAACATATATGAAGCTAAAAGTATTGCAAAAGTAATGGTGGCACACGAACATTTATAGGCCCACGAATCTATTGTTGTTTTCGATGTTGCTGTTTTCTATATGCGAACTCATAAAAATGCTATAAAGTTGGAAGGAATGAGAGGTATGAGGGTTCAAATTGGATTTTTCGTTGCTGCACAGTGTTCAAATGTCGCGAAAAAGTTAACAAATGTCTTAGATATTTTACATTTTGACGACAAAAAATTCATATTTCTGCATATAATAAGAATACTCAGAATTTTGAAGAATTTATCGGCATTTGCAAGGAAGACTCAAATTTGCAAATATATTCATTTCCCAAGTAAGTGCATTTTTTGACATTTCTTTAACTTATTTTTAGGTGAAATTGGGAACTAATCACTTACTAGCAATTGGAGTATAGCCACCTATTTGGTTATTGTATTTCTGTGTTGGTTATATGGGCCTGTATTTTTATTACTTGCAAACGCATTCGAACTCTGCGCAAGACCTTCGACACTAAAACACCAAGCACTGACACTGAAATAATTGAAGTGCTGGTGAGTGCATGCGCCCGAGTATCTAAAGTGATCGCATTCCTCACCTCCACCGCCACATACATGTATATGTATATGTATATGCTTGCATGCCAGCGCTTTAATGTAGAAAACTCATGTAGGAATTTGAGAGAACGTATCCTTTTTTATTATAGCAGCGCACTCGCAACATGAGAAAGTCCCATAATTACAAACAAATATGCAATATATAGATATATAAGTGTTGTTTGTAGAAACTATAGTTATTTGTTAGAAAACCGTTTATTGCTCTGCGCGCTTTTATTGCCTGCGTTAGACATAAAAAACGCGTTTGTCTTTCCGCAATACTTAAATTATTTATTGTTGCAACTCTTGAACCTCGAGTATGTTGATATGCACATACATCTAGGTATGTTTGTACAGGCATACGTGGTACCTGGTGGAGTGTGTGGCCAATTGGAATGTGGCAAAGCGTGAGCGAGTGATGAAATGTCTGTCTGTTTGTAGGTTATATGCGCGTCTGCGTTGGCGCAAATATAAGGCGCCGAGTGGGTGAGTGAATGAGCAACTAAGTTCGCTGGTGAGTTGGTGAGTGATGGGTTTAGTGATCTTTAACATTACCATAGTTTGAAGCAACACACACTAGGGCGAATTGTAGTTCACGTTCGTAGTTTATGCAATTCAACAAAGGTATTTTCCGTTGGAAGGCAATTAAATAATCATAATTCTAGAAAGATACTCGATATGGAAATTCTTCGATGACATTGTTATTTTCCTGTAATCTCATGATGAGTCAAAAGACTTTTGTCCCAGCCTGTATTAAAAATACCTCAGTCGTTCTGAAAATACTATGTGTTCTCTTTAAATTTCAATACCTAAACAGTTTCATAAAAATAGGAATAAAACCATTCATTATGCACCGATTATGGTCAGCAGTTATATATTATTCCATTTAGCAGCACTGAAACGGAATCTGTAAATGAAAAATTACAGCAAATTAATTAAAAGTCAATGCCCATCAGCTACCAAGGAGCGTTTATGTAAATGCATACATACAATGTAAGATTCTAGCAGAAACTCCCAACGAGCTAAAGTTGCCATTGGCATGTGCATACATGTTTTACCTTAGGCAGATAGTCCAAACTGAAAATTTTCCAAGGTGAAATTTTGACTCGAAGTCAGTTTAAAAAAAAATGTTTATAAAATAATCACTTAAACAAGTGTTCCATCGAAGTCACACACCTTACATGTCTTTAGCAAAGGCGCACACCTAATCAAAAAGTGGAAGTAAAAGCCAGATCAAGGAATTGTAATGATCTTTACCTATGGTTTTAACTTTTAATTAAAGAAAATTATAAAAGCATATATTAACAGCAATAAAAGCAAATATTTTATATACTCCCAAAAAAGATCGATTTGGATTTTCAACCACACATAATTTACTTATCAAATCTTTTCTTATGGGAGCTTCTTACCGAAAAAATTTTCTTTAAGTAAATTGCCGTATTTATGGCCTAAGGTCTGAGACCTACGCAAACCATCATGTGTAAAAATCACTAAATGTTGTTGCATTTCGGTTTGCTGGGTAGCAGCAGTAGCCTTATTCACCCATTATGAGTATGCTAAATTAAGTTACAGCTCAATGTAAAAAATTGGCAAAATACTTGCATACATTCCGGAAATTTACAGAACAAATAGGGAGAAAAGTAAGAGCTGTAAACGAGACTCGCCACTAAAACAGCGCATTTACTTACGCCTCGCGGTGTTGAAATGCTGAAAATGCGCAAATGAATGCGCCTTACATTGAAAAATTGTGACAAAGTAGTCGTCGAGCCGACAGTCGATTGACTCAGCCGCACGTAGGCTACTGCCAACCATGCAATGCTGTTAAAGGCAAGCAGGATGGCAGGCCGGACTGAGCTAGCAGCTGCAATGCAATATCACCGTCTCGCCAATTCGATGGTAAAGTCAATAGCTGACTGCTGACTGCTGACTGCCGCCTGCAGTGATATTCGCGGTGAAAAGGACACCCGTTTCGGCTGTCCATATTCGTGCATACATGCAACTATGCGCACAAGGAGGCTGAGTGTGTAAGTAAGCAAGTAAGCCTAAACATAGAAATTCTGTAATTATATTGCACGCCCCTAGGGAAAACTAATTTACATGATTAATTTAACGCAAAAATAAAACATTTTAAAAATAGACCTAAACGCCGCGCTGACGCTGACGCTGACGCTGACGCTGACGCTGTTCGCGATTGTCGGTAGAAAAGGCGGTTCATTCGGCCATTTTTGCGTTCACCAGCGCTGTCACCAAATGGCTGCCGGTGTCAAAAATTAAAAGGACAATGCAACCATTGTAAAAGCGGTCACAAAAGTCGGTTAAATACAAACCGCTGAAATATTTACGATTTAAAGCACGCTCACACAATTCATGCACACATTTCGTAAGTGTGTGTGTGTGTGTGTGTGTCGCAAATTTGCCATTTTTAATTTTTATTTGTTGTCAATGAATGTCAGCTAGTTTGACATGTGGCCAAGAGGCATGAAAATTACTGTAAAACCAAATAAGTAGAGCTGCAGGCAGCAGTCGCTGTTGTTGTTGCTCTCCAAACAGAAACTTTATGCAGACACAAGCACAAATCTATATTGATACACAACTATTTGATTGTTTTTGGCAACTGAAAACGGAAAAAAGAAAAATCATTCATAGTGGGTGTTCGCCATGCACCGATTTCTTGGTGTATATTGTTTTTGTTGTTCTTTTGGCATTTGTTAATATGTTTGGCTTTGTCTTGGAATTCCGTCTATAATTGGATTATGAAATTTATGCGCTTGTCTTGCCACGCAGCAACACGTCTGCTATAAATCAGCGCCTGACTACGCGGTAATCCAGCGCAAGTGCGCCGCTTAAGTCTTTTGTAGCACGGGACTCTGAATGTGTGTTTGCAGGCTTTTAAGTTTGACGTTCGGAATTTTTTGTTGCTACCGAAATACGCAACGGTAATTAAGTGTGTTGATGTTTTAAGTAATGTGCACGGGTATGCATTTATGCGCTCGCACACCCACACAACTGCCGATCGGCTGCGCATTGGTCAATTGATGTAAAAGCAAAAGTCTTGTCTGTACGAAAATCTGGCTGACACTGACATTTAACCTTAATTAAAGTGTGAAACAGCTTGTTGTTGTTGCTGTAACAAAGGTGTTGAGTTGAGTTGTGTTGGCACATGGCACATGAATGATGGTGTGCATATTTCGATTTGTAATAAAGAGTTTCGAACAGCCAACAAAAAGGCGTGGCACTGCAACCAAAGATGCTGTTAAAAAAATTTTAAATTTAGTAAAAGGCTAGCAAGTAAAATAGATGCCTATTAACTAAATTGCTTATGTGCCGCATAGCCAAAAGTTAATTGCGTATCTTGACTACTTGAATACTGACAAGTAAGTATAGTAAGTTTGAAGACAGCAAAAATATCTCACTTATTTTTTTTTTTAATTTTTATTTTAACATATAAACACTATTGTTGTAGTGGTACTACTTCAACCGAAATTCGCTTTTGCCACCGAAGTGGCCTTTTGCCTTTGCCACACATTAAAATACATCAATTTACAAGACAATAAGCTGATAGAGCACATTTTTTTTTCTCATTATAAATATCTGTAAATTGAACTTTCAACCTTTCACTTTCTTTTCTTTAAGTACTCATTATGCGTTCAACACAATCAGCAACAATCAACAACCCATTGCCGCTTTGAGCTTCATTTATGGGTGTTTAGTGTTGGCGACGTAATACGGTATTTTTGCACCTCTGTTTTTTGTTGCCTGCACCCAAAACTTTGTGCGCCCACAACAGCACCAGTCTCTAAATTATCCGCACACATCATATGCAAAAGATCAGCGCCATAAACTCCTCACACATTGTTCGTATTTTTCATTTTGGCACTGATGTTGATTGCTATCTATGTTGATGGCGTTTAAACACCTTATTGAGTATTTTTAATAGCCCGAAATGGCTAATCATCAAAAATGCCATCGCATGCAGCGCCTTTTGGCAGCAGTCCCCTCTACGCCTCTGCCCCACCTATGCCCCACTACACTAAGCATCAACACTACGAATGTATTATTTAGCAACTTTATGTATACACGGTTGTTAATTTTATTGGTTACTGGTGGCAGCGCTGCTCGATTGCCGTTGCCGCAGTTGCCAGGCTAATTGCTTGCTAGAAATTAGAGAAAAAACAATAGCAATTCGAAGATATACAAATTTTAGGAAATTAATTTGCTCAACGACCAGTCTTGCCTCTATTTTTCTTACTCATACAACAACCATCCAGGAGATGAAGGCGTACGAAAGTTTACTCTTACACTCATGCGCTTTTAATTTTAAAAAGCTATTTGCTTTTGATATTCACATGCCTGATTAGCACTAAAAATGTGAATATATTTATGCATGTAGAAAAGAGTAAATGAAGTCTCGAAGTTATATAAGCAATGGTGTGTTATGTAACACTGGCTTCGTTGGTCACTCGATGCTATCGCAAAGTGCCAAAAGTGTAGTGTGGAAAGTGCTTGTCTATGCAATATTATAGTAACGCAATTCGAGGAATATTGTTGAATCTCTGTACTGAACGTGTGAGAAGTATGAATCCAATCCAATTTTCAGAACATTGTTTGGCGAATTGGTAATTGCAAGCATTGAAACATATTGGGAGTGTCTGAAAGACTGACTATTGCAATTCCAAAAGTGACAATCTACACTGAAAATCAAACATTTCCGCTGAAATTGTTGATATATATATTGTGAGATGGTCTACAGAGTAATCGGGCTTCCTTATTTGCCACTTTCCAATAACTATTAAGAGAAAAAAGGTCAAATTAGTTTTATTAATCATCCGATGGCAGTAGCGTCTAGCGTGCAATTTTTCTGCCAAAGCATTCGCATATACAGATATAGGCCATAAATGCTGTCACCCGTTTAGAATGACAAGTTGACACGTTGACAAGTAAGTCAAAGTTTATATAAAAACAGAATGCGTTATATGGACCAAAAATAATATTCACTTTTTATTAGAACATCTCTGGATCTATTTATCGTATGGAAAGCAAACTCAACTGTAAGAATTCTATCACTCATCGCTGTGGAATATAATATAGTAATTTGGAAGCAATGAACAGAATTGTTTTAATAGTTGCATCATTTAACAGCACTAAAACTTGGCTTGAGTTAAGAGACTTGGACTTTAGGAAAATATGTTTCTTTGTTTTTTTGTTTTTGAAGGAAAACAAGCTAATTATGAAATCAGTTCTAACCAAAGACAAATAAATTAATAACATGCAAAAACACATCATATATAAAAAATACATAAGTAGTATACAATGACAAAAGAACAGCTGGAAAGCTACCAAGGCATGTTCGGACTATTGGAACAATGGAATAATAAACAAGTTACGCCATCTCTTGGTAAACCGCATGATTATAGTTACAGACCCAATGCTTACATGCCAACATATATAAAAAAATGTACTAATTTTATGGTGTCACATCTCAATATAAAGTAATTTCTTTATGCACCATTTAAACGCAAAACAACCAATTTTGGTTGTAATTGAATACCTCAACCGTAATTTTTATGGCAACCGTTGGTGGTTTGGACATTAAAGAAATAAAAAAAATACACAAAGAAATAAATGTGGAATAACAATAAAAGCGTAGAGTACAGTTATGCAAAAAACTATGTACATTTGTTGTTGCATTCGTAAGCACACTGAGCCAACGACACTCTCACTTTTCGTTTGTCGCAATTTAAGTACAAAACCCATTGTAGAATTTTATTGGCCAATAATTTTTTTTTATTGTCAAAATTACGCAACACCGCCACAAAAGACACGACAACCAGCACCACAGAGCGCAGCACCTTCAACAAAGTGGTGTTAAATTGTCAAAGCGTTTCATGGCTTCATTAGCTCGGCGCTGGCCCGCGACTTGTCTAAAATAGACCAAAAAGCAAATGCAGCACAGCACGCCAGGCAAAGCGCAGCATAATCGTAAAAATGATTATTAATGCAATTTTTTTAATCTCTTCAATTGCGGCTTATTGTTGCTGTATGCTCACTATATATTTGTAATGATATTCTCATCTTGGCGTTGGTTCTCCAACAAATGCACTTCTAATTGTGAGCGCGATGCAGCCGCCACGGCGGAATAATTATTTGCGCGCGCACACACATGCGCCGAATGCACCGCGCATAACGGTATGTATGTGTGTGTGTGGCGGTTTTGATCGTTGCTGTTGCGCGCTTACAGTAGTGTTTTAGTGTTTTTGTCAATTATCTTGGCACGTTTGACCTGATTTGCAGATGACAGCAACGACGACAGTCGACGACTGTGTTCGTGTATGTTGCTGTTGCCTCCGGTTGGTTGGTTTTATTGCAGTTCCTCTGCACTTTGCCGTCTTATTTGCCATGTTTACGTTCTGCTTCTGCTTCTTCTTCTACTTCTGCTTATACTTCAGCTTCTGTTGCGGTTTACCGTATTGATTAATTTTACTTGTTGCTGCTTGGCGGTAGCAATATGTATTCTACTTAGGCTTTTCGTCATGTTCATTTCACATATTTTACTTTTTTCTAATACTATTTAGAGTCTACGATAAAGTTATTGCCAGAGTTGCAGCTTTGTAAAGGTTCATCAATTTAGGAGTTTAGTATGTCAAATGACTGATTTGTAATGGTCATTTATCATGCTGCCATCTTACTGCCATCGTCATTACAGAAGTATTTAAATAAAACGAAATTTTTCTATTTCTTTCTTAACTTTATTTCACTATTTTTGAAAATGTTGAGCTGCCACAAAGTAACAAGATTATAAAGTCAGGAAATACTTCTGAAATGCAAAAAAAGTTCGAATTTATTGGAATAGCTGTGTGAAAGGAGCTGCCACTGGCCTAGCTTTGGGCTTATTATGGGCTTATATTGAGTATTGTAAGGAGGTTCTATTAATTTCAATAGCAAGGGACATCATATCACCCCCAATGACTCATTACGTAGAGTTTTCGAAACTGTTGGACAACAATGTCATTCAATAGAGATTCATACCGATTGAAGGACTACCTTAATAGCAACCGAATGCGACTCGAAGAATTTTGATTTAGTGGCTAGTGACCCAGAGGGCTCGGCTTAGGGTAGCCAAATGTGATGTATTTAAAAAAAAGTACATATTCACATGGGAAAGAAAGCAAATGTAGAAGCAATAAAAAAAAAAAAATTAATTGAAAGCTTACTATACAGATTACTGCATTAAATTAATCAATGAACCCCAAAAATAAAATGCCTAAATTTATACATATCTAATACCATATAAATAAAGAGGAAAAGACCTTGGGCTTGGGCCACCCTGTATTAGTGATTTTGAGAACATAGATTTTTGGTGCAAACCCGAAAGACCCTTGAAACAATAAAACAAGTGAAGATCTTAAACAAACTGCAATATACAAGAAAGCAGTACGACGTTCACACAGAACTGATAGCATCTATATACTATATATCATAAAGTCTGCTTGTATATAATTAAAATTTATTTGATGATTGGACTAATATTAAAACAACAGAACCTTTTTAAAAAAGCCAACATATCTAAGAGACTCAGTCTTACAGAGACTGGAAACATAACGAGACGTGGCTTCGAAACCTATGCTTCCCCATTCTAACCTGTGATCGCCGATGAGATCCATATGTTTCAAAGAAGATAGTATTAAGCATATTTTTATTGACTTGTTGCCCATACAGTCGGCTTAGCTTTTGTTATAGGAGTACGGTTGAAGAGCATAAGTAAAAAGTAGGCACTAGAGATACGAAGTAAATTCAAAATTGTATAAGTAAGTTTCGACCCTTGAAAAATTAGCTATATATAATATAGCTTCGTCGAATAAACGAATTCCTCTCTCGACTAACCCATTGGGTTACTTAGACCACCAGCATATATGTGAAATAAAAATCGAAATTACTTACAAAATATATTCGACCAGAAACACAACGAATAAACTTCAAAAGTATAACAACAACAATGCGACAAATACTTTATAGCCCACACAAAGCCACAGGAAGTCATGGAAAGTAAGAGTTGCGGCGTCCGTTAGTTGCGATTGCCGCGATGCAATATTTGCTAGGGAAATAATGCAATAATAGCAACAATTGTTATGCGACAACAACAAGCGTACACAGATATTCGCTGATACGGTAGCAAGGCAGAAAACTCATGTTAATTTAATTAACATCAACAGCCGTTTTTCCAAAGCGTTTTGTGAAATGATTGCTGTTGTTGCTGCTTGCGGGCCGTTGCAATGGCGATAAGCGCGGGAACCGAGTCGACTTCTGCTGCACGAACGCGTGAAAAGCTTTGCTACAAATGAGCAATGCGCTCGGATTTCAAGCGCATAACGAATAACAGTAAACGAAATGCCACACTTTCATTGAATTCATTGGTGGGGAGTAAACAAACAACGGATATTAGAGTACTAAAAATGCCAAAGTGTCGGTGATTCAGATGTGTCTTTCGAAAATTAGCAAAACCTCGTGAAAACGAAGTCGACATTTTTTGATTGACTAACGTTTATTGTGGGCATGTGAGTGCGGCAAAAGTGCACTCACTCGCTGACTTACTGACTGCATTACTTTCTAACTGGCAAGAATACGAAATTGCAAAAATAGCAATGAGAGCGGCGGGGGGTGAATCGCTTAGCTGCCGTCATTTGTGCATTGTTGTTACTCAGATTGATCACCTCAACGTGCAACGTGCTACATGCAACGTGCACATTTGCCGCTTACCGCACTGCTTGTTAGACCAGAGCCAAGCTGCAGTGCGCCTCGAGTTCATGACTGCAAGTTGTTGCACCGCAATCAGCCGCAAAACAGCGAAACAGCGAAACTGATTTTTTCCAAATTGTTCGCCTGCAAATTAACAATGGCAACAATGGCAACAAAGGCAACTAAAATAAATATATACAATGGAAAATGCATATACCTGCGGTGGAAAAGCAAGCAAAAGTTGCAATAAAGTAATACAAAAAAATGTTGAATAAATGAGGTGGCTAAGTGAAAAGGAAAACGATGCCGATTGTAAATGTTTCAGCGCAGTTTTGATGGGAGCAAAGTGGCAAGGCAACAGGGTGGCAGACCTACAAGCAAGCGAAAAAAATTCGAATATGTTACTGAGCGGAAATGTTGTTGGGATTAGTTATAAAAGTTATAATCTTAAAGGTGTTTAGCTGCCATTGCTTGGAGTGTAAAAATTGATTTTCCAAAATGAAATTGTTTTATTTTTAAAATTCAACTTTAAGAAATATGGATTGTTTTTTTGCTGTTTCATCAAAATGGTGCACATGTTATACCCATATCAACAACTATTACAATTCAAAATTCAAGTTCCAGCATGCCACAAAAGCTGAGCAAAAGCACAAAAAAAAGCCGAACTTCATATAAATGGTACTACTTTGCCATAGAAAGCAATCTGAATCTTACTGTCCGCAACTTATGTGCATAAATAATGGCCGCTAGAGTGCGCTGTGGTCCAAAAAATTACAATTTGACGATACTTTCCAGATAAGAACGCACTATGGTATAATTAATGTACGAAATGTTCAAGTTTTGCTCATTTATCAAGCCAAATAAACTTCAAGGTTGCCTGTAGTTTCCAAGAAGGATAAAGACTTCTAAAGCAATAGCGACTTTCGAACTTTTCGATACCTTTTTCATAGTATCACTGGTCTTATCCGTAAGTTTCATCGTCATCGGTGCTTGAATGGCGCGGTGCTGGATTGGTACTTATAATTAACATTATATTCAATTATTGAGCCAACATTTCTCGCTGTGCACGTGTAAAGGATACGGAGGCTGCAGCCAGAATGGCCCCATTTGCATATAACAAAATTGAAATATTTCGACACGACACTCAAAAGCGCTACAATAAAATAAATTCACGAAAAAGCCAACAAACAAAAATCATAGAAACAGTTAATGCTGCCAAAACATGAAACACCGATTTGAAGAAATCCAGTCAGTCTCGAATCAAACAAAAACACGGCAACAACAGGCGATCAAATGTAGTTCATCATAGTCACATTTTCGCTGTTGTGTCTGCCACCGAGTTGCACGCGGCACGTTTACTCGCCAGCTACTGATTGTCGCTACCCGAACTTGTGTTAGCAAATGTGCGCGTTGATAGAAAGCGAAATTGAAATTTAAAACCTATCACTTGAGCGCACAAAAACAACAAAAACAAAATGTTGACTACAATGCAGTGAAATGGAAATTGAAATGGAAAGCCGCCACTGCCGGGAGTGAGTATTCGCAGTCCTCAGTTGCCACCACACTAATTGTGATGAGTGTCCGCCATTGTTGTTACTGTTGTACTGCATTTCCTGCAACAATTCACAACTTTTCTTTTCATTTTGCCTTTGCTTTTGCTTACAACGCGCATTTGTCATTCAATTGACCTTTTGTGCCGTCTGTCCGACCGGCGATAGGCGATAGGCGCAAATGTCTCTGTTAACTGGCGTGCTGTAGTTAGCGAAATGGAAACTTTGGGGCTTAAGTAGCGAACGTGATTAGTTAAAATCAACGGAAATTGGTCGGGAATCTCGTGAATTGCGCTTGAATAGAAGCAGCAGACAAAGCAGCAACACTTGCAAATAATACCAGCGAGTGCCACACACAAAATCATTGATTAACACACACGTGTGTATGTATGTGTGTGGAAATGCCTTGCAGTGCAAATAAAATGTTGCAAGGAGGACAATGAGAAGAAGTAATTAAATATTTCGGTTTTGTTTGCAATGCATTTTGGAGAGAAACATTTTGTTGCACAAACAACTGTAGTGTGTATGTGTGTATTTTGTGGCGTGGCATGTAAAATTGCCGCTGTATAAAGTTTTGCAAATTTTTTGGTTTTTCCATGCATTTGGTGCATGCATCTTCTTTTGCTTGTGCCCGCTGCCACTTATCACAGTTTGGAATTTCGCGCCTGCCGCTTCATCTCGTCACCGAGTGAGTACAAAACGACTAATTGCGAGTGACAACTTTGTCGCATGCAATTACAATCGCCCAACCGCAAAGGTGTTGACATGAGCGCGAGCAACCGCAACACAGCACACAACAACAACAAACGAACAGCCCGAACAGCAAACTCACTGTACCGTTAATTTTGTAGATTTATATTTGAGCTTGTGTGTTTGCAGGCGCGTTTGGATTTAATCAATTCCATCAACCAGCGACTCTGCCGGTTGCAGCTACTGTGCAATCCGCGTTGACAATTTGTAATTGAATGCTTTGAATACGGCGCGCTGATTTGTGGTAAATAACAGTTAATTTGTGTTCGTCCATGTTCGCCTGTCATTGATTGGAAACTCACGCCATTGCGCTTGCGGAGGTGAGCCGTGCAAGTGCTTGGTTCGAATGTGGATAATTTGAGTATTTGAAAATTTGTTGAGTGTGTATGTATGTATGTATGTATGTGTGGAGTTATGGTAAAATGGCAATTAATGTAAATGTGAATAATAACATTCATTTGTTTGGCAGCATGACACGGTGAGCGTTAACTAAAAGTAATGATACCACTTCGGTGCGTGTTTTTGTAGATAATGTTATTTTAAGTGAGTAGGGAGTCATCGAAGAAGTGCATTATATATAATTCAAAAAAATCATTGGTATATGCTTAAGTGAGTAATTAAGCAATATTTTTTTTTCCATAATTATACATTAACTCAAGTTTGAGATAATTAAAAAAGTATGCCAAATATATGTAAAAGGCTTGGCGACTGTAATTAGTTACTAATTTTGTATACAGACACCAAATCATATTTTGTTGATATTGTCAGCCGAAGACTGTGTCTTTTGGACACAAATTGAATAGTTCTACTGAAAAATAGGTTATGGCCTCTTGGTACCTATATCAAACTCTTCATTAAATTAGTATATTTTGACTCTTTCGAGCTTATATTTTAGTTCTTGAATGCATTACAACCCAAAATGGCCTAGGCCTACTCTTCTAAGAAGGTTAATGACGAAAAAATATCGAAAGTGTAAAATTGGGGTTAATAAACCTAATATTAGCGCTGAGGCTTGTCTTGACTTAAAGAAGATAATATCTAATTTATTAACTGAAACACGTCATGAAGCAAGTATAGAGCACGCATATAGCACACATGGATCAAGAAAAGCCACCAAAACAAGGAAAACTGAGCATAAAATATTGAAAAATACAATGAAAACAGATCAAAATTTCATATTCACTATATTCAGAAATGGAAACCGCACTGTGCCAACATTAAGAATCACTTTGGAATCTCTTAATTAAGTACATGGTTTTTGCTAAACAAAATCAATAATGTAATCGAAAAATTCAATGAATGAAGATTTGAATTCGTAGATGACCTCAATCGAAGTGTAGATTGCGAATTGCTCCTCGGAATGCCAAGCGCTAGCCGAGTGGTCGCTTGGGCATTGATTAAGACACTTCTGCTCATTAATGTGCACGTCATGTTGCAATGCAACCTGCAGACAAACACACACATGTAGTTGCATAATGTTTTCAAACAAATTGCGCAAGCAAAATATATAAAATGCAGATTGAGATTAAATGTCACCGAGTATTGGTAAATTTTGAATTTTGAAATTTATAAATGAGCATTTATTTGAATTTCAAAGCGAGAACCGCAAACGATAATATCAACCACCACTTCGGTGTTTGTTCGTTATGCGTTTGTATGAGTGAGCGATGGCAATCGCAAGAGGATAGAAACATGAGCAGAATACACAATAGAAGTATATGTTTCTGGCATATGTATATGTACTTGTCTTCAAAGCAAATAAAGTTGCAGGTAGTTGAAAAAATACATAATTCTTTATTTTGAATTTTAGATATCGATTTAGAGTAGAAAATACATAAAATATTATTGAAAAAATATTTATTTAATTTTTTAATTCAAAGGCTTGCCATGAAGCGTTCCTTTTTGGCTTCGAATACGTAATTAACATTAATGAATGTTTGTTAAAAAATGCACAAAGCCGTAAAAGCGCACAAACACCGCCCCGAGAGTGAAATCAAAGAGCCACACAAGGCACTTATTACATATTGCAACACATGCAACATTGACATAAAATGTTTCTTGATGACATTTGTTGCAAAAAATCGACAAAGGTGCATTTAAGCGAGGAGCAAATACGACGAGAAAGACACAGAATAAGCTAAAACCGCAAATGGTAGAGAAGGGGAGCTTGAAATCGAAAGGAGTGTAAGAAGCAGCAATTTGTGTGCGAGTGTGTGTGAATGTGTGAGCAAAAAGTGCAGTTTGCCCAGATGGCTTTTTGTTTAAAATGTGCATATTTGTTTAACATAATAAATATATATATAAAAAAAAATACAGAAGTATAAAAATAACGTTGCAACAGTCACTGCGGCAGTGCGCGCAAATAAAAACCAAAATTTTGCTAAGCCAACACGGAATAGTAAAAAGTCACAAAAGAATCAAAAGAAACAATAACAAAACGTACACCGTTAACGAAATGCTAAACAAGCAACAACAACAATGCCACTAATCAATGCAATTTAATGATTTTTATGTTGCGTTGGCAATGCAACATGTTGGCAATATTGGCGCAACGCTTACAACGGCATTAACCGCAATTGCGTACAAGTGTTTATGCTAGTATGTATATTTGTGTGTGTGTGTGTGTGTGTGTGTGTGTGACTTCTAAGTGGGCAACAAATTTAGTTTTAAATTAAATTTCAGCAAAATTTTTGAATTTTTTTAAATTCATTTTTGTCGCATATAGTTGTTAAGTTTTTAGTTTTTGTAGCATTTTTTCGCGAGTTTGGCACTCCACAATTGCTGCCTAAGATATTTTATACCATGTAAATGCAATTGAAAAATCTGAATTTTTTTGTATTTTATTTATTAATTTTGTTTATATTTCTATGCGAGAGTATTGGCTTTTCTTTGCCAATAAAAGTGAAAGTTGCCTTCGGAAACAGCAACTTGCTGCGTTTTGTCTGTAATGATAAAAATTAGGCCTCGACAAAGTTTGTGCCACGCCCCGCAAAGTTCTTCACATCCGCTTCATTGCACAAGTTAAGCCAACTCCCTAGCCCAACAACACGCCAACCGCATCGCAACTAAACGCTCTGCTTTGTGTGTGTGTGTGTGTGTGTGTGTGTGTGTCGTCAGCTGTCAAATCAGCGAAAAATGACAAATGTGCCCATTGAAAATTACAATTTTCAACATTTTGCCAACCGAGGCGCGGTGAAACCACACGACGACCGCAGACTCCCACAAACACTCATCCACTCCACCGTACGCGTATATTTCCAAGCAAATAGTTTCATTTACAAAGCCCTCTAACTATGCACATTTACGTACATTTATGTACGCTCACTCGCTCCATTCAATACTTTTGTGTTTCGGGGTCCGCGTCTGCGCTCTTGTCAGTTTGTGATTGATTACCTGCACAAGTTCATGAGATTTCGCGTTGCCTCTCCGTTTAGTTATTGTTTAGTACCTTCGTCATCGCTATGCGCCCATATTCATAGTACTCACATGTGCGTATGTATGTTTGTAATGTTGGAGTAAAAGTAAAGCCTGCCTGCCTGCCCGCCCAGCCTATTGTAATAGACAAAATAATGGCTTTGTTTGACTTCGCTGCTCATAATCGTTTAAATACTTTATCTTTACATTCTTCTCCATTCAACTTTACACACACACACACACACACACACACACACACACAAACACACGCGCGCGCGCATAAACACATTGACGTGCCAGTTTGTAATTTATTTTTATGATATTTAATAATGTTTTGTGGGTTGTGCTGTGTGGCTATAATTGTTCGCTGTGCCAAAAAGCTAAGGCACTTTTATCGGCTGCATTAATTTAATTTTTTATATATATTTTTTGTTTACATACCTATATATTTAAGTAATCGTTTATGGAAAGTGAAACTTCGAAAGTAAATTTGAAGCTTGCACTTTTAGCGATAAAGAAGTGGATCGAAGCTGACTGAAAAACTTTTATGAATAATCAGTTACTAACTACCATAGGCTAACATAAGCAAGAATTATGGATCCATTATGACTCGGAAAATCTAGAATCTGACTCAAAAATGTAGCATTGAATAGTAATGACATTTAAGTCTTTTGCGAGCTTTTAAACGGAGCTTAAAAAATATTCACATTCTTGTCGCTTAAACATTCCTACTTACATATTTCGGTGAAATGAAATAAATGCCTAATATTACGTGATGCCTAAAGTGGCTGCCAACTCACCCGAAATAAGTAAGAAAATAAAAAAAAAAATTGTAAAAAGTTGAACAATGTACAAAAATATTCTGGTAAAAAATTGATTTAGTAAGAAAAAAATGTAATACGAAGGAAAAATTTAGTAAGAAAATTATTTAAAATCGGCTATACGCAATCCAAATTTCATTCGATAACTCTTCACAACAAAAAAAACTATTTTGCGTGATGACTTGAAGGAAAGTTTCAGCATTATTTGACTATTCCGAATATTAGAAACGCCACAGGGGAGGGTTTACGATTTTCTAAAGGCTGAAAGGGAGTTAGGATATACGATTTTTGGATTAGCAAATCGAGACTCAAGTAACATTGGCTGAATTGAATTTAGATAGAAGTAAAACTTTTTATATTAACATTAGAGTGATCCTTAAATATAAAAATTTATTCTTTTTCACTCTCATTTTTCTGCCGACCAAAAATGCATGAAATTTAAACTCTGTAGGCTAATAAATCACTTACATGTATCTCTACATAAGCAGGACGCATTTTCTTTGAGAAAAAATATATTTAAGAAATATCACCCCTCGTGTAGCTCGGTTTCGCATCGAAAAAAAAAATGTGTCTGATATTTCTACCATGAATATATAAACGGTGAGTTAAGCCCGTTTTAATCTAGAGCAAAAATTATTTTCCTACATTTTGCAACCACCCTAATTTTTATATAAATTATTGGCTGTCTTTTACCTTGAAACTCGCTGGTACCGGTTGAGATTCAGATAAATAGCTGTACATCAACAAATGCAAAGATGTTGTTATACTACCCGATAAATTAAAACTATACATTTGAAAAGTTTTATAAATACCAATTTTCTAAATGAAAAGCTGTTGCCCCAAGCACATTTTCACCCGAAAAAGTTCAGCTTTGTTCTTATTACCATTTGCTGGTGTATCCGTGTAGCGGTTTCTCTTTGCAGCTACTACAACAACGCATTAGTAGTCATTAAAACACGAAACGCTTACCACCGATTATGTTAAAGTACCAAGAACCACGCGCACACACACACACACACACACACACGCACACACATACATACAGCATAGACGCTCACGGCATTCATATCGAGTATCCATTGGATGCAGCTATGCAACATCAATTCCTCCATGGTAAGCCAGCCGGCGGCGCCGCCATCGACCGGTCATTCTACGCGGCGCATGAGTGACATTTTTGCTTGGCCACCATTGACAGCTGTTTAACTGACGCAAACACACATGCCTACACACATACATACAAGCAAAGGCATGCGGGCAGCAGCTGATGGTGATGTGGTTGTGATGCTGGTGAGTGTGGTAGTGGTGTTGGGCTCTGTGGCTTCGGTGACCATTTCAGTGGTTGCTTTGCCGCCTTCGATTCTGCGCCATTGTACACTTCACTTATGCGGCTAAATACTCGAAACTTGGCCACTCGCCACATATGCAGCGCTGCGACACTGACAATTTAGCCGACTTGTAGGCCATACTAAACCGGAGACACACGAACAACGTTCTTGTGGCGTGCGGCGTTCTTATGTTGCGATGCGCCGCGATGTGTCAATCGATCAATGCGCGGCATTGTTGTTGCTACTATAATGTTTGCTCATTTTTTCCAATCTATCGCTAGGTCTACATAAGCGTCACATTTTGGGGTCTATTACGGCGTTGATGGCGTGTTCAATATTTATATGGCATTCTATGTTTGCGCCGGCAGCTTGTGCATGAATATTTTGCCACATGTTTTTTGCTCGGCGCGGCTGTGTTTGTATCGCGGTGCATCTGTGCGTGTGTGTTTGTGATGTTGAAACTTGAAAGCGTGATGATTTGCGAGTTCGACAATGTCTCTCTGGGGAGTGTGTTAGTGTCTAGTTGGCCGAAGCGCCGTTACTCATTCAACTGACAATAATTTAGTGATTAGCAAATGGCGGACAGAAAATTGCATTTAAAAAGATGCCCCACAGCAGCCGTTTAAACACACACGCACAAAAGCTTCAGTGGTGAGAACAAAATGTGAGAAAGAAGTTAAAAATATTTGCAGAATTTGGAATTTACGAGCGTATCTTGAGAATTTCAATGGGCGACCTCGAAAGGCATATCAATAAGCAAAGCAAACACAAAAAAAGAACGTATATTAAATTGAATTTAACAAAATACAGGAAAATAAAATAAATTTAAATAAAATGACAAAAATGCAATAAAAATAAAGCATTGTTGATAACAAAATTCAAAAACAGTATTAAAAATCATAAGTAAATTCATAAATAATCATTTTTGTTTTATAAACGAACTTTGGAAAAAATAATAGAATGTTTTTGAGTATCTCCACTTTGAAGTTAAATTTCAAGAATTTGATTTAAGGCAACCAGAAACTCAAGAACTGTCTACACCAACAAAAAAAGAACACTATATTAGCATTGAAAGCAAAATCGAATCAGACAGGCTACCCTCAGACCTTTGCAACAACCTTTTGCATATAATTCAAATCGACTTTTGTCAAATTTCCGCTTTATTTCAGCTGCACGTGCTGGCAAGAGACCAACAGCAACAGCTTGGTCATTGGATTTTGTTTAAAGCTCGAATGAAGTCTGCATATATTTATTGCTTTTCATTGCAAACGATTTGCAACATTGTTGCAACATGGTATTTTATGGCTAATTTTCATTCCACACCTTTTATCTCTCTAATTCAAAGTAAACGGTAAAAAGGGGCACGCAGGTAATGTTTACTAGTGAGACATTTACTTGTTTTTAGATGCTAAAAAACTAACATACTCTTTTGAAACATTTTGCGAACGTATACAAAGAGAAATTACAGCAGTAGAGTGGGAAATATGCGCCTTTTCCAATGAAAACAGGAGCGAAAAACTACATATAACTTTAGACCAAGTTTTATTTTGATTAAGGCTCTAGGGTAACGTTAGAATATATTACAAAAATCGAATAAGCCTCAAAGATGCATAAAAATTGCACTCTCCAGAGTTGCATTAACATAACCTAATTTTTTTTATTATTTTTAAATAAACTATTGCCACAATCTAAACTAGTTCTATCCTACTGCCATAAGTAAAATACAGTTAAACAACAATAAACTCAATAACGTGCCTTAAACCACAATTTTATTTAGGGATATAACGGTTCTTTTGATTCATCAAATAGCACTACAACAACAAACAATTTCAGTGAGACGAAGATAGACAGCCATTTAATAGCGACTCACACGACCACTCAATATGTGCAGCCATGCAGCAAATGCAGCAAATGCACCAAATGCCGCAACCAATGTCGATCGACATACGTAATACTGGCAGCTATGAAAATAAACTATAACAAAACAGCAGCGCCAACAACAAGAACATTACATAAATAACGTAGCCAAGTCGGTTGGTCGGCACATTTATGCTGTCAAATGCAACCGCAACTGGCGGTGTCACTCTGCTGGCCACTCGCTGGCAGGCCGGTTCACTGTGGTGGATGGTGGATGGTGGACGGTGAACGGTGTACGAAGAGAAAAGCAGTTGTGCCAGCAACTGCCGTCCATGCCGCAACAGCCAGCGCTACTCACTACAGCCGGTTGGTCTATGCAACAAATGCATAGCGACGCTTGCCGGCCAACGCGCCGACAGCGGCGCAGGGTGGGGACACAGCTGGGTGGTGTGACAACGGTCGCTGCAATCGCCGCCAGCCAAACGCACAGTTATTTTTCGGTTACGCTGCTGGCATTTACTGTTTTACGTCAAAATGTTGCAACTATGTGCTGGTCGGCTAATATGCTCGTCTATTTTGCTGCCGCATTTCTTTCAGACGTTTTATTTATATTTGCGGATGCCACAGTTTGTGGCCGCACTGGCAACGGTTGATTTGCATTTTAGCTTGCCTTTAACTATTAAACTGTTGCTTTGCTACGAAACTGCCTTTTTGTTATTATTATTTGTGATTATTATTATTATTTGCGGCCAGCAATGGTGGCACGCTTCATGGCACAGGCTTGCGCTGCATTTTTCTCAAACCGCACACGCATTTCTGCAACCACATGCGCTGCTGCGCGCTGCCACATCTTCAGCCATACATATGAGATGCGTCGCCGATACGCAAAGTGGCAGCAGCAGCAACTGGCATTAGCTCTTGATTTGTGGTGCAGCCAGTCGGTGGCGGCCAAGCAGCGCACTAAACAGCTGGCTGGTGGGGCAAGCGGCTGATCGTATGCACAGTCGACCCGAAAGTCATTGCCAAACGCCTCTTTAGCGTACTCTTATTTAATGTGCTATCGAGCAAAATGCCGGGATGTGACTGGTGGCGGTGGCTGCCACCGCTTATCGCAGTCAAACAGCATTCGTGCAACATTTTACGCATTGCGTGCCGATTTGTTAGTTTTTATTTTTTAAATTTTCCTTTTCGTTTTTCGTTTTTGTGAAATTTAATGGCCCATACTTAAATTCTCGCCACGAAATGTGTCTTAAATTTATTTACCCACTTGCATGCGCTGCCTTGCCACAGCGCGCAATCAATGTCATTATTATAATCTCAATGTCAATTTTTGCCAATCTGCGCATGCACAACAACAAGGCGGCTAATAAAACTAAATCACTGCAACAGCTAAATGCTACTGTGCGGCTGCCACTATGCGACGGCGAGCGTTCAACGCGTTTTGCATGCCTGCCACACATGTATATGTGCCTCGAAATAAGCAAGTCTGAGCGCGGCTACCAGCATCGCCTCGCCGCCCCTTCCTGCTGCGCGGCTGCTAGATTGCCGCGTGCACTTTGCCGCTCTTTATGATTTGGCAGACATTCCAAATGACTTTGGCCGGCCATAAAAAGTGCGCCTGACCATTTGCTTCTGTGATTTCTGTTGCCAGCAAGTTGCAAGCAGCAAGTAGCGAACGTAGTCTCGAGCTCGCCGTCGCCGTCGCCGTAGCCTTCAGTCACCACTGTGCTGACCCAATTCTCAGCCGCTGCGCCAGACTGTAATTTCTTCTATGAGTTTATTGAATTCTTACGCGCATGCGCACATACCGGCGTACGTGGAGGCCTACTCAGGCGTACGTGGAGTTATTCAGCTGCAACGCAGTGGCCAAGGCGCTTTACACACACGGAAACATAACTTGGAATTAGCGAAAATTACAAAGTGCACATTTGCCTCGCTGCTACCGGCTGCTCTTGCTGATTTGGCTACTGTGCTGCAACAACAACACATGAAATACAACACTGTTAGGCGATACTTTTACAGCTCGCATACGCGCATACGCGCAGCCGCACATACTTTACACTTTGCTGTGATGTGCGCACCTATACATATGTGCATATATTACAGTTTATATATGTATGTGACTAACACAAATCAAATTACAATTTACTCAAATAATGTTATGTCGCTTCCCTCTGCTATTATTCCTTTTTAATTCCAAAACTGTTGTTTCTTGCTACTTCATTTAGATACAATCGTAAATATCATTGTTTATTGTGTGCGTGTGTGTGTGTGTGTGTGTGATAAGCGCGCATTTGTTTTCATATATTATTAAGTCGTTGAGTTTTCTCGCAGTGATACTCTTATACATGGCGCATTCCACGCGTTGCCGCTGATTTGATGTGTGTTGCATTCGCAGAGTAGCCATTAAATGGGAATGTTAACCCAATTTATAGTAGAACTCTTCGCACCTTTGCGTGCAGCAGCTACAAATATGAAGACTCATAAAATTGCATCAATAAGAAATAAGTAAAATTACCGTTAAAGTCTTTCTTAAGATGAAGATTGAATATGTACACGTACGCCTCAATATTCAAGTGGCAATATTTGGACATTGGAGTACTTGCATGCTAAGACAAATTTCTAAGAAAGCTAAAAGTCATATATAGTAGCAGAGAAAAAACATTCTTCAGTATTACTTTGGTTAAACTGTCAGCACTTTTCTACTATCAAGCGCCCTAGTATTCTCAGCAAGCCTCTAAACCGAGCCGAAGCTTATAGTATATGAACGGGTTTTCCATGGAAATTACACTTTCTTTCACATTTTCAAAGTCGACTTGAGACTTAATAAATACAAATACCTTGATAAATATTTTACTAGGTAAGGAGAGAAGATCTGAACTCTGGCATTGTAATATAAACTTTATGTTGTATGTAAAAAACTATCATTTGAAACGCGAAATTCAGCGACCTCAGTGTTCAGACCAAAATTTTCCAAAATTGAGTTTAGCTATTTATTCAATGTCGTCTCCATATTACTTGACACAATTCAGACAATAAAAATAGAAAACATTTCCATTATGGACTTCTGAAGGTCCTCAGAACGAGCTGATAACAAAAGTCGCTTCAAATTTTCCAAAACGCCAGAAATAAAACACTGTAGAATAGACCAAGTCAATCGATATCACATTTGACATACTGATTAGAAGATTACATAATTTAAAAACGTCTGGATTTATAAGCTTTGTTGTAAAACATTTTGGCTCCTCTACTGATCAATACTTGCGATTACCTTGAAATGAGTCACAAAAAACGTTGAACCATGAAAATTATTTTGTAATAGTATTCGGTTTGCTGCAAAAGCCATACAGCTTGCATATGCAACTGCAAAACTTGGTGATATCAGAAGACCTACCAAATTAAATCGCATTAGGTGAAAACTTATGACTAGCAAAATTGCAACAAAAACTTGAAACGTTTTTTCCATATCTTCACGAATTAAGTACTAAGTACTTCTAAATCAGTATGCTTTCCTTACGGCTTAATTATGACAGTGAATTATGTGTTTATATCAATTAATTTGGTAATTTTAGTTTCGCACCTTGAGCATTGCATGAGTACTTTAACATAAAGTGAGTTGGTCCGTCCTGCCCTGTTATAGGTAATGACTTAAGCAGCAAGCCCAATCAAAGCGGCATTTCGACAGCAAAGCACTTGGACATTATGAATGAATAATGCGTGAATAAAGGCCGAGTTGCCGACCACAATATCCGCAGCCCAGGGCACATTTATATTGTGTATTTATATATTGATGAATATGTAATAATGTTTGTGCGTGTATGCGCATGTGTTGCACGTGTTGCGTGCTTGTAAAGGCTGTCGCTTTTTATTTTCTCTTTATTTTATTAATAACATTTGTGATGTATGAAAATTACAAGCGTTCCGCATTTAAACTCAAATCAAGCATTTTGAAAGTATGTGTGAATTTCTGAAGGCAAAATAAATGTAGAAAAGGGTTTTGTTTGCATGCGCATTTCACTGATTGACGGCGATTGCCTCCATTGTTCATCACATCGCCGGTTTGCCGGAATGACCGTTTGACTGGCTGACAAGTTGCCATTCAAAGGCGTGAATTTGCGCTGCACAACAACAAGGCGCGCACAGCGGCAGCAGCACATTCCTAAGTTTAACTAATTGCTCCAGCACTCACACACTCACACACACTCGCACACACTCGCACACACTCACACACACTAACCCACGTTTGCCAGCACCATCTGTTAGCGCTTGAAACAGGAATTTGTCAGCTATTGACAGCGTGACAACGTGAATTGGATGCACTCGCTATTGCCATTTACCGCTAACTATATATATGTATATATATATATTCTTCAGATATCTTTTTTTTTTATTTTTACTTTTTGTGGTTTTTGCAAATTTCGTTTAGAGCTAGTTGGTTTCTTAAGCGGAAAATTGTTTGCGCCATCATTTACTCAGCGACATTAAGTCGCAATTCATTCGCCATGTACCGTTACTCAAATATTTAGCGGCACTAATTCTATTTGGTTTACTTATATCCGAGTTACGCGCGATTAAGTCGAGTTCGCTGTCAATCAAATGGACAGTTGGAGCGACGCATTGCCTCAGTGTGCCTTTGCGTTTTATACTCAATAACAGTATCGTTGTTTTTGTTGTTTTGTGGGTTTCTGTCCCAGCAGCTACGCAACAGCGCTCCGCTTCAACGCTTGCCACATCCATCGGCCACATCATTAAAGTCCATCGTCACTTTGGCGGTTGTGTGGTGTCAATTAATTATTATCCTGCCATCAATCACGGAAGTCTAGCAGCGGCCGCAACACCGACAGCGACAGCGACTGGGACTGCGTACCCGCGCATGCGCCAGTTGCAGCGAAACTTTGTCGCTAAGCGCAAGTTAAATAGCAATCAGCTGCACATTATGTGATGGAAATGCGCGTGCGCAAGTGCTTGCAGACACACACATACACACACATACACACACATACACATACATACAAATATATATACATTTACCATTTGGAACCATTTGCATAAGTTGTGAAATTCATCGTGTTTTTCGCTATCAGTTAACAATAACAATAACAACAATAACAACAAAATAAAAACACATACACACACTCTCCGGAGCGCCACTTAAACGCCCAGACACATGTTGCGGCAATTTTGTAAGTTTTATAAATATCTGCGATTAATTTAGCTTAAATTTGGTTGTTTATGCCGCAACGGTTGTGTTATGTTGCGCCTTATCTTGTTTGAAAAGGAAATAACTCGGCTAGCCGGTTTGCTTATCAACGGGCTATAGATCACTGCGGCGAGGAAAGCCATGTTTTCAACACATCCACCTCATTTACACACATATGTATGCCATCTGCATATATATATATATATATATATACATATATATAATGTAATGTTGCGTCAAATGGGGAGCTCATGGGTGCGATAAGTGTTATTAGCAAATTAGTCTTCGGTTTTGTGCGGAGAAGGTGGCAATTTCATAAGCGTATGCAGATTTCCCTCTCCTCTTTTTGGCATGGTTGACGTGAAAGTCATTGAGGGTGCGGCGTTAATTTTGTTGCTTGGTACTTTTGTTAGTCTCGCAGGCGAAATATACCACATGGAGAGCTTAGCAATATTAAACACAATAGCGAAAGTCGCTGGGAAAGTAGGATAAAAACTAACTAAGAAATTTATTTTTTACCAAAAGTCATTAAAAAAGTTTGCAAAATCTTTAGTTACACCAGCGTCATATTACAAATTTCCACGTGAGTAATCGAGCTTTGAAAATAAGAACTGAAAGAGGATCGTTTAAGTTAAGATGGATGAACTCCTGCGACTATATTAAGATTGAGAAGACGGAAGTGGATATAATTTTATTTTATTCAATGTTCTGAGGTAGGAATTTTCATGACATCACAACAGTTCCTCAAGTTGAAATCAAAACGGAAATATATAATATCTACATTAATGAATATCAACCATTTCAAATAGAGAGAATAAAGGAAGTATAAATTATAGGTTAGGTCAGGTTAAATCAGGAATTGTTTAACGGAGTTAATACAGAGCTAATATTTAGGAATTGATATAATTGCAAAAAAAAAAGAAGTAGTGAGGATTGACTGAGCAACGCATTTGGGATTACTTTGTCATCATTTATTATATAAATATTTTCCATTTGGTTGTCAAAAAGGCCAACATATATGCTATATGCGCATATATAGCATTTACAGGCATATGAAATTACAATATACAAAGAGTGGGGTTTCGGGAAAAACCCATCTAATGCCTAACTGTTTGCAAGGCAGATTCTTAAGGTTAGCAACAAGTAACCCACTCGAAAGATAGAAAAAAATATAGAAAGAGAGCGTACACTAGAAAGTAGGCTGAAGCAAAGATATGAGACCGTATTTAATAACTATTTTTAACTCTCTTCTTGCGAAAGATTTGATTTCCACCAAAATGAAAAAAGTTGATACCTGACATATGGCATGTGACATATTAAAAAACAGCAAAATTTTTAAAAATAATAAACAATTTCCTGCTTATGTTTTTATTTTTGTTGCTTTAGTAAGTAGCTTTATATTAAAAATTTGGGTTTTTGGCTTAAAAACACGTAAACAGTTTTGTTTTCAGGGCGATCGTCCATTTAAATAGCTTCGAACTCCTCCCTGCTAATACTAAAAGCCTTCTGGTACATCTAGCCATTCGAATGTGGGAGGAAATTTGCGGAGTCTTCCATTTGCAAGACGGAATCTGGAGTCTGGATAGTTGAAGCACACACTACCTAAGTGATATATAATATTAAAGCGTGCTAATACGCTGATTGAGATTTTACTTAACTTATTAATGCCTTTTGCAGCTGCCCAGCAACTTCAGCTATTTTATTTGCAAACATTTGCGTAACTAACCACAGACGCCAAGCCATTATGTAGGCGCTGACACAATCCTCGTTATCGCCAAGTATTTTCTGAGGTCATCTCAAGCAGACACAAGTATATATAAATATGCGCGGTGAGTATAACTTTTATTTTAAAGTCACAAACGTGCTTCTACTGCAAATATTTTAATTAACATACAGGTGACAAATGCTGAAAATGCGTTTTAATTTCATACATTTCTTTCAAATGTATATTTCTCCGCCTGTTTTACTCACTCTTTGGCGCTGGTGTGAGGAATGTGTTATGTCACCACAATTCCTTCTCACCCACCGCTTGTTGCACAGCATGTTGCACATGTTTGGATTACATATTAGCAGGCAGTGTTCTTCGAGGCTTCGCGACGAGCGTAACGAGCCTGTTTGGCAACGCTCGCTGTGAACTACAAATGTAATGCCAGTTAAAGAATAAAGAAAACCGAAAATTGCCAACTATAGAGTGCCACATACGCACACATAGAGGGTTATTGAGGGGACGCGTTAATAGTTTTATGACCTCAATGTCGTTATGTAAATGTTTCCCATAGCACACCGCGAATGGTTTATTGCAAATGTTTACATATCATATTAAAATATTAATATATAAATTACTTTTCGGCGCCTTTGCGACATGCAGCGATGGCGTTTGAAAAAATTCAGTTTACGCAAAACTTTACACTAATTAGCAGAGTCGTGGAAATATTGTATGACAGGCGACCACAAATGGAGTCATACAACAAGCTACACGCATACACAACACACGCGCAATACACAAGCGTACAAAAAACTTGACGCAACGGCAAAGCAAAAAGCCAAGTTGCAAAGAAAATGAAGCCGTGTATGTGTGTGTGTGTGTGCGTGTAAAAATAGTCATGGCCATTCGGAGCACAGCGCTGTTGGGGCGTTGACGCCGCGTCGGTGTTCATGTCGCTACTGCTGTTGCTGTCGTTGTTGCCATGTCGCCCGCTCGCTACTTGCTGCCTGCCTGCTTTGTTAGCCTTTAAGCGCTTAACGCCACCTAAGACCACATTTTTGCTGCCGCAGCGCGCTAGTTGCACAATCGACGATGGCTACATGATTTGATGTGGCAGCCAAGACACAGCGCGTAGGTGTGTGTTCGCGGCCATTGCAGCGTGAAATACAGTAGCTGCTCAGCGGGTATGTGCTGATGTGTACTGATGCTGTTGCGGTTGAAATTAACGCAGCTGCGAGTAGCAACAACAACAGCAACGGCATGTTATTGGTGTGGCATAAATGAAGACATTTGCACCGCCACCACCAGCGCTGCCGCTCAGAAACTGCTCAATTGTGGGCTGGCCAATAGTCAGCCAAGCGACTAACAAACTAGCTGACTAGTTACATGCATGTGTACATATGTAGCCTGGTCGCGCCAAACCTGAGACGTCAACTCCATTGTAAACTGTTAGCGCGCCAATTCATGCCAGCGAGGCGAAGGCCCAGCCAGCCAGCTGCCGGCTGTCTGCCCACTTTACACATTTTCAAAGTTAATAAGCTTAGTTATAAGCAGATTATGGGTGCATACAATAAACAGGGGCGTGCGCGCTTCCCTATGCACTCTATCATACAATGGCCGCTGCGCAGGCGCTCGGTCACTCAGCCACTCAGCATTCAGCTTTTGACGCGCTGCGCTATTCAAATATTGAAATACCTAGCCAACTTAGTCAACTGAGGAAAGTGGCCGCGGGTGTTCATGAGCGCAAAGTACCGAGAAAAAAAACAAAAACTAATATTGCACACACACACACCTAAATAATAATAATGCATTTGCTATCACATGCCTTGTCGCCTTAAAATATGCCAGGCGAATGTTCGGTATTTAGTGTTTCCACATTATTTTCCTTTACTCATTTCGCTCATGTTTAATGCTGCTTACATGCATATTTCAAAATCGATGCAGGAAGTCTTTAATGCTACAAACTGTCAACGCTCGCTTCCGTGCGGCAATTGCTGCATTCAACCATCAAAAAAGTGTTAAAAACAGCTGCAACTCAAAAGACCCAAGCGACAAGCTGTAGTTGGAAGTTTTAATATGAGCAAGCGCCAAAGTGTGAGAAATGAACTGAGCTTGGAATTGAAGAGCAAGCTTTGCATAATATTTGAAGTTCCCTAAGCATACTTTCAGCGAGAATTTGCACAGTTTACAATTTGTTTCCTGAAAAACATTTTTTGGCAAATTTAGCAGCTAAAAGGCTAGTAAGGAAATGCATATGCTGCTTTATATGATTAAAAAACTTTCACTTTATTCACTTCATGATAACCGTCTGATTTTTATTAGTTCGTAGGAGGAGAATGAAGTAAATAATGGGAATTAGTAAAAGGAAAGCAATGCTCTGGAACGAGACCAAAGACACAACTGGCCGCATATACTTAGTCTCTTTGTCACTTGTCGGCGGTTTTTGGAAGCGCTCAAGGTTAACGCCCAATTCCTTGGAATTATTTACGGACAATTTCCTGACAATTCGGCAATCGCCTAAGGAAGCGAAGATAACTTTTAAAAAGTCTAGGTGGCACATTTTAAATATATAATAAATTATAATTATTGAGACTGATTCGCTTAGTCACAGCCATACCTAGTGATCACATAACCATCTGCTGTTGAGGTTCAACCCATTCGGGATCGCCTGTAAATGAAATTTAAATTGTGCACATGCCATTTTCACACTTAAATGTATCACTTTGCAGCTTTCTAGCTCAAAACAATAGGTTTTATTTCAAACTGTCACTTAAACACGCAAATTCTTACTTCTCAGCGAACACATGTTAATGCTTTGCTAATGCCACCCTGTTGTTGTTATTGCTGAAACGGGTGAACACAGCGCTCGCTACGCCTGCATTAAAGGCGATTACTTGAACTATTTGCTGGCATATAAAGCAAAAAAAAAAAAAAAACATTGCTGAAAACAAATAACAGTACACACTCGCCGGCGGTTGCACGCTGCCGCATTGAATGCCACGAAATTGAAATGGGGCCAAATTTTTGCAGTGAAATGGCTGCATATTTCCATAAAGGGTAATGCCATTGATTGTTTTATTGGAAAATGTTGCATGTCATTCGACACTTTACTCTGCTTAAACCGGCGGCTGCTGGAGGTGATCTCAATTGGCTAGCCGTAGAGCAAGGGAGAAAGAGTTGGCGCAAATTTTGTATGTATGTGTGTGTGGAAAGGCGCTGGCGCGACAAGTGCACATGATTAGCGGCGAAAATGTTTTGCATATGAAATGGCGCAATTGCATTGTGTTCTCTTGTCACTAATTGCAAACTCATGGTGAGTGAGAACTTTCTCTTCCAATTGGTGTGTACGCTCGCGAAGTTCGTGTGTTAAGTCTTTCGTTAAGTACAAAACTTGTGAGTTTATGCAGTGAAATTTGTTAGTTGTTAGTTTTGGCTGAATTCAAAGCTTAGTCAAAATATGCGAAAATGTATATATATAATAATATATATAATATAAATGTATATATATATATATATATATATATGTAAAATTGTATTATTATTGGAATAAAACTGTGAAACGATCAAGTTTAAAACTTAACTAAATATCTGATGAGATGCTGTTGTCTTTCTAAAACTCCTAAAAGTCATTTGAAAGAAACGTTAATGACCAGCTATGAAGAATTTTTTCGGAACACTTTATGAAAGACACTCCCAAACAAACTCTCGAAAAGTATTAATATAGACTTCTGAGGAAAGTTCTACTGAGGAACAAGTTTTTTGACCGAAACATTCAAACTGGAAATCGCTTGCTAAAAAATTACATCTGACAGGGGAAATATGGTGCAGACCTATTGCTCATTATTCTATATATTTTATGAATGTATTACTATTGATATTTATGTAAAAGCATCCACAATATCTGCACTAAGTCACCCGCGTGGGTGAATTGGAATATTTCGCTGAGTGCTTGCCGCATGCAACCAGCAAGACAAAATGTGGAAAATACTATTAAAATAAAACATTTTATGATGCTTTATATAACAAAAACAACGAACCACTTAGCCAATATACAAATAGTCGATACATGAGCGCTGGCTTGCCCCGCGCAACCACAATGGCGCGCTAATTGTTTTGCCTGCATATACAAATCATTTCCACATTTCAACGATATTTATTATTAACATTTGCATTTTTCGCCGCAATACATTTCCACTGCTTGTTTCTAGGCTTAATAGTGAGCGCAAGCACACATACGCGCATCCATTCACTAGACGTTGTTCACTTGTGGCGTGTAAATTTGTCTCCCGTACGTTGAAAATGACAGTTACAACTGTCAGCCTATGACTCAAGCGCTAGCGAAACTTTCGTAACAAAAACAAACAGAAACATGCGAGTACACATACATACGCGGCAGCGCTATTCTTTCTTCTATTTTTTGCATTGCTTTGTTGCTATTCCTGTTGCATTGCCACGCATTGCCATTGCATTCAAATTTGTAAGCGTAGGCGGCACATAGCTGAGCTGCAGCTCTACGCCGCATGTCACTCGCCGGCGACTATTTGCGCATTTGCGTATTTCATCGGCTAGACAAGCGCAAAATAAAACTGAAAATATTGCAAACAACAACAACAGCAGCAATGTAAGGCCACGGAGATTGGCCGAGTGGTGCGCAGTAAAGCACCGAAACTTTATTGAATACAAGTACACGGTCGAATTGTTTGCTTGCCGAGTTGATTGCTTGGCGGCCCGGATGAGTGAGTGAATGAGTGACTGGCTGTGACTATGACTGGCACAGCTGCGCATGGCATTAGCGTATGAAATCACGCAAAACAGCTTAGTTTAAGTGCATTCGAAATGGAATTGCGAACGATTTTCGGCCAAAGTGAATGAAATATGTACAGCCAGAGCGGTGGAAAAAATAAAACTAGTCAAATAAAAATATAAATGAAATGAATTTGTGTACACTGAGCGGTTTTTTGTTTAAACTGAGTTTCGTTATGCCTGTGCGCTTAAATGCAAATTAAATGCAGTGCTTCCTTTTGCGCAAACGCATATGCAGACAGCAAAAACAGCAACTAGCTGGTTGCGCTGCGCTGTCAGCGCGCCTGTCAGACTGCCAACTAAGCCAGCGAACAAACGCGCGAACATAGCGACAGCGCGTCTAATGCTTTTGTTTACATATTTATATAATGTTTCGTTTCGTTTGTGTGTTTTTCCTTCAACATCAGCTGAAACTGATTGATGGCTTTCAGTTCACCACTCGGTATGTCACACAACAAAGGCAACACAAATGGGGAACAGCGATACAATGAAACAACAACAAATATGTCACTAGCATATTAAAGTATTGTTTAGTGCAGTCACAGTCGCAGTCACATTTACAGTTGTAGTTGCAGTTGCTTCTCAGTTTGTTTCTTCTTGTCAACTGCGCATGCTCGGATCTTGTGCACCAATGTGGGATGTGGGAATGTGGGATGCAAAAATGAAGTCATTCCTCAAAGTAAGCTGTGAGTTGGAGTTGAGCTCACGGTTGCAGTTGCAGTTCGAAATTGGCGAGTTAATGCGGGAAAATGCACTGCTCACCAAAGGTATGCATAAATTTGCGTTGGAAAACCTGGGAAAGTTTCTCGTAGTTAGTGCTTCATAAGCCTTATGACTACGTAACACTCGAGTTCGCGCAAACGTCAAGTAAGTAAGTGCAAGCGCTCACTATGGGTGGTATGAGCGACACTATTTATTAGCAAAACGAAACTTAATTTAGCGAATTGGGATTGTAGAGTTTTTAGTATTTAGATGAAAATGTGACTTGATTTAAATGAAGGCACCAAATGATTTGTTATTAAAAAAGTATAAATGTATTGACATAAAAGGCATTCTTTTTCTGTAATTTTTGCAGATTTTTTTCCACTACAATTCTGTTACAAAGAGCAATTTAAATCAATTATATTTATATAGATGGCAATTTCTTAATAAAACATCTTTGTTTTTGTTGTAAACTATGATTTTGTGTTTTCGTCCATTGAATTTGATGGCTTTAATAGATATTTTTATTTGATTGATAAAGTATTATATATAAGTGAACGGTAAATTTTTTGATGAATCAAGACAGCAATAAGTCTAATTCATACTTTATATCATGAACGTAACTTCTTTCGTAAAATTATGTGGAAGAAAAATCGTCGAACTCGTCTTAAAGGTTTAACCTTCAAATGACCGCAGCTTTCGAAATATATGTATGTCAGCGTAAAACGTCTAGGTAGTGAGCCAGCGGGTATATATTGTATCCAAATACGATTTCCAATTCCATAGGACCAACACAATACTTTTGTAGCATATACACCAGGGCGTATAAGTAACATAGTAAAGTTTTGAAAAGCCAGTTAGATGTTTCATTTATTCAAAAATTAATCACAACACATTTTTGTCCAACTAACTAAATATGTCTCTCCACTAAATACTTATTTTATTGCTAAATTTGCTCGCTTCCAATGCGTTTGCTCGCTAAGGCAGTTTAAAATCAATATATAACTGTCAGCCATGTAGTATGAGTGACCTACTTTAGTACACCTAGTATCTCATATTGTAAAGCGTAATCACTCTTCTTAAGTGGATTTTCATATTATGCGTTGCCATGTTTTTAACGAAACATACGGTTTACTTAAATATTAATTTTCCGCTAATGCGCCACAAAACAGCTACTGAATAATTTCAGTTTTAAATAGCCATATCAAATTTCTATGCAGTATTTAACAGCTCTGCGTGGTTTGCTGAATGGCGTTGTGTGAATGTGAGTGCGAGTGTGTCAAGAAGGAATAAAAAACTGAAAAAGTGCAAAAGCAAAAACCATTTATTGCACCGCATTTGCGTGCCACATCAGCATTTTCCTTTTTATTTATTTATTATTATTTTTTATTTTTTTTCTTGCTAGCCATAAATTTAAGAGTGTTTGCTCATTCGTTCACTTGTCTCCCATGTCGTTCACACATTTATGTACCTCGCTGTGCGCTTTTGTATATTGTGAATTTGAAGCCGAGCAGCGTACACACCTTTGCTTATGGCCGGTGCTTATGGTAAGTGGTAAGTCGCTCGCTTGGCTTGGCTTGTCTTGTCTTGTCGTAAGTAAAGGCTTAATTAATTGACATTTAAAATGCACTGTAATCACAAATTGATTAGTGGCGCAGCATGCGAAAAATTGTGTGAAATTCATGTTTACCTTTTTCTAATTGCTTGCTTGTTGCTATCGCGATTCCGATTCGTTTTCATTTCGCGTGATTTTTTTTCTTTTGGTTTAGTTTTGGTTTCACTTTGGCTTATTTTGGCAAAAATATTTGGTGTGCTTCACTTGCAATTACTCCTCTCAAGTACTCTATACTTTTAGTTGATCTTTTAGTTGTTGTTGATTAAAAATGAAGCGCAAAATGCTTGGTACTTAGTTACTTATCGTTGCAATGCAGCAATGTCGACTCGCAAAAGCAACAATCGTTTGAGGACATAGTACACAGCTACATTTGGCGCCAAACAAATGTCTACATAAGTACACGTCGGGATATTCTTAAAGCTTCTCTCAAAAATTTGGGACAAAAGAGAGACTGAAGCTCTTGGTTCTTTAGAAAAATCTCTCATTTATTTTATATTAAAAATGTTTGATTAGTTTGCAAAATGTTGACATTTACATATTTCCGAAAATCTATTTGAAAACTGTGAAAACATAAAACTAGTTGAGTAGTATAAGAAAAGCGGTCAGCATACCTGCTAAATCTTCTGTGACTTGATGCTTATTTCACCACTATCTGACATTATGAAGCTATTTCGAGAGTCCAAAGAATAAATTTTATTCTACAAGTTTAGATTGATTCCCCCTTCAAAATTGTTTTTAACGAAATTCCTGACGTTCCTAGAAATATACTACATATTGCTCCGGTCCTGAATGTGGTGAAACCGGCAAATAAATGGACATGAACAACTTCCAAACTTGAGAGGAGGCTTATTAGTATACCTAACAATATCTGTAGAACTCAATATATAAAGAGGCAATTCATATATATTCTATGGAGACGGGAACTGTCTGATTTTAATTAGTGTTTGGTCAAACTCTGCACGATGTTATCAGTTCGGCTCTGATATGGCTATGTGTAAATCTCGAGCTTTATGTTGTTTTATTAAGTGCTCTATTAAGAATATCACTTATGGTAAATTAATTGCCCACAAAGTCGCTGTCGAGAATCAAAAATTAGCAAGGCAAAAAAGCAAATTTGCTTTTTCAAAATGATTAAATCTCCAGAATTCTGAGCACAGATCAAAGGTCAGCTGATAATATTTCGATGCATTTTAATTGACAGCACAGCAAACATTTATGAGTATAATTAAAGCAGCCAGCAGGTAAATAATAAGCAATTAACTATTTACTTATAAATATTTAAAAAAAAAACCACAGTGAATGAAAACGTGAGCTCGAAAGAAGGAAACAAATATTTACTCTATGTCGACACTAATTTGCCTTACGATTTGCCTTTATTTGCACTAGACGCTTTTTGTGGATTTCATATTTTTTGTGTTTTGTTTTTTTTTTCGTTTTTTTTTTCGCTGGGAAATTTATACTTTGCAAGTTTGTATGTTTGAGCGTAAGCTGTTAGTAATTTTTCACTTTTAGCTGGCAGGAAGCGCTCAAATAACGCTAAAGTAAATAATGTTTATTTTTGTATTTTCGGTTATTCGCTTGTTATCTTTGTTGTTGCAACACGTTTGGCCAATAAAGCAAAAACGTGACAAGACCAACCTTTTTTGTTGTTGCACCACACACACACACACACACACACACACACACACTACCCTTTGGTAGTACTTACAAGCGGAATTGACGGAATGAGCGAGCTTGAGATTTTGACAATGCGCGATAAGCGCAGACAGACAATAATTTGCAAAAAAAAAAAAATTATAATAAAGTGAATTAAAAAGTAGAACAAAATTTGCTTTCGGTTGGCTGAGTTGTTGCGTTTGTCTTGCCACAAAGTGAGTTCGAGCTTCATAAATTAGTGTTCGAGAATTCGAAACTTTAGTTGCACTTTTTTTTTTCTTGAGTATGAGCTTTTAGTCGTTCGAGCAAATCGCTGGCGGCGCACGGAAAATATAATATGGGTGATAATGCTAAACAAAGAGCGTGCAACATGCAGTTTAGCGCGCACAAAAAAAAATGTGTGTTTTAAAGTGCTACTTTTGTGATATTTTGGTAGTGGTTTTGCGCTTAAGAGTCTAATTTTTCAACACGATTTGTGCGCCTACGCCAAGTGAGCGCAATGTGCGCCATGTTGTTGCTACAATTATGTTGCGCGTTTGAAGAATATTTACTTATATATATTTTTACTGTTACTTTAAATAAGCTTTGATTTTTCAATTGCTTGCCAAACGTTTAGTAAAAAAATCGTTTAGAAAATATATTTGCTGCGAATAGATGCATATTTATGCCAATAATACTTACAACTGTTAATAAATTCTGGTGAAATGCGCAGAAAATCTACTTTAACTCACCTGCAAAGAAAAAGAAAATACATTTCATTGCAATATAAATATTATTCAAATATAGAATAGTATATAGATATAGACTATAGCGCTTCCAGTGCTAAATTTCTGTCGTTTTATTAACTATTCAATATGGCGGTGGCAGGATTGTGGCATTCCTTTTAACTAAAAAATCACATACAATCGATAATGAGTCATACTCACATTGTGATCACAAAAGTCATGGATAATTTTTTTACAATTCCGCACTTTTCTCACACCTCTTTTCTCATGCGATGTAAGCGCGATGATCTTTATTAACAATACTATAATACTGGCGGCCATATATAGCTTTATTATTGTTTGAATTGACAGAAACCGCCGAGAAGAAGAAACCTATACCTATACCTCGAAAAATTTTTTATATTATATTCTTGATATGATGATACATACCTTCGAGATTTACAGTCGGATCTTGAAATGTGAAGCATCTTAGGAAGCGTCTTTCTTTCTATACCAATCAGGTTTATCCTCTCTATGGTGAGTTCGAAAAAGTATGCATACACACATTTACAAGTATATTCACCACACAGTAGTCAAACGCCTGTTGGATTTTCAGAGAGAAATTCAAATAGTTAGGCTTGTGCCCGTTCCCACGAAAGTCGAGCATACGTAGCTGGAATGGAGCAGCAATAAATATTATTGCTTCAAATACCTCAAAATAGTAATTTGGGGGAATAGTAATTTCTTTCGCCACAACTACAACAGCTAAGCAACTGTGAATGTAAAAATGCCTTGGACTAAATTTTTTCTCTATGATGCTTATTTAGAAATCAAAGTGTCATATATAAAATCAAAATAATGATACCTTTCCAAGATTTTAACAAGTCACTCGAAATATTTGACAGCCAATTAGAGCAGTAATACATTTTCTGCTAATTACTCCATTCACTTGCAACAATTAAATATTTGCGCAAAACAGCCATGGTAACAATGACAACATCACATTAACGCAGCGCTAATGAATTCTTTATCGTCCCAACATTCGCCACAGCAAGAATGCGACTTTTATGTCACCATTTTGCTGCCCCATACCCTCTCGTACTTATATAATGTGAGCATATGTGTATATGTGAGTGTATGTATATAGCTACAGAATCATTGTCAACTGATAATTGCATTTTTATAGATAAACGGCAATTTCTTATAAACTTTATAGACCAGCAGTTGGCGTCATGTCGAAAAACAAAAAAAAAAAAACAAACAACAACAATGAGAAACACACAAAAATGCCAAGCAATCATAATAAAAGTAAAGGCGGAAGGCAAAAAAGGCAAAGCGCCGCCAGTCACTGTCGCCAGTTGCGAACAGAACGCGACATGCGTGGGCTTTGCAAAAATTTCACAACAATTCAGGCGCGGCGTCAGCAACAACAAAGCACACTTTAGAGTTCATATTGAAACCGAAACCGTTGCTGCAACTGAAGCTGAAACTAAAATGGCAATTGAAAATGAAACTGCAGCTGAGCAGAGTTGCATTGAACTGTGTGCTCTACATACAAGTGTGTGTGTCTAGATCTGTATGCATGTGTGTGTGTGTGTAGCGCTGTCTTATGTTGGCCTGGTTGGTGTTAAATGCATTTGCACTATTCGCTTGTGTGTGTGTGCTTTTGTTTTTGTGCATTGAACACGTTTTGCTTGTTAATAAATTTCAAAGCAATTAATTTTATGGAATTTATGTGATTGAGGAACTTTGAAGCAGCACAAAACAAATTGCGCTTATTTCTAGTTTAAAATTAATTATAACTGCATTGAATGTATCGCAAGCGATTATGCAGCTAATATGCTCTGGCAATGGCGAAATTTGCATATTCACTTTGATGGATGTGGGAATACAAGTACGAAGTATTTTTTCAATTAATTTTATTTATTTTTTTTACTTACAAATAATGCAAAAAAAATTTTAAATCAGACAAAATAAAAAAAAATTTATTTAAAAAAATTAATTAGAATGGAAAATATTTATTTTAACTAACATTTAGGTAAAGAAAACTGATTTTTTTTATAAAATTTTTTTACATTTCTTCTCAAAGGAAATTCACTTTTTAATTCGATTCATATGAATGTGAAATGGGGCAAAATAAGAAGAAAAATAAAATATTAAAAGAATAATGATTTGAGTGTTATAAATACAACAACAATTTCTTTCAACAAGAAAAAATAATAATTTCATACATATATATAAAATTTTACCCTGATTTTCATTCTAGAAAATGGCATTTTTTGAGTATCTTGCGTCATATAAACAAAATCATGAATAAAATGTATGAAGCAATTTTCTTATCAAACAACCGAAGCAAAAAAGTCAAATTTTATATTTGTATTTTCACTTTTCTTTTACTTTTGCTTTCGGAGTAATTAATTTTCTCAAAAGCTCGATTTGTGTGAACGGGAAATAAATCCGAGAAAAAATTAAAGCTGCAAATAATTTCTTCTATTTTTAATCGATAAAGCAACTTGTACGTCTGGCACTTTTATATAACGCAGAAAACAGCAGGCAGCTTGTTTAGCATTATGAACAAAAAATATACAGTTTTTATTTTTTCTAACAAATTGAAATATGCTGCGTAACACGACACAGTTTCCTTTACCGCTGGCTCAAGGTAAATCTCAAATTTAATCGCATGCCGCAGCAAATTGTGTGTCACGCGATAACGCGCAACACGGCGCGCCGAAAATAATAAAACACCTTGATATTTACTAAAAAAAAAAGGAGAAGAAAAAGAAAAACAACACTCATATTAAATAACAGAAAATCTGCAGCGAGCCGCAAATTATCAGAAATCCAGCGAAAATGAAACCGCTGCCAGAAACCGCAAGTAACTTGCAACATATGATTCATAGATAACAAAAACGCGCGCGCATGCGCACTCAACATTTGACACGGCGCGTCATCTAAGCTGTTTTACGCCGCTTTTTGTTGTTGTTGTTGTTGTTGTATTGGTGTCGATACAGCGGCGTGTTATCGTGACTCTCACTTTCGAAACGCAAACGAAGCGGGAAGCGCAACTAGCAGCAATTAATAAAAACATAGAGATAGTATATACAAAAAGTAAGTAAACAGCGTAAAAATAGAAAAATCGTTAACTTAAAAGTAATGCAAAAAAAATCAATTAAATGCCACTTTGAAACTATTATGAAATTGGTATTTTAAGCTATGCTTGGTCAGCATTCGCGCAAAAATTTGCAATCAAAAGAATCCGCACGCGCATCACATACACACATACATACATACGCGCGCAAATTCCAATGTACCTGCAACCAAATTTCAGCATGATTCATGAAATATGCGCTGAGCGCTCAAAGCGTGTTGCAGCAATTTCCCCGTCAATAGCTAAGAGCGAGTGGCGGAAAGCGCAAAAACCGCCAATCGCCTGAAATGCCAACTGGGCGGTCTGGCAGCGCGCATTAGGTTTCAGAAATATTTGTCTTTGTCAGCGCATTGCTGTGCCAATTTGCGCCAAAAAAAATCGCACTAAACTTGTGCGCTTGCACTGCTGCGCGCGCCACTTTGCACTAAGCAGTTTTAAAGTTTTTTTCTATTTCTACGCGACTCTTTTGCGGCTTAGTGCTGACCGCCCTACCGTGCTCCAGCGCCGCTAACCACACAAAGCGCAAGCGCGGCATAAGTTTGAGCAATTTTTCAGCATGTTCGCAGTTTGATTTCTCTCGCGTTTTCCTTTTTGCTTGCACACACATACAACACTTTTTTGCTCGAATGTTTTAGGTGAGTGTGTGTGTGTGTGTGTGTGTGTTTTCAGCTTTTTTACAAATCATTTCGCTTGTCTGCTAATACGATAAAACCGAAGCTCAACCAGCCCCCAAAATTGCAATAATTTTGATCCCGGCAAATATGAGCTAACGCTTGTTGGCATTCATATTTTGTTTGATTGCCTGATTGGTTGATTGGTTGATTGCCCAGTTGCGACTTTTATCGATAGCTTTATGGAGTTTTTCATAAAAATGCTGTTTTTTTTCGTTTGCCGTGTTTCTCTTTCCGTCCACGCTTGCGACCGGCTGTTGATACTTCATCACTGCAACTGCTTATTCTTGCTGCTATAATCCGGCGCAGAGTGTTTTTTCGCGACAATCAAATCTACGCGGAATTGTGTCAAATATTTGCACACGCTCATATCAATATTTTTCCAACCATATTATCAGTGGCTATAAATTTTTACTATCGCTATATTTTCATGCATTTAATATTATCGAAAGTGATTTCTTGGACCATTCAAATGCAGAGTTTCGAGACAGTGTCCGCAGTTGGAAGACGGCGGCGGCAGCTTTGTAATCTCGTGACTTCATAACAGGCAGATCACCAAGCTGTGTAAAAGGATTCTTATATTTATTTTTTAATAAAAACTTACTAGTCTGACCTATAGATAACCACTAATTTTGTAGCAAAGATCTGGCTTTCTTCAGATGCTACCTCTAGGAGCAAAAACCTCCAAATGCAACTTTCAAAAGTATGCACTCACCCTTTTCGGCGAAATACTTGCGCTTCTTTAGAGCAAGAAGGTTGAGAATGAAAAACTAGTAGGGAAGTAACTCTAGGAAAGATTAGGGAAAGTTATTCAATGCCACATAAAACTTCTCTAAAAAATGTTTCCAGCAAATCTTTGAAAAAGTTGCGCCTCTAGCTATTAGGCCAACACAAGTCTACTAAGAATATATCTCGGGAAATGTTGAAGACATAGAGATCGCACCTAGAACTTAGCGAATCATATATAACTTTGCTAACAAAGAAAGGATCTCCGATACCTTGAATAAACCTTCAGTTTGCACGATCTTTGGGATACCTATTACTTTTATACCATTTTCACGGTCCCCTTTCTACATAGCAATATTGATATTGTGCCCAGCTTAGAGTAATCTACTTAACAATATCTGAACAAACGGTTAGGTGAAATCTAACTGCCATTAAAATATGATGAAAAACACATAATCTAAAGGTGTTTAAAATCCCTTTCACATTTCCTTAAAATTCCGAGAATTTTTTTTTCCAAATAGACAAGGGAACCGTGACATATTTGGATGTTTTATCTCTTACTTTTCTTGTGTCTGAAAATATCTGAATAAATTCTCAATACCCATAATGAGTTGAATAAAGGTTTTTAAGGAAAGTCATTTATATATAAATTGGGCAATAATGGCATTAACAATGTATTGTAAATCAGCCTACATTTAGGCGTAACTTTGTTTAAATATTTATGAGAAAAACTAATTTCATCAAAGTCGCAAAGCAGCAAAATATTATGTTTAACAGATTAGCAGTATACTGTGATCAATTCGGGAAGCCGAGTTATTATCTTCTTCGTAAACTGATACCTTAGATGCTTTCTCTTCCTTCTTTCTAGAAATTAATATAATATAAGATATATTTTATGTATATAATTATATACTAATAACTAACTAATAACTATTATATAACTATTAGTATATTAATATAAGATTAAGTAATCATTAAAATCCGGAATATATTCATATGAACGGCACAGTTTACTATCGAATCAGTATCTGCCAATACATCTCTAATGCTGTATATAAATAAAAAAAAAATTTAGTTTGTTTTACTGGTGAAATTTTTATAAAAAATTCAAAACATTTTCCAACGAATTTCCGATATTTCAGCAGAAAACTTTTGAAACATTTTCACGTTCATGAAAAAATCAAACAGTTATTTATTTCAGATATGCCGTTAATTGCTGGTTCTTCGTAAAATTATGCTTAATTGTGCGCTCACCGAAAATTTACTAAATGCTGTCATAAATAATCATCAAGAGACTCGCCAAATAAATTGAATGAGAATATATTTAATGCGAAAGGGCATAATTTTTTAATTTAAAAAAACTCCACCCCCTGCAGCAGCAATTTGTACAAGAGGAAAAGAGGCAACGCGAAATATTTCATCAGAAGAATATGTGCAGTTCAAGAAAAAAATAAAAATAAAAAAAAAGAGAGAAGACGCAACTGAAGAATCAATCGTCCTGCAACACACGCCGAATCGCCGACTATTCAATAATCAACAAATAAACTGACGATGAACAAACTAAGCTGAAATGTGAAACGTGAATGGAAGCATAAGTGCTTACATGCTCAGAATAACGCATGTATGTTGTGTGTGTGCGTATGTAAGAACGTTGCAGTGGCGGCGTTACGGCAGTAAATTATTTACTTTTGCATCTTGGCCCAATTTTCAATTAAAATTCAACTCTCAATTTCTCATTTCCGATTTTGCGGAGCGTTGGCGTAACTTGTGTGTAAGATGCGGCAGCGTAAATTTGGTAATGGCATTGGCAACATGAACATTTGCAAAAAAAAAAAGAAAAAAACAAACACACAAATACCCAGATATTGCAAAGCATTAAGCGACCGACCTAAAGAAAGCCAGTGAGTGGGAAACGCAAAATCCGCTCAACGCCGGGACGGGCGCATGCGCACAGAAACTGAAATGCACCGGAACGCTGCCGCCGCCACCACAACAATACAACCTTGTGGCAACTGTGGCAATATTTCTTTGTGCAAATAATGAAACTTTAGACCTCCATCAGTTAATCGCTTCAAGCGTGTGGCGCGGCGTGGCCGGCATGAAAATAAACACAACATCAAAATCAGTTTGCCAAAGGAGATGCGCAATCCCCCGAAAATACATAACAACAACAGCGACAACCAAATGAACGCAATCAAACTGTACAAAGCTGTCAAAGTTACAGTTGCACCGCAGCAACAACAGCAGACCACAATTTGCATTGCATTGCAGACGCAATTTTTTGGCACTTCTTCTACTACTTCTGCGCACTGTGCTCCTTGCGAAAAAATCTCGGGCGTTTACAAGAAGTACCGTAATTTGGTTAACCTTACAATGGCAATAAATTATATTCTACAGCAACAGGCCTCAAACATTCACACACACACACACGGACGCAGCGTAAGCAGGCGTAGCGAAAAGCAGGCTACAACGTAAGCTCTGATTGCGACACAAAGCGTAAGGCCGCACAAGTACACCGCACAACGGCGGCAGACGCCGAAAGCCACGTCAACCGGCAGACGACACCGGACAGACAGTCGTTTTGGCAAATCCTTTGCGGAGCTGTCCTTTTCATCTGCAGTCGCATTTGTCGAACGTTGCAATGTTGCAACGTTGCAACACGTTCCGCTTCATATTTGCTCGTTGACTCGTCGAGCTCATCTGCCCGACTTTTCGGCAGTTGGCAGTTGCCTCGGCTGTTTGCGGTTGTGCACGTGTGTTGTTGTTGTTGCTATTTTATACGCTCATCTGCCCGGCTGCGTGTTTCCGAAATTTGTTGCAACATTTCTTTTTGCAGCGGAATTTCGTGGGGCGTTTGGCATTTATGTCGAGACTTTTGCTAAGGTTTATATGAATATATATGGGTGGTGTGTTTGTATTTGTGCGACTCTTTCGGAAACTATTAACTTTGCAATTTTTTGCTTGCAAATGATTTCGGAACGAATTGGATATTTACGGTGATGTTGCATGCATGTTCACAACAATGATGGAATGCACCGAGAGAAACTGTAGAATGGTCGAATGTTGAATAAAATTTTAAACTGGATTGGAAATTGGAATATGAAGTTTCTGGAGGGTTCAAAAACATATAAAAATGATACTGCAGAAAAGAGCTTACTTTAGCTATATATATTTAAAACCTTTGTTAAGTTAACCAGAATCAACTAAATAAACTACGCATAACCATCATTCATATTCGCTCTTACGGTGTACCTCTTTCGATTGCTGAAACTGACCACCCTAACCAACCATAATCACTGCCAAGTGCCAACAATGTATGTTGTTGTTGTATGAAAATACTCACACGCATGACTACATCTGGCGGTATTGCAACGGATTGCCAACTGTTGTGCGTGCGATTAGGCGTGCATGTGTGTGGTGTGTGTGTGTGTGTGTGTGTGTGGCAGTCGTACATTGAAATATTGTGACATTTCTATACAATCACGCGCGCATGCGCAAAATGATATGTGATATGCGTTCGCGTATAAATTACAATCTGCTGACATAATTATACAAAAGCCGATTGTAATAAGATTACACAAACAGCCAATAACACACTGAATGCAACAGCAACAACCACAATAACAACAGCAAGGAACTAAGCACGCACAAATGGATGTGATGAGCGGAAGGCGTGAGCAGATCAGGCACTGAGGTGCATGAAGGACGTAAAGGTATGCGCAATAATGCTGATATGAATCAATGTATTTCTCCTTTTTATATTTAAAAAATGCATTATGTGTGTGTGTGTGCGTGTAGTGGATTATAAAGTGCAATTAACGGAGCTTCTGGCATAAATGTTTTATCCACATCCGGTGATGTTAACGGACTGTTGTTGAGTTGGGTCTGTCTGAGGTGAATTCTGGAGAAATTTAATTTTCGCTGAAAGATTCTATGTTGAATCAACAAACATTTAGAACATATAATTTGGCGCTTATTTGATTGGATGAAAGCTTTAATTAACTATTATTAGATTCTTATGCGATATTAATTATAAAATTTTGTTGTAATTTAAGGTACATCTTAACACTATTCAACTATTGATGATTCAACAATTTATGCCATGGAATTCATAGAAATGGTTTAATAGGAACCTCACAAGTTATTCTTCGACCTCAATATGTTAGGCGGCTGTTGAAGGTGTGCTAAATGCAATTTTGCTGTTGCTTGTCCTTCCAACAAAAAATTTGACAAAGGTTGACTAAATCGACACGCTTAAAATGTTGTGTGCAGAAATCATCTGATCAAAAAATTACTTGGCAGGTGGCGCCACATTTACTCCTCCTTAACTCCTGAAAATTGCTTTTATTTACCGATCTGGCTCATATTTGGAATACCACTGTAGTCAAGATATTGCTCAAACAAATTTCCATTGTTAGACTTTGGTAAATTGGATATAAATTACGGTAAAGAGACGCAAACAGCCCCACTCATTTGTTGGGCATCATTTCAACTCGCCTTAATCCATCTAAACTCGCCTATAGTAAACTTAACTCATCGCACTTGAATTCACCACTTCAGCTCGCATATTAATAAATTGAATATTATGAATGCAAAATTTAATCACCTTTCGTCTACAAATATAAGCTTATCAAATGAGTTTTATTCTTCTTGGAGTAAGTTTAACCAATTCCGCAATAAAGAACCTATCATTTCCACTTCGCATCTGGTGGCGAACAGCAGTGAGTAGCTTTCAAATATGTATTTAATGCAATCGATACTGAAAAGCAATATCGAGAGCAATATCTCACTGTGTTCTAATACACAGTGTTGCCTTCCCATTGTTGTTGTTTATTCTGTCGCTGCACATAAGATGTCTGACAGCTTCATTTACGGCAGCGATTTTCAAGTTTGACTTATTAGATGCAACAGCGCTTGCGTTACTTTTTAGATTATCTAACAGTGTTATTGTTGCTGTTACTGTTGCTGTCGACAATGCATTTGGCCTTTTCGGTTTTATTTTCTGAATCTCTGCTTTATTTGCATTGCCTTTGTCATCGTGACACAATTTCAGAGCGCATTTGTCAGGCTTCAACTGCAGCGCTTAGCTGACTATCTCTGCTACCAGTGACTATTCTCTAGCTATTCCAACAATACGGTACTTCGATCAGCATGCAAGCTTCATATACAAACATGGTATATATGTTTGAGATATAATTGGTTTCATTATGGAATTGACATTTATATGTATGCGCGCTTACTGAGTTTTAGTATAGAATTGTTGTTGCTTGTCAAAGCATATTAAATAATATGGCTGCCTGTATGTGCGCATTGGAAGCTGCACTTATATATGCTCGTGTTTAAAATGCAAAATGCATATAATCGTAAATTCAATAATTCCCAAATTATGAAGATGAAAGATAAACTCGACACGATTTCGACAAAGTTCCGCTACCTATGGTGATATGTTTGTATTATTTATTTTCATATTTAAGGTGTTCTATTATTTTTCGTTTTTTCGGCAATTTTGTGGACACTCCCAGGCAGTTAAGAAATATTTATGGCCAATTTTCTCGCATATTTCCGATAAAAATTTTTTACATGCATAAGCAGTGTTTGACCTTTAGCAAAGGCAATTTTGTGGTCTTATGATTGCTAAGTAGCAGGCTAGCAGTAGATCTAAAGCGGCACAAGTAAATACAGCGCGCCACTGTTTTATTTTCTTTGCAAATTTAGTAACAAAAATCACTTAATTTGGCGCAGATATGCTTAGGTTTTGAGAACTTCTTGCAAGAGCAGCATGAGTGCACAGTTCGCTTTTGTGTTTTAAGGCTTTTGTATATTTCAACTTGTGCGCTATAAGCGGCAAATTCAACCAAAATAATATCACAACAATAATAATCCAAATTATCTGCGGAAAATATATGCGATTTCGCATCGCAATACAACTTATATAATTTCTAAGTCTTATTTAGCATTAAGAAATTGCTTATAATTGCAGTCAATTGGCTTAGATTAACTTATTTTGCGCACAATCAAGCTAGCGGTGTCTTTAACGAGTTCTAAAAAATCCGCAATTGTTAATATTTCACACTAATATTATATTATATAGTGTTTTAGCACAGGCGCAACGGCAAAAAAGTGTTTATAGCGAAAATATATATATATATATATTTCTCTTGTATTATAATTAAAGAGAAATAAAAAAAAAAATTCTGAAATGAACAAATAAATTAAAGTGCATGCATGGCATCCCTTCACAGATCTCCCCAGTTTCAACCTTTATTTGAAATAACCAGAAAATTTCTAAAACTAAGAAAGAAAACAATTTCTCGCTTATAATGACTTTGATATTTGCTTTCTGCTTCATCAGCTAAGCAAATGAAAAACAAACACAATCAAAGTGATCACACATACACTTAAATATTGTAGAATTTCTAAAGAAAACAGGTATGTATGTCCATGCATAAAGAAAAAGTGTGCTAGGGTTGAGACTTTTTCAAACACTTTTCAATAATTGTTGAATTTCCGATACTACCAAAGCAAGGTTTTAAGTTTGTTTATTATCTTTTCAAATTTAAACAATTATAATTTAATTATCAAATATAATAACTTCAATAAATAACAATGTAAATGACTTCGGGAAAGATTGAGACAAAATACGTGATTATATTAACCCTTAATACAACCAGTTAGGTACTAATATGTGCAATGTTATTGCAACATACTCTTTCAATCTCCCTCTTATAGCTAGAATCAGCCTTAAGTGATATTCCGAAATATCCTTTAACACAAGAACGCTCAACCTTCGTGCAGTAGGCCAGATTTATAACAAAAATCATTTCGATAAAGTAACACCAATCAAGCAAAACCAATTGGATCACCCTAAAATGCATTCGAATGCCCAAAATCCAACAATTCCGAGTTGTTTCCAAAACTGGCAAATTGAGTGGCCACGCATTTGTGTGCGCCTGCCTGCCTGCTGCGCTGTCATAATGCGATCATTGACTTTTATCTAACACTTTCTTTGCGCATTTCGTTGTTAATGAAGCTCGAAAATCAATAGAGCGAACGCACGGGAAGAATGCACGTAAGGCCCCGTCTATAATTCAGCTGGCGTACACAGCTTAGGTATGTGCCTCATATATGTATTTAATGTCTCGCATGTGACTTCGGGTGATCGAGAGCTAAACGTACTTGAGCCAGAAAAATATATTTGAATAAACACAAACATATACTTGTACATATACATAGAGATATATGAAATGTTTGAATGATGTGTGTTGTTGCGAGTGTGTGCGCGCGCTACCTGCTTATGCGTGAATGACGCACCACAAAGTTCAACACATACAAATGCATATGCATGGCGCTCGAATGTTTTGCTTACGCTTTTGGTAGTTTTTGGTGTTTTTCAATGATTTGCTTAAAACCAGTCGAAATGCTTTTGTGTCAGGCAATGGCTCCGGCTCTGTGCTAGGTAGTTGTTGTTGTTTTTCTAACAGTCACTTGTCTCTTTCCTGCTTTCTGTAGGCACCTTTACACTCTAACATACATACTTGGCTTTGCTGTACTTCTATTTTTCAATAATTCCATATTTCTTCCTAATCTCTTTTTATTGGTTTCGTTAGCTTGCCTAGCTGTAAATAAATACACATGCATATATATCTACACATGTGTTTGGTCACCGCAACTTACTGTCGTAAGTGCTGACAAAAGCGGAGAAATATAAAAATAATACACACACGTACATAACTGCGCTGGCATTCTTAAACAAAAGTCATTTTTCCTGCTTGTCATTCTTCAACTTGACTTTTGTCTGCCTTGAAAATGCGTGTGTGTGTGTTTGTGTTGGCTGTTGGTGTTGTCTAAATTTTTTATCAATCTCTTTGTACACATCTGGGAGTGTTGGTGTTGTATGGCCCTGTGTCTTGTCATACCACGCAATGAACTGGAAGTGACATTTTTATCCGCCGCGCTGAAAGCGACGCAAACACACATACACACACACACACGCATATTTCGTCAAGCACGCAGTGAAGTATTGATTTTGTGTGTTTCTGTAATTTTGTTATATTGTAATGGTAATTTAGAATAGAAAAAACTACTAGCATTGTATAATTAATTCTGAGTTATTGAAATATTCGCCAGAATTTATGAGCGGCAATTCCAGCGTACAACAGGTACGGCACAGCCTTTCAGTTGGGCTCTTCAGAAAGCATTTATTTATTTTTAAATACAAACATTTGTGTGCGTGTAGGTGTTTTACTGCCATTTATACTTACTAGCTTCGTATAAGTACAAGCAGACTGCTAATAAACTAAGATTTTTTCCAACTGCCATGTTAGTTCCGAACAATAGTCATATTAATATACCATTTTTCATAACTACACGCAGCTTTTATAAATAATTGGTGGTCATATATCTGAGGCCATACATATTTATTCATATTTATGCTTGCTGGTTGCTGTTGTTGCACGATATATGAAAAAAAAAAATGTTGCTTGATGAGTTCATAGTGCTGCTCATATGCATAAGAACGACCCGCGAGAAAGTTTTATGAATAAATATTAAAACCTGGTTTTTATATTACCAGCTAGGCGCTGAGCTTTAATGAAAGTGGTAAAGCTATAAATTTGGCAATAAACAATTGTTAAGAGGACCACCTGCAAGATAAGCCGATGTTCAGATATATATACTTATATTCTCATTATATGTGTTCTTATCCTACGCAATGTGGCTAGCTAAATTGCATGCGCCTTATTTGGAGTTAGTTTGACCTATACGGGCGTATTATAAAACATCGTGAATCAGTTCACAAATGGTTACCTTGGTGCGTTTACATGCAAATATGCTGCTTGTGTATGAAAAGGATTTTATTTTCACCTTAAAAAATTAGTTGTTTTCTTAATAAAAGTAGCTAAATGGTTAGCGCTTAGGTTAGCTAAAAAGGCACACATGCTATATATAGTTTAAAATATAATTTCTTTTCAGAAGAGAAGTTATTTACGACATATCTTTACGATATATATTTCTTACTCGATATTTATAAATTAAAAATTAATCAGTTCTCATCTTTCTTAATTTTATTAATTATAATTAATTCATTATATTATTGGTCAGAAACTATGAAACACGAAACGAAACTTATTCAAACAGGAGACAGACCTTTATGATCGCCAATTCATTTAAATAATTTTCACTCTGAAATTACAGCATTTTGCCTTTCTTTCAGTTTCTTTCAGTTTCTTCGGTTTTATAGAATTACAAAATTATTATTTATTAAAAAACTTTGATGGCCACTGTAACACCTAAGCCGCGCTTTAGCCGCACTTATTGGACAAATTGTGCAACAACGACAACAATGTCGACCAAAACTAGCGGAATTACTTATTATTATTATTATTATTATTATCATTATTTTTGTTGTTGTTATTGTTGTTGTTTTGTGCAGTGCACATTTATTAGCCCAAAGCAGAAATTTATGCAAAATACATAGGTGGCAAAGGAAGCAAAACGCAGGTCATTGGCAGCGCTTCTGCTACGCCGCCTGTTCCACTGATACAGCGGCGCGATACGTAAATCCTGCACCGACCAACGCTGGCTACTGCAATATGCCTTAGCGCGGTCAAAGCACCCCTCCATCCCTTCATTTCAACCTGGAAGGGCGTGGCAGAAGTAATAAATTATAATTTTTCCCCCGAGATTCCGTTCTTCAACACAACCTTCTCGCCTACTCGACTTCGCGCAACTTCGATGCTGCTTAAGGAATATATTAAAATATGCAATTATGTGGGTATGTATGTGTGTAGGTAATTTGCTTAGCATGCAACACGCTGCAACATTGGCAGGCATGGCGCAACTGCCGAAGGAAGGGAGAATTTGTACAAGCTTGCGAAATGTACAAGTTGAGCGCACAACTCATGCGCAGATAAGCATCGGCGACGGCGCAAACGAACGCTTTGAGCGCCCATTTTATTTTGGAGCAGTTATTACTTTTAATATCAATTTTTTCGCTTATATCTAATTTATAGTAATTTCACAGAATAAAACCAATTGCAGTCCTTTGTGGTGCAACATAAAGAGTGCCTGCGCTTTTTTGCTTTTCTTTCTGTAACAATAAATTTGCATGTGAATTTCATGTGCTCTCACAGCAGCAACACAACTACATACGCATACTATATTCGCGCTCAGGTGAGGAGCGTTGCGCTGCGGCGCGGTGTGGTCAGCTTTTCATAATTGGATTAAATTAAGCTACACACGGCCCGCATTGAACCGATTATATTTGAGCTGTTGTGGCTTCGTGGCTTTAATAATATGTACATACTTATGGACATATGTATGCATGTTCATGTGTGTGTGTGTGTGTGTGTGTAAATGTGTGTTATTTAAAAGGTTTATTGAATGAATTTCAAAGCGCACAACATAAATATCGGTGGACATATTCGTGTTCGATTTTTCTTTCATACTTTTTTCACTTCGCTTCGTTATAAAACTGTCAAAATGACAATTACCGTATGACATTTTGACATTGACAGTTTTCGTGGAAGCTCACCGCACCACTGGCCGGCTTGTCTTATAAGTGCATGGCTGCGCAACAAAGTTGTTGAGAGGCGCTACACGTCAACTGTAAAAAGGTTAAGCGAATGTAAATAATACATCGGAAGTGATTTTCTAGTTGCAAATTTTTCAATTTACACATCAATATTCGTCTAAAATTTGCAATATTTTTTATATATTCGTATTTCTTGATTTTTTTTTTGACTTGTTCAAAAACCTCAAAATGCGCTCGAAAATATGGTAACGGTAAAAAGCAAACAAAAGTTAAAAAAATCTATTTAATTTTAATATTAAAGTACTTAATTATTATATAAAGGCAGTAACTAAGTTTTTTTTTTAGGTAGTTACCTAACCCTCCACAACCAATCGAATCGCCAATGTGGCTAGTAGCGCTTCATGCATGTTTCCCCCCTCCCCAGCAGTTTGTGCGGCCATAATTTATGGTTGAGCATAAGTTTAAGATCAACTGTGTTCACTGTTATTGCTGCTGTTTACATTTCATACATATACTCTACACATTTAACTGTTTAATTGTTTGTTTTCGTTTTTTGCATTATTTTTTAGCTAGCAAATTTTTTGAGCGAGTTAGAGTCGCTGCAGCGCCAATCATTTTCAATTAATCTTAATTAAAAATTGTGATTGGATTTCATTGTGTTGTTGTTTTATTGTTTTGTAGTTTTGTAGTAGTAGAAGACTTCGGCTGCGTTTGCGATTTGGTGGAAGAGGGAAGCGCTTGGTGACTGGACAACAGCAGCAGATAGTAAAGTAGTAACACAAAATTGATCACCGCATACACACACACATACATACAATATATATAAATGGATAGAAGCGCATGCGCATGTGTGTGTATGGGTATGTTGGCTGCGTTGTCAGTTATTGGCTGTTAACAGCTTGCGACATCAAATGTCAGTTGTTCTGCTTTGGCTTTTATTGAAAACTATGTTGATTAATTTATTTCAATTAGCCACTTTATTTTTGCAGCGCTGTGATAAGAATTTGATTTCATAATTAATCTGCGCTGGTTAAGTCGCTGGGGTTCAAGAACTCTGCTTGTAGCTTGTGGATAAGCTTCAATAAGCTTGCTTTGCTTGTGGACGACATATTTATGGCAAAATTCTTGTATTTGTTGTTATTTTTTTATGCTTTCTGCAGAGAAATCAAAAAATGGGACTCTGTTGTTCAGAAAGTATAAAATAGTTGAAATGAGGCTTAATCTTGCCTTTTATAAAATAATTAATCACAGCTAACTTTTGCGATTTCTTTTAGTTTAATGTAGTTTTTGCTTAAACTCTGGCTTTTAAAAAACGGCAGAACTAAAGTCATTAATAAAACTTCGTTTGCGATATCTGATCATAAATTGTATTTAGTTATAGCAGGATATATAGCATATTGATCAGAGCTTTTAAACAGCTAAACTACTAAACTGGCGAAGAATGCGATAGTTTACTAAGAAAAAAAATGTTAATTCACAAACGAAAGGAAATCGGTTGTCAGCATAACTGTTAGCTGTAAATTTCTTTGTAATTTTGTAAGCTCGTATTAGGTATATGTCTTTAATTTAAGAAATGGGAAATGAAGCGTTTTACCAGTCAGATGCCATCAAGAGATGACTAACCGGAGTCTGATGTACAGAAAAATACATCACTGACATTTCCCAATCAACTCAAATCCAAGCTAAAATGCTGAAACTTTTACTTCTTAGTGAAGTTTGAAGACTAGCTAGATAAAGCTAGACACTATTCCAAAAAAAATCTTAAATATTTTTAATTTGACATAAGCTTTGCTGCAAGTTCAACAAATTTATTAAATAAAAGCAGATGGCACTTGTTAGACGGAAGGAATTATGAAAACGGATGTGATTTTAATTATAGCTAGGCGAAGTTTTTTAGTTAAATCTGTACGATGTTTTACCAATCACTTCCGCTGCAAGCAAATAGAGGCGGGTTCAAATATCATTCGCGATACTTCGGCAGCATTAGCTGCCACCTTCCACTGACACCAGCAATTTCGCATATCAACACTTAAGCACTGCATTCTGCACCCCCCGCACTTGACTCGACTGTAGTCGATGGCCTTTGCCACATTAACAAGCATTAAATGAGCGCAAAACATAAGCAATAAATTTTCGTGCTGCGCGGCCACTTGTTGCATTTAAATACATGATTTTGCACTATAAAACAGCTCAACTCACATTTAGTCTGTGAAATGGAGCGAAATAAAAGAAGTGCTGCAAGCAAACTTAAATGCTAAATGCTGAATTAATTTCGTTTGCTGGCATTTCTTAGTTGCAATTTTTATTTGCATTTAACTTGCTTTGAAAGGCTTTAATTTACAACTGCTAAATGTTGCAAATGCGCATGCGTGCCCGGCGCTTTATTTATTTGCATATGCATATGCGAGCAGTTACGAAAATAACAACAACAACAACACATGCAGACAAACACACGCAGTCTTACTGCAGCGATAGGTGTGAAGAAGGCAGCGTGCATGGCAGAAAAGAATTATATACAATTGCGGCATTGTCGCCGACAGCTGACAACAGGAAGATTTAAAATGTGTCACCGAGTTTGTACGTACAACACACACACACACACACATACACACATGCATGCACTCGTGCACTCGTCCACTGTAACAGTCTGCTGCTTGCCCCTGCCTATTTTTGCATGCGCATGCGCAGACCGTTTTCATTTACACCGCATAGGTGTCGGTGTGTGTGTTGGCATACGATTTCAATTTATTTGCGCTGACGCGCTTACATAAATATTTTTAAAACTATTGACACGCACTTTGCATGTTCGCCGCAACCGTTGCTGTTACTATTGTGTCACGCTGGTGCTGTTGTTGCAACAGCGTATAATTTAACATGGTCTCTCACCAGTTCTTAGGAATTCTTGCTGCCGCCACCTTGCCACATTCACGAATCGCGCAAACGTTACAAATTTTATTGCCTTGACCAGCCGAAAATGACTTAATTAAGCAACAGCCGTGACATGTGAAAGCACTTCCTTTGTGCGAGTTGCTGCGAGTTGCTGCGCGGCGAGGAGCATGCGAGGGACTTTGAAGCATTCTTTCCTGCTCGACGTTTTGTCACAAACAAAATTTATGAACTCAGTGTAAGTATGTGCGGCAGAGTGTGCGTAAGCATTTTCGAAAGCGATTTTCATGAATTATTTCGTTTAAACATTTTATAATAGAATTGCTTACATTGGAGACTATTAATATACTCACGCGAATGTTTGAAGCTTCGGTAGGTTTTGTATAGGTAATTTATGAACTACAATTAATCAAACTCCAATTGATCCTAAAGAAGTAAGGCTGGAAAAAGTTCCAGCAAAATCCTCAAAATTTCGGGAGAACCTCATTTATGACAGATTTTTATAAAAAAGTGCAAAGTAAACGAAACTATGACCAAAAATTGTTCGATTAGCGATAGATTTAAGGTATCCTCTGCCTGAAGATTTTGGTAAGAAGCACGAGGCTTCTCAGCGAGGCCATTGGCATTGCACTGCCACTTGAATCGCCAGTTTTGGTTTCCTGTGACCCGCTTATATACTCTGGAGAAGGCGAACGTAGGCAATACAAATAAATTTGTTGGTACAGTTCACCTCTGTCAACGCCTATAACAGGTGTACGGGGAATTAAGTTAATCATTGGAATGCTTGTATTGACTAAAAATTAGCCCATTTTAAAAGTTGCAATGAAGATTTGCTTTTAAGAGCATGAACATATTGCTTTTTTTTAACACTCCAGGACATATGAAAAAGAGATTATGCTTAACCAAAGAAACAGAAAACTCAGAACCTGTGGCTACATTTTACACTCATTCGCGCCATTGTGACCTCCACTGCACACAAGTGCTACTATTCTCAATAGTTGTGTGTAATCAATAGTCTTTGATATATTATAACTGCACCGGCTTGTCATTTTGCTCATTAAAAATTTTTTTAGTTTTCAAAACTAGCTCTTAAGTAATATATGCAACATTCTGAAGAGCACACCAAACGCCTTGGAATGTAAAATTGAATAACATAGGAGCAGAAAACAAGCCGTTTGCACACACTCACACACACACACGCACACACACACACACACACGCACGAGCACGAGCATTCATTAATAAAGCAATTCATGGTCATTTGACCAACCTTCTGTGCTGTGTTCTGTCGATTTGACAGTTTTTTATAAAAACGCCATAAATTTTACTACTGATAAGTGCACAGCATAAAAGCTTTTACCTTTTCGCCTTAACGGCGGCCATTTTCACAGCCCACAAAGTGCTGCGACGCTCGACAAACAAGCCGCGACTGCAACTGGCCACTTATCAGCAGCATTGGTGCTTCTTTCCATTTTTTTTTTTCTCTCTCCAGTTATTTTGGTTCGTTTGCTCTTCAGCGTTTATTTTAATTTATGCCGCAGCGCTCTTCACTCAACCGCATAGCTCAACTCAGCTGCCATCGCAATTTGTGCGTGTATGTGCAATTGCGTGCAAAGCTATTAAATGTATTCTTAAGTGTAGCGAGAAACACAGCAATGCAGTTAACTAAGGCAGCCACGGCAGCGCATTGCCGAGACAACCAAGTACCCATGTGTATGTTTTATTTTCGTAAAATGTCATTTAGAACGGAAAATGGAAAGTCATCCATCTTCGTGCAGAAACAGTTTTAGTAAGTTAAATTTGTGGCATAAAATGAATATGTCGAAACGAAAATATCGAAATAAGAAATATGCAATATATAAAAATATTTCTGCACGTAGATGATTAATGGTGAGTTCTCATCAGTTTAGAAAAATATGCAGCTCTTATAACTTCTTCATGAACATGCATTAAGGGAACCTAGCCACTCTGGGATTTGATGTAGTTAAATACAAAAGTATACGCTGTTGTATGATTTTTCTACATCCCCATTGCATTGCATCCCCATAACCACGCAACAAAATTTGCATTACGCATGGCAACCGGCTACTGATCATAGGTAACTGAGCAGTTTGCTGCCATTTTATGTGCAATGTAAACATTTTTTTCAACTATTGTTTTATGCTCCAATAGAGATACGAATACCTCAAGTATCGGCAGCGGCATGGTCTGAAACCATAGAAAAATGTTTTCTTAAAAGAAATCGGTTTCTTAAGTGTGCAGTGTTCGTGCAATGTTAAACCTTCAATATCATATGTATAAGTAATGGTTTCTCCAAGCAGGGTCATTATTTGTACTATATTTTTCAAGGTAATTCGTTGAGATTCCGTTGAGATACACGTCAGATCCAGATTCACATATGCCACACATGCACTATATTGGTTCGAAATACGGAGCTTTCACACATTTATGTCACTATTATTTTGATATACTTGCGAGTATTTTCTGACATCTAAGTTACTCCCTGTATTCGCTTTACAACGAGAAGCGTTTGTCAAAATCAAAGGTGGGACCACCTTGCTGTTCCTCAGAACTGTTTCACAATTTCAGATTAGAACGCTATCTCTTAAAGTTTTTTATTACTTACAACTGCTGGGATAATACCGCTAAAAGAGAGACCTTCCAGCCAATTGACGTAGCAGAATACTTGTCTCTTATTTCTTCTTTTCAAAAACACCTATATTAGTGCTTGTTGCGCATTCGACATTCGACAAAATTCATAATTTTATTAGGTTCACATTAGTATCAAATTCTTGATTAAATTATATTTTAACTTTCAGTTTTGAAGACCCGCTTTAAAGTTTATTAGTGTGCAGACCAATTAGTAGCAAATACCAAATTTTAATGCTTCAATTTAAAGTTCACGCTCAACGCGGAACACACGCATACATCTGCCTGCTAATACCTGCTTTGAATAAATGACATTTTAGCTACAATAAAGCTACGCTTCCACGCCTCTGCGCAGTACAAAATTGACGGTGAGAAGTTGACACTTTAGATGAAAGATGAAAAATTCAAAAATCCGCCGTTTCCATTTTAATTTTATAGCTTATCATTTAAATAAATATTTGTTAAAATTATTTTTCGGCACACACACACACACACAAACACATACACGACATATGCGAAGAATAGACTCGAGCGTATCCAATAGTCAAATGTTTGGCAAGAGAATTTAATCGCTTTCCTTAGCCAACAGAGTCATAAAACATAATTATGCTGTTTTCTCGCTCGAAAATGGTCAAACGAAAGAGATCGTAAAAAGCTCTGGCTGTCCCAAGCGATTTTACTTTAATTTAAAGCGGACGCACTTACGTGGTCGTCGCTGGCGGCGTTTTGTTTCACCGAACTTTTCTAAACAAACTAAAAGAGTCAGAAAAACTAACTGCTGTTGCGGTGCAGAGGTTCATGATGAGGGGCATTATAGATGGTATATTACCAAAATTATACTTTATTTGTATTTAAGTTAATTTTAAGTTCTCCATTTCGGCTTTTGTTGTGTTTCTGTTTTGGTTGATTGGCAATACAATTTTATAGACAAATCTGGCAGCCACAGCAAGTAAACAATGTCACCTGATATGAGTATGCTTTGGTAACAGCAGTAACGATGGGGTATTAAAAAGTCATAAAACTAATTAGTTGAAATTCTTATGTTAAAACATTTTATATGACATTTCAAATTGCTGTGTTGGTGTGCTCGTTTTCTCCCATACACCTGTCGAAACTGCGCGTTTAGTTGCCGCGCTAGCGTATTCGATATGAATAAATCCAAAAAAAAAAAATACAAAATAATATACCTGCATTTATTATATGAGTATAATTGTAAGCTCTTATTTCGAATTTTATATGACCCTTTAATGGGCAAAGATAAGTACTAATAAAATGTACTTCCTTATTCTTGTATTCGTTTTTCTTAATTCCATGAAAGAGTCTTAAATGTCGTGCAATTTGATGGCATCGGACATGTTTATAATACTGAGCTAACAAACTCCCATATAATGAGGTATTTCTTCAAAAGTGGGCGTGGCCAAACAGCTTAATGTAAACATCTTTTAAGTTACATGAGCAATTTGATCCAAACTTGTTGGAAAGATTGCATTTCAACTTCTAAACGTCTATATAATGGTATTCATATGTATTTTAATTGAAGCTTGGCAAAACGCAAGACGGAAGCTCTTGTAGCACAATTTCAAATAGGCAAACGATCGGATGAGATGATACTCACTTATTTGCTAATAACATTTTGTTTGCCATCACCTAATTTATATTTGCTAAAATATGAACACCAAGCCCATTTTACAAAACATGTACGAATTTTGGACAATCTCAGTCTCCTCCTACTTTAAGGATCTATTATACCGAACATGAGAATCTCCGTTCTTCCGGTAGTCCTAATACCATATACAATATATCGCTCACTAGGACGGGATGTCTCAAAAAATTTAGGTCTAAATAAAATTTCGCTCCAGCATATTGTATACAGAAATATAAATCAATAAATTTTCACTCCTTGACCGAATATTACGATTGGAGTTGTATATCTTTCAAAATACTAAAAACATTTCACTCATTATTTTATAATGGGGAAAAAAACTATCATTCATTTACTTTTGCTGGCCTAATCCCTCAATTCGTTTCATATTTCAAAATTAAAAGCTCTTTTTTATAACATGCACTTTTAGCGACCATAATAACGGATATACTCATTAGTATTGCAATAATAACTTTATACAACTTAGGTAATAAGCCATAACCGCTTTACGGCTTTTAAAAAGCTAATGTCCTTCGATAATCCTCAAATGATATTTCCTAATTTTCATTAAAAGTCATTTGGTTTTTCCTATGAAATTATATGAGCAGCACTTTTGGCTAATTGCCCTTCGCTTTCAGCAAGAAGCAAAGAAAATAGAAGCAAAAATAAAGAGATGGTAAATGGAAGCAGGTGAGCATGAGGCTGAAATGGAAATCTCAATTACTAGGCTACTACGGCAACTTTTATGTGCCAATAATATGCAGGCGATAGCAGGCACGTATATATGTGGAAATATTGGTACAAAAAGTACCAAACACATCTCTACATAACTACGTACATATACTTGCAAAGGGTCTACAGCTTTCGTTCACTTATCCTCTCGTTTTTCTACTCAACCCCTTACTCAAGCCTCGGTTCTTGTCCATCACATATTTAAATATCTCCTCATTGCTGTCATTTGTTTGGTACACATTTATTCCGTTGTTTATTTCATGCAGTTTGTTTACTCTTTTGTTTGCCTTGAAGGAAAAGTGGCCAAACGTTTTGTGACTGCAGCCAATCCGTCCGTGTGCATTTTCGATAGTCGTGACCAATCGTTAATAATTACAACTTTACTTCGCACTCAGCGCAAGTGCTTGCTTCATACAGGCAGACAGTTGGTGTTTTTGTGAAAATCTTTCAGCATTAGCAAGGCACATAAGGGAAACTCATAAAAGCATAAAATTCGTAAAAATAATGAAAAGCCAAAGCAAAGAATGCTGACGAATGGCTTTGCCTCAGTGCGGGAAACTAAGTCATTAAGTGATTGCTATTGGGGTCAGCGTGTAAATGCATCAATGAATCACCTTTTTCCTTGGTAAGTACTTCATATTTATTTATTTTGCTATTTTTTGACCTACTCAAGTGGTTATTTTTCTTGTTGCTTTCGAACATATGCAACATTCAAAATATCTTATTCAGGTCACATGATATGTAGAGTGCATTTTGCAGTATGATGTGATGCAGATTTTCAATGTGGGTCGATATGAGGAATGTGTGCATGTATAAGCATGGTATGTAACTAATGCCGCAGTTGATGCAGAGGCTATCATAATAATCTATATTATTTGTGTGCACAAATGCAATAATTATTAATTTTGTTTAATAATGAAAGCAAATGCATGCAAGATTTCTTCTTCATAAAGCATTCTACTTCTTCAAGGTATAATATAAAATAATTTCATTAACTGATTTCGAGTGATTAGTCGTGTATTCTAGCTACCATGACCATTGACATAAATAAAGAAGAATTTTTTGACTTCAAATTCATTAACTAATATGTGACTAGCCCATATTATTTGAATACAATTGATTAAAAAATCGTATTTTAGCCGATTTCCTGCACGTGAAATAAAGTCTATTGCATGATATAGCGCTTCTACTATGTCACTTAATGTGACTTTATGACACATGATGTGCATAAGAATGATAAAACGCGACTTTACAAATTTTTATTATAGCCAAATCACCCATAGATAAATTGCGCAATACAAAACAAAAGGTGTTTTTTTTTTCTTCTTTAGACCACCTGACTTTTAATTATATTATTATGACTTGATGATGTGAGTTCAGGTGACGTGATGTCAATCAAACGATTTCTTATCATATGGCTAAAATTTGTGTTAGTATATACAAGCGAATTAAAATAAATATAACATATAACCTAAAGAACATATATAAAGGCCAATGGCTATTGAATATAAACATCACATGATGTTTTATCAAAATCCATACGGTTTCAGGTGATATGAAAATCTTTAAAAATCAAGGTTTCACAAAATTACTGGGAAACAGAAGACAATTATATTATCCTTAACACATAACGAATCTATCTATAATTCTGGAAGAGTCACTTGAAGTTAAGCTGTGGTAAAAGTCAAGTGATGTGATGTGTGTCATGTCAACACATGCGACGTGAATTCGCTAATGGAGATTTTTCATTCTCGAGTTTTATAACGGCATAATTAGTTATTTCTTTTAAAACTAGAATTATTATAACACAGCTACAACAGCTACAACTACAACAACTTGTAGAAAAATAATTAGAGACGCGCCTTCTGGTCATGAGTAGGTGATGTGCTGTGTAGCAAAACAAGGGTTCATTTTTTTTAGTCTAAATCATATGAAATGGTATAAATGTTAAATAAAATCTAATATACAGAGAGAACTTTACATACGCTTGATGATTGATGATGAGTTTAAAGTTACCAAATAAATGTTCATAAAGCATTATGCACTCCGAAAGCTACACGGCAATCCTGACCTGAGGAACACAAACTGAAGCATTTAAATATTTATCTTTTCACTCCATAAAAACGAATCGTTCTAAGCACATGGGCCCAGGGCGCTCAAGCTACGGATCGAAACACAAAATTGCTACAGAAGATCATTTGAATTGCATATTTTCCGTTTTTATGGAAAACAAGAAAAAATAATAATGCCATAAAACACAAAATATTACACACAGTATCAGTGGCAGCAGCAATAACAACAACAACAAATGGTAACCTTAAATACAGCTCACCGAGTAATATGGGCGGCTCATAATGAAAATTATAATTTCACTATGAAAATGGGAAACGGAAAGCTGGCGTTAAAAAATCGGCAATTGCATATCGAATAAAATCAAAAATCACGTTTATGCAAAACAGTGCAAGTAAAGTAGTAAATTCTTATTTTGCCAAAGTGGCGAGCAAACCTAAAAAGATAACCGCAAACAGCAGAAGACTCGCCCGCCGGTCATTCAGCGCAATTTTTATGTAGGAAAATAAATGCAGCAACAACAACAATAAGCAATTCGAACTATCCATGCGCTTGGTGAGCCGAAGCCAACTGCGCCGGCTGGTGGCGGAAGCAACAAGAAACAAAAAAAAAAAGGAGCTGAATGAAATTGTGCGCGAAAGCGGTGTGCCACGCCGCGTCATGGCGGCCGAGTAGCTGCGGCAAGTGACAGTTCAGCGAGCAGCCAAGGCGGTGAGCGCGCTTTCTCGCGTCAAGTGGCAGCGGTGCTTCGTATAAGATTAAGACGCCGCGACTGCGGCTGCTCCCACTTCGATTTTCGTTTTCCAAAGCTGTGTTCTACCAAAGCTCTTCACTTCATTTATTTCATACTTTCTGCTGGTATTTTTTATGTTGCTGTGCTTCCAAAGTTGGCGAATTTCGCTACACAGCTTCGCTAACCTTAACATTTGTGCCATTTAACACTTGCAGGCAAAGGCGTTAAACTGATATTTTTCTAACTCAAGCATATAATTTTTGTCTAGCTTCACCCCTTCTAACCGTTGTTTTGTAGCATTAGCTTGTTGTTGCTATTGTTTCGGCAGCAATCGCAGTAACTGTGCCGCTTAGCCGAAGAATTTGTAAGAAACTGCCTTTCGATTGCTACGCTTAGACCAACTACGAGTCATTGCCAACCAATGCCGTAACAATAGCAACAACCACAACGACAGCGATAATAATAATAATAATTGCAATAACAACAACTCCTTCTGCCAACGGAAAGAGGCGGTATTTATGCTGCACTTGCATATGCTTCTATCTCTCGCTGCCACAATGACCATTGCCGCTGCTGCTGCCACCGCTGCTGCCACAACCGCGCACGATTCTATCTGCGCATTATGATTTTCGCTTGTGGCTGTGCAAACAAGTAATCTAGGCAAGTGCGCGCAAAACAAAAACTCACCTCAATCGCAATAACAAAAGCAACAATAGATTGTGCCACAACAGGAATTGTTGTAACTAAGGCAAAGGCGGTCGGAATGGTGAACGGTCCACACACGTCCACACCAAAAGCATATTTCGGTAAAAAAAAAAAAAAAAAAAAACAACAACAACAACAAACATTTGGCTAACTCTTTGGTGCGCCAAACATAAATATGTTGAAGGTAAACTTTCAATAGTCAGGTTCACGCTGCGTTGAAGCTTTCATTTTTCCACCAAAATACGGCGTAAACAAATATGAAGGAAAATTACGACAAAACAAACAGCAGAGCAAAAGAGTTTGCATGTAGATGTCTCCGCTTGTGTCTTAGCTGGTTCTGCCTGATCGGTTTGTGGGTTGAATTTTGCAAGTAAAAGCATATATTTGCTACGATGCGGCTGCAACGCTTTAGGGGATGCTAATGAATGGGCTTTGCCAAAGCCATGAAATTGGTGAAAGATATTGCCAGCGAGCTGAATTTGCGAATAATAATAAATAGAGAATTATGTGATGGCTTGTGAAGAATTTAGGGTAAGTCCAGCAGAGGCTCATGGGCTGAAATGTTTACGGAAGAACATATTTGAGGTATTAGTGCTGAGGCAACCTTCAAAAAGAACTTCTAAGTGATATAATTTAATATCAAACGAATTAAGACACGAACTCACTTTAGAGAGAAGGAGATTAACCCGCTTTTTTCGCTAATGCCTTTGTAGGCTTAATAATTGCTGAATATCGTCACACATATCTGTATTTTCAAAGTGCCGCTATCTTTGAATAACCACAGCTTGTTTGACAGACGAAACTAAATTGAGAGCAGATAAGAACAAAGTAGAGATCAGTAGACAGAGAGAGAGAAAGAGAGAGAAAAAGGGAGTAAGAAGGAGGGAGCAATTTTATTTAAAATTATTACAATTTACAAATTGAAACAGACACAGAATACAAAATAATTAGTCTGTAGAGAAGTACTTATTTTTTATTCATTAGGGGGAAATTATTAGATTTTCTGGTCTTTTAATAGCTGCAAACACCATTTCGAGCACTATGACACTTTACAAACATATAAGTCAAATGAAGACGCGACTTTTAATTTATGATTTATTTAATATATATAGGCGAGTTTATACTTGAAAATCATTCTAACGAAAACTCGCCCCAACTGATATTTTATATATATATATATATACATAGTATGCCAAACATGTCTAAGATCTTCATCATTGTCTTGTAGAAACAATGTTTGTTTCGATTGGGCAAAGTGATCATGAACCAATTATAATTGTTAAATCAAGAAACATAAATATTTACTTTGAACTTTCAATGCACACTGAAGACTTGAGACACAAACTTCACAGCTTGTAATAAAATCTAAATGCAGCCTTAACAACATACCACAATTACAGAACCTAACTTCGTTATTCTGTTAAAAGCAAGTTGCATGAAAAGCTATTGAGGAAATAGCTAGTCGCTTAAGCACGAGGGAAACTGCTTAACAGCTGCCCTCACCCGCTCAATACCTTTTTACAGCTTATCGACGCGAATTGATTGCATATAAAAATATAAAATACAAGCCTTACAATAACAACAAAAATGGAAAAAATATAGTCGTAAAACAATTCAACCGCTAGTTCATAGGGCAAAAGCTGGACGGCTAAGCCAGCAAAGTTCTAAGTCCACACAAATAAAAATATATTGAATAACACATAAAATCAGTGGAATAGCATTAAGAGAGCAGCAGCAATGGCAGGCTATAAAGTGCACAATCCACAAAAAGGAGGTGAAAATCAACCAAAAAAAGTAAAAAAATAATTAAAGCTAAAAATCATTCAGCTATTGGCTGAGCATCAATAGCTACGCGTGTGTGCATATGCTCAGGCGAAAAGTGCTAGCAGTAGCGCTTAGGCGGCTGGAATTTTTATTGCACATCATAAATAATCGCATTGTGCAGACAAGCGATGGCTTTATGCAGCCGCAGTGGCGATGGTGGCTTAGGAAGCAACAGCAACAATGGCGGCGGCCAAAGCAACAGCAGTCGTAGAGCAGTCGTAGAGCAGCTACGGAGCACCAACAACAACAATGACTGCTGGATTTTCACTGGCCACTTGGCGAATTGTTTTTCAGGAGATTTGCGTGCCTGCCAGTGGGAGATTTGTGCCATTTCCATTTCCTACTCAAATGCTTCCACCATTCAAGCACACAAACAGCTTATGTATTTTATGTTCTATCTAGAATTGTGCTACGTCCCCTCATGTAGGTGCGTGTGTGTCTGTTGGAGGTGTGTTCTGTTATATAGAACACATCAACGCATTGATCTGCTAGGCATCAGCGCCATCAACAGTGGGAAAATCACAGCATATATTCAGTGTTTGCTACATAGACATCATTTGTTATAGTTTTTGCTTTATATTTTCGCTTTTGACATTTGTATGTGGGTGCAATGCTGTTTGAAGTCTCTTGTTCGGCAGTAACATAATTTATGGCATGCTCATAAATGTCTGCTGAGTACACTAGAAGCGGAGCGAAAGGGTCAAAAGATGTTGAAGCGACTTACATAAGAAGTCCGAGAAATAACACTAGAAATGTATATACGAAAGCGTGAAAAATTCAACAATCAAATTACCATAAATCTAGATGTTTTGTGTGGAATATAAGTTTCAACTTTTATTCATTATATTTTAGTTGGTTTATAATTCTCAGAGTGGACGTCTTTCAAATCGACCTTCATTTAATGCCTTAAAAAGTAAGTACAATACGGCTGGATCAGTTTCTCTTAGGAGATCGAGCTGATGGCAGACCAAACCCTTGTCTTAATAGATATAATCGGCACCGCCTTAAGATATATAATCGAATAGTGTTTAAAAAAACATTTCAAGTAACATATTGAAAACCTGGAACAGTAAGTTCTGCCACTAATGTTAGTCGAGAATGAAATAAAAAAAACTATACAAGTGAAACCCATAAATTGGGCTTCAAATCAAACAGAGGTGTTCAAAACATGAGCAAATAATTCATTATCAAAAGTTTGAGAATATGGCTAAAATTTCTACTTGATTGAATAATTCTAATATTTTGAATTTGCGAATGGCTTGTATGAAACGAAAATCGAAAGCAAGGACTTCGGAATGGAGAGCGGACTAAACGTTTGAACGAGTTTTCGAAATGATCATTTATATAAATGAGTGAAACACACCATTAGAATCACAAACTCGCAGCCAGATCCTGAAATCTAAAGCATATAAAACATAAATTTAATATGGAAAGTATAGAGGGAGAGATTAAGAAATGAGAGAAACAGTAACGACTCAAATATGTTTATATTGGGGTATATTAGATGCAGCAAATCGATAGGTAGATACACAAGGTTTAATTTAAGCCAGTAAACTATTAGACTATTTTTAGTCTAACTTTTAACTTATGACTTAACTTATAACCTATAACTTACTTACTTAACTTAATTAACCTAAATAACTTAACTTATTTATTAGACTAACTAGACTATTTTTCACTGCGAAACATTTTAACTAAATTCTCTTTAGAGGGCGGGAATCATATCAATTTTATAGAACCGCCTCAGAAAAATTTTTAAAAAAATTCAGTTCACATCACAAATACATTTTCCAATATTTATTAGTTTTTTATAACAATTTATTTATTGTAATTTGCTCAATTCGAAAAATAAAATTCTAAAAATTGTGAACACAATGAAAAATCAAAATTGCTACTTCAACCAAGCAATATCGCTAATGCTACTAAAAATATGCATTTACCTAAGCTAACTGAAAAACTTTCTCCGCCAAATTGTGAATACCATCTCGATGCATTGCTTTTCCATAAATAAATAGCGCCTCAACATTCCTAACAAATGGTGATGCCGAAATCATACACTCATCCTGATTAAATTGCGCTTCGATTGACCGACGGCAACCAAGTAAATACCTGGTAGTCTATCAGCGACTTCCGCCATTTTCAGCTACTATCGCACATACAAATAAACATATGGATATATTTATTATCCTCCCGCTATATGAACATCGGGCGACTCAAGCGTTTGCAGACAAAACTTTTATTTTCATCACGAAATTGACATTTAACAGTTATAAAATCATTTCACATACAGCATAAGAGAAGCACACACACATACACACACATATATATATATATGTAAGCAAAAAACTATGTAGGCGTATGAATATTTATATGGGTATGTATGTGCGCGCGTGTGCGTGTGTGTTTGTATGGAAAATATACATGGCAGCGCGAATATGCAATTGCATAAAGTATGCAGCAGCACAATAAAATAGTGAAAATTGATTTAATGAACCATTGAACATAAAAGTGCTAACAGCAGCCAGCAGCTAGGCAAGAGAGGAAGCGACAAGCGACAAGAGGCCACAGCGCTAAAATATAAGCTAACAACATAACACCATCGCGTCTGCAATCTGGTGAACTAACTAAATGTACTGCGATTGCAACTGCCTGCTGCGCCAGCAACAACAACAAACACAATAATAGCCGCAACAGCGGCAGCAATTACATTAGCAATCGGTAATAGCCCTTGCACGATATGCCATCAATGTTCAAATATGAGTTGCAATATGCAGTAATAACAACAACGTCAACAACAACACGGTCAACAAGAGCTGCGAGGGCCGCGCAGACAGCAGCGCGCTGCGCGCCGTGAAATGTTGCAATGCCAGCAGCATAAAGCAAACAAAAAACAAAAACAACGAAAACGAAATTGCAGAAATATTATATGATTGCCAGCGTGTATTTGTTGTTGTGGTGTTGCATGGCGTAGCTTGGGCATAGCAAAGAAATTGAAATTGATGAAAATTGTTAACCACAATGAACCCAATTAAAATTGCTGTTTTCGCTTCGCCTTGCTTTGTTTTTCAATTTATAATTCATAAAAAATCAGCGCAGCATTGCTTGGCTCTCGGCGAGTGAAAATCCGCGCTAATGCAGCGTGGCACATAACACACACACACACACACACAGCGAATTAGGTATGTGCTGCAAGTGCGGCTGCCAGCTGAGTTTGTCAAACCAAATGTGAATATGTGCGCTTTTGTGAAAGCATTTACGCCTCGCGCCACTCCTCTCCCTCCCCTTTCCATCGAACGCGTGGGCAATAAAGTGTGTGTGTTTGTGGTTGTGTTTATGTTTCACTTTCAATTTCAGTCTCAGTTTTACGATCACTCATGTCGACGCGCTTGCTTATATGACCATCCACATGTCCGTCCACCGCTCTGACAATGCACACACACACATACACACACAGCGAATTAGGTATGTGCTGCAAGTGCGGCTGCCAGCTGAGTTTGTCAAACCAAATGTGAATATGTGCGCTTTTGTGAAAGCATTTACGCCTCGCGCCACTCCTCTCCCTCCCCTTTCCATCGAACGCGTGGGCAAGAAAGTGTGTGTGTTTGTGGTTGTGTTTATGTTTCACTTTCAATTTCAGTCTCACTTTTACGATCACTCATGTCGACGCGCTTGCTTATATGACCATCCACATGTCCGTCCACCGCTCTGACAATGCACACACACACACATACATAGATGTGTCTCTCGAAAGCTTGTGGCCCAACCGCCAGCATTTTTTAGCGCCACTATAGCCCCGCACTCCTTCGCCATGGTTTCAATTTATTTTAATTGTTTTCCAGCTTAGGTGCGGATTTATTTATATTAATTTGCGTTACAGCAAATCTGCATTTTTATCGCTCATAACGGTCTATGATCGTTAAGCGTACATATAGATCGCGTAGCAATGGGCGGGCGGTCGAAGTGGAATCGAAGTTGTGAAAATTAACCGCTTTAAATGGAGTGTGCAAGTAAATTGAAGAAGTCATCGCCGCCAATTTGGTGATGACGACGACGAGTTTGTGGTATGGTAAGAACTGGGGAAGTACAAGGTACTTAATTGAAGAGTGAGGTGATTTCTCAGGGGAGGAGTATTTTCTAGCAGAATTTTAATATACATAATATCTCAACAAAAAAAAAAACAATATATATGTTTTAGTACGAGCTAAAAGCTCATATTTTGTACTCTAATCGCGCCTTAATCTTTCGTAAAATCGATATACGAACTTTAGCAACTGGCGAACAAAGCGAGTTACGATGAAATCATTTGTTAACAACAGTGCCACGAATTTTCAAACAGCTTGAGATCTCTACTAAAGAATGTTTAGTTAGCCATTAGTGAGTTATTAGCCATCATCGATTCGTCACTTCTCTGTTCGCTATATTTGAGCTAAAAACTCATATGTGACAACAACAACAATGTTAGCGAGTTGAATTCACTGCAAGGGAGTATGCGAATATCTCATTGAAGATGTATCTCAGCAGCGCTTGCGCCAGAGGACATGTAAGCACAAGGTTGCATCGCTAGCGCTTAGTCTATTTGAGCAGTTGGTACATTTTGTTCGATTTGCTACTCTTTAACGATTGACGAATCGCAGACATCTAGTAACATTCTACTATATTATCCGTATTTTGCAAAGCTCTAGTACTTCAACAGCAAATTCATTAACTTGTTGCGAAATTTTATTTCAAATATATTTATAATATATTCTTTCAGTAAGCTAAGTATGTCACTAATATATGATAGTCATTTTATCCTATCCTAACTGCTATTCTATCGGTCAATCGCACATTACAGCATTTTTCAGATTTTTATAAAACACATATAGCCCTCATGCCTTCCACCCACAAGCTACCAAATGTTTCACAATTAAGGATGTAATCCTTACTACTCCTCTAAAGTATCGGCATTTCTTCTCATTCTTGCTTCACTGCGACCTTACTGCTACAACAAATGAAATTTAGAGCATACGAAAGATTATTTTATATAAAGTAATATATATATTATATAAAATATGAAATAATGCATAAGCATTTGTCTAATTAAAGGCAGCACACATTTTAACTAATCGGAAAAATTATACCACTTAAGTTTATAATTATTCATGCCAACTCTTGATGACTTAATGACTTAATTACCGAATGCAATGCGCTCAATTTTTTCATAAAATATAACTTTTTATAGCTCACTCTGTAATAATTTGACGTCTCACTTGTGTACGAGTGGCGACACAGTCGATGCAAATATTTCAAGGTATTTGAACGTTGATGGCAATCAGCACTTTTACGCCAAATTACAAAAACAAACACTTGCCACACGGCCAACAGCATCATTTGGCAAGTTCGCTCAATCAAATAGGCGCTGTTGCTGATGATGTGTTTAGCGGCTAGTTGATGTGTGCATATGCATGAGTATGCATACATACAGACACTGGGCAGTTTGTGTGCACTTTTGAGTGCTGCCACTAGTAAGCAAATAAAATGAAAGTTTATGGCGTTTTAATTAAGTTGCAGCAATGATGCCAGCTCGCTGATAAAAGCAACCATGAGCTGGGAGTTCGCCAAACAACCAGTCAGCCAGCCAGCGGCAATGGCAATAGTCGCACGATTTTATACCCATTTCTTTTATAGCATCGAAGATATCGCTCAACTGCTGTTAGGAGTGTGTGTGTGTGTGTGTGTGTGTGGTTTTAGTGGGTTTCAAATTTATGATTTCGATCAAGCTCACGGCTTTTTGCACGTTTGCACTTTTCACTTTCAGTTTTAATTGCCTAAAGAAAAGTAATAAAATATGGGGAAAAACCATATGGAGAAAATTTTAGTGGCCTTACTTTTGGTGGTGGAATGGTGGAAGTGATGTGGTTTATAGAGAAATAGACATATTATACATATTTAGATATATTAGATATATCCGATTTTGAGAAGATTGTAAACTCTTTTGACTTATTTAACACAGACCGTTTGCAAACAATTTACTTCTATGATCCACAACTCCACAACAACAAGTTTGGACTGGTTATTCATCATATGATCCTCTTTCGTTGAGGAATGTGGGTTGTTTTCGGAAGTTTCCTCCAATACTGACTTTATATTGATAACTCTTCTGTTTTTATAGTGAAAATACAACAAAGTAATCCCCTCTTTGGCCTTTAATTGCAAATTTAACTCGACTCCTCCTTCCTTTTATGGTGTAAAACTTGATGTTATATGATAATTGGAAGGTGTTGCAATTCTAAAGTCATATATACACAAAACTCAGCACTGAAGTTTGAAACATTTTAAAACTAAATAAGTTAGAATCATTAATTTTCGGGAGAGAACTTTCCCATTTTTTCATTTTAGAAATTTACAAGCGCGTCTATTTATTTGCTGGCATATTAGCTACACTCTCTGATTAGGAGTTAATGAAAATTTTTCAAAAAACACAAAATGCACACACGCTCACTTTAATATGACAACAATACCCAGTAGGAAATTTATTGCGAAACAGTTTACAACATATCTAAGAACAAGTAAAAGCGAAATAGAGATTTCTCCGAACTACTACTACTACTATTACTTAAAAAATAAGTGTTTGAATAAAACTTTCAGACCACTTTATAAGACTGGTATATTTGAAACTCCAAATTATCACAAAAAATTTGGAATTTTGAAACAAGTGAAAATATGATATATGTATATATTATATAATATATATATTCGATGGAAGTAGGCTATAAATAAAACTTCTGCGGTGATAGAGGTGAAATTTTTAAGATTCTTGCATTTCCTACTTGGCCAGTGGCACGCTTAATCGTTGTGGGCATGTGCGCGACTGCACAACTTTCATATACGAGTATATGCTTAGCCTCATTTTTATGGAAATTCTTAGCCAACAATCAAGTGGGTCTCTCCACATTCGCCACGGCTTGCCTCAAGTGCCGCTTCAAAGATGGGCATGCATGTCCACTAAGGACACTCCTTGCCACCGGCTGACATGCCATGCAATGCTGCAATCGCGGTGCGGCAGACAAACTAGCAATTGCCAATGATACTAAAACATTTGGCGGAAATGGGGACAGTGCGGTCAGTGCCAAGCCTTGTTGGTCATAAATAAAAATATAAAAACGCAAAAATACAAAAACACAAAAACAAACAACAGAATGAAACTTCAAGCAAAGCAAATATGCAAGTCTGTGGCACCATAAATACATAGCAGGCACTAGTTAAGGTATATTTAAAACTACACACAGTCCTCCATGCGCATGCACTTAGATATATGATTAGTGACCATAGAAAGCTACACATGGTAATCGATATGAAAATAGGGAAACTTTGCGCCACACTTTGCTGGCAAATTCCTGGGCAGCGCGGCATGGCGGCGGTGAGTGGGAAGATGGACAAACTAGGCAGATAGGTTGGCAAAGGCGGAGGCATGAGCACATGTGCGCAGTGAAATGTTGCAGCAACCATAAGTGAAATGTCAAAGTTTAAATGCATTGCGAGTGAGCGGTTGGAAAAGAATGGTGCAGCAAAAAATGGAAAATAAATAGAAATGAATAAGTTAGCAAAAGAAATCTCGACAGTTAAAAGCTAAGACGTGCGGCAGATGCGTACACGCACGCACGCATTTCAGAGCTCCGAAAGGCAAAGAAGTCATTGCTGCTGCCGCTGCCGCTGCCGCCGTCGCCGCCGCTATCAGTCCCACCTGCTGTGCTTTGTGCGCAGAAGCGCAACACAAAGTGAAGAAGCGAACTGCGCATGCGAGTGCGACTTTTGCGCAAATAAATAAAAACTTTTGCTATTGTGGCAAGTTTGTGCGGCAGCGCGCGGCGCGTTGCACATTTTTATCTAAAGTGGTTGTTGGCAGCAATAGCAATGTAATCGCTTGCGTACCGAACGTCCGACCGCGCGTTCGACTAGCAACTGGTATTGCGGCGAGCGCCTGCATTTTAATTGATGTTGCAGCGTGCTACGCATGCGCGCCACACAAACACATAAATGCAGGCTGATCGGCACTTAATCATTTGTGGCGCATTCGTTTTCTATGGCCGCAGTAACAGACCAAAGCTGAAGACCAAATGGCAACATAGCTACCGCGTACAATTGAGTTGCAAGACAGGAGGTACCGCGGAAAAGCCAATAATAATAATAAACAAAAATAGTTAGGAGTTGTAGGAAAAATGAGAAAGCTCAACATAGAAGATCAAGTTGCTGAGTGGCAACGAAATCTGTGCGCAAAAATCAATAATATGCATTTGTCGCTGCCACATACGACCGCTTGCCACATTACGGCGTACCGTTAAAAGCCAGCCAAGGAGCGAGTTTATGCGGAACAATCACTTAGGCGGGCAGCCATTTGGGGTGAGTCAGTGCGCGCTTGCAACTTTTTCCGTTGAATTTCAATTTTTTGCTACTTTATTGCCTTCGACGACAATTAAGTTGCACGACACAGCGGGCGACTCAAACTTTCGGTCAGCTTTTCCTATATGGCTGTATTGATTTTTTGTATAAAAATCATTACTTTTATATATAAGGAACTCTATTAGTTAAACAAAAATAATCATAAGTAAACAAATGAGATTTTCGAAGAGTTTGTGGCAACACACAACTATTTAGTAATATTAACAATAGGCATACAAATTACCGGTCAACACAATCTATGGTGAATATGCACCTTTAGTATACAGCAAGGTCTTTAAAACATCACTAAGATGTACTAGTGTTCATGGCAAAATATTATAGAAGTAATCCTCTTATATATATTTAACAATAATTGTAGAGCTTTTGACTTAGGACATTTTTCTGGTAAACAAAAGTCCGTAGTCTCATCATTCAAAGAGATAACTTTCTTTTAATCAATCACTTAATTTTCACCAAAACACGCTTTTTTTTTGTTATTAATCGACTTTTAGACGAAAAATATGTTAAAACTTTTATTCAAAAGAAATTTATGATACTGACTTCATGTCATAAAAGGAAAATTAATCTACAAAATTAAGAAGCTTACGAGAAAATAGCTTTCCCCTTATCATTATTATTATACGACTTGTAGCTTCGCTTGCACTAAAATTCCTTTCGTTCGCCATTCCTTCTTCCATTTTTATTGTTATTAGCTTATGCATGTGTGTGTGTGTGTAAGTGCTGGTGGAAGTTGTACACTTTAGTCTATAATGTCACACTATTTTATGGTTTCATTACGCGCAGTTGCACAGCAATACAAGCGCTGCACGCAACAACGAAAGCAACAAGTGGGAGAATGCAGCTACATATAGTCTCTACTACATATGTCTATATGTTTGGGTTAGCTAAGCTGCATTTTGTATGTGTTTGTTGTGTTTTAGTAACTCGCTCATCGGGCAGTGAAGTTCTTATTTTTTGTCAGTGCACTTGTTGTTGCTGTTATTGTCATTGTATCTACATGTTCTGTTGTTATAATAATGTTGCTGTGTTATGCTTTAGGTGACAGCCCAAAGGTTCGCACGCACCTACATACATGCAGCCTTCTTGCTGCATGACCGCACATGCGCCACCACATCAATGGTGTTTATTTGCCACAACCACTCTCATACATACTACACACACATACACACATGCATACATAGAACTTCATATGTGGATAGCATGCATGGCAATTTATTTCTACTGCCTGGCATATCATAAACCTGTTGTTGCTGTGGCAGCATCAGCTGCGTCTGCCTAACTTAATGCCTGCCCAACTTGTCCTGCTAGCGCATGTACACTTGCCTGTCTGTCCGTCTGTCCGTCTGTCTATCTGTCTGTCTGTGAGAAAATAAAAAAAATATTGCATTTGTATTTGCCTTTGTATTTCCAAACAAGCTCGTGTGCACTTGCATTGCTGCATTTGCTGGCATATCCTTTCGCCTTCGCCGTTTGGCATTTTGCTGCTGCTGGTGTCGCTGCTGCGCCAGCAAAGGTGTGGAAATTATTGCGTTTCATTTGCATATGAAAATAAAGTGAATGAAATACGATTCTTGTGTGACAAACATTTGCTGTGAAATTTCAGCCGCGCTGCAGGATGACCAAGAGCTGCTTGTTGGTGCAGCATTAGGATCCGAATGCCATTAAGTGAGAAAAAACCATTCGGTTTGGCGTGTCATAAAGTCGAATGTTATATCTTTATATAATCTTAGGTAACATTTACAGTTTTATGATTTATATTTTTGCGTAATTTACGTAGATTATGCTTCAATAAAAAATCAAATAACACTTTTCGAAGCCTCTGCCTCTTCTTGTCTAAGCGACATGTATCAGCTCATGTACCTCTTTTCTGCATTGAGCACAAAAAATGCTAAGTACTCGTATAAGCATATACAGATATAGAACCCTTTAGAAGGTTTTGAATTCATGAAATATGCACTTTATTGTCTTCTTCCTTTTCGGAATATACACACCAGGATCTTCGGAAATGCCAGCTTGTCTCGGTGAAATATTAGTTCAGAAAAAATTCTCACGATTCGTGATTATTGTTTATTGACTATTTTGGCTCTCAACAATATACACCACTCTAATTCATGAATATTATCCGCTAAAATAATATAGTCTACTTTGTTGAAATAAAGTCTATGCCTAGGAATTCCTCGAGAACAACCAAGATATGTTAGCCGTTTGGTATTTATTGCTCATTTTCCTGTTACGCATTAAACCCTACTCATATACGCGGAGTTCATTAATAATTTTCATAAACTCACCTTAAACACAACTTCTCATTGCCTATTGAGAAACAACCCTGTGTTCTTTTTTTTTTTTTGTTTGAGCGGACAGTTTGCTGTGTTACAAATATATACAGCGTAAAAATGAAAATGTGAAATTAAACTCAGACTTTCATAAATACGTCTGTGAGAATTCTTGCGAGTATTTCATATAGCAAGAGCCCTAAATTACAGTTTGCCGCAACAGTTATAGCACTCATGTTTTACTGGAACCCATATCAGATCATGCTTTTCCCCGAAATTTTTCAAAAATTCTACAGATTGCATGGTGCTTACTTTCTATGTACAAAGTCTACGACGAACTCGTTAATTTAAATTTTTTTTCCTTTTTAATAGATTTATATACGCAATTGTGGTGGTTTGCACTTCTGAATGGAAGTGTTCACAAGCTGTTGCTCTATCAAGCTGCACCCTTAAATGTGGCATTTGCGCCATTTGCACCATTTCGGTGCTTGTGAGACCCTTTTCATTGCATTATTCTTTCAATTCTTTTATGCGTCCACTTACAAGCCAGACAAAGCGATTTGCTTGATTTTATTGAATTATTGCATAGAGTTTTGAAATTTTATTACACTGTCAGTGCGATGCCGAAACATTCATTTAAATTTGATATGCCTGTCTACCTGGACGAGGCGGCGGCGCAAGTTCTGTTTGTTTATGGGTTTGCCAAGTGTGATGCGCGTGTGCAAAAGTGCACACACAAGCAAATGTGCAGACAAATGCATATCAAGCACAAGCATATCAGAGTGCAAAAGCTTGGTAGCGCGCTCCCATACAAACTAGCAGACACTTAAAATTGAAGACAGGATATTCTGCAGAAGGCTGGATCAAGCTTCATTGCAGCAGTGAAACCAATGTCGGGTGCAACGCTGCTCGCATTCCTTTTCCTTTATATGTTTCATTCGTCTCATTTCCTTTTTCATAATGTTGATTTTTGAATTTGCATTATTTTTATGCTTGCACGCGCCTCAAGTTTCACACTAACCTGTCCTAAGTGGCGAACGAGCTGGCCGGCTGAGTGCCTGACTGCCTGACTGCCTGACTGGTTGGCGCGTCAGCCGAGTCGTTGGACGCGACGGCTGCGGCAGGCAGGTGCGGCATTCAATCCTGCTCAGTAGTGCTGCTCATTCGCCTTGAAATGCAGTCAGCATCCGGAGGAGTTGGGACCGAGCACAACCAGTAAGAGTCATTGTAATTTTTTATTCTAGACGGTTGTCTGCATGCGTAGCGCTGTGTGTTAGCGCATGTTGAGGTGTGTGGTTGTCTTTATTTGATTCAAGGTGTTAGCGTAAATTTAAAATGCGTAGATTTTATGTCACTCGACGGGATTAGAGGAATTTACTATATAAATTCTACATGTCGGGTTGCAGGCGACACATGTAAATGCGTCCGCCAAGCCGCCAAGCCGCCAAGCCGCCCAACCGCACACAAGACGATGCCGCTTTACTCCCGCTCGCGCTCCGTGGCCATCTAAGCGCTTCTAACAAGGCGTTCTACATCTAATTGTAAGTACAAACTCTCTGTCACACAACGCGCATGCATGTGCGTGTGTGTGTGTGAGCCGAGAACTTGCTTGGCATGATGGCCGTGCAATGAAAATTTAAATTTGTTACTTTTGATTTGAGTAGATGCACTGACATTAGTGTGGGGCGTAACGCCAAGCATACTTGCCACATATCAAGAATAATAGCAGTTACAAAAACAACGACAACAACAATCTACTAGTAATGGTGTATGCGGTTACATTTGAACAGCTAGTCGTTGTAACATTCCCGTTCTCATGTTAGAATGTGACAAACTTGCGCGGCTGCTCGCCTGCTCGCCTGCTCGCCTGCTTGCCTGCCTGACTGGCTGACTGCCAGCCCTGAGTATGCTTTGGTCGAGGTGGCTGCTGCTTCGCCTTCTCTTCGGACCACTGCCACTTTTCACTTCACTAACTTCTGCGGTGTGAGTATTAAATGCCCACGCACTGTTTCAAAAGCATGCCTTTCGCCTATTGCAACGCTGGCATACCAGAAACATTGAAAAATGGAGTGAATAAAAAAACGGAAAGATAAAAATCCCAAACAGATTTCTAAATTTGTGCTGGGGATTTATGGTTTTGAATTGTGTAGCGAACAGCGGGATATTTGCATGAAAAGTTATAAAATCAAAGTGCATTTATCTTTGCATCTGATGTGACTGTGCTTTGCATGAGTGTGTGTGCGCTTTTGGAAATGCATATGTTTGTGTACTCTGATCGTCTAGTTTTCTATCTAGAATGTTTAGATGGGATAGCAATATAATAGTAAAAAGTTTAATAATTCAAAAAGTTGTCTATATAAGAGCTATATGTACATGAATATATACATACACACATACATATATATATGTGTGAACAAAGGATTAAAGAAATGAGAGTATTTCATCCAGAGACCCATAACCAGCAAATTCAAGATGAATAAAGATCGGGGCGTCCCCGCCTACTTAAGAATCCGACATTATTTTACTTTATTTTATTTAAATTTCCTTAGAATTGTTCCAATTTTATTTATTCCCGATATAACAGTTAAACTTTCGTAAAGTTTTCTGAGGTGAAAATAAGATTTCATACAAATTTACCTACTTTCCTTACTTCGATCATCTTGACAGTTGAATTATGCATTAGCAAACCAAGCAAAATGTCAGACAAGAATAAAGAAATGCCTTAAGGTGAAGTGAGGTTATATGAGGTAAGTTAGGATGTGGTAGTTGGGTATGACAAAATCATTTACATTGAAAATTTATTTGACAGTTGGATTGAGGTGAGAAAAAGTGTGCTGAAGTTAGGAGTGGTATGTAGATGAAAAGTAAGGCGAACTATCTAACGTGTGGTGAGTTCCGGTATGGTATGTCTATTTCAACTAGCCGTAAAAAGTACTATAGGATCATTAGCCCCATTATTAGATACGAGTATTATATTAACTCACATACTAAAGACCAGTTAGTATGTGAGAAGAGCTTTTAGCCAAAAACAAAAATTAGTGTAATGCTCAAAGCCTTTATAAGAAATTGTTATAGAAGTACAATAATTTCAAAACAGTCTTTTCTACTTACGGAAGTGCCGAATTATATTAATTTACATACCTGCAAGTATAGAAGAACACAATTGATTAATGAATGCAAACATTTCATCAAATAAGCACAAATTTACTTATTAACTTCATATATATAAACATTTAATTTAAAAATATTATCGTATTTCTAATGGTAAGTCCAAAAAACTAGCATACCCTTGTTCTACAACACATCCGATGGTCAAAAGCCATCGGCCTTACGCGCCACTTAACAAGTGTACTACTGCCCATGTATGAGCTTTGGAGTGTCTTTACACATTTAACGGTGTAGCAGCATTAAAATTACACTTGCAACACAATATTTAAATACCAGCCAGCCGCCAAGACATCCCAAGCAATCTGCAACAGATATAAACATGCAATTTTATGGGCATAGGAGAAAACGAAAAGCAAGTAAGAGAAATGTCAAAGCAGCAAAAGTCTCGAGGCACAATCGCACAATCAAAGAATTTCACCAACGGATGCATTTATAAGCGTTGCAGAAAGAGATTCGCAAAATTACAAAAAAAAAAAAACAAAATATATATGTGTGTGGATGTGTCATCGTTGTGCGTTGTGGCAGGTAATAACAGCCAAAGTGCCACCCACGCCAATTATGCGAGGCGTCGCAACTAGATATTACACCTCTGTAGAGGCGTGCGACGCATGTGCGCTTGCAAGCCTAAACAGTTATGCTGCTTAAACCAACGATGCCACACATGTTAGCCGCTTAGATTACGCGCAGTTGCTACATGCATATTGGAGCCTGTGGCATGTAGCACTAACAACACCGAATCAATAATAATAACAATAATATTGCAAGTGGCAAGCAGTTGCATGTGCGGGAAATGGAGAGAGCGCATAACTGTTGGCGATTAGGTGTCCCACACAAATGCGAGTGTGTGTGTGTGTGTGTACGCAGGTGTGTGTGTAAAAGTCGTTTAAAAGGTAAGTGAGCATGTGTAGCCTTGCGTGACTATTCAAAGAATCACACACACACACACACACACACGCACACACATCCGCCAGTATTCACACTTTCTGTCAAAGCAAAGAGATTTACACGCCGAGTAGGTGTTTGTTAATGCTAAATTACTTATTACTCATTACATTTGTAAGCTAACACCTTTTCTTTCCCCTTTACATTCCACATAAATTTCTTGAAAATAAAATGATGTCCAACTGCACAAGCGCATGTCAGTGAGGTGCGAAAATGTTGTTAAACTCGTCATGACACTGCCTAATGCCATTTCGCACACGCTCGATGCCTATATGCTCATTTATTTGTATGTACAAATCGGCAGACGCAATTTATCGACATAGTAAAATTCCTGGCGTACTCAATGCTAATCGCGGCCAAATCTATTGATCGCCAAACAAAGTTGCCTGGTTGTAAGGAAGGCTTTTAGCCATTTCCCGGCATTACAATAACAAAAGTAAATGCATGCATTTGAAATGCGAAGTGTCTGCGTATCACATTTTTAGCTTATGCGTGTTCTCGTCACAATAATCCTACGCATATAGGAAGTTATAGTGGCAGTACATTACGGTATGACTATAATTTTGTAGATAAATAGAAGTATTTAGATTTGAATAGAAAATGTGAAAACATTGCAAGCTTCCAGGAGTATTGGCCGAAAGTCAAGCACTCACATGGATATAACTGTCCATCGCATTAGCTTAATTGATTGATTCGAAATTAGTGTTAAATAAGCAGAGATTGAACAAAACTAAATGTAAACTGGCGAAAGAACACTTCAAAAAGTGCATGACATGCGGCTAATTGTGCACAAAAATGTCCATATTAATTAAAATTTGTATCGAGGCAGTGGCTCGACATGAACACATTGAACAGGGTTGCATGAGCTGTGCGAGATTTTGATTTGATCGCCAAGTACGCAAAATATACAGGGTGTATCGTCTTTCATGTCGATTGTAATATCAAGTGTGGTGAGTTCAAGAATGGCAAGCTGATATATGTCACCATACAGTTGAAGCATAGAGGAGGTAAGTTTATTTGACAGCTGAATTGAGGTGAATAAACCTGAGCTGAAGATAAGTGTGGTAACTCTACTAAGGACATTCTTTATGCATTTACAGAAGGTGAGTTAAAGTTTTACAGAGGTACGAAATCTAAAATCGTTATTTTTTTAACTTTATAAAAGTGGAAATCATAAAGCAATGTATAGTATATGCTATTTACTAAAAGCAATAAGAAGACGCCGCAAAGCTGACAAACACCAGTCAAATCAAGGCAAATGGCTGAGAGTGACAGGCAGCACATCAGGAGACAGTGATCTTCCGATGCTGCCAGCTGGATGTCGGCTTACAGAAAGTGCATATAAATGGCTGACAAAATAATCGGCGAAACAGTGAAGGCATCATATACGAAATTTTACAAAGCAAATACTTTACAAATCGAAGAACTCTTGGAGAGTAGATAAACCAAGAAGAGCATTTACATTTATTTATTTACATATTTAAAATTGAACATTTAGAACGAGGTATTTCGCTTTCAGTGTTGCCTAAGCAGTGTTTACGATTTTAGCTTACAACTCATAATTGTGCTTATTGAAAATCGCAGGTTAAAGGCTTAAGCAGCGAACTTCTTTACACAAACCGCCTGACAATGTACTTACATATATACTTATATATACCTATATGCTGCACATGTGAATGATAAGCAAAGCTGCAGACGACACACACTGACTTGACTAACTAATCGACTGTCATATGCGACGTATGTCTGTGCAACGCGAAGCAACAAAAACTCGAGTTATACTGGTGTTGTGCTTGTACATACATATGTGTAAGCCGACTTGCAACTAACTGCCAATCAATTTGTTTAAGCCGCAGCTAGCTTTCTGATGTAAAGAAATGAATATTTTTCGTTTGCCATTTATTTTGCAACTCTTTCAAGTTCAGACAAAAAAAAAGGCAAAGAAAACGATGTATGCCTCGGCTGTGCGGCGAATTTTGCACGCTCGTAAACATGTGCGAGGCCGTGCGCCTATGTGCGATCATGTAAGTTTGTCTGCATGCATTTTTTATTTAATTTAATATTTTTTCGCAGCCTCAACTGCTCCAGACTGCAGTCTGCACTGAGAAAGTGCGCTGTGTCTACTATTCGCGGAGCTTGGCTGCCGCTTTGCCAAACTAAATCATTACACATTTGCTTGCCGATTATTGTTTATGAGCGGTCATTATTTATTGAGATATTGTTTTGAAGCATGCAGCAAACAACAGCAAAAACAATGCGAAGGAAAAATGGCAATAAACGTGCAACATGCACACAAGGCCAGATGTCGAAGTGTAAAAAAGGCAGAAAAAGTACTAAAAATGCAAACAAATGTTTGCCGTTATGATAACCAGCAAGTTGTGGGGGGTGAAAAGCACATCACCGCAGCGAGAGTGACGAAGAAGGACGTCGATTTTTATTGGTGGCGCAGTTGGCTTTGCAATAGCAGCAATAGAATAAATAAAGTCTGCAAGAGCGAAGAGAATAAAGCAGACTAAGCTGCGCTCTCAAACCGCTCTATTCCACGCTGCATAAGTGACCCAAGTGACCATATATGCCTCTTCCATGTGCCTGCTTTTGTTTGTCTATTCATGCAGTCATTCATGCAGGCAGGCATCAAGCCATCCATCGCAGGAATCAAGCCACAAGCCAAACAGGCACTCACTCATCCATCGTGTCGATCGATCAGTTGCAGATCATCAGCGAAGGCAACAGCGCCTACTACACCACAGCCTCCGCACCATCCGCACCCGCCGCACCAGCCGCACCAACCACAGTACACCGGGGAAGCGCAGACGGCGAACGAACAAGTAAACGGCAAGCAATGTCGATGGTAGCGTATAACAACCGACCAATTTCTAGCGCCCTCGGCAGGAATTCACAAAAAAATACGCTGTTGCGTAGCTGCCACCAGTCACACGCACGCATGCCGCTTAGTGAAGGCTGTACAGCCTGCTTATTTAACAGCAGCCAAAGCAGCAGTCAGCCACGGCAATCAGTGTGGCGAGTCAATCTCCCGGCTCGGCCGATCGATCGATTGTTGGCTGGCTGCCTGCCTGCCTGCCTGCCTGCCCGGCCGCTTCGCCACGGTCGGGTGGCAAGGTTGGCTTGTTCGCTCGATCGTTGTGTGTTTATTCACAGCATGCATCATCGCACCAAATCTGCATAAATTTTTGCAAAACTCATGCCAACAACAGGAACAACACGTAGTAAGTCGCCATATTGTCAGCCACGTTGCTGAGTCGACGGCACAAGGAAACAAACAGAATTATAGGAAATATGTTGCAAGTGCAGCATGCTGAGCTGGCATATATACACGTATGTATGTATGTATTTGTAAATTTTGTTGCTTCTTCGTGCCTTAAGCAGCATGTGCGCATGTGCGCATGTGACTACTCATGTTTGAAAATGTGGGTATGATCGGAAGCATTTTGTTCGCTGACACATCTGCGGTTTAGAAAGGAGATCAGCTGGGTTTGCTTTTGATGTATTTGACATTTAAGGTTAATATGTAAGAAATAAAATAAAAACTAACTAAAGTAGCAAGCAAAAAAGTAATAAATTTGTAGCAAGTTTACTCAAAATACACTCTAGCATCCTGAAAATTCAAATAGGTGCTTTATTGTGGGGTCTAACGTGGAGAAGGGTTAGAATTTGGTCTTACAAAGCAATTTTGAATTATAAAAATCACTTCAGAGATAGTTAAACATCTTATGGGATTGCAGAAAGTACATTTTTTATTGATAGATCGATTCATGTTATATTGTCGAGCTGAAAAAATTGGAAAATTTCAAGGCCTCTTTTTTAAGAATTTTCAAGGTCAAGTCTGTATTAAGGTATGCAATTAAATTTACCGATTTTACACCTTTGTTTTGAATCTTTTGTATGTAGATTTCGATTTTAACGTAGTTTTGAAGCTAGATTTTTATACTAATTGTATGGATAACAAGTCGAAGTAATTTATTATAAGGTCAATTTTCATGGCGATTTGAAGCATTCCGTTAAGGGAATTTTGAGTGTGAATTTCTATATATTCCAAGTATAACCTTCTTTATTTATTCAAGGCATTTATCACTTTGTTGCAATACTGCAGTAATCATTTAGACAGTTAAAAAATCATGAAGCTTCGAGTATCCTGCTGAGCATTCAATATGATCATGCTGCTAGATATATACCGAGTATATTTACGATACGCATGGCATATAGGTGACATTTTGAATATTGAAATTTAAAAATATTAAAAATGAACAGAAGAACTCTCTGATAAATATATATATTAATTGATTTAATTGGTCTAAATTATGGATAAAATATTGTTATTACAAAAGCACTAGAAAAACCAGAAAATCACGCAGAATAATTAATAAAAATATACTACACTGAAAATGTAAAAAAGAAACAGCGTACAAAGAGCTTATTGAATTTATGTAAAAACCACATGACATTTTTATATCAACACACCATCATCCAGTGGTGTCCAGTGGTGGCTACACATTCTTGGAAATGTGCACATAAATAATGCGTCGCATCGACATTACTTCAATATTTAGCCTATGCGTACATGGATATGTGTAGATGTGCGCACTAAATGCAAAATGTTGAGCAATTTTCGCTTTACCGCTAAGAATAAACATCATAAATCCTGCTATTATTATGAGAAGCCATTATCAGTTGGTTGTTGGTGTGTGTGTGTGTGTGTGTGTATGTGGGATGCTAGGCTTTGTAATTATTGTAGCTAAAAGACTTATGCAAATCTTATACAAGCATTTACACACATACACATACATACATACATACATACATACATACATACATACATATATATATATATGCTGTGAAGAGTGCATGTTTCAACAGACACACATTTGAGCTCGAATTCTTGAATATATACTCGTTTGAGCATGAATTCTTCGCCTGCGGCGTGGAAAGCGCTCGCTTTCAAATAAATTTTATTCAGCAGTCGCACTTAAAAACGTCAAATTTTTAAAATGTCTTTCACACGAAAACACACGTACCACACATACAACGGAACAACAGCACCAAAGCCAACAACAACAGCATGCAAGTGCACGCAATGTCTGAAGGAAGACATGAAGAGTAGTCCTTCATGTCGATGCTGTAGCCGTTGTTCTTGCATGTTGTTTTTGTTGCACGCCAAGGGTGTGGAGCAAGTGGCAGCCGGCGTAAGGCAGCTCGTTTTCCCGTGTGCGTGTTGAGTGTATTTCGTGCGAGCGTGTGTGCATAGCCGAAATGCCTACGCATTACACCAATAACAATAAAGAAAACAACAACAACAACAATAACAATAATAATAGTGATAATAATAACCAACTAGCAACAAATAAAAAAGCCATCAAAATCAACAGCAACAAAGCATACTAGCAACCAATCAAGCAACCACTGAAAACTGACACAGCAACAACAACAATACTGACTCGAGTGCAACAGCATTTCGTGCTCCTTCGCGGCAGTGCGCCATATGGCGGTGGCAAACGGTACAGGTGAGGCGACATTGGTGAGTGTAGTCTCCAAGCGACAGACGCGCCGTCGCTTGTGGTTGTGCCTGTGTGTGTGTGTGTGCTGGTGTAGCGAAATCTGCCAATAAAGCAAATTTATTATAATTTTAACCCTGCGGCCCATTAATACATTTTCAAAGTAAAAACATGCTTGTCGCTGCCAAACCATCATCGTCTTATTGTTTTTCTTTGCTGCTGCTGCTGCTCTTGTTGTTGTTGTTGTTGTCGAAGGGCTGCGGCGGAGTGACTGTCGTTGTGCGACTACTTGCTTCGTTCGTCACGTTCACTTGTCGGCCAGTTCACCGGCTGCCTGGCTAACTGGTGGGCTACCTATTTTGCATACGCACTTGCATTGCACTGCGCTTTTATTTCACTTAAAAATGCTTTACTGCTCGCAGTTGTTAAGTATTTAAAATAAAGTAGAATAACTTGAAAATATATTAAATCAAGCCCTTGCCGCTGCTGCTTGTTGTATTGCCCAGTGGCTGTCATTGCGCTGAGTGTTGCGAGTGTTGCGAGCGTTGATGTTGCACTTGCCTTTGTTGTTGTTGTTATTGCCGCGTTAAATGCATTTCCAATGCAGCGCTCACACGTGACACACACACACACACACACACACACATGAGTGTTCCCTTTTGTGTTTCTGCTTCTTGTTCGCAGCATCACGTAATCAGCATTCATATCAGCAGCAAACATTAAAAGCGCATTAGTGAGCTTGCAGAAAATGCTGATAAGCAGACCCTTTTTCGCCCAGTCGCAAAGTGCAAGACAGAAGAAAGGGCAAGATAATAAAGAAGCAACAAAGCCAACTTCAACATGCGCGTATCAAAGCAGCAGCAGCAAGGCAAATACATCACTCTGTCTTTTTAGTACTCTCAGGCATGGAAATGCCTGGTTGCTGCATGGCCTCTTTCTTGTTCCTTTGCTTACAATTTTTGCTTTGGCAACTCACTCAGGCTGCTGCTCCGTTTGGAAATGTGAGAGAAATGCTAAAATACTGTTAGCCTAAAGTATTTTCCTATTTACTAGAATATATTTAGATCTTTTTTTCCATTTCTGGTGCTCACTTGCAACCCACAGGCTCGCGTTCGGCAAGTCGTTCGCGTAATCGGCAAGTTGCTGTTCGATTGTTCGATTTGCTGTCAGGAATGCGATTTCACTTTCCTTCATAGGCAATATAAGTACGCAAGCATGTTGCAAGTAGATACAAATAAAAATATTAGCATACTTCTACATGCTCAGTGGTTTTTGACATGCAAGTACACATGTCTGCTAGGTCTTAGCACCGTCTACTTCCACACGAACTTAGCTGTGAATTGCAGGGCAAAGGTGAGAGAAGTAGCTGCTCACCTACATAAATTTATCTTTCGGCAAATAAGGCGAAGCAGATAAATATGAGCGAGTGTATTTTAAACTCATCTATTTACGTCTATGGTGGTTTTATTGTAATACACTCCGTTAAATTATGTTAGATAAGAAGATTGACCGACTTTTAAAGCATTTTTAAAGCATAGTAAGTATGAAATTCCGGATCTATTGATCTATTAGCCGTTTGGATAAGATCTAAAAATTGATCAAAACTAAAAAATACTGATTTGTGCAATAGTCGCGTTTGCTTTTAAGCCAGTGGCAAAAGAACAGTAGCTAAAATAACAAAATACATACAAAGCAACAACAAAAACACCCAAATATAGTATAGTGTTGCAACAAGCATGGCAACTGGCTATTAATCATCGGCTACTGAGTAGCGAGTCACCATTTTTGCTATATTATGAAATACTACTATCCTTTGTATAGTATACAGAAAAGTCAAGTTAAGGCAACTTCTCACGGATAGCTGTCCACAATATTTTGCGAGATTTAGTGAATGAATATGTTGAATATTCTTAAAGAAAACAATTAGACTTAATTTTTTATTTATTTACCACCGGTTATAATTAGACAATTTACAACAATAGGTTTGAAGGCTATGAAATCGCAAAGTGCCTTTTTATATGAAATATAAATTCCGATATCTACAATAAGCGAGTGCCCAATAAATGATAGTGTCATATGAATTCCACTTACAATTCCATGATTTCTCAAAAATCTGCAGCGTATCCTCTCGTTGACTTCTACGTTAATCTCCCTTTAGAATCCCATGTATTTAGTACTGCGACACAGTGAAGTATAATGGCATTTCTTTGGCACCATAATACAGCACTCCCATTGCAATTGCCATGACGAGATAGCAGCCCTACCACGCACATCCGCCGCATTAGCATTGCCATTAACATAATTCATTAGGCCCGAAAATGTGTGTGACAGGCGGTAAGCAGACAGCCGTAAGCCATTCGGGCAAGCGCAAGGAAGTAAATCGAAAATCGGTCGTCTTATCCGTGCAGGCTATCGTAATGAGGCAACGGTACATTTATTTCATATACACACACACACACACATATATATGGCAGCAATCGCACATAAGAATACCGCCTTTGCGTTTTTAAACGAGATGAAACGAAACGCCGTAAAACAATCAGAATTGCACAAACACACACACGCACACATTGTACATAAACGAAGTTGAAACAACCATTGCAATGCAACAGCGCATGCGCATAGGTTGCTGCACTTATATGCATTTGTTTGATGTTCCATTTTCCATTTTTATCGCTTGTTTTCTTTTGTTTTCAACTGCTGACTTGTCAAACTGATAAAACCGAATTTTATTGACATTGAGGATTTTTCGAGTGAAATGGCAACAACAACCATAGCGCAGCCAGACATGCAACAGTCGAAAAGGTGCGCGCATGCGCATATGCGCGCCGCACACGGAAATGACCAAAGTGACCGTCATCGGCAGCGAAAGAACAATAACAGAAATGTGCGCGCGCTCTCAAACAAAACAAAAGCAAAGCCACCAAAGCGACCAAAGCGACCAAAGCGACCAAAGCGTGCAAAGACTGTCATGGCGAAACGGTGGTCGACTCGCCGTTGACAAACGCGTGCGACAACCGCTTTTGTTGTTGCTGTGATTACTTTTTTTGTAGCCACATTGCGAGCGACAGCGTTACACATCATTACAATACAATTGTACCTATGCAGGCAGTTACAAGCCCAAGAAAACGCAACAACAAACTCGAATCACACTCGAATCACACACTCACTCGTTCGCTGACGACTCGCTGACGCACACACGAGTACTCGTATATTGCCGATACCATCGATATCATTTGCCGTTGTTCGTCACTGCGTCTATCTCACTCCTCGCTCCTAGCTCCTCGTCATGTTTGTTATACTTGTTGTTGCTGGTGCACTTAACGTTACTTTATCGTTTTTGCGGCGATTTTATTATTTTCGCTTTTTTATGTTTTGCATTTTTTACGCTGGTGTAGCTTGTGGCCCTGAGACGACTCCAATGCCGCACTGGCGGATGGCTGATGGCTTGCCGAAGATTTTTTCCGCTGATTTTTCGGCATATTTATTTGTTTGTCTTTCGATTTATTTTATTTCGTCAGTATGTGGATGCTACGGTGCTTTGTGGCGAGAGTAACTGTGTGCGCTGTGTCACGAATGTAGTGCGACATGGCACACTGTCATGGCATGGTTGCATGAATGAGTTGAGTTACGGTGCGCGGCTCAATTTTCTCCTTGAGTCGGTAATATTCTTTCCATGGAATACTTGAATTTGACTAAACGCGGCTGCAAGTGGTTCCCACATAAGCGCGCGCACACACACCCACATGCCATTACGTGTGCGCGCGAGCCCTTTACCAGAATAAAAACACAAGCATACTTAACTTAAACAGTGTCTTACACACTCATAACATTGCGAGTTGATGATCTCAAAACGAAAATGTTGCCAGCGAAGGAAATACCGCTGGTCAGTTGTGCCTGCACACATCTTCTGCATAACAACGCCGGTGGCAGCCTTGGAATTCCATTTAATGTCGGTGTCAACGTCACCATCATCAACGCGCTCAACGGCACCGTTGCCTGTCGCTGACGATTGCATTCGCTGCCAGCGCGCGACTATGCCGGTGCATTTAACGATTAAGGCAATTTGTAAGTAATTTGTTTGTTATGCAAACTTTGTGTGACATTATTTCATGGCAAATCGAAGAATATCAAATCGAATGAAAGAGCAGTGAAACAATAAAGCCATAAAGCATGCGCTTTATTTGGAGTGCGGTAGACAGTGGGTTGTTCGTGGTACAAAAGAGTTGTGCTACTATAAGTGTGAGCACATAAGAAAATGTGAAATTTCAGCATTTCCAATAATTTACTTAACTTTTTGCCCTTATAAGCTTAAAAAAAGTTAGAAAGAAAGTTTTGAAAATGGTCGCTAAGCATTAATTTGGTAAATGAAATTAATCTAGAGGTCAGCATAGAATTTCGACAAGAACAACTCGAGTGTAATGTATATCGTAATAATTCGTTTGATGAATAAAAATTTTTTAAATGACAATATTTAAGTAGGTGGCAACTCCCCTCAAAATATTTTCAAATGTCAGTTTTTTTTTTTTAATTTATGGGATATGACGCCCCACTTTGTAGTATTTCTTTGTCTCATACGTTTGTTTAGCCCAAAAAATTACAAACAGGTGGCAACATTTTAACCTTTTTTTGTTTTGAACTATTCGAGCGTTATCCAGAATAATCCAAATTGTATTATTCAAATGAGTTCAGCGTTAACTACGGTGCAAACGGCACACTGCGAGCGTGATGCACTTTTGTTACGCAACGCAATTTTGTTGCAGTCTCGATATGCATCACAGTGCATATGCAGTGCATCGATATTACCATTCCTAAGAAATTTCACTTCCGAAGCAATTTATTCAAAACACGATCTCGGGTAGCCAAACTGACAATATACCAATTTTTACTGCTACTTAGGAGGATATTTCGAACACATGTGTAAGAATTCGAACATTCTCAGCAGCATAGAAACGAACGGTTCCGAACTAAATGAAAAGTAAAATCGCCGGGAATAATAATCTATCTAGCACATAGATCTTCAACTATCATTCATTAAAAAAGTCGACAGCTTTCTTTGAACGTAGGCTCTAAAATATTGTGAAGCGTATAGCAATTTCATTATTTCTACCACTTAAAAAGCTAAAAGGTTCCACCTCATATTTTTATTGAGCTTGCGCCATCGGCATTCGGTTGGACTCAGCAACGATTTGAGTCTACTAATCGCTAACACAACACCTAAATTCAATTTTAAAACAGCCGTTGAAAACTTACAGACAGCGCCACTTTTCAATCTCATAAATACATACAACCTCAGATGTATAACATAGCATAAGACAGTCGTAAAAGGCATTAATATTAATTACGCTTGCGTACAACAAAACAACATATTTATAATATGTTAAAAAAAGAAGGAACAAAAACACATTTTATGGAAATTGTATGGAAACAAAACGACGCCTTAACACCCACGCGCATACATTGCTGCGCCGCTGGTGGTAAGTGTATATATGTATATACTCGAAAAATGATTTAAAACGAAACCCCTCGAAGCGAAAACGAATGCAGGCAATCAAACTCATATTTCCTGCGCACACGCGCGGCACTTGAATATGCTAATTTATTAATTTTACTGTAGCTTTGTGAAGAATTAACAGAAAAAATTAAAAAATAAAAAAATAAATATTAAAATTTGCTTTGTGTCGCTTTTGTAGCTTGTTTTATTTTTCGTTTTATTCTTGTTTCACTTTTGGTATTATTTTGTGTGTGTTTTGTAAAAACTCTCAGCAAATTAGAGTTGAAATTAATTGCCACACAATTAATAATCATAGACACCATAGACACCATAGACAACATAGACACCATAGACACCATAGGCAGTATATGAATTTGGGGTGGAAGGAAACGTGCGAATGAATTGAAAAAAAGATGTGAGAAAAAACACTGTTTGCTTGTGTAGATGTGAACAGAGCAGAGGCAAAACAATGTTGAAAATAAGTTAAAATTAGCTGCCTTGACTAGGCTTGAAAAAATGAGTCCATTAGCCAAGCAAACAAAAGTTGACAAGGCATAAATTGATCAGCAGAAAGTGGATAATTTTATTAAAATTATGTGTTTGTGGTGAATTATTGATTTAATTCAAATTACCGTGCGCTGCAAACAAAGTCAAGTGGTGGACTAATAAATTAGCGCAATCAGTTGAATTTCCAATGTAGTGAAATATTAGTTATTAATTGCATTCTAAATAACTCGGTTAGCAGACGAATGTCGCGCCCACTCAAGTGTTATTTGGAAATGGAGGTAGCCACAATGAGTCTCAGAGCCATATGCATAGAAAGAACATAATTTGAAAATGCAGTTGTACCTCTTATACCGCGAGGTAGAATGCCTTTGGGCCCGCAAGTTTAGTGTTCTTCGCACATGCTTGAAACACAGACGTCCAATAGTGCGCCATAAGATGATAAGGAATGTCGAGAAATGCCCAAACTATGCAGTGTTCGCCTAAACTTGTTTGCCATTATTCTATCATTTTGGCTATAATAAGAAACCATTAAAAAAAAAATAACGATTTAAGGCATGTGAAACGAAAGAACATATTTCAGATATATTAACTCTACTTTGAAACGATCAACATACATTTCAGCAAGCCATTGCGCAGGAATTAAACGAAAACAAATTTCAACAGGTTAGAAAAAAATCTTAAAAGCTAAAAAAATATATTTTAATGTACTAATGTTTAACCGCATGGTTTTCTTCAACAGCGACTAATTGCGAAAGAGCCTTTGGTAAAAGAAATAAATATGATAAATGACTTGGAGTAGTGGAATTTTCAGCATTTAGTGGCTGATTAAAATTGAAACAATACGCTCAAGGATTAATGGGAAAGAAAAAACCATAAAAATTATTGAAATAACGCTAATCTTACAATAATATATTTTCTGACCACGCAGGCCGTCAACCAATGCTGCCAATATGAGCGCACTGATCACATAAATGATCATCTGCGTACAATTTTACATGCGATTAAAAATTTGAGAAAATTTGCTAAAAACAAGAAAGCAAACAGAAAAGTTGGCATTCAAGCATTCAAAGTGAAATCTGCGAATCGGCGAATTCACTGACAAACCGATTAATTAGACAACCGCGCAGTCGAACCCAGCAACACAGCCAGCAACAAGCAATAAACAACAAACCATGAAGCGAAAACCAGCAGCGCGCCGCACAATCATTAAATCACCGAACAGCTGTTGCTTATTGGCGGCAGTGATCGATTTCGGCAAATAAAACATTTTGAAATCAAAAGAGAAACAATTTAGCAGCAAAAACATGAAATCCACCTAAAATTAACAAGAAATTAAATTACCAAAAATATCATTAACAAATCTTGATCTGTCTTCTTTATCCGCATGTATGCTGCGTGTTGCAAAAAGAAGCAAAAGAGCAGCAACAACATTAAGTGATATGGCAGAAAATTCATTGTGATTGTGCCAATTGGCACGGAGATTTTCTTTTTTTTTGTGTGGGCTTCTTAATTCTTTCGTTTAATTTGCATTTGCAGAAATTACACGCGTATAGGTTTAAAACAGCGCTGAAGCCATTGAAGTCAATTTTATTTGCACTTTACTTGCCGGTTGCGGCATTTAAGTGAGTGACTCCAATGAAGACAGTTAGTTGTGCAAAAACATGAAGAGACATACAATTATGTCATTTGCATGCGGCGCCGCTGACGCCGATCAGCCCAACGGCATTATTGGTTGACATTGCAACATTGGCGCGCCACCAGCAATATTTGAATACATTACAACAACACCGACGTTGTTGTGGTCGAATGACAGATGATATGTCATACAACCGTAATGTTATCAGTTAAATGATTTACATTTCATTTGGCATTAACGCGAATTTCGCGGAAAAAAATATTTATTCTGACTGATTTTTGAAGCACCCGGGGGTGGGGGTGAGATGAGCAAAATTAATTTTTAACGAATTTTGGTGTTCTGCAGTAGAAACAACAGATTTGATCTTCTGATAAAATTTAATTAGAAATGAGTGAAGAAGTCAGTTGGAACCAACCCCAAACTGGTTTACGAAAGCTAAATATATAATCAAGCTTTTTGATCAACAATCTTCTACCACATTGTAGATTGGTTAAAATTAGAAACTGTCGAAATGTGTGATTCTGTCATATATTTTAGGTGAATCTTGCATTGTCCATAGGATCTAGGAAACCGAGTCCATGTATGAACGAGAAACGAAAACTCTATTCTTCACTCTTGTTTCGCTTCAGCTAACCGAATGTAATGAAAAGTGGTGGGTGGAGGCTTTCACTGGAAGGCTACGACAATCTTGGATAGGATAACCTTTACACTTATTATTTAGACGTATTATTTAGTTAATCTTTGGTAACTAAAATTGGAACAAAAATAGTTCATTTCTAAAATATACAAATTTTGCTACAGCGCGGTGTCCATCAAGAGGAAGTTTGCTAGAGCAGAGTCTATAAATACCAGCTATTAATGTAAGCGCCTTGAAATTACCGGCACATTAAACCCAGAAAAGAGAACAGTAAGCGATGTGAGGTCCAAGTGAATCCAGTGAAATAAAATCTGATGAGCGAATCAATCAATCAAATCTCAGGTAATATCAACCTTCAAATAGTTTAAATGACAATTTTAGAGCTAAAGGATGTTTCATTTACGATTGTATTAAGAAAACATATGAAATCCGATAAAACAATTGAAATCAGCACCTTCCAGAACATCTGAGTATCTAAAATCACGTATCTAACTCAACATTTAAATAAAATCTTCTTGTATATACTTTTTACAGAGATTTAGATCCATTCACGCAGTACTGTAATAGCAAATCAAATGGCAGCGCAGACAAAAGGCACTACAAACTAGAACGCACCTTACTTAATAAATTAGTGGACGGGGACTTAAGATACTTGCTTGAACATGCCACATACTTGAACATGCGTGCAAACTGAAGAGTCAATATTAGTGGTCAATGCATTAACTCACACGAACGTCACGCATACACGTACATACATTACACGCACACAGTCAAACGTTTCTGTAGCTTTCTTTTGTAGTAGCATACTTGTTACTGGGTTTCTTCTTCAATTCAACTCTTGTTTATTTACTGTTTCCTTTTTTTTTTGTTTTTTTTTGCTATTTTTATTTTTATACATTTTTACGAATGTTAAAAGTGCCTTAGCGCTGACGCCGCCATCTTCTTCCGCACACATGTCGACACAGACAGACAGACAGACGTATTTGTAGGTATGTAGAGGTGCCCCTCTGCCTATGCCGTGCGTAGCCTGTTTTTTCAATTTACCACATACCGTGCGAAAATGTAAATGCATGTCATAATGATAAATTCATTAAAGTTAATATTCGCAAAAATTCCAAAGAAGTTCAGGGTTGCCATGCTGCCCAGCGCTTAGCGCTAGTCTTGTTGGGACGTTGGCGTTGCGGCGTTACGCCGCCATTTAAATACAAACGTATGTAGATTAATCAAATGTGTGCGTGACGGTAGTCGCTAAATAGATATAGATATGAGTGGCTGTGTGCATGTGTGTGCATGTGTGTGCATGTGTGAATTGCGACCTGTGCGATTTTCGTGATTTTAAAGCGAGTTGGACATGAAGTGACTGTGCACTAAGGAGCCGCAGCTGTGATGTCTGGAAGATTGAGTGACGTTCAGGTTTTGTTTTTTTTTTTTGTTTTTGTTTTTGTTTTTAACTGCGCGGTGTAAATGATTGAAGTCAACTCAGTAACCTATGTAGCAACTCGCAATTGGCAAAATTGTGAAATTAATTGAACAAAATCAAAAATATGAGTTTGAATTTAAATAAAAATAATTTTATTGGGTTTTGGAATACTTGAAATTTCTTTTGGTTTCAAAAAGGAACTGGATTGCCATCTGTTTAGAATTTTAATTTAAAAAAATGTATAAGATAAACCAATTATTATAATATGCTGCTCTAAATATATATATTAAATTATGACATTAATTTTTGGGTGGAGTTGCCACTTGTTTAAAAATTTAACGCAATTAAATTAAAAAGAAAAATGAACTACCGAAATATGCTGACACATATAACCTTTTTTTAGATTTAAATTTAAATTTATTAAAGTAAGGTTGCCACCTGTTTAAATTCTGACTCAACAAAATCGATGAACGTACCATTACAATGCGCATACTATAATATGTACATATATATTTTTTAAATATATTAAAAGCTTCTAATTACTTATAGAGGGATTTTTCGAAGTTCTAAATAAGATTTAATGCTTGAAAGGTAAAAATGACAAAAATCTCCATCTAAAATGCCTCTAAACATTACTTACAATTATTAATTGCATCAATATTTCAGTTCGCTTTTAAGTTGATTCACCGCAAACAATTGCCCCACACTCTCCCTCCTCCTCTCTGCCATCAACGATTTAACAAAATATATATTCAAATCAATTATAGTCTCATCGACGCCAACAAGCGCAGCAGCTCTGCCTTGTAAATATGTGATTTATGTATATAACTATGTATATACACACATACAAACATTCAAGTAGACAAACGGACTTCAAGAGGAACCTACGCATTGGCCTAATCATATAGAAAATTAAATTCTTAACACCACGCCAATTAATAAACCAAACGGGCTAACAAATGCCCCTTGCCGTGCGGTAACGACATACACACATACATACACAGCACATGCACTTAAGTACATATGTAAATAAATGGACAAGTTTGTGCTGGAAGTTTTATATGTGGCATGCGTCGCAATGATATGTGCCACACGAGCATTAATAAACATTTGCATTAAGATTTCTTTAAAGATGAGCTCGAGGCAAATGTCGTTGGAGACAAAAATGTAGTTATGGAAGCAATTCCATGCAACACACATAAATAACAACGAATATGGGTGAGTATGTGCACACAGATATGCTCAAATATTGAAGTATATCGAGACCCCAACGAGAAATGTTAGATTTAAGTTAATTAATTGCATTATAAAGGAATGTGTAAGGGTAAGCAATGTTGCTTTAAAAGTGGCAACAACATCAGATCTGAAGTGAAAACGTTGATTAGTGATTATTGAGTTATTTGATTTTAGTAAACTTTCCACTTTATCCCCTTTTGTCAATATTGACATGACATGTACATACATGTCTGCCACGCATAATTCGGTTGTTCATGCCACATGCTATGTGGCAAACGTTTTTGGCAACTATTTTAATTACAGTCAACATTTTGAAGCAACAGTTCCTTCTGGGTTTAAATATGTATATGCAAGCGTAACGAATATGAATCGCTTAACGCTTGCCACTCCGTGTTGCCAGCACGTGGGACATGTTGTTGCACCATGCTGCATACCGTCAATGCAAAGCACTTCCTCCTTTATGGACACATTTCAATAATCATTTTCCATTTACTTAATCACCGCAAATATGCAGGTAAGCGCAACGAACAGTAACAGCAACAACAAAAAACAGCAACAACAACGCCAACACTGGCAGCAGCTCCAGCGACAGCACAAATAGCGGGAACAAGCATGAAATGCAGTGTCAGGCGAGGTAGCTGCAGCAATGCTGCAAACGATCACTGGCGGCGCAACCGCAGGAGCTCAGGCATTTTGTCTAACTGTGACAGGCAACAGACATTGGCGGTGCGGGAAGTATACGAATACAAAAAAATGCAAGAAACCAAAACAAAGTGAAATGAGCGGAGAACGAAAAGCGATTGAATATTGGACGCGACTGCAGTCAACTAGGTTGAGTAGCGTTCGCAGTCGGGCGCACGGTGAAGTGGCCAGCGTCTGCTGAGTTGCGCTAATATACAAACGAGTTTCGTTAACCGCTGGACCTGAGAGACAAAATAAGATTCGGAGAGCAACCAAAGAAAAAAGAAATGTTGCATGGTCACGCATTAGCATGAGCACAAAAAGCACCACAAATGTAAAAACATATTTATAAGCGCGTATGTACGTATGCATATGAGCAGTGCGCCAAGTGCAGCTACGGCTGCCACAATTGTAGTCGCAGCAACTTGTAACCTTGAGTCATAGCGTCACAATCAATTAAAAATTAAACATGCCACATGTGCAACTTTCAAATTGTCGCAAGCCGCAAAAAAAGAAACCTCCCCTAACAAAAAATGCAGCAGCGAGTTGCATGCGCGCGCGCCCGCGTTTGTGTGTGTGTGTGCGCGCTTAAAGTGCAACTTGTTTAAATGGCAGTTAGTAGCTGACAACTGTTGATTGAGCTTTTATGCCGTTTTATAATTATTGCATTGCTATTTCTTTTGAGCTTTTGTTTTTTGCACAGCTTACACAGTTATTTGCTGCAACCCCCAGCGCGCACTGAATTTGTCAGCAAATGCACGAAATATTTACAACTTTTGATTTGATATGCGCGCTCCAATGATAAGCAAAAATGTGCGAAATATTTTATGAAATCACTTTGGGCAATTTTATTTTTGGTGCGGCTTTTGTGTTTCTGCCGCACTGTTGGTTGCCGCTTTTGATTGATCACTTTAAGTGTGCAAATATTTGTTAAAATCATTTTTTTTTCTTCAAAAATAAATAACAAACTTCAAGTGGCATGACGAATTGACTAATATCAGGCCAGTTCCTCAATACAGTATACATACGAGTATATTATTTTGTCTATACAGTATTTGCGTGTGTGTGTGTGTGTGTGTGTGTGTTCATGTCACTTGGCTCGAGCACTTGTGCATTTAGTTGCACCTTGTGTTCTACTTATGTTCGCTAAATGCAACAATGTAGTCAGTCACTCGACTTAAACAATTTTTTTATTTGAACAAATTTTCATTGAAGTCTCCTCATTGTACAAAAACAACAAATTTTAGATTTATTGATGTAATTTTTTCAGGTTAGAGTGAATACCTCCAGTTTGACACATAACGTGCCAATGAATTAGTCAGTCAACGCAGATAAGTGCGTTGAGTACGTGACTACCAATCAGTTGGTTGGGCGTACAAATCCCTGGGAAGTCGAAAACGGCAAATAGAGAAAGAGTTTATATATACTAAACCTCCTAGCTTCCTTAAAAGTTTAATAGTCATTGGAGGCGATTTAGAACCCTGTATTTGTTGACTAACATCAATACCACGACCACGGAATTTATTAATTTTCATGGGGCAAAAATTTAGTAGATACATCACGGTTAAGAGATTTGAAGATCGGAGTTTATGGTTACCGTACTTTATAGAATGTAGTGCATTATAAATTCTCGAAAAGTAGAATGCTGCTTAAAATATTTCATGACTTTTTCGGATCATTTTCTGATGTGATCTTCACATAAAATTATATTATTTGTAATAGTTTTGCTTAAAATTAGACTACTAGCTGCTTTATTTTGGTTCCAATATCATAGTTAGATCAAAATGAACTTAAATATTGAGTTTGCGATCATGCCACCTTGGCAATGTAGTCCATAAAGATCTGTGGTTGATGGCCAAAGTATGTGAGCTTTCGTTGAGTCGCCTTGATATATTGCGTGGGATCTTTTTTACCTCTAAGTTTTATATTTTATACTCCTTTAATAGTCAGCTATGCAAAAAGGTTTTAACTTTCTATATATTTTGAATATTTCTCAAATGAATTCAAAAGCTAGTTATGTTTTTGACTAGCATACAGCAAATGCAGCCTACATTACAAGAGGGAGAGGGTTTTTTAGCGAACTTAAATCAAAAACAACAACAACGCTTTGAATTCCTTGCAGGGTTTGCATAAGCAACAGAAAATATCAGCGTAATCAATCAAATTACGAGTTCTTACTACACTTGACTAACGGTAAAAAAAAATGCACATACACGGCAGCAAGCACATTTTTTTGATACAATTACGTTTGAATGTAAAATATATTTGTTTACGTACTTAGTAAAATTACACGAGTTTGTCGGACTCGAGTGCATGACAGACAGAAAAAACAAGAAACAAATCGTTGTGGCATGCAATAAATAGTCACCGGCTTGCATTTTGAGGCTGGGCACCCACTGACAGGTGCCAAAGTAAGCAGTTGCCGACCAAAAGTGGGTCAGTGAAAAAAAATCTAGAGTCAATAAATAAATTGATTGCAAAAAGTGTTGTCTCAATGGAAAACTAAAAGCAAACACAAATTTAACTTGAAACTAATATGGACCAAGCATAAATTGCAATGCCAAAGCACCAAATGCAACTGACTGAAATGTGTACAATAGAGAAAATGCTAGCAAATGAGCTGAGGCAGATAAAAGTAGAAAAAGAAAGGCTTCGTTGTACGATCATATGTGCATATGTAGTGGTGTATTGAACGCTTTTGTGCTGTGCGATTTCCTATATTTATTTACAGCACAGAATTGTTAATTTTTTAATAGCTTTTTTCACATGAGATATATTAGAAAATATGACTGCAAAATTTTGCTTTAATTTATTTTTTAATAAGAACATTACTGTTTGCATATGTGTGGGTATACTGCGAAATAAAAATTTAACGCCAAATAACGGTAAAATAAAAAAGTTACTAGGGTGATAATTTCAAATGATGAGCAGCTGAGTCACAAAAACATTATGACAACTATTGTTTCCTGTTAAAAATTCTCACTAAGTACAAAGTAGCTAGAGATGTGCAAAACCATTCTCCTATAAATAATATTTTACTAGTTTAAAAATTTTTACGAAAAAAATTCGTTTACCTTTCTAAATTTTACTAACTCACTATTTAATGACATTATTTATAGAAATCTCCGAGAATAAACCTACTTTCAAATAAAATACAGCAACAATTTCAACTTATTCATTTTTAAAGCTTAATTGTGCCTCCCAAACTCGTTCTTACACTTCGATGAGTCTGTTGATCACTGAGAGTTCTAATTGCCTAGTCGTTGAATACAAAGTGGAAACAACACAGATATTACAGCGATATGTGTATAAGTAGCAACATAACTTCTAAAAGGAATTGATGCTGTTATGGAGCCTACATGCTTGTTCAACTGAGATTCCTTGGAACTTGTTTAGAAACAACGGTCTTGTATTTTTATTCGACGTAAGCCGGAGCAGATGTATATTTGATGATATTTGGCGAAAATGAAAGAATGAGAGGGATGTACAACATATAGGTAACTGACATGCACCGTAGATTTAAAAAATAATAATTATATATCGATACTAATGGCAGTTATTGGATTATGAAAGCAATAAAGTCTATTATCAGTTTCAAAAAACAAAAATAAAGTATGTATCGATGTTAAAGTCAGTTATCGGGTTCAGAATAAATAAATCATATATCGATAACAAATACAGTTATCGAATTCAAAATACGAAACTTGAGCATATTTGCATAACGAAGTAGTTATCGCGATTAATATACAAAACTTGAATATATATCCATAATAAAGCATATATCGATAACAATACCATAGTTATCGCGTTAAAAATTCTCGAAAACTTTGCAAATATTGATCCGAAAACCCGTTTACCTCTTAATTTAAAAATTGTAACCTATATAGATTGAGCTAAATCAGAAATAAATGTATTTAAGTATATTTCGACAATGGCCCTCCAGTGTATTCAAAGATCTATATTGTACATATGCTGTATCAGATCTCTCTCTCTCCCTCTCTCATAATCTAATTAGATTTAAACCAATTTTTCTATCTATCTAAAGTATTAATAGAGTAAAGGTGGTGGAATTAATGTCCGCTTTCGATCTGAAGTCAGTTCAGCTGAAGTCTTCTAGATTGGATGAAAACCGACGAAACTTTACTATGGTATGGTAAACGATATACTATGGAACACTCATGTGTCACACGTAGCACCGCCTTAGCAATTTCCATACAAATTTAGTATATTCATTTTATATATATTGTGGTAATTGTTCTAACGGTGAATATGAAATTCTGCAGCACTCTAACTACCCACACACAAATTTTTCATGTCGCATTAAAACCATTTTTCGCCACAAATGAACATTTGTACGCATTAATATGATGTGGCATGGCAAATGTACATGCAATGCATAAGCTATGCAAAATCCCTAATGGAATCCCATTTCCAAGAGATTTGGGTGCGTTGCTTATCGCCCGTACACCAAAAGCCAACCAATATAATCGAGAACGCTGGATGGCTGTGGAAAAGTGTCTACGCATACATAGAAACTAATTTAGACGCCATAAAATGCGCATAAACATAACGAACTAATTTATTGCTATAACGTGCAACACCAGCGACATTAACTGTGCCATGACATAGACGGCAAGGCGGAGCGCGAATTTGTGCGCACTGGAGTAGTAAAAACACCTGAATCTTTGTTTGACTACATAGTATACGCTGTTGGCGACTCTTATGTTGCAGCTACAATGCAATGACATTAGTTTACCCACACCTCGACAACGACGACGACGACGACGACGACGGCAGACAGCCGGCAACAGACAGCAGGAAAGCGATGATCAAGCGAAGAGCACATCGTGGGTTGGAGAGGGGTCTCGGCGCATGGCCAAATGCAAGGTGAGTGTGTGAGGAATCATAAAAATCACCTCGGAGGCAGTAAAAAAATCATTGCAGATGATATTTCACTGGCGAAAAGTGTACAAGTTTGCGTGATTGCCTCAGTGTTGGTGGGCGCGCATGCGTGCGCGTGTGTGTGTAACTGCAGATACATGCCGGTGATAGGCAGCTGCAGTCAACGGCTCGCTTAAGTGGCACTGACCAACGCTGCGCGTCAGGCAACTAGTCCTAGTCAGCCAGCCATTTTAGCAAATGTCGCAGCAATAATTGCTGTGAAAATGTAAGATGGCGATGTGGGTTGGCGTGGAGGGCTGTAGCCGTTGGCTGCGCGGTGAACTGCACGACAGATGAGGCATGGAAATGGTGCTGACGTTGCAGATGCAAAACCGAATGTGACCAAATGCAAAACCGTACATAAGTATAAGTTGCAGATGAAGCTGTTGCTTTTGTCATTGACTTTATTGTTGTTGATGTTGTTATTGCTGTTGCTTATTTAGTGAATGTAATGGCGGTAATGGAATTGGAAGTGAAATAGCAAGTGCCAGCTAAAGTCAAAGCGATTTGCTGAGTAGAAATGTCGCGACAACGCGAATCGATTAGATACGCCTGAGTGGCTGCGCATGTATGTGTAATAATATTGTTGCAATTCGAAATATGCATCGGCATAGTATGTGAATGTGGCATTGGAATTTATTATAATTTCTGGACAATTTGATTACCACAGCAACGCGCCGCGCCGTGTCGGAGCAAAGCAATAGCACTTGTAACACACACACGCCCACACACACACACAATCATATACATACACAGTTGCACAAAATTTAAGAGTACATGTGTGCGTGTGCGTGTGTGTGTGTGTGCGTATTGCCTGGGCGGGGAGTTTAAGTGCGTGTGTGTCTGTGTGTGTGTTGTGTTGTATGTGCACATTGAAAAAGAATTGAGTTGTGACGCGTTTCATGCGTTCGCATACGGTGCGTGCAAATTACAATTTGTAGGGTCTTAAATGTTTATAGCTGCTTGCTAGAATTTATAGCCAACTCGCAAGCGAACAAAGAACTAAACCAAAAAATACACATACATAGGAGCACACACAGACATGCAGCAGCCAACATGCGCATGCGCTAACGTATGTCTATCCGTGCGGTGGCCATTTGCAGTCACAGCCGCCAGAGTCGCCTTTGCTAATGTGGTTAGCTGCTCGCTTGTCGCCCTATTGTCGCTTGTTGTTGTTGTATTTGAATTGTTGCTATTCGCTTATAGGCGCACTCACTGGCACAGCGGGACAATCACTATTGTTGTTGCAGTTGTTGTTGTAGCTGTTGTTGTTACAGTTTGTTTCCACCATTTTTCGTTTTTTCGTTTTCTCATTTTGTTTGTTGTGTGATTTTCAACCTACACACCAGTTACTTGTTGGCTGTTGTATGCTGCACACTGTTTGCAGTTACTGCTTTCTTTCCTATGTATCGGCGCGTCTACTTGCCGCTACCAATCGCTACCAGCCGCTTGACTAATCGCTTTTTGTGGTGCTAATAAGAATTTATATGCGCTACAACGAGTCGCAGTGAATTAATTAACCGATGTTGCTTGGCATAATTTTTGCCATTTTAGTAGCGCAAAAATGCGACTAAGCAGAAATGATGTTATTGCTGGCAATTATGTTCGCAACAAGTGCACACAAACACACTCACTTGAGTAAATGCTTATGAATTATGTGTAGCAAATGTGGCCATGATTATTGTTAAGCAGAAACCATAAATTGTTTTGTAGTACAGCTAAATGAAGGCGGATTAAATTGTTTTCTATGAAAAGTCAATATTATTGCCTTCCTTTTCAGTTATTCCGCGAAGCAATAGCGATTTCAAAACTTCAGTATATATAAGAAAATATTGCATCACAGAAAATAAAAGAATTTATCAATATTTTTCTTTTTGTAAAAAAGAAACTTTTACAGCAAATAAGGATGTCATATTTTAAAAATGTTATAATCCTGAAACTTTCGGGTTCCCGAAATGTATATATTTATTATTTTGAAACACAGTTAATCGCTAAAGTAAAAAGTAAAGTAAATCACGAAGATTCCGATGCACAATCCCGATCCACAATAGTGCTGAAGCAAATAATATTCGCATATATTTATGAATGTATGTATGTATTAAGAATCACGTAGCTTTGTTAATAAGAAAATTAAAGTGAGCTTACCTTAGTGTTCGTTGTACGTGGCGCTCCGCCCAATGCGATCGCATAAACTTCGACTTCATAGGTGTCCGGTCCTGCTTCGCGATCTAACTCTTTCGCCGTTGATAATATACCAAGTTTTGTATCAATGTCGAAGAGACGATCGACTTGTTGTACCGAACCCGAGCGCGCACTCATACCGATTGCCGTTACGTTGGTTACGTAATACTCGATTTCGGCGCTATTTAGGCGTGCGTTCACAGTCAGAATACTTGTACCGGTGGGTTCATTTTCGTACACCGAGCCGCTTTGTTCGCGCTGATCGAAAGTGGGACCCGATGCCGTGCCCGTCGTTATGATCGTTATATACGCATCGGTGCTTTTACGTTCACTCTGCACTGCTTCGTCGGTTGCCTTCAAGGCTAACTGATAACGCACTTCCGGCTGATCGATGACTTTACGTAAAGTGATCGCGCCCGTGTTACGATGCAGCTTGAAGAGATCCATATTACCGCTCACCATTTCATAAGTGACCAAACCGTTGCTGGAAGAATCGGCATCGCGCGCATGCACGTGCATCACTGGCAGCCCGTCGCGGTAATAATGGCTTTGCGCGGTTGCCGTTTGCATTGGCAAGATTGCCGCATTCATGGACACAAAGTTAGGTGCGTTATCATTGATATCCTCTACGATGACGGTCACAAGCTTCTCGGCGGACAGTTGTGGTTCAGGTGATTCTGCTTGATCGGTGGCGACGACGGTCAACCGGAAAGTGTCAATGCTTTCTCGATCGATTTCACGCAGCGTGTGTATGACACCGGTTACAGTGTTAATACCAAAGTGGCGACCACCCGGTTGTTCAGGGTCCTGCTTGGTGATCGAGTACGTAACCTTGCCATTCAAACCGGAATCTGGATCCTCAGCAGTCACTGTTACAATGGGCGTTTTCACAGTAATGCCCTCCTTGATTTGCCGTACAATGGCTGTATTTGGAAAACTTGGCGGATTATCGTTCTCATCTACTACATTTACAGTAAAGACAATGGTGTGAGAGAGGCGTGGTGTACCGCCATCAGCGGCTGTTATATTCAGGTTATAAATGGTAGTCTCCTCATAATCAAGCGGTTTGTGCAAGTAAAGACTACCCGAAATGGCATCGATATGGAAAGTGTCCTTGCGGTTGCCACCTGTGATACTATAGGACACTTGGCTATTGACGCCCAAGTCCGAATCCGTAGCGTGGAAGCGCATCAATTCCGTACCGATGCTACTCGTCTCCAGGACAGATACCTCACTGGCTGTCTGTGCAAACTGCGGCTCTACATCGTTCTCATCCAGTACATCAACCATGATTGTGGTATTGGTGCTTAGCTGCACCTTCATACCTGCGTCACGCGCTACCACTATCAACTTGTATGTAGACTGTTGCTCGCGATCTAGTAAACGCGCTAATGACAATTGACCTGTAGCATCATCCATGATGAAGCGTTCCTCTTCGTTGCCATCGACCAGTGAATAGTACACGTCGCCGTTCAGGCCCTCATCTACATCAATCGAATAAACGCGCATTACTTGTGTGGCCACAGCAGCGCCTTCAGATATCTGCACGCGGTAGGGAGCGCGCACAAACTGCGGCGCATTGTCATTGACATCTGTTATGATTATCTTCACTTTGACCTTGTCGTGCAAACGCTGGACACCATTATCCGAAACGATAGCTTCCAGTAATACGTAGTTATTGCCATTGTTATTGCCATCGCCCATACCCGCCATACCCACATTTGTCTGTCCATTGGATTGTCCACCCACTCCAAAACTGGTGCGACGCTGCACGAGCTCCTCGCGGTCGAATGGATGTAGCGTCTTGATGAAACCATTACGCATATCAATGCTGAAGTCTTGCTCCTGAGTTGCTAAAGCATAAATCAACTCTGCATTGCGTCCAATGTCACGATCCATTGCCGTTAGTTTGCCGACAAACGAATCGGCCGGCTCATTTTCTGCGATGCTAAAGGTGAAGGTACTATTTGTGAACTGTGGCGCATTGTCGTTTTCATCGATGACATGTATGATTACCGGCACCACAGAGGAGCGCGCCGGTACGCCACCATCACGGCATGCCACTGTTAGCGCGTAATAGTCGCGTTCCTCGCGATCTAGCTGCGCGCGCACAAACAAATAACCATCGGGAAAGACACCGAACTTCCGCTCTGTATTGCCCTCGATTATGTCGTAGGAGATGCGACCATTTGCGCCGAGATCCGCATCACTGGCGGCTAGTGCAAAGAAGCGCGCATTCACCTTGGTCGACTCGCTTAGCGATGTTTCGTACGATGTGTGATCGAACACAGGTGTATGATCATTGACATCGGCGATGAGCACATCGATGGTATGTCGCGTTGACAGTGGCGGCGCGCCACCATCTGTGGCCATCAGCTCAACATGCAACAATGTGCCGGGTGAAGCGCGCACCGGACGTTGCAATTGAAGTACGCCCGTTGCTTCGCTAATGCGAAACTGCTCCTCGGGATTGTAGGTGAGCGTGTAGGTGACACGGCTATTCATGCCTGAATCGCGATCACGTGCACGTGACAAGTAAACCTCTTGACCGACAGCCGCGTTCTCGGGCAACTGTATCTCACCGTCACGATCTTGTGCAAAGATCGGCGCATTATCGTTCAAATCAGCAATTGCAATGCTCACCATACATTTGCCGTACGCCAGCCCGGTGCGCGCCACCACAGTGAGCTGGTACTGCGCCAGCTCTTCACGATCAATACGGCGCGCTGTACGAATACGACCGGTGCGCCGGTCCACAACAAAATTCTCATCCGCATCGCCGTAGACGATCGCGTACTCAATGTTGGGTGGCAATGTCGATTTACCAGCATGTGACTTCACCTGAACCCGACCCACCTCACGTCCCACCTCTGCCTGTTGTTGTTCATGATCTTCTACAATTTGGAACTCATAACTGCCATATGAGTCGAACTCGAGCAACTCCATTTTGGATTGCAACACAATCTCAACCAATGCATCTTGCTCGCTACGTCGTTCGCCGCGATCCTTTGCCGAAATTTTCAACTTGTAAAGTGCCTTCGGTGACTGGCGTATATCGGTGCTGCCAGAGCGCAACGCTATCGCGCCATTCCATGTATCGACGACGAAATGCCCATCGCCACCTGACTCCAGTTGGTAGGTAATTAAGGCATTATCGCCCGCATCACGATCGCTGGCAGTGACTTTCAATAATGGCTGGTGGTTGTCGCCCGCATCGTCAGGTAACGCATAAAAATAATGACTGGGATAGAACACTGGGCTGTTGTCGTTGACATCCTCCACATTAAGATAAACAGTAGCCATGGCCGATTGTGGTGGTGCGCCCTGATCGCGTGCGATCACAAAAATTTCATAATGCGCAATTTTCTCACGATCAAGTACGCTCCGCGTCGTTAATTGGCCAGTGAGCGAATCGAGCGCAAATTGTTGAGGATACTTGCGTTCCACACTGCTCGCCAATGTGTATGTCACCGAGCCGTTAGTGCCTTGATCGTGATCGGCGGCAGTTAGCATGGCGACCAATGTCTGCGGCGGCGTATTCTCGCTCAGCGTAACGTTGATGTGTTGTTGTGAGAATTGGGGTGCCTCATCGTTTTCATCCAGTATGGTCACTTTGAGTTGTGTGTACGCCCACTTTGGATTTGGACCACCATCACGCGCAGAAATGCTTAGCTCGACGCTGTCCTGCACCTCGCGATCCAATGCCGCCTGCGTTGTTATCAAACCGGACGTCGGATCAATGGCAAACCATTGTTTATTATTGCCAGAAACAAAATCATATGTAATCAATGCATTAACACCGGTGTCCTCATCGGTAGCCGTAATGGATGCCACGTATGTGCCCGACGGTGCCAATTCACTCAGCACAGCCGAATACTCTGACTTCTCAAACACGGGCTCATGATCATTAACATCGTTGACATGGATAATTAGGTGCGCAGTCGCTGTGCGCGGCGGTGAGCCTTTATCGATGGCGACAACTGTCAAATTGTACTTGCCAATTTCCTCACGATCCAACACACCATTAACGCGCACAATATCAAACGACGGTGTCTTTTCCAAGCGAAAGTGGCTCAACTCATTGCCAGAGATAATGCGTAAGTTCGTCTCACCATTCAGTCCCTCGTCCATATCGACCACAGATACGGCAGCAACAACGCTACCGTTTGCCGCATTCTCATCTACCGTTGCAAATGTGCCAGTCGGTGGGAAATATTGGAATCGTATAACCGGATCGTGATCGTTCGTGTCTACCAAGTTCACCGTAACGTAGGTACGTCCGTCTTGACGCGGAGAGCCATGATCGCGCGCGAATACCGTAAAGACACAACTCTTCGGACAGCTCGCGCCCGGTCGTGCGTAAGTCTGGCAGTTCTGTTGAGGGCAATTCAACAATTCCGTGGTTGATATGACGCCGATTTCAGGGTCGACAGTAAATTGTTGCTCGGTATCGGCCAGATAGTAAGTGATTTTGGCGTTATCACCCAAATCGTTATCTGATGCCATCACTTGTAGCACGGGCGTACCGGGCGGTACGGACTCATTCAGTGAGACAATGTAGTCGCTGTGGTCGAATATCGGTGGATTATCATTGACATCGACAATTGTTACATTGACCAGTAAGTAGCCATATTTTGGTGGATCGCCACCATCACGCGCCGATATGTTCAGCTGATAAAAACCGCATGTTTCGCGATCCAAATTGCCGGTTGTCTCCAAATGCAGATACGACACATCGCCACTGGGGTTCGTTGTGACAGCCAAACGAAATTTGTCTTCCACATTACCATCCACAATACGATAATCGTCAGTTACACTATTCTCACCAATATCGCGATCGGTGGCGGCATCCAGCAGTAGGCGTGTGCCGGTTGCCGCACTCTCCGAGAACGACACCGCTATGCTGGGTTCGGGAAACTCAGGCGCGTTATCATTCAAATCCAGCACAATAATGCGCACCTCAATTGGATATGTGGGCTGTGAGGAGAGCACAACTAAGTCGTAACGATCGCGCATACCCTCACGGTCCAACACCATGTTCGTCTTAATCTCGCCCGTAACCTGGTCCAGCGTAAACTCACGTGGCGGCTCATTGAAACGGTAAGTGAAATCGGATTTGGTCGGTATGAAACCTACAACCGTACCACGAGGCTGGCCCTCCAGCACTTCAAACTGCGCGCTTGTGTCCACCGCACGCGACTGCATCAGTCCGCTAACACCATCAGCGCCCGCCGAGGAGCGTCGACGAGGAAACGCCAGTACACTATAATGTGCTATTGGGCCGGACGCGCTCGGACCAAAGACCGAAGTACCATATGCACCCGTTGGCTGACGTTGGCTATGACATGGCGTTGGCCAAGCGCAGATTGCCAATATCAGGCAAATAAGTGGCACAACTTTGCTTAAGACTAAATTATGTTGTCGGTAACGTGGTGCTACTGCGGCGAAAGCAGCCGGTTGCACGGGCTCTATGTGCGTTTGTGGCGTAAATTTGCAGTCTTCTTGTATTTTTTGCAATTTCATCGATGCATTGACTTCTACAACAGCAAAAGTGCTGGCCGGGAAGGGAGCTGGCCTTAATGTGCTCGGCTTTGCGGCGCGCTTTGTTGCACGTGTTGCTGTTGTGGCAAAAGGGAAACTAACGCCAGTCCGCCTGCTGTGTATGGTTGTGCTGCTGACATTTGTGGCAATAGCAGAAATGAAGATATCGTTACAATTTGGCTGATTTGTCATGCTGTAAGCGCGCGTCTCTGTGCTCGCATTTGCGTTTGTGGCCGTGACCAGTTCGACGGCTTGTCCGCGTCGCCGTCCAGCGGTGTGCGCAACGTCTGCAGGCAAATATTTCGCGTTGCTGCAGCACGTCATAATGTGGCTGCGCCGTTGAAGACTGCCAAATGGCGATCCTTTACACTCTTCAGCTGTTGCTTAATATGTTGATCTTGCGATCTTTGCTGTTGCTGTTGTTCTTTTTGTTGTAATATATGTGGAATGCTCACTGCTCTTCGGGCGTGTGACGCTGCGCTATTTGCTGTTCGCTGCCGCTTGTTGTTTGCACCTTCTGGAATTTGCTCACGTTTTTGCCTTTTATTGTAAACACTTAGTCGCTGCTTTATGTGTTGTTCGCTTTGTTGTTGCTGCTGCTGCTCTGTTTCTATTCGCTTTGGAATGCGCAAACTCGCAGCCATTAGTGTACCCAACGCGATAAGTTCTGGCGATTGGTTTCATTTTATTCCCGTCCGCTGCTCAGACATTTTCACTGTTGCACACAAACAACACACACACACACATATATAAATACGCGCACAAACACAATAACACTTTTATACTCTATTCAACTATTTTGCACTTTTATAAATATACTTTGGGTAATTTATGATGATGAGGGTACGACGTCGTCCGTCAGCCGAAAAGCGAGTATTCGATTTTCACTTTTTCTGTTGTAGGTTTAGGAGGGGTTTATGAACGTTTTCTGATATTTTGTTGTCGTTTTGTTGCTGAGACGAACACTTTTTTGCACTTAGCACTCGCGCAAGCAACGCAACAACGGCGGTGACAGGAAGCCAAGCAAATCGACGGAAATCACCGGTCACACACAAGTTGTTGAAAAATCTGAAAATAAAACAACGACAAATTAAGCAAATTAGAAGCAGTTATCTTCGGAGCTGAAAATTATAAAAACATATCTCTCAACTTATAGGTCATTATATATGAGAAGATGTAGTTATAACTATTAGTTGGAACGCTTAGATGTATCTCAGCCAATTATCACATTAATTACGCTCAATGAGCTTATTATACTATACACATACATATAATATATATACATAATATAATTTTGTATTTCTGTTCTGTTAGAATTATCTCGGTCTCACCAAGCATGCAACAAGTGCTCTTATGTGCCGACTAACAGCCAAACACCAAAGCGTTCAAAAGCTTTACTTCAGCGAGCAAGCCACACTTATTGCCAACTTATTAAGTTCAACTGCAACAACAGTAAATTTGTGGCTCAATCCGGTAACAATAACTTGACCAATGGGTATGAAGCCAAATATTTACATTAGAAATCGAATACGAGAGCTATAATCTAGATCTATAATCTGCTCAGAGTGATTTCATATTGCGATTAGTGCCTCAAGCGCCGGAAGTGTTCAACATTCAGTTGTACATTTTTTCTGAAATTTTTACTTTTACTTTAAAATCTTCAAAACTGGATAAAAGAAGAGACTCAAGTGTCCTTTGCACCGTTAGAAAGTGGCGTAGGGCATAGTTTTCTTGAATAAAGTCCAGAAGTCTTTAATGTCATGCTCAAGTCTTTTCTATGGCATACCGCTCCTCTTCACATCCGCTAAAAGTTCATCCCTCAGCACGCTGTATTTTTATAAACTCAATAAATTAGTTAATCGTTTATTTTAATTCATGCATACTTTTCAAACTTAAAGCCCGCACCACATTCTAAGCTATAATCACAAGGCCAGACAGCCTAATTAAATGTTGCCATTTTCGAAAGTTCAAGCGCTACACAAACCCTCTCAAAATGAAGCGTTAAACGTTTATTCCACTTCGCATTGTTCGATTTTTTCCAAATTTTTTCTAGAGAATTTGAGTAATCCTCGAAATGTGTGTTGCGAATGGACTGAACAACTGAATTATAGCAAACAAAAAAGTGGAGTTTGATGCGCGCTGCCACTGGTAATGAATGCGCTTGGCAAGCAAACGAAAAGCAAAACAAGCGCAGCCATAAAAGTGGTCGCAGCAGCAGCGATTTGCCAATACATTTAAGTGCTGCTGTGTAATATTGTTTTCTTTTTCTGTATCGGATCGGTTTTTCAGCAGGCAACGCCGCCGCGTCCGGCACTATTGCTCATGTCAGCCAATTTTGTTGTGTTTGTTGTTGTTGCTGCCGCTAATGAATGGTAGTCTTGTCTATGTTGGCATTTTTGTTGTTGGCATCCACTTTGCTTCTTATTTTGCTTTCTGTCTAAGTTGCTTGGCTGACTAAGCAGCGTAAATGTTTTTGGGATGCCATTAGACATTTGCAGCCTGCTGTTTTTGCGCGTCTCGGCTGCTCATCCACACTTAACCAGCTTTATTTTTTGACATATATGTATATACACGTATATACACGTGCGCTTGTGTGCAAATACTTCAAGCTTTGGCTCTGGCTTTATATTTGTTTTGGCAAGGAAAGTGTTGGCTTTTCGAGATTTTAGAACGGATATGGAAGTGTGAAAAGGAAGCTGCCAAATAAATTACAAATTGAAAGTTTTGGGATGACTTTTAGAGAGACATAAGCATATAATTTCATTAGATGGAATATATTGTACTCAAGGATGTATTAATACTACCGACATTTTGAATATAATCAATTGTCAACCAAAGCCAACAACACTCAAAGATACTTAATTCCATAGATGATTTATTTATTTTGTTTTTCCTTACTCATAATTTTCCCAAAAGAGCATTACAGGTGAATTTTATATGGTAATTTTCACACTTACTTTCATGCTCACGCCACTCACCAAGTTTCAAGGGTCTCAAAGGAGTATGAAAAAATTTTGAGACTTTTACATTTACTCCTAATGCCTATTGGAGTAAAAGACCTACAGTAGAGAGAGAGAGAGAGAGAGAGAGAGAGAGAGGGGGAGAGAGAGAGATAAAAAAATACTGTAAGCACGCCACATTTGTTTATAAAAGCCCAAAACATCAAGAAAACAGCACTCTAATGGCTTGTTACAAGCAGGAATGTTTGTGCCAGCAGGAGTTCTCGCGGCAGCCGCAAATCAAAAAACTCTGCTGGACCAAACAAAGAAGTCAAAACAAATCTCCAGGCAACGAAAAAACAAATCAAAGCCAACAAAGTGATAATGAAGTGCACAGGGAACTGCCAAGAAAACCACCAAAAGGTGTTCAAAAAAATAAAAAATAGAAATAAAACAGCTCGCCAGTATCAGGCAACAGCGAACATTGAATACGACCAAAATCCACTGCGCAAAATTAGAGAAACACTAGAAGAGGCAGACGTGTGTATGACCATGCGGCAACAGCATTGGGGCACAAATGTTCGCTGGAGCAACAGAGGAATTTTATACCCTTCCGCTGCGCGTCATGTGCCGGCCGGCAGGAGCAGTACCCAAAGCGCACACTAATTTTTTTCCAACAGCAACAACATTGAAGCGATCTGCTCCAACAAGCATCAAAGATGCTCACACCACATTTCTTCATTGCAGATCATACGCACACAGCTGTCTATATACATACATATGTTCATATATAATACATACATGTGCTTTCTGTGCATCACAGACAGCCAGTTCGTAGAAATATTCTCGAAAATGTTAGCACGCACACACACACACACACACACACACACACACACATATGCGTGCGCGCGCACATCAAACACCTCTAACATTCGACATCCCGAAAAAAGGCAGACAAGCGAAAACAGGAATTTCGGTACGTAGTTGTTGAAATTCAAGGAATTTTGTTTGAATCCTTGCTGCCGCTGCGCCGATGCGCCGCTGTACCTGTTTACCTGTCTGCCGTCTGTGTCAACTAACATTTCTGGTGATCGCCGATTCTGGTGAATCAAGTATTTCACTATTATTGCCGCCATATGAGTTGTTCGAATTACGCCACACTTGCTCACGGCATTCGCCGAGTGTTTGTCTGTCTGCTTGCTTTGTTTGCATTGCTGTGCCAATATTTGTCATCTGTGATTTTCGGATTGTTGCCTTTGTTAAGTGTTCGAGATTCATTTAAAATCATTTCCTATTGATTTACGTTTTGAATTATCAGTATGGTGTTACATTATTTTCACGTTTGTCGAATAAGTTTATAATTTCTACGAAAATATTTAGTATTTTATTTTAGAATTAAAATACATCTCTGTTTGTTAAGAAGAAGGAGACTTGTAATATTTGTAAAAATCTTACTGTGAATGTTAAAGGCAGGAAATGCATATAGGGTTTCAAGACAAAACAAATGTAATAAAAAACACTGGTACATTTAGCCTTTTGACGATTGGATTGCCACTTGTCGAATTTCAAATGTGCTTTAATAGATAGATGAGTAAGCATTTCTTCTTATTGTTGGTGAATGCCTAGAATTCAGCCCAAATATTGAGAATACTATACTCCAAACGGCTTAATAATGATTCTATGAGTACTCATATTACCGTCAAAAATACGCTCGGTCGGAGCTTCGGAGAGTACAGAAGTCCTGTGAGTGGATATTGTTAGAAAGGTGTAGTATATACGCGTTAGGCAGTATTTTTATATATTTTAATACAGGGAAGGATTATGTTTATTTTTTAAATATCAGAGGTTAATTTGATTAACAATATATATATATATATATTTAAAATATTTAATTAACATACAAGGAACAAGAGCAAGAGCCTCAAGATCACAGATACAGCACTTCTCTACCGACCCAATCCTCGTTTATTGCTTGTTACAGCTCACACTCTACCGTCTTATTATCCTTTATGCATTTACATACAGGAATCCATGAGATATGGATGCGATTTTCACGCTCATGGGCAATGGGAGTTTAGCTCTGTGTCCCACCATCCCAGCACCAACTCATTCCGCTATATTCCAAGCCATAATAAACAGATACTGGTCAAATATGAAAAGGATAGTCCTTTAATGAAATGAAGAATTATCGAAATACTTTCCTTGCACTTGCTTGTTATCGATATCGCTTTTCATGACAATAAACTAGTTGCTGCCAACTCCGTTACAAATTGAATGTAAACAACGTATCAACGAGTTTCAATATTGTACTAATCCAACTTTTACTTTCAAAACCATAAATTAATGAACAGACGCATTTCTGCGCAATTTACTATCATTTAATGGGCATGAAAACAAAACGGTAAGCACACTCCACCTGCCACAGCAATTAACAGTTTAGCAAGTTGAAATAATCGCATGTGTCGAATTATAGTGCGGAACGGAATGATAGGAGTGGTGGCCTATGGAGAATTATGAAAACATTCATTTACACCAGCTCGAGGGCAGCAATAAGTGAAGTGTTTTCACAGCCAGCCGAGCATGGTCTGCACACATGCAGCGGCGTTGGCTGTGAAAAAGCGTGAAAAATAAAAAATAGTATTCAAAAGTATTTAAGCAAAAAAAAATTTATAAATCGCTATCAAGGATATTTAGGGCTTATCATAGCATTAATATAGCAGGTATGATTTTCAGATATCGTTTTACATTAAATTCAAAATTTTTTATTTATTCTGGGAGAAATAATGCTCAATATTTTTGTTAAAATCTTTCTGGGGTCATTCGTAAGCGTTACATATCTCTCTTCGCTATTTTGTCTCCATATGAAAAGATTTCGGATAAAAATATAAACGAGTTATAACTGGCCAATTTTGTTGAAAGACGACAACCACACATCGGACTAAGCACTTTTTCTTCTCGAAATGAATTTACGCCAATCTGACAGTGCTGTGCTGTGAAACTTTCCTGTGCTTTCAACTATTCAAGTGTGGAGTTTTCTTCCATTATATAACAGAATTGCTGAGCTGTAATTAAGATTGCATGAATTCATAATTGTGTGCAAAAACAAAGCAGTAAGCAGTAGCAGTTATAAAAAATTCACCACACATAATTTATGCGAATGCCTACAACAGTTATTGTTGTTGTTGTTGTTCTTGTTTTTTTTTTTTAATTGTGTTTGTTACTCTCTCCAGCTTGTGACTTTAATGCGAATATGATGTGCAGTCGATTTTATTAGCCTTATGTTGTTGCTATTGTTGTTGGTCAACCCTACCACTTCTTAATTACCAACTTCAATTCAATTTTAAAACCATTTTCGCGACGCTTAAAATTTTCACTTTAGCATAAACTGTTGCTGGCGGTTGCGCACACATACAGGAACGAGGAGCACAAAAGCAACACACTTAAACAACGAAACCGAAGTCGCAGCGACAAGTGACCATTGCCGAAATCAGCAGCAACAACTTAAATGGGAGAGAAAATTAAACAAAAGAAACAGCAACAACTGTAAAATATGCTACAAAAAAACATATATGCAACTCCTTTGGGGCGTTCTTTGCTTCTTTGGTCATTTTGTTTCATTCAACTCGGAGCTAAGAGCATGTGCAACAACAACAGGTCCACCAAGAATTATGATGAATTTGTTCTTGGCATGCACAAGTTGTAGCAGCACCGCGAATTTCGTATGCAACAGTCAACGTGGAGAGTGTGTTGCCGCCACAGTGTTGGCCACAAAAAGCACACCGAGTCCAAAATCGCAAAATATCCTAATGAAATTTCCCGTACCGCTCTCGGCCTTCTTCCCGTGCAACTTCTTGCGGTGTCGCCATGCAAACCGAAAAGGCTGCGATAGTCGATAGTGCAACGGTTGGTGGCGATTTGAGGTTGCACATTTCATTATTTGCCACGCACAAATTTCGCTTCACATTAGACGTGCGTGTGCACCCAGTGCGAGGTGTACGCACACACACACACACACACACACACACACACAAGAGGACGCAGGAGTTGCACATTTGTACAGCCATTTGTTGCACGCTACAAGTTTAGTGTGTTGTTCTTCTCTTTCCTGTTTTGCTTAAAATTTTCGGCCATATCGGTGGATTCGGTAGCAGGGCAAAAGACCCCTGAGTGGCAAACAGGAGCATTTTAAGATATTCACAAAAGCAAGCGCATTTCAATGCAATAAATACCATTTAGGCAAACATATAGCGGCTTTTAATGAGTTGTATTAAGTCGAAAGCGGTGCACAGTGGGTAGTGTGTGGAAGAGATGTGCTCAAAAGTTGTACGAAACAAACTAGGAGGAAGTATGAAAGGTTTTGAAGCTAAAATTCAGGATTCTTAAAAAAAAAAAAATTAAGAACATTTTTTTTACTGACCTACTTTTTTGAATGAATGTAATTGAAAAGTTTGATTGCTTTCAGGCAGAGAGTCCAATTGACGAACATAGGAACTCAAATATACTCTCTTGATACAAATAGAGCTTATTTCAAGGGTACCCAGAACAAAACGGAATGGAACATATATCAGAGATAGCTATTTTATTTCTTTATAATTGAATTTTGAACCGACTTTATATAGTATGATAATCACCATCGAAAACTCAACAAACGGGCTCAAGATTCAGAAGCTATTTCATTTATCAAAGTGAGTGTGAGTGACTAGGTTATAAACACAAGGCTCTCTGGTGCTGTCTTGTCATCGACTTAGCTTCCCTATATGCAACTCTTCCCTACAGCAACAACCGCTAACTTTTTAATAAGGAGAAGTAGCGAATAGTATTTGAATTTTAAGTCACTTCGAGAAGTGAGCTCCGGTTGTCTCCATATCATTTCAGTGACAACATTTTAGATAGCGCTTTTGTTGTACTTCCCTAGCCATTTTCTCTGCCACTTTTACGCTGCAATCGCCGTTACTGTGTGTGTCGTGCATATTTAATTTTTCAGAAAGTATCGCTTATTTGCCAATTTTATCGCTGCCGTTGCACAAGCGCCCTTCTCTAAAGCCAGCATTTGTCGATACTAAGCCAAGCCGAGGTTGTATGCTCTGCTGTGTAGCGGATAACCAGATATGCCGATTGTCAATGCATCGCCTTTATTTCCACTTAATTTTGGTTTCGAGTGATTGTTGTTGTTTTTGCGTAAATGACTGTTGCAACTGGGACGTTTAAAAGTGAATTTTAAAAATTCGCAGTTGATTTTTTAGTTGCAACGCACGCACGTAACGAATGCACAAATGAGTGGTTGCATAGCCGTTGTAGTTGTTGCTGTTGCTGTTGCTGTTGCGCATTCACAATTTTTATGATGAACATTGCCACTGCTGTCAGGACGCTCAAATCGATGACAAAACGAATAATTGCAAACATCAATAAAAACAAAAAAAAATAAAAAAATTTTTTTTAAATAAATAAAAACCAACAACAATAAAAACACATCGAAAATCGAAAATTAACCAAAATTCATTAAAGACAAAGCCAAAGCTTGTCGTTAAATGCGTGCGACTTGCAAAAAAAAACGTCAAATCAGAGACGATAACTGAAATTTAGCAAAAGCAAAAACAAAGCTTCAATATAAAAGAACAGACAAGGCAGCGACATAAAACAGAAAAATAACCCGAAAAAGGCTGTCTACAGCAAATTGGCATTCTTGGGCAATTCTTGCAGAAACTCGACAATTCGTGCGCAGCTTGCCAACTGCCGCCTGTCCGCTAGCTGCTGATGAGTGAGCCAACCAAACAAAAAAGGCGAAAAGCAAAAGAATTCCTCTACATTTTCGCAAAAATTTCGAAACACATTTTTATATCAGCATACTTCCAATAAAAACTCATACACGCTGTCACACATGGGCAGCGCGTAGCGACGGCACGGCGCGGCGCGGCGCACAAGCGGCCAACGCGCACGCACACCGAAGACTTAAGCAACAAACTTGATTTAACGCAATTCATTGCCATTTTTAATTGTCGGTCAAGTACGCTCGACGCATTGCATATCGGCCGCCCGCCTCATTTTCTCATTGCCCAAAGCCAACTGCTGCAGCTGTCAGCGGTGGCGGTGGCAGTGGCGGTGGCGGTAGCGACAAAGCGCGATCTCGCTAAGTATGCTCAAGAATGGTAGCGTAAAATTTGTAACGCGTCTGTTAAACTGCTTGCTTTATGGCGCTAGAATTTTTATAGTCACTGTTGATTATTGCTTTTACAGCTCCGCCGCTTTTTGTTTTTTGTGGTTTTGGCCTTCTCTGCTGGGATGTTGTTATAAAATTTATGCTGCGCTACATTTTTCTTGATTTGTTTGTCTGTCTGTCTTTGTTGTTGTTGTTGTTGTGTGATTTATTATTACAGTTTGCATTTCGCAGTTTTCGTTCCGTATGCCTACTGCGCCTTTGACCCCTTACCACTCTAGCATACTCAGTTGTATTTTATTATACAAAACGAATGTTGAACTAAAGCTCTTCATTTGAAAGTAAGCGCCGCAGCCTCAGCCTCAGCCTCAGTCTCAGCGGAATTAGATGAAAAAATGTATGCGCCATAAAAAAGGAGAAGTCAGTTAATTGCTTCACATGTTCTCTGGTGGGATATTGTTGTTGTTTACTTTTTTTTTTGGAATTTTTGTTTTTGCAACACTATTACAAACACAGTCACAAGCATAAAGAACCGTTTTACTTTTAGTATAAACCGTAATTAAATTTACGATTGTAAAAATTAGGTTAACCGTAAAATAACAACAGAGAATGTTTCGCTACATTCTAGTAGGCACACGCGCATATGTGTGTGTGTGTGTGTGCTTGCAGTGCGGTTTAGTGACACACTGTACGCGACAAGCTCGAATATCTGGCGCTGAAATCAGAATTTTTCGCCGAAGAAGATGCTCATGAAAAGATTTCAGATCCCACACATTAAGATATACAGATCAACAGATAGATATATATATATTTAATTATTGCATTATTTATTATTAATTGTCTGTGAACATATATTTAACTCTTTTGAATTTTTTTGGTCAGTGAACGCCACCCAAATGGTTGCATCGTGTGTGTTTCAGGTTATAACTGCACAATATATGTAGATTCAAAAATGGATTCGCTCAATGGAGGCCTAAGAGAGGCACACTACCATTATGTGGGTCTATGGGTCAGTTACAGTTTTTAACCAACATCTCGGCAGACAATGGCAAACCAACAATCCCTATAATTGTTTGATAAAATCGTAGCACATATCACAAAGGGGAAGGAAAACTTTGCCAAGCACCTAGCAGAGATCTAATCAGAAAAAAATTTTTAAAGGTGAAGCTCAGCATCGACTAGCGTAATTCATTATAAATTATAAACAGATCCATACAGTAAACGTCAGTGGCTAAATGGAGTGCCCTGTTGAATCTATAATAAGCCTAAATTGTTGGCAATAAAAATAATAAGCCTTTCTAACTACATTTCTAATGCGATAAAATTACGGTATACATGTTTGCACATGTATGTAAGTATATATATATTTATTCAAAATGCTTAAACTGTCTATACATGTGAGTATGTGTGCGTGTGGGCACAAAGTAAGCCTGGTAATTTGCATATGTTTTGTTTTCAAGTCAATGCGCACCAACGCTGGCAGCTCATGCCATAAATTTAGTAGCAAAAACAACAACACTGGCAGTTTAGGTAGTTACCCAAACAATAAAATCCGTGTTTGGAAGTTCTAAACGCAACATATAATTACACATACCCCGCTCGAAGGCGCTGTTAGCGGTGACATTCTGGCGAATGCTGCCCACAGACGCAGACACCGCCTTCAACTCACTCAACGCGCTTCAGAATTTGTGACACACAACAAAAGCAACAACACTAATCTTGGTATTAACAAGTAATGTGAAAGTAATGCAAAATAATAAATCAAAAACCAAAGCACTACTAAAGTTCTACTTATGTGAATATATCACTAAGCGATTAGCTAAATGCTCAGCTTGTACACATACACATATACGCAAAAATACAGCATTCTCGCAGGGTTTGTGAAAAATTATGAAATTCGCAATGAACTTTAGTGATTTAAAACGCGTTAACGCGTTTCGAAAACACACACATGCATACAAACACTGAGGCACGCATATGTGCGTTGAACGCTGCCAAGAAAGCGTTAGCCGCAACTATAAAAGTTTCAACTTTTGAAAGAGATATTCCCAGCTGTTGGCGCAATCGACGACCAGCCTAACAAATATATTATGTTGTTGCAGTTCCTTTTCTAATATTATTGTTGTTGTTTCTTGATAGCTAATGTTGTATGCTATAGTTATTGTTATCTGTTTTAGTGTAATTTTCGTATGAACTTGTTTGCAGATGATTTGTTTCGGTCAATGGCCATTGTTGGCTGGCCAGCAGCGAGCTCTAACGGGGCTGCGCAACGAGCGCGCCGCATCTAGCTAGCTATGTGGTGAGCGAACAAACGCCCAACTGGTTGTAGGGACTGAGCGGCAGACTGCCGGATTGCCTGCTTGACTTATTGGTCAGTGAAATGCCATGCATATGCATAGATAAACGACGGTGAATGCCAAGCAGCTGAGAAAAAATTTAATTGACCGAAAAATACAAATCCAACAACAATGCAGGCCACACATGATATAACGCACACACGGATGCATGCTGTGGCATGTGAGCTGCGCTGCCAAAGTAGAACTAAAGTAGTGGAATACTAGAGAATTAAGCAACGCACTCGTAAGCATGTGTGTGTGTCTATGAGAGCGACAGAGGTGTGCGCGGCTGCGCAGTTTCGGTTCGGCTGTACGTTCAATCGGCTAACGGCCCTTAATTGTTCGTAGGGTCTTTTTGTTGTTTCGTTTTTCTGTTTGTCGTAGTGCCGCGATTTATTAGACTCCATTTGCTCTGATCTGCTGCTTATCAAGCAAACACTTTACGGCGTAGAGCTTGCGCATAATTTAACTGACAACTGCTTATTAATCGAAATTTTTCTGTTTAAATTTTTTTGTTTTTGTGATGCTTGGAAGAGGCCAGCCACGGCTGGCAGCGGGCAATTCGAAATTTTTAATTTTTCCAATTATTCTTTGCCATATTTTTACCTTCGCTGTTCGCTGTTCGCTATTCGCTATTCGCTGTTCACACTACCGTATTGTGCCCAATATGGAAGGCAAAGCAAAAAGAACTTACCCAGAACCTGCCTACATAATTAACTTCGCTCTTCTAAACTCAGCATGCTGTGATATGTGTATATATACACAATTCGTATGTATTTGTTGCTATTAATATCCATTAATTTGATTGATCGTCCGAAGCGACTGCAAATGCATTAAGGAACTGAGACAGCAGTGGATTAAAATTTAGTTGCCAGATGTCAAAAATTCTATTTGAACTAAGTTTTTGTTGTTTTTGTTCTTGTATATATAAATATCGTATATTTCATATCTTCAAATAAAATCGAATTTGAAAAATTTGTGGAGTAACTTGCTCTACTTCGATTTCCCCTTTCAACGTCTTTGAATTGAAAAATAATTTCAAAATTTATCGCTCACTTTTCAAAGGCTCCATTTTAAAACTTGTAAAATTAAAGTGAAATTATAATGATTACTAGAAGGCATAATTAACTCCACATGAGCTTAATGTTCCGCTCAATTTATCAAAAACAATACAGATTGCCTTTAATAGCAAACATAACTAGACTTTAAATAAACCGTTATATAAAATTGTACAACTTTTGTGAAAATTAAAACAACATGTTAAAATATTTGTAAGCAATTAAGGTCATACAAATGTATGTATACCCACGTACATATATTTAGATATAAAAAACAAAAATATATATTCAAATTCCCATTTTCCCACAATTAAGCTTTCCAGCAACATTTTATATCCACTTGCATTTATTACGTTTTCGGTTCATAATTAAAATCCCAATTTCGCTACCTTCTCCATTTTAATAAGCCAATAATTTGCATTTTTATTGATTTTCAACATTTTAGCTACAGCGACAAACAAATCGTGCGGAAATACCACATTCGTCTTGCTAATTAAGACAACACACCCATAGATATTTGACCGATGGCGGTAATTTAAATTTTATGTACAGCAATAAAGTTGGCAAAATAAATTTTGCGCATATAAAAAGTCAGCAGTACAAAGATTTGGGAAAACAACACACAAACAAGTATGAGTGAAGGAATTTCCTTTAAAAGTCTCAAATGCTTATAAACGCATCTGCCTATACCTACCCTTTTACAATGATGGAGAAAAGTCCTGCAAATATGTTTTGAAAAAAATAACAAAATTATGACTAACTCCTTGAAAAAAAGAAAAAAATTATATCCGTGTCAGATTTGACATCTCCCAAATCTCGTGATAGTAACACCAGTAGTGTCTCTCCCTAATGGATAGGTTCTAGAGAATACAATATAACATAGAAACATGGGAAGCGTCGCCATAAAAACTAATTAAAAAATACCTAAAATCGTAAAAAACTAAGCTTAAAAAATATACAAATGTATTACATACATATTTAATGGCCTCAAAGCATAGAATTTAGATACAAAAAAATACTTTTATGAAAGAGTTAGGCTGTTAAAGACTGTTAGTTTATAATATGAATTTTAGAATTAAATGAAAAGTTGAAATAAAAAATATAAAAAAAAATTATTAGTAGCAGCCAAATTTTTAAAGTTTTAATATTAATGACTACGAAAAGAAAGCTATATAATATTTCTAATTTCAAATTAAAAATGAGGAATAAATAAATAAAAAATTATGTGAATAATTTTACTTTTGTAATAGTATTTAGTTTCTATATTTCTGTATTTACTCCTTGTTTTAACGTTAAAATTAAAGACAAAAAATAAAAATTGGGACTAAAGGCATATTTAACATTAATTTATTTTAAATATTTGAAATACTTAAATATACACTAAATATATTAAAAAATTATATTTCTTAGTAAATAAGCTAGAATGTAGAAAACGTATTTTAATAAAAACAAAATATAAACTTTTTTAAATATATGTATGGTGCATGCTTAAAGTTTTTTACACACGTCATATATCTAAATGTCAAAAAATAAAATTTAACTTTAGATTGAAACTTAAATATTAATGTGTTGAAACAAAGTGAAAATAAAAGAGTGCTCATAAATTTAATTAGACAAATGTAAAAAACAATATATCAATCAAAAACATAAAAAAGGCGGAAAACTCTATGATAAAATATTTAAGTTTAAACGCTAATTAACTATGGAAATAGTTTATTGCCAAAAAAAAGTCAGTACATAAATCTCCAAGGTTAGCTAAAAGAACTTATTCGATATTATCTTTCCCTTCACAAGAGTTTTTACCTTTAAAACCTGGCTTTGATACCAGCCCAAGGCAAATATCTCATTAATGAAGAATTACAATACGCTTTTATAGGCTTGAAGTATATGGAATTACTAATGACACAGGTGCTTCATAAAGTCAAACCCCTTTAATGTCTCTATTTCCCTTCAACTTGAAACATAAAACTCTTGCCTAATTAAAATTGCCAGCGCTTCAACTAGTCCAATATGTGGGGAAAATCTTTTATAATTTTAGCAACTGAAATAAATGTGTACAAAGCACATACCGATAGCTTACTTTATATTAAGTAAAGGCTTCACTAATTAGACACATTCCAACACAATGACATTTGAATGGCGGCTATTTTAATTGGCACTCACATATACACAAACCTGAGTAAGCGCGTGTGTTTGTAAAGATGTTTGTGCCACGTCGACTTGCGTCCAACAGGTATTACGTTGCCTACGTTTATTATTTAAACACAATCAATCGTATTGTAGCTAAGAAATAGTATTTTCCCAAGCCCATTAAATTTTTTAGAATGTGTACAAAAAATTAAACGAGAATAAAAGATGTTATTGAAAGAAGAGAGAAAGGGCGAATATAGGAAATAATCAAAATTTTTAGTGGCCACTAAAATACCAAAGTGACGCAATGTTTGGGAGCAAACGACAGCCGTATGGACAGCCGCACCACGCGCACACATCCACGCAGTTTTATTATAAAAATATAAATATGTTTTTATACAATTAAAAGTGGCGTTTTGAAAGGGTGTTTGGATGACCGGGCTACACAGGTAGACATACACACACACACGTGAACAGCACATGCGACACATAAAACGGGCAAATATGTACGTGTGTACTCAGGGAATATCATTTATGGAGTTTTAAGTTATTCTCGTGCATTAGCTTTATGTAATGAAAATATTCTCAATTTTAAATCAATCCAGTCCGGAATCCGAAAAAGGATGCGAATCCAGTTTGTCACACGAGCTCACATATACACACATACATTCTCACATACACAAAATATTTCTAGTTGCTTATATTTATCATAGCAATTTATATTTGTTGGCGTGTGCGCGCTGGCGAACCTTGCAATTGCTTGCACCTTAAATGGCAACGCGCATAGTTTCGAGTCTTGCGCTTGCCGCACTTGCCACTGACATTGCCGCCTTTTCATTGCGGTATGACTGCCGCCTCGCCTCGTGCTCTTAACGAATTTCTGGTGACTGCTGTCGCTACTGCACCGGATAATTGCAGACTTTCTGAAGCGCACACCCATACACACACACAAATAGTGGCACTTTAACGGTCGACCAAACGCGACCGACTAAACGCCAATTTGCTTAGTTATTCCTTTATTATTGCTTGCCAGCAATTGCACATTTCTGTTTTTGCGACTTTTTCATTTTCTGCTTTTTATGACTATTTGCGGGATTTTTTTTTTTTTGTTTTTTTTCTGTGCTCTTTGCTTTCGAAAATATGTGACAATGAAAATAATATTGACACTGAAAGCTGTTGAATTGTTACGGCCGAGGTTGCATGCTGGCGATCGCTTCCTAGCAACAACGTTTAAATTGTCAATATTTCATTTTTCAGCACCAACACGAAGGCTCACCGCTCTTCCTAGCACATACACACACACACACACACACGAACGCTTAGAATGGTTGCAAGAGGTTAGGTGTAGTCTGCTGGCACTGGCGGAAGGCCGGCTCAGTGAAGCGCATCAGCACAGCAAATTGAGTCGATTTCATTGTTGTAATCGCTGCCGTCTTTCCGCCAGCCTCAAACACCAACTTCCACTTCCACCATCATGTATAGGCTCAACTTTCGTGGCGATCGCTATTGTTTTTACTATTGTTGCAGCTGCTGTTGTTGTTCAATCATCATCATCAACTTTACTAATATCCGAATCGTTCTCAGAGTCATCCGCGGCAACAGCCGAGCCGCTTCGCCACAGTTCATCGCTTAATGATGACGCTGACATCCCACTTACCAACCGGCGCGCTGACTAAATGGCCAACTAACTAACTAACTAAATTCCATAGCTGATGACAGCGTCTGCGATAACCCATGGCACTTTTGACAACCGCAATCGCAGAATTCAATTGTCATTTGGCGGAAATTAATTGATGTAGAAATATTAGCAAAGCAAATACAACAACAAACCATTCTATATATATAAGTAGGTATGTAGGTAGTAGTAGGTAGTAGTATATGTAAGTAGGAAATAGCAAAGGCGGCTAGCTGGTAGCACAGCGTTGACAATGTGGCAAAAGAAAGCCGTGTGAAATTCGTACAAATCAATATGCTTGAGCATTTAGTTAAGTATTTGTGTTTTTGTCTCTTATAATCGCATAAGTCCTTCTTAATACCCCTAAATTTCAGTGACAGCAGAGAGATAAGAGCAAAGTAAATATGGGAATCGATTGTAGTGCCAAACTTTGCTGACCTCAAAATATTTGCTTCCTACTAAAAACTAATATTAAAGTGGATTTCAATCTTTCATTACTTTTCGATATGTGGGGAGAGAAAAAAAAACAGTTATAAATTGATAGAAAGCGACAGTAAATCGAGTTTTGCATTTAAGAACAGTAGAGAGATTATAGGATTATCCAACCAATACGAATTAAGGAATATCGCTAGGTAAGGAAGGTGGATAAAATAAGAGCAAGGGCGTAAAACTTAAGCTGGTTCAAATAGAAAATGTTTTGAACGTGAAACAAAGTAATTTTCGAAAGCGATGAACAAAAACTAACTCCAATTGAAGCACCTTATTGACAGGTTTCTAAGAAAATAGGGTTATCTGAGGTGAAAATTTCCCAAGTAGTCCAGCCATAGCGACGGACAGACATTATGTCCAAGCAGATCCAGAGATTAAAACTTTATGCAGCGGTAAGCAAAACATGTGCCCTCTATTTACTACAGCAAAAAATGTCAGCATCATTGGGTCGTAATCCATTTTTTCTGACTCATGCTGCATAGTAATATTAATAAAAGGAATCAACAATGCACAATCCATTAATGAGTACATTAACGTTTTCCCAAGAAATCGAATCCGCATAAAACTCAAATCGAATAAAAAATAACTTATTTTTCGAATTAAAAACTTGGACAGAAAATTAGTGGAGGTAATATGCAAGCTGAGCTTTACTTCGCACCCAATATATGAAATAAATAAAATAATAACAATAACAAAATAACAACAACGAATAAGCGGTGAATCGACTGCCTGACTTTGGACGCAAAAACAAAAAGCAAAACACTCAACTATGTTGCGCCCGTGTTTTATTGGCGTACAGTCGGTTTTGGCGTGTTGAGACACCTCTGTGGCTTAAGTCTAACGCTTTTGTATTTATTTTCTCATTTGCAGATTGGTTTCACATTTATAACGAAGTATTATTTCTCGTAGTTAGCGCGAATTGTGGCCGTCACCCCCACACCTTTGCGAAATTTTGATAAAAAAGGTCAATCAACAATTGCATTTGCTTTATTTACGAATAATTCGTGTTTCTGAGTAAAAACACAACAAAAATCACTTCTGTGATTAATGCAGTGTCGTTAAAAGTAATTACCTCTAAGGGGTTTGTTTACGAAAGTGTGTTATAAAAATTTGTTCGTAAATGCAATTGATAAAATAATAATTTTTATTTATTAGTATTCACTTTACAATTTAATACGCTAGTTGAAGCTGGTGTCCTAGTGGCATACTTTCAGCGCATTATATCTAAAGTGAAATATTTCTCCAAAATTAATACAAAATAATTTTGATAATTTTTGGAAAGCTGGTCGAAAATTGCCAATTTTTCAACTGAAAAGTATATTCGTTGCGAAATACGTTTAAAATTGTTCTTAAAAAACGTTTCTAGATTTGCAAAAAATCTTCAAAAAGTCGATTTTTAATGTCTCTTGAATTAAATTTTTTTTGTATCCACCTCCCCTTTGGATCTAAAACGTGTTGCGCGCGCTACGCACCTGCCTTCAATGGCTGTCAGCAACGTCAGTTATTTTCTTCGTGCGCCACATGTCGGCTTCGTTAAGAACGAGATGCTTGCAAACATTTGTTGAACAAATTCTGATTGCCAAAACAAGCTGTCGAACGACAGCGCATTGCAAGTAATTGCCGTTACTACATGTAGAACACTATATGTTGTTGTTGTTGCTATTGGTAATATTGCTTTTAAACTGTTATTAGTTTAATAAAGAAAAACCAAAAAAAAGAACATGTGATTGCTTGTTGCAACCAACAACAAAAACTGCATGCATATTTTTAAACTATTATTGCCGCTGTTTTAGCATTTGTTGCCGTTGCTGCTGCTGCTGCTGCTGTTGCTGAATCTCAACTTGGTTCATGGTCAGCATTATGAATTCCGCCGCCACTGCCATGCTATTTGTAGCTTTTACATTTATTACAGCCATGCTTTATTCTTAGTTGATTCTTTCTGACATTTATGGGTGCACTTTTATTACCCGCTTTTTCGCTTTTGTTAAATCACAAAGCGCGCACAACAACAACAACAAACGCGTAGATGTCGTTGCTAGCAGTGGCTGCGGCGCTTCTTGGCGCGAACTGGGCGCTTGCAGAGCGCAGGCGCTAGCTAGGCGCATATGAATGTGTGTGTGTCACCGCCAACAAACAGCAAACAGCAAACAAGCGGCTGCACCGAAAAATTCTTTTTTACACGTTTCGGTGTTGTTGTTGGCGATGTTGAATAAACCAAAGCGATTGCGTGCTAGACAGTTGAGTGCTTTTATTGTGGCTCACTTAAGCTAAGTTGAGCTGCTAATGCGTTTAATTGCCAGTAACATAATGTTTTATTTGCAATTAAACGGCATACTGTCGCAAGGCGCTTAGCTAAATACATATACACACACACACACACACATATATTTATAGACAAACTCAGTGGCGGTCGCAATATGTATGTAAATATGCAAGTGCGCTCATAAATATTTAATATATGCGAAGTATTCGCGATAAATTGATAGTGGAGGCGTCAATGTCCGCTTGACAAACCAATTGGCGCACTCAAGCTGTCACCTGGACACACATACACACACACACACATACACACACAAACACAGCAACAACAACCTAAGCACCGTTAGCCGCACTCTGCGGCTCGAGTGCAGTGCATTCGATGTATTAATTGGCAAATTCTTGTCTTGGTCTCCACAGATAATTATGCCTGTTTTGTCTTGAGTTGTCAACTCGATGACTTCAACACTTAATTGAAATGAATAATTGACAAATCGCACTCTCGACGAAGTTCATTAGCAAACCCAATGCCAAAGCAAATGACATGCCACAGTTGCAGAAAGTGCAACAACAACAACTGATAAAATGAAACAAAAGAAACTGAGACAAAGAAAATACCGAAATTGCACAGCCCAAAGCTGCTGTTAGACAAATTAGAGGGGTGGTTGACTAAAATAGGACATAATCAAATGATTTTCCAATATGTTGCACAGAGTACACAAATACATTTTGTTAACCTTTTATGTTTCGCCATAAAATAGCTAAGACATTGAGGAGATGTATTTAGGAAGCTTAGTAGAAAGGATGTGTGAAACTTTATCATTAAGAGAATTTTTTGTTTAACATAGAAAGAGAATATTTGGTCTCGGAATTTTTAAAAATTGGGTATGTGTTCTAAATAAAAAAAACGGTAAAAACAATTCATATCGCCACCAATTGCCTACGATGTAAAAACGGGCATTATGTGGCAAAAGTACGTTCAAATCGGCAGGATGATAATTCGGCTTATATAATAATTGGTTAAAAAATGCTACTCAAACTATGCTAAATATGGGGAGGTTTCGTACCGAAAATTTTCGAATTCTCGGCATATCCCACTACCCATATGATGAATATACCGAAATTTTAGCTCAAAGAATATAAAAATCTTAAAAAAATAACACAAAGACTAGAAATCAATGGATAGAAAATCCACTTGGCTTTGATTCCAATGTTTGTAGTGTATTTTGAAATATATCAATAATATATTCGCAATAAAAAATAAGCAATAGAGAATTCTAATATCCAATATATAACATTTTCATAAAATTTTCACATCTTCTTTAACTCTATATAAGAAGAATTTTTACTTTACTAAAAAGTTTATTTTGCGGTTCTAAAATCATGTGTATTTATAAATAATTAATATTAAATAGTAATTAAATTTTTAAACCAAAATGAATTTGAGGAGAAAGCAGGAAATATTCTAAAAAATTATAAACAATTAATTTTAATTTTAGTAAATAATTTTAATTTATTTTATTTTACTTATAATTAATTACATTTTTTAACATTTTTCTTGCTTTCTAACAAAAAAAAATTTTAAATCGTAAAAATCCTCACTTTTAATTTAGTTGCTGTCAAGCTAGTCCTCATCCAAACTATTAATTAAAAATAAATTACAAAATATTACGCAAATTCTCTTTAAAAAGACGCTTGTAGACCTATGTGCATTCAAAATTTACACATACACATAGTAATTAATACAATTTAATTTTAGCACTCGACAGCAACTCACACTTGTTGACATACCAAAAAAAAATAAATAATTAAATAGTAATAGCGCAACCCAACTAGAGACATATTCGCACCTCATTCACACCAGGCAGCGTCTAACACGCCCCTTCAGCGACAGCTCAGCTACAATATTTCAACCAAAAATCAGAAAACTTAAAAAATCAAAAAATCAAAAAAATTAAAACAAAAACTCAAAATGCGCAGAATAAACACTAGCAATTGAGCAGAGTTGAGCTGAAGCTTAAATTATGGCAACATATAAGTCTATTTATAAGCGAGTTACCAGCGGCTATTCACAGCAGCCGAGTCGGCGTGTTGGAATGTTTTGGGCAGCTTGTGCCGGCTTTTCAAATAACACACGAGCTTCATACGAGTTTCAAACGTTGTACATATGTATGCGCATATGTACTTACATCGGAGATATATAATGTATTGTATGCGCGTACGCGTGAAATTCATTGTTGCTGGCGGTGTATTCGACCCGCTACCCAAAACGACTTTTGCGCCTGCGCCTGCGCCTGCGCCAGCTCGCTGAGGTGCGAAGAAGTTTTTCGGTATTACTTTGTAATAATTTTGATTTTTTATTGTTATTGCAGTTGCTTTAATTACGATAACAGCGCCTGCTTTGTCATTGATGCGGATATTAACGAAATAACATTAGCGGTACATTTACCGGCCTTTTTCGATTTTCATCATTTATTTAGTTTTGTACTTTTTTATTTGTTCCACTTCGCCTTAATTATCAAAATATTCGGGATAAGTATGCACGAGTGTAATGGCAACTCGCAGCTTTGACATATTTTATTCAACTATTTGAGTTGTTTCAAAGCTTTCCATTTGATTCGGTTGGAGAACAAGAAACGAGCTCGCACTAATGTTCTTGAGCAAATCGGTTTCATTAATTAAATCATTAGGAAAATTTCATTCACATAATCGGTGGGATTATGTTCAATATTTTCATATTATCAGCATTTATGTGTATAAAAAGAGTGTGTGAGAGAGTCATTTAGAGTGTTGGATAAGCGATTAATATTTCGTTCTCCAAAGGCATGGCTTCATTTGTAGCCAATTTGGGTACGGATAGTTTTGGTCTACGGTTTCAAAGGAATGTTATCATGCTGATAATCAAAGAGCATTTTTGGAAATAATTTAAGCTGCATAAAAGCTTTATTTGAAATATTGGAAGCTTCATAGATGTGCCGTCTGATGGAGATATTACACGATATGGATCAAATATGTTGCAGATGTTCAAAAATTAGTATATTTATGTATGTGCTACTGTATATAGACGTTCGCCTTCGATTTTAGTACTTCCAAAATATATATACTTTTTTTATTATATAACCTTGATATGCGGTTTGAAGAACTATGCCACATCTTTTGGCGATTTCTTTCCACATATCTACTTCGAATTATATCGGCGCAACTTTTCGTTCAAATTGCAGCGCTATTTTACTCAATATTCAACATACGATTAAATGCAATATCGACAATATTCAGATTTTAAATATAAGAAATGGGCGTGGTTACAAAGCGACATCATTCATTTTTTGAATTCTACCAAAACAAAGTGAGAACAATTTTCACACTCTATTATTTTAAGATTATCTTCTTTCATGATTCATCACGATTCATGATCATGAGATGATTCAATCAATCTCATCTATTGCTTGAAAAAATTAGCAGAGGAAACGAGCCTGGTCATGGATCGATTTCGCCGATTTCAAGAGCATAACGAAATTTTAAATACCGTTATGAGCGATTTTCGCATTTTTTAAATTATATTTAGAACACTGTACTTTCAGACGTAAGTATATATTTATATATTCCTACCAGATCTGCCTTGGCAGCAAAATTTTTTGGGGACCTTCCATGTTAGTGCTACAATTTCCTGCTTTATTCAACCTCTTTCCGTTTCAAGTTCTTTAAAACAGATGTTAAGAAGTAAAGATTACAACAAAATAAACGCACAACGCCTTTCTTACAACAACAATCAGCATTAATACACCTTTTCTGAATGGATTTTTCACCAACTAACTTTCAGATTTCTACATATACACACATAAAGTTGCGCGTCAACAATTTCCATTTCCAACCACAATGAATTTGAATTCGTATATGATTGCCTTTATATAAAAAACAAACATACAGACGATTGAACAGACTGCAGGAACTTCGACTTTCCGTCGCTGGTGCGCATGCGTATGCCAGGCACGCAGCGGCTGTCAACTAACAGCGGCGGCAAATATACAACTCAGTCACACACGTAACAAAACTTTCGAAGCACATATGCTTGCTTGTTGCATGCAACCATGCAACACGGGGCACAAAACAAAAATAGTGGTGAATGCGCTAAACCAGAATTTTACACACAACAAATACACACAGCAGAGTTGAAAGGAAATATTTATCGAAAATCTATGAAAACTTCAAACGGCATTTTTCGCTTTGTTTTTGTAGAATAAAAGTTGTGGGGGCATTTACCATTTATGTTGCATTAATGTTGTGGCGGCTTATAATCCTTAAAGTGCAAGCGATCGGCAAAGTTGTTTTTGGTGGGATCTGTTGTTATTGCCGTTTAATAAACCGTTTTTAAATTTTAAATCAAGGTAAATTTGAGCTTGCGTAATTTGCTGGCTTCAAAGGGCAATGTTGCACTTTCACACAAGTAAACACAATTCCACAAACTCCACAGATTTAAGGAATTTCTGCTCTTTCAATTGTGTTGCGTACAAAGGCACATAAATTTGTAAGCATGCATGTGTGTATTATTAATATTATCTTTCGCTTTATTTCTAAAGGCTGCGCTTTTTACAACATTTCAACATTGCGCCGCCGCGCAAGGCATACGAATATGCAATAAACACACTACGTTCACATATTTTCCTTCCACTATGTCTGTATGTATGTAGCCGAGTGCACTTTATAGAAGAATTGCAAAGAATTCACAATTTCATATGCGCGTATGCAACTATGTGCATATATTTCGTGGCACCACAAGCACAATGCGCTTGAAAAAATTTATTTACGCCCAATTCCAATGGAAGAATTTCTTCCAAACATCAAAACAAATATTTTTCAGTGAGTTTACACTACTTTCTCACTTTCAGTATCTTTTAATTCGTTTTCACATTAAAACTTGAGAAGATTATTTCAGCTTTACAATTATAAGATAACTGAGAAACTCCACGAACGCGCCTCAGATCGTACAAAATGCAAAAATTCGACAAAACGAAACGTCCGCGCAACGCTGCTACACAAAATCGCGGTCGTAACGAAACTGGAGAGCCATCAAGTGCTTGGAGTGCGTGTCGGCCGGAATGGAGGTGTTAAGATTTGGCCAACTAGCCATTTGCTTGGCATTGTGATCGCGAGAGCGCAAGAACGTTGACTAAAGGTAAGCCAATAAGGCGCGCACTCCCACTCTCTCACCTGCTGTCGCTCTCGCTGACAGCCAAACTCTCAATTAGCAGTGCGGCTGGTTGCAACTTGCCACAGGCACGTATTTATACCAATACAACAACTGTGCGCCGTGAAGTAAACCAGCGAACAACAAATGCAGACATTTTTTAATGCACCAACAACAACGCAGTGAAGACATCAAGCGCAAAGGAAAATAGCAAAAGCAAAGACGACAACAACAACAGAAACAACAACAATAGCGCCAACAAAAATGTCCACACTGTAACTGTTGGAAAAGCTGTCCAGCAAGATCATTTACAATTTACAACGGCCGCACACACGAACTCGCAACAAGAACATACCATTTCCAGCGGCGGACTCTCACCAAATGTGGCAACTTGTTTTGGGCCACATCTCAACGCTCATTAGTGCTGAGCGCGTAACTAAACAATGGCCAAAAGAGTAAACAAAAATGAACAGACAAAAGGCAATAAAAGTAACACAGAGCGTAAGCAGAAATCTTATCGGCGTTGAGAGCGCATTTGAGTGGAAGAATAAATGAGTTCGCTCAAGTTCTTGTCGCAAGTGAACAGGACTTGTTATGAAAGCGTTTGAGAGCAGACGGGCTTCCTACCTGTTCATCGGTACTTACATACAGGTAAAACCAGAAATTTTCACTTGTTTTCCCAAGTCTCACTTTTCAGTTTCTCTCTCTCCTTCTCTCACGCTTGCCTCATAGCTATTTTCTTTCGGAGCGCGTGTTTTGGGCGACAGCGCGCAAGCGTGTAGACAAATTACGCCTTCTACTGAGCATCTTTATATGAGAATATAAACATTTTAGGGCATTATTTTTTATCAACCGAATGGTGTAATATTAATGTAATAAAAATCGATGGTTGAAATCTTTTCTGTTGAGAACAATGGGCGGTCAGATAGAGTTGGAAAGAGTGTTGACCACACTGCTGATGGGTGAGTTGATTAAAACATGTTCATTATCCAAAATTGAAATATGTGTACTCAGTATTATAATAAGATGATTTGAAAATTACTAATATTTAGAATAAATCGAACATGAAAGTGGTCAAACACCATATTGGGGTCTAAATAATTAATAGATGTTGTGGAAGAAAAAGTGTTTTACTAGTAGTAGTAAATTATGCCAAAAAAGTGCTATGAACTTAACTAAACTTTTCTAAAACTGTTTCTTAGTCATGATATCAGGATCTTAAAAAAATTCATACTTATAGGCAACCCAATTCCTGATTAAAAATGTTGCCTACAATTAGGCGAATTTTAGATTAGGGCTTAGACCTCATTTTAGCGTTTTCATACACTTCATATGATGTCAAGGAATGCCTTATATTAGGTGGTCGCAAATACACTACATGCCCATTTTGAATAAGGAAAAAACCAATGATCGAATGAGTTAAAATCAATTAGCGCGCACTCAAAATTATTTGCAGCGAGTTTTAAAAATGTAGTTTTTGTTTTGACAACCGAATTACGCTTTTCTTTACGCTCATTCCAAATTAACTCCCGTCTTTTTCATCTTTGCTCGCAATTCGTAAATTGTGCAATTACTTTCTTGCTCTCACTCATATTCTAAACACTTTACTCATTGCTATGAGAGCAAGCAACACTGCCTGCAGCCGCCGGCAAAATATACCGACATAAGCGATAAAAAAAATTATATTTCTGTATAATTATTGGCTTGAAGTCATCAATAGAGTTGGAACTGTGGCAACAAAAACAATGCTTTGGCAGGGAGTAGCTAACTAAAAATTCTTTAAAAGAAATTTTTACCTTTTGGACTGGGCAAGTCGGTGCAGGGAAGCAACTTAGCATACAAATGTTGCAAGTTAAATAATTCGAAGAGCACCAAGCCTCATTTCATTTACTTCTAGTTTTTGGTTTCTGGTGTGCTCTTGAACATCATTAAGCGGAGAGCGGCTGATGAGCGTGGCAAGGTTCGGTGTGCTGCTTGGGGAATACAGGAAAACTGGTTTCAAATTAAAATTATCGCTGCTCATTTTTTAGTTTGCTACGCTGCTATATTGCTGCTGCTTCTTGAACTCCTTTACATCGTGTTATGTGTGTGTGTATTTGTGTTTTTTTTTTTTTGCTGGTGATTCCACATTTACCTTGGCTTGGCTTCAATTCTACCTTTCGCTCTTTTGTTGTGTTCGCTGTTGTTGTTGTTGTTGTTGTTGCTATTATTGTTATTGTTTTGCTATTCTTCTACGGTTTGCTTACTTTTTAAAGCTTCTTTTTTGCCTACTGCTTTGTTATTATTTGCCTTTCCTATTGGCCTCAACGGTAACATACATATGCACACATATATACATGTGAGTGTATGTATATATGATTCGCTTGGCTTTACACATATTCCTTGCACGTGGGCTTACACTTTATCCATACCTATATCCATACTATATATATACAGATTTTTTTTACACGCATACATACATGCATGCGACTTAGCTCCCATATACATTCATGCATATGTATGTAATTATATTTTCAGGGAGACAAATATTTGAAAATATTGCTGAAATGTCTACGAACCAATTTTGTGTGCACAGAAAGGCTGTAAATTTTAGCGATTTACTCAAGCATAATTTCGCATTTAAAAGAAGGATTTATAGTAAGAAAGATGGAACATGCAAGAACTTTCCTCGGAATGTATTTAAATATTTGCCTAGGTGAAGGCATATTGCAAGTTATGAACACGAATCTGGACGTGTGGCTTAATGCATGAATTGAGACAGAAATTAGAAAAAAAAAGTTAATAGTTATTTGTTTTTTAAGCTTATGCAAAGTCGATAATTAAAATCTGATATAATATGATGGCCAAATGTTATCCCAAGAACTATCGAAACGATTGTAAGGCCAACATAGGCATATATATCCTTTTAAATAAAAAAGTAGGCGTAAATGCAAATCTTTTTTTTGTTTTTCTTTTAAATTTTACCCCTGTCGGAATCGAACTCCTGGTACTAGGAATAGAGTTCAGCCAAAGCAAAAACAATACAATAGTAATGCTGATTGTTAGAAACTAGCCTCCAAAAGGCATTTCACTAAAGGTACATATTACTTCAAATAAAACAAAAAAAAAAAAAAAACAAACAAAAAAAATAAACAACATAAAACGAGTCATCAAGAAACTATTCATTATTGTATGGCAACGCACACTTGTGCTCACATGTACTTGTAAACGTATTTGCGCGCTTCATTTGTACATCAGTTCCAGATCATTTAGTCATTTTTTCACTTGCAACTTCTTCTAGCTCAATACATGCATACACTTACACATATATATATGAGTACCACAAATCATTACAATGGGTAATCTTTTAACAATTTTCGCTTTCAAGTGTTTAGGTGTATTGTCGGCGACGTCAGTTAACAATTCTTGAGGTTAAATTGTGCTAACTCTATTGCCAACCCACATAACTAATTGCTAGCAATCAATTACAACAACACAACACAAATTACCATCAACAATTGAAATTCGACACAAACACACACATACGCGCGCACACATACATAAATAATGCTCATCGTTTTGCTTCGAATGTGCTCACAAACATACAAGTAAATATGTACAGTTATACATATTTATGTATGTATGTGTGTGTGTGTGTGTGTGTTTTGGTGTATCATTTGGTTCGCAGGGCGCTCGAGTTTGCTGCTTAAGTCTTTCGTTTCTAATTGATGACGATATGAAATTCATTAAGTTTCCATAAATTTTGAACGTGCGGACGTCAGCAGGCCTATTTGTGAGTTGGATACACACATACGCATACATACACATACGTACGTAAAAACCAGCGAATGTGTGTTTGTGTGTCTGCCGATTCGTTCCTGTAAAGTGCTCTGAGTTGTGTTTGTTTACATTTATGAATGCTTGCAAGTGTTTGTGCCTATATACATACATACATACATACATACATACATACATACATACATGGAAGCACACACGTGATATGTGTGCACTCGTCTCTGCAGTTCAAACAAAGAAATGAATTTCCTTAATTTTGATTACTTCACGCCAAATTTGATATGCACATATATCCAGGCGTTGTTGTTGCGCTCGCTACAAAACAAACGCATTTGCCACTTGCCAAGTTGCTGCTGTGGCATCACCAACAACACGGTAGCGGCGGCAGTCGGCGAGCCCATGGCCACAAGAACGCAGCAACTCAAAACACAACAACAAGTATACAGCAAGAAAAACAAACGAAAGGCACAACAACAACACTCGAGCAGCCAACAAACAAGAAGGGCCAGTATCTGCAGCGACTGAGGCAAAGCAGTGCGCGCTGAAGTAGAAGAAAGGCGTAAAATACAAAATGCAAGTTCAATGCAGGGAAAACAATCCGTTGTTGGTGGTGTTGTTTTTTATTTGTTGCAACGCTCGGCGCAACACTCACGACACGTACGCGACAGTCGAAAACATAAAATACATACTTTTAATAATATTAATGGAATTTGATTGTGTCTAATGTGGCATGGTCGCCGCAAGAAGGCAAGAGGCAAGAAGGCAAGAACGAGCGTTTTCGTGTGTGCTTAGGCGAGCGGCAGGGCGGCAGGGCGGCAAGCAAGCGGCGCATGAGTGGCAGCTTCGAATGGCTGCGCCAGCAGCCGACATCTTCATCTTAATTTTTCACCCATACAAGCTTTCTGCCGTTTATGTTTTTCTTGAATACACGCACATACACACATATACACAGACACACCTAAACACGTATATGTATTCTGTACTCACGTATGTGCAGGGGCACTTCTCTCTTTTAGTGAAGAAATAATCTCATCTACGATTACAATTGTATCGAGCGCTTGAGCCGGTTTGTTCATTGAGCGCACGCGTTTACGAGAATCGAAACAGGAGAACCGCAACAAATTAATGGCTGTCTACGGTTATGTCGGCGAGAACAAGTGTTTGAAAAAATGAGCGATATTCGTGCTTCCATATTATGCGCTCAGCAAACAACATTCAATTGATCGACAGTGGTTGCCTTTGCACTTTTTTTGAATAAAAATTAGCAACATAATCCAGAAAATTGGCCCTCAGTGTTCGACTTAGAATTATACATTTTATAATATATATACAAATAATTGAACCAGATCGTCATCGCATTTTTAATCAGAAAAATCTGGTCTAGTTATCCAATCCAACAAAATTGCTCTCGTGTGAAATGCAACCACACGTCCGCTTTCAGATATCAATGACTATACTGCGTCAGTGGGATGAGCGTTCCATGAAATTAATAAAAAAGAAAAGATGACAGAAAAATATGAGAAGACATTTTTAACCTAGCAAAGCGTTAAAACGATTAGTCATCTGCCATACGATTCGGCTATGAGACCCTATAAATCTTTCTTATTACCACACATAAAGAACAAACTCTATGATCAACGATTTTCATGGCGAGCAAAAGAGTTTTAAGCATTCAAAATGCGATTTTCGACGTCGTTTCAAATAGACTGAGAATTCATGGAGACTTTTTGTAAAGCAATAAAACCGTTTGCTATAATATATTTTTTAAACCTTAGAGCAGAATTTTATGAATAAATTGTACGTTTAAGAATGAAAATACTATGCTGCATTCGTATATATTATGATCCGTTTTACGAATTATTACCATATTTTAACAACAATTTATACAAAATGACCCACAGTAAAAATAGTGCTACAACCACAAAGGTATCTGAGAATTTATAGTAAAAAATTTAACGCAAACACGTTTAATAAACAAATTCATTAAATAGCACCGAGTTGAGTGAGCTCAGAGTTGTCGCTGATAAGCGAGCAAACAATTATGTGCTCTCCTAAGGCACACTCAATTTTTCTCTATGAACTGGTACGCTTTTGCATGTATTATCTGTCTGTGTTTCAGAGATTTTTCCATTCCTTTATGTTATTTCCTATATTTCTTGCATATTTCGTTATATTTCTCAAGCGTGCTTAATATGTTTTCGCGTGTGTTCACTTGTACATAAGTATTTAGTTTGATTATTTGTTTGATTTTTTGTTCATTACTCAGTGTTAAGGCAACACTTTTCGCTGTTCTTCGATTTTCCATGCTTTTCTCCGCAAAAGAGGTTCACTCGCATACAGATACACATGCGCACATGCTTATGTTTACCTGTGTATGCACGTCACTACAGACCTTTGTAGTGACTGACTTTGTTGTTATGAAGCTTGTTTTTGTTGCGGTTATTATTGACCGTCGGTGGAATTCCGCTGCGCTAAGTTCACCGCCAATAATGATGACGAAGATGATAGCAACGAGTGCGAGCATAAAGCGGTAAACGGTTGTAGGGTTGCCGCGGCAAAGACGCAAATAAACATGCACGTTATTGCAGTTGACATTTGAGTTTTAGTAGCACTTTTATTTTTAAATTTCATATGTATACAATTTGATCGTACCAATTACTTAGCATCAAAAAAAAATATCAATCAAAAATTTTTCTATTTTTCATACATTTCTCATAAATAAAAATGGTGTATATTAATAGTCAAAATTAAGTTGGTGCTTCAAGTTAGTTGTACTTCCTTGACCGACAATCAATAGAAAATTATGTCATTAAGCTAAAACTAACTTTAAGTATCGCTTTAGTTTGACTTTAAGTGTCGCTTTAGTTTGACTTTATATACACCCTTCGATCTTCGATTCTTTGTTCTAGTTCTATTTTGTTTATGGAATCAAAAATCCAATAGTTCATTAACTCGAATGAAATATCTTTTGCTTACATGAACGAAGCTGGGCATAAATGTGCTTGGGCATTAAATGTATGTTGATTGCTGGCAACTCTGCGCACTACCACCACCAACTGCACTCGCCACTTCGCTATTTGGCGAACTACCGACGACGGTGATAATGACGTTGGCCAACACACAGTGCCATTGTTTGCAAAATCCAGACACTGCTACTATTGTTGTTGTTGTTTTCTTTTTTTTTCTCTTCTCTCATTTGTATTGTTATTGTTATGCTAGGTAGTTATTGTTGTTTTTATTGATGCTGACGACGCTTTTTGAAATTCCTTCGATTGGGGCAGCATTCGTTGTTTGCACAATTTTCATACACACATACATATGCAGTTCCGAAGAAGCATGCAAGTAGGACGAGTACCTATTGCCACATACACACACACACACACACACACACACACAAACATGTACGACTGAAGTGTGGCCAAGGCGTTGGTCGTCGTGGATTCGTAATTGAAAGACGGCGACACGGAAAGCATACGAGGGCGCAAAGGAGCGAGTCAAAGTGAGCGCTCGCGAGTAGGTGTTACCCGGAGGAGTAGTGTGGGGCGGAGAAGAGTTCAACGTGTGGGTAAACATTTAAAACGAATTAATTTTCATATATCAATGATTAACACTATACCGTGAGTCAGGTCACAGGAACGGTATTTTAGGGAGAGCAATCGTGTGGGACATTAATGAGTGGCAAATGACAGTTGCAAAAGCTGGTGCAACTGTCGCTGACACATACACATTTACGTTAGCATATATGAAGAAGGATATTTATTTTGGAGTGGTAGCAAAAGTGCTTGCCAGTTGCATAATGACTATCTAATGACTTTTGCGACCTGACACCGAAGTAAATTGGGTGCATTGGCCAATGCGTCATCCCAGTGCCCAACAACAAGTTTACATCCTGTTGACTATGCATAAGCAAGGTTTAGTTGGCAGGGGGGAGGGGTAGCAGGCGCTGCGGCGAAATTCGAGTGCAGTTTGCAATTCTTAGCAATTTTGCGTTCACTATTAATAACCTTTCATTGCGTTCTTTACCATCGCCAATTCGATTACTAATCAAAGTTGCCCATCCGCGGGCAATACTTCTTTTGTGGCTACCAATTGTTGCTCTCGTTGTTGTTAGTGGCCAACTGATCAAGCAATGAAAGCGTAAAAAATGCTCACGAAAGCGCCTTTTGCATTTCGTTTTGATATTACGAATGTTACAAGCACTGGCGGCGGTGTGAAAGGGGCTAAAGTGTTGTCACAATGTGGTTAGATGATAAAAAATTTTAAATAGAATTAAAAACACAATAACATTCGGAAGGTGTGAATAAAAGTGAATGGGTGTGCTTTGAATACCAGGGAGACAAAAACATGCGCGAACAGCCTAAATGTATGCTTCAGTGAAACGCTTAGTTCATGAACTTAAGGAGCATCGGGAGAAAGGCTGAAATTATAGTCAAGAATATTTAATAGTGGTGAACGGAACACCTTATTTGCCTCGCAAACTCTACCGAACACTGCTGAAAGGCCTCTGAGACATCTAGCCTCTCACTGTCGATTCGTGCTTGTATAGGATTTTATGATTTTTTATTTCTCTAAATAATAATATTTATTCAGCAATATTAAAAAGAAATATAAACTAAAATACTTGCACTTGCATATGTAATAAAGAATCGTTTCGCATAACTTTTTGCTTTAAGATATTTTTGGAATTTAAAAATATTTGCTGCTGCAGCAACAACACCCCAACCAACTGCACTGTGTCTCGCAGCCATACGGAATACATGTGTATGCGTGTGTGTTCATGTGTGTGCGTGTGCAATTACTGCTTGTTGCTGCCACGGCAAAAACTGTCGCTACACCAGAAATGAACTGAAAAAGGAAGCGTTCAACCAATATACTTATAAACCCCAACAACAACGAATGCAGTGTTGGAACGAAGCCGAAAAGCGAACAAAACAAAAGCAGAACAAACTTTTGCTTTTTTCCCGGCAATTTTATACCTTATGAGTGCCAACGCTGCGAAAATGCCTCCGCGTTTGTCGAACGATTGAGCAGTTGGCTCATGGCATGAACGATGGCCGAACTCACCGACTGTCTAGCTGTTGCTTAGCAGCGCCCAAGAGCGCTCCTTGGCCTACCCTACAACTACTCCGCAACCGTGAATACTGGCTGTGTTGCTTAGTCAATTGACAATCGCACGTTCGTTTGACCGCCAAACACTCGCGCGCCGTTCGGTACGTTCGCTTATGTGTCGGCTCGACGGCTGTCGCTTGACTGTCCGGCCGCCTGTCTGCCTATCTGCGTGCCTGCTTGCTTGCATTTTTATCTTTTGAGGAATATTACGAAAACACGCAATGTCTGCGCGCGCAAGCTGACCGTCATACCGCCACCACCACTGCCACCACCGCTTCTAGGTGCCAAGAATGCAAACGTACTTGCGCATAGCATAGCCTCACTCCTTGGTCCCCGCACTCAGCTGCCATGCCAAGCAGCCTGTTAGCTGGCCTTTGCTTGGGCTCCGATGGTTGCGTTGCCAATGCGCCGGCAAAGTGCACGTAATATTGATAAAAGTAAGAATAAAAATAAAAAATAAATAAAGTGAGAAAATAGGAATGCCAACTATTTTCGGTTGTTATTGTTTTCGTACTAAAGTCTACCTTGTTGCTGCTGTTGTAACAGCTCCTTCCGCAGCAAATGCTATGTGCCTTAAAGGCACCAGCAACAACTACAATAATAACTAGAGAGCTTGTGGTAAGAGGTACTCACTTGGTGCAACAGTTAGTCGCAGGTATATGGTTGCCATCGCCTTGCAAATAGAAATAATAATTCACCAGGAAATCTTTAGCAATCGACAGATTGGATCTTATACGAGTTTAGTCCAGGGTTTAAAAAAAATCTGGACTAAGTTATACCTTAATTATGTCACTTGCGGCACTTGAGTGCGGATTATACACCAATCAGTTGAAGCGAGCTTTTTCCTGTCGAAAGCCTCAATGTTTGCTTAAATGTTGCTCTGACAGATTAGTGATCTCAGGGGATTAGGAAACTCAGAAGATTAGGAGATGAAAAACTTTTCTTTGAAAAACTATTCAGTTTAGTGTTTGCTATAAGTGGTATAAATTATATGGCCACCCTATGCACGCCGCGCCAAAAACGCAGTCATAAACGCAACAATCCACCCCACCGAAACAACAACAACTGCGGCAGGCAGAGTGTCAACGGCAGCAGCAACAGCAATGACAACAAAGCTGTTGGATGAGGATTGATCGGGCAATACGGCCAATGCGGCGCAGAAATAGTCTAACAACCCATTGCTTGTAATAGCTGCACCAACAACAACAACAACAACAACAACAACAACAACAACAACAACAACAACGACAACGACAACGACACTCAATAGCACCAGTCTTCATAGGACGAAGCCTTCGGATTTGATTGCGCTTTAGTTTACCCAGTAATAAAAAATTGAAGACGACGATGATCAAGACAAATGGAAATAAAATAAATACAATTGCAAATACAAATACAAATACAAATAAAGCGAATGAATATGAAGCAATAAGAATTAGAAAAATAATAATTTATGTCGAGCAAAAAATTGCAAATGACGAGGAAATAGTCGCATAGCAATATGCGCATAACAATATAATAAAACCAACAACAACAACAACAACAACAACAACCATTAACGCACTGTCGACGCGCACGAGCACGAGCACGAGCATGAGCACAACAACAATGGCCGCACTTAAAAGCGGCGCTCGCTACATTTAAGACACAATTTTTATGGCCTGTTCTTTTGGTTGTTATTGCTGTAAGTTGCTGTAAGTTCTTGTCGTTGCTGTTATTGCTGTTTGCTAGCTAACTGGTTGACTGGCTGACTGGCTGACTGGCTGAATGGTTGCCCGTTGCACGCCGACATTTCGCCAGCTCTCGAGTCAGCATTCCTTGCTGTTTGCATGAACTATTGCAATTGTGGCATGGTTTAGGCGGTTGGGCGCGCTGGGCGCGCTGGGCGCAAGTAGGCGAAGGTGGAGTTAAAAGTCGCAGTTGCAAAATAATGCATCTCCTTCGTAGTGTGCACTCCACGACATTGCCTTCGCTTTGCGGCAGCGCTGGTTGCGCCTCTGACTACCTTGTGAACGCTGGTTGCCACGCTTACCCATACGCTTACCCTTACGCCGCCTGTGCCGCCAGTGCCGCAACATCAGCAACTGAAAGACGTTTATGAATATATTTTTACGTAAAAATTTCAATTATAAATGATAAAATAGATTATGATCGTGCCTTTTGCATTTGTTGTGTTTATTTTGTTTGCCATGTTCCTCTTTGTGCCTACACATTTTTCGGTTCGGCCTTTGCATTTGCTTTCGTTTTTTTTTTGCAATTTTGCATTTTTCCGATTCTAAGTTTTTCCAACAAAGGTTTGCATTGCGGCTGTGCAAGCAAATATGCCAGGACATACATATTTATGATTATGTGACTGGCGGGATGCTCAAAATGCTAAGGATGCTAAGGATGCTGGGTATACTGGGCATGTCTGAGCGATGGAGATGAAAGACGCAGTCGGCAACGCGTCCGCTGCGCCTTTTGCCGCTGCTTTATCACTACTCATTGCATGTATGTATGTGTGTATGTAATTTTTCGTAACAACTATTTAGTTGTTGCTGTTGCTGTTGCTGTTGAGCGACATTTGAGGTTATGTTTAAGTTTCACTCAATTTTATGAGCAAGAAACAGTGGGATGACCTTTTGCATTAAATACTGCATGCACTACAATAATATTTTTTTATTACGAGTATTTCTGTTGTGAATCTATCAAACAGACAATTCACGTCGGCACCAGCAAGCCATTTTGCCGGCTTAGAGCCATGAACTTGGCATTCTACACGTTTGCCGAAAAACGCGCTCGACTCCCAACAGGCGCAGTCGGCATAGCACGTTTGCGACACATTTGACCTCATTACAAAAACAACGATGCCACTTGAACAAACAGCTCATAGCGGCAACGTCACGTTATGCTATGCCGGGCTAGCTAGCATTGGCCAGCAAATGGTAAAAGCGGAAAGCGGAAGAAAAGAGTATGCACTTAACAACAATTATGACAGTCAAACGGCATCACGTACGAGAGACAACGAACAAGTTGCCATTGTTAATCTATATGCAACTATAACAATAACAAGTTCAATTTTCGGAAACTAACGAAACTATCCGGCAGGCAACATTTGAAGCGAAGTTAAAGAAAAGTTAGTGCGGAGAGCAGGTCTTACACGACACCGACACGACTAAAAAGGTATGCCATTTCCGGATTATGTTTCATCTATTAAAGAATATCAGAATATAGCAATTAAAAATTTACAGGACCACCAAATGACGACAGATTCTTATAAACCCACCGAAAATGAATAATACAGTGTGACGACACACAACATATCTCAAAGGGTCCTTCATGAGGCATTCCCTTAATCTACCCCTTTCAATTCATTGCAAATGTTAGGAAGTACATATCTCTTGCTGGACCCGGTTTGGTTTCTTCAAACTGTTTAGGTGTCGTGCTTCGGTTTCGGTTTCGGCTTCGTACTTCGATTTTGAAATGTCAAACAATGATCAGACAGAAATATATATAACGGTTCAAAACAGTTACCGTTTCCGTTTCACTGAAAGCGCCTCTTTAGCCTCTTCCTTGCGGATCATTGAAAGGTTTCTGGACATTTAGCGTCTACTCCAAAAGACTAGGGTTTAAATATTTTCATTGGACTAATCAAAATAAATATATGTCATACATAAAAGTGTTATTAAAAATTTCACCAACAGTATAATATGTGGCATCTACGTTATTCGTAACGGATGCATAAAAATAACTTTTAGGTACATTCGTTGTTTTTATTATCGTGTAACCGCATATTTTTAGCAACACTCTCATTGGATTGTTATTTGAGTTCTAATAAAATTTGAAAGCCGTAAATAAATGGCGAAATTCCAGTACAAATGTCCGCCCATTCAGACTGTTAGACACATAAAAATATTTGCAAATGTCAATATCTATATAATTGCACACACACAAATCACATATCTCACCGTCAATTGGTTAAATGAGACACTTGGCGCATTAATTCATATACAGACATATGTACGCGTACATTTAGTATATAAGTATAAGTAGAATTTACATGTCTTTTATGCGCAATGGCATTCAATACCTATTGCCAGTCGCAATAGTAAAGTCTACAAGCGGTCAAAAACACCTACGATTTCTGTATGTGGGCGCCGAAATTTGATTTTGCGATAATGAAGCAGACAACAAACAAACAAGATTGGGTACAACAAACAGATATGTATGTACATATGTATAAAAGTCGCATATAATAAAATTAGAAGTTATAGATAGAGTTTTCCCCGCCGGCACAGTAACGGATTTCAGATTACAAAATTTATTTTTTTATTATAGTTTGTAATTTCTTCTATGGTCTAAAGCATATAGTGTATTTTACTAAATTTCATAAATTGTTTCATAGACTGGCTTAAAGGGCATTAAACAGTTCTACAAATTTGAAAATTCTATGAGCTTCTTCTTCTACTCAATATAATATACTTAATTACATAACTATAACTTGTCTTACTTTTTCATGATGTAATAATGTGGGTAGTAATAAGTAATAAGTAAAATAAGTAATAAATGGGATAGTTCCGCTTTCTCTAGATGGAATAGGGAAACGAGACTGAGACACAGACATAACTTCGAAGTTTAGGTGAAGCATCTCAACACAAGAGCGGAAGGGTGATATCACTACGAAAAATCGACTATTTCCATACCAGCCGGAATAGCCGGAATAGCCGGAATAACCGGAAACAATGCCAGCCCTGAAAACTTACGTATAAACATTATACTGCAGTTAGAGACAAATTTCTCCCACAACGAACTAGAAGAAAATCATTAGTTCGTTTTTGGGGAGATGGAGAAAATTATTTTGTAAAAGATTTGTGGAGATAACAGCATTCGCAACGATAAATAGAGCGCAAGATTGGATGAAAAACTGTAAGAACTTTGTAATGACATAAAGATGCCTCATGGAAGTAAATTTTAGTTAAGAGTTTGACTAGAACAACTCCTGTCAATAGAATCCGATTTTATTGTTGTAAAAATGTTCAATGCATAGAGTAGAGTTATGGAGGGCATACCCTGAGTACATTAAAATAAGTTGTCGGACATCAGGTGTCTGGGATACTAACTGGGATGTCAATTGCATCTGCCTCTTATTTAGTTTATAAGCTAGTCCGCTTTAGAAAATTGCGATAACAATGCAGTTTCCGAACTGGGGCTTGTAAAATTTTTGCAAATCTCGAAGTAAAGAAATGTGTATTTAATTTAGCATTTAAATAAATATTTCGCTACAAGCCGAACTAAGGTCGCCCTCACTTGATCTTTTTCTCTGCTTATCTCCACCTCAATGCCACATTAATGAACATAGCTTTATGCACACCAAGAAGGAAAGCAAAATATTCAATTGAACACTACAACCTTGACATAGCGAGCAGAAAGCCAGCAGTGGCAGAAAGAAAAAATGGAATAAACCAAGCAGAAAACACGCCGCTAAAAACTGTCAAAGCTAAGCACAGACCAATAAACACGAGAAAGGAAGTGTTGCATGAAATCCACGCGAATTATTATGTTATGCGCTATAGCTTTGGTACCTACATGTGCGCTGCGCGGCTGCGCGACAACCCGAATGTGCCGCCGTGTATGCCTTATGCTTCCTTTGTTTCGCCGTTTTGCTGTCTCTGAAAACCAGCCCTCAGCCGCTTGACACTATTTTATAAATTGTTTTGCTTGCTATTTGTAGGTGTTATACGCGAATTTCGCTCCACTGCACACACACAACGCACACAACGCATACAACGCATACAATTCGTAAGCGGCTCCGATTGCAGCACGTATGCTCATTTCGACAAAGACTCGACTCGCTCTGATTTGGCATGGCGTGTGTTAGGGGCAAGTGGTGGTGGTGGTGGTGGTGGTGGTGGTGCCGGCTGCTCGTCGTGATAGATGTCTCAGTTGTCTCAGCAAACGACAACAGGAATTAATTTATTAAATACTGCTCAGTTTGATTTAAACACACATAAAGTGCACCAACGCGCACGAGCCGACGCACGCTTCGAGGTGTGAGTGCAGCAGCGTCGGTGATGCTGTGTGTGCGGACGCCAAAGAGGTGTGCGGGATTATCACAACGAAGCGTATATTTGCACCAATCCAGCCGCGTATCGTACGTATGCATGTGTGTGCACATATATGTTTGAGGAAGTGTAGCAATCGTTCGCCAGATTTGCATTAGATTACAGCACATCAAGGCGGCTTAGCTGAATGCGCGACACGACCATCCACTGCATGATGTACAGACGACAGATACATGTGTATGCGCATATGTCTGTGAGAGTATGTATGTATGTAAGTATGGGCTTATATAGAACTTAAAGATATCTTTTCTTTTCATTTCAATTTTTATTTATTTTTTTATTTTTTTTATATTTTTCTTTTGTATTTCTTTTTTGTTTTAATTCATTTACTGATGCGAATTTGAATGTCGTGTGAAAGTCAACAAATGCGCACAATTTAAGCCTCCAGGATAATATTAGCGCATCTACTCAAGTACTCGTGCACAGCTGTGAGGAACTACACACACACACACACACACACACACGTACACATTAGAGTGCTATCGTGCACATACGCTTACCCACTAAAGCGCTGTTTGCTCGGTCGCTTGCAGGTACATGTTATTGAATTTATGTGGCCAGGAGCGCGTATTTATCAAAGTGATAAATGGTCGGTATGAGCGCGGTAGTGCTGGAAATCGTATACTGTCGTTTAATTAAAGCGCTTTGCTTACAAAAATTCTTGCTAACCTTAGGCGAGTTGATTGTTGGTGTTTTTTGTTTTCTGTTGCATGTGGAGCAAACATTTATTAATTTTATTGCGTTTACATTAGGTTAGATGTAATATTAAACGTGGAGAAGTTCAATTAAACAGCTTACATATTTTCATTCAAAATACAATTTGTTGTTGGTAAATACTTAATGGTAGTATGTTTTCTAAATAAACAGCCCAGCACCTTGCAATTGTTGAAGTAGTGGTCAGTAAAAGCTTAAATGAAAATTTAAATTAAAATAAAAATAAAAAGTTCGAAGGCGAACATTGAATGTTTCATTAATACTATTTGCAAGCCTATATGGCGCTTTTAAAAAGATGTGCCAGCAATTCCGGCTCACTCAAATCCATTTTGTATTTCTGTACTATGTCCTGTACTTTGAGTCTTCTGCGCACATGTGGTGGTTGGAAACTTTCGATGAATAGAAATTGAGTAAATAGTGTACCGTTAGTATATATTTGCCAACACAATTGCATACTCACTTGTCATTATCTAGGCGCCGACGTTTGGCCATATTATGTGCGGTCTGTCGCACCAAATTGCCCACCACACGCCGACTCAGCACCATGCCATCCACCAGGGGTGTGGCGAAACTCATACGTCCCGTTGGCCCCTGTAATTTCACACGCAGCAATCCGGATTGCAAGGCGTGTAGAAATATGACATGACAGTCGCTGGCGCGCGGCACTTGCAGCGATTGTTGTTCCTCGCCAGTGCGTGTGTAGCTCAATAAATCATCTGGCACAGAAATATGTAGATTAATACTTTGAAAAAATTGCAGCGAATGAAAAGTACTCGCATTACCTATTGGAAAGTTCAAGTGATCCTCAAAAGATTCCAACCAAACTAGGAATATCTTCGCTGGCGGTTGCGCCTGCAATGACGGCTTCATAGCATTTGTTTTGCGACGCGTCGGCGGCACCGGATCCTTTGCGCCAGCGCCCTTAGTGTCCAATTCCAAAGAGAGATTCCGTGATTTGTGTGTTTTAGCAATTTCGGTATTCGCGTCGGTGGCGCGCGCCCAAACGTTGGCTGCTGATGTAGCCGATTGTAGGCTATCGCCGGAGGAGTGCGACGAGCAAAGCGAAAGGCAGCTGCCATCAGTTTCACAATGCAAATTCCATTCGGTTGGTACTACGAATGCGATTTCCGAGCTAACATCAGCCCAATAGAGGACCTTAGATTCGCCATTGAAGCGCAGATCGGCGTTGCTGGTTGCGGATGAATTGCAGCGATTATGAGCTTGCTTTTCGGTTTCGCGTTGGTTGGAACTTTTAAGCGACCACGATGTACTAACCAAACCAGTCCAGCCGGAGTGTTCCTCTAAATCCACAGGCCAACCTAATGAAATGATGAAACTTAAATACTCATAGATGCGTGCGACATCTTATGTTATCTTGACTTGCCCAATGTTAGCAGCATATTGCCGAAGTGCGTATCTAGGGTGCGCACATATTCCTCACACATATTGTCGATAATCTCTTGTGCCGTTGTCTGACCCGATTTGACGTAGAACACATGTACAGTGTCGTAGGTGCGCGCGCTCAGTTTATCCAACGTGCCCAGTTCGTGCGCAAATTGACTTCGCTTTGTATCGAGCACGATGAGCGGCCGTTGTGCAGGAGCGCCCAATGACTCAGATGGGTTATTCGGATTGCGCTCCTCAAAAGTTAAGAAGCCAAAATGTGATAGAAAGAGACGCGCTGCCTGAAATTCGTGGCACACCGAAGGCGGCACACTCTCCTGCGCATGCGACAAGCTATCCGCACTGTTATCCGTAGCGGCCCAGGCCAGCTTCTCGTCAATACTTTGGTTCTCAATCATAGTCTCAAGTTGGCGTATGTTATCTGTGCCGTACAGCTCACGGATTTGCTCTAGGGTCGGTATGGAATAATCTGCAATACACGGTGTTACCTTTTCGACACCATCTGGAAAGAATTTCTGATCGAATTCAATGCGTTGCGGGGTGTCATTCATCGGTATTGGCCGACCAGGATTGACAGCGTGATATTTCGTGCCCGATTTGCTGCGTGGCAAATGACGCAATTGCATAGTCCAAGCGTGACGCCCAAAGGGACCGCGTATTAACACTTGCGGAGGTGAAGTAGTGAAATTTTCATTTTATAAAGTATGCTTTCCTTTTTCATTAACACATATATGGTACATATAAACTGATGGCAAAATAAAACAGTTCAATAACCGAATGCCTAAAGAGTATCTTTACATTTTTGCTCTAAATCAGTGGTTGAGCATTTATTTATTCAAGGGAGGAAGGAAGGATTTTATCTTACCATCGAAGTCTAAAGCAAATTTTGTGAACTCACGTGTTACTGTAGGCTGTGGGTCTTCAGCGTTGCCAAGTGGCTCCTCCAGAAGCGCCAATATCGTCGAATTCTCTGTGACGAAATACTTAAACTTCGCTATGGCCTGCTCCGTCGTTATGGACGAACCGCCACCACTACCAGCGGAACCGTCGGGCATTGAATTACAGTGCTTCATCAAAGCCACTTCATCCAGCAATGATGATATCGACTCTGGGCCACACTCGCTGGGGAAGTAACCCACTTGCTCGAGTATTATGGTGAGCAGACTTTCGGCAGCATCACGCACACGCATGGAGGCGGGCTTTAGCTCCTTTTCATCCTTGAATTTCGGTATGTCACCACTTTTGCCCACACTCTTGGTGCCCGATATGCCCAGTTCGACTACTTCTAAAACGGTCTGCAGACAATCCTTGTCCTGCAACAAGTATGGATGCTGCATCAACCAAGCCGAGGTGCATTGGAAGGCCGCTACGATGGTGCTGTGCAAATCTTTGCTATGGGCTGGTGGCGGACGCGAGCACTGATAACAAATATAATCGCAGATCCATTTCACCGCTCGCTTACATTCTAACGCGTCTGTGGATATTATAGTTAAATTTTGACTTGGTTCTTCAATTTTAACTAAAGATTCTACGTGAGTTTGAATTGATTTGGTTTTGATTGAGTTGAATTGATTGAAGTTTGATTTCGATTTTGGAAACGATTTTTTTTTTATGTTTCAATTTGCATTTATTTTACAATCGATTCAATATTGGTTTTCGTTTTATAGTTTTATAGTTTTAATTTTTTTTTTTTTTTTTTGTTTTTGTAAGTGTGTGAATATTATTGTATATTGATTTATTTGATGAAGAAAATGTACAAAGAAAAACATGAAAAATGTTTTGTTTAATTAACCCGTTTCGCCCGTTAATAAAAAAATATTTTTTTTTTTTTTTTAAATAAAATATACAAGTAGCAGTTTTAAAGGCATTTGTGTGTGTGTGTGTGTGTGTGTGTGTGCACACGTGTGCGGATGTATGTGAAGCGAAAGTGTTGAATGTATCAGAGCGGAAAGGAAAATACAATAAATACAATAAATTAGAAAATAAAATGTGCGATTCGTATGAAAATGAGAGAAAGAAACAGAGAGAAAGAACGAAAATGTTGTTAGTAAATATAGAAATTCATTTATTTACCGGTTGTAAATTTCCTGGCTGCGCGGCGGCGATGTATGTACATACAATTTACAAGTATATGTTATGTACAGAGCCATGTGTTTTGAGGGCGGTGACAAAGGACATAACACAGAAGGGGCATTTGTATTTGCGGGTATAAAGAATTGGGAATATCGGGTTTATATTTTCAATGGACAAGTGCAAAAGGCGTGTTTATTAAAGGATTGTTAGATGTGAGGGTATTAATTTATTTTTGGTATATATAGTTTTGGCAATAAAAAAAGAGAATAAACAAGAGAAGAAAATCATGTAATTATTGTAGAAACCTTTTTAATAATGAGAATATGAGTTAGGAACACATTACATTGTTAGTTATAGGAAAATGGCGTATATATAATGAATTATATAAATAACAATAAATTACACCAATGCACACATACATACACACGATGTGTTTACTAATGATAATGACATAAGTATACACTTAAATTAGTCCATGTAAATAACAGTATATCATAAGTGCTTAGAACTGTTGGCATTCCAAAGAGGTGGGCTAAGAACTTTTTGATATTTTACAATTGGTATTTTAAAAGCTTCCGAGAAACCTCAACAATTTTTTAATAGACCAAGCTTTTTTGGAAGCTTTTTTTTTTCTTTTTTGTTACGATAAAACAGAAAGCATTCTAAACTGTGGTTTTAAAAACTGAGTTAAAAAAAAAATTTTTTTAACTTTCAGGACATTATAAACAACAGAGCGAAAGAAAACGAAAAATATCTCTTGTAATATCAAGGACACGACCATATGAGTCGATGCGTCGATTAGAATTTAGAATACAAAAACAAAAACACCCAATAACCATTTAGGATGCGTAAAAACCTTAAGTAAAACTCTAGATAATATAAAAGTAAATGAATTATCCAAGAATGAAATGTACAATAGCAGTTGACGCAGCTAAATTAAATCCACAACCAATTCATACCATTGCCATAATTGTGAAATGTGTGAAATGTGTGAATTCTTACCTGAATCGCGTATGTGCAGACGTGCCAAACCAGAGAGCAATTCCAAGGCGGCCAATGAAACATTCAAATCGGTTTTCCATGATGAAATCAAACGATGACAGACCAAATAGGTGGCGCGCACGAATAGGGCGTGCGCATTATCTGTATAAAAATGAGATTAATCACAAATATATATATGCTTATCTACATTTGTGGACAAAGTGATACAGTACAGCTATATTGGTACCAGCAGGCGTGACAAACAATTTTAAATAAGGCAACGGTAAATACATAATGTAACAAAACATATTTGGAGCAATAGGTATTTGGTAAGGAAATCAAAAGGCGAATGCAAAGGAAAATTACCATAAACTGAAGCACTCTCAAATTCTTGCAGCAACTCCATGGGGAAATCATCGGATACGGTAAGGCTGGGGTAATCATGTTGTGATACGTTATCACGTCCAGCGTAACCAGCTGCAACAGCAACACCGCCCGTACCGGCTGTAAACGGGGCACATGCACCGCCAACAACGCCCGCCGCACCAATGGTGGCATTGCTGTGACCACCCAAACTTGAATTACCCGCGCTGGCTATCGATGCGGAACGTTCTGAACAAGCTGTGCACACGCATGCGTTGTGTGTCGATATGTGTTGCAGTGGTGGAATTGTTTTACATGTGTGATTTGGCGTTTATGATCGGTTGATATAATAGTGTGGCACGTATTTACATTGTTAAATGGAACGTTGTTCATGTTTTTTTTGTCACATTCACACACATATTCACATAAAAAAAAAAAGAAAAGAAAAGAAAACAAAACAAATAAAAATAAAAAATATAACTATAATTATAAATTTGGTAAATGGTAAATGGTAAATGGTAAATGGTAGATGAAGACATTTAAGCACTAGCATATTTAACTGATGATTAATATATAAATATTGTGTAGAATATACCAAGCAATGTGATGCGTATTTACACAAATTATAGAATAAGAAATTATAGTATAAAATAATATAAAATGAATATCGAAGAGCTAGAGCTAGCTGTGTACTAAATATTTGTTTAAGGTCTACTTTTCAACATACCCGAACTCAGTAGATTCGTATCGCCCGGGGTGGGTGATGCGGCACGCAAATGCTCGGTGCCAACCAATTCCGTCTCCTCAAAGGTGACCGCATCCTGTACGGTCAACAGCAGACCGCCAAGCAGCATGTGCGTATTCTGAGCATCCGTTTCCACTTGCAAGGCGTTCATAAGTGTGTTAATTAAGCGGGCTTTTAGTTGTATAAAAGAAATAACGCTAAAATAAATAAATAAATAGTGTGATATGAATAAATATTTTCCGAAAATATATTATATTAACTAAAAATGCGTAAAAATACACACACACTCACCGTTCAGTGGACTCGTTCGTTAAATCACGTATAGGTAGGGTTTGAAAGTGCAAAGGTAATGTAAGAATCGATAGCAATATATTAATTGATGCACGTCTTAGTTCGGTTTTATTAAAATGCATCGCCTGTGTTTTTATTTTCAAATCCTTATCAGGCAAAACAATCTCCAGTGCGCTTATAAAACCGGGTAATAGCACCTGTACGCCATTCAAATCGAGCCGAAATAGATCAGATGAGTTCAACAAAATGCTCGCCAGTGTTTCGTCACACTCCTTCGATTCGGTTATTTTCAAGCATTGCTGCAATGCCATATAGAAACGCGCCAGATAAACGGGGAGGATTTCCTCGCCGGTCTTTTTAGCACAAAATATCTTACACAGCGTGCCTATAGCTTCTGCACGCCCAGACTCGTACTTATCGATTGTCAACGACGGTGGCAAGCTATTCGGGTCGTTCAACGAATTCGGTTGCGAGAGCGAAATACTGCCCTTACGGTTCTCCATGATCATAGACGACGGACGCTTGCTAGCCTCGGTAGCTTGTTCTAAAATATTCGACTATTGTTATATAGTGATTGACGCCATAGTAGAATATACGTAGCTTACTTTTTGTGTTCAAAAACCATGCATCGCCACCAATATGCGCTGCCTCGAATAGCCATTCGCCAAACAAGTGCAAAATGCTGTTGCATTTGGGGCGTGCAACAGCCAATGGGGGGCGATTTTCGAAACCAAGCGATGGTAGCGCTAAACAATTAGAAAAGCATACAATTAATCATGAGTGTATTATTAAATTCATAAGTTTTGTTTTGTATATTTTAATGAGGCGTTTTTGAGACATTTTGGTTTTGTAAATAGATTATTAGCAGTAAAAAAAAATCAAGAATTGCTGTTAAACTTACATGTTAGGCTATTAGAGGATGGCGGGCCAGACGTGGGTGTGAGGGGAGCTTGCGTTGTGGATAAACGTGCACCGGTTATGCCGATAAGCACGGCTTTGCTCAAGCCTAAAGTGTGCGGTGGCACCAAAAAAAAATATTGATCATACAGAAAATTATTGGAAAATGTTAAGCATCTAAATTGCAACAACAAGATGTTTATGAACACACAAACAAAAATACACGCATACATAAAATTAATCTGCTTTTGTAGTTGTAAAATATAAGCAATTACAACAAATATGATAAGGTGCTACTAGATAAAAAGAATGGTGGGCGTAAACCTAATGATATCATGTACATGAAACTAAGCCTAGCAAAGTCAAAATCCAAAAATATTTATTTACAAGTGGCTAGTGGTGCAACGGCTGCTGGAGCGGTTATATACAGCAAACTGTGAAGCACGGCTTAGTTACATCACACGGTAAAATTGTACTCATTAAAAATAATAGAACAAAAAAAACCTAAAGACACTAATTGGAATAAGTCCAAAAATGATTTTAATATATACATACATACATATGTATTAAATACATAACAAAGAACAAAAGTAATGTACTTATAAACCTACATAATCAATTAAAATAAAAAAGTGGAGAGTTAAAAACCACCACATATGCGACAAGACTTGGCAGTAAAGTACGCTTTGAGGTATGTTTAAACAAAAATTATTTAAATACATAATTAAGGGATGTTCTAACAAGTTATTTATAATTACAATGAAGGATGGTATTTGGCTTTCTGCGCGGCTAACTAGTTGATCATACAATCATGCAATTATGATTATTTAAGGAATTCACTAAGACTTTAACTTATCAGAGCAACGGTTTAAAAATAGAAATTTATAAAATTATTTTCTTTAGCAACAGATAAATCGTTTGACTAGAACACTTTGCTGAAATAAGTTAAATTATTATTGGAAATGTGGAAATCATAAAGTAAGCCAATATTAGACACTAAATCAATATCCAATGTAGTGAGTACAGCAAGCAAGTGATTTGTGCGCTTAAAAACTGATTTAAAAAAAAAAAAAAACACGCAGTCTAATAGGAAGACTCAAGACTCGCGCACCCTTTTGTTGCGTTATGTTAACGTTGTTATTGCCCAGTGCTGGTGCTACGCTAAAGCTTTTCGCCAAACGTCGTTGCAAAGGTGGTGTGGGTGAATATGGTAGCTGTGTGCTTTGTTGTGCGCCATCCACAGCCGACGATGATGCCGATGTGGTAGTGGTCACTGCATTCAGCGGTGTACCGAATGATATCGAACCGACAACACCCGCTGATTGACTGCCACTACCGCTGGTATTGCCCGATGCGCTGCCGCTGCCGGTTGCATGAATACCAGCGCTCGATGGTGTTGATGCGCTGCCATGATGACCCATAATGGCGTTTAATGCCGAACTGGCTGAACCGCTGATGAAATTGTCGCGCAAAAATTGCCCAGCACCATGCAAATGCAAGTGCGGATGATAGTGATGGTGATGGTGGTGCTGTTGTTGTGCATTGTTTGAAGCAGCGATAGCGGCGCCAACACTAGAGTTTAGTGCGCTATTACTGCCGTGATGAAAAAAACTATGAATGCCCGTTGTAACCGATGAGGCAGTCGCCTCGTTGAGTGAGAGGCGAATATCAAGTAAATTTGTGATCGCGTCTTCCGCTTGATGCGGCGGTGGTCGATATATGCCTTTAGTATTTGCGCATCATATGCGGTTAATAGCATTTTTTTTTTGTTTTTGATTTTGTGTTTGTTTTGGAAATACATTGACAAAGGTTATAAAAAGAATAGAGATTTAGAAGGATATCTAAAGCAACGCTTAACATCTATCGGTAGGAATTAAGACGATATAGAACATATATGAAAGTTTCTATAATATAATGTAAACTAAGAAAATAAGTGACTACAATATTTACTTAAGAACTTAAAATTTATTTCCAATCAAAAAAACCTTCACTTTTTAGATACGAGCTGATATTGGATGTATTCAAATTTTTATAGCCAGTTTCACGGAAGTGAAAATATATGACAAATATTTGAATTATCCATGAAAACCGTTATGACATTTTTTAATTGACTTGACGGATATTTTATCAACTAAATAGCATATTTAACAAAATGCCAAATGTGAAACTAATATTTTAAGCTATATATTAAATTCTAATTTGAAACACATTCAGCTAGCCTCACTTTTGTAAATCGCTTCGTCATTCGGTTATTACAGTTTATTGCTTACCCAGAAATGCGTCAACTTGATTGGAAATGCCTTTAATTGCTTTGAGAAATATTTGTGGCAGTGCCTGTAAACAGGGATGTTGATAAGTTTCAGCACCCTTGTCATGCGTGAGGGCCCACTGCATAAAATGCGACGACTTGCTTATAATATGCGGCGAGCATAATGCTGTAGGATTGCCAATTGTGCGCAACAAGCGATACCAGGTCTGTGCCACACAGTCATTAGTCATATCTGCAGGTATTAGCTGTGCATCTTCTTCAGCTAAAAACGCGCAAATATTAATAATAATAAAAATATTTTATTTTTAAGGGGCATACATATCTTTAACTCCGGAAAGGCCGGCCCATATGTAAACTCCAGCAAACGTGCTGTTAAAGCAAGATTAACACGATTCCACTGATCAATCAAAGCCATACGATGACGCCACATGGCACACGATTCTTGCAGAGTTTTCCACAGTGAAGGCGAAGGAAAGCAACGCACACAGGCTAAGAGCCACACTTCGAAGAGCACAGATAACACTCTTTCACATAGTTGGTCACCAACATCATCTTTGACTGTGGGTGGCGCTAGCAGAACTTCATTGATGGCCAGTAAGAAGAGAAGTAAAGCTTCCCATGTTTTCCTGTCCATTGTTTGTGAGATTTGTGCCGTTTGCTGAAGTGTACGTAAGACCCGATGACATAACACTGCTTGACGATTAATGGTATCAGCACCTTGAATTAAAATTACTGCGGTTAAATAATGTTGACAACAAAATATTTAGCAATTGGATCGAGCACCTACCAAGCGTGTTTTGATATATAAATGGCAAGACTTGAAAGGGAAGGTAAAGCAGTTTTACAATGTGCATAATTATATTTTGAGTAAGTATTTAAAAGTACAAGCTTTTAGTATTATAGACAATGCGACGTCATAATGTTTTTCTGCCAAATTCGTTTCGTTCTTCATGTATATCATGCAATTAATTATTACTGATAAGGTAAATATATATAAATATATATGTGTACTAATTAGCATTTAATTAATTTTGCACAAGAATGAAACATACTTTCCCCCTGTCGTGGCACAAACAAGTTATGGAAGTGGCTGACAATTTTCCTGCAATACATGTTTGCATCTTCGCATATGGGTTTTGGTACACTTATTCGTGGCTGTGGATGCAAAGCGGTCAGCCATTCGCAGTAGACATTTACGCAATCTTTTATTGTCTCATGTTCTTGTAATGGTAGTGACAAACCAAAACAAATTACATCCATGCACCAGTTAACCTGCAACAAACAATCTGTTGAATAGGATTCATAAAACAAAAAATGTATTGCAAAATTTTACTATACCTCCTCATCGCGTACTAAATGACTCGGCTCAGCATTTTGTGTTATTCCCAAATTACTTGCTAACTGACGTACGACAGACACTGTTACTTCACGGCCTGCGGAGGCAGGGAATTTATTGAGTACACTGCAAGACTGTGCTGCACAGCTGTCGGCTGAGATTTGTGAAGAAAGTGAAACCCATTCGGAATACATATTTTTTATGTTTTTGTATATATTGGATTGATACAAAATCCAAAATATTGTAAGTATTCCAAATCGCCGTGGTTATTAAAGACAGCTACAAATTTTCACCAAAAGCTACGTCAACAAATCAATTAGACATCCTCAGTTTGTTTAAAAAGCATTAGACTTTTGGAACTTGTTTATTCCATAGACCTATTTGCGTTATTAACAAACTTCAATGTTATCTCTGTGGGATGTTAAAATAAAAACACTTAAAGTATTTATTCTTTATGTTAACAAAAATTTTGCTACCAATCGGCTAGAGGAGAAGATTTCCCTAGGTTTAGTCTATGCTACCAGACTACATCAAATGAATTATTTACAGTTTTGCATAATATAATAAAACATGAATATCTTAATATTTTATTAGAAAAGAAAGCAATAATATTTAACTATTAGTGATTCAAATGCCTTGAAACGATATATTATTTAAATAATGTTAGTGATAACTCTAAATTTTGATCAAAAAATAATATTTGTTAAGTAGTGCCAAGCAAACACAGGGCGACTATCAGACTCAGTTTTTTGTTATTAAAACTTTTATAAAAAATTGTACAATTTTAGTAGAGACATCTATATGAACTCTTACTATTACAGAATGCTTAAGTAAAAATGTTAGCTTATTCTGGATCATAATATTGATTTATATACAATTCTTTATAATTTTTATAAATTTAGATTTGAAATTTTTTCATTTTTACAAATAAAAAAGTCAAATGAGAGTGATTTTTAAAATACATTATATAGAATTAATATGCAACATTTATTTACTTTTATAACATAAAATTCATGTGAAATAGACTCATGGATTATTTCCAAGATTCTTTAAGCATGATGTAAATCGCTGTTCAAACAGTTGATAAAACTTTTTTTTTTTAACAACAGTTTTATACTTATTGCTGACCCAGCCATTTAATCTTATTTATCCAAACGATAACTTTTGTTTTGCTTCCTAACAACTGATAAAGTATGTCAGGTATTTAAGAATAGTACATATGTATGTATGTCTTTATTAAATGAGTCTAATATTTTGCGTTTTTGCGTTTTCAATATACAATTGCGAAAGCAACTTAAATTAAGTGTACACATTCTCTAAATCAATTTGCTAACATATAGGAAACGAAATGGTTAGAGAACACAAAGATTCGACTTTTTCACAGAAAATCTCATTCATACATGAAATATCCACTTTTACTTTGTGTGGAATTGGAAAACTCGGTTTAAATTAACTAACATCTACAGATACGTGACAATACTTAGTCCTCTTTCTTTTCGGCAGCCGATTTCGGCGTATTTTTGATAGCTGCCGTTTCTTCTTGCTTCTCTGACGCAGTTGCCGCAGTTGCCGCAGGCACCGCAGCTTCCAGTCTCTTTTTCGACGCTTCTTCCTCCATTTCTCCGGAGAAACCAAATTCATTTACACGCTTGTAGTCAACGCGATATTGCCAGCGCTGATACAGGAATACGAAGAATATAATATCATCACGGAAACATCCCAACCTATACATAGTAGGCATTTTGATCACAAAAGCAAATATATCATCTATAAATGTGTTGAGGAATTTATATGTCATCATACGCCATGGCAAATGTGCTACAGACTTTAGTTTATAGTTGATGAACAACTGAGGCGTCATCATAATGAAGCCAAATGTTAAGAGGTAACCGTATAGCATATTCAGCACAAATGAATACCATCCCTTGTGCTGGTTATACACCAATGAGTAAATGAAATATCCAACGAGCAACGGGAAACATGCCCAACCCAGATATTTGAAGGCAAGATTGTCATATTCCTTTGTGTTACTGTCTGCATATGAACCTTTATCTTGGAAACTTATTTTCGGAAATATGCCTAAAATTTTCTGATCGGTGTTGTAATCGATGTCGACAACCTTATTGATTTTCCAAATTTCAATCCCTAATCCAATAAAGCATGAAACTCGAATCATGAAATTCGTTTCATTGTCCAGCACGTATAGTAACACAATTAAAGACTGAAATACCCCAAAGAAGACGGAGCGCACTGAAAGTCCTTCCAGAGACTTACGGTTGTTCCAGAACTGTATATCGTTTTTAAACGCCAACAACTCAAACACTGAATGCAAAATTGATATAGCAATTGTGAGGCCCAGCAAATATATATTTGTGTCAAGGAGTGTTTCTTTCAAAGAATCTTGATCTTCATCGGACTCCTAAAAAATGAATGAGTAAAAGATTATTATTTATTATTTTTTTCATTTGCAAAATTACCTCAGGAGCGCCAGCTGTCATTAGTTCTCCGAGCATATTTCCACCCCATTTGCTCTTCATCTGCTGTGCGGCATATAATTGCCATTTGAACATACTCAAAGGTTGGAAAGTTATATGCAAATCTAATTCCGCGGTCGTCTCATTTATCGGAAAATATTCACGTTGCAAATTCCAGTAATCATTAATAAATACAATTGGCAAATACGTTTTACCACCATCTACAAACTTTACGTACTCATCTAAGGGTTGCGGTACTGCACCCGCAGCCCAATTAGTTTGATCTACCACTAAATTTATGGTTATATTTGGATGCCAATGTGAAACTATGGTATCTTTAAGGTTTGCTTGTTCCAACTCTTTAGCTAATCTTTCCTTTTCACCCGCAAGAAGATTATAGTTGCGATTAACGCGTATCCGTTTGTATTTATTAAGGATTCGTTGTTGATAACCCATCATTCCTTTTTTGGCATAATTATCTGCAGCTGGGTCTGGACTCTCTCCAGCACGTGTAACATAAGTGTGCAAATAAATGCTGCCATTATTCATCAACGATTTAGATGGTTTTACTTTTAAACTATGCGTGTAAATGCCATCGTGTTTTGGTCCTGATGACCAATCGCCGTACACAAGATCTTCTTGCAACCATATTAAATTCGATTTTTGTTTAAAGTCTACATCATCTGCATGTTCCGATAACCAAACGTGTAAATCAAAAATAGTACCATTTTCGAAGTAATTCCAAGCATTCACACGCGGAGCAATATTTGCTGCTTTTTGCTCACTTGCATCATTAGCTGTCTGTTGCGGGCGACGGAAAAATGAAGTTATAAAATAAATTATAAGAGCACGTAATATCAATGATTTTGTCATTGCAAAGAAAGACTCCATTTTAGTGGGTTGTCGTTGTTGTTGTTGATCTTGATTGTTGCGGTCAGCAACCCCATCAGTTGCTGGTGCCAACTAGATAGATTTCCATGATTATAAATCATAAAATAATATGCAATCTTTAATTATTAGGGATTTCTTACCTCGCCATTTCCCTGCGCAGCTGGTTGCGTCTGTTCTTCAGCTGACATTTTATACAAATATGCTTTTAATGCGAAACTTCTAAGATATGTGTCAGTAACGGTGTTCTTCAATTGGAGAAGCTCTAAACAAATGCCTTCTCTGGCTCTGGATATATGTGTACGATTTTCTTACCACATGACCTTTTAAGTTAATTTTTTTAATCAATTCCCACGACTATGAAAAAATGATGTGGAAAAAATTTGACTTTTATGATGAGGCAGTGCTACCAATTTGAAAAGACAAAGGTTCTTATTAGAGTTGCCTCCATGATTTCGCCTCCAAAATTCCAGTATAATTTATCATTTTATGTAGACAGAGTTGGTGTAATAAAACTTCATTCCAATTAAATATTTGCTCTTTGTACATAAAATAAAAAAATTTTTAGAAAAATCCTCGAAGCTCTCTGAAAAAATATATTCGAAGATTTACAAATCTAATAATATTTTAAAACAAATTCTCACAATTTAATAAATTTGCAACATTTGCGATAGGAAATTGTGAATGAGAGATATGTTTTCATAATGCTTGGCAGCACTTGTAATTAAATGTCAAAAAATTTCCTGCCATATCAATAATTTCCCTTTCGGTTTCTTTTCTATCATTTTTCTACACGTTTCTGGAGGTAAGATCAATTTTTTTGTAAAATTTGTGTTTTAATATTAGTTTTTCCGCACAAATAATAAAGTAGGTATTTTTCGTACATACGCAAAAGCGTGTTAGGTAATAGTGTTGTGTTTTGACTAATATATTATGGATAAAGTGGAAAAGTTTGCACGATTCCCATTCTAACCTATAAACTCACACGTCACAACTCATTTTTCGATAATGTTTGTGTTTTTTCAGATAGACGAACAAGATGCAGATTTTCGTCAAAACACTAACTGGTAAGACCATCACCTTAGAGGTCGAGCCCTCTGACACCATCGAAAATGTCAAAGCAAAAATTCAAGACAAAGAGGGCATCCCCCCAGATCAACAGCGTTTGATCTTTGCTGGAAAACAATTGGAAGACGGTCGCACCTTGTCCGACTACAACATCCAAAAGGAGTCAACCCTCCATTTGGTGCTGCGTCTTCGTGGTGGTATTATTGAGCCTTCTTTGCGTATTTTGGCTCAAAAATACAACTGCGATAAGGTGATCTGCCGCAAGTGCTACGCTCGTCTACATCCACGTGCGACAAATTGCCGCAAGAAGAAGTGCGGACACACCAACAACTTGCGCCCAAAGAAGAAGTTGAAGTAGACCACTGGAATCTGGAAAATTTCGTCGTTTGCAGAGTATTGGGCGAGAAATGCGTACAAACAAACGCATTCTGGGATTATTTTTTGAATTGAATTGAAGTGAAAATTTTACTTTGGAATTTGCGAAATAAAATAAAAACCATAAATAAGTTTTTTATTGCTAGAGTTAGAGAAAACATATAAATCGAAGGTACTTAGATTTGTTTATTTTTCATACCATTTTGTTGCAAGGGAGGATTAATTAGTGGGTATTTTTTAGGTAGAATTTTACCTCACCGTCTCAGCTACTGTAAGAGTAACTGTTCAATTATGACAAAATTCAGTCCAGACGCAGGTTGTAGGTTCGGTTGTAGTTTGCGACCAGGGGTTATAATACGTTTCTAAATAGCAATATCTGCTTTAATATTGGCCTGCGCACAACAATAAAAGTTCTGCGCGTGTATCATCGGAAAAGATTCATACAAATGATCAAACTCTAGAGATGAAATAAGGATACTTGTGACAGTATATACACTCACTTTTAGATCTAGAAGCAAATTATAGGGAATGATATTCGCCAAAGCGCCTAACAAATGTGTAACTGTTCGTATCCATCTTGATTGACAATATTAAGGTATATTACATATATACGTATATAGTCAGTATAACTCGAGAACAAAAATATTATATGGAAGGTATTAAAATTTAACTTAACTAGGGGCTCATTGCATCAATTACCTAAAAGTCATTGGATCTAACCACTTGCCAAATAAAATATAGGAAATCTTTGGAAAAATGGTTAAAACTAAGAAATGGTTAAATGGTTAATGGTTAATTAACAAATGGTTAAATCGATAAATCTAAGGGAAATTACTCCATTCATTTTCGTTTTTCTCGGTGAGGACATTTCATATAAAAACATTTTTTTTAAATTTTTTAAACATTTCGTACACAATGCAGAGTATGCAGATGCAAGATCCCAAAAATCTCAAATATGCAGTTAATCGACTTGATGTCACTCGTCCGACTACATAATATTATCTTATATACATACTCAAGGTTCGATTAACAGAAAAGGCTATTGACCCATTAAGGGAAAAGAACTGTCTTCACAACGATTTCGGCACTAAAATGGATTTAAAGATTTGCGCATTAAGCTGAATTTGAATGCAGCTGAATCATCGTACATTTTCTTTTAAAATTTCGTATTAATATTATTTTAAATAAATGTCATATATTTTAGTTTTCTACCTTTTCACTAATCAGTCGATCGTGGGAGGAGTTCGGAGCTGGCAATACTGAGCGGAACTATCATTTTAAATTTAACAGCAGCTGTCTCATTTTTGCATTGAGGGAGAAATTTCATGTTGTGAAATAATGCACTGGGTATATTTGTGAAAATGAAATGCAGTTCATGGGAATAAATAATTTGCATTTTGGCCACATGTTGCGGCATACGTATATACATACGTGTTATGCTTTTAATTGCATTCATAATTTATTTGTTGTTATTCTTTATATGGACAAGAATATAAAAAGAACAAAAAGTCAAATAAATTTTCAAATTACCATACTGCGTTATAGATATATGTATATGAAGGCGCAGTAAATACCCGGTACCGAAGAAACACCAATCTAGTCAGGAAACATACAACACAGATTGTATACTTATGACCGTAAATTTCTGTCTGAAATCCAATTTGACGGAAAAATATCAAACTTATGCGAATTTTAGAGTGATTTTCTAATGGGTCACTTTATTAGATCAATGGTTTTGATCTATAAGCCAACAAGAAAATTATTTGTCTATTTTTTGAACTGGTCTGGTTTCTGTACGATAGCTGGCAATTAACATCTCGTAGGATATCAACAGCTAAAAAATATCAGTTGCTTACATGAAAAAAAAGCAGTTGGTCGACTAGTTCAGTAGTTGAAAAGAAATCGATTCACCTCTTAGGTGTCGGGTGTACGAACACACATACAATGTCTTACATGGGTTGAACTCATGTAACTAAATAACTCGAGATATATGCGACCAATGGTCAGACAAATCGAACCAAAGTTTCACATTAGTTTTCAATACCAATACAATGTTCCATCTCTTTCCAACATTTGCCAAAATGCTAAACTATGGCGGCCAATAACCATGTGAAATTAGGTATTTCACAATTTTTGATTTCAGTAATGGCGAAATTATAATGTATAAATCCAAAGGCATGCAAGCAATGGAATCAGTATTAGTAAAACGGTTCATACTTAATAATTCGAGAAAAAGAATGAAAGAATAAACGAAGTAAGAAGATTTAAGACTTTCAAGTTTAAACAATAATATCAATAAAATATAAAAATATTATGAATCTTCCATTAACTTTCACAAAATAATATTCAGTGTCTTAAAATTCATATTTTCAATAATGAAACATAAAAAATAGATTTCTCACCACAGCAAAAGTTTCAGCATGAGAATCCGACGAATTGAACCCAATCTTGTTGCTTTGGCCGAGAAGTACAATGTGAATAAAATGATTTGCCGCAAATGTTATGCTCGACTGCCTCCCAAGGCCACCAATTGTCGGAAGAAAGACTGTCATTCCAGCGATCTACGCCCGAAGAAGGAATTGAAGGACTACAGACCATAAACAAATAATTGTTTATAAATTCAAACTGGACAAACTGCCATGGAAATATGGAACGGTACATGTACGTGCGAAAGAGAAGAAATAAAATTTTTGCTGCCGTAGTTATGGTGGCAGTCTCGAAAATTCAATACCTCTTTAAAAACGAAATTTAAGTTTTGTGTAAATTTTAAAGAAATTGATGTCGATCCTTTCCGCGCTGAAAATTATGTTATAATGCAATATTAAACATTTCAATTAAGTGCTTAGTGTATATCCATATCTTTTACTCTTTTATACTATTATATGTATATTATTTATAAAATCATCTAAAATACAATTTTTTATTGTTATTGTTATACTATGGTAGAAAAAAATTGTTTATATAGTATATTTAAGAGAAAGTTTCAATAAAAAATCCCGAAAATATCGGGATCTAAAAAATTAGTAACACTATTAATATTACAGTTATAACTAATATATCTATATAGGTTTTGTTTTATGTTTAGTGAAATCTTCTGAATATTTTTCATATGTAATATATAGTAAGAAATAAAGATACTTTATCCAGAACACTGGACCACCCAACGTCGATATATGCAAATTTGCCCATGCCATTATATTTGCAGATACTTCGGCAAACAGTAAGTTGCGACGGCTGCAGTATTCCCTGTCTACCCACTAATGCTGCGCTGAAGTTACTGCGATAGCGCTTTCATAAAGCCAGCGACTATCAAAGAAGCTTTCTGCCAACTTCCCTATTTCCTCATCATTTTCTTCTTCAATAAATTTTCGTTCCAAAATTAGTAACTAAAGTTGTTCTTTCGTCTTCGTGAATAGTAAAACATTGGATGACTCGTTAAGTATTTGATAGGGTTAGGCTATGGGTGTTTTAAAAGCACAAAAGCTCCACATGTGTACGTGTGGAGGTGGTGGCTGTGGATTAAAGCTGGTCGAGGCGTTCGTTTACCTGCTCTATAGATTTCATTTTGTTTTATACTATAACTGCACACCTATATATGTGTATATACTAGTATGTTTACTTTGTGGAGCTTTATAAAGCTAAGGAGTTGAAGCTTTTATAAATCACTTGTTCCATGTACATGAACCGGGTGTACTTACTACCAACCACTGAAAGCTTTGTTAATATTATAAAGTCGCTTTCAAGTTGTTTTTATGGTTTATTTTAAAAGCATTTGTATTGATTATATGATTAGCTTTGTGGTTGAATTAAATATTAGTAGGACTACAGAGTAATACAGAGGTAGGTATACACATAATATTCAGAAGCGATTCATTATCACAATCATTTGTTATACTACTATTACTACAACATGACTTTGTAAAAGGAATTTCCTGTCAGTAATGCGAGTCTGAAAGAATTTTGGTTTTCCGTAATTCGTCTCGCGTCTTTTAAATAGTCTATAACCTCCGCGAAGTTTATCATTGATACCGAGCATTGTCTGCAGAAAAAAACCTTCCTCGGAAATAAATGAAGCTTTATGTAAAACATTGCTCACACTCGCCTTTTAGCTATTAATTGAGCTTTCATTAACAGCTTTTTAAAAATTAAAACTTTGATTAGATCATTGGTAATATAGGTAGAAGATATAAAAATTATCAGCTATATAAAAAACAGGGGAATACAAATAGCTGTATGCAATGTTTATGTGTAGTTGTATGAACAAATAACCGTCGTCAGCTCAGTGAGCGCACTTATGTGTACACTTGTTTAGGTGCATAATAGCTTGGATTTGTGTGTCCATCTCAGTTGATTCCACGATGGTCTCACGAGGAAATAAAATCTACAAAACGATTAATTATCGCAGCGTTCGAAGTGCAAAATGGAGGAGAGCGTCAAGGGACGACAGGTGGAAGGTGGGCGTGCCTTGGAGGCGTGGCGAGTTGAAAGCTCAATGGAAATTAATTAAATATCTCACAAGTAACACAAACAACAACAACAACATACTTTTATAGCAGCAAAATACCATTGTTGAGCAAACAGTGTGAATTTGCAAAAATATCGAGAAAAAGGGAACTGATTGCAAGCGGGCAAAAGACAAAACAAATATAAAATAGAACTAAAAGCTAAAATGAAATGTTAAAACAAAAAGTCAGAAAAAATCTATAAAATGAGAAAAACAAAATCAGCACGTTCTGGTTGTACGTGGTCCCGGTCAATTATACTAATGCACTCATTAAGAAATTGAAAACAGCAGCAGAGAGAAATTAATGAAAGCAAAAAATAAATAAAAAAATAAAAAAAAAATAAAAAAAATAAAAAAAAATAAAAAAATAGACATAACAAATTGTAAGCGAAAACTGTCAGATAGAAGAGGTCAAAGGATTGCCATATATTTCCTATACTCGACGAAGTTAGTTGCGAGGAAGAAATATGGTCATTGTGCTGAGTGCACTACAACACCCGAAACGTAGAGCAATGGGTATTGGGAAAAGTGTGCACAACTTACACACATACACACACATACACACACATACACACACATACAAGTACAGCAAAGTAAATAACAAAAACATTTAAATGGAAAAAATATCAAAAAAATACCCCGGAAATCTGGAAGTTTTGGTTATAAATTGCAACTATGCGAGAGAATGAGGTGACAAAAAAAAAGCTTAAAGTTGCGTTCATTTTATTTTCTATAAATTCAAGGTTTTTTTTTTCTGTGCCCCAAAGACTGTTGCTGTTGCCGACTAAGAAATCAGTTTCGTTACAGCAAGAAGAAGCAAGAAGAAGTACAGAAGAAGCACCGTTTAAATTTGTTTTTAATCTTTTGTTTTTTAATAATTTTAGATAAATCGCGAAGAGTCCACGCAGTTTTTCTACCTTTTTCCAGCTGCGTATAAAATCTAAATAAATGTTAAGCATTCTCAGTATTGAAGACTTACGTTGAAAGCAAAAGGGAATAATCAAGTGAAAAGTGTAAAATACAATTAAGCACTAAACAACAACAACAACTGGGATAGTAGTAACACTTCGTCGGAACTAACGGAAGCTAGCGTGGTACGTGCAAGCGTTTTTTGTTGCTGTCAAGAACTATTGCCACTACGATTACTAATGTTTTGCCACTGCTGCTGCCATTCGCTGCTACGCTTGCAACATGCAACATCCAACGTGCAATTGCCGGTGCCATTGCTATGGCTACTGCTATTAGGTACACTGCTGCGCCAGCTGTCACGCGCCATTCACTCAATCGATTAGTGCAGTAATTAGTTGAGCGTGGATTAAAAGTTACACAAACAACTCAGTGCAAGTTTGCATGAAGAGCGCCTGGAGGAGGAAATAAAAAGCGCAAAAAATAGTATCAACAAAAAAATTTCGAAATTACCGTCTAGTTGGCTGGGCGTTCGTTGGCAATATTGAGGGAATTCAGCGCGAGCTCAGCGCTTCAGTGTTCATGAGTGTTGAGTATTGCGAAGTGCAACTTTCAAATTACTGAAATTAAAAACGATGTTGCAAACGCAATTGACGCTGCCACAAAATAGCAAAAAAGTAAAAATAAACAATATTTATTTTATACATATCGTATTTTATACATCGTATAGACAGACGCTCGATTTTTAGCTCGCTTTTTTGTTATGTCTCACTTCTTTCCATTGACTCTCTTACAAATATTTTGAATTTCTTATAAATTCAGACGTTTCATGGCGGGCAAATTGCAATTCATTTTATTTTAACTCAGTTCAGTGCAATTGAATGTTCATTGATTTCGAATGGCTGCTTGATTGGGCCACTTCATGCACCCAATCGAGCCCAGTTGGGTGCCGACTAAGGGCCAACTATTGCGTCTGTTGTGTGTTTTTGCTTTACTGAGTTACAAGGATTTCATATACATTTGTATTTACATATATATACATATATATATTATATATGCACACATCTTTGCTTTAATATTTTAGTTACAGCTGTTAATGCAAATCATTCCCTAGTTTACTCATAAATTGCCTTTTAATTATTGATAAACACGTGTAATCGCTTGAACCGTTACTCTTGCAACACTTACAATGGCTTACAATAAGGCTTTTTGGTCTCTGCATTATATAACCATAATAATAACATCTAACATATGTATATGTAATGTTGTTCACCTAACGGTTTTTCCCAAAATCAGAAAAGCTTAAATTGCGAAAATTGCCACATATAGAATTAAGTAATCAGTAAATTCGTTTAGACATGTTTGTCTCGATCTTTATAATATATTCACACTACATGTATATTCTGAAAAATGGTCAAATTTGATCAAAATATTTCACCATACGAGGGTTGCTACTTATATTTCGGCCACAGCAAATGGGAAAGAAAAACTAGTGGCTGAAAATGGTACTATTGTTCTTCAATATATTCTCCAGGGCGATTCGTTCGAATTAATTTTCGAAGCATTTTTGGGCAACTTTTTTGAAACAGCTCTGAGACAGTATTTTATAAAATCTTTATTATCTTTATTTATCTTTGTTTTGCTCGTTTTGGTCTCTAATAAGACTACACCCCCTATTGTTGAACGAAACTGGCTTAAGAAGCTTACCTTCGAGAAATAAGGGTTGTCATGTGTTCGAAGACTATTGTCAGGTTTGATTCGTGCAAACATTGAATACTTGGTTCGATCGCTTAATAATAAACTTTACATTAGTAGCTATTATCAATAGTTTTTTATTTGAAGAAGATTATTGACTCAGTTAAGAGTCACCGAAATATTTGTTCATTAATTCCATATAATGGAAATCATAATATGAAATTGACTGCTATAGAGTGTGACGTCAAATGTGACGACTTTTCGAGCACCCTTTTATAGTATGTTGACCGCCAATGGCAAAAATTCGTTAATTTAAATTTTTCTAAACCAGTTCATGTATACCAGTGTTTTTAGCTTTATTTATTCACTTTTTTAAATAATAACATTCTTTTAATAGATGTTTTTTTTTGTATTATTCCTATTGCATACTAACAATTAGGTTGTTATATACTTTCATGCTTACACCACAAATTTCTTGTTTGTTGCTTGTTGGTTATGATTTTTAATTAATTTTGCAACCGCATATTTGCGCCTTAACAATTGTGCCTTGTTTGCACATTTTTGCTGTTGTTTTCGCGCGGTTTTTTGTCGCGCGTATTGACTTGGCCGCATTCGACTCCTCCGCTTATTGTTTTTTGCCTCGACAATTCTAAAAGAACACCGACCCGAAAATCTTCACTCGGATACAATAGGCTTTGTTTCGTTGGCGGCATATTTGCCATATTTTGGTTTTTTATTTTTTACCGTTTCTGTTTAGTTGTTTTTCTGCCCACTTTCCGCTATTTTCCGTTGTTGCTTTTGTTTTCTTTTGTCGCTTTGTTGTTGCTGTTGGTTTCGAGCGCTTGTTGTTGTTAATTTTTTTAATTTGCAGCACGCTCTTCATACTTTTGCCACATTTTATGACCTTTTGCATTTCGCTTCTCGTTCAAGTTTTTGTGCCGCCTCTTTTTGCAACGGAGTTTTTTCTGTTCACGTACAGAACCCTTTTGTTCGCTTACGATTCTTGTAATCTCATAAAAGCGGCCATGTTGTTGCCATTGCTAATTTCTTTTATTCGTAATTTCTTTCATTCCTTCTTTGGCTCATAACTCGGCGCTGCCTTAGTTTTGACTTCGCACAGCTTTTGGCACGCTAAGCGCAAATATGTTTCCACCGTCATTTCAAAATGGCGATTAGAGCTTAATCTCATTACTTTTTGCGCTTCTTCTCCATATCTTCTTTTTGTGTTTGTTGTTAATATAAAACAACATATTGTCACCTGCAAGTTATTAGAAAATTAATAAAGTTGCCAAAAATCTGTCCGCAGCCGGTCGACGAACAACCAACCACAAGGCACAAGAGACACAAAGCCATGCTCGCACATAGTTGGCATATCGCTGGGAACGGCTGTCGAAAAGGGTTGCAATACCCCAGATAGTAATCTTAATTGAAAGTTTGCCTGCAAGGGAAGTCAATTTGTGGCAAGCATCTTTATTGCTATTATTATTGTTACTTCTTTCAAGCCATTGTATTCATATTTGTCTTGATACATTTTTGAGGCGAATTCATTTGGTGAGCTCTTGCTTCATTCGAAGCAGAAAAATATTTTGGTACAAAAATGATGGAATTAATTTTGTTATTTCGAATTGGCCGATATGTATGTCTTGTTGGTGTGAATATTTCACTGCAAAAACTCGACAATGAAAATCTTAAAAATGTACGATTTTCCAACTTTGTTACTACAAATTTACTTTTACAAACTACTTTTACTTCAATTTAAAATTTACTATTTTTGTCATAATGTTTGCTGTCAAATGGTGTTAACAACATAGATCTCTTAAATACAACATATAAATATCAAAAGACATGGTTGATTATTTTATGCTCACTCTGAATCTAGTTTTGTTTGATCTGAAGCCTTTTGCAAACATACTTATTTAAAATATGCTTAATTGTTAATAGATACTTTTACAAAACTTCTTAAAATAAACAAAGACGAAGAAGAAGAAATGGCTAAATAAAGGCATTTAACTTCTTTGATTTCAATTAAGAAAACATTGGTAAGAAAAAACCAACGCAGACGGCAGGACTCCATCGCACTTGGTACTTGGATGTAATTAACTCTTTGTCCTCTAGTCAAGAGCACAACTAACAACAAACGGTGTTGTTGATGACTCGGACAGCCTCAAAACTTTGCAGACAAGAAGTTTAAATGTATTATACAAACGAGTGAAAAAGGAATAGGCACTAAAGCAGACAATAAGCACGAAAAGTAGAAAATTCAAATAATATTTTCCAGAAACTCTTGAAGCTGTTTGTCTAAAAATACAAAATATAATATTTATATTTTTGCAATATAACAGCTGTTATGATGAATTTGTATACGCGAAGAAAGAAAAAAAAAACAATAAAAAATTAAAAATTATAACATTTTTGCTAAACTCCAACAAGAACACAAAGTGCATTTTACTTGACCAATTGCCTGCCATTATCTCCACATATTCTTGGCGTTCAAGTCAAAGCAAGTCTTATAGAACATCCCATGACACAACAGTAACCAGTAACCAGTAAGGACATATTTAGATCGGCCGAAACCGAATATTGAATGCCTTTTTCTACTCTCCTTCATATTGTTTTTAACTTATGAGAGTCGAATGGAGACCAGTTAGTATCAAATACCAATTTACTCAAATTTGTGATGAACCCGAGACGATTGTCGTTCGATTCGTTATTTAGGAATTAAGTGAGGTTGTAGTATCAGATCACTTAATGCTCAATGGTGGAAAAGTGGCCGAGTAGATTTTGAGATGTAAAATTTCACCAAAACGTCTCATCAAACGGTTTTTAATTTGTTGTAGAAAGTGGTAATATGAAACGTAGGCCTGAGCTTTGTGGGTGTGGCAACCTTATCTCAAACTAACTGCTGTAACAAACAAGTTGTTATTCTCTATGCAATATGATGAGAGAGTACCAGAGACAGCAGCATGTATTAACTAAATTGCTGACTAAGAATTTAACTGAGACTGTAGAAAATGACGAAAACAGAGAAGCCGGAAAAAATACCCAAAGGGAATTGCAAAAGTACGCAACTTTGCTGCAACTAACAGCAGGTAAACAAGAGAAACTTAACAGATATTTCTAGACAAGAAAATAAAGTCGAACAAGAAAAATAATATTAAAAGGTAGAAGTATGGAAGAAGCAACTGGAGGGGGAGTGTGGCTGGAAGTCTTTGTGGCACCTTAGTCAGCTATATAACGGCAGGAGTAAAATGGGGCTCTCACAATAAAATTAACTGGAAGAGTACATTTTTATATATGTATGTAAGTTATGTTTGTAGATTCTTATTACTAAACTGGTATAAGCATAAGAAATTGTACCTTTAACTCGCAGGTGTATTCAGCAAAGTACCCTGTAAGAAAATGAATGTGAATGTGAATGTAAAAATTAGAACACTGTGATTTGCAGTGAGAATTTCAAATTTAGTTTGAAGTGCTCCTTGGATGTTTAGAAGGTTCAATTTCAGTATTAATACTGAAAAATGTTTCATTTGTTGTAGAAACCTCATCAAAACACTCTGTCCATATGTATCCGAGCTGGAAACGATAGCTCTAGCGCTCACATTACTGCTAAACGGCTTCTTAATGTTTCTAAACACATTTAGAACACTGCAAAGGTGGGAAGAAGAGTTGAATGTAAATTGCGCCGAGTCAACAGGAAGCTACTAGAAAACTAAACGCCAGCATAAGCATGGTATAAGAAACAACAAAAACAGACATTTCGAGTAAAAATATGCATATGAGCAATGAAGACAGCCTTCCAACAACATTTTTGAACAACGATGTGATAGGTGAGGCATGTGATGACTTGTGTATTAGAAAGGGAGAGAAGCGGACTTTAATCGAATATATGTGTGGGGGTTTATGTGTATTTACAGATAAAAATGTAGCTTCAAACATTTGAATACAAAAGTTCCTTACTGCGAATTATCGAACTGGCCAGGAAAAATCTGGTTTGCAACTAGATTTATTTTTAAAAATTTTATTTCAAAGCGGGTAATATTTAGACTCTGATTTAGGCTTAAATGTTATTATATTGTTTTTGTTTATTATAGGATATCTTAGTCGGGTGATATTCGTTGGCCTTGAAGTTCATATTACATAGGGTAGTTTCCAAGTAGTTGTGAGGTGGCTTACAACAATTTCATTTCGCTCCAGGGTACTCTAGCAATTAGTTTGGATAGGTCAGCTATCCTGGCAACTTTTATTGCCCGGAGTTTTGAGAAGTGAGGGACATTCAGCCTGTGGACGACGCACAACCAGCTCGCCATTTTAGTTTCGCAGAAGTTTGATATCAAAGTATACAAAGCAATAATCAGTTAGAAGTACACTAGTAGTCATGTGTGTCTGATCTTAAGGTTCGACGTCGTGCCGCAACCAGTTGTGACTTTCATTTCTTGGCCAGCTGCTGCTTGTCATCATTGTTTGTTGTTCCGAAGTGTGTAGTTTTGTTTTAGTTTTCGTAATGTATTTCTTTACTATGGTTGCAAGTTTCTTGTTTTTGATTAGCAGCATCTGTATGTATTGTATAATATTGTTTTTCCCAGTGATGCACTCTTCTTAACGTGAATTTAAATTGTTTGTATGCAATTTTAACTGTTGTTGCAGCTTTTGTATAACAAAGTTTTTGAAGCAAAATTTTTATTGCATGTCTCATATAGAGTATATTTCTATAACTACAATGCTCTTGCATACCCCGTAGGGAAATGCTCTAGTACATTCATAGTTCACATTCATAATATCTTCCTTGCAGCTGGTGAATTGCTTGCCCAGAAATTCCCTAGATGGTGTTAAATATGATTCCTTTTGTTATAGTTCAGTGCTAGTAGGAAGCGATTTTCCTTAAATTAAGTGCAGTAGATATTAGACCTTTTTTGGGATACTGTATGACTTGTCGAGTTTTCCTGCCGGGCAATATCATATATCAATATAGGTTTAGTTTCCTTTTTCACTGAAAAAATTGATATTTTGCTACATGCGATAGTCTGTCTTGTTTATGAATTGGTTTTGGAAGTTAGTTAGTGAGCACGTCAGACTGTAAGTCATCAAGTCAATCATTCAGTTGTTAATTATTCATATGACGATTTGCAAATTTGATTCTTCCTTTATTATTGGTCTATTCATGTTTAAGTTAAATCAAAAATATTAATATTAAAATGTGTTGTGCCGAATGCAGCCCACACTTTGCTACTACTTTTTGAAATATTTTACCATATAGGGTAATCAAACACTAGGTGTATTTGGGGAAGGTAGCTCCAACGTTTTTATGAAAAAATAAAAATTTATATGCAGTTTTCAGGTAAGTATTAAAATGAGAATTAACTAAATACCTGACTAAAAGTGAAGTAAAATTTCGTAGAACATATTTTCGTAGAATAGTTCAGTCCATTATTTGGCACTTAAGAAGGTCATTTTGATCCTTAATTTCAGAAATTCTTTCGAGAATCTCTAGAGTATTGAAATGTTATAGAAAATTATTCAACGAAAATTTTTAATGGGAACCTTCCAAGGCAAAATTTCATCTAATCGACTAAACTGAAACACAGAAACCAACAATTTTGCGAAGAAAGAAGTGTAGACACACATAACCAAAAAATGTATGTACATGTTCCCAGTAAATTCTAATAATTTCAATTTGTGCTTCAACCACTAATATGTTAATAACTACAAAGCTGGTCATATTATTGTGTAAAAGAAAACACCATGGGTATTAGTGGATGAAATTGTATGATATTGGAGCTGTCCAAACATAACAACGAACAATTAGGCCGATTGCACTGGACCCATGTCAAAGTTCTTTTATATTTACGAAATCATTAAAATTGGAAAAACTTTTGCACTACATTTCAGCAAATACACATACACACACATACACTTACATATATACATTTAGTACTTACATATACTTTGTGAATATGCAGGTATTGTATTTATGTTTGTTTGTTCGCTCATGGTCGTATGTTCCTCTGTTGCATGCCCTTTTCCCAACACAACCCCAAATGTGGAGAGTAAGGAGCAGAGGTCCTTTCAACCAAACAGCGCCATTAATATCACATTACAATACAAGCGGTTGCCCAGCAAATTAAAAGCGTTCAACCCAGTTCGACATTTATTGTAGGGACCCTCCTTCTGGTGTGTTTAGCGGCTAAGCACACACACACCAAGCAACAATGCAATTAAATTAAATAATACATTAACATTCCGAGCATGGCGGCGCTCAACAGCGTTCCGCTGGTTGGGAATTGGTTGGGAATTCCGGCGTTCAGTGTGTGTAAATTGCGCGTGTAGAAGTGCTGCTGGAAAAATACGATGCCATTCAAACGGATATGTTGCAACAATATCAATGAGTTCGAGTGGGCGCTAAAAATTTGTTGTACTCACACCGCCATTTTCGGCAACAAACTCCTGTTTATAAAATCCCGTTACAAACATACATATCTACATATTTGTTTGTCTACATGTGTGCTGTGCGTATCTATGTGCATATATGGTTTGCAATTGACGATTCGATAGGCTATTGAAAATAGCTAACCACAATATGTATTATTGTGCGGAATAGTGTAAAGTAACAACCATTATTGTTGTTGTTTTTGTTGGCGGCTGAACCAATGTTGGCGAGCAGTCAGCGGTCGTTGACTGCAATAACATCGTAACTATATATATATACAAATATATTGCCGGGCTTTTATTTGCTTTAGCAACTTACATTGCTTACAACGTGCATGCATGTTCGTGTGTGTGTGTGCTGGTTTTGTTAAATGGTACGAATGGATGTTGTTGCTAAAAATCAATTATTTCATGCGACCACGGAAACAATAGCAAAAGTAGTCATTGACATTTATTGCAGGCTTACAGAAATCGTCAAGCGCAACACTAACATTACAAAGCAATATCTTTGAAGGCATTAGTAGAGTTGCCCTATGGGAGAAAGCCCTATAGGAAAAGCCATTGTGGTTTCATTGCTAAAATTTTTTCGTAGTAAGTGTAATTCATAGGCAATTTTGAATATTTGTTCTAGAAATTATGTTTATTTGGCTTGGGTTATCTCTCATTTCAAACGTTTTCGTGAAACAATTGGAGAATAATATAAAAGAATATTCTTTCTGCTTTTTCCCAGAGGGTATACAGCAAATTCATCTGAATTTAATGACTCGAAAGTTATTGCTATTTCAGAAGCTGCCATTGTATTTGGGATAAAAATGGCATCAATTATTTGTAGCAATTATTATTTTTGAGAATTTGTTCAGGGATAAATTCAATTTATAAATATTTACTTCACAATTATAAGACTTCATTAAAAATGTATTTGTATTTCTTAAATCTGAAATGGTGCTTATCGAAGAAATATATTTTCAATTATGCTCCGATTTACTAAGTTCGAACAAGTGTAATGTTGACAAGCAAATTCAATGTATATGAAGGCAATTTATCGATAACAATACATTTTTATTACCATCGAAAGTCTTTCTTTCATATCTTTCTTTGTTTAGAGTTGCCAAGATATCGATAATGATATCATTAATGATTATCGATAGCATTTCTTCATTGTTCCTTGTCGTTACTATCGATAGAAATATTTCCACCGTTATAAACTTCTCCGACCACCGAGTGGCTTGATATCGAGCGAGAAATAAAAACCGTCTCTCCTACTTTTAGAAAAATATAATGGTTCAAAAACAATGAAGAAATTTATGAAAATTATCAATATTATATAAATCACGAGACTTCACAACTTTGCTGATGATTCCCTGAAATATTCTTTACCGAGTGGCTTATTAAAATTTATAAAATCCACACTGTAATACATCGATTTCTTCACGCTTCAATAATGCGTTGAATGCCATTCTGACGACTTAACTGTGTATGCGAGAAAATACTCGAGTACATTCTCTATGTATACATACATACAGCACTGAAGCGGAGAACGAAAACACGCCAGCTTAATATTAAAGTTTCGATTGGCTGAATGTGAAGGTGAAGCTGAATGTTGCAGTGTTGCCGTAAATCGCGTAATTAAGTAAATCGAAACATGTTGCCGCACTCGATGAACAATGTTTCTTCACTTTTGCGAAAATTCTGAATTATGTTCGCACATTCATACTTGCATGTAATCCTTTTTAATTGATCATCCTTAAATATAACCTTAATTAAGAGCAAATGTAAAACACATATTATTCACGTGACCGTGTGTTGCACGTGTAGTAGTTTGCAGAGTCATAAAGATTTCTATACAGACTTTTTGCAACAAATATACGATTTTTAAGAACTAAGCTTCATAACGATGGTACAACAAAATGTAGAACAGGGATAATGGAAGCAGGAGAGGCGAGTCATGTGGCACTAAACATATATAGTCCCAACATGTACATATATACATATATGCGTATGTTAGGGCGACTGTGTGGGTATGTGAAGAAGTATTGTTGAAAGCATTCAATTTAATGCGAAACTGAATGCATTTAACACTTTGCATTTTAACGTTTGTCAAGTACGTCGAGTACGAGCGAGGCTTTTAAGAGCGGAAGTGTGAGGCAACACGCATTTATAGTGTTATTTGCATAAGCATACATACATACATACATACATACAATTATATGCAGTAGCGGGCAGAATGTTTTTTCACTCCCTGTGACTGCGGCGAATGCGAGAGAGTGTAAAAATTTCCTCCAAGTGCCGTCGTTTATACTATTCACACGCCCTGGCTGACAGGCTGCGCCGACTTGTTGGTGTTGTTGGTGTTGTTGGTGTTGTTGTGGTTGATGTTTTTATTTTTCCCGATTGCAATGGCTGTCTTATCGTGAGCTGCGTAAATCTCCAGCAAAATGAAGGACATAAATCAGCGTGCGACGATGCCATGTGTATGTATGTGTGTGAATTTGAGTACTTGTATACAAATGTGTGCTTGTATGTGTTGCTACGCACTTGTCCTTAACATTCTACATATGTATATGTTTGAATTGAATTCATTGCGGATATTAAAATAAAATGCACACACACACACATATATGACTGTAAGCTTGCAAGTACATATTTTAATTTATTGATTTAAAAAGTGGCATTTGGCTTCAACAAGGTTTAAAATTAAATAAGAAGTGGGAATATCAACAATACAGCAAACATATTTACATACATATTTACGCAAGGGCAAAGCGTGTGCGTAGAAATGTGGTAAAGAATAAGGTATACACGTCAAGCTTGCCACATTTTTCCCACACCTATACAGGCGCATTCACACCCATCGGCTCCCCTGCAAACTTATTTGCATATGCATTTTGATCAATGAGTAATTGCAATCCACCTTTGCAACTTCCTTGCAACAGTGTGCGTGTGCTTGTCTCTTGCTACATGCAATATGCATTCGTTTTGCGCTTCATCGTTGCCACGACTTATTGCAATAATAATAACAAATGCGTTCACTTATATATTATTTACTTATTGCATTTTCGTCGTCTTTCCCCTCAACTCAGCGCATTCAGCTTCGTCGGTGCAAAAAGTGAAACATGACATACCAATGAATAGATACGGTAAAAAATTGCGATTGAGTGCAGCGAACCGAAAAGGAGGAGAAAAAAATGCGTCGAACTTTGTAGCGGGTTGTGCAGCGCGGGTCATGCATGCAATTGTTGCAAGTCAAATGTTGCGAGTGCCCGCACTTCGCGAAGGGCAATTTTTTGCCATATTTCGTCTTTGTAAGCGCCCGCGCCAGCGCCCTCTCGCTTCCACTACAACCTCAATTTCATTTTAACTACAGCCTTTCAATGCGAAAGTGAATTATTTGTACGTGCGCGTCCAACAGCGGTTAATATGCACTTTTCTGGCAATACCTTTTCGCATATTTTCCAATTCCGCTTTTCTCTTTTTTCTGCTCACGTGCGACATAATATGATTTTGCATATTTCGCTTGGACCAACATGAAGATTGCCAACGTCATTGCATTCATTATTTAGCCATTATGTCTACAAATGTTTTGAGGAAGTTTTAAAAGTCTCACGATTCATCATTCGGTCGTGTGTGTATGCGTGTGTATGCGTATGTATGTATGTATGTTTTGGTTTGAGAAGAATGTTTAAGTGGTATTTAGTGGTATGAGAACAAAAGCTAGTCTATAATCTTTGGACCTTTGTCTCATAATTTCCAACATGGTGGCATAACTCGTACAAATCGTTTGCATTTACATAAAGGTCGCGTGTGACTAAATTGTTTGTGCATAAACAACTACAAATTATTTTGTGTTTTGTTAGTATTTCTTTAGTTTAAACATTTCCAAGCTGCAATTCGAAACTATCAACCAGGCGCTTGCTTCCTAATATTTTTCTTACTCTGTTACATTGCTGAACGAACTTTTAAGGCCGAAAGCTTGATTATACCTAATTCCTAATTAATAAAAAATTAGTTTTGCAACTACACAACACAAATAAAGGTGTGGAGTTTCCAAGAAATTAATTTTGATAAAAAACTTATAATTATATATAATTATGAATTGAATTGGAATTCACAAATGGTGCTCGGATCGGCTGCTTCGATTTTCGAGATTGAAATAATTATAAACGAGGACACCAACAACTGCCATGACTTCGGTGAATATGTTTGCATTGATTGTATAATAAAGGCTTATGGAATGCTATTCTTTCTGAAATGTCTAAATATTCTGATTCCAAAAATAGAATATAAGATAAATTTGGTTGGTAAATTTTAGCACATTTTCCCTGTTCATCTAATTTTAGATTCACTAACGTCTTCCTCATTCTTGTTATTTGATGAAAATTGTATTCCTGGACTTAGCTTAACATTAGCAAACAAAACGGATCATGAATCCCCAATAGTTATAGAATATAGTTCAAAATAGTGTAGCCGCTTTAGGTTTCCACTTCGGACTGGAATAAATCTTTCAACAACTTCATGTTTCTGAAGTTGAATATTTTGAAAGCAAATAAAGCGTTAATAAAGCGTAAGTAAAGGGATACGTACTACTATTTTTAATTATCTAAAATATATGTAAAATTTGTAGATATATATAGGCTCAGTGCCTACTTTGCACTTTTACTTGCTATTTATATTACATTCTAAATGTTTATTCAGAATATATTTTATACACACTTCAGATAAAAAACAATACTTAAATTAATGCATTGCAAAATATTTGCTAAAATAAGCAATTTTATCTAAATAAGTGAATTTGCACACGCTCGCATGAAAAATATACACACGCACTTTTTCCTTACATATTGACATATAAAATTTTTGTTGTAAAGGTGTGTGTGTGTGTATATATCTATGTGCATTTGAATATGAAAATAAAGGCGCAAACAGTGAAGAACTGAGCGCGAAGAGTTGAGTGGCGCTTATCTTTAGGCAATGACAACTGACAAAACATAAATTACAAATATGCAAAGTTAAACATAACAACAACAAAGTTAAAGTAGCATATAATGACAAATATAAATATATGGAAGGTAATTTTTAAGGAACACTTCGAACAATTTGCAGCAGGTGAAAGCTTTTGCTAAGCAAATTGAATTTGCTTGCACGAGTATTGATCTGCAAATGGAACAACGAGCAATTTCGTAATGTGGACAGCATATGCCAACATATATTCATATACATACATGTATATATTGTGTACTCTACTGTGTTTATATTTATTTATAGGTATGTGTAAATATTATAAATAAATAAGGTATATGTAAATGTAGGCGTTTGTGTTGGTTTTGCCTGCTACTTGGGGATTTATGCCGCCGAATAGAGAAAATAATACCAATTTATATTCGTTGTTACGCTGAAATTCACACCCTGCCCGAAATCGGTGATGTAATCTAGATAATCGATATGAAGTCGAAGGGCTGCTGTTGCTTGGTTAAATATGCAGTTAGAAAAATATTTGATATTTATTTACAATAAAATATATTTTATTCGACAACAATAAATTAAACCTCAAACTAATTGAGTTAAGCAGTTGGTTGCGGTTTAGAATAATCCAAGATTATAGAGCGAGTGTGCTTTGAAAAAAAATCGGAGTCACTAGCACTTCATGTTAAAATGTTTCTGATAAAAATTTATTATTTTAAAGAGAGTTTTTCTTTAAAAGACAGAGAATATATGGCTCTTTGATATTTGAATAATTGATAGTAATTAAAATCGTTGCCTACAATTAGGAGTATTAAAAAATGTATAACAATTAGCTTAATTTATAGAGTTGTAATTTCCTAAGACCTTCCTTCACATAAGCTATTTTCACAATTGCAAATTTTCCCTCGGATATATATATTTTTCTTCACATACGAATTTCCTAGAGACCCTCTTAAGCACAACACACTGGAATGAATAACTTATGCACAATTGGGAGTAGAACAAAAGTATCGATTTATGCATATTAAATTACCAATTCTGCCACACAAATAAGCAAATACGCGCATTTGTATCTATAAGCGAAAATGTTTAACGGGTATGGGGAATTTTGCAAGTCAACTTTCTTTTTACTGATTTATTGCAGCTTAAACCTCAAGCATAAATACATTCGTATGTGTGTACCCTTGGACTGATAAAAATATATGCAATATAACGTTAGTCGAGTTATACGCTGCCTTAACTTTTATATTGTTATTTAGACTAATACGCGTAGGCCGCTGGATTCCCACACACACACACACACGCACACACAAGGATGCAAACGAAATCTAGACAATTTCTGGTATCTGGCCCATAATGGTTGGGCTCAATTACAGCGGCTGTTGCCAGTTGCCAGTTGCCGGTTGCTCATTTTGTATTGATACGAATATTGCTTCTATTTCCTCCGATTATTATTTTTTTTTCTGCGTTATCGGCAGCTAGCTAGCTAGTGTTAACTATTCGTAGCTTCAATATCAGCGGCAATTTATAAATACTGACAATTCCCCGGCGTGAAAGTGTACGTATGCGCGTATTCCCTTCTATATGTACTTGCAACTTGAGTAGCGACGCGGCAAGAGCCACCACAAGCAGTGGTGCCGACTGGCAGTAATGCGACTATGTATTGCTACATACAAATGCTTCAGAAATATTACACCTAAATAAATATGCGCTCTCATACCCGCATCATTGCTGTGTTGCCATTCACACGCTGATATCGTTCGCTTCTTCAAGCCCAATCGCATCTTGATTTGTAAGTCAATTGCCTGTCGAAGTCAAATCTTTAGTATAATATCTACCTAAACTGATTCGTATATATTGATGTAAGTGTGTGTGTTAGTTCTTGACTCTCCAGTATTGGCTTGGTACATTCACCAGTGTGATTTCTCTCCGCTGCTTGCTCTCTGTGAATAATTTGTATGATCGCTTGACTGGAAAGTCAAGCGCATACAAAATCACAGCAACTTTAAGCTACTGTATTTGTTTGTTGCTTTCAACCAGTTGTTGACTTTGTGAGTATAAGAGAATTTTGTTGCCTTTCCACAAGTAGTAGTCAGAATGTTGTGGCAAACAACTGGTTTGGATGTTGCAAATAAAGTATATTTTCCGTTATAATAAATATACTTATGTATTACACATAAATAGGTAGTAATACCATTTTACTTCGAATACCGATGAATAACGCCTTTTTGATCGCATACCAGTTATTCTATTTTATTATATCTGATGGCTTTGCTTGGGCAAGGGACGATACCGAATCAGTTCCAAATAAAAAATGTATTTTCAATGTATGTATACATACATAGGTATTGTATGATGTCGTCAATTCTGGAAACTCTAATTTAATCAGAGATTATTTATCATGCTCAAATCTTGGAAAATATCGGAGGGAAACAGACACAAACTCTCAAGTACATTTTTAAAGAGCTTAAAACTTGATATGTTGACCATATCGATGAAATTTGAGTAGACAAAAAATGTCTCTCTCAACTAAGCTCGTCTTAGTATATTGTAAAGAAGCATGAATTTGGTTTTTGTGTTTTTCGAGTACAAAATTATACGAAAGATCTGGGAATCTCCGAACATCATATATCATAATCTATTGTAAACATAAGCGTTTGTAAATTCCCTCAGAATTTCTGAGAAATATATCGACTATCATAATATCAAATACTCGTCGGGAACCACTTAAGCCGCTATAAAAAAGAGGGAGATCTACAAGAACATTTTCAGAAGACTTACATTTCACTACTGAAGATATTGAAAGTGAACATTTATAATTGTTTGAATGTATTTGTAATGGTAAAAGTCGCAAACTTATGGATATATTGTTGTTCGACTCGATTTTTTGGAGGAGAAGGGTTGCACTAAAGCTCCACGCGTTTAGTTATCGCCTCACACAGATTTGTATGTATGTTTTATGTGAAATTGAACTTCCTGCCTGTGTGAAGGAAACTTCGAATAATGCTAATTGACTAGAAGTTTTTCCTTTGTTCCTGTTCCAACACTTGCTGCATTAATTTGCTTCTGCTTTTTGCTGCGTATTGTTGTTATTGTGCTGAGAACTCAGTGTCCAGTGTTTGTGCACAAATGCGCGCACGACGATGTTGACATGGCGCGGAAACAAAACAGTTACAACGGTAATGTTGACGACAGGGCGCGTCATTGTTGACACCGTAGTGGCATCAAATGCCACACGCCACCAACTGGCCAACTGTGGCCAACATTTTTTTATACCCACACAAGTATATAGCGGCCAATAACAAAATCAACATTGCACACTCGGCATATTTGCTATTTATTATTGTTTTCGTCAGCCAACTGTTTTTCAAACGCAACGCAATTTTCATACAATATTTGCGTTTCCTTTAGTATTTTAAATGCACGCGTGTGGGTCGCCGTCGGTTCGCGTTTCCGGCACAGCTATGTGAGTCGCGTATTGATGAACTGCTGCTGCTGGTGTACTAACATATATATAGATATAGTATGTATATACATACATACATACAAATACAAACTTTAATCAAGCCAAGTGAAGAAGGGTTAAGTTCTTGTATGACCGAACATTTTATACTCTCGCAATGTGCAAGGATCGAAGGCGGGGAAATGCTTACATAACTTTATATTAAAAAATGTTGCGAAAGAATTCAACATTCACTACCCGACGAAATTGTTAATGGATTGCAATCATATTTGGTATCTTACTGGCCATAGACTCATGTACTTTCATTCTTATATTTTGTTTTGTGTCAGAGATATTTATATTAAAATCTTCCACATTCACTCAAAAGTGATATATGCGATATAAACTCAACCAAAGTGGTTTAATAAATATATTAGATATGTGAGGAAAGGGTCAACAAGAGAAAAGGAAATCATTATATTAGGAATAAGCGGCTTAGATTATGATCTAGACCGATTTATTTCATATTTAGCGCGAAAACATATCCATTCAGTTTCATTAAAATATCACACATATTGACCAACATAAACGACTTAAAGTCGGATGGAAAGTCTGGAATTATTATATCGGGCATTCAAATAAATTTAATGTTTCTGACGTGTGCCTTCAGCGAGTTAACGCACTTTTAGTAGTTTTCAACATAACCTTTGTATGGGAGGTGGGCGTGGTTATTATCCGATTTCACTCGTTTTCTCGGCATATGAGGAGATGCTCGAAAAACTTATTCAGAGCAAGTTTGGTTGATATAGTTTTAACGGTTTCCTAGATATATATATTAAATCGGTTGGGGGCGGGCCATGACCACTTTTAGAAAAATTTTGTCCACTGATGCCCCACCCTACTAGAATCCTCTATACCAAATAACATGTTTATATCTTAATTTGTTGCTTAGTTATAGCACCTTATCGGTTTTCGATTAATGGCATTTTGTGGGAGTGGCAGTTGTCCAATTACACCCATCTGCAATACCAACCGTCTCACGGTGACAAAGACCACATATACAAAGTTTCATCAAATTATCTTAATTTTTACTCAAATTATCGCTAGCCCGGCGGGCGGACAGACAGCCACTCGGATTTCAATACGACTATTCATCCTGATCATTTATTTAGACATATGTCTATATCTAACTCGATTAGTTTTAGGTGTTACAAACAACCGTTAGATGAACCAAACGAATATACTCTCTAGCAACATGTTGCGAGAGTATAAAAAGAAACATTAATTAATTTTTGGCACTGGTTTTAATAAATATTGCATATACATACATACATAGCATGATATAGCATAACATAGCATAATATCCTGCATAACCTTATGTATGTGGGTGAAAGAAAGTTTTCGCACCGCAATTGTGCGGTTGTTTTCATTAGCAAACCTCAAAATGCTGCTCAATGTCACCATAAACAAAATTACACAAGTGAAATTTCCAATTGCGCAAGTTTATGACTATAAACTCAGCAAACCCGTGGACTGAGGAAACAAACTAATTCTAAAGAAAGCGGCGAACTTTAAGGGCTTCACCGACGATTCGGGTATCGTGTTAGTTTCTTGCCAAAAAGGTTGCGCAGCGGACAGTAAACTAACAAAGTTGTACTTATGCATAACAACAACCACTAATATTGAGTTGAGTAAGAGTCGCTGCAACAACAATGCCAATATTAACCAACTAACCCAGAAGTTGGAAACAAAGGAAGCAGTGAAGTTTCTGCGGTTTCGTCTACATTTCTCGGCAAGAAGACCACAGCGTAGCAGTAAAGAAGTGGAGCGAAACAGAAAAACGGGAATATTGTAAGCAGATTCTGCAGATTATGCTTAAAGCGTACACAAGTCTATATGCATATATTTATAACTTGGATTTTGATAGTGCAACGAAGTTAATTTCAGGCGCACAAGAAAGCTTGGGGTCAAGAAATAATTAGGATATTGTGTTCGAATTTTATTTGTTTGAAACAGCTCTCAGTTTTTTTTGACAGTAATTAAGTGAGGCTTTTTGTGTTTAGTAAATTTTAGTTGGCATAGGGAGGCATGGGAAAGGAAGATAATAACTTGAAAAAATTCACCGTTTTAGGCTTCAATGCGAAAATGAGCGAAACTCTTTTCAAGATCATGTAAAGCTTAAAATTGAAATATAGCTCTGATTTTATGGAAAGTCAATTTGAACTACATTAACTTATTATACTTCACAATCGATAATTCGGTACGGTATTTCACCGTAGTCTCTATATGCATATTTTGTGATATATTTTTTAGAAATGTTTCTTAACAAAACTATGGTCACTTCATACTTTAATTGTTGCAATTTGGTACCCAGCGGTTGAAGATCGGTGTATATCTTTCAATAGTCCCTATATATCAAATATGCTGATTTCCGATTACACGATGGACTTCAAAGTGGGTATGTCGTTTAATTAGTGATGCAATTAGATCGTCTTAATGAAACCACATATGTATAAGTAATGCATTTACATTTGCCATATGCTAATTTGGCACCAAATACAAGCGCCACCTTTTTTTTTATTTTCGATACACTTTCCTTATATTCTTACAATTGTTTGCTTTTTTTTTCTAATAAAGTTTATTAATTTAAATTTCTTCTGCAATGCAGGAATCAAAACGATGCTCGAAACCCCTAGTTTCTGTTCCAAATTTTGTACAAGACTCGCACGGCCTTTTTGTCCTCCATCTGCTTGAATTGAATAAGTTTAATCAGGGTTGAAGTTGCAGCACTGAAAATCTGAAGAAAGGTTGAATCGTAAGTCACTTATCTTGAACAAAAGTAGTGTTATTTAAAGTATGAGTTCCGTTTCTTTTAGCGAAATTGCAAAACACAAAAAATAAATATTTGAAATTATATCAATATTTTAAGTTAAAATATAAATTTTACTTTGTAACGATACAATAAGTAAGTGTTTAGTATTGCACGATTGATAACCCTTTTTTTTACCTGAAATAATGTGGCGTTTTTGACAACAAAGAACACCCAAGCGTCGAATGCAATATTTTGCTTTAATGTCTTCGATAAGTAATTGTCAACCTTGATCCGGATCATCAGCGCCTTTGAAGCGGGCAATTATTTGTTTTGTCTTACTTCCCTGTAAGTGATTAAACGGTTGAGAATTGAATAAAAAGCAAATTAATTTAAAGAAAATAACAAAGGAGGCCTGCATTAGAAAGGTCAGCACTATACAAATCTGTGGAACCGAGTGCCTGTAATCAGGCCAACTAGTTCTGTCTTCTTACCTCCAGCGTAACTGCATCACAGCAACGTGCAAATAAGACAAGGTGATTTACATAGTAGGCCATAGAAGCCAAAAACGCTATGAACTCATGCCATTCAAAACCTCATTTGAACAAATAAACTTCATGGACAGTTGTGGTGTCCATATAAGAAAAGTACGAAATGTGAATGAGAGCTGCGAAACCGGCGTACACATTTAGGTCGCTAAATATCTCCAAAAGAAAATTGTGTAGACGATACACAGTAGTGTTTCTTAAAGGGCTTCCAAACAAACACCGTGAAACGCATTGACTATAGTTTGGTCGAATTGGCGTCGGATTTCGGCGTGCATGTAAAACTCTGCCAAAATGGGGTCGAATGTGTTGAAATGTGCAAGGAACGTAACAATCGTGAAACACAAAATGCCAATCAAATCTTTCTTATGAAAGAATTTCGCTGTTGTTTGCCGAGAGATCGCCTGCCCGAAATTCTTTATTAGCAACTTATCAACTTTCAGCAGCTTTCAGCAGCTTTCAGCAAAAAAGCACATTTTCAGCAGCAAAACAAAGCGACTGTAGACACTTTGACCTCGCTCGGGTGCAGCGATCTCATATTGGCTGCGTATGTTATAGCAGGCAGTAGTATGCCCACGCAATTTAGTGAGAAGAGAAACCAATTGAGATCTTTCATTGATGTGGGCACGGTGCGCGGCTCAGGTCCGCTGTTTTCTTCGTGGAATATTTGCTCTTCCAAATACATGTTCCCCAAGTGTACACAATTCTTCTTAATTATTGCGAGTGAGTGTTCAGCTCAATTTATTTCGACGAAAAGTTTGCTTTTAGCATCAGAGTTTTCGGGTATGTATCAAGCTAAGATTATAAGAAAACATCAATTTGGAAATGAAAGTGCTACGTTCGTTTTATAATCGCTTAATCGAAGTTGCCTTAATGCTGCTTTAATGCCGAGGCCAGATTGGCTAATGAAATTAACTCCATCCAACGACTTTCAAAGTGTTGGAAAAAGTTTGTGGTCTTGTGCCCATACCTCGATGCACTGAGGTGTGTGTGCGGAAGATTCGTATCAACAATAATTATGCTAATCAAAATACGCCTAAATGTTGCAAACAAAATCTAGAATAAATTCGTAATTAACTTAATAACAATAAAGCGATTATAAACGTATGAAGTTGGTATGGAATGGAAAATTGGAGAGCCGGCACAGGTTTGAAGGCTATGCTAAGTATTTCAATTAATCCACTCATAAAATTAATAATGCGAGCTGTTATTGCCGACCCGAGCACTCTTTTCCGGATATAAATTCGAATTTGTTCCTTTTACACAGTCCCGAATGCCTGAGAAGCAAAATGGTAAAAGGGTGAAATGAAGAAGGTATATAACCCATTTTTCGCAATTGTAGTAGTATATATAAACCGAAATAATTGAATTGAATCTTACATAGAGGCTATTTGTTAAATTCGGATTTCCGAAGCTTATTAATATTCTACTTAGAGGTTATCAAGAACATATCCATGTTTGTCCATTTTATTGTCAGAAATGTCGAACACCAAAGGCTTACAGTTGTTTAAAGAGTGCGATGAATTCTTTTCTCTACCTTATATGTGGCTTCTAAAGTGTTATTTAGCAAAACGGGAGTAATTAATATTGAAGTTTCAAGGAATTTCTAGACCATAACACTTTCAGTAACAAAATGAATCCTTGAAGTATTATTAGCGGGGCAGTCCGTTCATTTGACATGAGTACAAGTAGAACTATGTGTTTATTTTTTTTATGAAACCACCCTTATATTACCAAATATTTACTCAATTATTTACACTTTCATTGAGCAGTTTTACGCGTGCTCAATATCGATTTATCACGTTCTCAATCCTACAATGCAAGTTCTTTGACGAAGTCTAGATTTTCATGCTCCACACCTGGAACAACATCAAATGCTTCGAATTAGTACCCGCAAATTAGTGTTATCATTATTCCCATCGCATTTAACATAGCGCACGAGCACTTCGATTCGAGATATTAATGTGATAATGATATTAATGATTCTTATTAGCAAGCAATTTAATTGATGTAAAAGTAAAAAAGTTTGATTAGAATCCAAAGCGATTTACTTTTGTCATACAAGTAAGTCATATATGACAAGCTACGAAAGGCGCTTGGTACCTGTCGAGTAGTCTTTGAATCAAATCGAATTTTCTGACACACTTTTCGGCTAAGAAGAGGCCATTAGTAGAGGCCATAGGTGTGCAGGGGGTGCGCATGGGGATAAATTGAACTCATAGTCGAGAAAAAACTTATAATCCAAATTTTTGATAGTGGTCATTCTTTGATAGGTAGTTAAAACCTTTGTTAGTAACACAACAACTGCTAGAAGGCGGAATCAAAATCAGTTTGTTAATATGCAATATAATTCTAGAAAAACTCTAACACCAATCTGTTGTCTCAAAAACTTTGTATTAGTCCCTCAAGTGTATGTATGCCTGGACATATGGGAGGATTAAAACCATTTGGTGTCGTAAATTGTTAAACTGTCTTGTTCTATTTTCAGAATGATTAAATATGCAAAGAAAGTTATTGATGGCACCTTAATGATACTCGAAAAAGTAAATATATAAATAATAAAACTTCGGAAAGTGCTTTTGGCCATTAAGCTTTTACAAAAGCGTTTTTGTAGTGCAAAAATGTGCCAACCGTTTTTTAAATGCAGCTGTTTACATTTTAAACTTTTCCGAACAAAGTTTGAACAGTTTATGTAAGTTTTTTCCCAATCGGCGTCAAATTTAACAAGCAACATTTCAATATTATAAACGTCAGCAACAGCAGTTCAGGCGAAAACAAAGCGCTGGCAAAACAGCAAGCAAAAATGTTCGTAATAAAATATTTGCGAAACAAAAAAAAAAAAACAAATATAAGTTTTTGCCATAAGTGTAACATGTTAATATTGAACATATGCCGTTGAAATGTTGCAACATAGTGACAGACATTGCTGCAATGCCTGACACCGAATAGCGACCTTTTTGTGGCAATTGAAATTTTAATTGGTTCATGGGTTTACTCCCTATTGTTGTTGTTGTAAATAACTGTAGTTGTTGATGATAGGGCAAGCAGTCACCACAAATAAATACGAAGTAGGAAATCAGTCTTCTTAAATGGATGCATTTATGGATGAGGACGACATGTAGTAGGAAAACTCACTTTTATTCGAAATATCCCTTTTAAAGTCAAGCGACGGTGTAGACCAGTTCTAGACAGTTTTGTGTTCAAAGCAATTTATACCGATGATAAGTTATGTTCTCACTTAAGGTTGCTGAGGTATTTTAGGGGAGGAAATGGACCTACGTCGACCATTTTTGAGGTGATCGATATATTGGCTAATTTTTAAAGAAGTAATGTACATTTATGAAACACACTGTACGTATCGTACCAATTAGATGAAGAAAAATGTAGGTACAGCAGACCGAGATCTTTAAATTCAGTTTGTCAGTTTAAAGTCAGTTTGTCGAGACCATGGAAGTACATAAGCTAATACCACCTCTTTTTGCAAGAGACTTTTTGACGTTGAGCCGATCAGCTAATGTGATTTTAAAGAACATTAAGCATTGAAATATACACATTTCATTACAATTCAACAGTGGAACTAATTGTAGAAGCAACGGCCAACAATCACAACCATGTCGCAGCGCACAAACAATGAACCCACCATTGCCACGTGCCCTCGTCAGCTTTCCTGACTTAACTTCTCACAAAAAGTGCAACCGTTGACATGTATTCGGTAAACATGTTATGAACACAAAACAAAAACCATCCAAAAATAACAATTTTACCATTCCAACAACAGCAACAACAACAGCAATAAGAGTCACATCGGAAAACGGAAAGTAAACAAACTAGTTAGACAAACAGCGCTGCTGCACGACTAGCTAACAATCGATAGTTGATTAAGTATCCATGCCAGCATTTGGCGCAAGCTGCGTCGACTTAAACTTGCCCTTGCTCACATTTACATCTCGAGCGGTGCGCCCATACCCAACTTCTCAGGCAATCACCAATGTGTCTATACATTCACTCATACAAATATATATGTGTATATATATGTAAGGCTGCGCAAAGGTTTATATGGGGTCTCACCGATTTGGGGTGAGCGTGGCAAATATTGGCGTTCATTTCGGGTTTTAGTAAACAAAAGCGACAAAGAACGTTCGTATGTTGTGCGAAATTTAGTTTCAACCGAGGGACCTTCTATCACACATTTTGCTATATGTATTTATATTAAGTCGAAAAGTAAGTGGCCCGATTTTGTTCATATATAATTATTTGATGCCAGAGAAGAGGTCACATAACTGGTGTTACATCTCCGCCGGATGCTTAGCAAAGCTTTTCCCTCTGTTTTTGGTGGGCGCTTTGTCGTAATCCGACAAATGATGGAACAACTTTTAATCCGACTGCGACAGTCTACAGGATTTCTTTGGGAGCTGTATATGACATATGTAAATACGTTCAAAGGTTTGGCATAGAGGGAGGAATAAAACAATATCTCATTGGTCGAACAGGGAATGAAACCAAAACCTAGCCCTAGTGCTAGTGTGCACAGAAGTCATCTACACATGATCATCTAATTTAGTAAAATCTAGAACAGTTGTAATGTTTTTTGCAAAACTTTTGTAGAAAAATTTAGCAGAAAAGTAAAAAAAATTTTAATTTACAATAACTTACTTATCCGAACAACATTTTCGTCTTTAATTTGCTTTACCATTACCAAATCAAAATGTTATATTTCGGCAAGTTAACCAGCTTGTCTTAGGCTTAGTGGGAGGGTAGTAGGAACCCTGGTTGGTATTTCAGAAACATGGTTTGCATATTAAATCGCCCACGAAGTTCATAAATAGATATTGAGATATACCGTTCTCTGCAACCCTTGCAGAATTTGTCTAATTCATGGGACATTTTATCCCCTTCGTCAAACATCTTTTCTACAAAATTTCCATATACATGTATAGCACATACTCTTCAGTACTCTGCTCATTGTTCAGCCATTGGTCGCGAGATAGAAAAAATGTCAAATGGCACGTTGACAAGTCCCAAAGTGTCAGAAAGGCACGTTTTCGGTTAACAAAGTTTTAAGGCCGACGGGTCGCTCCTTTGCCTCATTTATGCTTTGACGTGTTGTCGGCGTTTTATTAGCGAAGTTGCCACCTTATAATTTTTCTATACCGCTTTTCAGCGAAAATTTAAGAGACAATAAATAATATTTTTTAATTTAAAATTATTTTGAGAAGCTTTAACCGTTATTTTTCAGGCGAACTTTTATATAGTAAGGTTTAGAATTCAGCTAAAACTGGTTTGCATAAAATATGAATATAATTTTTAGCTCTAATACGCCTGTATGGCAAGACTGTCGCTTGGAGGTGTCGTTGGCTCAGCTAAGACGCTACTTGTAATTCGTTGCGGGTATTTGGCGTCGTCTCTCAGCTCCGCACTTAGCTTCGGCAGCTACTTTGTTTATTCAGCTTGAGTTTTTCTTCTTTCGCTTGTGCCATATTTGATGCCTTTTCTCCCTTTTCCATACATACATTAGTTATTATCACCATTTTTGCTGTTGTTGCTTTTCGTCTGGACAAGAACTTTGACTGTTTTATGCAAAAAAATATTGGAAAAGCGTTAGAAGCATAAAAATTAAATGAAGGACTACATTTTTGGACACTGACGTACCTTATCCTTCACCTCCCTTTACTTTGCGTTCCACCCTCTAAGGGTCTTTGGTCCTCTGTTTTTGCTTTTTTTGTGCATTTGTAAGCACAATAATTTTTGGTTAGATTTTCGCATCTGTCGTTTTTGGCTGCCCGTATAATGTATGCAGCACTTGTTCGCAGTCCTGGCCCCTTCTTTTCTTCGATTATCATTGTCTTAGCATACAACTTTGACAACTAACTACTTTCGTATTCCAAACTTGATGTGCGCTTTATTGAGTTTAACTCGCTCTTTAAGTTAACGCCGTTCGATGCAGAGTGGGAGAGAAGAGATGAATAAATAAGACAGCTGGCTTATTTGCGATCGAGGCATAAGGGGACGAATAAGGGGCAAAGGCGAAAAGTTGTTTGTTGGCGCAACTTTTTTTTTAAGAAAGCGGTAATTTTGTTTAATATTTATGGCACAATTTGTGAGTCCTGGTATGGACTGCTTAAAATGTACGAGTATTTTAAGATCTTTCAAATTAGTTTTAGCTTCACTTTAAGTAGCTCATTGAAGTTTGTAAAACTTTATCTTGATAGGAAAGAAGCTTTGCAATGCTCGTATATGTACAGGGATATGAGAATATATCTACTATTAAAAATTTAAAGAAAGCAAACGAAGTCTGGGTGGGGCGGAATAGAGAAAAAAGTGGTTTGTGAGTTATGAAATTTCACAAACCAGTCGGTTCGAACGCACTTTAGTACCTTTATACAAGCCCTACATATAAAGTCAATATTTCAAGTGTTTTATGCTGATATAATATAGTAACATTTCATGAGAGAATAAAAAACAGACGTGATGGACTGACTATATAGCGTATACTCGGAACTTTAGAGATTTTCGGAAATTGTAGTAATACAGAAGTATGCCTAGGCGTTGTTGTAGAAGTTCTGAATTTGATGTTTTTGTCTTAGAGTGGATCGTGGCGGATCAAGCAAACAACTGGTATAAGTCAAATATTGTAGAAAATATCGTTTTGATGAGGCATCCACACACTCTCTTGTATTGAAGTTAATTACGTAGATTTATTGCTGCTTTAAAATGCAAAATTTTTGAAATGAAAGCAGAGTTCAAATATAGCGATCAGGGGAGTGAAGACTCCCCTATAATAATTAGGAGATATTTTGAAAAATTCACACACCAACACATCAACACATCAAGTAGATAGAATACTTATTTGTATATATAGATGTGTATTTTGGAAATTTAAATTACTGTATTTTAATTAAATAAATAATTTATGCCATACATAATATATGAATGATAAATAGCCAAGATTTGGAATTGTCTAACATACAAGTATGACATACTGCTATCATTTAAATTTACATACGGTTTTTTTCAAGTGCACACATGGTTTAAATGTAAGTGAATTGTGCTATTCATAATCAAAATTCCCTGCGGGTCATCATATTCCAATTGCATTATCTTCTAAAATTTATGTGAAAATTAAATTATACTCAAATGCATAAGCAACAATAACTACAACGGTAATAACAACGTTATAACAATTGCACATCATACTAAATACTACAATTACGAACACTCCTGTGTCACAAATACACATACACATACTCGTATATACAGTTGAATGCTATTGTATTGTAGTACAGTATAATGTGTTGTATAGTGGCCAAATGGAGTAAATGGTTGGGAAAGGCAAGTGCTTTCCGCACGAATACACACAGATACTTAGCACATACGCACGTGTGTATGTATAGGAAAGGGCCAGTGTCCTTGCAGTGGAATAAATTTGCATGTGAGCTTGCTGTCTGTTGTATATTACACATATATATACATACATACGCATATCTAAATTGTACGGCAATATAATTGGCTGCGATAAAGTGTTGCAAGCTGCAATGTATGCAGTCGTTTGTTCCAAGCAAACTTCAAATGTGAAAATTTAATTAATAACAAAGTTATTAACTTGAATGAAGGACATAAATATTTGCGAATTAACATGCATAGCATTGCATATAATTAAATATGCATGAATATATGCGCTTGTGTTTAGGTGCAGTTATATGTGTCTGCATATTTGACGATATTTTGCATGCACGATTCCTTCTTAGTATATAGTTTACTATATACTCACACATCTATACCCTCTAACAAGCTGTTTAATGGGGTAAAGTGTAATAAATTTCTCTTTGTGTTTCCTATTTCTCTAATTTGGTATTAGCGCAAGAGCAAGCATTAATGGAATTTATTAAAGTGAATAATTTATTTCTAATTATTATGTACAGACACTTTTTATCTGCATATACATACGCATAAGTTCGATGTATTTAATATCTTTTTAGCATTGGGAACGAATCAAAATTGCCTCAAGGAATATGCAACTTATCGCCAGCATCTTCTAAGTTCGATTAATTCAGTATTGGTGAGCTTTAATGAAGTATTTGCATACTAATATGGTTGCAGTAAACCAGCTTATATTGCACTAGCAAGCCTTTTGTGAGTTCGGCAGAGCACAATAAAATTCTAAACCTACCTCTTCGGCTGCATAATCAACAAATCTATACCAAACAGTTGTTGACTGGATGGCAATAGTGCATTTCTACAAATATTCCATGAATATGTGGAAGCAATATTTACGTGCACACATACATACATGCTTTATATTCCGTATGGAATCGTGCTGGCAGAGACAGCCTTTGCTCAGTGTTGCTATGCTTCATTGCTGCAATTTTAATTAATATGTCAGAATGAGAGTTTACCAGCCGAATACATAACAATGTTCTGGTAGGGATTCACTTATGAGATACCATTTACATCTATGTATTCAGAAAAGTTAGCCTTTGCCAAAGATAAAAGGAAATGGTATTTATTTGCCTTTGCGGTAATCTATGATTCCTGTAAATAACCAGTGCTCATTTTCCACTGGTGTACAATAATTCTTAGTTTCTCCATTTTTGGCGACATGGCAGAGGTTACAATAGTTATGCTCGGCAATGAAAAGTAAAAAAGTGCATCCCTTAGCCACTTTATTTGCGAATTTGTTCCGCTTTGAGTATTTCTATTGCTGAAAAGCAAGAATTCACTCGAGAGAATTCGCCGAGAATCATATGAAGACGTGAGCGGAGATTCACCGAGGGAACTAAAGGCTATCTTGATCGAATATATTTACAATGACTCGAAAGGAGCATATTTTGAAGAAAATTTTAGAGTTTAGCCCTAAAGAAAGCATTATATAGTTCAAACCGAATTCGATGCGAATTTAATTCAATGAAGAAATGCTCTAACGAATGATAATGTCTATCATATGCAAGCAACTTTCATCCTTTCATCCTTTCATCCTTTTATCCTTTCATCATTTTAATTTTTTTTTATTATATTTATATACTCAAAATCGATCACTAAGTTATTAATTAGTTGAAAGAAGCAAAAAGTTTCATATTCAAAAATAATTAACACTAATTTCTTCGTTCAAATTGTTTAAAACGCTGAAAAAATTTACTTTTAGCTTTGAGCTTCGAGACCGATGCAATGCAAACGTTTCCAACCTTATTTAAATAACTGCTTATTTTCTTAATTGAAAGTTAATTATCGCTTAATGATAAATATTCGATTATTTTTATTGTGAATTGGCATTGATTATTTAAAAAAAATCGATTATTGTAAATTAATTTTAAATCTTTATTCTAATAGAGGAAACATTTGTAACTTCATGTCAGGTAATTGCAAGTAGAAGGAATTTGTTGAAAATTTTCACTCTATCAGTTAGGTAAGGATTTTTTTTTTCACATATGCTGCATTAATCCAAAAAATATCGATAATTTTCTAAAAAGTATATCAATTGTTTGGGTTTTTTAATATATACTCTCACAACATGTTCCAGAGTTAATATAATTTTTGTTATTCCTATGAAATGGAATGCCTGTACCTATGAAAGATGGTGAGTGTTGAAAGATGGCAACCACTTAAATACTTGAACTCGTTTAATCCTTTGAATTCAATCGATTACTACATACAAAAATATAGTCAAGAATATTTGTTTTGAGAATTTATAGACGAAGTTAATGATCATGAGAGGCACAATGCATGTAGAGGCAAATAATTTTCCAATGGATTTCGCCACCAAAGCAAAATTTGAGTGCTATTGCGTTTGCTGCAGACCTGCTGATAGAATTGAAATTCGTTATGTGCTAATAAAAGTTTACCAGAAAGCAATAGATGAACAACTAAGCGCATACATATATATGGCATATATGTATTTATGTGTTTGCATGGCAAAATGGCGCATTTGTTTGACATCAGTTTCCTTTTAGCCATGTCGATGCAAATCGATTGTCACAATATTAATATTTGCTGAAAAGAAGAATTCCGTTTGTAGATAACAGAAGTGAATCGGAAATATTTAGACGTCATATATTCATGCAGTAAATTTGCGTGTGTAGCATTTTCGCAATTGCCTTGGCACATTGTCGTGCATACCGTTATTAATTTTATTGTTTATTGTTGCTTGTGTGTTTGTGTTGTATACTCGACTACACGCACACATATTTGCCGAAAATTAAGCACACAAACAATTCGAAATAAGCCGAAAGCAAAATACTTCAATTTGTTTGTTGAAATTTTCAAAATTTCTATTGTGTGGACTTACAAGTGCGCCAGTGTGTGGTTGTGTGTATGTATGAGTGTGCGCGTGTGTGTGTGCACAAAGTTTACGTTGCGAACAATCAGCCGCATTTCACTCCATTTAATTTCGCTTTATTTGCTGCCAGTGCTCGGTGTATAGAACGTTGTTGTGTTTTGCTTATTGTTCTCAGCGCTTTGGCAACAATTCTGCAATTTCGTATGAGCGAGTCTATTGACTTTGAACTTTTGCCGTTTGTGGCATTTGCTGCATATTTATTTCAGTTTCCGCAAATACACACGCGATATGTAATTGTGTGTGCATGTGTGCGAACTATGTTCTTCGAAGATCAGCATATATTATTGCCCGCATTTGTATTTGTAAATATGTGTGCTTAAGCGTCGCCTTGAGTGCAAAACAAATTAAGTTGTTAAACTTAACGTTACATCATTCTCTTGACAGCTTGCCACAACTGAGTGAACTGTCATTCTGTCAGTGCCGGAAGTTGCCACCACCAGTTTTGATATTCGTCTGACTGTTTACATGCAAGTTCCGTTAGTTCTGTGTTGTGCTGAGTGCAAAGGTTAAATCAAGAGCATTTGTTGGATGACTAGGGAAACAGAATGTATGCAAATGTAAACAAATATACATACACATACATAATACATATACGAAATACGAATTTTAACGAATTCATTTGCATGTAAAATTATTGTGAAACACTACTTCACTAGAAGTTCTTCAAGTTTTGCCAAACTTAAGGGAAGGAGCAAAATAATAATACATATTTTACTACTTTTTTAACTCCCCCGAATTTTTTTTTAAATAGCAAAAGTCATAGTTATTGGGGATTTCATATAGCGCAACAAGAGAAGAAGTGATTGTGGTAAATTTTTTTCAATTTTGGAATATGCCAAGAATACGTCATGGAAACATTATGTTTCAATACGACTATTGAACCGTTAAGTTAACCAAACCATTATACTCCCACTTGAAGATAAAGTCAGAAATGATATGAAGGAGTGGGGTTTGTGAGTTGCATAATGGTAAGTTATATGATGAGTTATATGATTAGATGTGTTTTTGTCGGGGTTGAGTTGCAAAGTTAACAACATAGTAATGAATAAACAGTTGTGGAAATTTCAATTTTTTGGACTGGGTGATGTAGCATTGATATTGACTGGAATGGAATTAGTAGACGTCGCCTACTATAGGTTGACGCAGCGCCCAAAATAGTAGAATAAGTCTTCCCTAATAAAAATCGTTAGTTTATATAATAAGCTAGCTCTCTTAAGGATATTGCTCTGGTTTACACTATTGGCTTAGTATTTATGCTTTTCAAATCACTCAGCCTCTGCCTTTCACAAGCGTCCTTTTGAGACTCCGCCGTATAGCCTGAAGTCTTTAAGTCTTGCTAGAAATTGCTGAACTAAGAAATAAGTTTGGTAATATCAGTGACTGAATAATGAGCTTAAATGTATTGCTGCATATACTCCACCACAATAATTTTGCAACGGCATTCAAATATATGCACCAGTATGCATGTATGCATGTGTATATGCGCTGCTTTTGCAATATTTTGGTTTGAAAATATGATATCAATGCATTATTTAGCAAATATCAACAAAATGATGGAAAGCCGTGGAGTCCCGATACGCCAGCGTTGCATGCCACATTGTTGGTGATTGTGATAATAATGGAATTTACGCACTTGAACGAAGCTTTCACTGCCAGCGCTTAAACTGCAAACATTTTGCATTGCCATCTACGAGTATGCAGCTCTGCAGCAATAATGATGACAAAGTATAACGGCAAACGTGGTTGCACTGGGGAGCACGTAGTTGGGGAAAGCAGAGTTCTTGGGTTAATGCTACGCAGTGCTAAGCAGCGGCAGGCTTTGTTTTGGACGATTAACGCATGCTAATCCTGTAAGCAATGGTAGACTGATAGATGGATATATAGTGCAGGAACTAACGGAATTTCGTAGAATTCTCGTCACATCGGTAGCCTAAAAGTATTTTGCATTTGATGCGGGGTTGGGAGGAATTGACGAGGCAAGATGTCTTCGTGGAGGTTTATCGACTGTGTTGCCTTGGTGATCGGCATGACGTTCACTTATAATGGCAATAGGTCTCCTAGAGTTAAATCGGTTCTGAACTAGTCTATTTTCCTGCAAGTCTTCCTTAGTACACAACCCCACCAATCTGTATCCGTACATATGTGCCGATGTGCTACCATATGCATATCGCTATAAATGCATTTGCACGCTCGTTTGCTTAGTGGGGCAGCTGCAGCGGCGGCTTGTGTGACATTTACGAGCACACATTCGCTCGTACGCCTGACGGCTCGTTTGCATTATGCAGAGTTTGTGTGCGCTGCTTCATAAGCGTAACTCAATTTACGCCTCACCAAATGAGAGTAAAAAAATTCGTTAAATTTCAATAGCATCAACGATCTGCATCATTTCTCCATGTCATCTGTGGCGCCACTGCTGCTCTGACCGCATCCAATACTCATAGAAATACGTACATACAATGGCACACATATACATCCACAAATTTAGGCATAAATCGAGAAATGCACATCGTCCTGGCTTTCGTCGCACATAAATGCAGATGAGGATATTTTGTGTGTCAAGAGCGGCAACTCGAACTTTCCTGCTAAATGCCAGGGGACAAAGGCGGCAACGGTTTCTATGCTTTGATGCAGCGCGAAAATATGGCGCACAAAAAGTTACAATGAAGTGATTACTTTTCCATGATTTCGCTTATGAATGCAAATACTGTGCAGCACATTGCCGCGTTGCCACGTTGCAACAATGTAACATTGCGTTGCAAATCAGTATTTGAAGCATAACACACAAAAAAATTAATTTCTTTTCCATATGCCACTTTGAAGCGCATTTATATGGCATATTTTAGCGCAAAATCGCAGTATGGTCGAACACAATGGAAAATCTAGCACCCCACCATGGGCAAACATTTCATTTGGTTTTTGCTGCTGAAATCAGATTTCATTACACACAGGATTTCAGATTTTTCACATTACTATAATTTTGCTTTTGCTGTGGGTTAGGCATGATTCTACATAGATTGTCAAAAGTCATTTCGTACCTTTGTTAAAAATAAGCTGGTAAAATGCACTCTTTCTATATATTGCATTTATAATTTTCGCTTCGTTTTGACTTTCATAAAGTAAATAATGAGGAGGAGTAAGTTATATTTGAACAACATGGCGTATGAGTAACGAATTTTTATTTATTTCAAGCCATCTAGAACTCCTGACTGAATTTTCAATAATGTGCTTTTAAACTGAAAATGGTTTTGAAAACATTTGCCGGTATATTACCTTAGCTAATTGCCAATGCAACTTTAGTGAGTGAAAAAGTGATTTTTAAATGTTTTCCAAAACCTCAAGTAGTGCACAAAATCTTCGTCGCTGTTGTCTTTAAAGTTTCTTTTTCTCCCTTTCCATACGTTTCTTGTGTATTTGCCACCACCACTAAACGCCTACGAGTGAAACATATACACCAACAAGGGAAAAAGTTTCGAGTTTGAGCGTAATTTCGCTCATTAGTTTGGCATATTGATTGACATTTGAAGCAATTTCAAATAATTTCGCAAAGCAATTTTTTCTCGTTATTAAATCAACGCACAGAAGCGCGTGTGTGTGCGGATGATGTTTTTGTTTGTTTAGCTGTAGATTTCATTTGCTAGTTTTGTGCAATTATTTGTTGCTTAATGCAATTGGAAAATATATAATTGGAAAAGTTTTGACCGAACTTGGCGAAAAATGTCGAAATGTTTTATGCACGGTTGCGTCCTATACCTAAATATAAGTACATGATATAAGTGCATGTATTTATGTATTAGTTTAACGATCTAGTGTTGGGCGTGTCCATGCTTATGTTGCTATATTCGTTTAGTGTGATACCCTTCGCACATTATGCCACACAAACGACAACAGCAAGTTTGTTCTATATAAACACAATCTCCCTTGATAATCGTCTTAGGTTTGAGCGATATTCGTGTACGTTTGACAGCACATTGTGAATTGGCTTAGCTAATGTCATGCCATATCAGTTCGGGTTTAATTTGATGAGATGGGCATTGAAGACAGTAAGATTAGCGACATCTCTGGTTGGCTAATGGCATCTATAGGCCCATGTTCCTGGGCTCTACCTAAATGACTTGATTCGTCTTTAGAGACGACCCACCTCAGTAAAGAACTGGTAGAAAACTACTTCATCTGCAATGCTGTGCCATCTACTTCGCTCTCTTTACCTGACAGACAATGATTCAGAAAGTGTTCACTGAAGTGCCAACTTGAGCCTTCAGTTAAAGTTTGGCAATTTCATACATTTCTGATTCAGCACACACGGGACACTTATGAATAGTAACCTAGCACCAAGCGATACATGCACATAGTGTTCGAAATTCCTTCAAAGGGACACCAATTGGACCTACAACTTAGCAGAATTGCTCGAACAAGACAAAGGGCACAACCAAGGGAGGTTCATACATTCATGTCGGCTCCAAATTTGCCAAGTAACAGCAGTGCTGCGACATTAAAATCAGTTTTAATTCCTTTGTATGCGAATATATGTGTGTTAGTGTGCTGAATGGGCAGCAGCCTGTTGGGGCGTAAATTTTCGTTGCTCGACGTGTTTTATTACGCAATACGGCGCAGCTGCCTGTGCAGGACACGCTGCCAGCAACAACAGCCACAATTACAATACTAATATGCATTTACAGTTAGAGAATGAACTGGCTTGGTGGCCTCCATTGCTGGCATGCAAACATCAATTCCCAACGGCATTGAATATGCCAATGCCAGCGGCAATTTCTGCCATTAAAGCTTCGCCAACTTTTACCGCTACCTCATCACGACACATACATGAGCGCGACGTATATATCATCACTTGCACCAGGCTGTGCACCAGGCTTGCACTGCAACGAGGCACTAAAATGCAGTGAAATGAATAAGGACAAGTGCAACAAAAGCACCACTCGCAACCGACAGCGGAGGCGCACGCTTGGTCTTTGGTTGTCACAGTGGCCAAAGCTTAGGCGAAAGCAGCACAAGGACAATGCGCCGAGGAAAAGCATCGGTTGTGGCAAGTTGTGTAGCCGTTGCCATTGCTGTGGCTTTGGCCATTCCGTTTGTTGTTGCAACAAGGCTGTGAGTGGTCAAACTTCTAAATTGCTGTGGATATTGGTTTTGCTGCTGCTGCAGTTGCTGCAGTTGCTGTTGTTGTTGTTATTGTTGCCTTTATCCAAATATGCACTTTGCACGCAGCAATTAAAGCAAACTTTACGCGACAGCTTGGGTTGGTCGGTCCGTCGGTCGGTTGGTCAGTTGGTCAGTTGGTTCGTCGGCTGGTTGGTTGACGCGCCTCGTCGCATGTAATTCATGTTGCTGCGTCGCTTACTGTTTCGCTCATATTCCAGCTCACTACAGATACATGCAAATTTATAGCCGTTTCTTTACTTAAACATGTTCGCTGGCATTGGCGATTGCATGCGAACATTCATACCTCTACACATGTATATACTCCTACATATGTAGGTAGCTATGTTGATGTTGGCTCCGCCACATGTGGACATTCCGCTGCTAACGGAAGTAATTATAGGCAAATAGTTATGAGAGAATGCAAAGAGCTCGGTTGTAGAATCCTTTTCCTTCATTTCCTCTTAAATTCCTTGACGCTTATAGTAACTACAATGACGAATAAGACATGGTGGTGTTTCAATAACTGCCTTATTTTACTTCAGGACTATATTAATCAGCTCTATTAGATATTCCGTTGCCTTCTTTTTAGGAAATTAGATTCTCCAGCAAATGCCAATTATTATCTTTTACCGGAAGGTGAATTATTTTTATACCATATCTTCCTATTCATAAATTCGTGTTTCAGTGGCAGTTATCTCTCGCTCACCTTTAGAAACGTGCCTTTAGCGGAGTCGGTAGAATTCAGAGTATGCGAGCAGGATGGTGAAACGTTGGAATATTGGGGACGGGACATCTTTCACTGCTCCCAATGTTCTAATTTAAACCAAATGGATTAAGGAGGATGGGAAAAGCTTGCAAATATTATCAATCCACCAAGTTAATGATCCTAATGATGGCTTAGATGCGGCCGCTTGCAGTCAGGGGCTCGTGCGATTTCCCCTTTCAAACAACTTACCGACAAAGGAGTTTAGAATTATAACGCGCTTAAATATTGCTATTATTATTATGATTATTATTATTATGAGATATCCTTTCGTCGAAACACTTTCGTCATTAGCTTATCAGACGTATCCGATACGCTATATGGCGATCTCAACAAATCCTTTTCATTTATTAATCTTATTCAAAAGTAACAAGGTAGTTCACGTTTTCAACTGAAAGAATACTTCCGAGTAGTTATGGCCGGGGTGCCACTTACTGCCATGTTTTTTTCTTTTCGTGAAAGTCCGTCTACATACACAACTGCGAGCATAAACCACTTCAACAAAGCTAATTTACAGTTTTACAAAAAACTAAAAAGAAGCAAAAAACAGCAACAACTGCTTAAAAGAAACTCGCTGGGAAGTTGAATTACGAAAAGGAATGTCATGCTGGTAAAACCGAAAACACAAGTTTTGCACTGATTTCGGAAGACAGCCAATTTAGCTGGAGATGCGCCTGCAAGGACGCACGCCCCAAAAACCGCAAGCGCGTGTGCGGTTGCAAATAACTAATGCCTTGTGTTGACTCTCTGCTGCCGCTTCTTCTGCCGCATTCTTCTGCCACTATTTGACAGCAAACTAAAGCTAAAGTTAAGCATATATATATGCGATCTCTTGCCTGCTGTCTGAGTGTTTCTGCTGCGCTTTCGAAGGTTTGCAGACATTTAAGTGTGATGTTGTTTGAGCGGCTGCTGCGTTGCGGCTGCGCTGGTGCATGCAATTGCACTTGGTTGCACATTGAAAAATTCCACGCTCGACTGCGCAAAGAACATCTCCAGGGCATCCAGCTGTTGTGGTGAAATAGAGTTGAAATGCACAAAACGAAACGCAGATATGCATGTGGCTGCAAGCATGTGCGTGTGTGTGTGTTTGGTATTTCATATAATAAGTGCTTGTGAGATATTTTCACAGATGCGCGGTGGCAATGTTGGTGTGGTGGTGTGAGATATTTATGAAAGCTGCAGCAAAGTGTGTAAGTGAGAAACCATCAGAAAGCAGAAGTTGCAAAGGAAGTGCTTGCATTTGAATTATGACCGAGGGGAATACCTTAACGTGGAGTAGCAGCATATGTTAGTGTTGAAGATGACGTAAGCAAAGGCGAAATTGCTATATCTCATAATGGAGAGTATATATGGGTATGGGTATGCTTTCCGGTGACTTTTTTTAAATCTATTTCACTTGTAATGGTATATAGTTCTATTTTACTTAAACTTAATGGCTTATATTATTGATTTATTGTTATTTTTACAAAAAAAATAATAATTCTAATAAATTTTTCCATGACTAGATTCAGCAGTAACCAAAAAGAACCCAAACAGTCGCAAAAAATTTAAATACTTAACCCATATCGCTGTTGTTCTGGATGGAGAATTTATTTATAGACTTTCAAGTTGAATATTTTACGATTTTCTAACGTTTCTAGCTCCCGGTGTAATATGTGAGATATTTACTTGGTTGCAATGTAAAAGGTGTGAGTGCAATAAGAGAACATATCACCAAATAGTGGAAACCATAACAACAAGCTCTTTTTGAACAGGTCGACATAAACACTTAGCCTCTTTGTTTTAATAATTAACTACGCGAAAGTCTTAGGCAAAAATCCAAATAAAATTTAATAAATTTTAATATTTTTTAATATTTTTTTGCACACAAATTGACTTGCATTTATTGATTTTTGACCCGGCCAGCACGCAAGTTTCACACCATGTTCAACATGCGCAGCAGCGACACTTTCGTCACAAAAACAAAAAAAAATTTTATTTGAAATAAAATCGAAGTTATATAGCGCCCTACCAGCTGGCCTCGACCACCGCGTTAACGCGCCAATAACTGTGCGGCTTAAACTTTTTATTAGTCCTTTTGCTTGCTTTGTTTAACTAAATGTTGCGGCAAATGAGCATCATTAGCGTATGCGGTGCAGCAACATTTCCGGCCGTTCCCACTTGCGCCCTTTATGCGGCCACTTTGTTGCGTCTTTGTGAAGCTGTAAATGCCACATCAGCCGCTGCCGCTGTTGAGTGCAACTTCCGAGCGCAACAAACTTATTTCTGCAACCTACAACCTTCGCTAGTTGCGCCAACAAATATCCGATGCAGAAAAAGTACCAGAGATGGCCATAAAAATGGAAAACAACCGGCGTAACTAATTTAGTGATTTCTGTAATGGGCGAAAAAATGCTGAAGCGCTCTCTTTCCGCCACAGCTGTTGTGTGGCACAATTCGTAAAAGTTCGCCGTGTCATATGTGGCGCGTTTTTGGTGACAGGGGCGTGATGTGCACAACGCTGTAAAAATCCGGCAGCTGAGTAATGGAATTTTGTGCTCTAACTTGCCTCGAGCCATGTGACATAAGAGCTAGTATGTGTGTAGACGTTAATTAAAAGTGTGTTTCATGCTGTTGGGCAGGCCCAGCACTCATGGCTCGTGCACAACCAGCCGTGTGTGATCCGGTATATTCGTGTGTGTGTAGGTCAACAGCGAAGACGTGGGCGATGAGAAATATGCTTTTTTGCTGCTGAAACGTATTTCAAACTTGGTTAATTGCCCAATAAATGTTTTGTCTTTTATACTTTTTAAAAGTGGAATTTTTGGCAGAATGTGAAATATTCAAGATAAATGTAGAAACAAATACAAAATTCAAAATGTTGAGTATGAGTACGAATGGGCGAAGAGATACGGCCCATCTGTCTGTCTGTCTGTCTGTCTGTATGAATAAATGACATTTTGAGCTCTTACCTGGAATTCCAAGAAAACTTCATCACGAAACCAATGTACAATTGTGTGCGCTCTTCATTACCCTGGAGAAAATAAGGTATGTAGAAATGTTATCAGGCTTGAATGAGTATGAACATAAAGCAGAATTAATAAAAGCACCCAACAACACAACCACATTTGTGCTTCTGCAAGTTGCAGGTATATATATAAATATATATGTATATGTGAGTAAATATTTGTAATTTTTCACAAGCTTAATAGAATTTCAAGCTTCGATGTTATTTTCTAGACTTACAGTGTATTTTCATTTGCGTCGCGTGGAAAAAATGAGAATGTCAACCTTTCCGTTTTGGCCACAAGAATTCAATCTTTCAAACTATGCAGCAAATGGATTGCGAAAATCACACAACAACAACACAACCAACCATACAACAGCTGTGTATGAAATAGTGGCAAAGTGTAGAAATGATATTTCAACTTATTTGCTTTCTGTTTGCCGGTATGTGTATGTGTATGTGTGTTGAAATGCAAGGGGCAAGTGGTGGCAAAGTGAGTGTTGGTAAGAATGCTGCGGTTGATTCCAAGCTCGTGTTCGTAGAAAAACACATATTTTTTCGCGTGTCTGCCTTTCTCCGAGTAATACAACCTGATGTAACAACAATTTGTCTTTGTCATGTTGTGAGTGATGTGATGACACACCTATAGGAGGACAACTAAGTGGTTTGAATTTGCAATTCCTGCTCTTGGACCCACACATACGCATGTATGTATGTATGTAGGCGGTACGGGTGACAATATCAAGAGGAGAAAGAAGCTCAAATGTAGCAAGAAGGTGTTAGCAGAAGTAACGGTCACATGCTTATATCACAAACAAACAAAATCATACACAATTTCATTCACTTGTGGCATGCAGCTTTGCAGTTGTGCTGTATTCTTGCTTTTGCGCTCCGAAGCAGAAAACAAATATTTCACATTGCACCACAAATCCTTGAAGGATACAGCGCAACCTAGGTAACAAATTCGCCAAGTGGAAGCATGGAATTTTGTTTACTTTTCTCACATTTGTTTCCATGATTCACAAAGAGAACGCAAATACAATAAACTTTTATGAATACCTGGTGGGGAATGAAACTATAAAAGTGACAAAGATATGTCTCAAAAACCTTCAGTATCCATGCATGAGTACGACAGCAGCTTTCACATATAATAAAGAATAACAGGACTTTTCCTGTGTAATGCTCTCTTTGATGTTACTGTTTGTCGACGGTTACTTTCGTCTCAGGTACTGGTATATGCCTTATTAAACTCGTTTTGGCATAAAAAATTTGCACGGAAATATTGCTTGTAACCCTTACGTTCAAAATTTAGTCGCTTTTTAAATAAAATTGGCTATTTTCTTCAGCAAAAAATGACTACAACAAGTATGTATTAATTTGGACTAAATTTATTAAAATTTAAAATTTATTAAATTATATCTCTATATTGCTCTTTATTCCCTTTTTTATAGAAATTATAATTCCGATGTATTTTGACACGCCATTCTATTTACATTGTCATTGTTATACCACAGTTCATGGTTCCTTCTGAGTATGTATTTGTCAGCCTCATGAACCATCTCATCGAATGTTCTTATCGTCCTCGTCTTTTGGACTACATGTTAGATAAGGCATAATAAGACAGTTAAAAAATTTGGTTTTGATTTGTCCGAGGAGTTTGCTTTTTAATTGCTGTAAAATTGCCGTAAAAACTGTATTTATAGTAGCATTTGTTGATTGCAGTGATTCTAAGATATCTTTAAGGCATTTTCAATAAAGAAGAATTTGTTTACAACATCAACATTTGGACTGTCAGTGAGAGACACGGAGGTCTAGGCCTGAGTTTCTTTGTTGTCGAAAGACATTTCATGTTATCCTCTGACATTCTGGAAACCAATTTATTTTTCTAATTATTTTGGGTGAATAAATATACTATACTATAGCAGAAAAATTGACGAAACTAAAAAATTTCAAAATATTTAATTTATAAATGCCCCACTGTACTTGACTTTGACTTCATTGAATAAATCTCATGTTCGAGATTAACATTACAGTTATAGTTTGAGTAATTATTTCTACAATGAAGCAATGAGCTGGGTGTAATGGATACAAATATCTTTTGTTGTTGTTGCTGCCTGGACTGCCACTAATTGCGCAGACGACAAACGATTGGAAAAATGTCCAAGAATGTCCTTGAGAATAGGCATAGTGAATAACTCACATAATTGCCTTACGCGGCCCTCGAAAGAAAGCTGATACAGTGCAGTCTATCCTGTAACTTGAACAGAATTGTCGAAAAGTCTTGCAACTACAAAGCAAACAAGCAAGCAAGGAATGCCAAGAAGCGGAGAATCACTCAGCGATTAAAGAGAAATTCCTTTAGATTTGACTAAGTTTTTATTGTTTCCTCATCATTGATTTCAGGTTATTAAGTTTTTCTCACAGTTTCGCATATGCTTTAAGTGTGGCTTTGAGCGTGCTTGGAAGCGCTATAAAAACGCCTGAAAGTGAGTGGCGTAGTTTTATTGCATATTGAATTCGAAGTGTAATTTTAGTGCGGCACATTTGTTGCTGCTTTGTATTTACAGCATGGCAAAAGAGAAAATTAAAAATTTCGCTTTTGGCAACTGTCTGTGTGCACTCGTGCGTAGCGGCGCTGATATCACACAAGGACACGTTTTCCGAGTGTAAGGATATGCCAAATGTCACGATAAGCGACGACGTTTCTCGGCGCTTCAAGGTTAAAAGGTTAAGAGTGCTTTTTGCTTTCCACAACGTTTTCCTCAATTATAAGTATTTCGCACCATAAACCATTAAAAGCCTGTGGAATGCGTGAATTGGAAGCAATTCTTCAAGCAGAAATTTTGTGGAAGCCTTCGCCCATGGCTATTGTTTCAGTCAGAAGCAATCTACGCAAAAAAATATCGCAATAACTTTGTGTAAATATAAATGTGTCTATTTTGTAATATAGGCTTGCGTTTATATGTTCCTGTGAACATGTTATCTTATTTCAACCGTCCCTGGCGATTTTATAAATTTTTTCGCATAATTTTTGCAATTTTGCATAAATGTGTGTTGCGTATACGCCCAGTGCGCCGACTTCGACAAACAAACGATATGCGTAGACATTCGGAAATGCTCGTACTTCTAAGGCAACTGCCAACGCTATATGAAAATATTTGGCTGCGAAGTTGGCACGCATGATGAATTCGAAATTATTCGTTAATAAATTGTGGCCCCACGTGATATAGTGCTAGGGCAGTGTTAGCAGGGCAGAACTGGCTGGCAGAACTGACAGGCTGGCTGCTAGGCATATGGTGGCACAATCAATTTGCATAAAATGAGATTGTGTGGAAGAAATTGAGAAAAAAAGAGAAGACTCCGCCTGGCAGCTGTGTCAACTTAGCTCTCCGCTGTAAAGCGATGGGGTGGGCGACCCCCTGCGACATTTGCGGCGGTTTAAACTCAAGGTTAAATGTGACAAGGCGTCGACGTGTCAGATTTGTTTATTACTAGCTATTTGGCCTGTCTCACCCGCAACCAATTTAGCTCAATGCCCTGATTATACCAATTTTTCATTTCATTCATTTTTGACACACCAATCGCTGTGTTGGTGGTTGCTGACTGATTGGCATTTCAGAATCTCATAAAGGTGGTTGATTTGCTGTTTTACATTTAGATAGGGTCTTGTGTTGATGGATATAACGCTGTTCGGGTATGAGTTATGCTAAACCATGGTCTGCAGTCCATGCAGCTGAAGCATAGAGTTTTAGAGCGCTTAATTTTCACGCTCATCCAATTATTTTTGAAATATAAAATAATATTCACCTGTACATATGTATTCACTTGTGTATCTCTCTATCAGCATAATCATAATGCGCTAGATGACTTCCAAGCCGTAAAATTATTTGAATTGTGTGTATGTGAATTTTTTTCTTCACCGTTGAAACCGACGTTTCGCTAAGCTCGTTGGCGTTTTTTGTGCGAAACTCTTGCTTACATGTAATTGCTTTTCTGCTTTTCTGCTTTTGTTATGGCCATCTTCTCATGACTTAGATTACACACACCTAAAATGTGATTTTAATGGCTTCATCTGCGGCTGCTCAGCTGCAGCCCATTTTCCCGTTATGTCACTCCACCATCATCATCTTCGTTTTACGGTCTCGGCTCATTGTTGTGATTGCTGTTGTTGTTGTTGTTGTTGTTGTTACTGTTTTGTGTGTGTGCATTTCATGTACCATTTGTACATGCGAAATCCATTTATTTCTGACATAAAACACATAAATCTAAATTTGATCTGTTTTATGCGTTGCAGCGTTGACAGCGAAAGTAGTCGAAAGCAGTTGTACATTTTATCTCACAGATTTTACACCTTCACATACATACATACGAGCACTTGTAAGCCTGTTAGCGAAATTGACAAGTGCTGCCAACATTCACGCGCAAAAAAAACTACATACTTAGGGGCCTGTGTGTATTATATATATATATGTGTATATATATGTGTGCATTGGTATACTCGAGCTTTTCTCTAGCAATCATTGTGCGACTTTTTATTTGTTTGCCAATTGGTGTCACATATGTTTCACGGTGTAGCTGTACCGGCTCAATATTGTTGTTGTTGTTGTTGCTTTGGCATCAGGTTGGTGAGAATTGACGTGTACATGACATCAGTGCCTGTCAAGTTTCTTCGCATTTGATTAGATAATTCTGGTAGCTTCTTCAATAAGATATAGGCTTATGTAATATTGTGTAAAGGGTGTTCCAAAATGTCTAGTTGTTCAGTATTGCAGTAATTTAAAACCGTTGGATATTTCTGGTGGGTTATTTGCTGATTTCTATTAATCAACTGACTTTATGATATGGAGCAAGGTATCTCAGGGTGAGGGTTAGTGAAAGTGTAACATGGGTAACTAAATTATATGCTAAAAGCTTTAGTTGCAGGCTTTTTGACCATTGCATATTTCTTGAGTTTGCAAGGCGAGCTACCTTACCCCATTATCAGCAGACGGATTTATGCATTGGTCTACTGCTTGATAGCTCGGCCTCATATGAGGTTTGTGAATGCTTGTCAACTGCTAATATTTGCAAGTCGCGGTCGCAAGATAACATTTCGATGGGTACCCATGTGATCAAGCTAAAAGCTCTCATCCCTTCAGCCCTCGAGATGACCGAACTGGGATAGAAATAGTTTTGAGGATGATTTGTGACGGGAATAAAGCGTTTCTTTGATTCATAAGGATTCAACCGCTTCTCGGGAGTTCACGGCACAAGAAACTCCCGGTCCGTAACTGTCCGAGTTGGACTTCTCCTAAGAGGTCAGTCTTTATATCTAATCTAGTCTATTCTGAACAAGTTATCCTCGTAAAACCACATGGCTAACTGTCTTGTGGTCAGAATGAATTTTTCGTCTAGCGCACACGAACTTATTACTTTGTTACTAGTTGTATTTAGGAGTTTTCGCAGGATTATTTTTAGAAAAATTCAAAAACTTTCTTATCTTATCCGATATCCCCAATGAATAGCCATTGCCAACTTGCCATTTTTCACCTTAACCGCATTCCACGTTCTTCTCACTACCATAATGGAACAATAGAAAGTAATGTCTGAAACTCTGTTGCATTATACATGAAGTGGACACAGCGGAACAGCTGTGGCAGCTACAACTGCACCGAAAGAATAATAAATTATGAAACATGTCAAGCAAATTGTAACAAACAACAACAACAGCGCTGCATGATCAATAAATTTATGCCTATCGCATGTGTGCATGTGTGTGTGTGTGCGTTAGTGTTAGTAATGTGTGCATAAGCGCAGCAGGCTCTATGCATAATGGATGCATCAAATGCCTTGCGGTGATAATGGGGCAAGTTAAATAGATACAAAACACAAGCACAACTACAATAACAATAGGAATCACATTTCAATTGTCGAAAGACAATGAGTGACATAACTGTAGCCAGCAAAGACACAAACACAGAAGCAGCGAGCGTGCGCAGCTAAACAATGCCCATGGGCTGGGCAAATATTGTGTTGCAAAGCGAAAGCTTGTCTCTAAATTCTGAGATATTTAAATTTTCCACAAAAAATGTGCAAGTGTGTGTGTGTGTGTGGGGTGGAAAATATTTGTTTCAACTTATGCTGAAGGTTGTGTGGCTGCATTCAATTTTGGAGCGCACACCAGTAAGAGGCTGACCCACTTGTGCAACGGCTGCACTTCCTGTGCGTCCGCCCCGCAACGCTGCACAGAAAGGAGGGGTGGAGTGATGTTATTGTACTTGTTGTAGTATGTGCGCATAGATTAAGCTATTGTTTGCTCTTGATATGTGTGGCCAAAGTGTAGTCTTGTTATTATATTTGTGCATTCAACGCGCTTCAGTTGCAGCATGTTCTTGCAACAGTAGCGTCAGCTGCGGTTGCCGCATCTCCGCCTTCTGCTTGACTTGTTCGGCGATGATTAATTGTGCTGCCTGCCTTGATTTATGCGCCTTCAACGGCAGTAAGCGCTGCTGTGGGCTTGTGTGCGCAAATGTGTGTAAATTTGCAGTTTCGTTAAGTAGTAATTCATTGACATTATGTAACTGACTTATGAGCGCACACACCACACACACCACACACACCACACACACCACACACACCACACACACCACACACACTTCATTCGACGCAGCACACTCAATCATTTTCAGTTGCATTCGCTTGCCGCTCCGTGCTGTGCAATTCGATACACTTGCCTTTAACAACAATTATGCAAAGCAACGATGCGTCGGTGCCACAGTGCGTATGAGTGACTAAGCTTGTGTTGTCTGCTACCTCCGACTGCTGGATTATTTCTGGCTGCCGCAGCATTATTGTGACAGCGGCCACCTTACGCACGCACTAATCTTTTGTTTCATGTTTGTTTTGTGTTTGGTTTTGCGAGGCATGCATTTTCCCATTTCCATTTCCTGCCACTGCGCTGAAGGTCGTCATCGCTTCGAAGTTTGACTACTGTGCTTTGTTCGTTACTCGCTTGCAATTGCAAACCAACCCTGGTCACTGTTGCAAATTTTGTTTTCAATTTTCAATTTTCACTTTTCACTGTTTACAATTTCAATTTTTTCTTTTGCTTTCTGCATTTTGAGTCACGGCTTGTTTTTGCTGTTGTTGCCGTTGCTCAGTGCTGCCTCATTTATGATTGATGGCGAGTGTACAAGCGCCAGAAGAACAAGTTTTGTTCTCGTTTAATTTTTATTGTTGCAGTTTGTTCCGAAATATATATTTTTAGGTCAAAAGTGCAAGTGCAAAGCGAGTGAAATGAAAAAAGAGCAAAACAAGAGATTATAGAAAACATTTTACGATGTGCATTTATGACGAGTATTTGCTGTTGTGTTGACGGATATAACTAAACTGAGTTGTTTTGATGCAGTTCTGGCTTTCTGATGTTGCACGTCAAACACAGTTTTGCAACCAGTTCGTGGCTTGTTCATGTCACTTCGTTCACGAAATATTTGAAGCGATTATGGAAAATTTTTCAACAAAATCTAGTTAAATTTCCACTTTTTTTATAAAAGTTCAACATATTTTTGGTACCCAAATTTAGTTGAATTGCGTAAAAAAAATGTGCAGTTTGCTAGGTTTTTCACTAGAAAACCTTCAAACTAGATGTCTGTCCAAATATTTATTCCAAGCTTTTTGAATGACACTAAAGTTCATTTGGATTTGCTTAAAAGGGGCACACAGTCGATGAACAATAAACTTACGTCTATGGCATTGAAATCTAAACCCAATAATCTTAAATAAAAATGCGGTCATGTCATCAGGAGATCACCTAAATATACTATGCTAGGTGCTTCTGATACCGGTGACCAGAGACTACCAGCAAGAGAGCTTACGAACTAGTCGACGTTAGAGAATCTCGTCAAATATAAGGGAACCAATCACACCAGCTCTAAATATAATATGTAAAGTAAATATTTCCGATATTTCAAAAGCTCTCACATCCTCCTTCACCCCTAACACATTTTGTGTGGCATCAATGTGTAAATTTATGTTGACTAATTGCGACCAAAGGTCAAGCACAATGCGAAATAATAAATGTCACATAAAATATACGCGAGCACACATCCATAATAGTAATCTGCCACTAAATACAATGTTGCAAGGCAATGATAACGGTGTAGGGTGTGCTACATGCAACTGAATTATGCTGTTGCGGCGATTAATGCGAACTAATAATTTCGTTACAGCTCGCCCACAATCAATTGTCAATGGCAAGCGATATATCATTTGTTGGTTGTCGAGTGCGCCATCTGCCATGTGCGTGTGCATTACATTAGATAATCCGGACGAATGGTGGTTTTCGCATTGCTGCCGCTTTTACTGTTGTCACTTAATTCACAAACGCATGTGTGTGTACTGCGAGGGGCGAAGCACTCCATACATCTACACACAAGTGTGCTAGTGTTTGTATGTGTGTGTGTGTGTGTGGCGGTTTTGGAGGAATGCATGCGGTCGCCGCACAATGGGAAGTTCATTAAATGATGAATGGGAGGAAACAAAAACATCAAAATAAACCGATCAATGAATTATTTCTGTTGGCTATGGGGGATTGTGCGTGCGAGTGTGAGTGTTCGTGCTCGTGCGATTGCTTGTCTGTACGCGTGTATGTCACCGCTGAGCGTTGATGTTCACTGGTTGTAGTGAACACTAATAATCTCTTAAAGGGTTGTTTGTTGTTGCTGTTGGTCGCTTAATGCGGTAATTGCATGCGGCTTTTGGTCACACAACCGGCGTTGACGTGCACATAAAACGAATTATGGATTGATGGCATGCAATAGCATAACTTAGTGCAAGCCACTCAACTCACCAAACTCAGCCAGCGGCATTGCCACAAGCAGGAGGCACTTACTACAATAAGCGAGTGTTAAATTCGAAGCGCTTTCGTTGGCGGAAATTTGTTTGTGTGGATTACCCTTTGCTGTGAGGTCAGCTGTCAGTTGATTGCATCGCCTTATAGGCACTTATCAGCCAAGCAGCTTGGGCGCAGTGTTTTTAAGCACTTCCACTTACAGACATATTTTATTTTAATCACGAAACACTTGGGCACACTAATTGGAGAGTGAAGAGCAAACGAAGAGAGTTGCCAGCGGGATCTTCAATAGTAACTTAGTTGATTGCTATGGCGGTGCGCGAAAGTATATGATATTTTCGGTTCGAAATACAGCTCTCGGTCAAAATATTGATGTAATACTTATTTTACGATCATTATATTTTATCTTGTCTCTTATGTATAAAATGAAGTGGCAAAGCTCACTTGCAATCTAAAATCGCTGAATCGATTTCGATAGAATTTTTTATGCAATGCTCAAATGCAATAAAAATATTTTTCTACATAACTGCACTTTGTAACACGCAAATTTATTTAGAGTGTCGATGCAAAAGTATTTGCGGCTTTAACTTGTGAGCAGAAAAAAAAATTTTTTTGTTAAATTCCAATCAAACAAATAAATTTCACGTCAAATTTAATTATAACAGTATATTTGTTATCTTATTTGATTTTGTTGTTTTTGTTCTCATCGTTTTCATACTTGGAACTCATTAATACTTTGCACCACCAAATGCGATTCGAACACTGCCAACTGGCAGGGCAGCAAAAAAATGAGGAAATTGTTGTTAATTACTTCCTATTCGATTTCCAATTACGATTTTCCCTAATTACACTTTGGCAGCGACGGCGGCGGCGGCGGCAAATGCAAAGTTAGGCAGCTTTGGCTGTAAGTGCTGGCATTTGCCAGAGAGGAGAGCGCTTGTGTGTTTTGCTTTGGAAATGGCGCCTTGACTATTTGATTACGGCAGTAGGTTTTGAGTACCGTTAGCGTCGTCGCCGGAACCCACACACTTGTGCTCAAGCGCGCAGCAATGAGTTTGCAGTTAAAAGGCAGAGAATGCATAAACGTCATTAAGACTATAAAAGTTGGAAGCATTCTGAGTTTTACAAATGGCAACACTCCTATATGCTATTGCAAAAGCAATAATGACAAAAACAAGTGCAGAAAGTAATAAAGCTGTTGCACTGAGTAAAGCACGACATCGGAAGGTGCTCCTGGGCGAAATGGAGTGTGAATGGAGAGATGAATGGTGGCGGAGGAGAGGTGCGTTTAAGGGATGTAAGAAAGACCTAATGCCATGTGTATGAAGCTGAAGAAGAGTTGTTGAATTGCAGCAAATGCACGCACACATACATATATACTTACTATGACATAGCATTTTCCAACCCGACAGCGAAGCCATGTACACAATAACGCAGCAGTTCCAACCTCTACCTAGATCTAAGTAGTGGGGTCAGAGCAGACTCAACGGTAAAAGAAGCGTGAGTGTGATTATGGCAACGGGTGGCGCGCACATTGAATGCGCTATGATGGAGGTGGGGCAAATTGCGGTTGCAGGTAAGTGAATAAAGTGCAAATAATGGTGGCAAAAGTGTTTCGTAATGGCGGAATGATGAGCGCTAAACTTATTGCAAGCAGGCAATAGCAAATAGTATTATAGCACTAGCGGTTGCATGCAACGGCCGTCCGTTTCAATGGTGAATGTCAAATAAAAAAGTCAATCAACTTGCTGGCGAGACTTAGAAAAAGAGCTAGAGGCAGAGGAAAACAGAGAAGGTGTAAGTAACGCAGGTGTATTTATGGCACTGCGCAATAATTCTGTATCGAGGAAAAAATTTATAGCGGTAATTGCTGTCATCGTTATGACTGTTTTCTTTGCTTCGAATAATCGGCGATTTAAAACAGGAATTAAATAGAGACGAAACGAGAGGTTGTTAGTAAAATCATGTTTTTTGAGAATAACAATATTATTATTACCGATACAGTGGAACTGTGGGTGCTATGCGAGATTATGGACTGACTTTGATGGTCTCCATATTGCACAGCACCTTGTACTATATATCTAAATTACATTTGGAGTAAACAAATAATCAAACTCAGTTTAGGGTTTCCTTTAATTGATGTATGAGCCAAACCACAGTCATTTCCTAATTATTTTGACTACTTTCTTTTAATAAATTGAAAACTTTTGCCAATTTTTCTAAAATAAATACTAATTCGCTTTTCGATCTTCATTCCTATTCTATGCTTGATTTTGTACGGCATGGCGTATGAGTAACCAAATGAATCGAACAAAATAGTACCACTCATACGCACCGACGAATCGAAAGGAGCTCTCGGCGTGCAGTAAAATTGCTTGTAAACATACGAATGACATTCATTACGTTTAATATCGCACACGTAAACACGAAAAATATACTTTTTCCGAGACACAAACACACACACACTCCCAGGCAGCACGTACGCACTCACGCTTCGACGCACGAACATTCGACAATGAACTCGAACATGTACTTCATTACAAAATCTTTTCAACTTTTTCACTTTTAATTGCAAAACAAAAGAGAAAATCATATAATTAGTAAAGTTACGTGAAACACCAGTAAGCCACACACACACACACACACCGCTGTGTGTGGCAGCCAATATTGTTGCCATTTAATGAGTCAGGCGTGGTGTGCTGATGCAATGAAGCAGACATGTGGAGAATAAAAAGCAAATAAAAGATAAATAGAATAGCAGAAGGAAGTGCGTGCTGTAGCTGTGGCAGCGAGCACAACAAAGCGGCTATGAAGGGCCAGTGGCACGTAGTGACGATACCCTAGTGATTGCTGCATACGAGCACGTCATTGCTTGGCTGATGGCTGACTGGCTAAATACCATGCTGACATACACAGACTACACATACACTGATAGGGTTGAGGAGAGTAAGCAGAGAGCAGATGCTGGTCACTCACATTAAGCCCGGCAGCAGCAAATGGCCAACTGGCCAACTTTTAAACCGACCCACACAATAAACGAATGACACGTCGCCCATATTCAATGTTTGTTTGCTAAGTCCGACCGGTGGTGAGGCGTGTCGGTGTGGCAAAATGTTGGCAGCAGCGCTGGTCGAAGCTCAGCCGTGACGTTGTTGCCGGTTAAAAGCGTTGCAAATGTGTAATCACTTTCGGCAAAAATGACCACGACGCTAAGCCGGAATATTTATCTAAGTTCACATGCGAATACACACTAAATAAGACACGTGCGTGCTAGTGTGCGTACATATATTAAATTCTTAGTATTGCAAATGCCATGAGTGGCAACACTAATACCTCGACTGTTGCCAAAACAAACAAACAAGAAATTAAAGTCAGCAAACGACTTTAATAGCAATGCTCTCCGGCAGCCCTAGCGGAACGCTCGCACTCTCTGCCATGAGGTTGCTGTATGTATTTAGAAAAGATTGACCCCTTGTGTTCCATGATAATTTACACACAATCTGCAATTTCATATAATTTCTGAAAGCTGTCAAATTTATTTTTTCTTTTTCCTGAAAGAAATTTTTTTTTTAATTTACAAGTTCAACTTTTAGTTGCTGAGAGAAACTTGACCCGAATCTCTTATGCGGACCCAAAGCTGGACTAAAGCTTTCATACAAAATTAGTATTGGGTTAGTCAACACGTAGGAGGCAGCGAAAGTATTAAAACGATAAAAGACGTTGCTTGTTGCAGTTTTATCGCATCTCTGCTCTGTTTTTTTTTTTCTTATTTGCTTTTGCTTATTCTATTTTCTGTTTGCTGTCTTGGCTTCGCTGTACGTGCAGTATCACTAGAGCGGAAATGTGAAAATTTTAGTTGCTGTTGTTTGTGTTATAAAAAAATAATGAAAATTCATATTGAAGATAGAAAATATACCTAAGAACTTCGAAAACACGGTTGCCACTTTGCGAAAAAAGGACGGAATTAAAAATAAAAATCACCTAAAATAAAAATAAACTAAAATAAATCACCTGTTTCTAATTTGACTTCAGCTTATGGGTACATATAATGCTTTTGGCAAAACAAAAAATTTTAATTTCTAGCCGCCATAAGTGACGCTGAGCGAAATTTTAATTTTCAAATTTGAGTCTAAGTCCTTAAGTACCTGTACTTTTTTGCAATATTTGTAGCATTTTTTTTATAAAAGAGTGAAGAATTTTTCGTAGTCCACACTAATACTAAATTTGGCAGAAAATATTAACACCAGTTTTACAAAAAATGTGCATACGCCTCAACTCTAGTAGTTCACCAGTAGTGAGAAACATTAGAGCTCTGAGCTCTGAGCTCTGAGAGAGCTCTAATATTCTAAAAATATTCTAAATAATTTAATTGATATTTTAAAATGTTGGCAACTCCGTTAACATTAACTTTCATATGATATGCTGATATGTATAAATGCACCTATGCATACATTCTCAAGCTCGATTGGCACGTTCTCGCTATGTGCCACACTTTAATTTCTAAGTTGTCTACTATTTTACTATTCACCTTTTTATATCGCCAGGAGCTGTGCATTGAAAATGAGATGGAATACATGCTTCTTTGTACGAAGAGAGAGAGAGAGAGAGAGAGAGAAAAGTGTGAAAGTGCGGAGAGGTGTACAAGATTATAAATGAAGTGCTTTTGCCTGCAATTTGCTACATACATTTGCGGGTAAACTGATTTAACCTGCTTGAAAAAGCACTAGTTCGGTTCAACTGGGTTTAAGACCAGTACTAGTTCAGGTTCAAGTATAAGCAACTGGAGAATTTGACATTGCTCTAGGAGGTGTCAGTTATCCCCTACATGGATCCGGATATTGGATAACCAACTCAAGCATAATCAACTCGGCAATGTTCTCGGGTCCTAAGATTTATTATGTGCTCGAAATCGGCGAAACGCACTAGTTATGGCCTATTTGCTTGAATAGTTTGCAGCAGAGAGAAACTGGTGTGATATATCAGCGTTTGCCTGCATCTATTTATGTATGTATATGTGTGTAGCTGCCGTTCTTGATTGCAAAACGTCGTGTCCATTAATAACCATATCACGTCTGCGTTATAAATTTATTTTATACTTTATAACATTTCCACTTTCTACATTTGCAATCTTCCGGTGATGCTCTTGCTGTTGTTGTCACTGTTGCTACCTGTCGCATCGAGCTTTGCTTGCAATGCTAACGAATTTCAGCTAAAGTGATGGCGTTTGTGCAAGTATGTTGAAATGTGTGGGAATAAATATCAAGAGTGAGAATATGCTGGCTGACACTCGAACTCACTTTAAGGCAATTTCTTTACAAACGTGTGCGTTTTATCTATATATAGTATTTGCTGCAGCCCCTAATAGTGCTTGGTTCTTTGGCGTTATTTACCTGTGAATTATTTTTTAATTAACAATGACTTTGTTTAAATAATTAATATGGCTTGAAAATATGACTGCTTGACTTGTGTTGGAAATAACGGATCTTTGTTGGTGTATTCTTCACTTGGGTGTTAAGTTAGGTTACCAACCGATTGTACCCATTTTTGCAGCCAGACTATAGTTTGTTTAGTGCAACTTGGAGTTCGATGTCTCCCTCCCATGTTTGTTTGTCAGCACCCACAGCAAACTATGCATAATCCTCAGCGGGCACCTCCGACTGATGGGTTATCCACATTGACCCTGTTTTACTATTGATTTTTGACAATAACTTCAGTTGGTACATATTTGGTTGGAAAAAACAAAAATTCTCATCATTGACTCCATTAAAAAAAATAAATAAAATAATAATAACTCGTTTAAACCGTTAAGGTACAAATCAAGTCTTGTCCGTACCTTGAGAGTTAAACTATAATTTTACCTGGAAAACCTTTAATGGTTTGGCTTACGTTACCATAACTGTAGCACCCACACACCCCCACCAGCACGCATATTTAATTGTGCAAGCCCCCTGCTCACCTCAATCGAGCGCGTAACAAATTAAATGCCAGCATTTTTTAAATAAACCCTGCAGAGATTTATTTGCATTATTTATAGAAATTGTGTGGCGCACGCGTTCACAAAAGGCTTATGCAGTAGTGCATGCGTGCATGTGTGCGCGTATGCGGGATGCGGGTGGTCGCCAACGCAAATCAGTTACACACGGTATTGCAATATAAATTGCAAAATTATATTTATTTTTCTGCAGCATGCAACACCTACGAGCACACACACACACACACACCCACAATGGATGTTGGCAAATTTGCGCGCGAGCTAAGCTTGTGCCAACGCTGGTGGCATGTGGCATGTGGCATGTAAAGGAGGTCGAATGAGCGTAAGAAGGCGTTGTAAGCAGCTCCAGCGCGGACATGTTGGGCAAGCTCCGGAGCGGTAGGCGGTCGGTGGACACGTTGCGGCGGCCATTTCCTGTTTTAGTTTCAAACAAAGCCTTCGTTGCGGCACTGCAGCTGCATTTTTGCCACACTTTACTGGCAGCCGCGTTGGGTTTGCAGCGCAGCAAGTTTTTGTGTGTTGCACTTGAGTGGTGTGTCGCTGACGCAGCAGCTGTGGCGCCTGATAATCAAGCCGGGGGGCGACAGACGCCGCAGGAAGTCGCATGATCGCAGTAAGTGCAATCGGGCGCTGCGGTTGTTGTTGTATGCAATGGCATATGTGTTGTGTGCTTGCGGTGTGGGTGCTGCTGTTGTAAGTAAACCTGCGCACAGTAAATGAAATTGTGTTGTGCTCTTTGTTTGCGGCCGCTTGCCTGTGGTGTTGCTGTAGTCAATGCTCTTGTGTTTTGTCGCCAGCCCGCTGCTGGTGAATACTGGCGTTGCTGCTCCTCCTCAATCTCTTTTAGCTGCCACATAGCGGTTGTTTTTGTTGCATTTGTTGCATTTGCTATTTATTATTTATTTGTGGGCGTTTTTATTTTAGTTCTCCACCAGCGCTCAGGCACACATTTGCATTTGCTTGGCGCTTTTCCTATATTTGCTCGCCTTTGTAGATGGATGGCACAGTTGTTTTCATTATGCGCTCGCAGCAGGTGATGCATGCATGCTATCTATATGCCGTGTGAGTTACTGGCTGCTAAAAAATACACGCAAACAATGGAATTTGTGTGGGAGATGCGCAGGCGTTGTGTGTGAATCTGCAAATAGTTTTTGTTGGTTATATAGGTTGTTATGCTGATATTAAAATATTAAATATTTTTTAATTAAATCTCGCGCAGTTATTAATAGCTCAAATAAACACAAGAGTTTTTATGCCATCGCAACATGTTGCATGGGGTATAATGACTTTGTTCACCTAACGGTTGTTGGTGACATCATTACATATTCGATTCAAAAGTTAAGGAAATTCAAAATGCGCTATGATTCTGTCACAGTGCAGAGATTAAATAAGACTAGTTGGAATGAGGGCCTTTGAGTTTAACGCCATCATGTGAAACTGCGAGTGAACTGGTGCTAACCACACCCATTTTCTCATTAAAAATGTTGTTTAAAACCACCAAAAGAGCATTAGCTATGAAATGAAGGGCAACAGCAATGTAAAATTATGTAGCGAGCATTATACTGTTTGGTTTATAAATGGCCAACAACTTTGGTATCTCCGACATGTGACAACTTACTTTTTTTATTTTTATTTTACTTTAGCGCCATTATTTACCAAAGAGTAACTATTTTTGTCAACACGTTTATTTTAACTCATATACAACGGCCTGAAAGTGAGATAGCTTAAATAAATGAGTTCTTTATTGTTCGTTGTGTATATTGTGAGTTGATACTAAAAACATTTGAAATCGGTTCATACCTTCCACTGTATGTAGTGTATTTCGACCAATGGGAAATACATATTTAAATAAGATTGATTTTAAAAAATTTCGAAAATATTCAATATACGTTTCCACCTGAACTCAGTTTCCTTACCGATTTTTGCTCTGCTTCAAATTAACGAATACAAAAAAGGTAAATAATTAAGTGTGAAATAAATCAAAAAAGTGTTTGCCAAAAAGTACCAACAAAGATATAGTTTTCAACTGATTTAAAAAATATTTTAACAAATGGAATTAATTTCATCAACAAAAAGAGCGTTTCAATTGCAAAGCATATATGTTTTTAATGATTTTGAATAGATTATATAATTTTGATTCTAACTTTTTATACCTCACTTAAATAATTCAACACTAACCGCATTAAAGGTATTGCTTGCGAATTTTAGCTGCTGCTGCTTTCGGGTTTGAGTTAGAAATTGCTTTGAAATAATTTTCATAATTTTTATTGTTTAATTGTTTACGTTCATATACAGTTAGCATAAGTATTTAAATAAAATTATGAAATTGACAACAGAACTGTTCCAGGGTATTTATTATTATTATTCCTCCACGAGCTTTAGAACGCATCAGTTATTTGCAACAGCTGCCCAAAATGCCAGAAATACGCCATAAACAAGCGCCAATATGAACTGCTTGACTTGCTTCTAATAAGCCTTTCAGCTTTTCTGCAAAGATCGCAAATTTTTTGCTTGACACATGCCGCTGCGTTATATACTTGATCATTAAATTCAACAGAACGGCTTTTCGCTCAGTCGCTTGTTTGCTGGAAACCTTTAACGATATACATGTGTATGCGTGAGTTGAATATATTTCTTTAAGCATGTGTATGAGCACAACTTTGGCTAACTGCTTATTAAAAATAACGGCAATGGCTCGCTTATTTGCTTGCCACACCACGGCTGTTGCACGTGAAATGCTGCAAAGCTTCCATGAACCGTTTGTTCTCACTGTTATTGTATTTTTGTGTGGATGCGAGGTGCGCATAACTGCGAGTCTACACACGCGCGCACACACACACACATATATATATATATATATATAGATAGATATTTATAGATATATATTCGAAAATATATTCGAACTGTGAGTGGGTTTTCGCTTCAAATCATACTTAAACACGAATCGGCGTTTATCACTGCCTGTTACTCCACACATACGAATACATACATATTACACAATATTCATACGCGCTAGGAAACATAAAGGAATTCTGTTGTCTTCGTACACATGTGACAAGGCTTTATTTGCCAGTTGCCACTAGGTGCTGCCTCCGCGGCATGTATGTAGTCTCTATACATAAAAACAAAGTAAGGCCTATCAGTTGAATGGAAATAAAATTTTTCTTGCCGGTGGAAAATTTCATGAAATTACCGTTATTTGTCGTTGACATTCTGCTGTGAGTATTTATTCACTTTCAGCGGCGTGCTGAATGATGCAGGTATACACATGCGTACACACTTACATTTGTATGTGTATGCTTATTTAATCGTATTTATGCAACAAATATTTATTCAGTGCATGTTTGGCGTTCACAAGGGAATTATGCACAAATGAAATGAATCATTCAAGCGTCGCACTAATAAGAATAACCACATTTCTGCACCGCACACACGCATGTCAGTTAGTTGTATATATTTAGTGGGCGTTCCACGTGCGCACGTTTTGTGTTTCGCATTTTTATTCTCCAAACCGATTTTCAATATTTAAGTTAAAAATTTGGGAAAAATTCAAATTCGTTTACTATACAGTTTAATGAAATTTCATACCGAGAAAGAGCAATACATGTTCTCTTCGAATAGGATGCATGCATATTTGCCAGAGATAAATCATGCTCTTTGATTTATATCATATGGGATAAATGTGATCGATTTAGCAGCGCTTGCTTTCTTCTGTTACCAAAGAGATGGCTGAGGTGAGATAAGTATTTTGTCCTACTAGACCTAAATATGAAATTTCATATATCAAAGATATTTGATGATTTCCTTCATATTTGACATACAGCACTTACCATACGAGAGTAGCTTCTTAGATGAATACCCTAAAAAAAAATAAGAAAAATCTAGCCCACATCTACAACTACGCCCACTTTCGGTAGAATGCTACTTTGAATTACATTTCCTTATTAGACTTTGCAACATATTAGTTCAATGTCAAAAAAGTTATTGAAATGTTAGTTAAAACTTGTGTGTTCTCCTGTTGTTTAGTTCTATTCTCTATATATCGCTCCTTATATGTATATATATACGTATTTTAGAAACCTTTCAAATATAACATAAAATATAAACATCATTGATATGATTACAAAATATACAACTTAATATATGCATAAAAGCGGCTCATAATTTCGCTTAATAATGAAAACTGATTTCTATAACTACATTTTAAATATTTTTTTACAAAAAGCACATAATATTTTATGAAATATAATTCACTTTCCAAACATGAATTATTTTGCAATAAATTCCATCCGATTGATAGAAATTAGCTTTCTTGATCAAGGCCCCATTAAGATCTCCTGCTGATGTAATAACTACCTCCCGGTTAACCTTAAAGATTTGATGCTCTCTTGTACGACTTCATATAAGTTAATTTATATAATATATATTCCATTTTTTAATGTTGAACATATCTGTCGCCTTTTGTTTGCCATTGCTAATATCTGTAATAAATAACGGAATAACTGTGTCCTTTAGCTTAATCATAATTAACATAATGGTTGAAAACAAAAGGCGTCGCTAATGAAAACAACATGACGACAACAACTACAGCGCTGATGTTAACTGCATATTTTATGACGCAAAATTATATGCTTACAAGCAACCGAACCAAACTCTTGGCATAACAGGGCACAACGGAGAAAAAATGTAATCATTGTAATAACAAAGAAGGTGCCGGGCTCTAAATATGGCAAACATTTGCATGTCTCAGTTGGCTGTGCTGGCTGTTGGAGTCCCCTCTTTTTATTAACGCCACTCTAAATGTACGCCAGTTTAGTGATGTGTGTGTATGTGTGTGTATGTCTGTGCTCTGCGCTCATAAATTGCTGTTGTTGTCCTTGTACTCTTGGTTGTTTACGCCACTTTATACAGCCGCCGTCGTCACTTCGCTCCCGGCCACCTTAGCCACCGTTGTTGTTTTTACTCTTTTTTATTATGAAAGGTTTAGTTGTATATACCCAGCGGTATTTACATACATACGTATGCATAAATGTGTGTAAGCAAAACCCTTTAATTCTCTTTGTATGTGTGGCTTGCTGGTATACTGCCGCTGTCGTTGTTTTTGTAGTTTGTTGTCGTGTAAGAAAAATTAATGCGGCTTCATTAACACAGTTTACTGTCATCAGGCTTGCCTGTAACCAGCCTGAGGTCTGACAGCTGCTTTGCTATGCGCTACTGAAGAACCGTTAATCCTTCTAAGTTGTGCCTTGGAGGCGGCCAGACATTTTCCACTTAGCATTGTGGGGCAACGTGGCACTATTGCCATTACGATGATGATGTTGTACATCCTTATTTCGACGTATGGAAACTGGGTGTACGGAGCGTGAGTGTGTGTGTGTGTTATGGGAAATATAAATTGTGACTTATTTGCATGGGTGTGTGTCCCATAATGAAAGACATACACTACAAAGAATAATGTATTATTGTCTTTCCATATCTCAAACATGTATTTGCCCTTCTGAAGGGTGTCAGATGCTTTACAGATATGTATACATATGTACTAGAAATTGTAGAGTGGGAAATATTGCGTGCGTGTTTCATATATCCTTGACCTGCATGTAGCCTTTACCGGGTTGGCTTAGATATATATATATATATAAGAATCAAACAACTCGGTCTATTAAGTTCGGCATAACTTGCCTGCTCATCAGCTCTAAGTTTATTCTCAATTGCGAGTGAGATTTTTGATTTCTACGGTAGCACTGCAAAATTATTTCTGTCCAAACAATATTCGACGCAGATTTTATTTGAGTATCACAAGTTTTGAAAATCGATAATAAGAACCAAAAAAGGACAAGGAAGCTTAGCTATCAAGAGTGCATGTTGAAATAGCTGTTCGTAAGCGACTCCTAAAGTTTTTCATAACCTTTACACTGACCGGTTTGGAGATACTGCCGGTAAGTGTGGCTTTGTTTTGTTATTGTGGTCTTAAATATATTATAGATTACAGTTTTTTTGCCAAACGACGTACACACATACTCGATTTATTCAAACTTATCAGTGGTTCATCTTGTTGGTGTTTTCATTTTAAGTCTGCGTATGGGTACGTGGCGTATACGTAACCTGCAATTGTTGTGAGCACAAAATATGCTACTGCGCAAATTTTTTCCGAATAAATGGCAGAAACATCGCTTTAAATTTGTTTTACACAAACATGCAAACACACACACACATATATATATACATACATATACACTTAACCAACTCTATATGCGCCATAGCATATTTCCATGTTGAAAGTTTACTTTCCTTGCAGATATTGCTTTTTGCCTTTCCATTACGTTTTGTAATGCTTACTGTTGTTGCGGCTCCCAAATGTGTAATTTGCATTTTCCCAGTTAGTTTCTGCTGTTACGCCTCCACCTGCAGAAATAACGAACTAAAGCAACTAAGGACTACAACTGAACTCAATCCGTAGCTCGCGCTGTTTCGTTGCTCACATAAAAATTGCCGCATGTATACATACGTTTTGGCACTTAAGATGTTTTTCCCCACGATATACGGTGTGTATGCTCGTGTGTGTTTTACAGCTTTTAAGGATTTTTACAATCGGCGCAAATATTGTGCGGCACGTAACAAACTCTAGCTGCAGGTAGGGCGAGCAAATGCAGGAACTAAACTTTCGAGCAATAACTCTGCAGCCTACTTAAATTTCTGCTGCTCCAGCCTTATTTAGTGGCACAGTACGTACGATAAGTAATAACATATTAAACCGTTTGAGCGCATATGACTGCGCAGAGTGGAGCGGCATGGGCGCATAAATACTAGTTTGCCAAGATAAGGCACTCAGTTGCCGCTTTTACTTGCACGCACACACGCGCGCAAATGTGTGCGGGGAAGTGTGAAGCTGTTCACATGTATGTCTGTAGACGTGCATATCACTATATGTTTGGTTGTAGCTTCACTGCTGTGTTATAGCGTAATAAAATATTTGCGCTTGGTTTGTTTTATGGCATCATAAACATTTGCTTTATGAGATTTCGTATATTATTTGTATGCAGTATTTATAAGTTGAGCATTTAGTTGTGCTGTAAGCACAGCTATATGCACACACATACAACTAAAATCTATAAGTTGCCTGCATTGCTGATGATGGAATGACCTAAATTGTTTGTTCCCTCATTTTAGCAGTTCAATTAGTGTAAGTGTATGAATTTTATATGAATTTCATGTGCAATTTTTGTGTGCTAGAAATGCAGCATGTAGCGTTATGTAAACGAACTTTGCAAATTTCTTGCTTGCTCCAAATTTTTGCTTATTGAAACAACTTTACCGAACCGAGATTTTATTTGCTTATCCAAAATATTATATATTTTGTTATTTTCCAACATAAAAACACGCTTTTCTCAAAAGTTGTTTACCTTTGAAAATTGTTCATTCGAATCTGGACGATTATGAGGGTCAATACTTGGATTAAAATTTAAGTAAAATCTGTAAATTGGACAAAGATTTAGTTTCCAAATTAAAATTTTAAATTCTTGTAGTGTTCATGCGTTACTTTGACTTGGTTGTTATCAACTCAGAATTTCTTTAATTGGGTAAACGGTGAATTCCTATTGCTGAAACATTGTAAATAGTAAAAAAGTTTGGGTATATAGTAATTGCAGCATTCCGAACGCATTTTTCGTAAATTTTGTATTGATTTTTATTCGCTTTTGAAATAATTTTCCATGTTGGGTATACTCTTCGCTTCGAGAATAGCTCGTAGGTGTTCAATAACCTTTTCGAATAATTTTGAAGATTTCTACCAAACATAACGGTTTAAAAGTTTCCTTTTAATTTCTCATCAAGTCATCAAGTATTTGCAACCGATTACATAACACATATTACTTCGAAAGCGGAGCTGTAGATCGAGCGTTGCCTACTTTCCGGCGCACAGACAATATCGAATTGATGATAGGGCAATATTTATGCTGTAATTAATACATAGTGCAAAATTTCCCATGAATATTGTAATTAGGTGCCAAAATTTTTGCAAATTCTGTTTTAATTGCTGAACTTTCTTGAAAGCCATTCAAGTAACCCAGATTCATGCTTGAGGAAGTCAAAATTGATTTGGTAAGAATTTTTTGACCAAATGTAGATGTGCTATTTTATATATATAAATGCATAAAATGTGTATAAATTCAATGCATTAAAGTACGAAGTCAAAATAATGCTAGCAATTCTCGCATGTGTAATATATGGTTCTCTTGTGACACGCCAGCGACGCGTCGTCACTTTGTTCATTAGCAGCGCAGTACAGTGAATCCGCTATCCAACAGCCTGTCGTTGACTTGCAACATCAACTTCAACTTGAACTGCAGTTGCAAGTGACAGCGTCAGCCAATCGGAGTGCATGGCCAAAAGCACAATAACCACTGACACAACAACAGCAACTACATACGAGTAGTTGAACCGAGTAGCAACAGCGGCAACATCCTCAATATCACTGTGTGACAAGCATCTTTCAAATGTCAATGAGAGAGAGACATCGCTGAGGGACAACAACGTGTCAAGAATCTGGTGTGGATGCAGCTTTGCGCCAGGGGGCTTAGCTATTCCATTACTAGCAACAACAGCGCGCTTGAACTGCGCCGGCAGCATTAAGTGCTGAAAAGAAAGTTGCGCAGCAGATGGTGTTGCTCAAAATAGCACACAAAAAATTTGTGGCAGACGTGCATGTGTGCAATGTGTGGCATGCAACACTGTCAACCACACTACCTGTAAACATTTTACGGTTCATCGTTCACTATTCAAGGTGCACAAGCGCACACTAACGTGTACTTAACGCCATAGCTAAGCCACGTCGTGAATGCGCCAACATTTCCTTCCATACATTCACATACCTACATACGTGCACGTATACAAGTGTGTATGTGCGCTGCGTGATTTCGTTTTGCGCTTGACTTGACAAAGCTCTAGTTACCATCGCACTTGTTACTGTTGTTGCTGTTGTTGCTTTAAGCTACTTTAGCGGTGCTGGCTTGCTTCTACCTACTCCAGCGCCTGCGTCAGTGTGTACTTTGTGTACTTTGTGTCTACAAGTGTCTGGGCGAGCAGTGTCACCCTCTCAGCTGCATGCGTTTGCTTGATTTTATTTCCTTATTAAAATTGCAAAATTATGAAAAATGCACGAAGTCCCATCAGTGGCGCATCAACATGGCTTTATGCTTGCTTTTACGTCAGCAACGTAGACAGGGCAACAGTGGAGCGTAACGGCAAAACAAGCAAAGCGAAGCACTCCAAGCGATGAGTCAGCGCAGGGGCGTGGAGCCGAGCCGATTGGGACTATGTTGCCGTTAGCTGAGCTCAAGTTATTTACTTCCCATTTTGGCTGACATGGAGAATTGGCTGACAGACAGATAAACATGCAGTTCGTTAGTTATGAGAATTTAAAATGTAAGTGTAAGTGTGTGTGTGTGTATAAACTTCGCTCGGCAAAGTTTGCTCTAAGCCGGTCTAATGCTATGTCCTTGCACCGTTAGGCACCTTGCTAAAACAGCAATTAAGCATGTATGTATGTATGCATACTTATTGTACACACACACACATATATATATATATATATACAGCTACTTCTGCTTGGTCATTATTAATGGAAATTTTCACTAACAGGAAGTTGCTGCAGCTATTAATGGCGGCATAACATAGCGCGCTTGGAGTAATATATCTCCGGAATTTGTATACATATATCTTTTGGTATGTATCTGTTTGGCATGCTTGTATGTATGTGTAGGTGGGCGATTCATATACAAACGAAATGACTGTAGTTTGCTCGTCTAATGCCGATGGCAAACAGTTTTGTTGTACATACACACTAAGTGGCTGTGGCATAAATGATAATTGTAAGCGAAATGGCGGCACTTGAGTGCATCTTGCGTTGCGCAAATACACACAAACTTCTTTTATATAGCAATATAACGTATACACACCACTACATACTTATGTATATATGCATCTTTATTACAGCATAAATTCCTGCTGAAAGTTGTCCAAGTTGATGGCTGCTCATAGTTACTGCAAAGTAGCTAAAATTCCCGAAAGCTATAAGTAAGAGCTGCCACTCCGAGTGCCAAAATGTCGAAATAAACCAAATTACTTAAAGAAAATGCATCTTTATCTCTAATCTACTTTGAATTTTACCTCAAATGCACTTAAATGCCATGGGAGACACACTTGCATCTAGTTGTGGCAAGTTAGACTTCTTAAATACGTTGTAAACTATGTCGATCTTTTAGTGCAATTTTGTTTTTCCACTCTAAATTTCCCAAAGAAGCACAGTGACACAGTCTTATGAAGTTTCTGTAAAAAGTTTAGGAGTAGTTGGCACCAGACTTCGTTGTACTCATTGAAAATGTTGCATAGATCACAATAGTCGTGTTCGCACAACGGTTGTTTGGAGCATTATAAAATAATAAAAGTATATTTCTACAAAAAGATTTTTAGGTGACAACTCAGCTGTGAAAAAAGACATGTGCGTTTGGCATTAACGTCAGAATACTTTGGCAACTTGATTTTGGTCTCTCCGTTAATGTTAAATGATAATACTTATCGGCCCATAAGGGAATCATCTGACGCTTGAGGTTGGGGTTTGCTATCCAAAATGCATGGTATGAGGGCCTATGAAACGAGTACGACACAACTCATAACTAACTAGCATATTGTATTTTAGTTTAGAATCGCTTATATTTCTGATAATTTGATTTGATTTGATTTAAATTTTTTCTTACAGCCTCACTTCTCTTGTGTACAATTGTAAATTTGCTAAAAGACCAAATCCAGTAATTATGTCGATGGCCGTGTGAAGCTATAAACAATTTGGTTGAAATTAAAGCTTACCTGCTCTAGTACGAAGTTGGAGCAGAAGAATCAGAATTCCACTACAAGCAAGTTTGCGAAGTTAATTAAGTTGTTAAAATAGTTGCGGTTCATATTATGTTTGTATCTTAATATTTAAACATTTTCGCGTTTCTGATATTGAAATTAGGTAATACATAGCTCTTATAATATATTCCACACTCTCTTTTCACACTCTACTAGGATGTTTGAGCACTTCAAGTATTCCATTAATATTTCAGTGCTTCGTTATAGTTCAGCTAAGTAGATTTTTTCAACTGGCTATAAAAGTAAACACATCGGTTAAGGTATGCTTTGCCGCCTAGGGAATTGCATGCTAAAGTTTAGCACTTGACCTTTTCGCTGAAGTGAGTGTGAAAGAGAAATAACGAGGGTCAGCGGGTGATGTGAAGCTGAAATTGTTTTCCCAGGTAATGGTAACTTTATTATTTAAAGAACACAAGTGAAAGCTGGACAGGGTAGTCATGCTGTGAGCAAGTGGCTGCTGAGTGCAGGTGTTTTGAGAGGCTAAATGGACTAGGGAGCTGCTTTGCAAAGCACTTGCAGGGCGTACTAAATAGAAAATTGAAAAGAGAACAAAACACCGAAAACCAAAAATGGATGGTTGAAAGTAAATAGGTTTGAATTTGAAATTTCGGACACTGCCAACCTGGGGAAAAGTTTTGAGAAATAAAAAAGGGCGGTTATAGTTGTTTGAATGTACAAAGAATAATGTATGTTAGTAGGTGTTTATATAAGTACATTATTAGTTCCTTACTGATTATTAAACATTTTCAAACCTCTCTTTAGAAATATACTCCAAACTTTAATTTTGCCTAAGTTAAATTTTAAAGTTTCTATTTTCTTTAATTATTGACTTCAAATTTCTAAGTTATTAAATTTAGATAAAAAAAAACTAATGAAGAACTTGAAGATCGCTCCTAAATCTAGCGGCTTTCGCCTTTCGTCGTTTACTTCTTCTCCACAAGAAAGTTGTGAGCGTGTTAGCAAGTAGAAGTAGTTATTAAGTCTGATTTAACTCTAAAAGTTTTTGACAAAGTTCACTTAGCTTTTAAAAGCGTTATTTAAAATTCACTCGCCTTTCTCACCTTAATTAATATATGCACTAAAACACAAACGAGAATTAACTTAGTCAACACTTCAGCCCGATACTGAGTATATATATGTACATTAACGGATGAATAATTTACGATGTTGGTCATAATTTAAAGCTTTCTGGTTGCATATGTAGCACAATGCTTCAACCATAATTGCAACATCAAATTTCTTTCTGCGCTTACACACACATGTTCAAACATAGAGATTTGTGAATGACCCAATTTCACATGTTTGAACATACAAGTCTATTTAATACATATTTCATTTTAATATCAAAGAATATAAAATATATAACCACTGACCATTTCTTGCACATACACATCTGTATATACACATATTTCAGGCACATATGTATATAAGAATCCCCGGTGTGCTTTTGTATTTATGTTTCGCCGATTTACTCGAACTCATTAGTACAAGGTAGTGACTGGAGTGAGCTTCCTTGCTTTTAATTAAAATTCTCTGAAACCTTTTCGGTGCAATAAATGAGGAAATTGTGATATTTGCCTTTCAAATTATAGGCGGAGAGAATAAGATAAACAGCCAACAAACGCACGAAAATTAAGCATGCATGCAGAAAAAAAAAAAATTGTTTATTGTAAATGTATAGGGGAGTTACTGTGAACACACAGCAATATTTTGTTGCGAAATAGTTGTTGCTGTGGAGAGAATGTGTTGGGTAGCATTTTGAAAGTCATACTTGAAGTCCGATAAGTTAGACCCATGACCGACCACTATATTTTTATTTTGCAAAAACACCGCTAACAACACGCTTCATAGCCAAAATATTAAGCAAATCTGTTGAGTATGAGTGAATCCATACAAGATGTTCAGAAGTGTTGTCATAACTTTAACGCTGGCAAATTTCAGTTAACTTTTTCGAAGTAATTTTCGATTACTAGAAAATGCCAACTAGCTTGATAAAAATATTTTTGCGTATACGGGTCTTTAGATCAGTCTGCAGATCCAACTCCATTAACGTTTTAATGAAGTCCGTTTGGAGCCGTTTTAACAGTCTAGAAAAAAATATCGGCTTCCACCAACTAATAGCTGCTGCTAAGGTCAATAAATATTAATTAATATCTGATTTATTATCGACTATTTGAACGTATTCGATGATAACTAAACAAGGTGAAATTTACCAAGCTTTTATATACACTTCAATTCTTTTAATGCCACATTCTGAGGCCCTCATACCCAGAAGTTACTCATACGCACTGCAGCACAATAAGGTAATGCGTGAAATTCTTGCAGTTTTATTTGCTCCTAAATTATGTATGTGGAGTGTAGCTTGTACCTAATTCCAGAACTTTCTGCACATAAGCTACACTTGAAAGTTCGATATTTATGTGCGCTTCGGTGTTAGCTGTTCTAATTAAGTGAGCCTGTAAATTGTGTAACAAAGTTTCTAAACAGCTATGTTGGCTACAAATCAAATATCCTCGTACAACAAACAGTAACTGTGCACATGTGTCGTGTGGCTGCCACTCTTGCTGCACTGCGACTGAGATGTGCAACTGAAATTGATGCACGCGTGTTAAGTGACACAACTGCAAAAGCGTTCTCCTCCGCCCAAATGTTGTTATTTTTCACGCAACAAAAGTTGCCATTGTTGTATTTACTCATTTCGAACGTAGTTGGACATGCAAAGTAGACTCTACATGGAAACTAGATCGCTACAGAGAATATGGGGAATAAAATTATGGAGATTTTACTTAATTTTGGCCCGGATGATGGATGGTTTTTAAATTTTATAAAGACCATCCAGTCGATCCAGTTTTGCACCCTATATCCAGTCCTATAAATATTTATATAGTATATTCAAATCATTTTTGTCAACTCGGACTAAAACTAATTTTTATTATGAACTAATGACACCTCGATTGTATTTAGATAATTGAGCGCACTTGATGCTGTGTGCTTGTTGATATAACCACGCTTTTTATTTACTTTCAATTAGTACTCAAGGCTCCATAATGTCTTCATGTTTTACTTTGCTCAGCCTTGCGTAACTTGTGCCGCGTTTTTTCGTTTTCGTTTAATCAGTTCCATTCATTACATCTAATTTCGCTTATTATGTCATGTCCAATTAATTGTACCCAAACTCATATCTCCAGTCAAGAGGAATTCATCTCGTACCAGCCATCGATTGATAGACAAATGACAAATGAAACACTCGGCACGTAAATGACGTGAAAACAAATTAAATGTAAAATCAGAAATGAATAGAAGAGAACTTTGTGAACATTGTCACTTTGGATGGTAGCCAAAAAAATTGGTAAATTGCAGGGAAAAGTTATCACTACCCGAACTCTACACTGAGTGTTTCTCTTCGACTTCGCTGCGCCGGGTTCTAATTTTAGGTTGACTAACAAACGTCCTGTCAGGCGTTAACATCAGCCATGTTGACTGATTTAATACGTGTGCGGCGCTCATTCAGCCGACTGACAGGCCAACGCAGACAGCATCGCCAACACACTGCCACACGTACAACCACAATTACAATCGCGTACCAATGGCCTTCGGCAGTGCCATTGGCAGTGGTGCGGTAGCCTCAAGCTGAGGGCATTAGTGTAGCGCCACCACCTTGATTAATTGGGGCATTAATTTTGCTAAATTACTTCAATACATCAGGGGAATCAAAGCCATTTGTCAAAATTAACCTGAGACCCTGGACTGTTTCACGCTGTAGCTGTTGCTAAGCGACATACCGTTATTTGGTTACCAACCGAAGGCAAATAAGGGCATACTTGGAAGTGTGTGTGCTTATGTAGACTTGTTTGTGTATACACTTTGAATATAGATATTTCTGTATTCCTCCTAAAAATATAAGAGAAATCTTAGTAAGACTCGACTTTATTATTTGATTCTCATGTTCAAGGACTGGGCCGCTCGAGGTGGGTTAATCAAAGTAATTATAACATGAATTTTACTCAAGAAAACAATGTTTTTCTATGAAGAAATTATTTATTGGGGCTACCAGTACCTGGCTTCAATATAACTCCCACCGCCAGAAATATGGTAATTCAAGAAGGATTATGTTTGCGTTTCCATTAATTGATGAGGCTTTTGATATATTGTAATTAGCACTAGTTTTATATACATATAGTCAACACTTAGAAATTGGCGAATCGAACAATTAACTCACTTAAAGCATATATTGAATATAAATAGACCATATCACTTTATTGAGGTATTCACAAAAACATTGGTCCTGAGCACTAACATAGCCATCAGATAATTGGTGAATTGATCACCTACTCAGTCACATAACGGAGCTTTTGCATTATTTGTCGAAATTATATTTCAAGTCAAACCTTTCTTTGCAAAACCTTTGCAAACTTTGACTTTCCCACACTCAAAAAAAGGAAAGAAAATTAATTGAAATATTCCTGAAGCGAACATTTTTTATTAAGGAACTGCACAACTAGCGTCAGTACATTACTTGTTTGTGGCAATTTAAAACTGAAATTTACTCACCACACTTTCCACTCTCGCAAAACTTAATCTACGGCTCTACATCACTCATTTGGCCTAAAAGAGACAACTTTTAGCTTGCCGCAGCATAAATTTTAATTATTCAGAAAATGCACTGTCAGGCAGTGGCCGACTCGGCAAATGTTAATTAAATATCATCCTTGGAAAGAGGCAAACTAAGTCGGTTGTGACCAAAAATGCATAATTCATGCTAGAAATATTGCAATTTTTGGAAAATTTTTTCATCTTCCTTTTTTTTTTTGTGAATTTTTCAGTTTCACATTATATTCGGTGCTGTAAAGCGGTCATTTCATTTGGTTGCAATGGCAGCGCCAACATTTGGCTGTTTGCACAGAGAAAGCGTTGCCATATTGCTTTTAGTGATCTTCGTGGAAAATGCTATTGCATGCTGGCATTCCGCTGCCTCGTCGAAAGTGCTTAAGTGTCATGTCAGCAGAATGGTGTGCCTGTTATTTTCCTATTTAAAATTGCAAAGATTCGTTTTTTGTTATATTTTTTCTGCTTGCGGTAGGCCAACAATGAGCACAACAGAATTAACCTAAAAACACGTCCAGTTGAAGTTGAAGCAGTGGCCAGCCGAGGGGCCGCGTTCTCCGTCAGAAAATCTACATACCGACCAATTATGATTTTATGCGCACTTATCTGTGTGTGCATTTTATTTGAGGAACGTGATCCTGTGACATCCTGGAGGACTGTACTGTGGACTGTACTGCATAAAATGCACAAATATATACTCACGAAGGTACTATTGCATTGCTAAACATTTACGTAGCGTGGTATCTGTGTGTATGTTTGTATGTATGTATGTTTGTGTGGGCTTGTAGGAATTAGTTAATTGCAAAGTGCTGTCCTCAGAGAGTTGCTGCATAAGTCCTTTGAAATTAAAAATGACTACGGCAAACTAGACACTTTTTTTTTTAAATATGTTATGGTTATATTGCTGATTCGACGAAAATGAGTGGTAAATTTATGCCGTAGGCACTAATACGGCGTAACTTAAGCATTATATACAGAACAGTTTTTAATATTTAATTTCAGAATGAAAAAGTTAAGTAGGGTTAAGTTGGAGTGGACAGGCTCAATTAATACTGTCACTAATTGTAAGAATGTATGGACTCGGAAATCAGCTTTCGATCACCTGTCAGCATCCCAGCTTACCTTATGCAAAGGGCATATATGCATATACGTAATTTAGTTCCAGGTGATTCAGATCACAAATTGTCTGAAATGTATAGCAAATTTTGACCGTCAGAATTAAATTTTAATAAACATAATACTATTATCTAACCTTATGAAGATATCTAACACATTGACCGATATATTGTATAAGGTAAAAAGTCAGTCGGTGAAAAACTACGGACCGATTTCATACGTTTAACAAATATAAAATGGTAGGGTTGGGGATCTTTAAGGACTGGTCGAAAATAAACACCGATTTCTCTTCATTCTGAAAAAAAAAAAATTCTTAGTTATCGAGAGTACCAAATGACATTTGCCTTTATATTTTTTATCGGTGTTTTTTTATATCTGTTATGAAGGCATATAAGCTGATGGGACTCCAAAGAAAAATTGATGGCTTTCAACGCCAGATTTTATTTAAGATTAAAGAGGTACTGACGAGTACGGGGCTGTGGTGAGGCTGATGTGAATTTTCAACTAAAAGTGAACGTAATCTAATTTTTCAACAGATCCATATAGATCCACCTTAACACTTTTATCTCTTTTGGAGATTTGGTGCCTATAGCAATTTAAAATAACATCATATAATTGGCGATGGGTGCAGTTCATACCGGATCTCTCGTATTTTCCCATCCTGGTAAAATGCAACGTTTGGCCACCAAGGAGGGATGGAATATCAGAGGCAGTTTATAAGATACGCACATTGAATCTGTTATAGATTTTGCTCGTATTGGTATATGAAAATATATGCCTATCTCCATTGTTTTAAGTTTTTATAAACATTCCCTGCAAAATGCAACGAATCTACAGAAAAAATAAAATCAGTGTTTTAGGCACATATATATAGAGGTATGTAAATATCTACGAGAGTAGGAGAGTAGTATTATCTATAAATATTAGTGTCCAAGTGCCCTGCAAAGGGCATCTAGATTCAGTTGCAAGTAGTCCTTTGAGTTGCGCTGAGTTGCTCGTTTGCGGGTGGCTTCCATGAATTTCGCTCCTGTGCAACACATTAATGCCAAAATACGCATAATTCCATGCTAATTAAGCTGATTCGATGGCTTTGTGCGTCAATGCTTGTAGCTGCCACACGTGCTCTGACATATTGAGTTGTTATTTGCGAATGCACATAATAAGTGGTTTGGGTAAATACAATGTTGCAATGCTGCTGATGACTCGAAATATTGCGGCAGAGGCGTATATGCTAATATGCACACAGAATGCTAATTTACGAGAACCAATGGAAAGCAGTTAATGGCTGCCCTTGAAGGGTTTGATCTGACATTACTTTGATGTTGTATTGTGTGAAGTGTACATTTCGAAGGCTCAGCACTAAAAGCAGGAAAGCAAATTTGCATAAGATCATGTTCAAAAATTTATTCAAAAACCGATTCATTTCAAGCTGCAAGCAAAGGGTTTATGGTGCCACTCAGATTTTAATTTATTTAAGCTCGTACACATAGTTAATGGTTTACAAGTACATATAAAAAATTAGATCAAAGTCATGATTAAACATAAGAGTTTGTCTGTATTATTGAGAATTTGAAAATGAGCACAACAAACACATAATCAAAGTAAAAAAGTAAAGCACAAAGTTTTATAAAAAAAGTTGCCGTCTGTTTGAAAGTTGAAGGTAGAAATGGTACAGGCAAGATGAAAACTTCGCCATATATTACGGGAATTGAAGAAGGAAAATTTACAACTTAAAATATTTTGCAAAGGGTTGCCACCGTATATATTTTTATGAATTTAAATTTATGAAGCAAAAAGTATACTGTTATGTGGACAAGCGACGAAATATATTTAAAAAGACATTTCTGTTTCAGATACGTTTATTGAGAAGGGTTGTCAGATGTTTGAAAACTTTAATGTCCAAAATTTAGAATGTAAATCACTGAAATACTGAAGAGAGCTGAACTTTATTAAGGTGAAGAATAGAGAACTGTTCAATATTTTATATTCTCTTGAAATACTGAAATAAATGGAACATTTAAACAGTTTCATGACTAATTTTTTTATTAGATATTTTTGAGAAGCATTGTTACTGATTTGAAAATAGCGAGTCACGAAATTTTCTTCGATAAAATCACTAAGTTTTGGGTAGTAAACCATAAAGGTGGTAATATTCTATTATTTTGAGATCTTAAAATTTTTGGAATTTTTGCTTTTAAGTTAAGCTCCCTTAGAAAAAAACACATTGATCTTTTTCTAAGTTATCTTACAGTAATTTAGTCATATTGTGAATCTAGATTTGCTTGCTAATCTTTCCGTAATTGCTGTCATTAGTTCAAACTTTTATGAAATACTTTCATTATGAATGAATTTGTGAATTATCCATCCTTACCTCCCTGACAGCGTGCACTCAACTGCAATGACATTCGTGATTCAGTCATACTCAGCTCTACATATGCGCTGCGGCACTTCTGTAGTGCAGTGCCTTTAAATGCACACGTATTTCTTAAGTTACATGCAGTGTATTGCGCTGCAGGATTTGCATGCTAATTGCCTGCGTTTGCTTTTGGCTTTTTCGTGTTGAATTCGCCGCACTGTTGGCAACGTGCTACCGGCCCTGGCCTGTCTTCATCTGCAGCTGACTTGCATTTTAAATATAATGCAAACGAATTTGGTAGCATACCCAAATTGCATTTAAAATATCCGCGTTGCATGTGGAGCAGACTGAAACGCTTAAGTCAGCCGGCGCATTTAGTGCGCAAAGGTTGTGCAGTTCAGTGTTCAGCAATTTTTTCGTTTTCATTTGGTTTTCATTTTGTATCTCTTCACTTGTTCGACTTTGCTTTGGCTGCTCGTTGGCGTTGCACGCTTTAACCCAATTTGTTGGCAGCATTTTGAGTTTTTGCCTGCGTTCATTTAATTCTCTTCAGCTTTCGTTCGGTGCTTTGTATTTTGTTTTCGGCACAAATTGTTGACTGCACTCTGCTTAAAACAATAATGGCGAGCGGTGCGCATGTTGCGGTTCCCGCTTATTTATTTTCGGTGGTTTCCTTTCGGTGTAGTCTCTTGAAGTACTTTCGACAACGTTTGCCTGCGTCTGTGTTGTGGCGGTTGCAGCAATCGGTGAAGCCGTATATTTATACCGAGGCGGCATATTCGTTGTGGTGGATTGCGTCCAACACCAGGCGCTTTTTCATTATTACTTTCTTAATTGCTATTTTTTTTTTTTTTTTGTTTTTATTGTATTTCTCGAGAAAAACTGCAACGCAAGTGCATGTGGCACACGAAATTCTTGTACGAGTGCGCTTTTCGGCTTTGAGTGGATTTTTACAGCTTCAGCCTTGTGCCCAACAGCCTGCTTTGTGTGTGTGTGTGTGTGTGTGCAAAAGGTAAAATGAGTTTTACAGGTCAACTGCGTGGAAAGGAAATGTTTCTGTGCACTCTCCATTCATTTTGTTTTGTTTTATTTTTCAGTAGACTTTCTCCTATAACTTTGCCTTTCGGCAGATAAGCTACAATTTTTTATTTGCACAGCTTCAAGTGTGCCATGTTGTTTTTTGGGAGCATATTAAACAGCTTGATATATAAAATATTTAAACATAACTGTTTTTGATATTTGCATAAGCACTTAAGTAACCACTCGGGCGTCAACCAGAGAAACCGCAACAATTCAATTGCAGCATTATTTTAATTAAAATGTGAAAATATGGCAATTAAGAAGGCGTATTGTAAACACGAAAAGCAGATTTAATCAACAATAATCGTAAAAAATCAAATATTAGCACAGCGAAAAGTGCGTTAATTAAAAACAACAATAACAATAATGCGCATGCCGTGTTCAAGTTTTAGTGTACAATTTTAAAGTGCACACCCACAGGCGTATATCTGCTTGTAATGTTGCGACTTTAGCGGCAAACCATAAACAAGCGGTTGAGGCAAAAACTGCAATCAATAATTTAACACTTGTACCTAATAACGGTGCATGTGTGTGCATAACGGTATGTAAGAAATTAAAAGTTAATATAATATAATATAAAAATATTACTTTATTTGCCTAAGTACTTGCTCTCCAGTTAGCTGCCGCATTGCATGCACGCCTCTGCAACAATGGGCACGGGAAGACGTGGCGTATACGTAACGACAAAAGGTTCATTGGCGATTGATCGATGCGAAAGTATGAGCACATTCGAGATATTGTCAATATTTTGAAGATTTAATAAATTCGTAGAAATAATTTCAGCTTGTGGTCATAGAAATTTGTCTTAAATTTGTCTTATGGTCTTATGTCTTATGTCTTATTAAAATGGTCTTATACACTAGCTCGAGTTAGAGTACTTTAACTACAGAACCACACGAACTAGAGTGAGAAAGCGTAAAACAAAGATGGGTTCACTTTACTGTGGGCATACTCGAATATTTGAAAATTTTTATATAATCAGCAATTTAATATAAGTTAGTATGAATTGAGAGTAATAAAAGCTAATTTAGAAGATTTAGTTTGACTGGAGAATTCAATTAGATACAATTCGATAAATCTTCTGTTCACGAGCTGTTCGAGAAGTTATAACAAATGGGTAGAGTGGACATTCGCTAATGTTTGAAGTGACTAGTTTTCTTTATAAACTCAATTTATTCCCACTGATCAGTCATCAATTTAAGACTATAACTGATGGAAAGATATATATATTTGGCTGATATTGAGTTCTTTGGGCTTGAAGAAAGTTTCTGTCATTGATTAATTGCAACAAACTTTGTGACATCACTTTGTGTTTTTAATGTACATTTGAATTTATGCCTGCTGTAGTGAAAACTCAACTTTTTTAAGAGCCCATACTTTCTGCTCACTTTCGGCGGCACCAAAGTAAAAACATGACACAATTTGCCAAGTTGTGTAAATGTTTAGAAGAACTCTTGTAAATTCTATGCTTGTAGTTGTGTGTATGTAAAGTAACAATTTTAAGCAAGTTTATTTTTGTCATAAAAATAAAAGCTGAAATACACAAGTATTAATGCATGTACGAGTTTGTAGTGCAAACAAGTGAAACAAGTGAAACAACGCGACCAGTAAACAAATACAAATTTTATACACAATTCGCATACACATATACATGAGCACATGAGTGCAAAGCACAAAAGGAAAACTAAAATTGGCGACAAGATAGCAACAAAAAATACATTTATAAATGTTGCAAGGGCCACGCGGCAAAGAGCAACCAATACATGTGTACTTGGTTATGTGTATGTGTATGTGTATGTGTATTGTGTATGTGTTAGCATGGTGATACCGCACTGAAAGCTTGTTGGCGATAGACAGAGACATAAATGGCTGCAAATAGAAGCAACTACACTGGGAATCTAAACGATATTGATATTTGGGCTTGTGGCAGCAGTGGTAGTGACAGAGAGTGAAGTTTTGGCCTGAATTTTGAATTTCATGTTTATTGTAGCTACAAGAGCTGTGGGTAACTTATTTGGCATACAAGTGCACTTGCCACATAGCAACAATATATGATGGTAGTTTTTCCTTTTTTGGCATAAGGTTAAATGTTAGTTTGTGTACATGTGGCATCACTTGTTTTTTAGCACGGTATACACTTGGGTATGTGTATGTCCATTGTAAATAGAAATACAAATTTGGCTGTAAAATCTATAAAGGAGCACTGAAAATATTTAAAGTGCAAGAATAACTATAATTTTTGAACGACGTGACTTTGGTGGAGTCTGTGCAACACTCTATCCAACAGGCTTAATCTGTTCGTTCGATTTGATCGCTGATGCGAATCTCTCATTGTCTCGTGCTCAACAAAATTCGACGTCAAACAAGGCACCCTTTACAATCCCAAATATAAATAAAATAACAAATAACAGCGACTCAAAACTAAAAAGTACCAATACAAAGGATTAAAACCAAAAAAAAAAACAAAAATTAAGAATATATTAAATGAACTCTTTCAGAAATAAAGTGAATAGCTTCTATTTATTGCAGTAACAGTATGTCGCAAATTTATGTCTCTCACTTATTACATTTTGGGAAAATTATTTCGGTTATCTCGTGACCGTTATATAGTGCGAGTTCGTTTTAACTAATTGCTTATGGAAAATATGTAAATTATCTCACACAAGAAAGGATTTGAAAACAGGCTTTTGACTTCCCAATCACTTGAGCGTACTTCTAGCGAAGCATAGTGTCCAGAGTGAGTGCTTTGGTATCATTCAGTCTTGTGCTAAATGTGGACATTGTTATCGGCATACAAAGAAGATTAATACTGAATTTATGAAAAAAGCATAAAGTCTAACAAAAATTAGAAAATTTATGTCTAAAAAACTGTATTTTTGTAAAAAAAAATGGCGAATTCTACATATATTTCAATTAGTCCTGCAAATATTTGCAAGTAACAATATATCCTGTGGTCCTCATAAGAATTTTTATGCGATTAAATTGTCTGCCATTTCAAATCTTTTGTAAAATCTTACCTACAAAATCAACACCAGCATGCTAACCTAAGGCATTCAGTGCAGTCGATTCCTTTGCTATGCATTTTACGTCCGTCTTTATTTTCTACTTTACTTTCTACTGACCAAATTGTAATAATATTTACACAGCTTGCGAATTTTTCCTCCTCATTTTCCATTACGGCCAGCAACTTGCCGCTCTCTGCTCCGGCAGACAGTAACAATATTATGTGGCAGCTACAAACTGACTTACTGACACACACACACACACACATACACGTATATTGGAACAACAACAGTGCACTGTGGCTATGCATTATTCTGCAGCGCTGTCATTTGCATATTTCGGAGCAAAGTGAGTGCATAAAATTTGGTAGAAATTTGAAATTCGTGGACTTGCCTGGAGCATACATATCGGGCATGTCTATTACCCACTGAGACTACCAGCTGACAGCGCAGTCGGTCGAGTGTATATTGCCTCTTAAAAGTGGGACAAGCGCTTACATTGAATATGCTTATTTATTTTCGCACATACACAAGTACATATATACACATGAATATATATGTATACATATTCTTACGAGATCATGTCGTTTTTACGAAATGCTGCTCGGACCGCTCTTGTTGATTTGGCAGCAAATTTCAGCACTTGCCTTTGTGCTTGTTCGATTCTCCGCTTGTCCGCTCCAGCCTAGCAAATCCGATCTCAAAACTAGACAATTATTTCTGCTTTGTTAGTCCGTTTAGTGAGAGGGTTGAAGTTTATTGCGCTTTGTCTAGTCACCCCTCCGGGCGCCCCTCTTACTATCATCCTCAGTCTTGTACGATATTTCGTTGTCCTAATCTTGCTTCGGCTCGCTTTTGCTCTCTACTCCCGTCTATGTTTTGTGCGATGTTTTGTGGTTTCCGGTTTATGGTCTTTAAGTTTTTGCTTTGATCTTTTCACTTCAAATTAATGCAAACGACTCCGCAAACGTCCTCTCAGGCTTTCCACACATTTCTACAAATATATATATATTTATATATAATACAATATATATATATATGCCCGGGCTGGATTGATAAATAGTTGCTAGTGCGAGAAGTGTGGTGAGCATTTGTTGGTTTGTGGCTGCGTGCGGTGGAAAAGAGGAAATTTATCTTTCACTGTCTCTGTATTACTGTTTGTGTATGTATGTGTGTGGTTCTGATTCCAAAGTGTAATTGAATTTTTTAATTTACTTGTATTTCAGCAATTTGCAAGGAAACTGCTTTTGGCAAGTGGTTGAAGCTCGAAGTAGGATTTTGCTCTTGAAGTTTGATATCAGTCTAATTGCAGATGAATTTCATTGAGGAGACATTTTAAAAAGTATTATGTCAATATGTTTTGATTAGAACTTATTAAATATAAAATGAGGAAGCTATCTAAAAGGATAAGTACAATCTCCGGTGGTTTCGCTTCGCAAACATTAAGTGTAAAGTTGTCAGGAAGTAAAACCTGTGCTCTGGAAAAAGGCAGTGCAATATGAGAAGGTATATTAGTTGTGATTTTGAAGCGTGCTGTACATACAGAAAGAGCTAATTTTTATTTGTGCATGTTATCATTAAGCGAAACAAATACTGTTCAGTCGAGCTTATCGAAATTGTTTAAAACGTTCCTTAACCTCTAAAGTGCCGTGCGAGCTTGAAAAAATCGCCTACTAAGAACTTACCACAGCTATGGAGTAGTCATATTATTTTAGTTAAGTAACTGAGTTGAACTTTTAACCGATTTGGAATGTTTTTCTACAGTTGAGTTATGAAATTCAACACTCATAAATTGTGTTGAGCTCGCAACCCGATATGTGCTTTGAATTTTCAATTTCAATCATTTACATTTTCAACCATTTAAATGACTTCTACTAGAACTAAAACTTACACAATAATCTATTTAACTAATTTGACATATATTTGGTATGTAACAATGCCGAGTTGTCCAGTTAGGATATTTTGAAAATGAACAGAATCTATTTATCCGATTTTGATATTTTTCGCAACTAAGTTTTATTCAAACTCTATTGGTTTCACTTACCTTTTCAATTTGAGTTATTCTCGAATGAAACAGTCATTGAGAAAACTTAGCCGTAAACTGAAATTCATATGTGGCAAATGTTCCCAAAAAAAGGCAAACTACAATAGGTTGTTTTATACAAACTCTTCCATAAGTTCAACCTGTTGGGTAACGAAAGGTCTTTGGCGCTCCAGCTCGAGGCGTACGCGCGCAACAATAAGAAAAGCCTATAAACAAACACAAATATAAGACATAATTAGTGAATAGGTGTATATTTGCGCACAATTTGCCCTAATTGAATTCTATACGTGCTCCACCGAAGGTGCCACTATGCGTATGAGTGACTTTTTGGTAATAAAAATCGTGGCAAAGTTTTGTGGGTTTTGAAACCACATTTCAGTGTAAATGTTGCTGTAAATTACACGCTCTACTAAAGGTATTAATAAATTTTGGTGTTTGAATTAGTTTTAAGTAAAATGTAAAATTTTCGTGCAAATAATGCAATTGCACATACCGGAATTTATGGCTTAGGGCCTACCAACGGTTACCAAGCACTTCCCCACACAACGCTGTCACACGGAAATGCTATACGTTGGACTAGCTGTATTTTTTTTATAATACAATAAATGTGTATTTTGATCATTTGTTTTGTGCTATTTGCAAATGGCTTTGTTTGCATGTTCGTTTTGGCAGGGAAATCACGCGAAACACCGACAAAGAAATAAAAAATAACAAATCGCTTTAGGACGACAATCAGTTGTGCCATTGTTCGGTGTAATAACTTGCCAGCCGCATTCGAGTGGAAATTGATATGTTGTTTTGTGCTAAATAAATCATTTTATGTTTAGCTTGTAATTTTTATAAATATCGCTTCCATTTGTTTTGCTGCAACAGTCAACTGTTGTTTAGAAGTTTGTGTGATATTGTATTATTGATTTTTTTTTGTTCATAAATTGTACAAAAAAGTTGTACTATTTTGGTGCATTTATATGTGTTGCTATGCTGCTTGTTCTTATTTTATACACATGTGCTTGATTTTATTGTATATGTTTTTTTTTTGTTGTTCTTTAATTCTTTAATTTTTTCTAAATGCCTACAAGCCAGACACAAATACAAGCGTGCGTGTTTTACTTGGCATGCAAGTCATCATTTCGCTATTTATTTAACCTCAGACTTGTAATTGAAATGATAAATGATGTTCTGGTTTTGAAATTAATGTGCCGTATGTTGTCTTTTTTACGACATTCGTGGATTTGGCGGCTGCAAAAAGAGAATATTGACTTTTCTATGAATTATAATCTGAATGTATTACAAAATGTAACTATGGCAACAGCTTCTATTGAGTCTAATAGAATCAAGCACACAATCTACGGACTTGTACCTTGCGAAATAATCAGCTCTGTAGAAAAATTTTAAAAATATAATTTTTAAAAAAAAGCGAAAAAAGTCCATCTCTTTGGGTTAACTGTATTTCATGTAAAATCATATATGTTTTGGTATTTATTTCACTAATTTATAATGTAAATATTGCGTAAGAGAAAAAGCAAGTTGATATTTGGTATGGTGCGGAAGAATATGTTTTATGATATTTTAGAAGTTTTTTTGCTTTTAGCTAATAATTTATGGCATAAAAATATTGCAATTAATTTATAATGCTCACTACACCAGCTTAGAGCTTACTTTAAATCTTATATACTAATAATTTTATAGCATAAATACACAGTTGCCAGTGCTTCCAAGCTGGCTTGTGCTAAAAAGTACTCACACAAAATATGGTAAAAGTTCCAAATTTGTGTTTTCACTCAGAAGCAATATTGCTTTTGAAAGTGTACCCAAATTGATCTTTCTGGAGCCATATGAATGTCTTATAATATTATGTATAAATTAAAAAAGTTTTCGTGAACAAAACGTGTTTCTAAAACTCCACTCTCTCGTTACGAATTTTTCACAAGGTGCTAAGTTTGCTAAGACACAACATCAATACTATTCAAATTGTATAGTTATAATTAGTTTCAGGCACAATCAAGTGCGTATAAATGAGCTTGAGTAAGTTTTAGGACGCCTAATTTTTGGCGAATTTCTACGCAATCGATTTTTAGATCATGAAATACTCAAAAAGCAAACAAAACTTTCATCGTTTAAATTTTATGACCCAAAAATTTCTTCCACGTTTTAGACGTGAGTTTTACCGCTCTACCCAACTCGGTTTGATTCATTTAATTTTATTAACTGTTTCCTGAGTGAATAGCGTAGCGCTGGTGCTGGCGGTGGCGTATACGTAACATTAAAACGAAGCAAGCACGTGTTGGCATTTGCTCACTGCCACTGACTGGCTGACGGCCTTTTACATACGTATGTATTTATTTTGGAGGCAAAGCTCAAAAAATTAACGAAAATAAACTTAGTAAATTAGCGGTGTGTTAACATCCCTTTAAAGTGCTGTCGGGGCGAAGAATGAGTTTTTTTCGTCATTTTGCTGAATGTACCTACAACAAATGCACTACCGTCTACGCTGCTAACATACACACATATGCGAAGACGATTGCCGGCAGCATTTCGAAAGCTACGCATACCAGCGCTCACGTACCTGCCACAGTCTATCTCCTATACCGCCGTCTCTATCAAACCTTCACTTCCGCAGCACGAACGCGCATTTCGTTTCCTTTGCAGCATTTGCGTAATTTACCAACATTTACATAATTCGTATTCAATTTACTTTTTCCTTCGACTTCAGCATGTAATTGCGTAAGCTTTGCGGTTGGGCCGAGTAGGCGTTTGCGTTCTGGCGTCTGTGTGTAGCTACGCTTGACACGCTTACCGCCACCGAAACTATTTTCCTATTGTTTTCGAATCCAACGAGCAGAGGAAACAATAATAGAGCTTTTTTTTTTTTGGTTTTCTTATTGTTACTGTATTTATTTTCGTATTCATTGTGCAACTGTCAATGTCCTCGTGACACGCTTAACATTTGTGTTTACGGCAATTTTCCCATTCAAATTCATAAAAGATGTACTCAAACTCGTACGTAAGTGCGTCGACGGCGAGTGGAGGAGTGCAGAGTCCTGTGCATAATGACAACAAAAACAAAGGAGCGCAGTAAGCGCGCACGCACGCACCAGTTAAACTTGCCAAGCACAAGTGAAGGCGAAAGCAAACAAGTCGCGCACACATACAACCACACACATACATAGCTACTTCCGTTGCCGACTAGTTGTCACATCACATGTATACAATGTAGCTATGTGTGTCTGCGTAACACACTTGAACTTACATATATGCGCATAAGAAATATGCGGCAAGGTACACGACGAACCCATCGTCTAAGCAATTCACTTCTATTAAAATAACAGAAGGAATGTAAAAAATTTGCCACAAAATATGAGTTCGTGTGCGCGCAACCTTCTGCGGCTTCGCTTTGCCTTTGGCGTCAATGTGCTCCGTTTCGCACCGCTGCTACCCTATTTTTTCTTGCTTCTCTTTGCCTTAATCCTACCTATGTGTATGTATAAGAGCCTGTGTGCCGTTGTGAGCTCGTGTGTCGACTAACGCCAAAGACATTTCCAATTCGGTTGTAGCAATGGCAAAATGAGCTTTGAGAAGCAAGTTACTTGAAAGCAGTAAGTATCACAAACAAGTAAGTTAGGCCGAGGTACGAGTGAAACCGAATATTAAGTAAAATTCAAGCTTGCAGTTTAATGTTGTCCGAGTGCACAAGAAATTTGTTACATTCCGGTGGTTGGGCAATTCATTAGCCAATACTTTTTAGTTTACACAATTTCCATGAGTTTTAATAACACTAAGTATAAAAGAATTTCCGGAAGCATTGCAATTTTTAATAAAGGGGCGGGGAGTTTATATTTGTTTTATGTGTGGCAGAGTAAGCCTCGAACCCATTTCAATCACTTTTAACAGCCTGCTTTCATAAAGCCTATAATATCTATATCAATTGTTGTTTTGATATTCATTTGTTTGCTTGTTGTTGTTGTGTAAATAACCTATCACAAAGTTTATCAAGCTGAAAACTAGGCTTGATTACGGTCAGTCTACTGCACATCTGTATTCCATATCCATATGAATGCCTGTACGAAAAAAATCTAGTATTTTTAGATGCTGAGGGGGTCTCATTTATAATTATCGCACTAGTAGTATAAAGGCAAACAGCGTGCAAAGGAACTATTTTTAGTCCAGGATAAATGCAGTGGTTCAAATACGCTTATTTACTTTTTATAAACAAGTCGGATAGGAAACAGAGGACAACTCTATTTCCCCTATAGTCAGTTCCACGTAGCTGAATGGGATCGGCATTTTCTTCAGGAAAAGTACCGGCAGCTCCACAGCATACTCTGAAACTGTCTCGGGAATATTTTAAGCCACTAAAACAACAACTGCAATGAGAGAGGATGAAGCGTTCGAACAACGAAAGTCCAGTTAACGAAAAAGAAATAGAGCTCTAGAATGGAGGAAACGAAACACTAACAAGAAGTTTTACTATATAGAGCACCAGATGGCTTCAAGCTCCAAAAACGCTGAAAACTCCTCAACTTGTAGCTAACAGCTTTATACCAATCTAAGACAATGGCTCCACCGTTGAGTGAATAATCCTGTGACATTCGATTCGACTTTTGACACTCGACGTTCGAATTGTGGCGTAGCTTAACAAAACATTATTTCTGGCTTTTATTTGAGTTTGAGGTAAATGTATTTCATTACTTTTAATCGTTTTCATCTCTACAACTAGTATTGTGCTTTGAAATCATTTCGAATTGCGTCATATTAATGCTAACTACTACCAAATTGCAGATAAAATTTAATACGAACACCTTGGTCCAAAAGAAGGCGTGAAGTATTTGAATGGTATTTTCTCGCAGATTGCTTTCAGAAAGTCGCAAGTCGATCTATTAATGAAACAAACTTTAAGCTTGACTTCAATTAAACTGTTTCTTATACTCACCAAATAGAGCAAGTCGTTGCAATGAGCGCAGAGCAGTCCCCTCTTCGTTAGTTTACCCACTATTATTATCAATATGTCTTGCAACTTGTTTTCTTCGGACTTCAAAGTGTCATTTATTAGCGCAATAAGGAGCGCATCCAAGATCATGGCTAAACATTTCGGCAACTGTGCCTTGCAAATAAAGCATAAATCGTACTGGCACTTAAGCATCTGGTTGAACATGAAGATGATTTGTAATTTCTCCGAAACGACAACCTTTTCGAACCACCGAAAACGTTCCAGAAAGCAGACGAACAGCTTCTTCGACTGCCACCACAGAGTGAGAGCGTGCAGAAACGGATCGTTGCTTTGCTTGCATTGTTCGGTGCAGCGCTCGGCATGCTCTAGTTCGTCTTCATGTTCCGTAATATAGCGATTCAAGTTTTCATGGAACCTCAGAAATTTCCAGATTATCATAAAATTGCCGAAGAACACCAGTTCAAATATTGGAAATCCGATAACATCATTACTGAAAAATGCAAAGTTGCCTGCAGCTATAACACAAATCCATATGAGTAGTAGAAATTTTAAAAGCAGCAGAAGATGTATGTATGTGTAGAGTGCGGTACTTGCAACATGATTCGGCAACGTTGCGGCTTTCTCGTGCAATTCCATAATTTTGTTGAAGAAATTATTTAAGAATTTGCTGTTGCTCCTCCTCTGAAATTGATATAAAATAACACTTAAGTTGACGACGGTGCTTATCCAAGCGATTGCAAAGAAAGCAAAATTAACCAGCGCATATTCTCCCATTTGCAGAATCAGTTCGGGCATGTTATACAATATTGCGATTGGCAGCATTAACATTGCTATGGAGTATACGGTGACAATCGTGAAGAGTGTGTGGTGTATGCGTTGTCGAATAAGTGGATTTTGTGGATGTCGTTCAAAACGTTTTGTCGCCTGGTTGTAAGAAAAGTCCACGAAGTGAAGCGAACGAACGAGTTTAAAGCAAAATGCGGCAACAGAAAGGTATAAATTGTCCATCACTACACGAGGTTCGTCTGGAAATAGAACGCGTGTCTACATAAAGCATGATATACGCCTAGAAAGAACCAACAAAATGCATTCAACATTTATGTGGGATTATCTACCCTAATTGCTATAATATCATAAATGAAAATTAATATTAATTTACCCACACTAAGTAACAATGAAACGGACATAGAAAGGTACACATTAAGGTGGTTGGAAATGAAAGTGTTCTCGCTCGAGACGAAAGTCCCTCGACACGACATAGATTATATTGTATACACAGATACACAATGTAGTTATTTCCGTCTCTTTGCATGACTTTGTACCGTACATAAAGGTTAGTGAAACAGATATCTCAATCAGAGTGAACAAGTATATTTCGCTTAGCATAATGGTACTCGGTAGCAAAAATAAATGATATCGATAAGTAGTTTCATGCAATCGGTCACTTTTTCTATTACGGCAAAATGTTGCACTGGGTATAATAGTTCTGTTCACTTAACGATAATTTTTCTAACTCCTGAGAGCAAACAGAGTTGTGATACGAGATGAACTGTGCGTCACACTCGCCGATTGCTCCAAACTTTATGCTATTTTGTTGCCAAAGAGATCGGTAAAGAAGAGTAGAGATTCGTGCGATCTGGTGGTAAAACGATGAAGACTTTATGAATAAACAGCCAGTTTCTCCTTGTGCGTCGCGACGAAGCCGAACAGCGAATGTACCGTTGCATGTAAGTGAAATTAAGGAACGAAACGCACTTAGTGACAAATTACGTCATTTGTGGATAATATGAGTAATGACAAGCAGAATGAATATCATAATCGGTTGTTTTGGTGGGTTGGTGCCACACGGTGAGTCGTATGTTTGGTTGCCAAACCAAAATACTGAAGACTTAAAATAACGAAAAAATGTATTTTGTAAGCGTCTCGCACACTCGCTAGGTAATATCAGATGTAACAGATGTTCGTAAGACTAACATTTGAATTACACTCAAAATCGGAGCATTTAATCCTGATGGTCTGATATCCCTGGAACTTCCCACTAATATGGATGAAAGGTGGTGGGAAGAGTCAATCAAAATACCAAGCACCACCGCGAAATAAACTTATCGCTCTTACTGCAATTTCAGTTTACTTGAAGTGACATATACTCCAGTTGGCACCATTTTCCTAAAGCCAAAAACTTTTTTTGGACTTAGCTCACTCACAACTTATCACCTCATCTCACACTTTCTCACCAAAAGCTGAGAAAAGTCGGTGCGGAATCGCCTAGTCAAAGTTCTAAGTAAATATTTAAATCCTCCATATTCTTCTCATTGTTGAGCAGGCTTTTCAAAGCCCTGCTTGACTTAATCAAACCTGAAATATTTAAAATCCTTTTCCATTTTCTCTCTCAATACCCATCAGTTAATTCAATTATTCTAGGTGCTGAGGTGCTAAGTTATTTATTATATATTATGTTTGTTGTAGTTTGCACGATTTCACTTCAAAGGCGAACATGGTTTTGCTTAGTTGAAATGTTTCGGTGTGATGGCCGAAAGCACGGCGGAAAGCAGTTATCGTTACCATTGCCAGAGAAGCGCCGTAAAGTATGCTTCGTTGGTTATCTAGAAGTGACTAATGCAATAGAAGTCCCAAATTTACGAAATGTAACCAAGGAAACCAACAAGTTTGCTTTACTTATACGACAGTATTTGTCTCATTAATTATTTTTTAATTAACTTTCAAATCAATTTCTATAATCGCCAGCAGACATAGTTCGCTTGTTCCCTCTATCTAGGCGTCACTTTTGCGCTTTTGCGCTTTTGCGTAAAAGCAAAATGAATTTAAAATTCAAACAGAAACTTTTTAAGCACAAACACACACACACACACACATACACACACATACACGAATGTATGCGTTTGCCGACACATCTGTGTGAGCACGAGCAAATTATGTCGGAAAACAAAAGAAAATTACTAATTTCACACACAATTTATTTTAGCTTATATATAGACAATATTGTTACAGATTGCTGTGCAAACATACATACATACGCACACACATACATATATGTGGATATGCATAAACAAGCTGTGCGACATCGAATTTTTGTTTGACTTCATAGAACATCATTTAGGAGTTGAACATTTTTAAACAAATATTCTTTGGGTCTTTGGATCTTTGGGGCTTGGTTGGAGGAAGAACGCGCACACGCATGAATATTTGACGCAATTTGCAGCTAATTAAATATGCAAAATGTGAGCGAGGAGTTTTTTGTGTTTGTGTGAGTTGTACTGGATCGAAATAAATTACGGAATGATAAAGCAGAATGTGCAGAAAATAAATCTTAAATAATTTATTGTATAACTGCACAAAGAGTTTATCACTACCAATTTAAATTTTCGAAAGCAAATAAAATAAATTCAGCAAATATTCATTGAAGTTTTAGAGATTGTTTCTAACATAATCTGTTTTTTTCTCATTATGGACTCATATAGAATTGAAAGTATTCAATATGTATACAACTAGACTGGCATTAGCACAAATTAAGTGACACACTCGAGTGTAAAGGCGCGTAGCTTTCATTGCTGAGCATTAAATAGTGTGATTCATCGAACTGCAGATAGCCAATTGAGGCGTAATACCAATTCATTAATCACAACTTTATAACTGTAACGGTGGCGAGAGTCACACGATCACAATTTGGCAAGTGTGTACAGGAACAAACGCGTCATTAATCGGTAAAGCGAAATCATGTTTAAGCCAAACACACACATACACATATTGCGCTTGAGCTTGTCAACATACTCACTCACATCACAAACGATCGTCAGCTTTTCTGCGCACTGGCGTAATTACACTTCGCCATATGTAACGCTTCGAGTATGTTCATTGATTGGGTCAATGGGAAATATTGAATGTAGTAATAAAACTTTAGCATCAAGCCATTACCACAAATACACACACGCTCATACATAAATGAGCACATATTTACATATATACTTAAACGTAGCCACATATGTACGCATGTGTCAAAGCTGTCGCCGCGCCATTAGTCGGTTGTGTGGCAAGCAGCAAGGCGAAATGCGCGGCACAGTTGCTGTGTCAGCGGAACTGACAGACGACAGGGAATTTTATATTGCCATGATTGCTTTCTGCAAAATAATCAATCAAACAAAATGGCTGTGGTGGAACACAAAGAAGTAGATACAAGCGTAGGCGTTACAAGGGTTGCCCGAAATGTTTTGTTTTCACAACAAAATCGGAAAAGTACTTTGTGCATATATATAAGAGTTGACTAATAGGTTTCGTTTTTGAAGACATTTCTTTTAAGGAAGTATTATTTTCTTGCCTTATAAGGTTTCAACCAAATATTGTTATAATATTTTCATTTAGACCCATTTGGTACAGTTTCTAAATGTGCGAAATCTAATTACAACCACGCCTTCTTTCAATGTTACATCTTTCCAAAGCAATCAGCGCCAAATAAGTTGTTGTAGGTAACTCAATACCTTACTATAGTTTTTTTTGCAGGAGGCAACTTTGGTCCAAAAATGGTCGAAACCTGTCAACACATTTCCCTAGTAACGCATATATCTAATAAGGTGACCCCCGCACCCTGTTACCTTTACACCGCATATGTCGGTTAATATACGGACTTAAATGGAGATATTTCCTTCATCATAATGTAGTTTAATGCCAAGGAAAATCAATAATTTGCATCGTGTGGCTTGATGACAAAAATTGATGATTTCGATGCATAAGTTCCCCAGGTCCTCGTATACCCAATAGCATGATATTTGTTTCCTAATTGACTTCATAATGCATTTAACGGCCGAATTGTAAGATTTACAATTATAGCCAAAGCTGAATGCAAGGGGTCTTCACTTAACTTTTAGCAACGTATACTCAATTTAAGGGCTTGCATGATTCTGTATCGCTTAGTACTCTACATATCGGTCCGAAAAAATGTAGTGTTGCGAAAATATTTCGGCAAACCCTCGCAAGTGCACGTTTATGATTTCTTCGGCATAAAATTGACGTTTTTCCACATGTCTGCATTGCACAAATATTTAGAGTTTATATCCAATTATGTGGACAATACCTTGAGGGTATGAAATTTCATTACAGCTTTCAAGCTGGTCAATTTTCCATTAGATTAACATTAATATAGGTATTTAGTGAACATTTCTCCATATCAAAATTTCGCTTGTGCTAACTCGAATGCTTGCTTTTGGCATTTAGAAAGCAGATATTAAACTGTTTTTACTTTCAAGCGAGCGAGCTGAGTAATTCTTGGTCTAATATTTACCCGCCCTCAACAAACATTGTTAGAAAGTCATTATAATTTAATATTTTTTTTCTTTAATTTAATGTTATATTAATATTTATTAAGTGCAACTTCTCATAATTATTATCCGCACTTATGAAGTAACTAAGTATTTTGGTCTTAATAAAGTAACATGCCTTCGACAAACGCCGACGTTGTTGACCTACATACCCCATTATGAATTTCTTCAGACTCGCTTAAGTGATTACAACTCGCATTATAGCCACTCATACTTTCATTTACAGCATTACCAGGCAAAGCGTTGCGGAGTGTGGCTTGGTAGGGTTGCGTTGCGGTCGGCGCCTAGCGGTGAATTAGGCAAAGGAGTGCGGAGAAGTAGAGCGCGGCGGAGTTGTGCAGGTGTTATGTTGGAATTTGCGGTTTTTCGAGTGAAGCTAAGTTGCTTTTACTTGCACTTCGGCGCACTAAGCTGCTAAAATATGCACTAATGAGATTAGAGCGCTGCTTTGTGTTTTCTGAAGGCTGACTAAGTGTTATTTTTACATGTACTCGATTATTTAATTTTTAGACCGTATTCAAAGAATTTTTATACTGAAATTGCTTAATTATATTTCTGATTGCAGCTTAATTTATTAATTTTGATTATTATGATTAGTTTTTTTCATGGAAGTAATTTTGCATACATAATTCTACATATTTCATTTGCTTCTCGATGTGATAGTAGTGAGAATGACCTCTATCAGGGTATTACATATGAAGCTTAAAATTATCTGCACTCTAATGTTCGTTCAGGGAAGAAATTTGCCAAGCATCTTAGTCATTCTACCTAACTACATTGTACCAAAACTATGTCCCTAACAAATGAATAACTTATAAATATAAGAATTAAATTATATTATGTACTATACTCTATTATTGCATGTGTAGTAAATCCCGGAATCCATAAATATAATACATTCTGAAACTCAAGCTTCAACGAAAGCATACACTTACGTATGCATGTGCTCAAAAAGATATGAAATTTTCACTTCATGATTGTTATTATTATTCTTTGCTGACTTTAACGTTGTTGTTGCTGCTCTGTATCATCCACTAACATGCAGGCACTGGTGCTCCTGCTGATTTTGCTAAGTTTCCGTATTTGATTGCGTCCACACCTGCTGTTTTATTATGTAAGGCCGACTGTCATTCTGTCATATTCCGACTGTCGTATTCCTTTAAGGAATTCTAACTAGTAACATATTTTTAGTGTTTTTCCGAGAGTATTGAAATTTCTTTGTACATCTTATGTTGTATTTAATTCCCATATTTGATATAAATTGTTAAAGAGACACGGACACACTTAAAGAGGTAGGTAGAATGATATTTCCGGCAGAGCTTACTCATATACATGCATTACATACATTCATATAGAAATGAAGGGCTTAGGCACCAGGTAGGCATTTGCTGTGCAAGAAATATTGCTCATACGCAACGTTGTACTTACCGTTGAATGGGAGCACTTAGAAGAGAGGCAAGTGAGTTTATAAATGTGCATTTAAATTCCATATCTTGCAAGCAGAAGAGACCACGAATTTAGATATTTTAAATTAAAAACTTCGCTTTTTCTTTTTTTTTTGATTTCTTTTAAAAAACCATGCATGGGTTCTGGGCAGTTGAGACCAGAAATTTTAGTGTGCAAACATGATATTAACATTTTTAAATAGGGTTAGAATCAGCTAAATAAATAACGGGTTAAGTAAGTACGGATATTGAAATAAACTTGGCCAAGCGGCATACGTATTCTGGCGACTTGGTGATGCCAACAGCTAGACAAAAACCAAAAACGGCCGAACCATGCTCTTTTCCTCGAGCATGCAGGAAATATAATTACAACATGAAAGCTGAGTGTTTCTTTAAAAAACGCAGGATTAAAGAGTAGCGAGTCCATGAACATTGGAAAAAGCAGAGCTAAAAATAGGTATGCAAGTGTGTTTGAATTTGTTCGCGCTTGGCATGTTTTAACCGCCGCCATTAGATAGCGCTGCGGGCGACAGTGTGGGTGCCAAGAAAGTCATCAATCTTTGCCAACAAGGAAAACGAAAACGGATATATAAAATGGAAAACGCAAGAAAATAAAATAGAGAAAAGATAAAACAAGAAAAAAAAAAACTGTTTCTAGTTGAGCTAAATAGGAAAGAGGTATATGAAAGAAATGTAGCGGCGCGCATGAATGGGAAGAAGGAGTTGGTTGTGAGGAGAGTCGGCGGCTTGGCGAAAGATGAAAATGTATTCAAAATCTACATTGAAAGGTCTGAGATTTTCTTCAGCTCACACATGCGCTTTTGTTCACTTTTAGGTACACGTGTGAGCATGTCTTGCTGAATTTAAAGTGTGTTTGCTCTGTATATTGTATTTATTTTAAGGTTAGACTTATATGGCTATGTCTGTAGCTTCTATGTGCCGCAAATACGGGCGAGCTTAAAGCACTCACGTGCATTATATATTTTATTTTATTTGTTATTGGTTTGATGATTTTCTTTTGGTGTGAGTTTTTAATATCAAAATTGCTTCGGGTACACTATAGATTTGGCTACTGTGGAAATATTTTAAGGATGCGCTTTGTCAGAGAAAAGTTAAAGTACTATTTACTACAAATGATATTTAGAAAGCGCGTCATGAAGTATACGTATTTTTTGTTTTAAATTCGATTTCCGTATATATTTGCAATTTTTTGGGATGAGCTACCTACCATTCTTTCATTAATCCTTTACATTTCAATAGTTTCACTAAAAAATTTCCTTCCTTTTCACCATTTATCTTCCATGGTTAGTTTCATGATGTGACCCCAATTGTCCTTTTTCGTGTGCCTGTAAATGAAACAGTCAAAATAGAGGATTGGAAGCATTAAATAAGACATAATATAAAAAATGCATAAACGAAAAGCAGGAAAAGACAAACAAATGTCCTTAACGTAGAACATGGTGAGCCCATAACACTGATAAGGTGGCGAAGTGGTGGACGATTGAATGAAAATAACATGATTTGAAATTCGAAAGATTTTCCAATAAACCAAGTAGGTAAAATTAATTTGTTCTTTTAGAAGTTTTGAAAATGAAGCTTGTTGAGAGATAATGTCTGCTGCTGAAGCTAAAAAATTTAACTTAGGACGCCCCGGACCTATTTTGATGGAATCCGAGTGCAATTTCTTTTACAAATTTTATAACAAAACAAATCGAGCTTTTATACCTGAAGAGTGGGGTAACGCATAGGATCTGCTGATATAGAATCCTTTCGGGATCTAAGCCGAAAACAGCGTTAGAAATGTTATGTTGTAATGCTGAGTTTCTCTCTATAAATCTCCTGCTTAATGCTTAAATTTGCTGGCCATTTCTGGACTAAAGTTGATTAGCACATAGGAGCAGCATATCATAGACCCTATATTTTTTCAAAATTTTCGATTTCGATATTTGTTTCCACGGTACTGATTGAATATATGAGCCAAATTCTTTAGAAATTGCAAAAATAGTGTAGTGACGTGGAATTAGGACACCTACTTATGATTTTGAATAGCTTATTCAGTTGCAGAAACCTACAACACACAAGCACACACACAAGTCCGTTTTATACAAACAAAATCTACTTGGTCAAATTTGTGTTCCTTTCGAAAACATTTAATCTTTATTCGAAATTATATGTGAATACAAAGTGGTGCCGAAATGGTCGCTGGGTTCCTCAGCGTATCAGCGACTCTTTACAGAAACTTGGCAACGGATTAATGTGGTGTCACAATGCTTCATCACTATATTATCGTTTTAAACTCTTGTACTTGGTATTTGTTTTTCGCTCAGCATTACCGTTATCATTGTTGCAAATGTTTTCGTTACTTTTTGTTCTGCTTTGTTTTGTTCTTGCTCTTAGTATTGTGCTAATGATGCCATGATGCCATGATGCCACTGGCGATGTCTACAAATTACTTTCGTTCAATTCATTCGCTTTTATCCACAGAATTTACACATTCCAACCAAATCAAGTGTTTGCCGGATAACTTTCCTGGTCTATTTATCTATCTAAGTATTTGTTAAGCACCATTCGTACATTATTGTCAATCTATTTGTTGAAATTGCTGCGATGTAGTTTTTCTATTCTTCGTATTTATTGTGCGGGCAATTCAGGTCATTGACGATTCTATTGTTTCTCTTGCCTTCTTTTTGAAATTGTTTTCGAAAGTTTTACCTAATTTCGTTGGGAATGAAATTTAGCGTTGTTTAATGTTCAAAAGGAAATACAGGGTGTTCTTAATAATATATTCGAAAAGAGTGAGGTTAAGTTTTCGTTTTGACGTTGTTAAAAAGTTGTTGATATAATGTGACACAAGATGATTCTCGAAGCTTTAAAGTGCCACCGAACTGCAGATTTTTATGACAAATCTTTGATGTTAGAAACATATTCAAATGTTCCAATGACTTTAAATAATGCTATGGTTAGATGAAAGAGGAGAAAAATTGATAGAAAGATTCATTAAAATCGATCCAGATGGAGGGAAGAATTTCATAATTTAAAACAATTGTTTTTTTTTTCAAAATTTAACAATTACTTGTAGTAACTTTGTTTACTTAAGTACCAACCAATATTAATTTGGCCCCTGTTGAATTTTTAACGATTTCAGAAAGGCATCTAAGTTCATGTTAAATGTCGTGGATTTCAGAATTATAGAAATTTCTACCACAAACCAACTTCCAGCTATGAGAATATGGAATCAATATGTGCTTTGTATTAGAATAAGGAATAAAATGTTGAAGCTTGCAAAAACTTTTCTATATCAGGAGTGCAAACACGTTCTCAGATTTGAGAGCGTTGCGGCGTTGCTTATATTTGATCGCTTGAATATGAGTAACATTAAATCTATTTTTATTTGCAACTCACACATGAACGAAATAACGGTACATACAAACGGCATAAGCATACACTTATGTTAACGCTCACAACTATTCACGCTTTTACCAGTTTCCGCATTCGACTTAAAATTTCTGCCGTACGTAGGTCGGTGGTCGGTGGTCGGTGGTAAAATTGTGTCTAAACGAGACTAACTTAGAGATCATTATCGGCCAACAGTAAGCACCGCTAGCACTCTTGGGCGCATGGGTGAATAAGCAAACGGACCGAAGTGGATGCAACTTTCGCCGCTGCTTACCGCGTTAAACGAAGGCAAGAAGATCATCAATGCCTTTTTTTTTTTTGAGAACTATGTGGGAGGGTTTAACGGAAATACACTTGCGTTTACACATATTGCGTTTGGCTTTTCACAACAATTGCTCTTCCTCAGGTTGCCATTGTAGGCCGAAAACTGTTGCTGTTGCTTGTGGTCACTCAGCCATCGCTTCGGGTATGGTAATAATATTTTCCGCTCACGTACGCAACGCATAAAACCTGACAACCTTGCATCACATTAGGCTTTATATATACATGTGGTCAGGTTAGGGTGCCGCTATTGTTATGCTGTCGAATTTAATAATTTCAATGTTGCTATGTAGTTTTTCTTCTAAAATTCAGTTGAAGATGGGCTGCTTGCAAGTCATACAGAGATTGAGTTGAGAAGAAGTAAAGATTTTAAAGTGCGGAAACTCGTTATTAAAGTTAACTACAGTGCCGTGCAAATATTCCGATTTCGTAAGAATAAATTAGCTGCACTTCCTGTAGCAAAATAAGTTGTTTTCAATTGTGATAAAATTTGGGTTTCTACACAAAAAAGATACGCACTCGCATTCTATTGAATGCTCTTACCCATTTCTTACCTTCTATTTTAAAGAGTGCCATCAACCGACACCTTCACACCAAATTACTGCTCATTTGTGGCCTTCAGTCGGGCGCATGATCGTCTCTTTTGCGTTTTTGGGTTTGAATGCGGGGTCATGTTTTTGGGTAATTTCCTTAAAGCGGAAGCGTCAACACAATCAACTGTCCTTTACAATTCATTTGAAGCATGAAAGCGAGCAAACACTAAACAAGGACGCGAGCGGAAGAAGTTAAAGCATTGATGTGGTTTCTTTCGAAAACTACGGGCACCTGCTACAAAATGCGAGTCAGGACAGGTGAAGATGAGATGAAAATGTAAAAACTTGTTTTAAGTTGCTTGAGAAGCGCCGACAGTTGCCATATGAAACCGAAGAAGTTGCCACTGGGATGGTGGGAGGGGTGTGTTGCGCAAAGATGCCTGAGTGCGATTCGCAAGTAGGACTTTTGCTGCTGACTACTCAATCTACCTGCTCGTTGATAATATTTGTTCTTAGATCGAAAGTGTCGTTAGTGCAGCATGTTGGTTTTTATGACTTTTAAACAAGCTTGAAAGAGTGCTTAGGCCAAAGTGTCACTCGGTTGCTGTCCATCAGCGCCTAGCGCCTAGCGCCTAGCCTCTATTTACGCAAACAAACACAAGCGAAATAGAAGACAAATTCCGTTTGAAATAGTATTACAGCAGTTGTTTTTTGCTTTTGTTGCAATATCTACAGACTACATCGCTTTGTGTGGCCAACTTCCGCTGGGCTTGTGACACGCCATCAAAAACACATTAAATACTTAAAACCATGAGAGCACTGTACGTGGCTTAACATTTTTTACGAGCTTGTCGTTTATCTAAATTACCTCCATACATCCGTCCATTGCAGCGTCCGTCCGTCAACCATGCGGTATTTCATGTTTTTAGTTCAGCATCGCTTTTGCGTACCGTTAGACTTTGTAATGGAAATATCGCTGGTTTGACCAAAGTTTTCCCCTGACAGCATTTCCCCCTGCAAAAGTGCCACTTTCTGGTGAAGATTGTAGTTTGTAATATAATATTTGTGTGCCAGAAGCAGACTTTTACGAGTCTATTAAAAATAAATGCAGTTTGTTGCATATTGTTATCTTCTATACATTGTAAATATTGTCTATTGTCGATTGACAGCAGGTCTCAGTGCTTATTCGTCGGAGATTTTGAAATAACGGTACTCATGGTAAGAAGCTAGTCGTGCAGGTAACTTTTTCCCACGGCACCACATTGATGACAAAGTGGATTAGTTCTTGCCCACAATCACCATCGGAATATTTCACTTTGCCTTCTTAACATATTTACGTCTTAAATATAATCTGGAAGGTTTCTTTCACAGTTTTACAGAAAATAATAACACTTTTGAGTCTTCTGGGATTCGTTGCACTGTTCGGTAGAATTCTAAGTTCTTCACATTGATGAATGTAGTTGATCCTTCTCGTCTACATTGCGCCTGGTCGCAGCTTAGCTATAAAAACAGCGTATGTTCTATTCAGCTTGACTGCACTATAATTTGCGTATGTTCAGTAACCGAACAACAATCGCGGTGACCGAGAGTAGAGCAGCGAGTCTGTTAGCTTTCAACTGTAGTTGCAACCGTTAGGTAGTTAGTTGTCCTTGTATCATTTCAAAAGATCTACTCTTCAACTCCTCCGTTCAATCAAAGCTGTTGAGTTCGCATATTACCAAATTTTCACACACTTGTACACACAATAATATATTCGTCACTTAAGTGAGTTCTCCTACCATTCTCCAGACAAGACTAGAATTTCCGCTGGTCTGCCATTTGGGCTAAAATTGATGTGCATCGTCTTCGTTTCCGATTGACTGACTGACAGGTTGTGTGATTGATTGCCTTCTTGCCCACATCAAATCAGACGCTCTAATTCTAATTATATTGAGGTATAAGTGATTGTATTCAGTGGTAGAGTGTACATGGCAACGTATTATTAAATATCGCTTTAATATTAATTTATTTTGATGAAAATACCTTCGGGTTTTCGAGGTGTATGTAGGCTTAAATGTAGTTCCTGGGGGACTAAAAGCAATTATGGCATTTGTGCCGAGCACAGGCCTGTCTTCCGGAAAATAAAATGAAAGGCTTCAACTTACATTTATTTTGAAACAAAGTTACCACTCCCATGTAGGAAGTTCAAGAAACTCGAAGAAGACGTTTATAGCATACAGTGAAGTTCCATGTCAAATGGAATGCGGTTGAATTAGTTTGGAATTTCTCAGGCCACATTTTATTCAACTAAATCGCTGGATTTTCGGCCACAATTTTCACCTGATTGTGTCGCAAAATAACTGGGTTGTTATTTTTCATGAGCGCAGAACCTACGGCACGATGCCGGCCTTGAGTTTCGTTACCTCTTTTACTCGCCCCGGAATTACCGACCCGGTTACACATATTGGTCCATATTTCAGGTTGCAGAGTGCAAGTGGTTGGTCCATTTATATGTTAACATTTGACTTGCTACAACTCCATTGCACAATAACAATGCATTTATTGCTTTCTGACATCTTTTCCTTAAAATTAAATGAAATTACGGCTTAAGACACTTAAACCCATGTGAGTGCAATATTCATTAGTGTGCCAAGGTTTGCTTGTATATTCGCAATCATAAAGGCAACGTTCGCATAGCAAATGACCTCAATAATCACTGAGTTGGCAGTGTGACGTTGCGTGTTCGAATCATTTCTGCTCTGATTTTTCGGCTGACTTGCCAAAAACAAAATCCACATAAAACATTAAATGACAGTGACAGGAATGCAATCGCATCGCACAATGTTACAGCACTACCGTCAACCACACCGCAGCACACCGCACTGCGCCGCACTGCACCGCATGTGATGCGTATGAATTAATTGCAACAAAAACAAGCAGCAACCGCAACAGCGAACGTCATTTCGCTCTATTAAAGCGAGCTCGAGTTGTCTGAATGTCGGCCTGCAACATGCGATGGACGAGGAACTGGAGCCGAAGCTGCGAGCGCAAAGATTTCCGCTAACACCGCAGCAAGCAGCAATGTTGGTCCCGACTGCAGTCGGTGCAACTAAAGTTGCTTACCAGGGGAGGGTAGACGGAGCGTGACGTAGACGTCGGGCGCGGTGTGCCATTTCGTATGAAGCAACTACGCAGTCAACTCTGGCTTGGTGCGCAGGAAGTGCTTAATTAAGATAAATGCTCGACTGCAATTAACGTTTCACATTTAAATACAAACTATATGCCGTTGTTGTTATTATGGTTGTTGTTGCCTATTTGATGGCTTCTGACAAAAGCCAGGTGAGACGAGACAGCACAGCGGCGGCGCATGCAATGCCAGCACTTCCGGCGAAAGCAGATACATACATATGTTTGTGCGGCTCTTTTGGCAGTCCTTTAGTCCGGGCGGGAGGATGGGCAGGGGCAGCTTATGCATGTGTGCGGGCAGTTGAGTGTGCACGCTCACTGGTTAGATATCCGATTCTACTGAGTGCTTTATACATATGTACCGTAAGTATTTTGTTGCTGCCGTTGGCGCTGTCAATAATGACGGCATTTCAGCTGGCGCGGTTGGTCTGGCGGGCGGAGTTGTTGATTTTGTTGCTGACATTATTGAGCGCTAAAATGTGCGACGTCATTGTCAGTCGTTGAGTCGGTTGTCGTTAGCAGCAATTTAGTTTGCATTAAAAGCAGCTCTTAACTGTACATACATGCTGTACATACTGTCATGCAAATGTCTAAGGTCTTGGGGAAGTTGAAATGAATTTTTACATGAGTAAGTACCAAGTTCTAGTGCAGATACATGTGCTTATATATTATGTATAACTGGGGTTTATAGTTCGCATAATTTCTATGTGTGCTTATCAGTTGGGACAAACTATGTGAGAAATTAAGGGAAATATTCCAGCAATAAAATTGATTTTCGAGATGTGTTTTGTATTCAGACCAAACTGGTATTTTCAGAGATAAATCTGAATTAAATTAAAGCTGAACTTATTTGTATTTCAAGCAGTTTGTGAGTTCTTCTGAATAGTGCATTTCAAAAAACCTTATAAAATATCACTGCATATAAAAATGATTAAAAATTTGAGGCAAAGGATCAATTTGTCAAAACGTATGGTTTGTCATAGAGAGGTGCGTATTTGAATTTCACTTCGAATAAAGGTGTTCATTTAAGTGTTCGAAAAACTTCAACAGGAGTTTTAATAAATATTTCAGAACTAGCTTCGTTTCCGAATCTCCTAGAGGGATGGCGTGATTTTCTACTTAGTCGATGTAAAACTTCATATGTTCACAATATTTTATATTCTTTTCATGTTTTCGAAATTTTTTCTAAGTCGGAATACCTAAATAAATTAAACTCTTTCCGAAAAAATTCTCGGCTCCTGCTGTCTTGCAAAATTTCTCGATACAGAGGTGTATGTGGCTCATTGAATGTGATCCTCATAGTCAGCTTCGAATTTTCGAGAAAAAGTGTGTTTGAAAATCTCGAAGCTTAAATCAATACGCCTTAACTTCTTAAATTTTGAGAGTGTCATTAATGTTCGGTTCTGCCCTAATTCGCATAAAGAAAAAGCGTTAATAACTACAGTTTTTTTTATTTATTTTTCAATTATCGATTTCTATCTACAAGAAGAATTATAATTTTCAACGCTTCATGCTTGTTAGAGCACCAATGAAGCGAGCAAAATTACAAATTATGGTTTTCCATATAAATGTTTCAAGTAACAGTTGCAAGGGCATACCTACACAGCGTACGTTTTGGTTTTTTGCATGGGCGCGTTACATTTTTTTATTGTTAACAAAAAGTGTAAAACGTGAAATCGGATAAGACGTTCTGAGGGTGAGGCTGAGGTGAGCTAATGTTACAAGAAATGAAATGCGAAAACCAAAGATATCAAAGGAAATTATTACAATAACAATATGAATTGGCAGATGTTTCATTGCCATATGAGCCACAGAGCAGTTATGAGAAGCAATTAAAGAAAAGCTGTGCGCAAATGAAAATAGGAGAGCCAGAATTGAAGTGCCTCCAATCAACTATGTATTAATTTTATAAGTGGACAAACAAACTGCTTAAAAAAAATATTACATAAAATAGTGGTATTCCACACGACGTCGCGCCTTTATGTTTGACCTCGAAAATGGCAGGTAGTCGCTCCGTAACGTATAAATTTCGCACTCCGGACCGGAGATTTTTACTGCTTTCTTTTGTGTAGAAGTGCAAATGGAACGGAAAAAAGTTAGTGCTATTTTTCATTGTTTGCCTGCAATGTTGCACGAGCATTCCTGCCTCGGCTTAATAGTTTTGCATTCGTTCATTTTAGTGCTTTCCTCTTTTTTTGTACCCATTTTATTGTTGTTCCTTGCGTGTTGTAGTTGCTCATAGTTCGTCGGCACTGAAGTGGGCTGAGGCCAGTCGCTTTGAAGTGCAGTCGATTGTTGTGCACTTGCAGGCGCTTTTGACGTGACCTCAAGTGGCCCATTCAGAATGCAATGAACCCGGCTATTTGACTGCCAATCAAATGCAAGTATATTTCCCTGAGACAGTGTTGAGGGCAACATAAATGTCGGTGCTGCCAAATGGAAAAGTAATTTACCTTTGATTTGAAAGGTATTATATGGTTGAATATCTTTTTCTGACAGGGTTGTATTTAGGTTGAATGATGGAAAATTTTTTATACTGCCTATTTCTGCTTCAGAACTTATCTCAAATGGCTTTAAACCTCTTAAAATATCACCCCAACTCGTCACTATAAAGCTGAATTTTTTGTTCGAACTCCATGAACTGTCACTTCAGTTTAGTCATTTGAAGTCATTTCAATTTAAATGCAACTGCTGGCATTGATGTCACAAATACTTATATATGTTGTACGTAGTACAACTCTTAACCGCAATACAGTAGAATCAACTACATACAATTGAAGTAGAGTAATCAAAACACTGTGTCCAAGGCAAATATTTTAAAACATTGAGTGGTTGAGCTGAAAAGCAAAGCAAAATTGGTGAAAGAAAGAATGTAGTCAGTCTATCGGAAAGGTAAGTATTACAAATGTTAAAATTTAGCCAGCAGTCTGTAACAAGCTAGAAGCCAATTTACCTATGCAAACATTTACTTATGCTAAACTTATAGCAACAACACAAAAAGCGATCAAATATTCAGACGGGGTAGTCAACCCGACACAACTAACCAATGAGGTATACAACTAAATACACCAGAGCATTCTTATATCCACTCCCCACTTCCTGCAATGCTCTGCCTCTAGCCAGTACTTGCACTTTGGCAACCCAACACTCACACACTCTTCGCTTACTTCATTTAGTCAGCTCACGTTCAACTCTTGTCTTCAGTTTACATGCTCTCACTCCAGACGCCTTGGTGCTGCGTCCGTCCCACGGCGGTTGGTTTGTGAGTGGTGCGGCCACCTCCTTGTCGTGCCATTATCCTTTCCACTTCACTTGCATTTGCATTTGCGAATTCATAGCTTTCTCGACATTTTCTTTGTCGCTGTCGAGTGCCGTTCACGGTGAAGATGACGCAACCCGGTATCTGTTTATTTAAGCACCGCTGCGAGGGGCATTGAAGCTGTTCATAATGGCTATGGTAAGTACGTGTGTGTATATTTTTGCTATACGGTATAAGAATGCAGGTATCTCGCGAGCACCTTCACCTCACTTCAAAAGGCTTTTAAAGGCGCGCTGAAATTTAGCTGTGTATTTCTAGGTATTTCTAGGTGTTTGACATTGGCTGTTGTACGTGTAAGTAGAAGATGTTGTTGTTATTTTGAACTCGGTTTATTTTACCTTAAATGGGAACACAAATATCAAACGAATAGTGTCTTCAATGTTTACCTTGTTCTTTAAACATTTCAATGCTACTGTTAACTTCATCTCTAATATTTTCCGTATGTTGAATGAAGTCAGTAATAAGTAACGAAAATATACGCGAAGAAGCAAGCTTAGAAACGGGAGCAGCAATGAAAACAGAAAAGATGATTATGCTCATAAAGGCCTATAAATAAATAAGAAGAGAATAGCAAAGTGCGCGTAATTTAAGAAGCCACGAACATATCGAAAGAAGTTCACAAGATTACATAAGGAGTTTTTCATCAATTTGCAGTCAAGTGAACACTGATTGTGAAATGAGTTAATTGCTACGTCAATTGACACATAGAGAGCGCTTAACCTTTCGATTACAGATAAACTCTCCAGTGAATAGTAATGGGTGTGTTTGGTCAGCCGGCCTCTCCTCTATTCTGAACAAAATCGAATAGTAGAACTTAAGCATGGAGTATGAAGATTATTTAATATTTCTGGAGAGAATTTACCTATATGCTGATAGAACTCTGCTGTGGCGTAAAATTCAACAATATTTCAACATAATTTACAAAAACGATTTCCAAAATTTCAATTTGAAAACTTGCACATTTCAAGTTATCATTCATTCAATAAATTCTCTCTTTCTTTTTAACTATAACCTACAAACGTTTCTAACAATTTGAAATTTAATGAAGCATGCTCTTGAAATTAATAGCCAGTTTGAGTAACATAAACTCACTTGTTTATCTCACTTGCTAAAAAAACCAAAGTGATGTCTAAAATATATTTGAACACAGGGACACAGTTGGCTTCATTATCTGAAAGGGCTTACGAAATGTTGAGAAACCTACTTTTATATGTCAACATCGAAATATGTTAGTACTGGATAGAAAAGTGGAATATTTGATCTACAGGGTTAATTTATTCGAATATATATGATAATGTTAAATACATAATGTATAAGAATGGCAGACTGTGATTCAGCAGAACCAAACATATGTACAAGACATTGACAGCATCAGTGTTGCCTTGGTAAAGATTAGTAATCGCTGTCTTCGACTAGCCAAAATTTGGAGAATGGCGAATCGAACAAGCAACTGGCATAAATTAAATGCATAAACAATAGCACAGCTAATCTATCTTATTGTACTGAATTCACATGTAATTCAATTGCTGTACCAAAGAAGGCGAAATTGTTGTAAATCATATCCTTTGGTGTGTGTTCAAACTCAATTTTATCCTAGAGCCGAGATTTGATAAATTAGGTGGGGTTATCACTAATGGTATCGAACGATGTAGTTCTTTATTGCTCATATACTCTAAGCAATTCGGAATTGAGCGTAGTAGTCGAACTCGCAAAATTCTAATTATACAAGTACTAAAAAATATTCGTGCATGTGAACGTGATCGTGAACCATAGATTTCTACGGTATTTGAATTTTTTATGAAGCTAATATTGAAAAAGGTCGCTTTCTAAGAAGTCTGGGTTTTTTTAGGTGACACCAGCTCTCTTCGATGCGCCATTTCTTTGGATGCTACCGCTGGGTGCTGTTCTCTTGTCAACACTTTTACATGTGAAAACAATAACAAAATTAGCTAGCTGCGATAGAGAAGAGAGAATACGGATACGTCATTAAAGTGGTGTGACCGTTTTCTTCAATGCTTAACTGTCAAAAATGACAATACAAAACTTGAAAAAAGTTTGAAAAAATGAAAAAACTGTGCATTAATTGATTTCAATAAATTGAAATTTGAATTAAAATATGGAATTTGTATAAAAGACGTTACGTTGCGTTTATAAAAGACGGGGTTAATAAAATGTTACTTGACAATGAAAATTGAGTAAAATTTTTCATAGAAAGTGCGGCTATTTTGTTTGAACAGTTGGTATAGTTTGGTGATTTTGCTAATATGTAACGCTTGACGAATCAAAGCTACTTTTGTATGCTCTTCGCTTTGAAGTTTTAAGTGGATGGGTAGTAGTAGCTTCATTATTAAGTCTTTCTGCTCTAGCTTCTTTACCTACTTTGTTGGAACAGAAAGGGATGACGCTTTTGTTGCAACCTGTATGTGTTGCCCCAGTAGATTAATGCGTATTTTCATGTTTTTATCCTTTCTCAAATATTGACAGGCGTAAAGCTTGAAAAATTTAAATCTTATAAAATCTCAATTCTAAAGTCGACAATTTTAGTTACGTAATTCATCACCGAAATTGGCTTAATGGAAAACAAATTAAATGTCTCTTTTCACCTCTTCATTGCATTGAAGCTTTTCGCAAGTAATCCGTAGCAAGTTTCAGCAGATTATTAAGCCCTTTGGACTAGAGCCAAGATGATTGCGAATAGAAAATCAAAATAAAGCAACAATGCCTGAAAGGTGCAAAATGAAGATAAGCTGCGAATGTCCCGAAAGAAAATACTTGTGTCTATGTATTGTGCAGCTAAATTATCGAGCTGATTAAAGCAGGTTTACGTTAAGTTCTCGCATTGAATTGGCAGTCAAAGGCGCACGAATCCCAAAACAAATGGCAATGTACAAGGTATTGTATGAGTGTGTTTGTTGTTCTAGAAAAGAAATGTCGCAATTACTAGCACACTATATTTATGTGTAACGAGCAATAAGAGGCAATAATTCTCTGGCACTCTGGCATTGGTAAAATGTTCGACACACGTACAAGTGGTTATTGCCGCACTTGTCCTTATTGCCGTAACGCCACTTCTGCGTTCCGAAAAATATACCACTTACACTGGTACTAACTGACACAAATGCCATTTCACTTGTGTTAGTTCTTTCGGCAGATTAACTAACACACTCCTATACAAAGCACACAAAGCGGGGGAAAAACGAAACACTACTACTAATAATAACAACAAGAGCAGCAATGAAAATAGTGCAAGGAATATACGTTGCATGCCTCCCTCGTCGCTTGGTCGTCCCGTTCGTCATCGTTCAGCGCCATCAGCGCTTTAAGTGCGTGCTTCAGTCTGTTGAATTGGAAGCCCTGCATTGGCGTCAAGTGCACCTTCGTAAGTGCTCGCAGTCTTTGGCTGTCCAGTTGACTCGTATCGACTTGGACTTAGCACCAGATTATGCTGGCACAATTGCTGTTTGTCCTGCGTTCAAGTGTTCGCTCTATGCATTTTCATTTGTGCTTTGGTGCTGTCTAATTCCAAACGCTCACAACATGCAACACAGGGTATACAAGTTTTGTTCATCCTCTATCAGGGAGTTACTTGACCGAGTTGAACTAAATTCGCTTCATAATATTTACGTTAAATCCTTCTTATACCGTCTACTAAGACAAAGTTAGGCTATAATCAGGTTCACTTCCCACAAAAGGCCTTTTTGAATTTCAAGAACTTCATTTACATTAAAACAGATAACTCTAGCTTTAGGGAAGATTTTAAAAATGGTCGAAACCAGAACATACCTGTTCCAGCCCCCTGGCACACACATATGCACAGCAAATTTTAGTTAATTTGCGATAATCTTGAGCAAATTCACTTAGTCAATTATCGAACAATCAAATATGTTCGGTACTTAATCTGGTCCCAAATACCTAATATAGTAACTTTTATTATCTTGGTTGAACTTATACCATAAATATCGAACCATAAGCGATTTAGCTTCATAAAATGGTGTGGAAGTATTTTTTCAGGTACACTTTAACACAAAGCTATAATACATTAATCCAGCGCTCTACTAATAAATAGCCCCAACAAAAAGCTTTCGATCTTCCAGTTGCCTTTAAGCGGTTTACATAGACCAATTTGTGAGATAAGAGTATATAACTGTCGGTTGGATCCGCACTTAGCACTTCCTTACTTTTGCGTACTTGTATTTGTTTTCCGTTTTCTTTTGTTTTTGCCGAGTGTGCCCCTTTCATTCGTAGCTCAGTGCGACAGTCGCATTAAAAGCAATTAACCTAGAAATGCCATGTCCTGTGTAAGGATAACACAGAGCTAACATGTAGGCCACTGCAGCATACGTATGTAGGTACCGTTTGTACGTCTATCTGAATGCACGTGCTAAGGAAACATAAGAGGCGAAGACACATTTGGTGCTGGAAGTGCGAGGTGTGCGGATTTTGGTGCGTTGCGGCATAAGAAGGCTTAACGTAAATGGTCAGTAAGGTTGATGCATGATCGACAAATGGTCACAAACGTATCGAAAGCACTATTCTCACATGCTGCTTGGGCATACGTGTCAGTGAGTATTCGAGGGTACTTACAAAAACAGGATTTTTTCGTTGATTCAGTTTTTTGGTTCATCAATTAACTGTTCCAGGTTTAAAAATCTGCTTTGCCATTTTCTTTGGACTTGATATGAGATTATAAAAAAATGCGTAAGATACACATATTGCATAGTGACTCCGTACACATATCTGATAATTTGAATGGTCTCGAAAGTGCCAGGTGCTCTTATTATGTAGATGAAGCCTAACCTGAAGAGATTGGTTATGAATATCGTTGAGTAAATGCCGAAAATCGAATGAAATATTTTAAGTAAGATTCGCTGTAACCGGGGTTCGTTTCGAGGCTGATTCGTAAGACGCTTTGATATCTTACTAAAATGCAAATCGGTGAAATAAATCGAGCGCTAGAGATCAACCGCGCACCGCGCACAAACAACAAGGAAGTCCGCTGCGATCATCCGTCAGGTGAATGTGAAATGAATAACTGAAAATTACAACAATCGGTGATGAGAGTGGTTAGATGATATCATCTTGAATGAGCGCTAGAAGAAACTTAGCGGTAATGATGGCGTACGGCCCAAATATTGAAAAGTTGGAAAATCACTATAATTATTGTATCGTTCTAGACGATAACTTACTGTACAAAATATGCGTGTGTACAACCCTTATATAAGTCGAGAGAGTGAGAATGTGTCTAATGAAAGAAAGCAGGCTAGGAGGCTTCGTTTAAATTAATATCTATGCATTCAGTAATTATATAATGTATATAATTACATATATCGGGTGTGGGCGGATTGTTTTAGCTTGTGGTAATGGTAGAACGTTACACGATATTAAAGTGTATCTGAGCTATTTGTACATAGCATAGAGCGCTTATAAAATAGCGTAAAAAGGCCACTTAAATAATATACATATTTCGACGTGTGCATGTATGTGTGTAGTTCTGTGCCATGTCGCATGCACAACGAATGACAAGCAAAACAGTAAGCACTACTACACATTAAAAAGGACGGCGAAAACATAACAGAACACGGAAAACAAGTGGAACACGCATAAAGTGCGGTTTAGCTGAGTTACATTTTGGCAAGCAAACAACAAAAACTGGATAAAAAAAACAACAATAACGACAAGAATAGCGAAAAGCGTCATGACACTGATTGTAGTTGTACTGCTTGTTCACTTTTATTGTAGCCGCTATACTGGTACTTAGGGGGTATAGGGTGTCTTTTTGAGAGTGTAGAATCTTTTTTATATTTTATGGGATGTGGACTCAGCATAGATAAATAACTTGATTCACTATAGACAAAATATAGTCTGACGTACAGCACCATTTCTTAATATAAATCGGTTTTTTGATAAAAAGTATTTTCCCAACGAAGTGATGACTTCCCACTATATATTTCGTTGATGCCTTGTCCTACTGGAACTGCTTATTAGGTAGTTAGATTATAGATACTAATGTGAAGAACAAATCGTTTCGAATTGTTTGTCTGTAGCGCTTGCCACTGACTCTACCTTGAGTTTTAAAAAATCATAGACCGTTAATGCTTTCCAGATATTAACTTTTTCTGTTTAAAAGAGAGCTTGGAGGGTCCTTTTAGAATTGTTTGCAACCCTACAATGGCATTCTCGCTCATTTGCAAACCCGATAAGACAGAAATGCTTCAATAAAAAAAAAATAATGAAGGTGTTCTTTAGCACGAGACCACGAATTTTGGAAATAAATATCTCAATGTTGTTCCGCTCAAATGTTTGCAACGTAGCGTTCATAAATGTCAAGGAAATATGTTTCTCTTTGACAGTTGGTTTGACAGCTGTCCCTCTAGAAATTTTACACATCTAAAAGCACCCTATATATACATGTATGTATGTAATTAGTACATTTCAACACTGTTACATTCGAAAATTCACCATTTAGTAGCACTTTTACTTTAATATCGTATTTGTAGCACGCATTTTATGGCAGGCATTGTGTCACCATTGTAGCGTACACGACTGATTGAGTGGGCGTGGTCAAGACAAAAATTGTTGATGTATTTTGTTTCGGCTGAGTGCGAGAGCGTGTGTGAAATAACAATCAATCCTGTTGCGAAAAACATTTGCATTTGCAGGTTTAAGGAAAGGAGGTTAAGGTTAAAGATGACAGGGTGATATGGTGACCTATAGATGGCTAATTTAATTTAGTTTGGCATCTCATTATTAGTAAGTGGCATCTATATTGAATTGTTGAAATTTCTCGAAATGGGAAAATCAACTTCAGATTGCATGATCTTATGCAAAATAGCTTTCTATGAAGTTCTCATTTAAGTCTAATTTGTAATTTAAGGGGAATCATATAGGTTTTCCAGCCGCCTAAAAATTTTTGTCATTTTTTATTCGAAACATTTTTAGTATTGTACCAGAAAGCCACTTCAATAATATAATCAAGGAGATTTTATCGCGTTTTGAGGTTTTGGTTGCGCAGTTAAAGTCTCGAACACAGCTTAATTGATATTGTCAAACAGAGAAATCAAAATCAGCAGCTGAAATTTCAGAAAAGCATGTATTTGTAGTGAAAACCCGGAAAAGTATTGTGCTTATTAAAAATGGAAAGTCAGATTAAGCTTCAATAACTGAAGTATGGTGTAATTTTTATCAGAGGGAATAAATATCTCACCCTCTTTTATATAGACAACATTGGTTAAATAGATAACACCAAGGATCACCTTGAATTCGGAACCTTCAACTGGTTGGCAAAACATTGCGAAGTTGCACTAGCTTGGCTTAGTATGCACACACTGTAAGGTGACGCCTTCCGTATTTATTAGCAGACACTTAAATGGCCAAGACTAGACAAATTCCATATTGTTGTTTTCAACCGAAGGCCCAGGTGCAATGATGAATCCTGGTTACTAAAAATGAAAACCAGCTCACAGGATAGTGTACGAAAAAGGCGCATCAGGCGCATCAGGCGCATGAGGCGCACCAGGCGTTACTAAGGTCTGGAGATGCTATACTTCGGCGCTATTTAAAAATATTTTCCTTCAATAACTTAAAATACACACAAAACTCACAAATACAGGCACAATGGTTCCGCACATTTGTGGCATAAGCTTACAAACATAGCGCCATTCAAATGCCCACCGCAGACTGCATGCAAACACGAAAGCGCTGCACAGCAATCGAATCTACAAATCCGCAATACCGATTTCATTTCGCTTCGCATCGTTGCGATTCGATTTAATGGAAAATCGACCGCAAGCCGCAACACGCTGCGACGCCGCCATGCCGAACGCTCCGTTTGGAGAAATTGCAATCGGCGCGCAGAGACCAATTCACGACACAGCAAAACAAATATCATAAACCGCAAAGCGAGCAAAAGCTCATACATTGAACAAATAATTTCATGCTTCAAGTTTACACACAAGTTATATACTTATATTGTGCGGTTACACACATACACACATACACACACACACACACACGCACGTGAACACTTGAAGGTTACATGTCGTAGTTGCTTAGACGCACTTACATCTACTTGCTGTTATATAAGTAAGTATGCATTTATGTACGCTTCCGGTTCAATCGTATTTGTAGGCGACCTCCAATCAAGGCCCCGACGAAATGTGAGAGGCGAAGGCTTCTTTGCGCGATACGCGAGAACTCAAAGAGATTTGCTGTTATTCGCGACCGGTATGCCGGGCCGGCAGAAGAGCTGAGAATTACAGTAGCGACAGATTGGTTGCCCTCGTCTGTCCGCCCACTGCCCTCTCATCATCCGATTTTATATTCATTCTGGTTTTAACTGCGGCACGTCGTGTTGACTGCCATGGGCCATTGGTCGCTCCGTACTCCGTACATTGGCCGTCGGAGTTTGGAGTTTGGAGTTCGTTGTATACTTAAGTGTTCCGTGAAATGAATCGAAAATTGACATTCGATTTACAGGACCATTGCACTGCAACAACGGTAATTGCTACAACAGGCGATCACTTAGCTTTTCCTGCACAGTGTGTTGTATGTGTGTGTGCATGCGCTGGCGAGTAACTGCTGCTGCTATTGGCAATGTATTAATTGTGTTTGTGGTAGCCATGTCGGTTAGCAAAGCGGGTTTTAATCTTGGCATAAGAGCCAAGCCAACGAAACAATCGGCAATGTCAGCCACAGCATTCAAGCAACTGACATTTAGTTAAAAAAAAGTCATTCACGATTTCGATTCTACGTAATTGCCCGTTTGTATGTGTGTTTATTGTGGCGGTCCTGTGCAGTCGTGCATATTTTCAGCCATCGGTCGCCAGATTGAGGTATTCTGCCTTGGGCAAATTTTAAAATACAGATCGCTCTAAATGGCTCTTATATAAGTTGCTTGGATAAATTGTAATTTTTATTATTATTTAATCTGATTCTTGATAAGTATTCCTTAAGAGATATTCTTACAATAAATCATATATATATGAAATGGTAGTTTGAGAAAACTGAGGTGTAACTTGAGTAAAAATTGCAAAATTATCTCGCAAAAAGTACCATAAGTGTTACATCGAAAAGTGGACCTGGCCCACGCTTACCGGAAAAAGAAATTTAACATCTCAGAAACAGACGGAGATGCATATCATATGATGATTCGATATTTAGATGAAATGAAATCTATCAATGCATTCCGCAGACCCACTTGTAATGGGTATACCGATTTTAGTCTGCCATGTTGACTTTAGAATAGCCAATTCAGACAGTAAACAAGACATTTTAATTTAAGTAAGAATTTTTGTGGCATCACTACGAATCGGAGTTCTTAGCTGTTCAAGCGCGATGCCACGTGACTTTACGAAGATCACGTAAACGAGGTATCTTTGTCTTCCTTGACACCAACTAACGAATTCAAAGCCAAACCTTTTAATGGATTCGACTAATACCGAACTCTGGTATCCTAAGAGAGGAAACATTGTCCAGAAATTTCGAAATATTTAAAATTTTTTACAAGCTTGAAATCGTCGAAATCAATTCTTTCAATTGTTACTTTTTCACTGCGAGTGAAGCACACACTATGTTAAGGAACTGTTGCTGGAAGTATGATTACAACAGAAATACATTTCACTTGACGATTTCCTTGTATTTGGTTGGAAATGTAATTACAAGAAAGCAATTTCACCGTTATGTTTAAGCAAAAGTGTAGCCATTCTAGCAACCAGTAAATAGTAAATGTTAGTCATTTCTTATGCACGTTATCTATAAACGATTACTCGCTTTAATTGCGGAAGTTGCCATTTCCTCTTCCAACACTTATTCGCACTAACCGCTCTACAGTGCCGCTAGGTGGACGCATAAAACTGTATGCTTATGAGGGTGAATGGTGCCATAATGCCATTAGCACTATTTCACTGCAAATATTGTCACAATAAAGGTGAATCGTTCGTGGACACTTTTCGAATCGGCGCCTCTCCGCGACTGCCGCCCCTACACAATTTTAGTATGTGTTTTATTGCCACAAGCTAACTGTGAGGGAATTACTTGGCTTACTGCAAGATAGCTGAGTGTAAGAAAAAGGAAAATAGCAATAACGGCACATGTTTCTGTCTGAATATGTGTGCACAAGCACAAATGTGTGGAGCCTGAGGGGCAAGCAGGCGTGGCGGCGAGGCGCAAACTACTCGCAGAAGTGAGTTTAATGGCGGCGTTATGTTGTGCCACCATTACGTGCCACATGCCACATGCCACAGTTTGGTAGGTTTGAGCGTGTTACTCTTGTGTGTTCGGAATGTATGTACGTGTGTCTATGTGTGTGTTGTGTATTTGTAGGAGAATAAAGTGGCAGAGAAAAGGCAAAAATTATAAGAGCTAATTTCATATTATAACGTGCCACACTCTATTTATTGTAATTCCATTTTATGCAGGTCTTCTAAGAACTTCTTCCGCAAATCTTTGCAACATCGACATGTATAAGCATGTATCCATCGCTCTAGCCGCGCCACTAGCTGACTAAGTAGCTTCAGGTATTTATATTCCAACAATATTTAGCGCAAATAGCCCGCTGCCTCGCTCCTCACCTGTGGCATAAACCGTTATATAAGTTGGACCATTCCGCTAGCTATTGCTGTGTCTATTGCCATTATTGCTTTTCGCTTCTGGCGCTGCCATGTCTGCCGCCTTGCCACCTACCAGCTACTTTCATATCTATGTGGCATCAGCTCCGCTCCAACTCTGCTCCAACTCTGTGAACGTCTGTTCTCTTCCGACGTGTTGGTAATTTATTGCGCACAGCAGGTAATGTTTCGATTGCAGTCATCCGATATTGTCGCGCCATAATATCCGTTGTGCTGTGCCACCTGCTCCTCTTGGTCGGCAGCGCGGCGCTCCACCTTGCCGGTCTTCGCTTTTACACTGTCTTTTTAATAAATTTGAATTAATTTTATAAATTGGCCACTGCCATGCCGCTGTGCACCGCGATGCCCGTGCGCCGCCGCGATTTATGCTGCGCCTCTAAATTTACGAGTTTCTCATTTGTTGGAGTTGGGTTACGTAGTTTTTGATATTTTTCCAGCATTATTTGTGCTGTGCCTATAACAATTTCCGGGATATTGCACTTTCAATGACCACTTGAGACAGCGACAGTTAGGCGCAGTTAATTCAAGTGGTCATTAACTCATTAGTGCAGTAAAATGTGGCCAGAAGAAATAAATCATAATGAATTTCGAACATCGACTTACCAGGAGTCGCTTAATTATGACGAAGAGCATTTGTATGAGAGTGTGAGTACATTCACACAACATGTTGCATAGACCATAATACGTGTTCTTTTTTTACCAACGGTTACTAGTAGCACTTTAATAATGCAATATTTAATATGTAATCCATTTTTTCTACTTTTTTTTGAGGAGACAATAATATTTTATGAATTGACTGCTTGATTGAACCGATATCGGAATACTATATATAATTAAAAGAAAATCCCAATCATATGGTACAGTTTGTAGCTAAAAGGTACAGAACCAAACGTAAACCAAAATGAATAAATGAAGGCAGAATTCGACTCCGATATTACCATGCGAAGTGTGCTGATGAGCTGAGCTGATAAAGAAGTCGAACTTAGGGCTGAATTGTGGGTCACAATTTGCCAAGCCACGACAAAAGATAGCTCCGATCGAATTTCAAGAAAACAAAAATTTCGGAATGAAGAATTCGAGAAGTCGTTATTTAGTGAGGAGAAAAAGCTAGCTTTCGGTAGCAGCTCAACATTTTGGAAATAGCTATTCCCAACAAAATTATGACGCCGGCTTAATTATGATACAGACTATAGAGGATTGTGAAAAGTGTGCTTTGCGCCACAAAAATGCAAGCTAAAATGCCTGTAAAAAACTTAGGCAGGGAGTTTCTTCCATTTGCTGAAAGTTTAGAGTGTATATGATTTCAAGCACCAATTCAAGTTTCATGCATCACCAAAACAGGTTTGAATCACGAAGTATTCACTTACTCCCGAGGTTTAAGCTAAATCTAAAATTCAGTCTAATTAAGGATATCTGGGTGCTACTTTCGGAGTAAATAGCGACAATAAAGCGCTCAGATGCGTAAGAATTATCTAAAGTATGATAATATGATACAAGAAATATCATTGAAAAAGACTTGAACAATTTATTGCTCAACACCAGATATAATCTAATCAACTGTGATCCTTTGTGGCTTAATGGCTTTTTAGGATTGCTTTACCCAACCGAATACTTCATAATTCGAAGCATATTTTTGAAAAGTCCGTGAAATTAACAAAGTGTTTGAAGCAGCATTTATTTTAAATACACGAATTTAACGGCTCGGTTCAATACGAACTACAAGCTTGTGAAAAATCCAATATGAAGCACTGTGAAAATCGCTCCTCTGCAGCCGCAAACAATTTCCAAGCGTCCTTGTTTCAGTCTTTTATGAATTTTTCAATTTTCTATTTCATTTAGTTTTCATACAATTTGACAATTTCATAGCCAAAGCACCCATAAAAGAGGAAACGAAATATATGAAACACAAAGACACTGCCAAAGAAGACGACGCACAAAGCATATAAAACGTCTCGGGAAATAAACTAAATGTTTTCTTTTATTTCCACTCGAAAACTGGCAAACTGAGTGTCGGTTGTCGTTCTTGGCTTTCGGCTATTGCACAAATATAACGGAACAACGATCACAAACAGACAGCAAACCAGCGAACTATCTATAAAGCGAGTGATGCCAATAAAAATATAAATAAATTCATACACGGATACACAAATAAACAGGAAAAGTGGCAAAAGGTGTAAAGTACGCCGCATTGAAATGCCATAAACGTGTTTGTTTATCAGCAAACATGTCTGAGTGTGTGTGTGTGTTGTTACTATGTAAGCACTTGGTTGTGCTAATAAAACACACTATCTGTGTATGCGGTTGCCTGCCACACCCGCCACCGCCACATGCAGCGTGGCGAATTTAAAAATTGTGGCTGTCAGACAGACAGGTGTACGCAGCGATAAGCCAAATAAATGCGAGGAATAAAAGTGATATAAGAAGCTAAGGAAGATCCTCGTACAATGGATGGAGTTTGCAAGTTTGTTGCGTTGCAAGTTGAGCGACAAAACGGTTGCAGAAGAGAGAAGTAACACTGGCAAATAACTCATTTCGGCTATTGAGCAGGAAAACGCGGGGCACAAACATAGTTTTGGGTAAAAGAGTTTGTAGTTTTTTGGGAGTTATTATTGTGAAAAGAATACATTGAATACAGTGTTCGATAATTGAAGGAAAATTTTTTAAAAAGTATATAAGGAAAGAGAGGAATTTTTAAATGAAAGAAGAGACTTAAGTACAAAATATTAAAATGTTTGTAATTTATTTTGTACAACAAATGATTTCAGCAACTATTTGAAATCACAACAACGAGACTGGCCCCTCGGAAGTAATGTATAAAGACAAACGGCAGAGTAAATTAAAAAAAAAAAAACATAAAACATACTAAAATTTTAAAAAATTTTCAAAAATTTTCGAAAGAAGAAACATCTCTTTGAAAAGGATGTGGTTTTAAAGAGGTTTGACTATTAAAAAAAAAAAAGTTTTATCGACGGATGTGATGAAGATTTTAATTGTCCCGCATGAGAATAAACTCTATCACACCACATGCGGAGGAGGACGGCAAACCTCTATAGTCTATTTTGTATTTTTACAGAAAAAATATATTTTGCTGTTTGTTAGTTAGCGTTGTGTATTTAAAATAAGAAAGCTGCACTGTGCTCTCTCCGACTTGAGGATATGGCAAAGGAAAATATTATTTCAATTCAATTGCAGAGCGAAATTGGCTGATTGTGTGCGTATGAGAGAGCGATGACAACAAAGCAAATAGGAAATGTAACCACTTTAAGAAAATGAAAAAGAAAGGGCTAGGGAAACAACCGATATGCGCTTACATACACGGCTGGTACAGGCGTGCGCCAGGGCGTATACGTGACATGGCAATTGCAAGAGGAGTATACTTTGTTTCTTGCCTCTGCAAATCTGCTGAGGTGAAAACATATTTGGAAACAACATATATGTGCAATATGTTGCAGTTTCTGTAACAAAATGGGCTACGGTTTCATGACGGCGGCTTTCATGACGGCGCAGTCTACGCCAGCTGTGTGAATTCCACAGAAAATAAATACAAGAAGATAAATACAAAACTTTTTGCAACGAACATAAGTTGTTGCGGATAAAACATTGCTTGAACATTATTCCCAGATAAAGTACGTATTGCCATTATCTGTCCTTTGTTGCACGCTCCCACTTGGGCTTTTTTTTTTTTGTTGCCAAAATGCGTTGGAAAGAAGTGATTGCAAGTATTTGATCAGGCAGAAATACCAATTCGTTTGCACAATATTGGCAAATTTTCTTGTCTGCTATTGCAATATTCAAGATACAGAAATATGCTTTAGAATTCGAAAAATAAAGTAAAGAGCATGAAACTAAGCACGATTTGCTGCACTTCAATATAGTTGTGGTAAATGGTAATCAAGTTTAACGGTTTCCTCCAGTCTGTCTACGGTGCTCAACAAACTGTCGTCCCCTTCGATTTGCTGCCGAGTACACTTGTGTGCATTTCAAAGCAATTATGCCAATTCCTTGACTACTTTGTTTAATTATCTTTCGACGTTTCGGCTGAGAGCACTGAATGCACTAATGAATGCACAAGCATGAATTTGCACTGCCGCAACGGTGAACTCAAGCATAGACGGTGTCAGCAGTGGTGGTGGCTTCAAGTCGAAAACTAGTCAGGCAGACAACCAGCCAGTCATTCAGTCGCCAGCCAGTTATCATTTGGCTACATTCATTTCATGGTGTGTACACCAACACACCCTTCGCCCTTCGCCCTTCGCTGCCCCGCTGCCACGCTGCGAAAGCGTTGGCGAAGCATTTCTTGAGTAACACTTGATGCTTTTTTCTTATGCTGCCATTCATTAGTTCTGCTTCCGTTAGAAATAATCGAAGTGAATGAATGGCTCTGCGAATGCACGAATCAATTTTGTATAAATTGTGTCTGAATTCAAGTGGCAAACAGCAGTGCATTAATTTGCTCAATGAAGTGTGAAATTTTATGGTAATTTCAAGCACAACTCCAATCAACAGAATGCAATATTTGTGCAGATTCAAATTCTGCATTGAAATACGTATGCATATTTCATTTCGTTGACCAATGATGGACTTATTTTGCACATTTGGAATATAATTTCTAAAGAAACAATATCTCACTTTAATTTTTCCAGTAATGGCATATATTTTGCCTTATATTTATTTGAATTCAGAACATGCCATTTTCGAAATTTTCTTAAGAATTTCTTATAACTATCACTTGTTGCTCTATCACTTGCCACTTGTTGCAAGTCAGCCACAAAACTTAAGCTTGAAAGGTGATCTTCCAGTTTTGTGGTATATCGTGCGTTTCGTTAGTGGGATGGCTGGTAGAAGTGCGCAGACCAAGAAGATGTCTAACCATAGCATCTCCAAATATACATATGCAAAATTTTAGGTATTCAAATTGTTATTATTTATTTATTTTGAGATTCTACCACCATCTCAGTATCGTCGGGCGCCATCTGTTGTTATATTGGCACTACTTTCAGTGGTCTTAAAACTGCTATAAACTAAAAACGTATAAATTTCGTGTTCAGAAGAGTAACAAATATAAACAACAATCATTTAAGATGTGAGTTCCTGGGCAGTCACCAAGAAGTTCCTCAAAAAAGGCATAACCAGTTCGAAGATGGTTAAAGCCTTACAAGCTCAGATATCATCAAGGCATTCACCACAAATGAAGGGGGAGCTCGACTAAATTTATAGCCTCAACGTATAGAAATTTGCTTATTGAATAGCGTCAAAGTTATGTAATCACAAAAGTCACTTTATCTAAAGGTAGAAACAAAGTCCTAGCAAAATTTTATGTAAGTAAAGAATGGGCGCAGCGGAAGAAAGCCTGTACAAAAGCAACAAGTAACGAATAACTGCAGTATCTTTTTTTGTTGCTTTGTACAATAGCAACAGTGCAAATAATCGCTGGCCAGCAAACCCGTGCAACGCTGCAAGCAGAGCTAAGCATCGATGGCTTAAGGTGGTTTTTGTTGTCTGCAGCTGTCGCCATCACAAATCAACTCGAAAGCCAGAGAGTGGGCTGAATTTGTACTGCGACGCCAGTGATTATGGGTAAGGAAATTGTGGCTTCACATGCGCAACAACACTGCAAGTACAGCTGCAACAGCGCGTGATCATAACTGTATATATATTTTCTCGATTTCTTATATATTGAGCGGCTCTCAGGGATTAACGCCATACTTAAACGGCAAGTAAATCAGCTGTACTCAGCCAACAATACGCTCAGCGCTAGGCCGATAAACCGCTTTCATTTTGAAATTGAAAGTGTTAAATGTGCATTTATTTTCACTCTTCGAACGTTTAAAGTGAAATCGAGTTGAGGAATAAGCAAAATAAGAAATGGCGGATACTAGCTTACCTCTTTAGCTACGTTTCGCCTGACTACGACAGCGCGCCTGGAGTTAATGACATTCTGCCTTGATTTCTCAACTATTGTTGGAGATGTGTGGACAGCGGCCAGCTGTCAGTGCTGCAGCTGCTATCAAAGTGCCTTGCCTTGCTATTCGCTGCAGGTATGCCGCTGAGCAGTGCCAGCAATATTGCTTCGCAGGAATGTGGTCATTTTACTTTGCAGAGACTAAAGAATACAAGTAAAGCTGTAGTGTTGTTGTTTCAGAGACCGATGCGCGCCGAAAATTGTTAAAAAAGTTGAGGAGTGGGTAAGTAATACTATTATATGCTTTAGATTTTAAAAGAGGCACTTAAAGGTCATTAAAGAAAGAGTCTAACTTTACATAGCAAAAGTGTATACAATCTAAGTTCAGAAGTGGCTAAGCATTGGATGCTCTTACTTTTTGTCAAAATTAATGAAATGAGAAATACTTAGAGATGCCTAAAATACCCCGAAACTTCCGAGTTAGAAGTCTTCTTGTTAATCGCTAGCTGATTTGTCGTATTTTTTTTCTGGGTAACACAGTTTTGTATTTGTGACGTTGTGCCGATTCACGCCATTGTAAAAATTCCCTTTTGTTCTTCATAACTAAATGATATGCCATTTGAATATAATGCTTTCCCAATCATTTGTGGCTGACATACAACAACAAGAAGCGACCAACTTTGGAGAACCTTGCTTTTCATATAAAATTTTTGCGGCTGACAATTTAGTTTGAAATAGCGCATTTGACAAGCGCTCGCGTGCTTTGACTTGCTCGCGATTTATTGGTGTTTGTACCCGGAATTCGCCACCACAAATGTCATTAGCAAATATATTTTATAAATCAAAACTCAGCCAACTGCGCGAGGTGAACTCAATGCAGATGTCACGCAGAATGATGGATTGCTCAATAACAGTGAACTAAAACAACAACAACAACAAAAATAATGGCGCCAGCCACCAACACAGCAGTGGCAGCATGAAAACGTCAAAACGGCAACAGCTCCAGTCGCCGATTGTAGTAAGAGCGAACGAAAGGCGAGCATATCATAAATGTCCTCGTTGAAGGCGCCGCAGAGTGACAGCTAAGAGGAGATGGGAAATAGTGGCAGAAGCTGAAAAGGGTCTGTCCTTATCTTGGGACAGGCATAAGTAATGTTAACTATTTGGCTGATAATGTAAGCAGGCTTGATGATGTTGCAACAGCAGCGTACTGGACGATATCAACTGATGGCCAAGTGTTGGGCCATGGCACCCGCTAGTTCGCAGCGACCACAGCGCGATGTTGCGACCATACAAAATTAAGGCGCTGTGATAAATTGTTGCAAGTGGCAAGTAACTTCTCTACGTTCAAAGTAAATAAACAGTTGAAATACCAGAGAAGTTGTATCTGTGCGATTTCTCAGCATGTCACAATATAAGCAACAATGCAATAAAATGTCGCATTTATGCTACTTAAATTTTTGGCAGCCATTTTTATGGCAGCAGAGAAAAGGGACAAAGGGAAAGCAGAGAGGAGAAAGCGATAAAAACTTGCATAATGTGTTACTTTTTTTTGAGTGCAGTGCCTTTGTGCAACGGCTGCAACATGCTTGCCACATAGCGTCATTGCTTTCGTTGCGAGTACAATACTTTGCAGAACTAAGTCGCGCTTATGGTGAGATCGTGTATGGCATAAATACGAGCCAAGCAACGCAACGCAACGCGTTTGGCTGAAAAAGAGAAATTCTTAAAGCATAATAAAATTATCACAATACAATCTGTAAGTCTAGAATGAAAGGAAATACTACGCAGTGGTGAGTTGATACAATGTAATGCATAGCGAGTTCCGTTATTGTTCGCCTACCATGCACACCATGTAATCTCTGCCTTTTGTATTTTTTTTTTTTTTTTTGTTGTATTCGGATTATTGTGACACGTAAAAACTAGCAAGCGTATACTTTGAAAAGAGTCCGGCAGGAATTCCAGCACATCGCGAGGCACAGACTTTTCTATAGACATAATAGCAACAAAATATTTTCCAGCTAAATTAATATTTTTCAAGCATCTGCGCAAATACGTGAAAAAGTTTCACATTTCCTACTATTACTTATTAAACAACGTTTTCGTTTGCACTAAAATAAAAGAAAATAATTAACATAAAAATTTGGTGAAATATTAACAAATAAGGAAAATAATGAATCAATATTAATTTTAGAAATAGTAATGTAAGGTGTTACCAGGTGGCTGAAAATTTTTATTATAAAGAATTTTTTTAATTCAACAAAGTTTTATCTGAGTGTGTGGATTACCAACTAAAACCTTAAAATTTTTTGCTCAAAACAAACACTTGAAATGCCAATGGTTACTTTGTAAATGTAGCGGGTTTCATATATTATATATATCCAATTTTGCTGTAATTATGTAGCCTATTTCCATATTAGTTGATATAGCTTATACTTTTTTTTTGCAATCCCCAAATGAGGCAGTCAATTTGAAGAAAATTATATACTTTTTTGTAGGACATTAATTTATAAATGTGTCTTTAGTTAAACATTATAACTTGTGGAAAGTTTTTATCCAACTAAATCGAGAAAAAAAAATAAAAATTTCAAATAGCGCAAAGATAGCTACACTCTTGGCTAAAAATGAACTTTGACCTCAATAAGATTGTGTTTGCTCCCGCCTTTCCAGCGAAATTAAATGGCGGCGCACCTTTATGCGGCTGTCATAAAACAGCGAAGTCACAGCAAAAACAAAATTGATAACGCGTGCTATTTGCATTGCGATACTCACGCACACATGCTCTTATACCTGCGCAGGAAGTCAGACAGACAGTGGCTCCCGGTTAAATTGAGCGTAATGCACATTGTATGTTATATGCTGAGAAATACCGCTGTGTATTTGCATACATGCCACACCCAGAGTCGGGTCGAGGCAATGCCAACGGCATAAACTGCGAAAAATTCACAATGACGCAAATGTGCAACGGCTGCCAGATCATCCTTTTGTGAGGTAACCATTTGGAAAAAAACATTGAAACGAAGCCAAATGGCACTGCAAAACATGCCACCGCCGCCACGTATGCCAATGCATGTACGCGTGTGTATGTGCATATGTGTGTATACACATATTTATTTACGTTGGAATTAGGGCAGCGCAAAAGCAACAATGAACAAAATAACAAAATACATATATGTAGTGACTACATAAATTTAAATGCAATTTATGTGGCTATGAAATAGTAGCAAAGCGGATTTTCACTGCCACAGCGGTGTTGCAAGTGCGAGCGCATACATTTAAGTATCTATTATAAGAATAACAACATTTGCACACTTTGATACACACACAGGCGTGGCAGTAATAACTTGACGTGGCTGGCATAAGTATGGTGGCAATTCGAAGCGGACCACAGATGATGACATTTATGGCACAGGGTCTCGTGGACCTCTGGATATCTGGTGGACCAGAGTTATTCATATACTCTAGTGGGACATAAAACCCAGTTTGGGGAACTTTTTTATGTACATTAGTTTATATGAATTGTTTTTTTTGTTTTTTTTTTTTGAAGTGTGAAAATGTACAGTGGATATGCTTAAGAACATTTGAAAAGCCATTAGTATTTCAGAAGTTGCTGAATTCAATTTGGAGTGCTTTTTTCATATTTTGTTTTTAATTAATGTGTTTAAATATGTTTTATCTTTTATCCTCTATCATTTACATTTTTGTCCTTTGTTGACCCATTCTTAGTTATATGAAGTAAAAAATGTTTCCACAAATAGTTCTAAGTTGAGCAAAAAACAATCGCTTAAATATACTTGAGATTCTCAACTCATATAGCATGCTACCGCATTCCCAACCGCTCTGTTGCTACCTTGTTTCCCCACAGTGCATTCGTGCCACGGCTACTGTTGCATAAATTATTGCTTCCATCTGTAATTTTTTAACTAAATAACCAATTTCGTTGTGAAATATACCAACACGCCGACTCACATGCATTTCTATAGCTGCACACACACTCATTCGCGCTCCATGGGCATGCTCTACCCATACAACCCACAACGCGCCCACGGCGTATACGTGATATTTGTTTATGCAAGTTTCGTGCGCCAGCATATGTGCGCCTACCCAGCAGCTCTCTTCGGCCTGCTCCGTTCGGCGAGTGAACTGCCGACAAGTTGCTGATTTCGCTGCATTTTGTCCATTGAAATTGTCGATTTACGCTATTGCTGTTGCTCTTGTTTTTGTTTTTGTTTTTGTTTTTTGTACACTTGTTTCGGCAAACTTTTATGCGCCGGTTTTCGTTTCGTTTTTAGGCGCTTTCACAATTTACAATTTATAGTTACCGTTGGCAATTTAACTTTGTTTGCCAGTTTTAAGTGCCGCACAAACTGCACATTTTACATACTTTTCGCCGCCAAGGTTAATAACGGTCCAAATAACGTGCTGACGTTTGACGCCTACACCCACTGACTGACAGCCGTGACGGGCTGGCGTGTGGAGTGGTCGCGTGCATCGGCACTTTTAGGCCCATATGCCAGTGGCAGCGCGCCAAATCGCCAAGTGCTTATGCATGCAAATAATTTTCAAGAGTGCAGTAATTTCGGCTGTTATGCATATTTAAGCTTTTCACTCCTCGCTCATTTTGACGCAGCATAATTAGTTTTGTAGCATGCATTAAACGCATGCGCTAAGTGTTTCTAGTACTAAAATATTCACTAAATTTATGGACCTTGGAAACCAAATTTATATGGACTTAGTCGAAATGTGTTTGCAAATTGGTTGCAAGCTTGATAGTGAGTAAAACAATTTTAATTACAGGTACTTTCGTGAACTTGTGCATTTTTGGTAATTATATTTCAAGATTGATGATTTTAGGAATGATTTTCAAGGCGATCAAGTGATATTTTTCCCTGAAATACTGTTCCGAATATGCGTTATAATTCATTTATTGCCAAAGTTTATGAAAAGTAAAAACATATTTTCATTTTAGTTGTAGTGAATCTTTTTATCATATTAAAAATTATTTACTTTTGAGTCAATAAAATCCTACGATTAATTCCATTTTGCCCAAAAGTGTTTTAACCCCGGTTCGGAGTAAAGGTAGTCTCCTTTATGGTTTCCATCGAGTCGTATGTGTTTGTCGGATATACTTTGCTTTGGGAATAAGCGATAAAAATTCATACGTTTAGTTTATACATCAGATGACTCAACGATGACGCTCGTTCAAATTTCGGGTCCAACATCTCTTCTGTAGACATTCATTGATGCTCTCCTTGCAAACAATTTAAGCTCTTCTGTAGGGGTTTATGAGATTCACTCCAAAAACACCAATAAATTTTGTAGAATTCATGAGAGGTTGAATTGATTTTCCTCATTTTCAATTTAATCGTCTTTAACAAATATATTGCAGTGTTTAATAGGATTTCATAAAGAATGGACAAATATGGATTTTCTCAGTTACTCAAAAGCAATCAAAGTATGTGCAGCAAACTTATATTTACATTTCCAAACCTTAATAATCTTCAGCAATGATGCATTTATATGCCATACTACTTAGATAAGGGAAGAGATTGAAGAGACTCTTAAGGCTCTCCACTATGTAGACTTTGTAATCGAATTTCTACTACTTTTGAAGTGTGTGTAAATAAGGCTTTTTAATTTATTTCCCAACTTTTATAAGCTACACACACTACACATTTTTTATGCTAGCAGCAGCTTTCATTTGATTTGATTTGAAAGAAACATTACCCAATCAATGCGAAATATTGAAATGTAAAAGTAAAATCAAAATTAATTGCACACTGGGGTCAAGAATATTATTGGCAATTCTTCAAAAGGCGAGTTTATGTTCTCATTGAGTAGCGCCAGTGCCCAAAGAGATATACATACTTATACGCAAATATGTATATCCGTGCGAATAGGAAATTTCGGCACATTTCTGAGCAAAATATTGCAAAATTTTCAAATCAATTTCGGCAGCTTCTCTTGGAAGCTGAAAATAAAGCAAATAATCGAGCAGTACGCTTCCACAATACAGTTAGTGTCGATAATTAAAGGTCAACCTGCAATTCAAGTAGATTTTGCGATCAAACTAATTACAGTTATACACTTGTTTATACGGAAACGCATACACATACACTTCTGACCATTTGTGGTATGCTTTATATGCTTTATTTACTCTACTGTAGCAACCAACACGAAAATTACAATGAACCACAGTAACAACATAGGGATGCAATAACAATTGATTGACAATTGCAACCTAAGGACATCGATTGCTGCTCTTGCAGTTCGAAGAAATGTGTGTGCAATTTGATGGAAAAAATTACAAAAAAAAACAGTATTGAGAGGCGTGTGGCTAAAATCCAAACCAACTAACATAAATAAATATCTTAGTTGCATATCTCGCTGTAAATTAGTTAAAGTGGTAAGTCTGTAAGTGTAAGTCTGTGGCTGAGTGAAAACAAAATAACTTTTTTTACACTCGCAACATTTTGCAACAGAGTATAGTAGTTTTGTTGTGCTATAACTAAGGTTGCAATTAAGATATTAAACTTAAATTTTGTACAGGGTGTCGCAGTAGGGAAGGCCATTTGTGCGATAAAAATTTCTGGTCAAATTCCATATCTTGGAAACTACTGTACCAATTTCAACTAAATGTGGCACGTAACGTTCTCTTTGCATTCTTATATTACAGTATAAAGTATACGACTTAAAGCATACTTATTCAAACATCAATAGAGATATCGGAGCGAAACTTTGCACAAAGAATGTCTTTAAGGTACGCCATCTCACACCAAAAAATTTTCAAAATAATTCGAATTTTCGAATAATTCGATTATTACTTTCGAAGTTCCCAGATACCGAATAAGTGAACCCAGTACCTACGGCAGACTTTTTACCGGCTAAAAAGCTAAAATAGCTAAAAGTAATCACAAAAGTTGACCTCGAGAAAGATTTTCTAAATTGTTAAAGGTAAAACGTAATTGAAGTCGAAAAGAGTTTTTGCCTTATATTATATTTTATAGAAGAAAGCTCGGACTGTCGTCGGAACCAGAAACCGCTAAGAATAAATGTAGAATTTGCGTATATTCATTTAAATAAATTTTATATTATTTATTTAGAGCATACTATACATATTGTATTTAAAGCAGTGGACATTATACCATATATATCGTTATTCTAGCAGACTTTATGCCGAATAATTCGGTCAATCTCTGAGTTATCTTCATAAAATTGCGTAGAAACATGTTCTTTAGTATAGTTAGGTAATACCAAAAATTAATGCAATCGGTCCAGACATTCTCCTAGCCCAAATATACCAAATGTAATGATTTGGGCCTTTCCAGCTGACTTTAACCCGTGTATGTTGGTCGAAGTGTGTGATATTTTAATGAAATTTAATGTATATGATTTTTTAAACATAATGCGGTTTAGGGCTAAATATGAATGAAACCGGACCAGAAACTTATACACATGTCACAGCGAAACTCAAAATAATTTCTAGTCTAGAATACGAAAGAAATTTAGCGAGCAACAATCGCAACACATTTACTTCCACAGACCAGTTTAAATGAATTTTCGAACTAAAATTGAACGGCCACGAAAGTGCTAGCAAAATTATGATCAAACCGTTCGTATTCAAATAAAGTCATGTAGAATATTTGAAAGTACGCAAATTCGGAGTCTATTTGATAGTGCACATAGATATCTATGGTACATGTGTCATTTTTAATGAGAATGTGTTAGACAGCTTCATTTGCAAAGTTTCCCGAGTCGCATGAATATTTTAAAATACTAAATTAGTTTTATACATGCAGACGATTAGGAAAGTTGGTAGTTGGCACTTACTATGGGTGGTAGAATTAAGTTGGCAAATGTTGGAGAATGTATGGACGACATATATATACGCATTAATATATTTATTAAATAGAAAATATTTGCATAACATTTAAATTACATATATATAATATGAATAATATTCTTCTGTAATAAACAACACTGACGATGCAGAAAGGAACCTTTTGAAGAAGTCATGAGCACGCTCGTCCAGCTCAATAATATGGCCATTCCATGGAGACTCACTCTACAGCTCGAAAATTTGGACTATGCTGATTACATGTGTTGGTCTGGCGCCCTTTCTTAGACTTGACAGTCATTCACTTCAGTACAGGATCTAAGTGGCTTGAGTTGATCAAGTACTTTGTCTACAACGCACCAAATACATCAACCAACGGAATACAGCGCCAAGAAAATGTGCTTTTGACTGAAATCCACAACGAACATCACAAGGGAGTGCTCAAAGACACAGTTCCAAACCGTGTGTGATGAAAAGCAATTTTGTGAACACTGTGAAATAAATCTTTTGTTTTTAATTAAATATGCACATTTCTATGACGCTGAATAATCCCGAATAAATTTGTGTTATGTAGAGTGTGAAGTATGTCAGATTTCCTGACTTCGACAAAGCCCATGCTTGCACTTTCATTTGAAAACGCTTTATGATTCTCTGTGTGTTGCTGTGACTTTAGCCTGTCTATTGTCCCCAGGCAGCGTGTTTCACTTTTAATAAAAGCGCGATAGCGTGGCTTTTGTCCTATACTTTCTGACTTGAAACTGGGGCGGCTTCAAATTCAAACAATTGTTATTGCCACCTATTGTTGGCGCTGCGCTAACTCTCTCTGCAATGAAATCAGCATAACAACTCTCATATATTTGTTTATATACCGTGATATCTCCACTCGCTTGCTTTGCCGGCGCTTAAGAATAACGAAATGTGTCAGAGCTTCGCTACTGTTAATAATGAAGTGTAAAAAAGCATATCGCAGTGATATTAAAAATGCAAAGTACAAAGCAACGAAAAGGAATATCTGCATAGAAACATATATATACATATTTGTTTATTCTAGCGCAAAAATCTCTGAGCTTAATTTACTCACCCCTGCACACAGGATGAATTGTTTTTCTATTTATTCCTCTGAAGCGTTCGCATATAACTTGACACTTGGGCTCGCTTTGCAGTCTGCGAACCGGGGCTGTCGTTGACATTCACACACACACACACAAACACACGCAGGTGCGCACTCAACAAGTGCCCGCTGCAAGCATCCTAGATAGATTCAGTAGTTGACATCGTTTATAGTGGCGCTTCGCTATTGTTATGCCATGGATTATTTGTGAGTTTGAGGAGTTTGGCGTCGGCATGAAAAATGTGAAAACTATGCACGTGTTGTGTGAAGAAGTATCTATAACAAAATAAAATCCGATGAAAATGAACGAAATGGGCATGCAAACAATGGCTGGAATGCAATAATAGTCAGTAGAGTAGGTCAACAAATGTTCTAAGCGCACCGAAGTTGTTCAATATGTGTGCGTATGTGTGCTCCAAGCGATTGTGCTTGAGAATGCTCTCGCTATAGTAATTAAAATTGGCTAAATTTGTATTTGTAAGTGTGTGTATGCTTAGAGTGAATATAACGTGCCAGAGCGATGAAGTTTTTTATGATTTTCATGCACTTTGGTGACTATAAAATCACTCATACGCCCTGGTGGTTGGACGTTCAATATCAGTACCAACCACGGGGACGGGGACAATCCAGAAAAGTTAAGTTTTTTTACTAATATTGATTTTAACTTACTTTAGGCATAAAATATCACACAAAAAGTGGAAAGAGAAAAAAAAATATGAAATTCTACCGGACTTATACGACTTTTGCCATTTCATGCTTCACTCGAGGAAGGTAAAAATAAAAACCCTAAATAAGGTACACATTTACACATATACGATGGATATGTGGATCGCAAGCACTATTACAACAAAAACAACAGTAAAGATATATGGAGAAAAATATATCAACTTCAGCGCGTTACGGCTTTATTGCCGGCAACCACAGGAAGAGCCTCATTAAAGACAATAACAGCTGGGAAATGAAAACTCATTGCCATTACGAACAAATACGTAAAAAACATATGGATTTGCAGCTATAAATGCGAGTTGGTTAATATAAGTTGGTATATATATATATATATATATATAAATGTATGTGTGTTTGTATGCACCATAATTACCTGTATTCAATTGCGTGGCAGCCAGTGCGGAGAATTGTTCAGTGCAGATAATCAAATTTGCACTTTAAAGCAATGCGCACATTCAGGCAGATATACATGTATATAGATACAGATATTCATATATATGCATTCTGGTGAATATTCATAAGCGAAAAGCAGTCGTGTCTTTATGTGTGTGTATTTGCAGGAGTGCTCATTTGAGTGAATGCATAAAAATGCTCGATGTCATGGGCAAAAAGGTGAAATAATATTTGCTATGAAATGAAAATAAATAAAAGGAAGCATCGCCGTGCTGTATCTGCAATGTAAGCGTGAAGTAAAGAAGAAAGTTGGGAAAAATTGTTTCCAATCCCTGATTTCGATTGTGTTAAAAGTATGGTTTGAATGTGAAATCGTCAAAGGTGCCATGGCACATATACCTTTTCGATTTTTTAAACAGAAAAAAACCCAAAATTATTTTAACTAAATGGCAATCAATTGAAATTAATTTCTATATGTATATAGTTTGCATGTCATTACCTTGTGTATCATTAAATATTTTTTAATAGATCTGCAAAGGCATTTGTATGGGTATTTATTTCAATAATGCATCAGCCGAAATGAGTGGAAATTAGTCCAATGGTGCTGATTTCAAGTGTGGTGAGTTCAAGTATGTTGGGTCCTGGAGTAGTGAATTAAAGTGTGTTGAGTTCCAGTTATGCGAGAGATATGAATTTTGGCAAGTTTATAAGATGTATATAGCGACATAGAGTTTTTGTGATAGCATTGTTTATATGCATTTTTTCTAATGGTTTCCTTAGCTATGAAGAAATTTATCTTTCTTCCTTAGTATGAGCATTTTAAAAGAGACAAAATGAAAAATTTCAACAATTCTTTATTGTGTATATTTCCTGTGTCTTAGCATATTTTTGGATAATATTAACGAAGTCGGGAAGTAAAGGAAAATTTTAATATAACAATGGCAAGAGCGCCACACACCATCTACATACACAAAACTATTCCAAATATATACCAACTCGCTCAAAATGCTTGATAAATAGTTATGTGTCATACAATACGCTAAAAGCTGTATAAAATAGATAATTGGTGTGGCTTCAGCGCTTTTTTTTTGACAAGCGGGTAAGTTCCGTGAAAGAAGTTATTCAAAATCGGTTCAGCCACTTGGTGAGGTCTTTGTAGTCCCATTTTACTTTTCTAGTTATTTGATTAAATAAATGGACGCAGTTGAGCGTGTTTATACCATATACCATAAAGTTAATTGTATAATTAAAATAGTAATTGGATGTAGCTAAATTTGTAAGCTACGAGTTCTCCATAACGTAATACTCCTGCATTTAGAATGTGAAAAGTTGAAACAAAAGCGTCAAAATTGGTCAAATTATAACACCAGGTAAATATCCTTAAATATTAGTGTCAGTAAAAGTCTACTTAATTAAAACCATTCCCGTTTTCAATACAGCTCGACTTTAACCCGGCTAAATATTTGCAAAATTATATGAGTCACGTCGCAGTTGATTGAAACGCTGCTTAATTGTAGAGATTATTCAATAGCGAACACTTTTAAGCTCAAAAATTTACGAAGCAGAACACAATTGATTACGTGCGCTATATTACTAATTAATTGAAATCTGCATATATGTGCAAGCCTCTGATTTCTTTATAGTATGAACTGTAGCTTAACATTTAACTTAGCCTTCATTTCTTTATGCAGTGTTATGGAAATCATTAAAAATGTTCTGTTTTTAAAGAAAAAACACTTTTTATAGGGCTTCCACCTCTACTGCTTCCACTTTGCCTATTATAATACTTTTAATAGTCTCTTACGATACTAAACAACATTCACTGATATATTCACAAAGTAAAGAGGAAAGCCAACACTCAACTTGCAAAACATATTTTCGCTGCTTTTGCGACCGAAAATGCCTAACCAAAGTGCCCATGCGGCTGTTCGGCACACTTTAACCGAACACATTTTCTTGTGTCAACTGCCACCTGTGAGCTTTCTAAATTAGTTCATGAATATTAACGTTAATTGCGCTTTCGTCTTAGCCGTGCCAACTTGCGTCAGCTTACCTTCTAAGTATTCTTTGGTATTGTTTGCTTACACTTACCGGACCTATGTAATCTATGCTAATTTGCGTTATCCTTCCAACTTTTATGCGATATCCTTCTTTACTAGCGCTACAGCAAGAGAGAGTGTGTAGTAGTCAAACATTGTGGGAGTGTAGCCTGACGTGCGTAATTCCGCTTGTTAAGCGACTCTCTGCTCATGCACTCATTCTCGCGACCGGTTTAAAGGCAGCTGGGCAATTATAATTGCTTTCAGTTTCTCGGTGGCTTTGTCGGGTAGAGAGACAAGTGATTATTCTTAACAAAACCAGATTCTTAGGTATCATTCTTTGCGTTTCTTTCATCTTCCAGTCAACTGACGACTTCATCTACCGAAAGAAAAATTCGGTTGGGTTTTTGCTTTTTCTCAGCTGAGCTTTATGTTAGAGACATAGTGAGGCACTTAAAAACTTGATGGCATTTTCAGAAGCTTGACCCTGAATAAATTGCAGTTGATTGCTGCAGAAGTTCACAAGCGAAATTTTATTACAATGTGTGATATATATATTATTAAGATTATGTAGTGAATCCAAAAGTAAACATAATAAAAGCCAAAATAATCCCTCAGGTAACATTGAAACATCGTTAGTCCATAAGGATTGGCCAAAATTTGTAGCATTTTCGATTGATACCAATCCGCCAATGGCCAGAAGAAACTCCTAGTGTGAAGAAGAGTAGGCAATGAGTGAAAGTTGTTTACTTGGCTAATCACGGTTTATCTCGTGCCAAAAGGACCTTATCACGAAACCAGTATTGGCTTGGATTACTCGACGAACATACATGAGACCCAGCAGCCAATGAGTTAGTGATAAGATCTCATCAATTATAATAATAGATATCTTGGCAATATTATCACACATGTGACTCATGGAATACTCGTAGGACTTCATGTAGGGCACAGCTCTACTATAATGTATTTGAACCAAATCTAAATATCTAAATATATCTTATATATATTTTCCAAGCACTCGAACAAATTTTTACCAAATTATACTGAAATAAATTTGTTTGCAATAGAGCAGATAATTCGTTTTATCCTTCCTCCTTACCTGTTATTGAGTGCACTACAGTTGTTTCTATTATTTTTAGATATTTTATATGCTAAATTATGTGTTAATTAGGTTGAAAAATATTTGTGGCCACCATTTATGCGCTTCATTCATACATACATCCAAAGTAGCTGGAAGTATTGCGGTTTGCGAAAAATTACGTATGCAAGTAAATATTATGAGGCTACATAATGTAATGAATGTTCTTATATTTTACTCTCGAAAAAGTAGTTCAAGCACTAGGATGAGATTTATGACAAGGCCGGTAAGAATTGTGAGTGCCGGTAGGAATTTCAACTCGTTCGGATGCAAAAATTAGTGTTTTCGAAATGTGGTTGAATCTAAGAGAGTGAAAATGTCACTGGGAGACCCTGAGTGGAAATAATTGAATTGAGTTGAGGCTGATCTTCAGAATACTACGGTAAGTGCATAGAAACAACATTTTCAAAAATTATTTTCAGATAGCCATTTAAAATTTAACTGGCGCACTTTGGCCAAATATTTTATTTTCCAGCACGAAGTGTACGCACAGTTCTTCTCCAATGTAGTAGCCGCGTATTTGTGTATGTGTAGCTTCTGCGCACATTTCCAGCACTGTTGAGGCAAATATGTGTGCACAACCGGCCCGAGTGCAGCTGAAGCAGACAGCAACTCAATAGCACAACTCTTCGCCTTTTTTTCGACTCCTCTTCAAAATACTCGCATTGCTGGCACTTGTCAGTTGTCGTTGTCGTTTTGGCTTTTGCTTGGTCTTTTTCCCTCTTTCGCTATTCTCTCCACATATTTATTTTGAAATTTTCTTCAAATCATATATTTTGCGTGGCCGCCCGCCTGTCCGCTGCTAGACACCGCGTCGGGCTGCTTTCGTTGCCGCTGCTGTTGATTATGGGATATTGTTTGCTGTTGCTGGTGTTGCTGTTGGTGTTGTTGGTTGCACTTCGAGTTTATTGCAGTGTTTGACATGCACTTGAGCTGCACAATTTTATGCTGTGCAAAAACAAAAACAAAGACTGCCACAACAAATGAGCGAAATGTGTAGGTTGTTGAGAGAACAAATTTATCCACTTGTCTTTCCGCCACTTTCGTAGACTTAAGCCAACAAAAAACCGAAAATGAATTTACTTGAAAACAGCATTCTATGTATTCTGTGCATCTGGAGTAGTTAATAAGTCTGAAGGAGTGCTGCTTGCTCATCATTATTATTAAATTACTCAACTAAGCCTATTTTGTAGTGCGGGATGGCACTTTGTGGCGGTGTTCTCGAATGCCAACAGCGTTTTCAGAAATTAATTTAAACTAATGAAGCGCACTTAAACATTTTTCATTTTGATCTAGTCTTGGGGGTCGAAATGCGGTACCCTTCCTGTTTGAAACTGTGAACAGGCTGGTCCAATCGTTGGCAAATCGTTGGGACCAAGCTTAATAAAACTCCAGGGCTAATATTTGAAAACGAACTATATCAATTACTAACCACGCCCACCCTCATGATCAACAGTATGATTGAAGATTATTAAAAGTGACATGACACTGTAAAGAAACACGCCAATGTCGTAAATTTCGGTAAAAATTTTTAAGATTCTCAAGACACCAGTCGAGCCCAGTCCGAAAATACTCCCTTAAGATCAGCTTATTTGTTGTTAATAAGCAAACCTAAAAAAGTTCTTATAGTACTCTCGAAATAAGGCAACACTTCAACACTAAGGCTTCAAAAATGGCTGAAATCGGTCTATAACTTCCCTGGGAACCATATAGCAAGAATTAGTCTCTATGATTGACTTTATTCGGCATAATGATCAATTTTTGGGGTATCTCAATAATGTTGACTGAGCTGTGTTTCATTTAACACAATATGGCTAGGTGCCAAATATTGCATATAACCGGTCCATAACTACTCCTGGACCACATATACCGAGTATATTGATTTCTAGAGGGACCACTTCTGAGGTAACTTCTTGCAGTGTTTGGAATATACGATTACTTATTTTATTCTTTATATAACTTTTAAAGTCCTTTTTTCGGGAACGTCATATTTGAATAGTGATTATGGATACATAATAATTTCTGGATAATCGAAGTGGTCGGAAATTGTAAAGCAAGTCTTTTGTAAGGTTTACTATTTTAATCTTCCCGTGATTAGATATATATCTATACCGAAGAGCTTTCCTCTCGCCATCGCCAGCATTCAATTACCATAGAGGGTGCTTAAAATAAGCTTCTATAAAATAATTAAATATTTATTTGGAAAATATTTATGTACTTTTTGGCTTAACTTTACCGTTATCGGTACTCGTATAATTTTGATTAAAATTCCAGCGAATACACAGTGCAATTTTCAATAAAAATTCCTCCCTTTATCAGCAATTTTGCAGATATTTATGATTACGATGTAGTATTTTGCTAGCTTTGGGTGGAAAGTCCAACGACCGCCAACCAACCACCAACAACAATAGCAACAAATGCAAACATTGGCAAGCTAGCTGGCCAGTTATTTGTGTTGTGGGGAAATGAAAAGTTATTATGAAGCATTAGGATTACCTAATGGCAGAGCGGAAACGACAAATGCCACTACCGTGGGTTGCCGCATTGCTTGCAGTTGCAGTTGCATGCAGCGCTGCCTATGCGGCCATTGCTAGCTGGCGTTTTATCACTTGTTCACTTCCTCTGCCACTCATTTTTGTTTTGCCATTGCGGTTGCTGTTGCTTTTGTCGTTGTTGCTGTTGTTGTTGTTGTTTCTGTATGCTTGCATTATGCATTTGCGCAGCTAACATTGCAGCGAAGCAACTTTATGCAACTTCCGCTGATTATCCGCCCATGCATAAATACCCCAACGGAAAGGGACTGACAGCGTCCAGTCATCAGTGGCAGCTGAAATGGCGATAAAATATAAAATTTTGTTCCTTTTACTTATACATTTGTGTGTGTGTGTGTGTATGTGTGTGTGTGTGTGACAGGATGCATAAACATTTTTACTCGCGTTGAACTTTAGTTTTGGCTGCGCCTCCGATTTCCGACTCTCAGCTGCAGTTATATAATATTTGCATTTAAATATATTTGCGCTTGCCTCGAGTGTCTTCGGTCTCGGCTATTTGGCCAGCTAATCACCGTTGCTGGCAGGCCATCACGAATCAGTTAGCTCAGTCGCGCCTGCAAGTAATGTGATTTTAATAATGTGGCAGGAATTTATGATGGCACGCTCACACACACACACACACACACACACACACACACGTGTATAACTGAATATATGCTGCATAATGTGCATAAAATATGCGTCAATGCATTTTTGCCAGAGCATAAGTTAGGATTTATATGACTTAGCTGGCATTTAAATTGAGATTTGCCAAAAATATTATCTCTGCAGCAGTGCTCATAAATAATACGGCAACCGTTGTTTACTGTACATGCCTTTTGTCGGCATAACACGGAGCAGCAACCAAGTCGTTAAAAGACGAATTTATATTTGACCCCGTTAGTCGCTGCTGGCGAATTGTGCATATGCATACTCGTTTTATTCATAAATGAAATTTATGGCAACTGTTCGCCTCCAGTGCAGCAAATAAATGTAGTTTATTGTAGAAAAAGCCATAGGTTGGCTGAAAATGAGGTTAAGTATGAACACCAAAGAACATTCTAACCTAATTTGCGCAGTTTTTCGGCTTGTTAAATATCGGGATAAATGTTCAAATTCAATTGTCAGAGGCTAATATATAATTCGGTTAATTGGTACCTGAAAACAATGATATATTGCACTCTGCTTACTCCCAGATTAGAAAAAAAATTAATTCTATTATTTGTTATTTCTTACCATATTTTATACAAATGTGACAATTTCTGTGATTTTCATAAGAAAGTTTAATTAAATTTAATGTTTAATTCAGAGCTTGGAATTTGCGCATAACTCCAGGCCAATGCCTTCACACTGCCTTTCCTCGCACGCATTTACACAATTGGAGTCCTGATATTCAAGTCAAGAGGAGTAGATATGTTAATCTGTAGGAAGATGAGAAGATTAAATTTGGTCTTCAGGATTCTTTATCAATTGTAAATTATGTAAATCAGTTCAAAACTGTTGCAAACGGAGATGGAAAACTTTTGTTGATTTAAAATATATGCGAAATCATTCACTTGCAAGTCTGCTCCGTTGACAATAATTTTCGTTGACACGTGTAGAGATTATACCTCCAGAGGATAATTATTTATTCATAGAACACTCACGCCGACACTTCGGGGATTGAATTGAACGCATTTTTAATTTACTTTTAAGCGATTTTTTGTTTTACGCTTATTTTGTAGATACACTGATAAGCACTTACACCCTAAAGCAAACGAGCTTGCAAGCGCCACAATTACCAACAAAGCAATACATAATTGTCACTTGGGAGCATTTAGAAAATGCGCATTCATTGCGCACACTTTTATGGACTTTTGTATTATATTCATACTTTAATGTCGCTGATTTTAAATACTTTATGGTTTATGGTGAACGCAAGATATAATTCATGAAATTGAGTTAGTAGCGAGAATCAAAGCAAAATCAAATGGTTTTTCTTTAATTTTAGACTGTCCTAGTCTAACTAATTATACAACAAATTCTTAATCATTAAACGAAGTTTGTTTCCGGATCTACAACAAACAGAGTATTGCTTTGTTGGTTTCTAAATCGCCAAAAGCTTTAAACACGCGACTTTGCCTACGAAACTGAATCCAAACGGAAACTATGGAGACGGCAGTGAATGAAAACACGCCAAGCATAAGCATATTAGCGCGGAGCGCTTACAGATCGGATGTCAATTGGATGTGAGTGAGTCAATTAAATGAAATCGAAAAGGAATTCACAAAATTCTCAAGTCTCTGGAAACCAACTGCTAGTTGGAGTACCGTAAAATCATCTTCAGCTATGGGCACATTTCTAGCGCAACCCAAATACGAAATTCTTCATATTTGGAGTGTGAACACTGCAGGGACTCTTCAGACTCACTTGCTTTGACACTAAGTTGCTCTCCCATGTGGTTCGCTACCACTTTGTTCAAATCTTTCATATTGAACTTTGTTTTCATATAAACGGACCCACCTTAATGGGTACATACTCGAGCATAGGCAGCGATTAAAAATCTAGCAAGCGAAAAAGCTGTATAAAACTGTTGCCGCAACACTTTTAGACTCAGAAAATGGCGTAACTTTCGTGGAGCGCAAACGAATGTGCGTTTGTTATGTGAGGAATTTCGTTTTAAGCCTCGAACACGTGCCGCAAACAATACAATTTTGCCTTCCTAGCTGTGCTACATCATTGCATAAGCATAATAACCCAGTAGTAAGTTACAGTGTGGTCAGTCTTTCGCAGCACAACAGAGCTGTAAACCTGCTGATTAGCCCACTGACACCGGCGAAATGTTATAAAAATATTTCATGTTAATTGCTCAAATATATTTACTATTATTATTGGGATTTTGTCACTTGCAAAAAACATTTAGTAATCAGTGACGTCCAAAGCTGAACCAACGAAATTCTTTATATGCCAGTTTGAATGCAAGTGGTATATATTTAACCACCTTTTATATGTATCTGTGGCTGGGTTTACTTTATTCGCCTATGTCGTTGTGTTTCCTTATAAATTCGCTTGTTCGTATGAGTTTACCGACGCTTATTGTTGCCGGTTCCCATTTTTTGTACAAACGCACGCAGCTGCGTTTGTTTTGTTCTTTGGCTGATTTAGTTTTTTTCTTCCTATATGCTCCACACATATGCACACAAACACTCGAATCGGTGGGCGTTAGCCGGAATGCCAAAGAGGATTGTAAAGGCTGGCATTTGCCAAGAAAAATCCTCACAATTCGCGCGCTGAAGCAAACACACGATTGACGGTTAGCGGGAGTTAGTGGCAAGTTAAAGCATACCTCTTGGGCTTTAAGGCAAGCGTGTGGTAAATTTGCAGAAAGATTTGTGCTGAATTTAAGTCAAAAATTAAAAACTTAATGTACATGTTTTAACATAAACCATGTCTTCTGGCACAATTATATTTTTGACATAATAATCTGTTTTTGTTATATAATATTGTTAAATGAATAATGGTATTTATGGAGTTTAATAATTTTAACCCTTTCATCTGATATCTACCGTTGAAATGTGAAATCTTATTGAGCCTACTAGTAAAAGAAGCAAGAGCTTAGAATAAGTTGAATATATGTTTTTGTATTGGAAGTTGTAAAATTTTATAGCACTGAAGGTTAGGTATCAGTACGAAGGGAGCGTATTATTACTTAAAGTGTAAATGTGATGTGAATAGTCGTTTCAAGGTTTAATGACCACTAAGATTTGCGCTATAAAGTAAATTATGTGTGCCCTAAGAATAACTAATGCAATTAAAGTTGCGACGAGATCGAAATTTTCTACCACTTTCCTTGAAGAGAACCCAAGATATAAGAAAATGGAGTTAAGAAGATTTGGTGAAAGGAAAACTAAAACGTTTTTTTTTATCTAAATTTGGTTTGTTGTTATTATACAGAGTGTTGGTCATATTCGACTGGAGCTTAAGAAAATTATTAAGTTTAATAAAATGAGAGAGGCTTAGAATACTGAAATGGTGAGAGCCAGAAGGCCAGTCGGAGATTTCGTCTAACCAAAATCGATCAATAAAAGGAATAAAAGTAGTGAAAGTCATACCAATTTAGAAAAGTCGGTATACACTGCATCAACTTGATGAAAACTAAAAAAAAGGAAAATTAGCTCCGTTAAACAGCAACCAATAAGCAATCTCAAATGAAGTTATAAACAAGCAAAGAGTAAGCATGGTTTTCATTACGGAAATCTTCCGTAGAAATATTTGAGTGTAATGCCTTACAGTAAACATAACGATGGAATATGAAATTTAATTAGATTTTAGAAAAAATTTTGTGAAAGTAACTAATGCGCAGAAAATCCATATATTCTCTATGCCTTCTAAAAAAAAAGGAATATGTTAAATGGTCCAAGAAGAAGCTTTTCGAATTCACAAAATAAAATCTAAATTTTTCAGCATCAGTATTCTTCATAAGATTCCGACTTTTAGGGTTATCAGAACCAACGAAGAGTTTCTACAAATTTTTTTTTAGAAGATAATTGAACTAAGTGAAGTCTTGCACTAATTATAAGGGATCCAGGGTAAGTTTTGGACAATTTTTTGAGAAGTAGCTTAGGATATTATGTTTCATTATAATTATCTTTCAGAAAAAAAAAATATATATATATATGTACCCGAATATTGCTCAGATTTCTGAAGACTATTTCTAAATCCGAATTTTCACCCAAAAGAAGACAGAATAATAAAATTTTACTCTTTTGACAGAATATGTGAACACAGAATTGGAAGTTTTCAAGTGTGTTCTGCTTTCGTATTGTTAGATGTTACCATTATTTGAGACATTGGTGTTTTTATTGTGGGATTTTCGATTCTGTGCATGAGGTAATGATTAGCAATAGTGTTCCTGGTGTTAATCGCAATAGTTCAGGACCTACGTATAATTACTTGTTGTGGCCATTCTCATTTATAAAAAGTGTTAATCTTTTTTTATTTGGTTTTGGAGAACATTGTTCAATGGTAAGTTAACTTAAGGAACACCAAGCAACATGTAGAGGTATGTAATCCTTAAAAATCTACTGTGGCCTGCATAGTTAGAAAAAAGTTTGCATTCGATGTTCACAGACATGTCCTTGCACAATATAAATGCGAATTGAATGGCTGAAATTTTTCAATAATTAAGCACACAAATTTTGCTGTCCAACCTCTGCAGTGGAACTTTTGCTGCACTGCTTACTTGCTCGTTAAATCTTGTCATTGCTCAAACTCGCCGCTTGAATGAAACATTTGCATGTGGCACTTTAGTTATCCTAAAAGAAGATTTAAAAAGTTTTAATTTATATTTCTACTTACTTGCAATTCTGTGTAAGAAAGAAAGAAAGAAACTTAAATGGGAGACCAAGCAAGCAAGAAAAGCTGCGACAATAGTCCGAAAGCGTAGCGCAAAGTATAATACTAACCTAATAATTTGCAAAGTAGTCTGAGGATTAGCGTAAATGCAGGGACAATTAGGGAAATACTACCACAGCCAGCTCAAGGAAGAAAAACGACAGAAAAAGTAAAAAAAAAAAAACACAAAAATAAATGTTGAAATGAATAATGCGACAGGAAGGCTGGAAAAGTATGCATAAATGCCAGCCCTAAAGTGAAGGCAGCGAAGAAAGAAAAAAAAAAAACCGAAACCAAAAACTCAAAAAAGAAAGTAGGAAATAATAAGAAGGAAAGAAGTAATTCTAAAAAGAGCGAGACTTAATCCGACGTTGTAATAAAAGAAAGCGAAGCATTTGTTGCGAGCGCGAGTTATGGCGGCCAAAAGCCGAGCATTCTGCCGCCCATTAGCATGATTATGTCCATACAACTACTGGTCCAAAATGGCGCCTGCATTAGCGTGCGTGTGCCGCTGATTGCCGCTAAGCACTCGATGCCACTCGACTTACAGCCACATACTCAATGTAATTGGTGGCGGTCATCATGGGCGGCAGACGAAGTGGCGAATGCTTAGTATGCGCGGAATGCTAGCGCTTATGTACACGTGTATGTGTGTGTGTGCGAGAATTTGTCGCAAATCTGCCATGCTTGCTGCATAGCTAAGTGTATGTGCAGTTAGCGGCGTTTAAGTGCGCGCACTAATAACTTAATGCAAAAAGTTTTAGGCATAAATAATTTTCATATTATGTATGTGGTGGTATGGTTGCCAGAGTAGTGACTTTTTGTTCGCAGTATTTTTTGAGGACCAATATGAGCTACCTGGTGGCAGTTTACTCTCCTGGCGCATTTGCATAAATCTTCCGCAGTCGTGAGAAAAATAGCATGAACATTTTTTTGATATATTTACAAGTGTAAGCCACTACATACATACTTATTTGATATGCAGTGCAAAGAAAAAATTAAAAGTCACACTCCAACTAAGCTTTGTGCGTGTAGCGCAGGGTTGGCAAGCTCGCAGCAGTGGTTGCAATACTAAACGGCTTACGGCTTATATCAAAGGCTCTGGTTTTTAGATTCCACTAAGGTAATATGTATGCGGTTATTCGTAGTGGCAGCAGTAAACACCCCACCAACACAAAATACTGTGAGCTCATTTTATTAACGAGCATTCGTTTCAACCGAAAGTTGCATGTGTCGCTCGGTGCATTGTCGAGCATCCTACTACTCACTAACCAACACCAACCCTCTGCGGCTCATAAATTTTTCCATTCTTAATTTTTTTTTTTTTTTAGTTGAGAACCGAAATGGCGCCGCAACACCATGCCGCAACGCTGGGCACCAGTGCCACAACAGTGTGCAGGGAAACAATGCGTCAACAATGCTGTGCAATCTGTCAGCAACGCGTTTTCCATATCACAGCAACAAAAGCGCTAATGTGAAGCTGAATACCGTATGTATGTTATTGTTATTGTTGAGGGTCCCTTTTGTTAATATCCTTAAAAGACTTTCACTCTTTAAGCGTATATGTTGGTTGGAAATAATAAAGTTTAGGAGCAAAACATGCGGAAACATTTTATAAAGTGTGTTTTTAGAGGCAACCAATGTCATAGAGAGATAGCTCTGATGCCTACCGTCAAGTCTATACATATGCTTGAGATTTATTTAAAGATTTATACTGAAAGAAAATTGAAAAATCTCAGAAATTTATTTACAAAATTCGCATTCTGTGTTGTAAACTTGCAGAGGCACATTTCTAACTTACCGGGTACATAAATAAGCAAAGTTTCCATACTTCGAATGCAAACAATACCGAAATTATTCTCTAAGGCCCTTTGAATATAGAAAATGTTACTCTGTGCTGCGATCCGGCTATATTACAAAAAGTGGTGCTAAATTGGACTGACCTGATGGTCGTTATACATTATCCCCTAAATGTAGGCAACAGAAAATTTTAAATTTAAATTTGCCTACAACTAGGCTAAGCCAATGAAATTGCGACCACGAAGTTTTGAAAAGAATTTCGAGAACTACGAAAAACCGAATAACATAGAAATTGTTTTTGTAACTTCGGGCACGTGGATCTCAACAAACTTGGCGTTTCCTCCAATTAACACAATTTGTAAAATAAGAAAATTTTAGCTTAGTTTGTTGTTATTTTTATGTATTTTCGATAAAGGGAATTTTGTTGACATGAATCCGATTCTGGCCAACTTCAGACAACAACAGACGAAGGGATGAACGAACAAATAAACTGAAATTATCTTGCTTCAACAGTGTGTTCCTTTCGATATATATAACGCTGTTTCCCCATCGAAAGGGTTTCGCAAAATGGCGCGAAGTTCTAAAGCAACCCTCCACAAATCTCTATTTTTTTCCATGGAAATGGATGCTTTTAAGTTTTGCCCCTCCTTTTGAGTTTAGAACTACACAACATTAATTTGATGTCTTCAGGTTTTTCAAGTATTTCGAAATGTATCGCACACTTTTTCCGTAAAGCTTGTGAAAAGAAGGAAACAAATTGTATGCAAATACTCCTCAAAGCTCGCTTTAGCGGCAACTGGGGCGCTTCGTTCGTTTACTTAGCGAAAAACTTTGAATTGCTTTGTATTACAGCGCATAGGGTTTTGACGATTGTCGATTCTCTTTCATTTTTTCCATCTTTCTTATCGCCAGTTCTGTCCGTTGCTCGTGCGGTTGATGGTCATTTCATTGATGCCACCGCAAAGTTTCATCTTTAATGCCGTCAACCTGTCGTTGCAGCAAAGAAAACGGCTTTCAGCCGTTCATGCTGTCCAAGGAAGTAGCGGGTGGTCCAAGAAGCCGCCACCAATTGTCCTTAGCTGCCACTCTTATCGGACTTTTATGTTGCACTTCCGTCGCTGGTCGAATCGCCAGACTTGCCGCGGTCGCATCACGCGCTTTCCTTGCGTGACTGGCAGCGACCGCCAGTGATTGGTGGACTCGGTTGAAGTTGTTCGCGTGCTTATTTGAGTTCTGCTTGCATTTCATTTTTTTGCATCCGTTGGCTTTGACAACTTTTGTGCTTTTCTGTGCTGTAAAGCAGCTTTTCTTGGTGCGCCCTCCTTCTCACTTTCCAGGCGTTTGCGTGCCACTTCTTTGTTGCGGGGACAGTGTTGCTGTAAACTTGTTACATTTGGCGGCTCTTGTTTTTTTTTTTTGTTTGTTTTGTCATCTTTTTTTGTGTCATCTCTGTCAGTTATGATGTTTTGACATTTCTCACTTTGTGGCGAAGTTATTTGCCATTTTATTATTGCAGGTAAAGTAAAAAGACGAAAATTCGCTGGCGGCGTTGTCAATTCCCGATTTCCTTCTGTTCAAAATTCCTTGACCAAGGTGTTTAAATTTTCGTGATCTTGCACAGAGCACAGTACTAGAGTTGTACTTTGTTGCTAAATGAAAAAGTATTTCCACTAACAGAAGGCCTCTGTGGATATCTTTGGGTAAGAGAAGTCTGCATTTGCAATTTTTCTTAGAGTGTTAGGGCTTCTACCAGCAAGCTATGGAATCTAAAAAGATTCGATGTTACGAAGCTGAAAAGCAACTTGATTGAGGCAAAGGTAGTTTGAAAAACGTTGATGGTTCCAAAGAAGGGATATTTTGCTTTCACTGAGATTAAACTGCATCAGTCACTATAGAAAGTCGCCTCAGGAACTTATTGGAGAAACTCTTTAATTTAAATCTCGTTAATTTGCTATTATGCATGCTATTATTTTTCGCATGTCACAAAGAATTTGCAGCATAAAAATGTGCATAAGCACTGTTATACTTTCATTAATTTGTATCCCCACGGCAACCGCAAGCAAATCAACCTTAGAGTCAGTGAATTGATCAAGCTTTTCTGCTGCGTCTGCGTATGCGAATTTCTAAAGAGTGGATTAAAAAGGGAAAAATCACACACACATACCCAATATTTAATATAAAAGCATGTTTATGCAAGGCAAACTTGAATTGCAAGCACACACACGCATACACACGCATATCATATCGCAATGAGCACTTGACTTTGTGTTCAAGGAAACCCGCTTCAATTCATTTCAAATCAATCCAACTGATTGAATGTCGATACCTCTGCCATAAATTGCTTTTTACTTTTACTTGCATGTGTGTGTACTCATTGCAAATGGGCATGTATGTGGATGTGTCGGCATTCAACTTTGTTCTGTGTGGGCTTTGTGTCAAGGACATCCGACGTCAATTCAACGTTTGAGGATTCGGTTTCGTATTTGTTTAATGTTCGCATACAACTGAAATTTGTTCGACCTTCATTCTGCAATCTGCATTATTTACGGCCACTACTAAACATGCAAATAAATGACGAACCACATACACACGCACTCATCTCTAAACAGCTGCGAAAGTCAACGCTTACAGAGGCGGACGAGTTTATCCTTTGCTTGCCCAGTTGAAATGCTGAAGGCGAGCATTCTTCTTTTAGCAAAGTATTGAATTGACAAAACCACAATGAAATTCAATGAGTCTGAGTTTGTCTGTCTCATCGCTCGCCAATCGGTCGGCTTGTTTGTTTATATAATTTAGTCGGGTCGCATTTGATTTTGCAGAATGCCGTTCTTGTTGGTCCTTGTTAGTCCTTGTTGGTCCTTGTTGGCAATGCGAATTTTCCTTTTCACATATTTATTCCCTCTTTGCAGCTTTTTTCTTTGCTGTATATGGCTCAACGACAGTCTGCCAATTTGTGTTATTTTGTGATATTTTGTTATTCCCTAAATTGTGTGTACATATGTATGTATGTGGTGGTACTACCCCTGCCCCATGGCAATTTGTGCCGAGCAATGAGTGTGCTTTATGTTTCTTTGAATTACACACGCCCTCGCAGACGCACACACACACCCACACACACACTTCACAAATAAATACATACTTACCTATATACGAAAAGTAGAAGCTGCCTTCGGCAATCTTTAATGAGTGGTGAATGTAATCCACTTATGGGCACTTTTGCGGTTCGTTTGCTTTCCTTTTTTCACTGTTTATCAACCAAGAAATTCATTTCAATTTCATCGGCTTCGCAGAGGCAAAAACCCGTAAAGAATCCAGTCAAAACACACAACCGCACACACACACATACACATACAGGCAAGCTTGAATATTTGTATGCATATGATGATGGAAAAGTCTGCCAGCTTTTTGATAAGCGTGATATTCGTGGAAGTATGGAGACTCACCCCCACACACATACACATGCCTCATCTTTGCTTTGTGGTCATTGTGACCGATTTCGCTCTGCCACTAAAAATATTTACAAAATCTCAATATGCATTTCACGTGTGTGTGTGTGTGTGTGTGTGTGCGTGTGTGTGTGTGCTGAGTTTCGAAAAGTGCTTGGGCATTGGCGATATGTGGGTTGTGGCTTTCAGTTTGCCAACTTAATTTGACGGCTTACTTCTAGTTAGCAAATTTGCTTATTTTATTACTTTGATCCAAATATATTTGCTCGTTTTATTCATATACCAATATTCAATTATAATTCTGTTGGCAATTTTTTGCTCATTTAACCACGAATGTCCTTAAGTATATTAAATGTCTATTTGCCGGAAAATATGCGAACATATACATGCGCACTTATATTAAATGTTGCCAGAAAGGCACATATTTGAAATATGAATTTGTAATAATTATTGCCACCTCTTTCTCTGTGAAAAATACGGTCTCCACTTAAATAAAAAATATGAAATCCACGGTAACCCACTGATGGGTTACCACTTAATGTCCTCCTCATGTAAAAATTTGATTAACTCATTTACAACAATGTGTAGATATAAATAGAAAACTACTTACCCATTCGTTTTTACATTTAAGCAGAGTATTTGTTTTTAGGAGAGAAATATTTCCAGCTGCATTTTATTTGAAAATCTCAATACCTGAGTAGTGGAGGTACCTGAGGAGTGGATCCAATTGTTGCTTCTGAGGAACTTGATGTGAATTTTCGAACAAAGCAACACGGTATTAGTCAAGTAGGGTTATTCAACTGAAAGATAGTGGAATGGAGTTGCCATCTACCGAAACAATAAAGACCGAAAATATAACAAAATCTCTTCAGAGCATTAGCTATTTAAGAAACGTTCCGCAAATTTTAGAGGCGAATTTGCAAAAAGAGTTGCCATCTGCCACAAAATGCAAAACTGAAAATGTTTCAGATTGTGACAAACATCAATCACTTCAGAAATGCTTCCTTAAAGTTTTCGAGAACTTTTCAATTTTGAAATATGGCATTTTTAAATAAAGTGGCCACTTATTATTGGAACGTGTTAAGAAAGTTTTTGGATTTTCTACATTATTCGAAATGTCTTGGAACGGAGTTCCAAATTCCACCTATTAAAAAATGTTAAAACCTATACTATTGGATCGAAAATCTTTCAAATGTAGACAAAGGATATATTGGGCAGGAAATTTTTAGCTACTTCGATTTTTGTATTCAGATACTTTTGTAAATCATAACAACATTAAATAATAATTTACAATTCGTATGTAATGAGATTTTATTTTTCAATTTAAATCAATGAAGATGTAAATTGACGCTTCTAACAGCTTGTACTCAGACATTGAGAAAGTCTTTGGCTGCTGTTATATTTGCATTGTTGTTGTTATGCCGGGAGGTAGGCTGCATTCCACTTCCACAACACCTTTACCATTATTCATTTGCCGATTTCAACAAACCACCTGGTTGTTAGCTTTCAGCTCTCTTTCTCCTTCTGCAAGTCTACCTTGAGCACACTTACTAGCTATCCTTGATTTCTCGCTCTTCTTTAATACTATATATAAAGCATACCGATTTGAGAGCAAATATTTGGATGCACCTCACTGAAGAAACGGTAATATTCGAATAATTCATCCAGCCATTAACGGTATAGTTTTGCTACTCAGTGCTATTCATATGAAAATAGTTAAGTAATCAGTTCGAAAGGTAAAAGTAAAAAGATCAAAATATTTATTATTTGTATTCAATTATGCATTTCCAATTAAATTTCACTTTGCGCGCCCTTTACTCCGCGTCGCGTCTCCACTTTGATGGAAACTGAGAGCGGTGTGCTTTGGCACGTTTAACGGGAATTTAATTAGGTTTTGTACTGTAGCTGGCAAATTTTGCGGTTGCGAACTAGTATGTTTGGTGGCAATGTCGACGGTGAAGTGTCCACTTGACGCGTTGCAACTGGCGGTATTTCAAATGTAAACTCCGCCAAGCTGTTCGGCACAACTACGGGGGCTTAGGCGGATGCTGAATACTTCCGTTGCCATCGCTGATGTTGCGCCCTCCACCTATAGACCTATAGACGTCAGCCACTTGCATATCCGGCCACATTCACCTTCACACACACACACACACACACACACATACACGAGAGGTACAGAGAGACACGTAAGTGCATTGTATTCTCTTGTAATTATTTCCATTTGATCCCTGCACGTTCAGTTGGTTGTTGTGGTTGTTTCATTGTGTAGTATAGCATTTACGGTTGAATGAGTTGGTTTTAAATTAAAACGAATTGCATGTTTAGTTTAGTATGACTAATTGAGCGGCATCCGTCAGCGGGTGCTCGGGCTCAGCGCCAGCAAAAGGTTGGGATGTGATGCGAACCATGAGGTTTAGGTGGCAGCGCAATGGAAGAACTGACACACACATGCACTTACTTATGTAGGCAGTTAGCGGTAAGCGAAATTTCACTCAACATTACCGTTAGTTCAATTCATTAATTTTGCACTTATCTCAGTGGTGACGCTTGGAGCGCGTGAGAATGTGCTGCTGTCATTAAAAATCGTAAATTACTCTATTAAGAGGAAGCGCTTTGTCGCGACAGGAGAGCGTTTCCTCTGCGTCCTCAATTCCTTGCCAATGCTGCAGCAACAACAACGAACACTTATATCGTATCACTTTGCGGCACAGCCAATATAACGGCAACTACAAAGTTGAGTAGTATAAAGATTGAGAACGGCAGATGACAATTGAATAAAATGTACTTAGCGGTCTAATGGAAATATAGGGTTACTGCAAAGTACCATAAAAATTAAAAATAAATCACTATCGGACAGTTTTCTATTGAAATACTACTTTGTCTACAATAAGAAACTCTTATGAGCCATGCGGTAATAGCAAAACTAAATATTCTTCAATTTTTCCGACAGCTGCATCAGTTCTGAGGAATTACATATGCAAGGGATTTCTGTGATGGTCATCTGATCATCATGAGCACATTAGGTAGTAAACAGAGTATCTCAAAGGTATTTGCAAGGTTCACATCTTAACGTCAGATTAATACACGTCGAATTAGTTAAAGGCGGCTAAAATCGCAGCATCATTTTCTTTCAAAAGCATTTACCTGAAGCAAATGAGCCATCCATATCCATAATCATATCCATTTTAATTACCAAATCTCCGATCAAACCCCACAAGAAAGTAATCGCTTACTTAAACTATTCGACTAATTCGCCTAACTGCGGATTGTTAGGCTAAACGTCATAGTATGAAACCTCTAAGGTGATTCTACCGAAGGTAACATGGTATGGTGGCATGGTCCTACTCGTGATCATTTAACATTTTTCTAATTAAGAGAGCTGCTTGAATGAAGGAAGAAAAGATAAAAACTTGATATCAGATTTAAAAATTTCAATAGCAAGAGAAAATAATGAAGTTATTTTATTGACAGAGCTTCTGATTTCAAAAGAATATACCAAAAACCACCCGAACTAAGTGGTCAAAAATGGGAAATTCTTAAGCTATCAAAATATATATATGTCCCATTAGTTAATAAGCAAATGCGTTATCCTGTCTTATCTTATATCTATCCACAGCGTGGCTATCTATTAAGTGATAATTTTTAGGAAGCATGTCACAGATCTGCGACAAAGTAGCGGTTAATAAAAATTAGACTTTGTAATATTTGCTTGGCAATGCGAAAGTACTTTGTCGATACTGATTTTGGCACATTTTGAAGAAACTGAGACCGGAGAAAATCGGACGCCTTTTGCTTGTTTTTCCATGAAATCAGTGGAGTTACAACTTTGGTATGCCCTGAATACCGATATATTCAAATATTTATCGCGCTCCAATTATGTATTTTATTACGATTCCAACTTGAATTAAATTGCTTAGTCCGACACTCAACATTGTCAGTGTAAGGAGAACATCGATAACTGGTGCTTACAGCAAACCACTTAAAAACTGCAGTACGAAAATTAATTAAACTTGCTCAGTGGCAGCGAGCGCAGCGCTAATGAATCACCAAATTACCTATCAGCAACAAATACAACAACACCGCCTCTGCTAAAGCGCCAGCAGTACCATCAACTTCGATCGAATGAAAAATATAAGTGCTCTCGTCTCCCACTAAAACCACGAATGGCATGAAGACGTGCGCACACGAGCGCAAGCATGCATCGCCACAAATGAGCTTCGATTGCCAAAGCAAGACAAAATGGAGTGGCTTGCGGCAGTAAATTTAGTTACGCGAAACGACAGCGACAGCGACAGCGGCCACGCCCACATGCACATTTGGCCATTTGCCACCAAAGTAACGCGGAGCAGAAGTGCCTGCGGCTGCGAAGAAATTTTCGTGCGGTGTGCGAGCTGGCGGCGGCGCTTGCGGTAGGAGACGCATCCTTTGTGCAACGGTACAAGGGAGACGGCGACGGTTTGATGATGCGCTAATGAAGTTAGACGGAGGCGCGCATATTTAGCAAACGCGCCAAAGTGGAAGTCGATGATTTCGCGTGTGGGACAGTGCGGGAGGGGGGGAGGGGACAGAAAACAAATATAAGCACTTTACTATGTAGTTGTGTAGTGCAGAGCAGCTGCAGCCATAAACAAGTGCGCTAGCGGCAAGCAACACTTTATATTGCAACTTCATAGTAACAACTTAAACATTTTCTGCACTTAGCGCGAGAGATGAGCGGCGGTGATGGCGATGGCAAACAGTTGAAAATATAAAACGCAAAACACCGAAAACGGCAGCGAGAAATTAAAAACTTTTCGTATATTGAGCACTTCACGCGAGATAAATTGCAGCAGTTGCGCTGTGGCTGTGGCTGTGGCTGAGGCCAGGGCTGCCTGAAACCGGCAATAGCGGCGGGTGGGACTATCAACAATACCCAACCAAGCAACCAGCTGGCGGCGAGCAAGAAGGTGCTAAACACTTCCAGTTGTGCAACCAGGCTGCTACAGATCCGTCGGCAATTGGTGCATGAAGAATTGCCGCAACACACCACTCCACAACTCCTCGCAGAAGGCAACGCGCCACAGCCCGCCTTGCCGCCAGCCGTGCGCACCATATTCAGCACGGAGATGTTTTCAGTTGCAGCAACGCCGAAAATGGCTACAAACTTGCCAAAGTTTACAACCAGAAATCGCAAACATTCACGTATTACTCGCTGTACGATGCGCGGCGCGGTCGACAGCAGCGTCTGCAGAAATAAAAGCGCACAAATGAAGATGGCGTCATAATGCCGTACGCTACGCTCGCTCTGTCAGCGAACAATGAGGGAGAAGTACGCAAAGTAACAGAACCTTAACAATGTCGTGTGCTGCCTTGTGTGTAGTTGTAATATTTAAGTGAGCACGTGTGTATGCACAAGTTTCCTTGGTATTTATCGTTGCCGTCATAAAATACTTTGTGGCGTTTGAAGGAAAATTGGATTACCTTGAGTGCTAGCAATGATAGGTTAACCGATCAACCGATAACTAATATTCGCAGGAATCCACAAGCATATATATATATATATATGTGTATAGGTATGTATGTACATATATGCGTAAGTGCAATGTAATATATTTTGCCTTTGCGACATATACCACAAGTTAGCATAGTTTTAATTGAAGGCGCGGAATGAGGCCTTAAAGTTGAATCCATTTAGGCTAGAACACATTAAGTACACAACAATTACATAAACGCATAAAACTACATAAAACTACAGTAAATAAACAATGAATGAAGTATGCAAATATCACTAAGAGTCTCATGAACTCAATTGAAAGGAGGGCGCTAGCCTAATTGGTACCTTCACGTTCTGTTTGTCCATGCAATTGTGTCCTGTTGTGTCGCATGTTTCCAGCCTAAGCTGAAAGAGTAATGATACAAAAAATTTCAAAAATTTTCAGTTTCAAGAAATTTTTCAACCATCTGCATAGATTTAATACCCGCACAGAGGAGTAGAAAGAGTTCGCATAATCTTTCAGTATAGTTATGTATATCTTAGTTTTATTGAAGACAATCTAAATAAAAGAATATATTTCAACTTTTACATAACAGTCGTTAGCCAAACTTCCGATAATCCGCCCATAGCTGCCGCTCACATCTCCACCTTTCATTCCTCAGCTAAGTACGTGTCCCTTTTAAATAAAATACTCACATATGGATGATTCTTGCTTGGCATCATCGCCACTGCTCGCTTCAATTGATTGATTTTTCATCATTTTTATTACCACTTTCATGCGTGCTCGCTGCCTTGCCCCTTCTTCAAGTAAGTTGCTCCGCCCGCACACCGCCCGCTCTTATCAATCAAATATTCCATTTGTCATAAAACTTCGCTCTGCTCGAGTGGGATCACAAAATTAGCTGACACTGAAAGCTATGAACATTTGTTGGCGCTGGCGTTTCAAGCAAATGAATTCGCGAACGAGAATAAAAAAGTTTTACCGAATCAAATAAATTGAAGTCGTATAAAATCGGCATTGTCAACAGTGTCGTCAGTCAGCGTCATTGTTGCTTTTTGTGCTGCAAACGCATTTTCGTTTCAGCATGGCTCGCTGCGCCGTTAAGTGCAGCTTTACTTCGGCAGCGTTATGGTCGTCCGCTTCTGCAGTGCACCGTTATTGCTTGGCGCTGGCAAGTGCCACTGCAATTGTGTACCCTCCTGCGTGCAGTCATGAATCCATCAATATAACGGAACACTCATAGTGCAGCACTGACGTGACCCCTCCCGCCTGAGAAGCTTTCAAACCTACTTCAACGATTGAGTGCCTTTGTAGTTGTTTGTATGTTGTATGTTGTATGTACTCATGCATATTGGCACACTTTTTTTCACGCTTTCACGATTGGCGATTGAACTTGTTATGGCTTAAGCTACATTCCGAAAGTCAACGGCAGTGAGCAGGAGAGAGGGCGAGGGAGCGGCGAGTGTGCGATTGAGTATGAGAAATGCGAGTAGCGTCAACTTTATATTGGCAGCAGTCGCAGTGTCGCTGTGTCGCTGCTTTTGGCCATTTTTGAGTGTATTTGTTTTGTTGGCGTATAGACTTTTATGTGTTTCCCGCCTAAAAGAACTCGATTTATTAAGAAATTTCATGAAAATTTATTGGCTACGGAAAAAGGTTCAAAATTACATCGGTAAATATTGCCCAAACATTGGCACAATCACCCTGGCCTCTAAGTACATGGGTATGTGTGTATGTGTGTGCAGCCTGTATTTATTATATAGCCGTGTGCTCGAAATTTATGGCGCAGTTTAGTAGTAAGTATGCAGCCCCAAATTTAGAATAGTCTGTGTGTGTGTGTGTGTGTGTTTGATTGCATGCAAAGCAGTTTATATACATTCTGCCTCGAAAAGTGAGCACTTAATAACGGCTTTTATGTCCAACGTGACGTATACGCAATAATATTATTAAATATTCACTAAGTAAGCACGAACAAACATTCGCGAAGGTCAAAAAGCTCACTAGGTATATGTAAGTATGTATGTGCATAGTTGCAATATGGCAATAAAAATGTATTTGTGTTAAAATGTCAATATACATGTACATGATATCGCTGTTGCGAGCATAGATATATATCAGGTGATTGCGGCTAAGTTGCAGTCATTTATATCTGATTTAATACTCAATGTACAATACTTAAGTGCACACAAGTCTACGTATGTATATAGCGAAGGCAATCATTTTAAGTATAAAATGAAGAGTAATAAATTGTCCGCATGGCAGGCCAATGGAATATATATATGTATAGATATCTAAACTTTGATTATATTTTTAATATGCAATTTTCAGGTTATCCCGGAGAGAATTGTTTATAGTCTATAGACAATTTCTGAAGTCATGTTGCATATAGTTATTGGGTTGTTCGGAAAGTCATTTCGTTTTTTCCCGCCAGAGGACTTAATTACGTTTTTTCGAAACTAACTTCACACTTAAGCCCCATAACCATTATATGTCATGAGAGCTGATATTGCAAGGCTTGTGTGTGAAAAAGTTCTATTAATTCTACCCAGTAGTTTTTGGTTGGTGCCTTTTTAAATATGGAGAGCAATAAGCAGCATTTTCGTCATATTTTACTTTTTAACTTCAGAAAAGGTAAAAATGCTGTCCAAGCGAGAAAAAAATTGACGGATGTGTATGGAGAAGGCGTGTTAACAGTACGCCAGTGCCAGAACTGGTTTGCAAAATTTCGATCCGGCAATTTTGATGTCGAAGATGCACCACGGTCTGGAAGGCCGGTCGAAGCTGACAAAGATGCGATAAAGGCATTAGTTGATGCAAATCGGCGAATCACCACACGAGAGATCGGTGAGAGGTTAAATTTGTCGAATTCAACTGTTTATGGCCATTTGAAAGGCATGGACTTAACCTCGAAGCTCGATGTGTGGGTGCCCCATGTCCTTACCGAGCGAAATTTGTGTCGTCGTGTTGACGCGTGTGATTCGCTCCTCAAACGTCTAGAAAATGATCCATTTTTAAAGCGGATTATTACTGGGGACGAAAAATGGGTTGTATACAACAATGTTAAACGCAAGAGGTCATGGAGCAGAAAAGATGAATCGGCTCAAAGCGTGTCAAAAGCCAACATTCACCAAACAAAGGTGATGCTCTCCGTTTGGTGGGATGTCAAAGGAATCGTTTTTTTTGAGCTTTTGCCGGACAATACAACGATTAATTCAGAAGTCTATTGTCATCAGCTGGACAAATTGAATGATTCACTTAAAGAGAAGAGGCCCGAATTAATCAACAGGAAGGGTGTAGTGTTCCACCAGGATAATGCGAGACCTCACACAAGTTTGGTCACTCGCCAAAAACTTTTACAGCTTGAATGGGACGTACTGCAACATCCACCATATTCTCCAGATCTGGCGCCTTCCGACTACTATTTGTTCCGGTCCCTGCAAAATTTTTTGGATGGCAAAACCTTTACCTCAAATGAAGATGTCAAAAACCACCTGGACGAGTTTTTTGCCAGCAAGGACCAAAACTTTTATGAGAGGGGAATTATGTTACTGCCAGAAAGATGGCAAAAGGTGTTGGACCAGAATGGCCAATATATAATTTAATAAAATATTTATTCATTATACGAAAACTGTCTTTCATGTTCCCCAAAAAAAACGAAATGACTTTCCGAACAACCCAATATATAGCATAAAGTTTGGAATTTATAGATAAGATCTCAACGAAGCCTTTTTGGGCTTGACGGATTGAAACGCGCCTATTTATCGACAAGCCGTGAAAAATTTTGGATCAAATAACATTTTATCCAACTCCTATACATAAGATCTCAAAAAAAAAAAGTGCAACTTTCTTTAGTATGTTTGGTTTAGTATTTTAGGTTATTTGAGAAATAGGCCTCTTAGAGCAACCGTTTTCTAATATGAAGTATATAATTTCACCGTTGCCGTATTAAGATATTTAACTTATATATAAATAAATATATATTATTGGTGTCTTTGCTTTACTATTGCCCAAGCTTGGCCCCCATTATTCGTATTTTACACTATAAATGGGTGGAGGTTTTATGGGAAGCTTTTATATATACAAGAAATACTTTCAAATGTTAAGAAGGTAAACTTCTCATATTTCCATATTTATTTCCATTACAATTTTGTATCTTTTAATTTTTAGAAAATCACCACAAAAAGCCACAAAACACTTCATTACTGAAATGCATCCCAATATTAATAACTTGGAGCAGAAATTGTGGCATTTTATGAATTTAACTTTTTGAGTTGTTTCTGTTTTAGATTTTATTGAAAGTACTTTTTCAGGTCTGAAATGAATTTTTTTTGTAATTTAAATCTTCAAAAAAAAAAACAAAAACAATAACAAAGAAAGTTTCAAGCATTTCGTTTTTAATGATGTAGGTGGAAACTCTCATCAAAAAGGAATAACACAAATTGGAATTTCCCTCTTCATATATAAAGTTAGTTCTGTTATGGATTAAGGAAAAGCACGAGTCTTTCGAGTACCAATAAGAGTGTTAAATTATTTGCTAATGCAGAATCGGAGAGCATCGAAATTTCAATTCGAATCCATTAAGTGCACGGATTTCATGGTGGAGCAGGTGACATGTTTACAATATATTCCAGTCGAAAGAAAAGCTCGAGGGCACGTAAGTTCTAGCGCACATCAAGCTTGGTAGTTATGCACTGGTTCAATGCGGTCTGGCGCGTCCTTTGGTATTTGGCGTCCAACGGAATGGAATTGCTTTTGCTTGCCACACTTCACGACGCCGGCTGGCATGGCATAAATTATAGCTCCGACACAGCTGCGAAGCACAGCCAAATATGTTGCTGATATTGATTGCCGCGTTGATGGCGGTCGAAGATCTGTAACTGAAGGTGGCGGGTGCGCGGTATGACATAAATGCGCCGGCATTAATCGCTCAATAAATCAATCGCAGTGCATTCCCGACACCAAGTGGACAAATGCATGCAAAGAATGACGATCTTTGAAAAGCACTTGCAGCATGCAGAAATTCCTTACACATACAACGTCCGCCTAAGCGCATGCACACACACATATATGGAGGTGTGTGTGCTGAAGAGTGCAGGAGTGACGGTATGTTTTCGCTTAGATCATACATAAAGTTCAGCGAAAAGCTCATCTATCTTCGTCAGCATGTGCTCAGCAGAGGTGTGAACGCTGCACGTACACACACACACACACATACTCACTAACAAGCACTTGCGGTGTGAGAAAGGCAGTACGACTTTCCATTTTCATTTATTACTTCATTCCTTTTGTGTTCTGTGCGGTGGCTTTTACTGTTGTTTATGCCTGTGTTTGCGCCTAGCGCTCTCAGCGTGTGAATTCCATTTCACCAAAGGCCATCAATGCCGAAACCAGAGCGCTATTCTTTTCACTGTCTACCTTGCGTTGAATTGCTGCTGCTATGTGCAAATCTGAAAACGTTTTCACATACGTACATATATGGTATTGCACCTTATTGGCAATGATGTTTCGCATTCGTATGACTACGAAGGAAATTTTATGAAATAAAACCAATATGTGCAATGACATTGCTCTACTCAACGCATTCCCAGCCGAATTCACTGTTTTTCACACACTTATAGTAGCTCGTGTTTAATACATATGCTCACATATGCATATGTATTGTTGTGCTAATTTCATCCGTTTATGTTACTCATACACCCGGCGGACCTGGCGCATGATGAGCATCAACAATGACTACAATAGAAATTCCATTCCAATACATTCATATTTTTTGCTTTGTTATACAAATTTCCATTTTCACATTTATTATTGATATAATGAAACTATGGTATATTGAGACAGGTGAGGTCCTAAGTGATGTGTGTTTGCTAATCGATAAAATCCTTCCACATGTGCGGTTGAGACTCAAATATAACTAATAATAATAACTAAATAAAGCATATGTCTGAGAACCCGCGGTGATGTAATCATCCTCGAAATCATCCTCCGAAGTTAGAGCTCAAGCCCTAAGCTTTATCTTTGTGGTTATCTACAAGTCTTGATATATTCGCCTAAGACAGCTTTTATTAATGCAATATTTCCTAAAGGCCCAGATATTCTATTCTACTTGGCTTAAGGAATGACAGTAAGTACCCTTAGATATTTTCATCTTTCAGCTATTCAACCAAAGCGGCGCCAATGCTGTTTCTCCATGAAAAAAAAATAAAAATGAAAAAAGTCATAAGCAGACGCTCAAACGTTGGTGGCGTGCAATGGGCCCATTCGCCAAGAATTACCTCCAACTGACCGTTTATTCTGCCGGCAAGTTATTTAGCATTGGTTATGGCTCAAGCAATATTCTACGCCATTACACACACACAAACACACGCACACATACACACAAATGCAACGATATATATGCACATGTGGAGGGTGTTCCTTTTGACTTTGCGCCGAGTGTCGTTTGCATTGCAAAGTAGTGAGCGCTAAAGTGCTTACATTTTTCTGGCAGGAAATGCATACTACTTCCAGCCTTTTATGCCACTTCCAAAAAGCCAAACAGAAGTGACTTTAGTGTAGTGGCTGCAACTACGCGCTGACCACTCACTATCCACTCTGGCATTTGAAATTCATTCAATTCGCACTAGAGTGTTTTGTTTTCGCTCACTTCTTTTATTTTCCATTGGTGCAACTATTTTTCCTGTTTTTGCAAGTGTACACTTGAAGTATTTGTGCGTTTGATTAAAGTAGTTGTGTGCTCGTATTCCTCCAATGTATACGGCTGTCATGGCAAACTTTACATTGAGCTTTGCCCTGAAAATATACACGAGTAATAATATCGACGAATGATTTTAAAAGCTATTACATCCATCCGCCCGACTTTCTTTCACAACATATCGGTTTAACGTTTTGCTCTTTCTCCAGTGGCCACCTTCACTTTATAAAAATTATCAAATCATAGAAATTACAATTTAACTACTTTTGGCACAAAAATTTCTTCCCGATATAAATTCTTTTCAAATTTTGCTATTGAAAAAATAACTGCAGATAACTTTGCCAAGTCAGCTCAATTGGTTTCTCGGCTGAGAAAAACATATTCTTTATTGTTTGCATTTTTATCAGATATTGTAGTTATTGTTTCAATAAAAAGCTAAAGTTCGATAAAATCTGCAGGAGACAGCATCGTTTAGGAATGAAAAACGCAAAACAATTGTAAAATGAAACTATATCTCTAAATCACCTGGCCAGTAGTAGTTAAGGTCCTGGCGGTGCCAAAACCAACTTCAAACAACCGAAGGTCCATGAAGAGATGAAATGCTCCCTTTCAATATGATTTTAACTAGAGCTCGCATATTGCTCTTGAAATATAGTTTACCGGCTACAGCATCCTCACCACCTAATCACCAGTTAAATAGTGACCGCATTTAAGGCTTATAATGCTAGAAAATTTTCCATTTATGAGCTGAAATTCACTTTGTTCGTGGTTCGAAGCAGCCGCAAATTGCTCTATGTAATTGAAAAATTAAACAGGAAAGTAGAAAGGAGAAAAAGAAACTGCTTCATACTTTATCTTTTAGATAGCTCTATTCGCTTTGTGTTTAAACTTTCAGTTTTCGGTATTGAGGTTAGTTTGGCACACATACATGCATACTTATTTGGCATGAAATATTGGTGGAACTGGCTAGCTCTTCGGCCAGAAGCGAGACCATAGATAGCTGGGCTGCATCAAGTGCCTACAACGGAACACGTTAGTAAGTCAAAATATAAACTGCGCTGCCATATATACATCTATATATATATATATATATATATATATATGTGTGTGTGTGTGTGTGTGGGTGCGTATGTGTGTCCAAAGCTTGCATTGTGTCTGTGTAGAAGCATATTTCGCCTGCAGTGGCTTTTAAGTTTATTAAAAAGCAGCACAACAATTCAGTTACGCTTGCCAAATTTCACAGCAAAGTAGAATGGGAGAGCGGCGAGATGGAGAGGTAGAAGAAGAATGACAGGCCCGTAGCCAAGTGTGGTAGGCAGTGCAGTCGTCGACCAGCAAAGTGCCGAGCAACCAACCTTGGACTTTTATAGTCAGGCTATTGTGCCGATGACAGATGCATCAATCGGTGAATTTATGTGTGTGCACAGCGACTTAACACCGACTTGCACACAATTTCTGCTTCCTCCCCCTACCGTTTTTACTCTTCTGTACAGAAATGTGCTGAGTTTTTACTTTTTCATCGTTTCCTTAATAAATTTCTCCGGCAAGTTCTTGTTTCGCTGCTTTATGCTTTTGAAATTTGTTGCGAGTGCTTGTTGTTGTTATTTGTTGTAGCAGTATACCTTGCTGGATTCGGGTGTATGTGTACCACTTCGGTTTTTATATGCAGTCGTAAGTGTAGAGCGCTGCCGAACTTTTTGACTAGGCATGACTGGAGTTGCATGTGAAAAATCACAGAGCAAACAATGAAACTATTGAGTGAAACAAGTTGCGAGAAAATAGCAACTTGTCGAAAAAGAGGTTTTAAAAATGTAGCCAAACTTGGCGAAAACTTCGGTGCACAGCAATTGCATTTCAATGCAAGAAGTGCGGGTGAAAGGGTAAAGAAAGTGGTTAAAACTTTGCTAAACTGCTTAAGAAAGTTGTGTCGCAAAGAAATAGAGGCCAGCAAGTTACACTCGCTTTCGCCACAAAACGAATGTATGATTTTGCGATATGTTGGAGTTTAGTCGAACAGTTCAGTTCAGTTAGGAAACTGCATGGACTCATCAGATCATATTAAATAAAAGAGGTTGAATATTTTTCAAATAGTATTCGCGAAACTCATACCTCATATCTGAAAATACACTATTGCAAATTTTTTACCTCCATCTACCAATAGAAATCTTGAAATCAATGAAAAGAGAACTAAATTGGGATGTACTTTAGTTAAGCGTTACTTAAATTAAGCCTTTCTCTAATAAAATTTCACATAACATCACTGGTATAACCTGCTAGTAAGCGCTACATGTGGTTTTATCCACTAGAACCTAAGAAAGTTTCAAAACAATCTCTAAACTACAGGCAAAACCGCAGCTAACTTAACTTCACCTGCCAAATTCCAGTTCCACTTGCTTCAATATCGCGTGATGCTTAATGATCTCTCGATTTAAAACCCTATTTTAGGTTGGTCTCTCCGAACAAGTATCCTTTTTCCAGCTGGGCGTAAAATTTTATGTGTGGATGCACAGATGTCCACCTACAATGTGTTATGTATAACCACCTACCTCAAAACCATGGTAAAACTGATACACGTCTCCGTTGTAACATCCAAGGAGCGTCTCGGTGCTACAGCTGTCACTAATGTGGAAACTGGACCTCCTCCCAGGGACCACTCAACACATACAATGCGCTACAATTTCAGCTCTATTCAGAAGCCACATTTTTTCTTTAGCCTCCCTGCACAAGCTCTCTCTTTTTTTCATTTTTATTTCGATAGGTTTTCTTCGCCAATTTATTTTCCTGATTTACTACATCAACCATATAATATATAAATGTATGCACATATCAGTATAGTACGTACTTTTTGCAGACACATGCGTGCTTACGGTCCACCTATATAGTAACTGCCTTGCCTGGTGCCATTGCTTAAGCTATACAAGCTCCACAAGTTTCCAAGTCTTCATGTTTTCGTTTTGCGTTTTCTCAATTTCTTATGGTTGTTTTCTCTCATACGGTCAATTTTTCTTTGATTTGCCACTACTTTTATTCACTTTATTCGCACACACTCACATATATATATATATACTTGTTTCTTTCGTTTGGTAATCCATAATAGAATTATTTGTATCAAATTGTGGCGACAAAGCTCACGCACTTACGCACAATCACACTTGCACAAACACACCATCAATTCAATTCAGTTCAATTCAGCCAGACAAAGTATCCAAAATAATACTCAAAGCCCAAGAAATGCAGTCACTCACAGTTTGGAAAATTATTTACAAAGCCACACACACGCTTGGAGTATGCTAGAAGAGTGGCATAGAAATGTGTACACATCAAAGTAGCTTCATGAGTATTTCTTCTCATATTTATCACGAAGCCACCCAGACACTGTGCTCTAAATTCATCTTAAAGCCACAATAAATTTCCTATTGAGTTGTGTGCATTGTGTAGCCAAATGATTTCATTTATGAACTGCAAATTGAATTATGAAGTTGCTCTTCTTCGTTCGAATATTTTGCGATGATTTTTGTGTTCTTAGTGAATGAAAATCAAAGTGTGAAGCATTCAATATGTTTTTATATGTTAGTTGAAGCTACTTTTTATAGTTTTAATGAGCTATTAATGACTTGACTAGAAAAACTCTTTCGCTTTTACTCAAGGCAAGCTTTTTTTAAGCGAGCAAAAACGAGAACATTTTTGACATAAATATTTTTGATACAATGTTGTGATTTGCAGGTTCATATTGGACGGATTTTATGGACAAAGATCGTATTCGGCGAGCAAGACTTGTTCCTGTTCTAATAATACATATGAACCTTTGAAATTGGCGTCTCATTCAGAACATAGTTTGAAGACTAAAATATATTCAGCTGGCGGCACGCTTTTTATACACGGCATTGACAAAAATATGTTGGGTCAATCCATAATCTATAATCTCACAATAAAAGTAATCATGAATAGAACAACTTGCGCGAGTCAAGTATTGAACGATTCCACAATGTAATGCTTGATGCTTTCTTTTCTTGAATCACTTGCCTGAATATTTGGTTGTAATGCCGGATGGGTTGGGGGCTCCAAGGGGTTCTGTGTTAAGCAGAAAAGAATGTTAAGCTTGTAAAGGTTCTCTAAATTTAGATTTATATTCTTATTGCATATTAACTTTTACAAACTCATACTTTATGCTTATCTGCTTGAATAGGCGAAGTCTAGAATCCCATTGTTCGAGACTCGATTTAATATCCATAAAATATATACATTATCGTAAAATAGTAAGATATTCGTTTAGATATTTACAAAGCGTATTTCTTAAATAATAATGCTATTGATATCAATATTTGCATATCACTCTTAAGTTTGTAACAACAACAAACAAGAAATTAAGTAAATACAGTGAGCAAACAAATGAAGCGCAATGAAAGCACCAACAACAAAAGCGACGTCAACTTTTAAGATAATGTTTGTCGTATGTTTAAATAAATAATACTAAAGTAGAGAATATATTTTACCTACACACAACAACAAATTCGGTTTGATTGCGTAAGGAATTTAGCACAAAACGGGACGTGGGGTTGGCGCTTGAGAAAATAGATAAATCGAATAATTTTGCGCGTAAGTGAAAGATAATATAAAAGTGAGGCGTTTCAGTGCAAAAATGTCCATGACAACGAGATTCATTATTAGAATGGGACACTCATTTATGTAGAATTGTTGTTTAAACATCAGCTCATTGCAGATCGATCGAAGTGACAGAGACCTAACTTTTCATAATAAAATATTGGAAAGAAAAAAGAATTTTTCAAATCGAAAATAAGTAAATATCATATCTCATTAATGCAACAGCAACCGTTTGCATGAATATTTAAGTAGAAACACAAGAGTAACTGTTGCACTTTCCGGTCGCGTTTAAGTGTCTGGTGTAAGGGATAGACAATTGAATATTAGCGTCCCATCAAAACGTCATGTTATCAATATACTACAGTAATACACAACAAGAACAACAACATGCATAATACAAACTGGAAATTATATTTACATTTCCACCCAGCAGCACTGCGAACAGCGTGGATCCAGAATGATGATGCGCCAGCACAGCCCCACAAACGCTGCTTCAGCCCGCCAGTCAGTCAGCCATTCATCGGTATCGAAATTACATTGGGGAAATTGGAACTCAAATCGAAATGGGGGTAATGAAATTGCTGTCATGAAACAAACCCCAACACGCGCAGTCAAGTGCTGCGCAGCCCTATTTATTTGCACCAGCGCACAAATATACGTGCATGCATGTATGTGTATATTTGTGGATGTATGTATGTTTGCATAACACACAAACAACTTTAGTTGTAAATGTTGTTGTTTGTATTGTTTGCAGCGAGGATGGCAGCGGGCTATGGTGGTGGCATGCATACCGGAAACGGAAACCATACAAATGAATGGAAACGGAAGATAATACGAATTCGAGGCCAGTGGTTGCAAGGAGCATCAGCGCGCCACTGTCTTCATAAAACTAATGTCTAACTGTGAAGAAGGCACATATCTGAAACAGAACAGCGTGCGCAACACTCAATCGCCGTCAGCTTCAGTCCAAATAGCATTTCGTCCAAGCAGCCATTGGATTTTGAGCAAATTTACCGCACAGAATTGTTGTGTCCTTTGCATTTTCTGCACAGCGTTTTTGTGTGTAGTTCTGTACACAAGTATTAGCAAATAAGAAACGGATATTCGTTCATTAAAAATGCTCGCTGGCTTGTAAGTATCGGCACGAAATTGATTTAATACTGCCTTTGAAAGAATATCGCTTTATCGCCTCCTCCTCTAAAGTTTCGGTTGGTAAATTTGGATATATTTCTTGGGGTTTGTGTTTCGACTGGCGCTGCATTATTAGCCTGTGGCTACTCGGTCAGAATTGAGCGCCCTCCTCAGCACAAATCTTCGCGCTACATGCGTTTCCGTAAACCAATCATTCTGAGATACAGGGTGGCGCCACTGAGAAGCAGCGAAATTAAAAATTTGCTGGGAACTATTTTGCATTGACTTTTGGTATTGGTGTATCGGCAAAAAATATTCTCAAAAAGTTTTGGGCAATGCCACTAAGCTAGCCACTAAGTAGATTGGTTCGGTTCCCCATGGTCCATTTACGCTGAAACAGAGCGGGCTTTGGGCCTCCTACTAGTTGCCTCCAAACTGGGTCAAGGCAATCGATAAAAAAAACAACAATCTTGACCCAAGTTCGTCATCCCCGACATTTCGGTAACAAGCAGATCAATATCTCTGTTCTCCGTTTTATGATATAGGGCAGCACCCTTTTATTTGGATAACCATAACAGTGACTTGGCAGGAGGGTCGTAAAATGTGGTGGGCAACTGCTAAATTAGTCATCGATTGTAAGTGGTATTTTGTGTTTACAGGTAAGCCATTTTCCTTCGCTTTTCATCCTTCTTATCCGTTTCCTGTGAAAAGCGATGATATTATTTAAATAGTTGGCAGTGAAATGAAAATTGACTTTGATCTCACGCCATAAATCCACATTCCAGCTGAGGAGTGCCGACGAAAGGTGCTCCTCAGAATTGCTTGGTTGTTTATTTGGCGCGCTTATTGACTCGTTGCTTTCTCATTGGCCTAACCACTCAGAGCTGAGATTCTCAGCGCCTTAAGCGATTATTTACGCAGAAAGGCATTTCGATTTTGCAATCTATAGAGTGCTGGCTTTTGTAAAAATGTGCATAGTTATTCACTGGACAACTGGTAAAATATTTACTGAAGGGATATTATTATTTCAAATAAAACGCTAAACATTAAAGAAGCTTTTGCTATGAGCGGACTATACATTTGAGTCTCACTTAAGGTCGAGGTTTGCTGATAGCAGTCGGTAATTGCCACGAAAGGAGAATCTTAAAATTAAAAGGTCTAAGAATATAAGTTTAAGAACGGTTATGTTGAAACGAAAATAAAGGTAATCAATAAAACTATTTTGGAGCATAATCGTAAACAGTTTGAAAAAACTTTAATTATGTCATAGGAACAGAGAGGCCTTCCTCTCGACAATTGAGTCTACGTAACGAGAAGGTGCTGGGATTTTTATCCCACCAAAGGCTCAACTCTGCTTGAGTCCTTGCGCAGCAACTAAAGTAGACAAATTTACTTAGGAACAAGTTAAATAATTGGACTATAGTCAGAATTTCACTCACTTCTAACCCATATGGAGACAGAATTTGAACTTTTACATTCCTAAATCATAGCCAGATTTCGAAGGTGCATAAAGAGCTCACGATCTCTGAAAAACTTTATTCTATAATACGGCTTGGCACAAAAAATGGGCTTAATCGACAAATACCCGAAAATAACCAAATATCATGATTTTGGTTTGGAAAGTTTACAGTTAAAAATATCTTTGAAAGAGGGTTTAAAGGAGGTTTTGAATCAAAAAATATGCCAAAATAAATGGAACTGTAGAATATGTGTCTCAAGCTAAGGGAGTTTCAGGAATCTTGTAATGGAACACATCTCTGAGAAGGGTAGCCACCTCTTCCAAATTTTCTTTTCAGTTAGTTTAGTAAATTAAATAAAATATTGTAATTTATTTTTTGTTGCTGTTTTGCTTGTTGTTTAGTTTTTTGGTTGGATATGCATTTTGATCAGAGTTTCCAATTATTGGAAATTTTTAAATAACCAAAAAATTACGAAATAAAGAAACAATACAGTGTGTATGGAAGCCTGTAGAAATTTCAGCGAGCTTGTAGCTGAAAATATTTTTTAAGAAGCCTTGCCATCTGTTTTAGTATACGAATGCGAATTGTTGTAATTAACGATAGGCTACATGTTATTTAATACTTCAAGTACTTATCCGAATCCTTATTGATATCCATGTTCGCAAAGAAATTCTCATTTTTGTCGTCCTACACACACAATCTCATTTTTGTTATATACAAATTTAATACTTATACATATCAATTTATTTAATTTTTGTTTGAATACAATCACGCTTTTTAAATGGTAATGTTCTTTTTTTATCTTTTGTAGTTTGTATTCCCGCAACAGAACTTTGCTTCTACATTCGTGCTCTTTTCAGCCTTTCTTGGCGCAGCACCGACCACAAGCACATATAGATATATATATATAACAATAATAATTAACAGTTCCACCCAGTGTTCTCCATTCACTTTTTAATGTCTTTTTTAAGAAATGCAATATTTTTAGAATGTAGAATGTAGGCGTGTGAGTTTTGTGGCAGCCACAGGGACTGTGCTCCCATTATCGTTGCCATAAACGACAGGCTTTTTGATGTTATCGCTTTCGAGTGGGCAGTGCGGTTGGGAGTTCAGACTTCAGCAGAAAATGCTTCATAGTAAGGAAGGATGGCTGAGAACGACATAACTGGTGAAATCGTTGATAACAGTGCCAATATCATTCCGTATCTCTTCTTGTTGCAACAACACTGAGAACGCTGCTCGAGCTTTACCTCTTGGTTCACTTGCGGCTGATTTCCCTGGCATCGCTCAGGCAAGTGCACATTCAGACACATTCAGAGCCGTAAGAAAATGCTAAGTACAAAGGAAAGCAATTGTAAGCACTTATTTATGAGCACTTATGTTTCTGTGCAGTTTCTGTTTATTTCGTATCTTCTACGGTTCGGTCAGCAGCTGCACTGTCACTATGCAGTATCTCCTTGTTGTTTTTTTTTTTAATCTTCTTTCTTTCGCTGTATTTTTCGCTTAACGGACAGTACTTTCATAGCGAATGTTGTTTATGTGTGACGTTAACTTTGGACACACTTGTCTCGGCTTACCGTGCACCATAACTGGGCCATTACAGCCACACTTGATTGCCGAGCTGCCAGTTCTGTTACTGTTGTTGCCTACAATAGACTGCATGGCAGCAATGATGGATCGTTAGTTGTTTTCAGCGTTTGTCATTGCCACCACTGCGCAAGTGGTGGCCCATAGCCCTTTCAACATAATAACATACCCTGTACACCCTCCGCCTTCGCAACTGGGTGAGTCTCCCAGTTTTAAGCAACTCCATTGCTTGTAGGCTACCTTGACGGCCTGGAATATGAAAATAACTTTACGAGCTGACCAAGTTCTTTAACGGCTCAAGCCACTTAGAGCCCTTGCGCTTGAAGTGAAAGAGCGAGAGGAGGTTGTGTTAAGCGCTGTAAAAATTTTCAACACTCTTGCTCTTGATACTAATTCCTTTCAAACCTTCATGCGTATATCAAAATGGAATCCGTTGTGAGTGTGTGTTATAAAAACACAAATGATTGCTCAGACTAAAAGTTTATGCTGTAAATCATAAAAATGCATTGGTTCAGGGAACATTCACTCAAATTACAGATAGTGATTATTTGATGGCTTTTCGAAATTTTCATTAACAATCAACAAGGCATTTCACAACATATTGATTGAGTGCACTATATAGGACTTTGATTCGATCCTGATCTTCGACTAACGTCAAAATGGTTTCGAAGACGGTTTCTTTAGGCACCATATCACACAATATTTTCTGGATTAATTTGCAAAACATTTCGAAATTTAAATGATATTTAAGCCCTTTGTAAATATAAGATCTCCATTGTAACAAGCGCTTGCGGCTTAAGGGTATACAGCAATTAAGCTGCATGCGCAATTGGTTGATTCATATGAAGGACAATGAAGTCGGTATCCGATGTCAAGTGAATGATTGGTGTCAAGCATATATTGAAGTGAATTGGTTGCAAAAATATAATTATATGAGTGCAGCAAGAATAGCAACAACAACAAAGCAAACAACGTCAAGTCTACCAAGGTCCGTTTAACAAACGATTGGCAGACACAACAACCGATGGCTAAAGGAGCGCCAGCATTTACATTCACGGGTTTTAACGTAAATATGTATGTATAATATATGTGAGAGCTAATATAGAGAGACAGCCGGTGTTTGAACGCATTGAGCTGCGGGCGCTGGCAATGAGAGAATAAACAAAACATTGTCACCCAATGACGAAGGCAAACAATAGCTAATTTCCAATTGGATGCAGAGCAAACAGATGGTAACTTCCGTGTAGACAAACACTGATGCATTCATGCACGCGGTTACAAGTCGAAGGCTTAGCAGCCTGATAGAAAGGCAATTTGCAGAATTGCACTTTTGACATAAACGCATGCGCAAAACGGTTCCAGTAACACATGTCCTTCAAGCTGCCCAACATGTTTTCTAAACACTTAAATATTTTCGCATTTTGCTAATTACATACATTATTATTATTACATGCAACATGTGTTTGCAAGCATTGGTGTCATTTAACAACACATATAATGGGCAGCTTACACTATGTCAAATTTAATGACAATCGTTGCCAAAATATTGAAACTGCTTGTCATTTAAGTTGTATAGTAATTTATGAAAGCACTTTTGGAGAAAATACTAATAGAATTCAAGTTTGTGCTTGCCAATCGAATTGTTGGGAAATGTCACCACAATTTAAACTGACAATGGAAATAATGCAAACACATTGGGAATACATACCTAGAAATCGTAATATTAGGCATTTTGCTTAAAATGGAATAACTTCATTAGAATGAGTCTACTAGTTCACCGCGTTAATAAGTTAATTTATTATATTGCCTTGATATCTGCCTACGCCATGACCATGCTTCACAAGCCAATTGGCGCTTTATAACATTGCATTGTCAAATTAGACAGAGGGATATACCGAAAAGAGAGTTAATGTATGTTATTAATGTAGAAGTGTCAAACAAATGCCATCCTAAAGCGTTTCTCAGCGCGCTGTATACTCATGGCTTAATTGCAGGCAATCCGCTTTCTATCATTTCGCGATGCATACACAAAAGGCATTTCAGTCGAACTCATTGATGTAATATTTGGGAAAAGGCTACCAAAGCGCAGTGGCGTGCCAGCGCACTATTTCGCCAGCAAAGTTATAAATAATGTGATGTGGGTATGTATGATGTAATCAGTTGTATCTCCAACGAATTAAAAGTAGTTGTGTTGCAATTCGCTGCAATTCCAACACCTGCAAACAAATTAGTTCAAGGGATTAAGTGCTGGAGCGTTATGGCCGACGCAAATGAAATTAAATCACTCGCGAATATTTGCAATGCATACATACATACATACGTTGCATTGTGTCGAGTATGAGCAGATTTTGCTATGCCTCTAATAAGCTGCATATTGCCGACCACGAATTTCAAGCGAAATTACCATTGATCTCACTGCCAGGTGCACGTTTCCACGAATTTAATGAATTTGGATTAGGCGTACTTATATAGTATATGTATGTATTAAGTACGCAGGTGCGCAATTTAGTCGAAATCGTTAAATTGGATGCAAATAATTGCTGTTGAAATTAGTGGAAAATAGTGGAAGGGATTGCAGACGAATGTAAAGTCGTAAATTGCCAATTCATGAGGGATTCACTTCCCATTAACGTCGCAACAACCTGATATCTATGTTGAAAATATCTTGTTGCCACTCCATGCTACTTGACCAATGACTATTGATTGATTTTTCGAGGAAGGAGTTCGTAGAGTTTTTAAACTCAATCGCCTGGGCTACCTTGGTTGCTTATAAGTCCTAAAGTTCAAATAATGTTGCTGAATAAAGAATTAAATTTTTGACATTTCGTAAATCCTTTTAAAATAAATAAGCTTATTACCGAAATCACCAAGAATCAGATGGCATTTTACCGGAGGATTTTTGTAAGAAATTAGTAGTTTCTAGATTTCTCCCATTTAGCTTCATCATATTCAAAGTCTCACCGGAAAGCATTTAAAAAAATCACCAAATGTGAGTTGGAGTCCAGTCTTTCCTTCCTACATGGATTTTATTACAAACGGAAAACACTTGGAAAATAATAATCGTGGAATTATATAAGAAATTAATGATACTAAGACATTACATATAAAGATTTCATCATTATAAACACCTAAAAGGCATTCATTGGACCAGAAATTCTACTATCCATATATATTCTATATAAATACCTAATCCATAAATATTTAACTAATCCGATTCTAACAAATGTGCGCGCGAGCAAAGTCATAAATATCAAATGAAGTATGAGAGAACTTTGCAGAAGCAGAAACTAACTAGGTAATTTGTGCGACATACTGCCAGTAAACACAAGTATTTTAGTGCCGCCCCTCCCCACCAAAGAATTATGCGTTTCCGAAAACACGAGAAAGACGCTAACCGGAACTTTTAAGTTAAGCTCAACTAAATTTATAGCTGGCAGAAAATTACGCACATTGCAATATGACCGAAGCAGTGAGGATCAGGAGCAAGTGACATGGGCGTCAGCCGGCGGGGGTTACTTATCCGTACAATAATAAATAATTTTACAGCTGCGGCAACCATAAAAACAATAAAATATTTAACTCCTTTTAATGCGCTGCCTTGGCGGCTGAACACGCGCCGCATACGCAAGCTGCAGAAGCAAACACGAAGAACGCTCGTGCATACAGTTATGTTAGTACCGCAGAAAATCGGCGGAAGTCGAAAGGATGCGCGCACAGGATGTACGAAAAGTTGGAGCGGCATGGGTGTGGCGGACCGAGGAGTTGGAGATGGGTGTTGCACAAACAGGGAAGTTATGAAGCAGAAGTGCGAGGAGCGCAGTGAGAACATTTATGAGCTTGTCGATTGCGATGAAGGTCAGCTTTGGCTGCACAACGACGCAGGCGAGCTGTACGGGATGTAATTATTTTTCTGTCCATGTGAATGAGCTGTTTAACGCTCCTTCCAGCTTATTCACCGCCATTGTGATATTGTTTTTATTGATGTTACCAATGTTATTATACTCTCGCAACATGTTGCTACAGGTAAATTAGTTTTGTTCGCCTAACGGTTGTGTGTAACACCTTGAACTAAACGAGTTAGATATTGACATATGTGTATATAAATGATCCGGATGAAAAGACGATTTGAAATCCGAGTCACTGTCTGTCCGTCCGTCCGTCCGTTCGTCCGTCCGTGCAAGTGATAACTTGAGTAAAAATTAAAATATCTTTATGAAACTTGTTACACGTGTTTTTTGTCACCAGGACGGTTGGTATTGCAGATGGGCGTAATTGGAAATCTGCCACGCCCACAAAATGGCATTAATCGAAAACCGATAAGGTGCTATAAGTAAGCAGCAAATTAAGATATAAACCTGTTGTTTGGTATAGAAAATCCTAGTAGAGCGGGGCATTCGCGGGCAAAAACTTTTGTTAAAGTGTGAGTATGGCCCCGTCCTCAAATAGGTTTAATATACATATCTCAGAAACTGTTAAAGCTATGTGAATAAAACTTACTTCGAGTAAGTGTTTTTACTATCCCCTCATATTTTGAGAAAATGAGTGAAATCGGAGAGTAATCACGCCCACCTCCCATACAAAGATTATGTTGAAAACTACTAAAAGTATCTTAAGCCGCTAAAGGAACACGTCAAAACATTAAATCTTACAGAAAAGATGATACAGAAGATTTGAATAGGAATCGGTATAAAGTTTTTCGTGATGGGCATGGACTTATGTCACATTATGAAAATGGATGAAATCGGATAAACCACGCCCATTTCTCACATAACACAATTTTAAGTTTCATCGGATACTTTTACTTTAAAGTAGATAAATCAGGCATCAAATAAGATATTGGAATAAAGCTTTTCACAAATAGTACGCTCAAGATATGCCATCTCATGCGTAAAAATAGTCGAAACAGGATTGAAACTTCTTAAGCCATTAGATACCCAATATAAGGACCTCTGTGCTTCTACCTGACTTTTTACCGAAAATAACGGTAAATCTGTAAGATATCGTAATGAAATTGGATAATTATCTTTCCATGATAATAGCGTGCTCCTATATCAAAAATAATGAAAATTGGGTAAATACTACCCCTAGCCCCCATGTACCTAATATATGGATTTTCAACCTTCCTGTAGACTTTTTACCATATATTTCGGTCAATATATAAAATATCTTAACAAAATTATGTGAACGTGTAACATTGGATATACCATAGTTTATTGCCGAAAATGTGTGAAATCGGTCAACGATTTATCCCAGCTCCCATATTACTGCATATAATGATTTTCGTTATTCTAGAAGAATTTATGCCGAATCTGTCGGTCACTGTGTGGGTTACCGTCGCACAATTGCGTGAAAACATGTTCCCTAATATACTTGAATAATGAAAAGAGTTAATGTGATTAGTGCAGATCTTTCTCTATCCCAAAAATGCCCGATATAATAATTCCAGACTTTCCATCCGACTTTAAACCGTTTATGTTGGTCAATATGTGTGATATTTTAATGAAATTAAGTGAATATGTTTTCTTAAACACAATGTGATTTCGCGCTAAATATGAAAGAAATCGGTCTAGATGATGATCTAAGCCGCTTATTCCTAATATAATGATTTCCTTTTCTCTGGTTGCCTTTTTCCTCATGTATCTAATATATTTATTAAACCGCTTTGATTGAGTTTATATCGCATATATCACTTTTCAGTTAATTTGGCAGATTTTAATATAAATATCTCTGACAAGAAGCAAAATATAGTAATCAAACTCCATGAGTCTGATTACTGACCCGTAATATAAGCCAGTAAGATACCGAATATGATTGCAATCCATTAACAACTTCGTCGGTTAATGAATGTTGAATCCTTCAGCAACATTTTTTTATATAAAGTTACGTAAGCATTTCCCCGCTTTCGATCCTCGCACATTGCGAGAGTATAAAATGTTCGGTTACACCCGAACTTAACCCTTCCTTACTTGTTGTTTTTGTTTTTGTGGTCGGTTTTGCTGTTACTGTATAGCCAGCATTGCATCGTTAAGCCAAAAATTACACCAAGGATTATGATGGTGAAAATGCGCGTAAAAAGGATAACATTTTCAGCTTTGCATCCGTTCGCTTGTATTTATTGTCGATGTGCAAACAGACAAACAAACGAACGAACGAACGGTGTGCATGTGTGTGTGCGCAGCGCCGAGTTGTGTTTATTTTAGCTTAAGAGCACATAAATAATTACCGAAAAGGTTTTAGCAGCATGCTTCGACAACCGGCGACGGCATCAAATCCACGAGTCTGATACCTCGGCGTGAGGTGGCGGGGAGTGGGTCGCCGGCACACAGCGGCTGCACGATGCCGACGGTACGCCATTTTCCGCGATTGCCCTTTGGCTCGGTGTCTCATCTCAGTTTCCTGTCAGCGGTGCCTCATTATTTTTGGGTAGTTAAAATTTTTGTGTTGCCACTGCCGTTATTGCCTCGTCTCGTATTTACTGCTATTTTTAATTTTTCCACTTTTTTTGGCGCTTACTTCATCTCGTTTATTTCAGCGCCCATTAAGTCGCCTATTTTTAATTTTTGAATGCTGTGACTTTTATTGCGATTCGCTGCTCTAATTATGCCCAAAGAAAGTCAGGCGCGATAATTGCGGGCTTTTAATGGCTCTTTGAAAGTATTCTATTACAATGCGAGAGATAGTGCCATGTGTCTTTATTAATTTGCTAATTTATGCTATTTTGCATGACAGCTTGTGTTCGATATTATTCTTTCCAAGGTGCATTGAAAAATAATATTAAGCTGTGGTTTTAGAGCACAACTTTTATTGGTGGTTTGCTTTTTTAATTATTGTAAGGGTTACCTTTTTGCTATTAAGTTGTTTCCAATTAAAAGAATTTAATCATGATTGCGGATAATATTTTCGACACGAAAAAGGTTATAGCAAGGTATTAGAGGATTTAGTTTTTCATTACCTTCCTCATACTTGTAGATGTTAATCAAGTAATTGTCACCAAATAAAGGTGGTCACATAAATTTCCAAACATATAAAAGGTCGCAATGCAATATGTGTAAAATTTGATCCGAGAATGAAGCTTACTTATCTGTATACTCTCATCTGTATACTCTCAGTGATGACCTATTGTAGGGTTTCTACGTCCAACACACTAAATTTCAAAACAAGTCATTCGCATTTATTACTCAATGTGACGCGTAACCTCACTGACATTTATAGCTTAATTAGCTGAATTTTGCTGAAGGGTTTAATTCAATTTTTATAGCTTCATTTCAGCTTCTAATTTATGTTGCGAATTTTAACGCACTCTCTCTTAATTGTTAGGTTCATTTTAGATATGCTATCAAGAAACTGAGTCAAGACACAGCAAATGAGCAATATTCCGTAAATACTTAATTCTAGAAAATTGAAATCAATAAATGAAAATATAATTTTTTATTAAAACTAATGGAAGAAGAAATAAACACATGAATCCTTTAATCGAAGATGACTCCTAACAACAGACAGACAAAATACAGATAATACAAAAAAAAAAAAAAAAAACACATTCCGCACACACAACCGCAGGTAACTTCGCTTAAACAATTGTGAGCGAATTGGAACTGCCGTTTCGTTCGCTTACAAATTTTCCTTTTCAAATTTATCAACTATCGAGATTATTTGGAAATTCCAATTTCGTTTGGATTTTCAAGTTTCAATAAGCAAACGTTCTTCTTCGTCAGTTGAGAGTTGCCAGTATTTTCGAAATACCGAAAGAGAAACTTTAGTCCAGTTGAGCATTCTTTTCGCACTCGCTTACAAAGCAAACGCGCCTTAACTTTTATGATTTAGCGAGTTCGAGATTTGAGCATGGAACTTTTGATACTAGCATTAACTGAAGAAAGTTATCTAGAATAACTTTATTAAATCTAAAAGTAACCAGTAAAAGTCCAAGTCTAATAGCCTAAATCACTAAGATAAGACAACCAGCTTACGATCCACAACAAAAACATTCCACTCAGGGAAGTTTAGTGCGTTGAATTTTTTGCTGTGTTAGAAAACTGAAAACCGTCACTAAATTGCTATAAAACAAAAACATATGTCAGTAAGTGTGTATATATGTATTTGTGAAAACTTTGTGCACATTTACTGTTAGTGTAAGTGATAAAGTTTCTGAAAAATGTAGTAAATCATGGCACACAAGTATCTTTGTGCCCATTAAATTGCGCGATGTCGAGGGAAAGCGTACATTGAATGCATAACTTAATTTTCGCTTGTACCCGCTTGTAAACGCTAGTAAATGCACATACTTACACGCCCGCATAAATAGCCGCTTTAATGTATTTCCACATAGTTGTGCATGTAAACAGAATTGAGTACATACAAGTACGCGTATTTAGTTAACGCAAGTGTGCGCGCACACTTATTCACTCATTCTCATCGCCTGCGAGCATTTTTATGTGCGCCTTTCCGGAAAGCATGTGAAAACTATAACACCCAATCGCTGCGAACACTTCCACGGCGCGGCGCGGTCCAGCGGCCCGGCTGTCCGACCACCAAGCAAGCGGCAATGCCACTTCATACAACCCACATGTGTATGAATGTATGTGCGCTTGAGCACTGTTGGCTGGGGGTGGAACATATTGTTGTTTGTTGTCTTGATTACGCTTGCCGTTATCAGTGGATCATTAAAGTTTGTTGTCGTTTTCATTTAAGCGAACACCAAAATAGCAACAGTGTCTAATAATGCGCTGAAGAGCATGAGCGAAGTAATCAAATGGAGAGTTATACATGCATATACACTTGTACTGGCACATATTATTTATGTGTGGTTGGGTCGGAAAGGCATATCGGAAGTTTACATATTCCCACAAAAATCACAGAATTACTATATGAGTGGAGGTCTTCTTAACTATCCCTAATGGTGGTGCTTCATTTAGCATGGTGCCGCTAATTAAATAGTCACATATGTGTTTCCACTAAACATTCTACTTTCCCATACAGTATATACATATGTATATATGTATGTACTGGCATTTGTATGCTTCGGAAATGCAGCGAAGATAATCTGTTCAGTTCAGCGTTTTTGTCAGAAATATTTATTCTTAAATTGACTTGGCTTTGGCTTGTAATTACCCGAGAATCACTCAATCTCACAATCGTTTACAGTGATTCTTAAAATCTCTAGTGCAATGAAAAATTGCTTAGAGGGAGAAGAGAATTTTTACATATTTTTTGGTTGATTTTTTCAATATTATTATACGCCACGGACAATTAGATAGTTGTCAGAACAAAACAACTAAAATCCAAGTACTTGCACTTATTTACATTGATTTTACTTTTTTGAGATATAAAAATTTATAATAAGTAAAAAGTTTAAGATAATTGAGGAAAGAGTTTCGAATTTTTGAAATCAGCAGTTCTGCCAAGATTTCGTTTTGTGCTGAGGCGTCTAACCAAATTGAGCGCGTTCCAAAATCTGAAATTTATTGTATTTGAGATAAAATGTTTAGTAAAAAACGGTGAATTTCTTGGCCATTTCTTCCAAAGATGTCTTCGTTCGGCATCAAACTTCAAAAATCACTTAGATTAGCTGACAAAATTTATGAAATAGGAAAATCCAAACGATCGAGATCGTAGATGGTAAGCATGTTTTAGCACTCTCCCGATTATTTTTGGTTAACTTCTGATAAATTAAGTGTCTCGAGAAAATCATATTCTACTCTTTACAACAAATGGCTTTATAAAACAAAGTGATACCGATTAAAAGAAAGCAACAACAAAAACTTAACCCATTCCATTGACCGCTTAGCTTTGTCTTGCTATAATTCCGTTTGCTTTTATTTATTAACGGTAGTTCATTCTTTGGTTCCAAGAACTTTATTATGGCACTCCAATAATTTTCTTGCAACTTAGCATGGACTAACTAAAATGATAGTGATCTTTGAAGTAAGTACTTCGATTAACCCTCATTTGCAAAATTTCTACTTATGTTTTCATTCATCTTTTGACCTGAGGAATTTGTACGTATATCAAACTGCTCCGAGCCACCAGACTGCATTGTGGCACTTTTCCCTTTAATTTGACACAAACATCTCAGCAATCCCTCAACTAAGGGCTGAGGGATAATAAATGCTTCCAAATATTTCCAAATCTATTCCGTTGCGGGCTTTATTTGATTCACAGAATTTAATATTATTCTTACTAATACCTCTACGGTTACTTTAGTATACTCATACTTCTGTCGAAATTTATTTTACAATTAATTTAGCACCGAAAGCTGAAAGCTTCTAATAACATTACATTATTATACTCCCCAAACCGCTGGTAAACACATGTACACACACATAAACCATGATCCGCTTACTATAGTACTCCCAATAGCTGTCTGAATTGTTACAGTTTGTAGTTTAATAAGCGATTTTCACTGCTGAGCCGCTGCCCGGGTATTAGTACCACCTACGTGAGTAATGGAGCTCAACATTGCAACACACATTCGTATGTACCACACGCCTACACGAGTTTGGATAACCTCCGTCCGACACACACCCACGCACACCACACTGATATTATATGTATAAAGTGCACGTATTGGTGCTGTTAATATTCATATATGTGTGTCTATATGTACAAAGTTGAAAGCCTCCATGCGGGCTTGGAACTCGCTGAGCCTCAGAGCAGAGGCCTGCCCGCTTCCGCTGTCGCAGCAACTTCCAGCTGAACTAAGTGCGTTAGTCAGACAGTCAGTTGGCCGGTAAGCGAAGAGAAATGGGAGCAGCGCAAAGTGGGTGGCAGTGGCAGTGGCAGAGGCGTAGGTGCGTGTGCATGTGCAAAACTAAAATTAGAAATACTAATGGAGGAGAAAATTTTTCGCACGCTCTCATGGGGCGGCATGGGGCACTCTCTAAGTGCCTAACAAATATAGGCAGTGGCAAATGGAACGGGACTAGTTGCAGTGTCACCGGGAGGAGTGAGGTAAATCTCAATCTATTTTTTTTCTTATCAGCCACAGATCTGAAGGAAGCGTACCGCAGATAGGCGGGAGGCACAATTTCAGTTTATATATGTGTGCGTTAATGTGGCACGTGTTTATGCCACAGCCTTGTGCATGCCCTAGTGGGGCTGGTGATACCGCGAGCAATTCTCAGGTGTAAATACACACACACACACACACAAATTAGTGAAACTCATTTAGCTGCGCGTTGACAACAACACGCGTTTTAACAACGTATCTACATATTTTTATTTATTAACGCGTACTACCTTCGCAGCGTACGGCAGCCGCAGCTGCCAAGAAAATACAGCAGCTGCAAAGTGGCGACATTCAACGCTCCAATGGCAGTACAAGCGCTGCTAACTGACTGCCGCCCCCCGCCGAGCAGCGCCAGCAAATAGGCGACGCCTATTGAAAGCGCGGCAACAACACCAACACCACATGCACCGTTATGTAGAATTAATTCACGCGCTTCGCTGCTCTGGATGGCAATGTGCCGGCGCAGACTTGCCACTTACATCACACATGTGTAATTTCGCTTACATTTGTGTGCGTGTTGTGCAACATTGTGAAACTATTTAACGCCATGCTTGGCAAACGTGTGAAGCGTATAATTATAATACTCGTACATCATTATTGCATCAACACGCTCTAATCCTTGTACATTAACTCATTACAAAGATGTGACAAGAGCGCATACAACCCGAAGCAACAACAGCAACTACAATGCACATAAGCAAAAATTATACCAACAATAAAGCTTGCCAGCGTCGCGGATACGGAAATCTCTACCGGTGTGCCAGGCTTCTCCGATACTCCGATAAAGTGGGTACAACCTGCATATACAACCAACATATATATATGTATAATTAGTGTATAGCATATAATTAATGCACATCTATCGCAAATAAGTATGCACAACCAGTGCGCTTGCATTTCTGCGAAGTTATAATTGCACAACAGAGTGCAACTATAAATATAGTGAGTGCATTTCCAGCGAGGTAGGGAACACTTCGAAACTTTGTTGCAATAAATGGCAGTGAGTATTTTAAGCTTTTACCTTCGTGGGTTCCATAGTTTATACTAAAAGGTATTTTAAAAAATTTGTTTAAATTTTTTCTGTTCTTAACGCTGGAGAACACACCGATTCTTGGAGCAGATTCTGTATTCTGCGGTTCGTAAAGCACTATAATGCCCATACTCAAACATAGCAGGGCAAAAGTATTCTGAATAGCGGAAATTTAGTCATATTTTTGAATGGAGTTACCGCCATAAGTCTTCCGGCAAGTATTTGGAATGTTTTTATTTCGATATTATTATGAAATACAGTTAGCACACATCAAAATATAAAAAACTAAGTAAATTGTCGCAAATTACGAGTCAAACGTAAGGAGTTGTGGGAAGTGTTCGGGAAAACGTTTGGCAGGTCTTGATTCAAACATATTTACCATTACATAAACCATTTAATGGGGATTTCATTCTTTCAAGCTTTCCTAGAAGTAGCCTAATGAAGAACTCACTTAAGGCGTTGGGTCCAACAATTTCTAAACTCCAAAAATTTAATCCATGTGATTCCTTAATGGTTGATTGAGGTTCTGAAATACGAGATGATTTCGAAATTTTAATTTGAAACTGATTTCTAAAACCTTTCCCTTTATGTTATAAAAAAAATCCAGCGATGCTACATTCGAAATATTTCTAGATCAAAATGTTTTTGAAGGCTTCATTTTTTAACATTGCGTAAATTCTTTCAAATATTAAGTTCGTGTTTGAAATTATTGCTGCTTTCCATAGACATTATTTTCGTTTTTGATTGTTGAGGTACCATTGGTGCCAGCACTGTCGAAAACAATGCCAAATCGGAGATTTCCAAAAACGTTTACTTTGATGTTAAAATGGTAATATCACTTTCTCTCAATTTTTCAGACACAATTTTTGAAATAGATGGCAACACACATCCAAAGATATATCCAACAATATGCTTTTTTCTAATGCATATTCTCAGTTTAGTTGAAATAAATTTTCGAAAAGGTGGTAACAAACATAAACAAATATTTTAGCAAAATTGCTCCAACTTCTTTACCTTGACACCCTTGAACAATATTTAATTTGTGCAATGATATTAAATGTTTTAATATTTTATAACAGGTGGCAACGTTATCAATTTCTATACAAAATTTATTCAAATGTATTCAAAAAATGTATTCTTAATCTATTATTTAGACTTCAACAGAAATTTAGAAAAATAGCTGGTAAACGGAAAATATTACATTTTAGTATTTATTATAATAGAATAAGAAAAAAATACTCAAAATTCAATTTCGGGTAAGTTTATTTATTTTTGAATAAAACATGGTCTAAAAAACTATTTTACTATATATGCGAAACTATTAGATATTTTGTCAAGCCTCTCTTCATTTTTATTTACTGCAAAATTTTGGGTATTTAGAAAAATATATAATATTCTGCAACGCCTTCAGTGTTCTTGAATAATGTGAGCGCCATACAAATCGACTTACATAATTGCGACATCGATTGCTTCTGTTGTTTAATTTTACATTCTTCATGTATTCGCAATTTTCCCTCCGAATTACTAAATATTAAATTACTATTTGCACAAGCCCCTGTCTTTGTATTCGGTTGTTGGTCAATTATCTTATACACACATGGCTCTCCATGTGCAAACGAAACGTCCCTTTGTTTCTAAATACGAACACTCAGCTGTTTGTATGTGTGTGTGAGTGGGTGCGGGCGGTACGATGCGTTGCAATATCGAGTGCCTTTGTTTGTTGCTGGTAAGCTAATGTTTTTCTACCCTTGCACTTAATTGTGCTTTGGCAGAACATTTTTCGCTGCAAACGAACCTGCTTTGAATTTTTAATGAGCGCTAAATTGCAAACTGAAACAATGGCAACAAAGGTGAATTCTTCGTTCAGTTGGCAGGTGGACTCAGCGTCCCATGGTCACAGCGACATCTTCGTTAAGTAGAGTAGGCAGAAGGTGGAACGCGAGAGATGCGCTCAATTCTTTCAGAGAGCTGCTCGCAAGTGCTGGTAGTTAACTGGACAACAGAGAGTGTACGCTTACCAGGAGTGTCCTGCAGGCATCCTGTGTGACACCTACAACTTCTACTCTTTTACTGTAGACGAGTTTTCGCAGTTCGTTTTCGAAACTACTATTGCGCAGCCGTAATGCAGCCGAAAGAAACGAGTATTCGTGCAAACGAGTGTCGCCCTTTGCAGTTATTTGCACTCGCCTTTGGAAGCTGTTCGGGATGTTTTGTTGCGCTCAGCAAATGTGCCTTCCAACTGAGCATTTGAGTTTTCTACCTGTTCATAAATTTTAATAACTTTGCAGCGGGCCACTAGAACTTCGCGCTCATACTCGATATTGCTGCCATCATCGTGGGCGCTGTAAGGCTGCTGCTAAATTGTAAATACTCAATAGTCGTAAACTCATTGCCCGAGTTGTTGATCAAAGCGGATTCTTAATTGCCAACTAATTGAATGTTTGAATTCTTACTTAATGCCGCTTAATTAGTGACTATCCGCCAAGATGCGCGCGTTCACATGAAGCTTAGGGAAACTGTAAGCGACGTCACGGCGACGTCACGGACCCTTCTGTGCATCATGGGAATTCAATGACGAAGCGCTAATGGCCTGTCTACCTGTCCACGTCACACGGCCTACTGCGTGTTGCAACGAATGCGCGTTCCCCTGCGCAAGAGCGCACAAAAACACAAAAAAATAAGCGAACATGTGAGATTTACTTGCTTACATGCGTTTCTTACTCACTTAAGTAGTTTTTATCCGTCTGGCGTGTACGGTTCAAAGCCGCTTGCCGCATCGCCGTGGGAAATATAGCAACGGCGCTGCACATGCGCAATGGCATTCTCGTGTGCACAGAAAAAAATATCAATTCTCCGGTTTTACCTCCACGTTCTTTGTGCCACCCATCGATTAGGTAAACGGGAATGCACAAAAAATTTTCTCGAACTCTTGCAGACATTGTAGGCACTTTCCCTTGTGGCATTTACCTGTGATTGAAAAAAAATTAATTTCGCTCGCACTCAGGATGCGGGCACGCATCATTTCCTTCTGGCAACAAATCGATTTGTCTGCTATTATTATTAATAGTTTGTTGCGCAACAGGCCACGGGAAAAGTGAGAAAAGGAAATTGTAACAAAGAACAGCAGGAAATAGAAATGAAAGAATCGCCGCTTGATAATAGCACACTTCCCAGGTGGAGACGGTGCGTTAGGCGGGAAAAACAAATGGAAAATGCCATTTAACTGCCATTAATAAAAAGAAAATCAGTAATCTTTAAGCAAGTTTTATATGCTTCCAAAGAAGAATAAATTCATATTTATCGAAAATGTCGCGTTTGAAAACCGGTTCGGCACTTTAATCTGCTTGGGAGCGTCGAAAAGTAAAAACAATTAGAATGGAAAAGTATGGGGAAAGTGTAGCAATGGCTCAAGTCAATTAAGCACTTGATTCACATTGCTTAGTGATATTCAGTTTTATCTGCTCCAGTGTTTCTTCGTTGAGGTTTCAAGGTATGACCTGTTCAGTAAACCAATTCATGTATCGCGGTTGACATATATACATTAGTCATAATTTAATACGATTAACCTTACTGCCTTAAAGCTATGCAGAAAGTTCTAGCGAGACATTCCAACCATTTGATCCAAAGAGAGCTGGCCTAATAGGTCAGTTTTTACCATACGATCACTTTTTACACTAGTTTTTAGTTTTATGTTTTAATTTTTAGTTTTTTTATACTCAAATTTGGAGCTAAAATATTTCCAGCTGGAGGACTATTTTGTCAGAAGTTACGTCTTGGTGGTTTTTCAGAGCGCGGTTTTTGATTTGATGATCTCTGAATACGTCATATGGCCAAGAAAGTACCTTGGGATCATTTATGATTGCTTAGACGCCGCAGTATCCAAATCGTGTTTGTATTTTTCAATACCTGGAAGTAATCTCCGAGCCAGCGATCATCAGAGTGTAGCGTATTAGTCGGAAATTGAAAAATATTACATCTGTTCGGATTATGGTAAGACATTATTTGGCTACACTTAACTTTATGTACTTTGAGCAGCAGACAGTCACTTACCCAAAAGTCGAATTTGTGTCATTTAAGAAGATTCCGGCATCGCAGTTCTCAATAGCCGATTTGCTTTGCCTTATTCGTTGTATCTCGCCCGGATTATGCTGGTCTTTGCCTTGCGGAGGGCAAATATTAGTTTCAATTAAACGCTCTGGGGGGTGCTTTAGTTTTAACCAATAGTGTAGTATATGAATATATTATTTCAAAATGCTGATCATCAATCAAGGCACTGTTTATTAATTAATTTGAACATTTAAATCAACAAGTGAACAATAAATTCGATAATCAAGCATAAAAAATTTATTTGTATTTGTATTATATTTATTTGAATTATTGACGATGGCATTCCAACAAAAAAATTCAACAAAATACAGTTAAATTAAAACACTATTTATTTATTAACACTTTATTCAATTTATCGGATCAACGCGCCGACGGGGTTAAAATTTGTGTAAATTGCGGAAAACCGCCGCCACAGCAGCAAAGCATGCTAGCACCGTATATGCAACGAAAGCAACAACAACCGCGAACCAATATATACATACACACAAGCCAGAACGATTATAAACCTTTGAGCTGTCAAAAGAGTTTAAAAACATAATTTTTCATGTAATTAATTACAACTACAAATGACTACGGCAGCGGAGGAAAGGTGAGCCACCAAGAGTTGTATGTAGTTGCTGTTGCTGATGTTTGAGTTGAGGTTGAAATTGCAATTGAAGCGATGCGCTGCTGATGTTGACGCATCCTGACAACTATGCGTACAGTTGGTGTTGTTGGTGTTGTTGTTGTTATTGGTGTTTTTGCTGTTGTTGCTGTCAATAGTATGGCGCATTACGAACTTTTTCGGATTATAATATACAAATGTCAAAATATTTACATACGCTTGCATGTGGATGAGCTGCCGAGGAGCAGAAAAAAATCATTCACAATAAATTACAATAAAAATTAAGATAAATTAAGCGCAAATGAGAATTGTAAAAAAATGCAGTTAGCACACACTTACGATTTTCCACAACATTGAGCACGCACCGCCCTAGCTTTCACATACACGCTGTATGTTTGTATGTATGTATGTATGTACATATATACTTTACACATAGAACAACAAAAAATGTTTATTTCTATTTGACGCTTTAGATATATATTGTATATACTTCTATATATGCACTTATGTACTTGTATGAGTGTTCTCCAATACCTTTGCAGTTGCATACACACGTACATACATATGTACATTCGACACATAAAAGCATGCACAGACTGAACAAGTTCAGCTTGCAGCACAAAACTTAGTAGGTTTCTACCAAAAACCGATAACTACAGAGAGCCAACAACAACAAACACGCCATGAGAAAGAAGCATAAATTTCAAGCGTAAGCGCCAAACTCTTGAGAAGCCGAAGTATCGTAACAACAAAAAACTGGTTTCATGAACAGAATTACAACAAACGAAATATATGTCGAACTTGTGTTTGATGGCGAAGTTTAGGGCCAACTTTAAAGTACATAATAGGTTTTATACACACACACACACACATACACATATTTACAAGCACGCCACATGAGATGAATGAAGAGCAAAAGAACCTGTAGTAAGTGGCTCGAAAGCGAAATATCAACAAAAAGCAGGAAGTCATGTGGCGCATTGAAGACAAGCATTTCAGCGGCTTGCAGAACCACTGAAAACGCAACAACAACAATAATAATAACCGCATGAAACAGCAGCTGAAGCCCATGCAGCGGAAGAGGACGCTTAAGTAGTAAGGCAAGCAAATGAGAAGGTCTTCAGCAGATCAGATCGATAACATATTTTCATAAATAAATATATACATATATGTATATCAAATATATATATATGTATATATATATATATATATGTATATATATCATATCATATCATATACATATATATATATATGAACAGTTTTTGAAATGAAGACAAAATACACTGAGATAATACACCTGATGAGCTGTTTTGGAAGAAGGCACATCTGTTCTGCAATACCTTTCTTTCTATTCAAACAGCATGCTTCAATCCGAACATTAGACGGATTGGAAAAGAATCCCAGATGTAGAGGTTGAGGTGAACATTGTTATTGTTATAACAGCAAAAACCATTACCCAATATATTTTAGGGAATACTGAGGAGTTAACTATCCTCAGCCAGATAAAAAGTCAGGTCTGTTCCTATTACGCAGACCCAATTGCCGTGGGAAGGGTTCGAAAATACCAACCTAGCTTATGTGTTAGATCTTAGAATCGAATCCCGATTCGTGGAGCTAAAGTGAATGCTTTAATTTTTCGCAGGATAGTGCCACCTCGAAACATCCGCTCCAGTTATATAGTTGTTCACTTCGCCGTTCTCTACTAGCTCAACCAATCACTTCTAAGGCTTTGTAGACTTTGTTAAAACTTTTTCAAATTTTTCGCCGTGTATTTTCTTTTCACTAGGTATTTGCGCAACTATGCGCGTGGTGGCCAGTTATGTTTGTTGTGCTCTGAGTTTATAAGCAAAGCAAGCACCAACGGTCGATTCAATGGTTAAAGGGTTCAGGCCGGTTTCGAGAAGCAGAGCTGCTTCAAAACCAAAACATCAAACAAACGCTGTTGCCACACACACACAAGAACAGGTTAGATAGCACGCATTAGATAGCAAAGGATGCACTGATCATGAGAGAGGGAGAGAAAAAAAAAAAACAGCTGCACCTGAGTGCCGCAAACTGTCCAACTGTGGCATATTTGAAGACAAACAAGATAACGAAGTTGTCCTCTGCTGCTGGCGAACGACAGAGGCTGAATGAAGGCGGTGCGCATGCGCAACAGCCACCAGAGTAATGTGCAGAGCTCACATCGTATTCAACGAACAACCTGATGTCGCTTTGAGAGCGCGGAGTTTTCCAGCCAAACAAATGCTGAAAGCGCCATTTGAGCACTACACGCTCAGCCCTGCGCTCAATTAATTTGCTTGGACCAGAAATTTCCAATATTCTCATGACTACTTATTACATGATGCTGTCGACTGCTGATTTTCTCTGAGCAGTGACGCTTATGCTGCCACTGCTCGAGCTCTCACCTTCGCTCCGTTGTCTGACTGCAAGTACCCTGCTGAGCAACAGAGCACACAGGCTGCACGCGAGTCGACAGGTCGCTGCTCACGCTCGTTTGCCTCGCTTAACTTTCGACTTTCCAGCGCTGGTTGCTGTACGAATGCTTGACGCTCCGCAATTTAGTACTCAGTTGTTGTGCCCGTCAAGCGAACGTGTTCGGTTAATCAAAGCGTGTGCGCTACACTGTAATAGATACACAGGCCGTCGGAAAATTCTATGCTTGCCACAGTCAGCAACACCACCACCAATTCACCAACAGCGCGACAACCACTAAAATCTTTAAGCCGATATATGTGTGTGCGCGGAAGTGTGTGTGTTTTCAGTAAAAAGAAAAAGCAAATTGAAGTGAAGTGAAGTGAAGTCGCCAGCTTTAAGGCATCAAAAGCGCTAGAATCGCTCTAAGAAGTGGTGAAAATTTTCAGCAACAATTTCGAATGGACGTGAGTCTCGTGTGTGAAAGGTGAAGGTAAGGAAATAAATAAGTGAAAGCAATTAAAAATGTCAACAATCGGAACTATCGCCGTGACTTGTGTACTTGGTGGCGATTAAGGGTGGGAAAATGTTGTGTATCGCTCTGGCGTGAAAAAATTTCCGACACCAAAAAATCTCATAAATTATTATCGAGTACTTACTGCAGTTAAAACAGATGCAAACCATGCTTATCGTGATTTTATTTCTGAAGAATTACAGGCGCTTTGAAAAGTCTATGTAGTGGCGTGCCTTAATTATGCACATGTCCCGCCTTAATAATTTACACTAAAAATTCATAAATCTTTACCTGTGTATGTGAGCGCTTACGTGTAGCTTGTAAGGTATTGGAAAACCAGAAACAACTCACGCACAAACGCCAATAAGTGGGGGAAAATCGGCAAAGAAGAATTTTACACAGCGAAGTCTGCAAATACCTTTGGCACGCAGTAGCGCTCACCGCATAGCGCGCAGCGTCGCGACTCCGGTTTTGCACGCCAAACCAACGGGAGAGGAGTTGGTGCGCTATAGCGAGTGAGAAAAACCAAAAAAAAGACACAATGAAAAAGGCAACAACAACTAGTCGAAACTGGCGAAAAACTGCAAACAGCTACAACGCGCCTTCTGTAACAAGCTACGTATGTGGCTAGTTAGGTAGACTCGAACTCTGGTATAACATATGTATATATTCGCCAGTAGATATATGTATAAGGCGCAACGCTGACCACACCCGCGCGCGTCCACAGGTTTGAAAATTTCGGAAAATTTTCCAGTTTGACAAGCGCTAGCCAGCAAGTAGGCAGGCGGGCGGGCGGGTGGCTAGTCTGCCACAGTGGCAGCCGTCAATTTCTGCCGCTGGAAAATGCAAAAGCAAAAACGAACGCCAACAAGAACAAGCATTAACAGTGGCAAAAGCAGCTGCATTTGTGGCTGTGGCTACAGCGTACAAAATCATATTACAGGCATTGGCCGAGGAAACATGTTGAGTTGGTTAACTTGAGCAGTTGAAATAACAGAGCATATTAACGGCACACCATATCTACGGTTGTGTGTATGTGCATGTATATGCATTATGTGTATTTGGCAAAGCAAATATACAATCACACAATTTTTCCTTTGCTTGTACTTCGTATCCGCATATAACAGCCACTTTAAGTGTCAACTTGCACGAACACACCAACGCACCAACCCACCAACGCACCAACCCACCAACGCATCAACACACGTCCTTTTGCACCGCACACGCGCCTTCCGACCACCACAGCAATCAGCAAACAGCAGTGCCAGCGCTCTCACCCCGCATTGTCCTGCTCCGCAACCGTCTTACGCACCATCGCGATTTGCAGCGCGTCTGCGGCAACTCTGCACTCAGCTGGGTGTTGTTTCTGTGCAGAATCTGTAAACAAAATCCGAAATATACACAAATGTGCGAGTACAAACAACTTTGACAGCTCTTTTGTCAAACACACTCGCTCCGCATGCCATCGACAGCTCTGATAGCTCACGTCTTTTGCAGGCATTTCAATTTGCGCTCACTCTTTCCTGCTTCGATAGCGTCCACTTTGTTTGTCGTGCTTCTCCAATTTTTCATTGACGGTTATCCCTGAACGAGTACACTCTTTTTTCTACTGGGCACTGCTAGCTTTGTCCGAACACCATCAGCTGTGTCCGATCTCCGATTTACTACTTTTTTCGCATCTTGGGACACCTAACTACATTCGTGCCATTTTATTTTTGCTGCTAGGATTTTTCTTATTGCCCTGAACAGACTGACTTACAATACCGAAACGGTTGGAGACTACAACGATCTCTTTGGCAATTTGAAATCTTAGTTCACTAGTGAAGAGCGAGGCCTTATTCAAGCAAATGCGACTAATACCACGCTAAACCTAGGCTAGAACACATGCACAGGAATGAAATAAGCCGAGCTAAGATGGGTTTGTAAGATGCAAGTAGGAGATGCTAGGCTAGACCAGAGGGTTGAGCTTTGATAAGGTATATGGTGAGATGGAATTAAACTGTTCGAGAAAATCTGTAAAAAAATTGGACACTCTCCACTAGACTTGACTATTTCAGCTTTCAACCTGATAATACAAGCAGTGGTCCAAATTTTTTAGAAAAAAATTACATTAAACCAGTCGTTCTGCATTCAGTTTATAAATAGTTAGGAATAAATTGAAGTTTTGCATTCATATAGACACTGTAGCTACCGATAACTTACGAAACTCGCTCAAACTTCCACAAGCTCAATCAAATTCCCGAAGAGAACATCGACAAACGAAAGGCGAATGTCGGTCGGGTTTGGATTTTGTTGTAGCTTCCAATGACAAAAAGTCACTAAAAAGAGTTACCGAACTGTCGCTCCGACAGCTGACATTTACCAACGCTACACTCCCGTTATTTTGAGCACACAACGAGCATTGTCCTGCTAAGGCGTCCGCCTCTGCAACGAAAACTTTGTGGATTGTGAACAAACGCGCTGGAGCACATAAAACAGACGGAGACGGACACAGACGCAGCCAACAGAGACATCAGAGTAGGACAGACACGGGCGCGCGCGCTTGAATTAAACTAAATAATTTAACAAGCATATTATAAATTCTAGAGATAATTTAAAAATATGAAACAAATTCGCATAAGAAGTAAGATGTGAAATTAATACGGTTGAACAGTGAATGTCCGTGCAGGTTGTTATCATTTGTTTGTTTGTGACATTACACCTGAGATGAATATCAATCAATTTACATAATTTTTCTTTATTGTTTTTTGCTTTTTCAAACTAGTCCTTCGCGTCCTCTCATCGCGTTCAAGCACGTGTACAGTGTGTTGTGACCTAATGTGGTGGGGCAAAGTGCAAAAGTGCTCACCTCTGAAAAACAGCGGGGTCGACAAGCGATTGCCAGGCTGGTGAAGTGTTGAAAATGAAAATGTAAAATGAAAATGAACAGTTAGACAACCAGGCGGCAGCCGCATTGCTAACAGTACAACAGTCACATGTGACATTGCCGTCGAGTGAGTGAGTCACGTGCCAGAGTGTATTCGGAAACGAAAATTGCGAAAATTGCGAAAATCGCGAAAATTGTTAATAAAATGCCAAAAGGGCGTGGATGAGAGGTCAACTGTGTGCAAATAAAAAAATTATGAAAAAATGAAAAGCGGAATTTAATGCGAAAACAAGTGTGAAAATAAGAAAACCATGAAAATAATTGTGCGTGTTGAGTTGCACAAACTAAAATGTGTAGCAGATATTTACTAAACACAAGTAGAAATAGGCAAATAAGAAAGTTGTTGAAATTTGCAGAACGTGTATCGATGATTTGATGTCTTTGATGAACCATTGTTGTACAACTGCAAAGAATATACCAGCTTACTTTTACTTTTGCAATTTAACTGGCATTTGATTTGTTGGCAATTGATCAATTAAAGTATTACAACAGCTGATTTGCCTTTTTGTGCGAAAACTTCTTTTTCGTGCATGCGCTGAAGAGTAGAGATATTTTCTGAAATAAAATTAGAAAGCCGCTTAACGCGACACTAATCCCTTCGCAATGAAAAACGCGGCGCTCACCGACAACAACAAAATAAATACAAAGAAATTCACCAACAAATTTTTTACCGACGATATGTGAAATGACAGGAGTGAAAAAGAACCACTAAAATAAGCGCAACATTTCTTTCTAGCTTTGTGTGTTTGCAGTGCGGAATTTGAAATATTTCCGAAAAGAAATGCAAGGGCAGATTCATTCACCAATTATTCTAAGATATGAGTTTTTTTTCTGATGATGAGTTTTTGGAAAATATTTTTCGGAACAAAAAATTTTGTATATTTGAAGATCTTTTAGAAGTTCTAAATCGAAAATCAAAATCGAAGGCTTGGATGTAATTTAAGTTTGAGAGCCATTTTTTCTACTAGAAACAGTGTTCCAAAAACTCGACGAATATGTATTATAGATTACGGTGCTTCCGAAATAACATAAATTTGGGTATATCTTTAGGGTTTCCAAAGAAAACTTTTAATGAACAAAAATTGTTTTTAACTTGAAAGAGAGCCGTAAAAGAATACTCGCTATATACCAATTGTATGTTAAGCAACAACATAAACTTCGTTGCTTTTTTCGAGCTAAGCAACTTTAGGCTTAGTATTGCAACGAGAAAAAAAGTAACAGGCAATTTTCAAAAGATGCAACCGAAATCTCCCAAAACTGCTATAACAACAGTCTAAATGCAGCATATATTTCAGAGTTCCAGCATTATTAGTGTCGTTAAGTACCTGTTGGGGGTTCTTTTGTCACTCGCTTAAAATAGGAAATAGGTCTGTCGACATATATAAGTCGATATAACACATCTGATGTGTTTCAGGTTTCTTTTAATGGCAATACACAATCGATTATTTCAGTGTAAATTTCTCAGGACTTTTCCACTAATATAATAATGATGAAATAGATAATAAAATAACTCTGACTTGTGTTTTTTTTAATGTATGTGAGTTCTCTTAATGTGTTTTATGTATCTACCTACTCATTTTAGCTGAAAATTTCAAATATCACAACAACAATACAGGCTGTTAGTGCGCCCTGAAATGTCAAAAAAGTTACATCTCAGAACAGCACACAAGTCAATCAAATCAGCAACGGAAAACTGCAAATAAGTCAACTGTAAAAGAAAACCAAATCAAAAATTCAAAGAAAAACCACGTAAAAAGTGCCCTGAGCAACCCCAAAACCAAAACAGCGGTTGGGGAGCGCCAAGGTATTAAGGGATTATCCTATTATCCTCACAACGTGTAATTCATACCCTAAAGTGCTAACCTAAGAAAATAACTGCCACGCGCCCATTAGTCAGCGTCGAAGTGTGGAACAAAATCGAGCGCGGGTGTAAAGCGGAGTTGTAAAAGTATCAATTTCAGGCGCCTCCATTTGACAAAAAGAAAGAAAAAGCCCATAAGCCTATATTTAATTGTGGAAAATATCAAAATTTCTTTTGCATTCGCTGCGACAACCATATCATCGCTTTTCCTGCCAGCTTCGTCCCAAAGTAACTCAGTAATTCATTGGTTCGTCAAGTTGGATAATGAATGCGCAAAAAAGGTAAGTTCGCCGAAATGCTTTATTATTTGTTGAGAAGTTGTAAAATGTTTTTCAAAAATAATTTGATTGGGTTTTGCAACACTTTTTATGTTTTTATTATAATATTTTCCAAGATATCTGAAGTTTTTGCAAAAGAACACTGAGTAGAGATTGTCCAGTAGATATTTGTCAATTAAGCATCAAGCCAAATTAATGCTTATTCGCCAGACTTGCCGCCTGTTCCCATTTTCTGATCTCAAAACTCAGATCTTCCTACAAAAGATTGCTTTTTTCCTAAACCGTATGGGTAAAATTTTATGGGATGGTCTTAACAGAAACCTATACTTGAAACAAACCTGAAAAGATACTCTCTCTGTGTAAGTAATGAAACAGAAAATCCAATATATATTGGTGCAGAAAACCTTTCGTACAAAATAGAGCTTCTTCTGAAAAGCAATTACAAGTCAATTATGAACCCTCCGCTTAACCACACAAAACCTTGCTGACCCTTCAGCAGAAGCTTGAATGTAAGAAAATTTTACAACGAACTCATTTCAACCACAAGCCACAATCATTCATTCACTCATTCATTCATTTGTTTTAATAATGGCCCTAAGTGTATCATAAGTATTTGTATACGTATGTATGTATGTATGTATGTGTATATGTGTGTATGTGTGTCTGTGTATTTTATGCGAAAACAATGTGCGAACAGACCAAGCAAGTGCAGACATACAAACGGACTGCACAACAACCTTTATGGTGTATTGTACAAATGCTCTGAGAAAATTGTGTGTTTGCCGAAGATTAACGGCACCACTAAAGCAACAACAACGAACAGAATGTACAAATCAGTACAAAAAGCACAAGTCTACAAAAACACGCCAAAACAAATGACAATAACTACTTAAAAATCCATAAATCTTCGCCAAATATATATGTATGTACATATGTACTTATATATAACAAATATACATCTAAATATGCCATTGTGTATGTATGTTGAGTAATCCTTTTTCGAAAATTTCTTGCAAACGAAACTAAAATTAAAATTCGAAAAACTCTACCATTTATCATTATTAAAAATTCCGTAGCTTGGTGAGAGTTGATGAACTTGCGATTATGTGTGAGCACATACCAAAATAAGTATGTATATAGGCTGGTATGTGCGGTATATATACAAAATACTCTTACTGCAACAAAACCAGTAATCAAGCTTCAAAATAAGTCAAAAGAAAGTATGTGCTCGTTTCTATAAATCTGCTGTAAGCTGGATGCTGGGAGGCTTAGTAATTTGGTAGAATTAAGAAAATTGGTCGGGAATTTTCGAAATGAAACAAAACTAAAGCAGATTAACTAAAAGGATTAGCAAACTTATTTAATAGTTTCATTTTTACTCTCTTCATCTCTTCATTCTTTGTTCTTGGAGCAAAGAGAAATCACTTCTGGAAATATTTATTCTAAGCAATCCTCTTGAAATGATATTTTGAAAGATTTTCTTTCGTAGACTCGCAATCTAAGCATTTTTTTGCATATTTGAAGTCAATTAAAAGCAAAAATTTAACCAAGTACTTCTCAATCTCCTCCTCAAAGGCTTATAAATATTTCCAAAAATATTTCCTTCAAACACTCCTAAAACTTCCCAGTCGGCTTATGTTAACGTCTGGAGTTCTGCATGTTATGCTAGAAATGAGGGAGTTAACTTGTATCGTCGAAATAGGATTCTACTCCCGAATAGCGTACTTAGTTCAGCTAGCACAATAGTGATTCTTTATTGGAACTCAAAACGGTTTGCGTTCAGTGTTTAACTTGGTTGCAAGAAATGCGAATATAAATCAAACCAATATCATGCCAAAATTTATACCAAAATCGATTTTTTGTCTGTTGACAGGAACTTTGAGACAACATAGGGGCACCTTGGCTCTATATTTCAGTCGAAAGAATATACTTTATTTCGTTGCCTTTTTTATTTCATTAAAATAAAATGGTCTTGCTGAAATCTCATTCAGACTCAATTAGTTTCGAGTCACTCTTCTCTATTATTATTCTGGTGATACGGTTGTTCTTTCTATAGCAAAAATTTAAATATTGTTTTGCAAAATAGTCAATCCTCTCTGAGTAAGGTGTTTAAATGCCCTAATTAATTTTTCAGAATTTTCTTCCTCAAATGATCTATTGCTCCAGCACAAGCTATATGGACTTGCATTGCAGTGGTGGGAGATAAGACATATGATTAGTTTATACAATATTTTATGATTATTTTCGTTGACTTGAGGACCTCAAATAATAGTTGAGATCAATCTTTTTATTTATCACAATCAATAACAACTTTTGCATAAGTTTTGCTGAGAAAAGAAATCGAATAAGTTTTCCATGACTTAAATATTTTTATCTGTCTGCTTTTGAAGCCGCTAAGTGGGGAATTAATTCTTCGTTCCATGCTCGTTAATAGCAACTGATGTACACAAGTTTTGGAAATACTTTGACTATGATTAATTTTACGTAAGAAAAAACTATTGACCGCGTTTTCCTTCACCGAAATGATTTACAAAATTGGATATTGTGAAAATGTTTTGACCACATTCACTTTTTAGTGCAACAAATTGGGCGATTGTGGACTCTCTACTTGTTTATAAGCATGCAAAATTACAACAACTTGCATAAGAGCAATTATGCGTAAAGCACTGGATCCGCTTATTTTTAGAAACGTTTACATAAAAACTCCACACACGCACACACATGCAATTGTGTGTGAAAGAAGCATTTTATGTTTGTTTTTTTTATCGACCTCGCCACCCCGCAGACGATTTTCACACCGCATTTGGTTCGCTTGAAGTTTCCGCCCGAAATTTGGTTAGCTGTAGTTTCCAGCAATTATGTCATTACTATATGGTTACTGGTATTGTTTTGGCTTTTCTCAAATATTTCGTAATTCGCTTTCCATGCACACACATACATATGTATGTACCAATGAGTGGTCAGTGGCGGTGAGTAGCCATAATTTTATGTGTTTTGCAATGTGAATTGTTGTTGCTTGAGATTGGGAATTTTTGTTGTTACAAGACGAAATTTTCGTACAAGTTTGAATGTAAAATTACGAAATTGAACTTTTGTAATTTTGTTGCTGCAATTCGTTTGAGGTTGTTATACATTTTCTTTAAATTGCTTGCCTAAAGCAACAATAAATTCGCCAAGAGTGGTTGTGGCTGCCTTTCAACAATGTCAAACTAGTCATCATTAGTCCAAATTTTTGATAAAGGGTTGAAAATATTTAAATTTTCTGCAGACCTTTTGCAGAGATATATTGAATTTTATGCGGCAAAAGGGTTTAAATAATGTTATCTATACATATATCTTTAGCTTATATTTTGTTGGAAATGAATCGTAGTGTAGTTAAATCTTGGCCTTTTACTCCCATCTCCACATGGCTGATGATTTTAAACCAGCATACAATACAGAGGTTAGCTAGAGAGCAATATTAATCAGAATGCTTACGAAGAAGATAAAAATCGATAAAAAGTCCGACCCTAACCATGCCAATTTTTCAATTCTTAAGAATACTTAAGTAGGAAAAACTCTCTCAAAGTCGGATTATTTAATAGAAATTCGTACCACATATTTCAAACATTATATTATTAACATTATTATTACATATTTCAAGCATCCAATATGGCAACAAATTTCAATAATAGAAGATAGTTGTTGTAGCGACCTAAAACATACCCAAAACATTTATGAGGAAAAGTGGCTCTCTCTACATTTGCCTATTCCATACTACGCGATTTATACAGCAGTTGTTTGTTCGATTCGGCACCCACAAAGTTCTGACAAATCGAAACGCCTCGAATAAACAAAAGTCAGAAACTTTGATGATATTAGTGTAATGCTATCAGAATTTAATTTTTCTAAATATAAATTTTCTTTTTTTATTTTTTCCAACATTTTTTTTAACAACCAAAATACAATTTTTCGATTCTTAATTCAGATACTTACAAAATCTAAGCTGAGTAGCTTTTTAGGATACTCCTTTAAAGCAACAACTTTTCTGAACAACAAATTATATACATATGTATGTATGTATAATTATGTAGTTTAAATAAATGTGTATAACTTTTTATGTGTTTATTATATTCTTAACGTAAGCCTTGTTTTGGCATGAGCTTGTAAAATTATACATATGAAACATATAAACATACATACATACTTGTGTATATAACCATGTAAGGTCAATTGGCATTTGAAAATTTATTTGTATAAGCTGCGAAGCTGCTCAAGTTGATAAGATACCACTTAGGTCATTTGCGTATTACAACACAGCCTCAAACACATATACATACAATTATATGGGATATATATGCAAACATATATACATAAATTCACATAAAAATTTGTAAATTCTTTGGAAATATATGTATATGTGTCAAGTATGTATCAAGTTTCGACTTTATTTCATTATTTTATTTATTTTATTTTGACTTCCGTTCAATTTCTGCTGCGCAGCTAGCACATGCCTAATCTGCATTAATAAATATGTATGTTAGTATGTGTGTGTGCGCGTTTACATATTGTGGCGTGAGGAGAGTTGTGCAATGCAGTTATCTGTTGACAAGCTGCTGTCAGTTTAAAGTCAATTCAATGTGAATCGATTCACATTCATGCATTTGTTTACATATTTTGGGGAAATAACAATAACAAAAACAAAAGGGTCCAAAGTAGGCACTTCCCCAAACACAATGCCCGCGATAAGTAAAACAAAACGCTAACAACAACAAATGGAATGAGTTAAGTAAGAAATCAAAATATCAGCAAGCGGTGAGCGTGTGTGTGTGCGTGTGCCGGCCAGTGCCCACTTAATGCTATGTTGTGTTTTCTTTTGACTTTGCTGTTTACAAATCCAATAGCAATAGCAGCAGCGGCAGCGGCGGCGGCACCAAGGACAGTGTTTATGCGCGGCGCGATGAGCTGCGGAGGCAGGCAGAGATCTCGAATCTCGATTCCCGTGCAGCTGCAGCGGGTGCGTGAACGCGCAAATATTTATGCTGATAGCTGCTTTGTTTTTGTTAGGTTTTTGTAGACATTTCAAAGACGCTGGCTGTGTGGCGCATTGACTGTTGGCCGTCAACTCTTGCGCGCTCACTTATTTATTTACTTCGTTTTTTTTTTTTTAATTTCATTTCATATTTGTTTTTGCGTCGCGTTGTGTTAGTTTGCGTTCTTTGTGTTGTTGTTATTGTTGGCCGCCTCTGATCTCGTTTGCGCTGGAAATGCGTAGTGCCAACGCGCAATGAGTGGAGGTCAGTCGGATAGCGGCCATTAAGCGCGCATACTTATTTCTATACATATTTATATACATAAACAGACATACATATATATGCATACATACAAGCGCATACTACTCACAAGTGTGTGCAGTTTGTAGCTGAGACGTCTCACGGTGTAATGACACCAAGATTTGTTGCAAAGCTTGGCATGAGAAAAGCACGCCACTAATTCTTCATCTGCCTGCCGAAATTAGCAAATGACTATCAAGATATTTTTATGAAGACACAAAACTGCAAAAATATCATAAAAAATGCGGCTATTAAAAGTTTGATGCTACAAATATATCATACCAAAACTTCATGCCAATTTTTTTCTTGATATTATTCCAATTACAATGCCTTAAGATAGGTTGAAGCAGATGATAAGACAGCAGCTATAAATTTATCACGTAATATAATTATTAATTGAAAAATATATAAAAAAACTTACACAAATCGCATAAGCAAATTGTAGCTATGGATTATAATGCTTGGTACGTGAGCTGGATGAAGTAGCAGGAGGCTAGTCTACTTTTAGTAGTTTCTTCAAAATTTTACTTTGATAAATATTAAATTATATTTTAAAGAATTGTTTTTAATCAAATTATATTATTTTATTTTTATCAACGATCAGCGCTCGCTTATGTACTGAAATTGGCGCCGCTGCCAACTGTGAGCATAAAGCGCGTCTGTGTGAGTGTGAGTGTGAGTGGCATGAGAGCGCGCCGTGGTGTATTCTGGCTAAGTAGCATACAAATCGTGGTGAATATGCTGACCAACCAGCAATGCGCTCACCTTCCAGCGTGATCGCAAGCGCCGATTCCGGCAGCAGCTATGCAGCTAATGCTGACTGCAATGACTTAAATGCACACTTGCAGCTATTTTCTACTATTAGAGATCATACCTGCTTAAGAAGCATGCATTTCACCTGCTTGGTTTTGTTTTCGAGCTGAAAAAAGGAAATTTTCCGAAGCACTTCATTGTGATGCTGTGCACTAGAAACCTGATTTGAGCAGTGAACGCGATTTGTTGTACGTTTTCTGTTTGATTAGCACTTTCCAGTGGTTATAAGAGTGGCAAGAGGTAAGTAGCAACAACGCAAAATACACGAAGCAATAAAAAAACACCAACAACAGCATGAAAAACAAGAAATAGCAAAATCAGCATAAATTCCTCTTGATTAGAGCTGCATTATTTTGGTCGCAACTGGTTTAGGCTTAGCTTATTTTTTTCGGAATTTGTTTTTGTTTTACAACAACTTGCTGTGACGTCAGCTAAATTACAAGATGATCGATAGTAAAATTACGAAAATTCAATTGAATTAAAAGTAAGGCGCTGCAATATGCATCAAAAGGTTATCGCTTATGGCTTTGGTTTGACGCGCTTAAGTGTACCTATGGCGCACATACCCACACACATGTAATAAAAACGTATGAATCTCGGTATGTAAGTGCGTTAATAGAATTTTTCGCTCCTTTATACAGCATTATATACTTCTACCAGCAATTTTACGACTGCAGCTCATACACGTACATACCCACACACCTATAATTTCATATGTGTATGTGTATATGTGTCGAAGGTTTGCAGAGCTATAATAAAGAATCCAACAACAGCTGCTCATATGCGTTTGAGTACACATGCACATGATTGCATTCCCATACACACCACACAAACATACATACACACATACGTTCGTGCATATTGCGCAAACTTGCCCGTGTGTGTAGTTGTGATGTTTTTATGTTCTTGCGCTGCAGTTGCGGCACCCGATTTGACCTAGAAACGTGATTTATTTTATTTTTACCTGCCCATTAACGTTGCTCTACTCATTTATTACCTTTTCTGTATGCATGCTTGTGCGCCTCCTATGCGTATGTGTGAATTGTATGTATGTCACTTGCAGTATCGCGCGCACCACATCTCGCATTATGTGTGTGTAATTCTAAGTATGCTCAGTTTTCATTGCTTTTATTGTGCGCAATAAATTTGATCCCTTCGAAATCGATATGTGCAACCGTGTTTTATACTGTGTGTACATATGTACATATGCATCGAAGCAAACTTTGCCCACATATACACATTTAGCATCAATCGCAAGTACCTACTTATTTTTCCTTCGCTAAAGTATTATAAAATTAAATTTTATTATTGTTGTATTGCATCTCTAACTTTCTCTCTTTTTTGGTTCTATTCAGTTCTCGCAGTTCTTACTGGCCTTTATCATCAATTTAACAGTTGAAAGTGGCGCCATATGCTCCGTTTACGGATTTTTTTAATGCGTTGTTTATTTAAAAAAAAAAAAAGTATGCGTATTAAAGCAAGTGAGATGGAAATAAAGAAACTTCGCTCTTTTGCTTTGCTTTCCAGATTTCGAAAATAGTTGTCACTGAATGTAATAATGTTTTCCAAAATGTCCGAGCAATTACTTGGTGTACTTTTACTTCGTAATTCCAGCAACAAAATACCAAAATGTTATTGCTAATTTTCTGGGCCTATTAAGTACAATATATTGCCATTGCAAAATTATGAATTAAGAAACAATTATCTCTTTATCTGGCTCCCAGTTTTTTGCTCTGCCGCAATCAACATAAGAATGTACTCAAAAGAATAACATTTTATGACAGAAAAAGGTTTGGAAATAAGTAAACAGGTATTCGAAATGTGAAATATGCTGAAAAGATGATGAAAGTTGCGAGTATCGCAGAAAGTTTTTCATATCCCATATTCACTACTCATTGTGACACATGAATTTGTAGACAATGACTTTGATTAATTTTGATATTATAACTCAGGACATCTATATTCAAAAATATCTCTTTACTATTCACTTTTAGCCAAAGCTTAGCAGGAGCTTTCATGATTTTGTTTGAAGCAGTAAAGTTTACAATAAGCTATTTGATGCAGTTCTAACAAAGAGAATGTTATGCATCACAGTCACTTACCCGTAAAGCATGTTGTTGAATATATGTAACTCCTGATTTTTACTTTTTGCCACTGAAAGTTCTAGATAACGTAACAATTTAAGTTTTTCCCAGCTGCCGAGAAGAAATTACGAACTGAAGTCTCGAAACTGTAAATGAAAGGAAATGCAAATAATTGCAAAGCTAACTTAAATACCGAGAAAGTCCAGCACACAATCTTAGGCAGCCGGACAATTTAACTACGAACGAATTTCCGACAGCGCTGTCTGATGCTAATTAAATTTGTGCCGTGGGAACTAATGCGCAGAAACTTTAAAGTTGTCCTTCCAACATTTATTTGCATTTCACCAAAGAGGCGTGCGGCCAACGAGCGGCTTCTATGCTGAGTAATAAACAAAGTGGAAATGCTACAAGAGCTGTAGGGAGCGCGAATGATGCTCAAAATGAGACGCACACACACACACACACACAGGCATTTCATTACACGCACATTTCAAATTGGCCCGCTGCCACACCCACTAACCATGCACTTTGTATGCTTTTTCATGCACTTGTGCGGACAATCGCCTTCACTGTTGGTATGAGGTGCATGATGTGTTGTAGTTGTTTTAGTTCGACATGGAATGTGGAAGTGTAGATATGTAGGTATGGAGGGTGTAAAAGCGTTGCAGCGAACTGTTGCAAATTGCAGCTGTTTTGTAGCACCGCGCACTCACAAAAGTGCACTCGCGCAAAATATTGCAACGGTTTAAAAATGCTTGTTCGGAAAGTTTTCACAAGGAGTCAGCTTGCAAATTACGGAGGCGCATTTCCAACTCCGATACATACATTCTTTCATTATCTTTCCCTATTAACTTCGCAGCAGCCTGTCAACTATTTATGCACGTGTGTGTGTGTGTGTGTGTGAATACCTATTTCACATATTTTTTGCTCTCCTGCGCTTTGAAATGCCAGCAGCCAGTGCGTCGACCGCTCTTTCTACCAACAACACGAACTTTTCATTGAAAATTTTCATTTAATCTTTTCGCTTCGCGTTTACTTTTTAATTCTTTCTCGGCTCCTTAGTTTTAACTACTTTTCATATCGGATTTTACGACAACATCGATGTGGCGGAAGCACAACAGAGCAAATGTAGCAGAGTTCAGCAAGACATCAAGTGAAAAGCGAAGCAAATGTAGGCAAAGAGGAATGAGAGAAGATGCAGGAGGAAAGTAATTGTGCGAAATGCGTTGCAAGTATAACGGTTGGACGGAGCGCCCACAACTAAATGCAAATACGTTAAATAAAATGTAACAAAAGTTGCAGCACTCAGTCGCAGCAAAGTTAAGGTTGCGAAATGCCTAAACTTTTTGCCGCGAAAGGAAAAGTGGCAAGAGCGGCAGCAGCGGCAGCAGCGGCAGCAGCGGCAGCAGCGGCAGTTGTAAAGCACACAATAGCCAGCGGGTGGCTTATCTGCCCGTATATGCATGAATGCTGCGTTGAAAAAGGCACAAATTGTGCTAGCTTTGCTGAGTTTTGTGTTATGTGCCTTGCAGTAGGCTACAAAAACTAAGGCATAAACTTTAATATTAAATGCACGCATACACACACACACACACACACACAAACAGATCTGCATATGTGCGTTGTGTGCACACATGCTGCTGCTGCTGGTGGAAAAGTATGCTGGTTCTATCCGAGCTCAACCCACATAAGCGCCGACAAAAGATACACAGCAGATATAAGCGGCCGACAATTGCAGATGCACGGCGCAGAGTTGGAAGTTGCACCAAAGCGAGTGCAGCAATGTGCTAAACGCCAGCAAAGTTAAGTTAAGAGTTCAAAATTTATGAATGGTCAGTTGAAAGAGAGTAAGCAGAGTAAGCTGAGTTCGTGTTATCAATTGTTGCACATAAGGGCGCATCGGTGTATTACCGTTACTTTGGCAGGCAGTTGACTAACCTTCCTTGGACATTGCATAAATGTAGCTTTTTAAGCGAGAAATTAAGTAGAAATGAACAAAAACTGTGACGTACCTAAGCTGCGCTGTGGAAACCGTAAAAGCCTGCAATATTTTAAATAAAACAATTTGAAGCCAAAATATCATTTAATATTTGAAAAATTCTATAGTGTAGGAATTCAGCAACGTTTTTCAAAATCGTTGCCTACAATTAGGCGTTATGTATAGAAAGCCGTGCTAGGCTAGTAAAAGGTCGTAACGAGTGGATTACACTAGTGTAATAACGCTTAAAATTAAAATTTCGAATCGAATGATATTTCCAAAAGTAAATATGAAAGGCATTGTATTAAATTTCAACAAACAAAATATATGAAAATAAAAATTTTCTAAAAAAAAGTTGTTTTTTCTTGGCAAAGTTGCAGAGGACACCCAAAATCCATTTATTATATATTAATGTAATCGCAAACTTTCGTCCGTTTCTATTTCCGCTGCAGACAAATTATAAAATTTGACCACGAAAATTGTTGTTGAAACCCAAGCATTTAGAAAACGGTGAACTTTTAAAACTACCCTTCAACAGCCCACAAACTGTCAGCAGCATCAAAATGGTTTGTACAACAACAAAAACAATTAAAAATGGTGTAAAAGTTGAGAAATTTCATTAAAAAAGGCAAATCTATGTAGAAGTGGTATACATATGAATTAACCCGTATATATGTTTATGTGTACATAAATACGATTTTGGTTGAGCCCAAGGAAAATCAATAATTTATAGGCCAACAAGAAGTTGCTTTTGTGTGGTATAACAAATAAAGAAAAAAAAAAAAAAAAAAGAATATAAAAGCAGAAAAATATAAATTGCGCCTGGAATGTCTTTCTTGGTGTGTTTGCCGTACAAAATTAGCTTGTATGTGTGCGTGTTTGTAAGTGCTTTATTGTGGCAACTGCCACGGCCAGGCGCCTTATGCTAGTAAACCCGCAAATAGCTCAACAATACTCTGCAGCACTAACACAAATTTAACGCACTCTTACATGTACACACACATACACACACACTCACATACATTAATACAATACAAATAAAAGTATTCTCGCTCCGATATTGTAATCTATTTACGTTTGGTGCTTTCTTTGTTAACTCGACGCGCTACTCCCACGCTCCACACCCCACGCTCGGCATTCGGTTACATGCTGGCCTTGTGGCATGCAAACAAAGTTGCCATGACAAACGGCCCTGGTGCTGGCGCACACACATAACCCATACATAGCTAAGCGGCAGTAGGCTTAAGGTATCGCTCTGTGTTTGCTTTTCTTTAGTTTTGTCTTCTTTCCTGAATTTCTTGTGGTAATACAAAGCCATCGTTATATGTTTGTGTGCGTGTTTCACCCCAAGGTAACGTCGCAATGCTGGCGAGTGAAATACTGAACGGCTGAGAAAAGTCTTTAGTTATTTTTATAGCACTATATCATAGCATGCTTTTAGGTGTAGCCGCCATTTTTTCTGCTCCTCTACTTTGGCATACTTTGTCGCGCTATTTATGCTACAATGCGCTTTGCTTAGACAAAATGTTTACATATATTGGTCGGCTGTTGGAAAAATCCCAGCAAATATGTATTAGTTTGTCAAAAAAAAAAAGAAGATATTTATTCGACATAGTTTAGCGGTCACAAGTTTCTATTTAAATGCGGGCATAAAGGTGAGCTTCAAACTTGCCTTTGAAGATTTCGAAAAAGTTTTAAAGAGCTGAACTAGATTGCTCGTAAAATTTATTTAATTTCTGCGGAGTTAGTAGAATTTTCAAAGGATATTTAAAAAACAGGCAAACAAGAAATCTAACCTCGAAAGCGCTATTTTCAACTTGAAAGCTTCAAAAACAGTTTTTAATAAAAATTCTTTTAATTAAGGAAAAATTAAGGCATTGCAAACATAAATAAAAGATATCTTCAAAAATTAAATGCATTATAGTATTTTCTTTCCACTAAAATACTTTACCCAGTCCGCTTTCAATGAATACAGTCGAAACTTGTAATGTTTTAAGAATTCCTCAAACTTGCCTATTAAGTTGTCTGTTTTTAATGTCTATTTAAACAAAAAAAAAAAACAAAAACACGTAAACAGTATTAAATGGGAACATATACAAATGAAAAAATAAATTTGAAAAAAAAAACGATCAATGGCGAAACATTAATGAGCGTTGGCAATTGGATAGCTCTTGAAACTTTCCGGTCCACTTCGCAGTGTTCTTTTCAAGTCCTCGCTCCACTCATTGCATGAAAGCGGGTCATCCAAATTCTTCCAAAGCCGGAGAGGAAAAAGCGAAAAAACTAAATGTGAATTATAAGGCAGTCTGCGCAGGCAGGCAGGCAGGCTGCGCGACCGACAAATGACATATCCTCTTCAACTTAAGCAAAACTTTTCTCATTAAACGAAAATAAAAGAGAACAAAACGGAAGTAAGTGAGAAGGAAAAATAAAACAAACTAAAAGTGACAATGTAAAATCGAAAAAAGTGCCAGCAACTTATATTTGCTTAAATGCGCCTCATTTACAAAAACGGATGTCAGTTAGCATTAGCTATTGATGGCATGAAATTACTCTAATGCATGTTGGCTCTTTCCGAAAAAAAGTTCCAAGCAAACAGATTAAGTGCGAGGCTAGTCTGCAACGCAAAAGTGCTAAAAACAAAACCAAACCAATTTTTTTGAAAGACTTTATAACAATACTAATGTTCATGGGTCTGTGGGTATGAGCGCGTATATTCGCGCTTCTGCCAGTGAGTTACAACAACTTCGTAACGCATTAGTTTCCATAACGGTCTGGTGAACTCGTGAAACCCGAAGTAAGAAGTAAAGTTCTCAGCTATTGGTTTGAGCTGTAGAAACGGTTAATGTACCACAATATTTCACCATGAAGTTCCATGATAGTAATCAATAGCACTAACTTAAAAAATTAATTAAGTAATTATTTGTCTTTCCATACAAATATTTTTCTCCATGGACGCTATTTAGTCCCCAAATTCTCTTCACAATCCAAACATGTTTAATTTTTTTTTTTTTAATTTTAATATTCCACCCGAAACAACGAATGTAAAGGTTCCTATAAAAAATAAATATATGTACACATATATATATCAGAACTGTGATACTGAGTCTAAGCAGACTGTGTACAATTTTGTAAATTTAAGGTTTTTCATAACCTCATTTTGCAACTAAAAATTTTTGGCTAACCAAGTATGAGGGTGTGCGCGTGTTACGCGTTTGTGCGCCATTCGCGTTTATATCCTTTTTAGAGTGCTCTTTATGGCTATTGTTTGGTAAATTACAATTTATGACTTTATATCAGCATCCTTCAATTTCTACTTTTATGATTATTTATGCCCTTTTTCTGGCTTTTGATAGCCGCTATCCATTATTCTGCTTGCAGAAGTGGCAATGTCTCGCTTTTCTGTCTGTGTTGCCATTGGTAATGGCCATGCAGCATTTATTCCTATTCATTCATTATTTATGTTGTGTGATTACATTTTTCATCACTTTATTTATGCTGTCAAAAGCGAATTCACTTTTAAGGTTATGTCAAATTCAGAAAAATATTTATGGTAGTGCGATCATCCCAATCATTCTACGTTCATCGGAGTGAATTTGAAAAAAATAGTTAATTTTTAATGTAAGAAATGCTTATATTATCTATTTAGTTTGATATTTTGGAACGAAAATTATTGCAAATAAATGATATTGTGTAGTAAATTCTAGTAGCTCAAACGCAACTCAAGCGCTCGGAAGCGAAATTTGTCATGCGAAACGATGCTGACCGACGATATTCGCTTGCAGCACTTGCTCTACGAAACAGGATCGGGACGAGCAATCAACAGTTGCTGCTTTTGATGAAACAGGAAAGCGTGTTCTATAATTTCCATGCTAACCTATACAGTTACTCAACGTGGCTACTCTTTTTCCAATTTATAATGTCATCTTCGCCGAATACTCATTTAAAATAAAAATTTCGACAGCACAATTCACTTTTGTTCATATTTAATTTAATCTTAAAAGGGTGCTGCTCGCAGTCGAAAGAACTCAGTCGTTAATAGTCACACTTTGCATGACTCAAGCTTGTAGATACTTACTACGGGTGACACATAACAAACTTTGTGAACATTTACATTTAGATTAAAGTATTTGGATACTTCACATTCTTCTCTTCACTTACTTGTGATTGATAGCAACTTTTTCACAACTTCAATACATATTCTTCATTGTAGTACCGTAGACCAACATTTACGCTGAATACCAACAATTTCTTGCAATCATATTTCAATTTTGAAAATTTTCAAAGCGATTTTAAAGTCGCCAAACTTGCTGCTTAAAGCATTTCATATACTGCTGGCGCTACTATCCAAGCTTTAACTGCCCCACCGCAAGTCATCCTCTGTACTCTGGGCGCATACACAAAGGCGCCCCGCACAATTCCTCTAAGCCCCAGTCAAATGTTGGAACGTCATTAATTATATGACTTGAGATCAGCATCAACCGCAACCGCAGGCGTAGACGGCAGGCAGGCAAAGGCCTACGCAAACGCTGGCCGCACGAACACAACCGAAGCTACGTTCACCGCCAGCATCCGGCGCAAATGTGGTTGCGCCAGCAAATAGAGTGGGGGCCGTTTGAGCAAGTTGCAAAGCTTTGCGTCAACTTAGGTGAATACATTGTTTGCTTTTGCGCTTTGACATTTGAGAATTTCTTATTCTTTATTAGTTGCTCACAAATGCTTTCGGTTTTCTGTGTGTGCATATATGTGTGTGTGTGCGCTTGCATGTAATAGCGTCTATCTAAGGTTTTGGTTCACTTTTTCGTAAACGATGTCGCAAGATCATCTTTACCGGTAAGTGTGTGCATTTGTGTAGTTCGATATAGCGAAAAGATGACGACTCATGACGCAGCAAAAGTATTACAATTTATAAACGCTATTAAAAACAAAACTATTATTTCAAAGTACTTATAAAACCAAAACGCCTCTAAGAGGATAGTTCGTGCTTCTAAGTGAATAGTTAATATTTGCACTTTATAATGCAATAATGTTTGCCTATTATTATTTAATGTGTCTCTCATTATGTAATAGGTGTATGAATATCACACGACGCTTTCGACATTAAAAGTGCCACTATATACAAGCAGCTAGCAACTTAACATTACCCATTGCCAGCATCATTGGTTGCATGCAACACCACTTAGACGGCGATAAATGTTTGCACGTGTGTATGCTGCCTTCTCGGCGCTTACGTCTCTGCTAGCTTTGCTGCGATAATTTTCATTTCCACACCGAAACTAATACCAGCCTGCTGTGATTGTTGTCTTTCATATGCCAGCCGGTGTGTCTGAGTGTGTGTGCATAATTGTCGCATGCATTATTCATGTGCTTTGCTTGACGATTGTGGCGGCGAGCGCATAGTTTCACCGACAAGATAACATCTGCTCTACTCTCCACTCTCGCCCATAAATATATTCCGTTAAAAGTCTCTTTTTCTAATCTCGGCTTGTAATCCATGACAGTTTTTCTGTTACATAATTTATACCGTTTAACACTTCCATGTCAAGGGTTCAACTTTTCTTGCTATTTAGTTAATTAAATATTCTTTTCTTCTTGGTCAGGGAAAAAAGATTCTAAGCTCTACCAATGCATTAGCATTAAGTGCCGGTTGCATAGAGACTCGAACACAATTTAAGTGCATATGCACACAATTCTAAATATAATCCAAAAACCTTCTGAGAGTATCAATAAATGTACACCCATGGCAAACGGTACTTAAACAAAGGAAACTGAGCTGAAGTAAAAGGTTTCATGCTGTTTTCCCATCCATATTGTAAATGGAGAAGAAGTGAAATGAAGCCTAATGAAATCATGAGCACCCAAAAAAGCAAGTAATAAAAAAAAAACAACAGAGACAGACTAAGTTGTTACTAAACGAGGTCATCGATCGATTATGCCAGTTTATTTTAGATATTCAGTTTATTCCATGACAGTTATCCTTGCTTTTTGCTATTTAATGTATCTCCCTTATCAATCCCTTATTGACTAAAGTATCTTCGTTGAAGTCGCCCACAAATCTTAAGAGGAAATCTTAAGAGGATCGAAGAGGAAATGGATCTAAATAGTTTCTGTTTTGTACCAACCTAAACTATGCTGAGCAAAACTAGAGAGCGAAGTAAGGAGGGATAAAGTTAAAAGGAAGGCAGACTTCATAATTTCGAATATACAGTTCCGTAAAATGGCTAGAAGAATGAGATATCCAGCTTTATTGGGTACAGCAGATGGATGGGCAGACCTATTAAACTAATTCGCTTCCGGCGCCACCTATCGGATTTTTTGAAGATCCATTTTTTCCTATTAATTCGAGTTTACCACACGATGTCGAATTTGTTGACGAGCACATTTATTAATAAACCCATAATTTCTATACTGTGAGAGTAAAAATTATCTTTATATAAGATATTTATAAATCCTTTGAGAACCGTACGATGTATATTACGAGTATAAACAAGTCGAAAAATAAGCAATCTGAATTTGTCTCGTTTATTTATACAGAAAATATGAAAGAATTCGAAGGAAGGATAGATGTTTCCTTAAAAATATCCACTTCTGCGCCATCTATTGGAATTGAATTGTATACATTTGGAAAGAAGCTCAAATCAAACTGTTTACCTATTTACAATTTAAAGACAAAACAGCAGCTGGATTTCTAACTGTAGTCCTATTCTTTCAGCCTAGTCAATTTGCTTACACGCTACAATAACCAACTTGCAACCGTTTGCATGTTTTATAATATTCTCTCATGTAAGTAATGTTAAGCGATTGTTCCCTCAGACCACCAGCTCGCCTCCGCCCACTTTTCATCGGCAGCTTTCAACATAATTACAACGAAATTTTTTAAGTGTGTCAAATTTACTTTGATTACATTCTAAACTTATGAAATTTTCTACCCAACCGAGTAGCAAAAAAGTTAATATGACTAGACGTGCGAGCATGCTATTTAATGCAACCAAACTGAAGCACATTTGCAAAGCTCTAAGTGCACAGTGTCTATTCAATATGCTTGTAAGCGGAATTCATGCTTTGAAAAGTTTTGTGTGTCACCAAAAATGTGAGGGTGAAATTAAATTACGCAACTGTATAGCAGCATTTCTGCACAGAAACGCGTTTGTGCATCTACTGTGTACAGTGGATTGTAAAATGAGTGCGACAGTTATGCAAAAGTGTATTTATTTATATAGTGGTGAGATTCAGAGTTGCATTTTCTTTATTTATTTTTCGTGACTTTTCGATTGATAAAGACAAGAAGTAGTTAAAACTTCATAGTTTAGATCTAATTACTTATTAGTACACACAAATTAAAAAAATATAACAACTAAAGCACTAGAGTGATTACGATCACTACATTGCTCCAATTTGTTGCTAGCTTTAGATAATTCATCACAAATTAATAATTACATTTGTTAGTCCAGAAGAAATTAATAAACACAATTTGAAAATGAGGCAAAAGTATGTATATATAATATTATGTAATCTCTAAGTATATATGGTATATATACACATCTTCAATGCGCCGATTACTTTTTTCAGTCCTTTCTCAAATGAACAAAGTAATTTACAAACTAGTTAGGCAGTGTAAGAAGATTCATGCAGCGTTGCCAACTTTTGTTTACAGAAAGTCGATAAAATTTACCAACAACAAACACGCCAAGACCCACTGTAACAAAGAACAACAGCGAAACAAGATAATGGCGACACATCAGACTCGTTACAGCACAGCAAATTACAAAATTAAATTAAAAATGTTGTGTTTACTTTTTTGTTTTACTTTTTTGCTCGAGATTTAACGCGCCGCACAGTAGCAATTTCGGTTGCTGAAATAGGCGAGTGGAAGGCGAGTGGAAGGCGAAGTGGGAGAAGCTCAAAAGAAGGCATTAAAACAAAAATACGGAGGCAATATTTAATCGGCGCTGCTTTTAGAATGAAGGCAAATACCAATGCTGGCAATTAGAAGAGTGCCAACATTAAAAGAAAATTTACGCAACTTCCAGGCGGTGAGCGGGTGGCAAGCTGAAGGAGATTTAAATTATGCGCAATGTGGGCGAACGCGCACGCATCTATACAAACAGGAGGATTTGTGTATATAAGCGAATTTGTGTATAGCATGGAGCGACTCCGTTGAGCAGCGAATAAGTGGCAAGCAAGCGAGCGATGCGAAGACAGCTGTCGCCTTGCGTTCACCGTTGTCATTGCGCCGAGTTAATTGCCAAAATGTGGTGAAGAGTTTATGTTTAATTGAAAAATCAAAGCCTGCACCATTTCAAATGCGCTTATTCCGTAATTTAATGTGCCAAAATGGAATTCCATGGAGTGCAACAGAATACGGCAGTTGTCGAAATTCATTGAATATTTCAAGGCGTAATGACACTGGGGAGTTACTAGCATAATTTGTGACGCGCTAGCATTAAGAAACTGCTCAACCAAATGAAATCGATAGCAGCCGTTGCTGCTGCTGACGGCGCTGTCACCAACGCCACGAAATATCAGTTTAATTTGACAATGCCAACATGTTCCGTATTTGTTGTTGTTGCTGTGCTGTATTTACTAAAATATGGATGTATGGTTGAAAAGTTTCGATTTTCCATTTCAATTAGGTAAACGCCTTTTTGACTTGAATAAGTTTTACTTCTTATTTTTCTACTTTGGCAACGCTTCTTTGCAGCATCAGTTACCAGGTACGCTTTCTCCGACGAACATTCACAATTTTTTTCACGCCGTTTTCCAATTTCTTCAGAAAGGTTTGGACTGAGCAGAGCCTGTCGCTTTTGCCTGACGCTTTCGCTCCAGGGGTATTAATACAGTTTCTTTTACGATATTCTCTTCCTGCTTGGCTTCAAACGTACATTTATATATTTATATATGCACAAGTGTGTTTGTGTGTGGAAATTCCCGGTGCGATTTATTTTTTCTTTCTAATTGGAGCTTGAATTTTTTGTTATTGTATTTCATTTTAAAATGCTTGCTTCGCGCAAAGAGCGATAAAGCCCAGCAGCCTATGCGCCTTGGCATATGCCACATATATGACGTAGACGTACCCACAAGCATGTGCAGCATGTGCAGCTACTCTCGCATCCATCTAGAACGAATGTTAGAGATATGTACTTAATTCTCTTTTCGTAAGTATTATGTACACAAGCCAGTATGTATGTACCCATGTTGCCACTTGTGCGTTGTCTTGCCTCTGCGAAACCAATTTCTACTTAACAGGATATTACCAAACTTTCCTGCTCGGCTTTGTTTTTCTTTTAAAATTTCAGTAACTTCTTTTACTTTTTGTTTGCTTTTCCCAAGAAATTTAATTTTTATTTCATTTAATTTTTCTCTGTTTGTGTAGCTGCCTGCTTCGCCTAAAATATGATGCGTATATTTATGCCGCATTTATGCGGTTCTCTTTTCTTAAGCGGCTCCATTAAATACTTGTATAAATGTATATGTTTTGAGCGCAACAATTCCTCTTTATCTTCCTTTCAGAGATGAATACATCTCCTACAAAAACCTTTGTTTTGTATAATCCACCATATATCTCACCAGAGAGTTTGAAATTGCGTCCAGAGACAAGAAGTTGCCATCGAGCTCAATTTATTTTGTACGCCACGGTAATTGATGCCATATGGCAATTTTTTTTTTTTTTTTTAATTTTGTTTTAGCTTCTCAGATCCAAGAAGCAGTTTGAAAGGGCTGTGATTTTGCTGAACCAGGTCAACTTTGCTCATGAAGAATATTTCAGCTAGACTTTTAGGGAGCAAAACTGCTGAACCTGGAAAAAAATCCTAGAGAAAAGAGCCACCAATACGTGCTCAGCTCCTCAATTTTACTCTTATATCAACTCGGATAAATAGAAAATTATTTTTGAACGATTTCTTATTTAGGAAGAAAGGCAAACTTGCTCAAGCTTCTCAACTCAAGCAACACAATAGAAAGCCTATTACATAAATAATGGAAATATTTACTCCCTCGGACATAATAAGCCATCTTTTGTTTGATTTGGAAAAGAAGAAGTATTTGTAACATTGAATATTCTTTTATTTAAAAATATTACCCCACAACGAAATTTCTTTCTTTTTGCCATAAATGTTGCCTTGACAATTTGAAAGCGACAGACCTAGGTAAGAAATAAATGAAAGCCGATTCTAATGCGTGCGTGCGAGTGCTTTAACCGACAAAGTATATCGATTTATATACATATATTCCCCTTCAAGAAATATTCTCCTTGCTGTTGTCCTCTGAACTTCGTTTAGGACCCTAATCAAACCAGTTGCTTTTTTCCACCAACACGCACATTTCCCATCACGACCACCCCCTATCGATCTGAGTCAGAAAAAAAAAAAAAAACCAAAAAGAAAACTAAAAAAATAAAATGAAGACAAAAGCAGGAGCAGGAGAGAAGCCCACTTCAAACGCCTTACAGCGCCAGCATTGCGTGCGTGCACCGGTGAAATTTTCATTTCATTGCTACAATTTACCCACCTGATAATCTGGATTAGTACCACTCTACATAAGCTTTGAATGCCGCATTTTCATGGAATTCTTTGCAACCGTTTCGTGTTGTTGTTTTTTTTCTTTTTTTTCCTTCGAATGTCATGCAATTAATTTAATGACCGAGGTGGGGTGAGTGGGAGGAGGGTGAATGTTTTATGAATCATTAAAGCAAAAGAGTTACAATTAACGCCAAAATGTACAGCGTTCAAACCCTGTTGTCGGAGGTATTTTGGTCTTTTGTCGAATTTTGGTTGGGCGAACTAAATTAATTTTTTAGTAGCCGGGCTTAGGAAAACGCAAAGCCAATTAAAGTTTAATTTAGTATTGGGAAAATGAGGCCGACAGAGGAAATTTACCTTAAAGTGTAGGCTGACTTGGGCAGTTTATTCGCGAAGAAGGAGGTCTAGGCTTTGTTAGAAACATTTTCAATGAAAGTATTTGATGTAATAAGCTAACGCATGTAATAATGATAATAATCATAATGCTAAAATATTTATATATAATTGCAGACCCATAAGTTTTACTCCTTCCAACGACACCTAATGGTTGTGACACGAAAGTTTAACATTGGCTGTCGAGGAACGACCACAATTTAGAGAATTTCTCTTTCTCTCTTTTCATTCTTTCTTTTTTTTTTTTGCTGATTTTCAAAATCTATTGTCCCACTTTAAAATTCACTGTTTTCACATTGCACTCGAACTAGATTCTAACATGCTTTTTTAGAAAACTTTTTAGAATTTCAAAATTATCTTTAGTTTATGAAGGCATCGCCTTAACTTAATTCACAAGATTATTCCACAAAAATGCCTGGTATCTCAAGTTCTCCGGCAAACGTTGCTATGAAACAATGAAATCAGATTGGTGGGAACCTATCAGAAAGTCTACCTCATTAGAAATTAAACGTGATCTCCACAAATTTCATCTCCAATTTAATCTAAGCGCGCTTTATGAGTAATGGAGTATTGTTGAGACTTATGCATATATATTCTAGCAAAGTCAGTAAATGGTAGCACAGTTAGTTTACCTTAACGCTATGTAGCATGCAAAAAAGCTGATACAAATTTATGTAGCATACATTTAGGATAACAACACAATATATATAATCGCCTTCTAAAACACATTCTAATACATATTTTAACAATAAATATTATGCCCATAAATTCCGATTGGACACAATATACAGAAAGTGTATAAATTATAATGAGATTTCTCGACATCAATTGAAACACTAAAGCCATGTTCGAGGCATTTTTTATGAGTTTTCTATAGAACCAATAAATTAGTAGCGATTATGCTTGTGTCAAAACTGTTATTTATGATGATTCTCGTTTATTTGTATTGCATAATGGAAGAGAGGAATGCAGCTGTGGTGACATATGGAGGGGAAATTTTCATTTTGTGTGCGTGCTTTCACGTGTAGTGCGGCGCTTACAGCTTTGTCTTCTATCGAGAAGTTTGCTGACCCTAAGTTTGAATTTTTCTTCAAAATCCATGAAAATGTTCGGCAAACATAATAAAGCACTCGACTGCGTGTTTACTTCGACTCGAACTCAATAGAGCTCCGAAAAACAATGCGATCCTTCTCCGCCAGCTGACATATTTACGAGCGAGTGTTACGGATATGCCAATAAAACATCCAAACTGACTGACTGTGACACTGCCATATATAGATGGTGTTCTCTTTAGACTGCGACCGGCTTCAGGCGCAAATAGTGCACACCTTTAGCCACTTTCATAGCTTCTCGAGCATAGTTGTTTATTTCGTTTAATGCTCTTCTGTTATAGTTTTGCTATTCGTTTTCTTATATATTTCTTACGGCACTATTATTTTTGGCATTTTATCGCTGGCTGGCATAGTCTGCTTTTGTTTACCGTTTTTGTTGCGCCCGCTTGCAACGTTCTGGGAAAAGTTATTATTCAAGTTTGTTTGCAGACTTTTAGGCGTCATACGTGCCACTCACAAATACAAACGCCTCCCTACTCCGCTACACAAACACATACACTCCCATACGGGCATTTATATATTATGCAATAAGTTTGCGTTGGAACTGGGTTGCACATTTTATCTATGCTCATACACACATACACACACACACGCGCGCACTTAAATGAAAATTATGTTGGAATTATAGAACTTTACTATCACCATTTGAGAGTGTTTGTGTGTGCTTTCAACTTTTCGTTGAACGGCTGCAATGCTCATATAATTCTTACATAACTCGCATAAAGTTTTGAAGTGGATAAAATACCACCGATTTTTTGCCTTAATAAATGGTCTAAGTTACGTTACGTCACGTCAAAATACCAAGTTTACGAATTCATTATGTAAACTTCCAATCATTTTATTGTAGATTCGATTTATTTCTATCCCGCTTAAGTGTTTCATAAAGCAAAAAGCTTCAAAGCTACATATTCTTTCTTTTTTTTTTTCATTAATTTTTTTGCCATTCTTCATTTAAAACAATTAAAAAATTAAATACTGATTTCACTCTAATTCTGAAAAATGTTATTAAAATTGCGCGAATTGAAATTAAGATAGAACATTTCTCTTTCTAATTTACCACTTACTTTTCACTCTGCTTTAACTTTCGTCGCAGCAATAAAACAATGGCAAATTAATGATAATGATTTTAAGTGCAAAATGCTGGCAGCCCATGGAGACAACAGTGTATTCTTTTGTTAATTCGCTTTATGCTTCAAATTTCCTGTTGTTCTTTCCATTCTAACTGTTCTATTCGATGTAATGTGCCGCCATTGTTCAGTGCATTGTTTGCGCGCCTGAAAGCCCACAACGCCGCTCCAACGCATCGCTGCCACCGCCCGCATACTTAGCTAGGCTGCACTACACACACACACACAAATTCGACCAATACACTCCCATATATACTTGCGTTCTCACACAGTGCTTCAAAGTGGCATCATTCCGAGCTTTTGTTGCAAAGTCGTGTGTTTTCCTTTTTTAGCTGCGCATACAAGATTTTAAGGCTGTGGGTGCATGTGCTTTGTTTGCAAATGTTGCTGTGCATATTTACTATCATTAAACTAGTTTTTGTTGTTATTACTTTGCACTTGCTTTGTTAAAATTATGTTCATATAAGTTAGTCTACACATCAGATTTGCATTGTGTGCTATTGTTGTTTTAGCTTTTAGCTTTTAGTTTTTCTTTGTTTTTTTTTTTTTGTAAAGTGTGTCATTCTGCTTCTATTATCTGCTCAAGCGTCGCGTGCAAGGACACAAATTAATAGAGTGTGCGTTCGCAATTATTCGTAGTTGCTCTTGAGTTCGGATTGGCACGCGAGAAGCTTTGATGCCGGTGTCTAATGTGTTTAGTTTATGCGATCATTATCTTAGCAATTTAAGTTCGCTTACGAGTATATATATGTACTCAATATTTTGAGGATATTTATTAAAGTTTATCAGATAATATGGGAAATCAGTATGAAATTAAAGATTTTCCTATTCCGCTAGATGGCGTAGTTGTCAGAATTATGACAAAAAACCATATTTCTTTTCCGATTCAAGTTTAAAAGTCAAATCCGAGTCAAATAGTTATCAGTACTAATATACAACTACCGTTACGGTCCGACGTTGTTATAATAATAATAACACAATTATTGATAGTAAGGTTGTAAGTAAAAATTTTCTGTTTGCCCCCAAAAGTAGGCAACGATTTATTAAATTTTCAATTTAAAGTTACTTTTCAAGAAAATTTCGCTATTGTCGTCTATGTTCTTGGTTCATTTTGAAGAATGACTAATTTAACAAATTTTTTACCCCTTAAACCACTCTTTCTAGCTTAAGTCACAAAAAAAAAAAAATTAATACATTAAAAGAGTAACGAACTTTGAGTAGAGAGAGCTTATTTGCGTATACTTTTCTCTGTAAAAGATGATACAGAATCAGGAATTGTGCAAATTCGACGATCTATAGAAAACGTCTATGTACATATAAGAGTAAGGGATATTTTCGTAAGAAACACGAAAATAAAAATTTACCGCTAATAACTGTAGCGGGTGTACATTAATTTTTCTAGTTGATGAAATTTATAAGTTTCGGCATAAATGACATTAGCATTCCGGTTGGAAAAAAAAAGGTTGCGGAAATAGTGCAGGTACTAAATACATATGCAAATATATATGTGAGCAATGCAAAATCGAATTAATAATATCAATGTACATAAATTAAACTAGCACATACTATAAAAATTAGAAATGTTGAAACTTTAAATGTAAACATATGCATATACATATATGCGCATAATAATTTGCACACATATGTCATTCCGTGTATTTGCATAAAATGCACAAAAATCTAGATTATTCGAGGCATTACACTGACTCTAATCAACTATGCAAAACGCCAACAACAACAACAATCACTCGGAACACAGCCAGTGCTCTCGCTCTTCATGTCGACATGAAAATGTGCGTGTGTGAGTGCACTCAATAAAAATGCAAAATTTGCCAAGCAATCGCAAAAAGCGGGAAACTATAAGCTAAAACTAGCAGGCAAGGTGCACAAACACCTATGCAACAACACATTTTCGTGTATGCATGTGTGTGTGTGTGCGTGTGTGTGTGTCAATAGATACCCTGCAACAATGTGTGCTTTTGATTTTCCCACCAAATATTGCTTGGTCGCAAAATTAAAATTCCTGTGTGCTCACTTGTATGAATTTCCGAAGCGCGCCTGTACATGTTTGTATGTATGTATGTATGTATGTATTTATGTGCATAGATAGATGTGTTTATATGGACTTGTGGGGCCCCTTTGAGAGGGGAAATTCCGGTGAAGAAGGGATTTGGAGCATAAATGTCAGCCGCAGACCCCTCACGGCACGCCAGTGCAACCGAACTACACTTACAAACACACACATACGTACACACATATTTTATAATCGCATGTTTCCATGATGACATAGCCCTTGGTCAATTTCTTGCATTCATCAGCACTCAAAAAACAAAGAAACAAAAAAAAAAATTGAACGAAAATTGAATGGAAATGCAACCATGGCGCTGCCATTGACAGCAACGGTGGCCGTTGGGCGCGCCGTTACTCTGCCGGGACCTGCGTGAAGGTGTGCTTGCAAGTGAATAAATTTGATGAAGTAGGCGCTCTACTGTTGTTGCAGTTGTTGTTGCTGCCGTCGAGAGTTTTTGCATGCTGATGTGATTTCGGCGAGTGACAAAACAATTGTGCGTATGTGTGTATGCCTGCATGTGGGAGCTTGTGTGATTTTGTCTGCAATCAGCGTTGCCACACAATTTCGGCAAGCCGGCATACCTTCAATGTGGTTGCAGGTAAGTGCAAACGCACTCACCTAAAAGTGCACAAACATGTATGAACATGCCTTAAGTTGGTAATATGTATGGGTACGTGTGTGTATGTGTATGTGTGTGTAACCCAAATTATCAGCAGCATGCGCAATTGTCACTCGACCTCTCTGTGACATTACATTGGCGGATGCCCGTTTAAAGAGAGCGGGACTCTATTGATTTCGGCTTCTATCAGGATATCCTCTGCAAAGCGACTTACTTAAATGAAATCATTCAGCAATTGCGGAAAAAGGAAATCCCATTTTAACGGTATTGTCAATCGAAATGATATAAATCATACAGCTACCAGCATGATATCCAGCATACAAATTTAAAACTCTCCACAAATGTGTGTATGTGTATGTGTATGATAATACTTGTGTGTGAGTGGTATACCTGGGGCATCGGCTAATCGGTTTATTGTTGGTTCGTTGGCAGCATTAATGAATTGCCAGTGAATTTCTGGGAAATCACTGCATCCTTGTAGTTCGGTTGATCGATCGATTGCAATGATTGATTGTGGTTCATTGCAATTGCCGGTTGCCTTATTGCTATGGAGATATTGTATACTCGTTGCTTATTTACATTCTATAATGAATTGATTCGAAGTTTCGTTGAATGTAAACTAAATTTAGCAAATTTTGGAAGCACTGCTTCAGTGATACTCTTCTAGTGAGTAGAAAAACAGAGATTGTCATAAGACCTGCTTCACTTATATTATTTTGCAACATAAATTCCAGTCAATAAAATTTCAGTCTTTCGTGATATGATGTTATGTTGTTGTGTTAGAAGTTACCCGAATTGGTGACACCACAAAAGCACAAAAAACGTGCTTTAAGTGGGACAACACCAAGAAAAGACACCTCAAATCAAAACCTCAAAATTCTGTGATGGTAATGAACTATTGAATCTGCTTTTTCAATGTTTGTTATGAAAAGCTCTTAGCTTTTGAAAAATCTTTGCATACAAATAGGCGTGCCACTGTGGAACCAAATGTCGAAACTGGAACGAAATATTAAAAGATACATTTCAGACGTCGTAACATAATTTCTATCATGCGGAATAAAATCAAACTTAAATTAAAGTTTCAGCTGCAACACAGAGACTCCGCATTAGTTGTGGATGTATGTGTGGATATATGGGCTCAATGGTAAAACAATAAAGATTCCACAGCGTGCACGAAATCTCTCGCACCTGTTTGTGTAGGCGTATTGGAGCGTGTTCAGGTATTGCCTGCATACATTTAGGCGTTGACAATGGCAAACTTTCGACACAGAAAGCGGATGTATTTGCCGTTGTGCTGTAGTGTGAAAATGTAAAACTTTTTATCGGCGTGCACAATCCCAAAGAAGGTGTCGATGTATAGATAAAGACAATGGGGTTCTTCTTGTGTGTGCGTGTGTATGTGTGAGAATTAATCTGCTAATTTTACAGCGTGTAATTCGAAAAGTAAGACAATGAAAACACTTCCCTATTGTGAATTTGTGAATTTGAAAATTGTATGAGCGCTTGAACTGCTTAACAATAATTCCGAAGGTGTTTGTCTGATTCTTGCTATGACACAGTAAGACATTTTTCTTGGCTTTTGTATGTAAAAGCAAACGTAACAACTAATCTTGCAAATTAGGAAGTTTTGGATATAGTTGTTTACTTTTCTGCCGCCACTCGTTACTCGATTCTTTTTAAAAGTATTTGACGATTGAAGAGTAGAGGTGAAGAGCGGATAGAAATGGTTAGAAACACAAAATTTTCCGTCATTCGTTGTTCGTTGTTCTATTTAACGGTTATCCATGTTAATTTTAATTCTTTAGTCTCACCTAGAACCAAGTCCATGAAACAACAAGAAGAGCTATTAAAATAAACGTAAGCATTTGGGGTTTCTGTAGCTGTTGTGTCATGATTCTCTCGTTGTTGTAAAGTTCAATAAATTCCCCACCATTTTAAAAGCAGAAACGGGAGTACGTAAATATTTCGGCATCAGGTCACCTGTGGGGTAGATTTTGGTTCAGAATAATTAATCTTAATTGATACAAAGGCGGTCGAACACACTTTGCCGAGCCAAATTCTGCAAAAGTCGTATTTTTCTCGTCGTAATTGCACTCTCCGAACATGTCTTTAGGTTGCCTCGAAATTGTACGAAAATGTACCAATTATATCCGTTTTTAAGCAGCAACAACACACCTTTGCAACTACTTTCGTTTTTATTTTCATTCATATAAATATTAAAAATTCAAAATTTATTTTTAAGGTTAGTTTTCTTTTTTTGAATTTTTTAGTTTTGTTGCAGCTCAAAACACCACATTTGACAAAAATATGCAAAGAAATTTCCTCTGACTGGCTAAAAAGCTATACTTTTTAATTTCTGTGCTAATTTTCATTTCCAGAAAGTTGAAAGAAACCGAAGTGTCGAAGATCTCACTACACTCCTTCTTAGCAATAGTTTAAACGAGAAGTAAATAAAGCATTAACTGTGAAACAAAATTTCAAATTAAGCATTTCTTTTCAATTACTTCAACTCTCAAATATTGGAACATGGAAGCAACCTTAAATCGGACATAAATAAAAAAATTCTCATTTTGCTTTCTGTACTTAATTCTCGAACGAAACAAAAGTATAATTTTTCAGTCACTTAAACACGCAAACATAAAAGCAGAGCTTGCAATACAAATATAAACGATTATTCACTGATTGTCGAGGCAATCAAAACACACACACACACACACGCACGCACAGGAAACTAGTATTTCGAACTTTAATTCATTCCACTATCTAATCCGGCTATTTGCACACAAATCCAAATCTATTTTCCAGCTATCAGTGCGCTATTGCATTTGCTCATAAACATTGTTGTATTTGCGTTTGAAATTTTGTCATGTTATCGAGAAAACAAACACAAAATTGCAATTCTAAATTTCCCAATTGGCAATGCGGAGGCAGAGAGTTTTTTTGCATTTTGTATGAGTGTGTGTATGGATGAGCGTGCAGATACGTGTGTGTGCGTGGTGAATCTAGGAGTTAACCACAAATTAAATTTTCTTGTCCAACTCAGATATCTGATGGAGGGGAGAAGGAGGACAGAAAATGTTATATAGTCACACAAACATACACATAACATATGTTTATGACAAGCGGAGCCATTTTGGCTTCTGGCGCATCATACCATGACATTTATAGAATACAGAAATTGATTTGCTGATGGCAATTGAGCCTCAAATTTCACTCGGACTAAGTAAAGAAACGATTTCTGAGGCCAAGAACTGGTAAATCAGTTACCAACATCACATATGGAGACCTATTTTTAACAACCCCACTATCGCTACCGCGCACAAAATAGGCTCGTTTTTAATCAATACAATTGTGAAATGTTTACTGCCCCCCAGTTGACGATGGGTTTTAGTCTGTTTCGTATTCGAAATAAATTAAATAGTTTGAATATATATATTTTTTTAAATACATTAACAATAACACGATCTCTTCACATTTACAGATGACGCCGCTGCAATGAGGACGATCCGTTAGCGGCATTGACTATGGGACCAGAGGCATGGGCGTGTGTGCGGACCCTGGGTCTTACCGGTGGTGTCAGGCATTAAGCCGGTCGCGATCATCGTTCGCCACAAACAACAACTACAACTACAACAGTAACGATTGTTACACTACAACAACACAAAATCCAAACAATACCAACAGCCAAGCGATTTCACAGCAAGCTGTAACAACAAAAACAACAGACATTTCGAAATCACTTGCCAACCGCAAATCAACGAAAATCCCATCAATTGATGAAATTTCCAAAATCAACCAAAGCAGCAGAGAGCAAGCGAACAACAAGTGGGCGAGCAGGAGTTGCACGCGCAGTAACAACACTGAAAACAACAATAGCATAAAACGACTGCAGCAAACTCATCAGTTTATTATATTATTGCTGATTTTGCTGTTGCAAACCACACATGCAAACATACCCGGTGAGTGGAAGTCAAAAGTCCAATTTATTTTTTTTTTTTTTAAATATCTATGGTAAATGTGGTAATGGTATGTTGGATGGTATGAAATGTAAATATGGATGGTAAATACCCACTGCAAATCTGGGAAATGTCTAATGGTTCTTCTGGGAGTCTCCTATAAGAAAGGTCGAATATTCATTGTAATAACACCGATTTTCTAATCCAATAAGGAAACCCGATATATAATACCACTTCAGACATAGTTCTCTTGGAGAGCGTTCTCTTCTGGTCTCTATAATATAACCTATCTTAGCGCATCGAAGTTTACTTTTCTTAGCATTTTTTTATTAGCTTCATTACTTTATTTTATTTTCGCCAAGCCATACAATCATCTGAAATATGTCTGGAAATACATACAATCCAACAGTCGCCTCTTATTTTTTGTTCTAAGCTCTTCAAACTACAACCACTATAAGCTGCTGTTCTTGTTGTAATTCTAATATGAAAATGGTATACTTTGTGTGGACCTGACGCACCAAGTGCCTCGAACCACCGGCGCACCCGTACTCTCGAGAACCACGAAGCCCAATGCAGCACCACACGCTCCCAGCCACCCCTCCAACCACTGCTGTCAAAATCGGTTGACAATCGGCGTGGCGATTTACAGACAAACCAAAAAAGAGCCGGAGCTGAATCGGTCGAATGAAAATAGCAAAAGCCGCAAAACAAAAGCTGCGAAATATTCAAACCGGCAAAAACCAGCAACACAAACAAAAGCAACAGCGGCCATGCAGGTGGATTTGGGCAGCTGAATTTTAATTGAATTTCGTGCAATGCTGTGTCAGCAGTGCATAAAAGGAAAGACAAACAACAAATAAACGACAGGATATTGCATTTGCGCGGCATTGGCGCTGTTTATTGTTGTTGTGAAGACGAAATCTTTTCCACTGAAGTTTATCCAAACGAATATGCGGTGGTGAATGTATGTGTGCGTATGTATGTGTAGATTGTTTATTCGCTTGGTGATTGAATGCTCTCTTGGCGGACGTGTCAAGTGAAAATGCCGCGTCCATAAAATGAACACCGAAGAACGCCATCCGATTTGCAAGAGCAGCCATGGTACTGAGACCCTTTTGTTTATCCAGCTGCTATTTGTATACAATTGTATGCACATTCAGAAGTAGAAGAGTTCTTTTCTCCTCATCTCCGCATCTCTTCAACTTCTGAACTCTCCATTGTAATCCTTTCTGCAATGCAACTGATATTATATATAATTAGTAAAAATGAATTGAGCCATGTGCATACAACTCCAATAATTTGTGTCAGCTTTTCGTGGGCTCTTAAGTGAAATATATTAAATACTGGTGGCCCTTAGTGCAGTCCAGGGGAGTGCGAAATCCCCTATAGGCAGTATATCGATGACCAGGTCGCTGGAAGGAACTGATTTAAGAGATCACCGAGTTGACCAGAATCCACCCCTAGCACTTTGGCGCTAGTGAAATTAATTACTAACGGATTTTGGGGAATGATTTGAATTTGCTTCCATTAAGGGAGCAATTAATACAACGAATGTTGTCCTTCGACTATCCACGTCGCTTCGAAAATGGTCACGTATTCGCCTAACTATTATCTGGCCTATAATCCGTGGCCCATTGGGAAATTCTACTTATACCACCCTATGTATATGGTTAAAATAAATTGTGAAGAGCCAATTAAATAAAGATATCTTAAATATAGTTTAGTTTTAAATTTTGTTTCCAAAGTTATTCAAAGTTTACAAACCATCATAAAAGATGAACCATCCTGTGTTTCATGGCCGAAGTCAATAAATTATCCAAAATTCATATTTATATTGCATTGTTTGAAGTAAAAAATATTTATTACGTAAAAGAAGAAAGATCACATTAATATTAATGGATGATATTAAAATCAAATGGAGAATGTGTTTTAAGAATTTCAGAATGGTGCACTTTGTTGAAGCTGAAATTGACATTTCCACTCAAAATCGAATATGCGCCAGCAAAAGAACACAATGGCGCTCACACGAACACGCGCCGAAGCGCTTTAGAACTAACGGTATGAGATCAATGGCTCGTCATAAATCAAAAGAATGTCCTTTAAAAAGTAAAAGTACAAACTGATGGCGCGGAAATTGAGGGCTGAAGGAAGCCAAACAATGAAAAAAAAAAACAAAAAAAAAGCAAAAACATAAAACGGAGCAAAAAAAACAAATAAGACCCAAGAGGGAGCTTAAAATACAAACAAGAAATGGCGCTGAAAGAGAGATGAATAGCGAACACGACATAGGCGGTAAACGATATATTCCCACAATCAGCCGACGACGGACCGCCGAGCAACGCATTTACGAATCTCACACTCCTCTTGCAGCCTCAATGCAAACACTTTACTTATCATTGACATTAACAAAGTTAAGGCGATATCAATGGATGTGTTGTTGTGGCCACTGGCGACATAGAGGAGGCTCATTGGTATCGCGCACACCAGTATCGATGGTAAGAAATGATGCGTAAAGCAGAGATGAAAGCGCGACAAGGTATCTAAATTGGTGTACACGGAGTAGGAAATACCCATACATACATACACACAAACACAGCCACATACACATACACATTTGTAATCGCCTGTCATCATTATGTCGTTGTTGCTGCTTGTCCCAGTGTTAATAATATCATTGATAACATTAAGGCTAACGACGTCAATCAGTAAATTGGCTGTGCCACCAGTGCACTGTTATTGTAGTAGGAATAAGCAAGATGAACCAGCGACACTGCAACGAGTAACGGCACAATTTCCACTGAAAATTTTAAGGCACACGAAGTTTACTATGTATCTCCCGTTATATTCGTTTGTTATATGTATGTATGTATGTATGTATGCATTTATGCTTGTATGTATATTTGTATATACAGTAAAAATCCCATAAAGCAGAGTTAATAAAAAGTGGCCTTCTGGCATAATATGAAATATTAATTTCTTTATTTGCCCTCGTCTATGCAAACAAAGGGACATCAGTTTCCTCAACTACCTACATACATAAACACATACATTCTCTCTATATGTATGTATATCTGTAAATGACCAATATTTTTATTTTTTATTTTTGGCTTGTTCTTTGAACTTTTCTTCTACATTTCACATTTATTGAACGCGTCACTCACATTTGACAAGCGTTGATTGAACTTTTGCAAATAAATATTTAAGAATTTATAGCTCTCACATTGCTGACAAATACTTTACCTTACTTGGCGACGACTTCCGTGTCAAGCATTGATCAATGTCCCCGTAATAAGCACCCAACCGTATTTTCGGTGTTCTGCATATTTTTCTTCCTCCGCCTTATAAAATAAATCAACTTCCATGATTGCAGTAGTAAATTGTAAACAAGGAAGAAAATGTTTAAGTGTAGGTTATTAGTAGGAAAGCGGCACGGCAACGCCTTCATCATATGTAATTATTTTATTGAAAAATTCTTCAACTGAGAAAGTTTTGTGAAACAAATTGCAGCACTTTTTAATCATTAAATGTGAGCTTTGACCTTTCATTAATTCGACTAAGAACACGATCATGAATGAAATATTTAGCTGCTGACGCAGCGTGAAAATAGTTCAGGTGTTCACAACAGTCAGAATATGAATTTTGGCAATGAGAAGTGGTGAAACTTCTCTTTCGATATCGTTCAAAAAGGGATGGCATTAACAATTTGTTTGGTATTCACTTCCTCAAAGTTTTTGATGTTCTCTAAAGTCCCGGATTTTCTTATGCTTTCATGTTTATGGTTTATAGCAAGCGTTTGGATTGTTGTGTCCTTGGGTAAAGTCATCGAAAGCTTAAGCAACATTTTATTCTCACAGTCACACAAATTCGCAAAATCCCCAGAATTTCGCCAGGATGTCATTTAGACTGGAGTTTTCTATTACAACATATGAACCATGATAGCAAAATACTTTAGGAATTACGGAAAATATTTACCCCTCTTCAAAGCAGACTTTGAAGTTCTGCGAAGATGTTTTCAACGCCCTCTTAACTGAAAAGTAAAATTTCGTCGCAAATTTAAAAGATTAAAAAGCTTGGACATGTTTACTATACCTGCTATCTTCAGTATAATAAACATAAAAAGGACCTAATCAGAGCTCAGCCTCACAGCCATCTGATTGATCCATCTAATACAAATAGTGTTGTAATACATTTGCCAGCTCGTTGAATATTACTTTAGATGATTACAACTATTCCATAAACTACCGTTCATTGTCATTTCATCCAGTTCAGTACATCCTCGCTCTTCTATATGGTAAACGGTAAAGTTGAATTGCCAGTCTGTTGACATTATGAAATTTACATAAATTCTTTTTAACTGCTGCAGCAATCATGACAATAACAACAACATTAATAGACAACACGAGGTGGTAGGACCCTACAAAACGGTTTGGCATATAAGAGAGGCAGCACCAACATGCACATATATTACATATAGGCATAGATAAGTGAGCCAGGTGAGACCTCCTATTACATTACCCACACTAGATAATTAAAAGTCATCGTAGGCGCACGGGTTGACTTTTCTGTGGTAGCAATCAAGGCGGACTTTACCTTGTAGTTTTTAATAGCTTAATGAATTGTTGGGTAAGCTTTTTTTACATAAAAATTGCGTTGCATCGCAAAACAGATTCCAGACTCCGCCTTGATTGAAAGTCTGAGTTGCTTCAATTGTACTCATATTGAGTTATAAGAATAATTTTCTGCTTTCTCTTTAGGCTTATTAATGTTTTCTTTTTCGAAAATCCAGCTCAAAGTCGCCAAACTCAAGACTTGACTGCTGGAAGATAACTGCTTGATCTTCCGTTCTCACTCCTTTTCAAATACAATTCTTGATTTTTTAAAGCTTTTTCGTGGCTGTAACGTTCCCAGCATTCCCATAGTCTGCAAATCATGGCCAACATTGAAGGAAGCTTAGTTAGTATACTGTTTACCAATTTGAAGAAAATCGCAAATGGCTTCAATTTTGCGAAATTTCCCTCTAAATTTACCTTATTAAGTAAGCTGATATTATATTAGCAAAGTTTTCATAAACTTTTGCATTTATTTTCTGACTTCGTATAAAGCAAGAGAAAAACTTTGTTTATGCGTTGCCTTTGAATGCGCTTTTACCGACACCTTTCTTCGGCAAAAATTTCCATAATCCCTTTCTCATAACTTTTCCTTCGTAAGCCTTTAGCGCTTTGCTTGTTTTCATAAGCCTCGCAAGGCCTTGGCACTTGCCCGCACTTCCCCGCTGCCATCCACTGTGAAATCCATCAGCAACAACAACATTCGCATTTATATCGTCGTGGTCTGGTTCTTTCTGTTCGCTTAGTTTTGGAACGCGCTCGTTTAAGTCGAAAAGTTTTCCTAACGCTCCATAATTTAATTACAAACAATTGGCAAGGAAAGCGTTAGCAACCAACTATTTATGTACAGTCAAGCAATAGCGAAAAGAACAAACAGCAACACCGCTCCAAATAACAAATGTTCATAAATTAGGCAACGCAAAAAGGTGTTTGGGTTGCTATGAAAATCTACGAAAGCACGGCGGTGCCGGTGTGGCGGGGGTGTCTCTTCAGTTTTGGTTTTGAGCAGTTGGCAGTAAAATGTCAAAAGAGCTATGTGACCGGAAATTAAGGCCATTTATTTCGCTTTTTAAACTTTACACCGAACTGAGCCTGCAAAATGCGGCTGAACGCCTTAATGCCTTAACGCCCCCCACAAACGCCACATATTGACATACATCGACATATAAACTTTTTCCGAAACAACCATGCAACATGCTACGGCCGATATATTTCAATTCGTTTGGGTATGCAAACAAAAATTGGCTGCGAAAATAGCGGCGCGTTAGCGTAATTGCATTTTCTAACTATGCCGCACACGCATTCGACAACAACACAGCCAGCGAGCAGTCAATTCAAGCAAAATGTTAACTCAATAAATGACCGCCTCCCCCCAATACCAGTGGTGGTGGTCCACAGTTGGTTTGCGGCCCCTGACCGGAATAAAGTTTGCATGAAACATTTCCACTCGTTGCCGACGCCCGAATTCGGCCAGTGCTCGGCCAGTGTTGTTGGCCACAGCTGTCGCAAGATAATGAAATATTCTTGTAAATTTTGCCCAATTTATTTTCGTTCGACCATTTCGTGGCACATGAAATTGACAAATGTCGCTAATGAAAACTTTTGATGAAATGTTTGTAAATTTTGAAATTTCCCAGCCCGACGAAATTACATGACTTATTGTATTTGTATGTATATATGTAGGCTGCCTCTACATCGGCATCCAGTTTGTTTGCCTTCACCCCAAATATTACACAATACTTAATTAACTGTAATTTGTTGTGAAAATAGATTTATTGGTTCAATGTTATTTGTATTCGTTTAAACAGCGCAGAATAATGGCAGTCTACTTTTAGGGGCGCAAAATTAGATACTGTACTGTGAATTTTTCAGCTCAGTTCACACCGCAGTCGGTCAAAGGAACACTAGAAAGTCGTCAGTAATTTTTATCTAGTCTCTAGGTCTTTGAGTGTGCGGGCAATACTCGTTGGTTCACATCCCTAGAAGGCATGGTTGAAAATGGTCGACCTTTTCTTAAGTACACACTTTGAGAATCTCCCATGTTCTGACAAATCTTTTCTGCACATGTGTCAATCACTGATCGCCTATTCCTTTAAGGCCACCACCAAAAAATCATGTTCGCATTTCTGCTTCCAAAGATGACCTCTAGTTCAAAGAAAGATATTGTGTAAGGATTTTTAGCTGACATAAACCAACATAAGTCTATAGTGTCTCTTGCATTATTTAATGGTGTATAATTTGGTGATTTGATTGCACAATTAATCCAATTATCGAAAAATTTCATTTCTAAGGCGAAAGTGCCCGGCGTAGAAAAGTTTTTATTAACTTTCAAACGTTCGAAAGTGAAAGTCCTGCCTTCCAAGAATACACCATAAATTTTCATTACATTTGTAAAGCTTTAAATAATCAGTAAAACATGAATAAGTTATATAATGTGGAAATATTTAAATTTAAATAGGTTTGTTTGCAATTAATTTGTAGGAGCTGGGCAAATTTAATTCGAGTGTATACAGCTTTTGAGCACACAACTGGTGAATGTGAGCCTACAAACCTATATCTAGAGTAAACAGAAATGCATTTAAGCGCACTCATGTATTTAAATAAATGCCAACAATAAATAAATATGACTCACATGTCATTAAATCGGAAATTCATTCAGCCAAAAAGGCATTTAAAGAGCAGGCATCAGCAGGTTATATGCACTGCAAGTGCTGGCCAACTGCAGTTCCCTGCAGGTAAACGTCATATCATTCACGAAGAATTAACTAGAAACGTGTTACTTAGTTACAAGAAGGATCAAAAGAATTTACTGTGGAAATAATTCGTTGACTTTGGAAATTGAGTTTAATAAAAAGTAATATTCGAAAATTAAAAAAGTATTATTATACTAATATATTACTGTATGTATCAAATTGAACTAGTTCTCGTCTCGTCTCATTTGAACAAGTGTCAGTCGAGTATACTTCTCTCCAAAATCTAGCAATTGACATATTGGGCTCATCGGCTTTTAATAAAGTTCTAGTTGCTTTTGTTAATCGGCTGACTGGTTCCATGGTGGACCCATACTAGTTATGCGCTTATTCAGAACAAGCTGCCTTGACTACAGGGTTGTAATGCAATTACCTAGGTATAAGTAGGCCAACACTCGTTGGCTCGTTGGCATGTCATTAAAATTAAGTAGGAAATTTATCTTTTTGGCTGATGAAAGGGTAAATGTCAGCATATTCAAATTGTATTTAAATATCAACTGACACATTTTCAAATAAGAGCATATGCCACTGAACAAAACCGAAACTGCAGCGTAGTGCTTTCGAATATTTAATGAACAGCTGCAGCGAAATGCCAATGCAGGAGAATAAACGACGATTTACTGAAATTTCTAATATTCATACCATTTGCAATAAATGAATATGACTCAAATTAATGGACTAGATAAAACCAACGAAAGTCAATATTTTCAATATAGAATTTATGGAAATTGAGTTTTTGCGCTGCGACCTGCGATTTAATGCACTCAAGCGCCCTATATTAAGATGTGTTTTCAGTAAAACTTCTAATGCGTTAACTTCAAGCATTTTTCACTCAAGCTTGCACTCGTCTGCATTTTAACTGATCTATTTGATGAGTTTTTAAAATATTAACTTTCTTGGTGGGAATATTTTAAATATGAATTTTTGTTACAGAACAGTTTTAGCTTTAAGCATCAAATAAAAGTTAATACAAGTTTTTCTTCTACGTTCCTGTTGCTTGCTGTGTTGCTTGTACCCATTCCCTTTGTTTCAACGTTTCTCTCTTGAAACCGAAATCTCTTTTATTTCCCATTCATTCGTCTGTCTGCGGCTTATCTGCTAAATCAAAGGCAGTAAACGTGGCCTTTTGTGTTTTTGTATTCTTTGTTTTTGCCTTTCCATCTGCCAAGAATTGGGTTATCACGTTTCAATGAGCTTTTCACTGCATCAATTGCTCATCGAAGCTTTTCCTTCGAAATGGGTTTATAGCGCATTACACAGTGCTACTTTATATTTCGGTTTGTAGCCGCAGCAAACCACTGCGAAACAAACACTCCATAATTTATCATCCACTGCTCCACCCACTTTCTACTTACTTAACCATGTACTGCACAATTGCAAGCCTATTTACTCTTGTTCTTCTACCTCGGTGTCCTTATTAGCCTGCCTAAGAATTGTGCTGTAAGTATGTAAGTGCCGAGTGGGAGGGCATCGGCTGCAAATTTTTAATGGCAAATTTGATTGTTAGAGGAGAGCTTTGCAAATGCATCCCTATTGAATTAGGAAGCATGATTTTTCACCTACGCGCATACAGTTAATGGCTAAGCGATGTAAGTTGTAATGAAAAGTAGGTTACACTAAGTCCTTCAAGTCGAAGGCAACAATTCTGCTGTCTCTCACACTCACTTGTTCAGCTGAGTAATCGGTTGCAATTGATTTGCTGGAAATTGCTTTCAAAACTAGCTAGCAAATAGCTGTCAATCAGCGTTGCACACTTTTCCTGACTGCTTCCTACAGACTTACATGTAGGTAAGCACACGTTTGAACACCTGCCATTATTGGATTTATAAAAATATGAAAATACCTCCTCTCAGCAGTTTAAACCAAATCGCACGGAAAAACACTAGTTAGCAATTAGCCTTACGGAAACGAATTTGGCAGAGAAATTGAAAATTATTCCAAAGTGACCAGATTTCGAATACAATCAAAAAACATAGAAAATCATCGATTCCTTAAGGTTTTTCAAGCTTAGTGATTTTGGTCCTATTTATTGTCTATTTTGAATGAGTGGTAGACTGGTATATTTCAGAAAGAGTAAGTGACAACTCCTAAGAGAACCAGTTACTACTGATTACGGATAATCGATTGACTAGCTTATCTTGCTCTCCGTACCAGTTGTATGCTATTTAGCTCCTTTCACTCCAGGGTTCGAGCTTTTATACCTCATCCTTTATATACCTCTCTTATCACCTACATTTGTGAATCCTTAAGCAAATACTGACTTGTCATAGTATTAAAATGCAATATACAACCCGGAAGGACATACTGGTATTAACTTTTTTCCTTTTAACAAAATACCCTGTAGTGCTTGGAAGCACCAGAAAAATACCGCCAATTCAAAATTCAGACTACAATTTTGACTACAACAAGAGAACTATACTATGCAACTTATTATTCACCCGTCCCGGTGCATTTCAGAAGAATATTCATGCTTCAACGTATAATAAATAGAATGAGTCTTTTCGGTTTTAAATGAACATTTGCATTATTTGCATTCCAATTAATCTCTAAACAAGCAAACTGAGTTACCCCCCTTCACTTATATTTAAAAATGATTTCTTATACCCCGGAAAGTAATGGGATATAGTCCAAAAATACAATCCAAGTCAGAATTAACTGATTCAAATTTGATGAAATTAGACTAGAGCTGTGGACTATTATTAAAACTTTTATCTGTATGTTTTACTGTTATTAAGGCTTAATGTCTATATGAGCCTGAGTTGCCCATTAACTGCACTATTCCCTTAATTGTCATATAGACACGCATACAAACATAAAAGCCTGTAAATGCTATCAGCAAATAACCGCCAACACTTTGTCAATATTTGAGGTAATAAAAATTAAAATAATGTATGTCTAGTGCAGAGAGTGCCGTGCCATGAGAGTAAAAATTAGTGGCACTAACGGATTAAGAAAGAGAACATGAAAAATTAAAAATATTTGCAAATAAAGAGAGGCAAAGCGTTCGAGCAAATGCTGGTATAATCTCACATTCAATTGGCGGCACTCCATGCAATTAAAACAATCTGGCCACACTTTTCCTAACGGCCACTTTGCTGATATACATAGCTATCCTGTGGAGTGACTGATAAACACTAATGAAATAAAAGTGTCAATGCGCACGAATGGAGCCACCATCGAGCGAACTAACAAATGAACGATTCAACGAGTATTGCGCGTATTGATGCGCGAAAATTGTGCCAATACACTTAACTAACTCGAACAATGGCCATTGACATGCTGGCACAACAACGGAGAATGTAAGACTCAAGAGCAATAAACTGCAAATCGAAATCTCGATGCAAGCAAATGAAAAAGCAAATGCACGTCCATGTGGCGATGAGAGAGGCAGTGTGAGTATTGATATGAGAGTACAATAAAAGCGAATGACTATGTATGAGTGTTTGTGTGTGTGCATGTGTGTATGTGTGTATGTAGGGCGACAGTGGATCTGGCTTATATGGACGGCGATACAATTAAGTATCGATATTGCTTTGAAAACCTTGTATGATTCTGTAGTAATGGTTGAGGAAGAAAAGGAGGATATGAGAGAAAGAATATGAAAAACAGCTATGAAAGTTGAAATTATATTTCTGTTTGTGGTATTAAAATATGAGGTCACATGTTGTTGTGTACGCTTTTAATGTGAATCCTTTTAATTTTTAAAGAGTAGTAGTGAAAACTACATAGACACACTTATTACTCCTGAGAAAATAATTGAGGTTAGGGAGAAAAAAAGTTTGCTGATAACAAGACAATTTTATGCAGAAAATATTAAGAGGAATAAATAAAGGTAGAACTAACTGCGAGGCAACGGTATGAGAAATTTTTAGAAGCGAAAGAATAGTCAGCAAATAAGCAAAAACAAGGGTGAGTACTTGTTGTTAAAAATACTAGAAAATTGTGCAGAATTTGTTGCATCTAGCAACTATTAATATACTTATTAAATTTGTGTTTTCTATTATTAGAGCTGGAAATGTCAGCGCCACCCCGTAAAAATTCAAAAATATCTCCGCCATCAACTGTACTGTTGAAATGTGTTAATGGCTTTTGTAGCAGCTTTAATTGAGAAAAATTTCTGAGTTATATTAAAACAATCAAATTAGTCATATAAAATAAGAAAGGTCTTTGAAACTTGATTAGAGCATATATTAAACAGATGCCGTTATGTCGACGAAACCCTTAACAACCGCTTTCTTGTGTATGGCAAAAGTCTGCCAAACTCTGTCCTTTACTCCTTTCCACGAGATATATGTAATCTAAGCGCCGCCTTGTGTCTGCGACCTGCAAAGCCGCACAAGTATCAATAGCATGTCGCATTGCATTAGCTTCGGACGACAGAACAGTCGCACACACACAGGCACACACAGGCACACACACTGGCGTGTAGAGTGTTTGCATGCATAGCAACGTAAAATATCGCATTCCATTGAAGTGGATCGAAATGACATCAAATCGCATAGCATCGGCGGCGACAACGTCAGCGATGACAACAACAATGACAAAACAGCAATGACAACGGTCAAAGACTGCACTGACAGCACCGACCATGCACAAACACACACTACTTTCAAGGAAGTCAATCGGCATTTCCCAGCGCTGGGATGTCATATTTGAGTAAGCGAATAGGGCTGGTTGTGGCATTGCAATAACAATCCTGGGTTGGCTGGGTCGTAGCTCGTTTCGCCGACCGATTGACATTGGAGCAGCGAAGTGCATACTTTAATTCCAGTTGCTGCTCTGGCTGCACTACAGCACAAGCACGTATGCGTGTGTGTGTGTATGTGTGAGTGTCTCGGACATGCCACCTGCACTTGAGCGAGCAGCGCAGCGCAGTGCCTCCATCCAATCAACGCCACTGTCGACATTGTCAACGACATCGTGAATGTCGATTTTGAAGTCGTTGGTATTGTCGTTCATTGTCGTCGTCAGCGTCATCGTTGAACACTTGATACTTCCGCACGGAAGTGCAGCATATCTTCCCTGCGCTCTCGAGCTTATGGGTACAGTTCTGGGGTTCAGTTTTTTATTTCAATACCCCCCTTGTGCTTAGATTGTTGTGTTTATGAATTCCGCTTATGCCATGCCACACATTCGTACGACCCAAATGACTCAAATGACTCATTCGTCTCATGCTATTCACACTTATGAGAATGCATACGTGGATTTCCACTTTTATTTTTGCCCTTCACACTTTTCATTATTTGTTTGGTATTTGTAGCTTGTTTAGCTCCAGTGCTAGAATGGCTCCTCACTTCATCTCGATTATTACCATGGATGTACATTGGAAGAACAATTTATTGCGATATTTTTGCTTTTACATGCTTCCCTTCTTCATGCTGAATTGATTAAGCATCCGCTGTAATTCTCCATTGCTTCAAGAGTCTTAATAGATATATATTCCCTGTATTCAAGCAATATGTCTTATAAATTACATGCTCTTTAGTTTAAGATTACAAACAGAATATTACTTTTATTTCTTTCATAAACCACTACTAGCAGTCAGAACTTCTGAGGGTGAGTTACGTTGGTGCGGTCTGAAATCGGTCTTAAAATGCTTCTCGGCAAAAAAGTTGCACTCGAGAACTGAAAGAGCAGATGTTGTGTTTTTATGCCCAAAGCTATAGGTGTATGTAGAAATGTATGAAGAAATGTGTGGTAACAAGTTCAAGCTTTAATATGTGGAGCCATAACATTAAATTCGGAGGCCTTATATCACAATATAGTGATTTTACTAGCAGTATCTTCCATATAATCCCTTCAAACAGATTATTTTACATAGAAACGCTTTCCAGCATCAATGTCCCTTTTTCTCCTGTTCGGTTAAATATGTGAATGACAGCCCGAATATACCACACACTAATTTGTTGTCACCTAAATGCGTTTCTTTCGCTTTCTTTTACACATTTGACCACAGCATAAGTCAAACAATAACTTGAGCTTCTATTATACAACAATTTCATTTTCCATTTTGCTGTCATTTATGTCTATTGCTAGTCTGTCAGTCAGTTTTGATAACACAAAAGCCATTGATAGCCATCATATTTTTGTTATACTCGTTGGCACGCCTCAATTCACACTCTTTGCACATTTTTCATTAGAAGCACTGGTATTTGCTTTTGTCCGCAGGCTTCCTATGGTCCACATTCAGTTGCTTAACCAAACTTTTTACCAGCACTTCCTCTTCTCTTCGCTCGTACAAGTTTGCGTGTGTGTGTATGTGCGTTGACTTGGGGAAATTCAAATATCATGCTGACTTTGACATTTGACTAGGAAATTTCATGAATAATAATCTGCTTCACACAACTGTCAGCTTTTTCATGGTGCAGTTCAATTTTATTGTAAATTTTGAAATTTTGAAATTTTGAAATTTAAACAGTTTATTTTTGTCAGACCGCGAAGCTTAGCCAGGATGCCAGTGCTAGGTTGGAAAAATAAATGCTTCAGTGATTTGAAAATTGATTCCTATGACAAAAGCATAAATGCATGTAAGTATGAAACTGAAAAGAGAAATTTGTGTGAGTGATATTTCAAAAAGGACTTCTAAATGCTTCCTTACTACTTATCACACGCTGACGTATCGCAGACGTTGATTGAGGTTCAGAAAGAACCACAAATCCTTTGTGATAACATTTTGATATGTCAAAAAGTGACAATCTGTTGGAATCGATCAACAAATTCCACAAATAGTTACAGCATGTAAATGACAGCTATTTGAGCCTTTAATGATTTTTGTAAAATTCTGAAGGAAATTGCTGAATAGAAAAGAATTTTCTTGATTCTCATGAAACTCACACACCCATAGAATTTAAAATCTCACATGCTCTCGCATAAGAGAAGAAACTTATGATACTCTCTAGTTGGCGCCAATCTGAGTCACCAAATAAAGGTCTCCCCATACTCTCGCTCTTCACTTGGTACTTTTAACAGGCTGGTGGTTTTCTTTTTCCTCTGCTGAATACTTTCAGCGCTGGAAACAGTTCATACAATCGAGCCACATATACTAATAGTGGTAGAGCAGAGTAAATTTATTTACTGAACTATGTTGACTATGTCGCCATAAAGTTTGTTCAGCTCTTGATTTGATCATATGTGATACTTGCCTTTACCAGGGAATGAGAATCCCCAAATTATATATTAAAACGGACATTATGAGAGCACTTACAAGATATACTTCCGTTCGTCGAGATCGGAATTCATAGACCTTGCTCTGTTTAATCGCTTGATTTTGATGCCACGAATCTCTTTCTGGAACCAACGTCATTTTATAAGTAGAAATTTTATTTTCTCCGAGTTCAACGAATTCTCTTGATTTTCTAGCTACCTACCCACTGTGCTCACAGATAGCATTAAACGTGAGTACGGAGTGACATGAGAATTTATGGTTCATAAAGTGATAAAGTTTTGAAAGTATCTATTCTTTTTTATTTAACAGTTATTAAATGACTACCATTGATTTTCGTTCTAATATACGTCTTCCTCTCTTTTGCTTGCAGAAGATGCAGTACACATTACAGCGATACTCGGCGAAGGTGTCATCTTCAATTGTCACGTCGAATTTCCCAATGATCATCCGGTGCCGTATGTCCTACAGTGGGACAAGAAGGTGAGCGAAACGGTACGATATCACAAAAAATATTTCTTCTCTAAACTCTCTTTATTAAAGCGTCCAAAACGTTTTGTTTGTTTACTTTTTTCGATATAAACTAAAACAACAACGTTTAACAAACATTTTATGAATGAAAAAAAAAATAATAATATTTATAAAAACGAAACACTGAGTGATAAGTAAAATCAAACAAGCACACGTTCATACCAACAAGATACAAGTAACTATAAACTAGCAGACACAGCGTTCAAAAACATAAATAACTAAAAATAAAATAAAAAACGAAACAACAAAAGAACAAAAGAACAAAAAAACAAAAAAAAAACAAAGAAGAACGTACAAACAATTTATATACAAAAGATGTGAAGAGAAAAGTCAAAAGGGCGTGTTGAGCAAAACAAAAAAATAATAAAAAATAGAAAAAGTGCTTCTGTGTGTGCCTGGGAATGCGGTGTATGAGGTATCCTTATAAGCAACTGTCTATATAATGATTACAACTCACATTTCACTGTAATCCTGCATTCACACACACACAGAAACAACCAAAAAAAAAAACAAAAAACAAAAAAAAAAAAAAAGAAAAGAAAAGAAATTTTGCTCATTACCTCCTCTCAACAGTGAGTATTTAGTATTGGCCATGAACGTAATCGTTTCAATTGCGTGTAACAACAACAGTAACATTTAACATTTAGCATATGAATAAAAGAAACAACTGTAAAGTAATGATTTTGTCCGTTATTTCTACATAAGTACATAAGAATTTGAGATTTCGCCACGTTAAATGACTTTAGTTTAAATGTGTTTTTGTTTCGCTGGAATTTGCATTTTCATATATTCGGTGTTGAAAGTTTATAGAAAAAAAATATTGAAAATTTTGCATACGATGTTATTGGCTGCCTTAGTTGAAGTGTAAATTTGTATGACTAAATGGATTTATTTTGAATAGTGTTGTTTATTTGAAAGGAAAATGCATTTAAAATTCGTGACTGTGCGTTATTTCTTAATTTGGTATTGAAAATTGTGAAACCAAAATTTATTCCCATTATGCGCTTTTTAATCCTTTTCGTTTATATATTTACATACATACATTTTGTACCAGCCTTAATATAAATAAATGCGTTTCTTCCAATACTGGCCCAGGCAAGAATGCAAATTTTATGCATTAGCATATTTGAAAAGCTTCATTTAAATGCTTTTAGCCCTTTTATTTACCAACACATATAAATACTTATATAATGAAATGAAAGCAAAGCAAACAAATATGATAATATGAAACAAAATATGTAAAATGAGTTGAACTCACTTAAAAAGACTTTATTTTATAGGAAAACATTTAAATATTTTTTTTTGGTTTTTGCGATAAATAGTATGCAATTATAAATATGAAATGAAAAATGTTCAAAAAAATACCTTTTAATAAGAGCTTCAACTCATTTTAGCATTACACACAGTTAACTTGCATACAAACATACGAAAATATTCTATAAACAATATACGAACTCAATACAATAAGAGCTTTTTTAAGTAACTGTACATGCGTTAAACTTTATACTGCTAAAACACACCGTTAAAATTATAAAACAAAACAAGTTGAACGAATTAAAAACAAAATTTTCAAAATTCAAAACGAGTTTTAAAAATTCAAAATCGTCGTAAACAGAAATTTGCGGATTTATAACCAAATTATTAATTGAAAATGAAATCGTTTATTCGCTAAAGTAAATCTTATAAAAATTTCAAATAAGAGAGAGAGAGAGTAAGAGAAGAAAACACCCCGCATCCAGCACTTCTTCAACCAAGCGCCCACGTCACTGCAATTGCAAACAATACACTAGCAATTCACCTAACAATCCATCAAGCAGTTCACCACCAATTTGCAAAGCTTCCATGACATGTTCAAAACTCACCAAAAACACATTCCACCAAATACCATCCCTTCTACCATTCACCAGCTTTAAATTTTTCTGCAAGCAATTTTTACATACGTGAAAAAATAGTACATGCTCACCAAGTTGCGTGCAAACGTAGACATTTTCTGCTATTTCAAAAACTAACATGATTTTCGAACAAAAATTCACAAAAACAACTACTAACTAACAACTACTAACAATTGCATATCCCTAAGTATTACTTGCACTTGCACTTGCAAGTAATACTTCACTTTTACTTTGTAACCAGGAAAATTTGCAATACCATTCGCCAGCAATTAGTAAGAGAAATACTAAACCGAATTTTTTTACTGATTTTCCTGACCGCACGAGTGTAAACTTAAAAATTAGTAATTAAATTGCAGAGCACTTCAACGCTATGCTTTCAAGTAACTTCCTAGTCCTTGCACTTAAGGAGACTCTCAGGAATGCGAAGCGCACTTGTGTGGCAGAAATATATACTCGCGAAAACCACAAGTTCGCATTGCTGCACTCATTTCAATGCCCTTCAATACATTTCGAAATATTTCAGTTATATGCAAAGCGCACCATACTTTTCCAATGCACTGTTCACAACTCACTGCTTTTTTTTTTCTTCCCCCTCAACGTGTTCACGCACTCACCTTAGCAGCGAACCAACATCTACTCCTCTTCACTCACCTGTCGCACCGCTAACAGTAGAAAATTGCTTAGACATGCATATAGTCAAACAAATATCGATCTTTCGAGAAAATGTAGAAGCCTCGAAGTTCAAATTTCAATTAACTTAATTGCACTGAATTTAACGAAAAATATTTGAATTCGAGAGAAATACTCGAGAGAAATATTACACACATGCATTTACTTGTACTCTTCATATTTATATTTTAATTGCTCTATGTTGCATGTCTCTTATTTCATAGTTGTACTGACTGTGCTTGCATAGAAACATATTCTACTTAGCTAATTGAGTGGTTTCATGCATGTTAGAATAAGGTATTGCTGCTGTATTTTAAATTTATGGAATCAAAGTGTGCTAGAAATACATAAATGGAATTTTACGAAAAAGATGTGAAATATTGAAGATTTGGATTGGTTTCTTGCATGTTTTCCGTACAAACTTTTGGAAAAATACTAAGAGTTGCCAAAGGACTTCTATGTCTTCTATTATTTATAGACTTCTATTATTTATGTAAATATCAAGCCAACTTCAAAGCCAACTTTTTTATATAGTTATAACCTAAAAATTGCTATACAAAGCGCAATGTTGCAAAGTTAATACATGTGCTTGATATATATGTTCGATACTATTGAGAAAATTATTAACATAAGACCTAACCTAAAAATGCCTTAAAAGAACTATATTATGAGCGACACTGCAAATAAGTTAAAGAAAGTTGTCAAACAGCTGTCGAAATTAGTACGCAGATGACATTTACGCTCAGCATACTTTGCAAAGACTTGTACCAGAATAATGTTTATTTGTTAAGCGAAATTCTCTTATGTGTGGCGCGAACAATCCTAAAGAAACTTTCCAGACCGGTTGTATATAGAAAACGATGTTCGCAGACGCGAATGTGACAAGCGTCGTGTCGCTTAAATGAAGTTTATAATTCCTTCGTTGACGATTCGATTGAGACCGTATAGTCGAAAAAGCTCTCGCAGCAAAAGAAGCTTTGATTTGGTAGATTTAGGATGGTGCAGAAGCTTGCTAAACGAGTAACTAAGGTTAGTTGGGAACAAAAATGAGTCACCTTTTATTAAACAATGCTTTTAAGGCATTAAGATCACTTGGTGTGCATTTGACTTTACGCTTTAAGAAATTTCCACTTTTTGATAAAAGCTTATAAAATTTAGAAATGTGGTAAGTTCCTATTATCCAACCTGGCAGTAATAAATTGCCTTCAAATTAAAGAAAAGCGATTTTTTTTTTAAACTCTAACTTCAATTCCCTTAAACCACATTCAAATCACATAGCTTTTTTTGCCAAATTTTTTTTGGTTAATTAGATTTCAAAACGCATCTATAAGTCAAAAGCAACACAAAAAACATTTAGTGCGTTTCATAAACTACAAAAAAAAGAGTATAATAAAACATTTATAACAAATAAATAGAACATTAATCCTGCGAGGCAATAAATTTTTCCAATGCAATAACAATAAATTGCGTATATTGCAAAGGCATAAATAAATAACATAAAAAGGGCTTAACTGTACTTAAAAGCAAATGCCACATGCTGACCAAGTTACTGAAAAACTGCGTTGCCGTCAAACACAAATAATATAAAATAACCGCAGCAACATAATGCCAATGTTTCATTGATATAAAAATTAAGGAAGAAAAACTTTCGCTTTGTGCGCCATTAAAACGAGCAAACAGCAAACCAATAATGCGGCTAATAAATAGCCAATGAGCCGCGCTAATTATGCCAATTATGATAGATTTCAACTGGGCTAATGCGATTGACTGGTCTAAAAACATCAGAAATTCAGAATTCTAATCGAGAGCATTTAAAAGCTCCTACATGAAATTGAATTTGCATTTTGAAATTTTTGAATTTAAATGAATCAAGACTTAGCCGCGTAGGTACTAGCGGCCTATAGATATTGTACACATACAATTTGTTATTTCGACTCTTCTAGCTGTTTGGTAAGGTTACTTCTCTCATTTGTGTTTTACGCCTTGATGTTATCCATCAAATGTGGATCTGAAAGGGGAAACTTTCTAGTAACGGAAATTCGCTCCAAGCTTTAGAATTGCCTCAAAGACTGTGTGTTTAGCCAAAATTTTCTAATGACGGTGCAAAGGGCCATCGTACTCGGGTCTTCATATTGAAAGTGCCCACAGGCTGATATCAACTCTACGAGCCCTTAAAATATATATATATATATAATTTATGAAAATTGTACGCTGAAGAACCCAACTTGCATTTTTATTTATTTTTATTGTTTTTAACGAAAATTACACACCAAACCACGCATGGTTTTATATTCCCTGGCAGGAAGCCAGAACTTATGTATTTCACAATTTGCCCCGTAGGGATATTTGTACTACCGAATAACCCCACATTTACATAATCGGGATCCTTTGCGCTCATGTATTAACAGTAAACCGCAAAATCGCATTTAAAGCATAAAAAACTATTTAAATTATCGTAATCGCTTGGATAGCAGCTATGGCAACCATAATAATCATGGCACTTGCAAATTTTACACATGTTATCTCTACTTCACACAACCCCAAACTCACATACACACACAGGCGGACACCAGCTGTAAAAAAAATTGCGAATACAAGTGCATAAAAAGCCGAAAATACCACAGACCGCATACCGAGGAGTGTTTGAAAGCAAGCAGGCGAACAAAAGTTATGCGACCATGGCAACAATAAATGGTTAGTGCGAGCAAAACACAGCACGTATACGACATGGTGCACCGCGGCGTGTGCGCCACACTCTGCAATTGACACGGTTGTTGGCCGCGCATATAAGCGCACTTATTTGACCAAAATTAAAGGCTTTAAGCGGAATTATTCCTGCAGTTATTCATGACGATTTACGGCGACAATGGGCGCGAGCTGCTGCCCCAAATACGAAACTCCTCACCGAATGCCATACTTAAAGTAAATATAAAATCCTGATAATAGTAAAGTCAAAGCGAAGTTTAAATACTAAGCAAAAGAGAATATGAATGCTGGACTCCACCGAATTTCTAGAGTGCGCTGCGGCACTGCCAAACTGTCAGCCGACTGCCCCACCTCACCTCCGCTAACTTAAGTAGATTGTCAAAATTATTCCCACGGCATGCAATCAGTTTTCATCTGACAAAAAGTTAACGCCAGCCACATGCGACACTTAAAAATATACAGCAGACAGAACGTGATAAATGTAAAATATACTGGAACTACTTTGACTCTACTTTGCATTTGCTCCAGGTCGCTTTCTATGTATGCATGTGTCTGTCCAATTTCTGACACATTTATCAGGGCAAACTTTGGCCGTCACTGCTGTCAAGCTAATGTAAATACAAATTAAGTGTCAAGAAACAGCAAAAAATCGTTATTTCCCAGCAACCAGTGGTGGTGTTGAGCAAAGTGAATGTGTGGGAGTAAGAAGACTAGAAGTTTTAAGTAGCAGCTTAAACAAAAATTTTAATGGGATTGCACAAAAGCGCTTAAGTAGCTCTTGGTGTATGGAAAAAACTCATTTGCAAATTAAATAAAACTAACAAATAGGCTACAAAAACAATCTTTAACTATATAAGAATGAGTGGAGGAAAATATTTTGCGTTTTTGACTAATTAAAAAAAAAGTGCTTCATCTTTCATTCACACACACAAAACCTTGTCAAAGATACCCAAAAAGACTGTGGAAATAGTGTAAGAAATGACATCTAGGTTCACTCGTTCTCGAAGCATAAACTGTAGTACGTTTAAAGTTTGGTTGGTAATTTTCATGCGTCAACTCAAAAGCGAAGGTGTCAAAAGCAAGCGCTATAGCGTGTGCTCCAAACTATACGCGCTACTTACGTCGAATTGGTCTTCATAATATCACACATAGATCCAGTGGACCGATTATGATTGGCCTTTACCAGTGATACCTTGGCTGAGCCACACATTCACCATGATTTAAGAAAAAGAGAAACCGAGGAATTTTTCATCCGTTTCTACCAAATAAATGTCGACTTTAAAACATTTAGCAATACGAAAATAAGTTATCCCTATGCACCGTTGGGGCTGAAACCTCTACCACCTAATTCCTCGGCTGTTCCAACTTTGCGGCAACGTTAAACTGGGACCAGGAGTCAAGATGGATATAATCTATCGAGCTTTGTTGGATCTTCAATTCGACGAAGAGATAGGCCTTTTGTACGTTGGCCTAGCTAACAAATGTCGAGCCTTAATAAACGAGAGCTTTACTATATCCCCATCAAGGAAGGTGCATGCTTCAAACTCGATTTGCACAGGGTTGATAACCTCCAAAGAAATTCTCTATATTTATTTATGTTAGACGGTAATTTTTACCAATGTGTTTATAAAATTTTGAAAGATTAATTTGTATTTTAATGAAAATGAATGGGTTATTCTATGCACACTTTTACGCTAGTAATAAAATCCAGCACGAAGAGCAAAGAAAAATAAATTTTCTATTTCGTAATAAAGTTCCGCAAATTTTAAATTAGTATTCTATTGGTCACAGCTTTTATTTGCGGAAGAGATTAAGTTCCCAAAGTTCTCAGGAAAAGAAAAAAATAAAACCGGAAGCCAGTTTTTAAGTGACTGTCGCAGTGATTTTACTGCTTGACCAGCAGGATGCTTTACTTTTAAAAAATTTCGTCGTTTTTTGATGGCTTAATTGAATTAATAAACGATGTGTGCGACCACACGTTGTCACATTTGTGAAACTCGCTGCTACAAAAGCGCAGCAAAAATATTTATTTTTATTAAAATAACACGCATAAAAGCAAGCGAGTTCTGCGTTAAGTAAATACATATTTACATGCACACACACAGTCTTACTGCTGTATTGAGTTCTTTATATATATGTATGCCCATCAGTGAGTGTATTGAATGAATGTTGCGACGTTAGCGGCAAATCAGTATGTGTGAGTGTGTGTAGTTGAGCTCTTGCTCTGCATGATTAAATACCACATATTAGCGCATATTTGAACATGTACACACAAATACATGCACGCATATATATCCTGCGTGCATGTGTTGATGCATTTTCCTGGGTACTGAATCGAGTTTATTGCTACTTTTCATGCAATTATTACATTTGTACCGTTAAATTTTATATGCGCATGCATAAGTTAGCATATACATATGCGTGTATACACCTATGCGTGTGCGTGTGTATAAAGCTCTCGACAAAAGAAAATGTGCGGAAAATATATAATTTTTGGGCGCAATGTTCTGCACAATAAGTGCATACTTAATAATTTGCATGCTCTGGCGCCTCCATGTGGGCAACAAAAAATAACTGTTATTTATTGAATGTGTATGCCGAAGCAAATTAAAAATGGGAAAAAAATAATGACAATTTTAATTAAAGTTTTTTTGAGTGAACTGAGGTTGTTTGGAAGCATTTTGAGCGCACATTTTTGCATAACTTAAATATACAATTATTTATGTAGATTGCATGAGTATTTGTTTGTATGGCAACTAATTGCAAAGAAATGACTTGCTACAGTTTTCAACTGGAGTTAGCTTTAGCAACTGATTTGTGTTTGAATATTTTCTTTTTCAAATATTTATGGATTTAGTATATGATGTGCACTAAGCTAGTAGCAATACCTTTACATATATACATATTCACATATATAACTCTACTATTACGACTTTATGGTACCACTTGAGTAAAAGCTATCTCTTTGCGACAGTATCATGCAACAAACTCGCTTGTAGCTCACTATTTAGCTAATGAAACATACATATGTACATAAATATCTAATTTTGTTTCTAAAGATTGATTTAATGTAAACTCTTTGGTTTCGTAACTGTTTGACATCGACATACTATAACTGCCATTATTTTATCATTTCTTACATGTATATGCACACATAAACACTACAAGTCGAACTAATTTCATGAAAACTCTTTCACATTTCTTTTTCTTCAATGGACCTTTTCCTAAAAAATATTAATTTTTGTGTAATGCAAAATTTTCAAAACCAAAATCAAAAAAAAAAAAAAAAAAACAACAAACATCAACAATGCACCAGCAGGGTTCCGATCTGCCCATCTATATATGGTATGAAAGCTATCCGGAGCACATCGAAGAGGGCTACAAGGGTCGTGTGTCACGCGTCTCACAGGACTCACCGTTCGGTTCGGCTTCACTCAATTTGACCAACATCAAGGAGTCGGATCAAGGCTGGTATGAGTGTAAAGTTGTATTTTTAAATCGTGATCCCAAGCAGCATAAGAACGGTACATGGTTCCATTTAGACGTACATGCACCGCCACGTTTTAGTGTTACACCAGAGGATATTATATATGTTAATTTAGGTGAGTACAAAAAAATTCTTTTATCTTATTAAGTATATTATTACAAAAGACAAAAGGGTTGCGAAATATGAAAGGTCGCTGAAAGCTTCACTTGATTCACAACATTATCTGATGGAATGAAAATAATCCAACTAAGGTACTATGAAATATGTAAGATCGTAAAAACATTGATGTAGTTTGAAATATAATATACAAGAATACCTACTAAAAGCAATTTGTTGAGCGAAGTTTAATGAAAAGCTCTAACAAAGGTACTTTTATGTGTGAAAGCTTGCTGGAAAAAAACTTTATGTTTCAAATAATATTTTTGTGAAAAATAGCAATCTCATCCAATGTCCCTACTATTGCGACCGATGCCTACTGTCATTCAAATGTGCCCAACCTAAATTCTTCTTGCTTCACCTTGGTGCTCAATCAACTCATTTTTAAAATCTCCTATTTTCCCTCAGGATAAATTTAAAATACCGCCTTCAAAATCAACAATATTCCACTAACTCGAAAAATAAAGGAATATCGAAGACATGCCACCCATCGGTTTTCGCAATAAATATGATTGTTCTAAATTCCAATGCAAAGAAATGTTAGCGAGTTTTCCAGCTTGATTTATTTGCGGCACAAAACACCTTGGCTTACCTGTGCGCTGGCAAATATTGCAAACAAAGTATAATCATAAATATTTTGCCAATGCAGTCCTCCAAACGATAAGATAGTTCCGACTAGAGCAAATAAATTTCCAACAAAAACTAACACAAACTCACATAGGTAAACATAAAAATCGAAATGGATAAAGAGTAAAGTAAAGTAGTAGCGGCAGCTTCCACAGAACCCATTTGGATTTATTCCTTTCGATTTGTCATTGTCAGCTGCGAGGCTGTTGGGACCACAAACACACTAAGAGCTAAGCCATACAGCCATGCACCGAATCAAAACAAAAATAATGGAAAAGGAAAACATGAAGTGAAAGCACCTTCCACACGAAAGAATGGAAACGCAAACAAATTGCGGCTATAATCTTCACTTGTGTACCCAAGAGCTTATAATGGTGTCATATGTTTGTGTGTGTGTGTGTGTGTGTGTGTGTGAAATGTGTGCGTAGGTGTGCGCAATTTGCATACATCAACTTCATATGCAGTGAGCTGCTGTTCTGCGCCCATAAATATACTTCAAACTACAAAATCAGAATCTGCTACCTGTAAGTGGGAGTGTTTGCATGTGTGTGTCTGCTGGTCCGTGCCGTTCACCTGAACGTAACACAACTTTCTATAGTTTTCCTTGAAAAAAGTTCCAGACATTTGCCACTTTGACATCACACATTCTACTTAAAAGCAGCATACATTTGGGCGCATAACTATAGCATAGCCACAAACCTTCGATAGTTCCTGCGCACCTGAATTCATCACGCTGACAGCTTTTCGTTTCGTACACACCAACACCGCATCTCTTGCCGATGCGGATATTGAGATTTTTTTGACAAATTTGCCCATCTACCATACCGACGCTTTCATGCCACTGCACTCCACCGCCGTTGGCTGTGTGTGCGTGCCAATTCATTTGGTTAGCGTGTGTATACCGAAATTTGTCCTGTCATAAATGGCAAATTGCATGCCGGTCTGTTTGCGAAACCCACAAATTTGTCACTTTCTGGGAGTTTATCCTTCTTGTTGATGTGTTCAACACTAGCACAATCACACACAGCTAAGTATTAGAAAGTATTTTAATACCTAAGCTAACTTTTCCTTTTGCAAAAAGTTGACAGGTAAAAAATAAAGCAATTTTCTTGTATCTAGCAATTATTCACAACTTTAATATTATTGTCCCAGTATCAGCAGAGCGCTTTCCGTAAACAATTCATGTCTAACGGTGTTGAGGGAACAGATCAAAGTGTCTGCAAAACCAATGTCTTAGAAATCTATAAGAAAAACAGTTTCTATAAGTTTACATTCAAAAATAATTTTTAGTATATGATAGTAAGAATGTGACTACTGTACACTCGCGCTATTCTGACGTCACAATAACAGTAAATATTCTTGACATTACTAAAAACTTATCGTTTAGTTACCCAATTACCAATTAATTACTCAATTACTCTCATTAATTTACTATGTAATTATTGTTTTTTTCCATGATTATTAGTGGCAGTTTTGTATGTCCATCTCTCAGAAATTTTCTACAGATCAAGTGGGCAATTTTATAATTTTAGTAGCGCACTTCTAGGCGCAGATTACAATTTTGAAAGAATATTTGCAAATGACTTTTTTAGAAAGCAGTGTTTTGTATTTCTTTTATATCTCCCACAACACGTGGCACGAACTCTGTCTAACTGCCTGTAGTAATTTTCCTGAAGACTTCTCTCTATTTCTAACTCCCTCTCTTAATATGAATGTGTAATCCAAGCAACCACCGGCGCTATGAATAATTGTCAAAATTTGTCTCCACTGCCACACTTTTGCGAAAAGTATCCAAGAGTTTGAATATTGCAGCATAACGTTAACATATATTCCAACATCTTCTCCTAACCACTATTTATAACTTTTTAGAGTAAAAATTTCAGTTATACATTCACATATGTATGTATGACAGGTAGCTCTCAGTGGTTTGACATGGAATGTTTCCAAACAAATAGTTGAAAGCGGAGTAGTTGATTTTTTCACATTAATGTTGTGTAATTAAAAGTGAAAAGGAGTCAAGTTAGCAAAAGTTAATGTGTGGTTGACTTATGGCTGAGCTGATGTCTGTTTCGATACCAACTGCTACTGCGGAACTGCTGTCTTAATGGACAGCTATGAAGACGTGTTTAATTTGTGCCCGAATAGTCGGATGGACAGACGTAATGCAGAGCTAAGGCGAGTCTGCGACTGCTAAGTGGCAATTTGTAGTTGGAAAATGGTCGCTGTCAACTTCTGAACTCTTTATATACCGCTACTCGTCGGCAAGAATTGTTCATATATATGTGAATATATACATGCCCATATTTCATTCCGAGTATATGTTCAACAACTTCCTTTAAAAATTATATGTGTATGAAATTTATAATATTCAATGAATGGAAAGCAAGCAAGTATTTAGAAGGGTATTTTCCCAGGCATCTTCATCTGTTTATAATGTCGGTATATATGTTAAATCATAAGCTTTGAGGCGCCTGCGATTCATGGATCTTATTCAAATATTTTTCGAGTCAAAGTATTGAAGTTGGCTGCTGAGCGGCGACTGCCTCCGACAGAATTTGAACCAACCGTACTATGGTGCTTCGCATTCAGCCCATTCGGCTGCTAGTATAGAGAAACCAGCTATTCGAAAGATATGCCCATACAGTTAGGTATCCTGAAACTTAACTATTACCAAAAATTACTACTTCCGCAACACTTCTATAGTCCAAAAGATCTATATAATAATTGATCACGCTGATAAATGTAGAAAGCGAAGCTCTATGAATGTGCCTTCGGAATACGGAACTCCATTACGAGATCTATGTGCACTTTTTTCAAAACATTTAAGTGCTTGATTACAAATTGGAAGGTTTCTCTCGTCCGAAATAAATTTCAAATGATCTAATACCTTCTTTCTTTCGACAAAGTTCGGCTATCCTTGATTACCGTTATTCTAATCGGACGTTTCTTATGTGGGGAGTCTAAAAATCGTGTCAAATACTACAAGTAGAAGTTGTTTTTGTGAGAGTAAGGTCGAAATAACTGAAAGCGGATACCTTTAGCTAACCAGATGCTGCAATAGAAATCAATTCGAGACACATTGTCAGCACATTGGGACTTATATCCATCTTCAGCAGTTTTTTAACTTATCTATAGTTGATCAACATTTTTCGCGGTATCGGAGATCAACCTTAAGATCTAACCTAATCTAACCTTCAGCAGAAAGTAAGGAATTTATAGGAATAATTAATTTTTTTTAATTTTATTGCTCTAATACCGAGATTTTATTTGGAGAAACTGAAATAAATTTCTATTTAAATCTAACTTCTCGACTTAAAATGTGGGTAACTTTACGTCTCCGTTATTACCGCAAACACAGGGGGAACTTTGTTAATTAAAAAGTAATTAAAATGCGTTGGTTAGACAAACAAAAGCCATGTGCCGGTGACGAAGAGCCAATTGAAGTTTACTGGCTACAACAACAATCAACTTAAAGCTTATACAAATAAAAACAACAAACGCCACAATAACCGTACAACTGTGGCATAACGCAGGCGAACAATGGCAATAAAGAAAGGGCAGCAACGGACAACAACGGAAGGCAAGCTGAAACCAATTGTAGCCATTTGTGTTAATTGCGGCTGTCGTAGTAAGCATAAACACAACAACAACAACAAGTTATATGTTTGACGTGAATAAAGGAATAAAAGAAGGAATGAATAGGCGAATATATGGAAGTGGAAGTGAATGCCATAATACACCAGTGCACATTGAAGATGTACGTTCAAGAGCATAAGCGCAGGAAGCGCACGAAAAACACACTCAATACAGGGTGCTCACGAAAGGAGCGTGTTTGAAGGAGAGTAGTTGCGCGCAAGGAAAGTCGGAAAAACAAGCGCTAACGTGGTGCACTTGCGGTACCGGAAACTCCGGTAATATAAAATTCGTGAGGTGACGGAAGGGGAATCATAAAAATACTTTAAAAAAATTTGTGAGCGGACGCCAACTCGAAACGCGAATTTAATGAACATGTAGCAATTGGAAAATATAATGAAAATACTCGTGTCTAAATGAAAGTTTGCAAAAATCAGCAGGAAGCTGCTCTAACAAACAAAAGGGTTTGCAGCTCCGCAGCGCCGCCGCACTTAAACTCATGTGCCATAAACACACTAGAAGTGCAGCAGCGAAAAAAGCAAGCGGCTAATTCTAATTTACAGTAACAACCAAGAACAGTGCTTAATTCTACCGCTTGGCAGTTCCATTTTTAGACAATGGCGCAATGTTATTGTATTGTTTTATTCCGCCATTTTTAACTGTTGACCCTATTTGCGCGCACATTTCACTTTGCCAACTCCTGTAGGATGAAGTGGATAGATATAAAAAAATTTCGCCTAACATAAAAGGCAAGCCAAGTGACAGTCTTCATGGCAAATTATCTACTCAGAACAGAGAGCTGCACTAACTCAGCGCTCCATGCGAAGAACTAACACAAAGTGTAGCTAAAAGGAGAGTAAGAAGCAGGTTGAGGGCGTGAGGACAGGCAAGCGCCGACTACAAGCCAGAAGAAAAGTTTGCTGCTGTGTGCGTACAACAAACGAGACAAGCGATAAAGGCGCGCACGCACGCACAACTGCCGAGCAATGACAGCAAGACACGCTGCACGTACATGCCGAAGACAATGAGCAGTGATGCAAAGAAAAAAATATTGAAAATGAAAACTAAAAGTAGCTACTGGTATCTAGTTTGAAAATCAGCCGGCGCTGTCCGCATTGTGACAGCTTATCGCTAACTTGGCTGGCAAGTGACGCCTGCCTATGCCCAAGCTTTCTTGAAATTTTGTAGAGACAGTGCGTACGTGTGTATACTCTAGGCATATTTTCACGATTTCTTTAAGTATTTTTACTGCTTAGCCTTCAGAGGAGTTCTCCTTATTATACTATATAAATTATTTAACTTTTCAATTGAATTAGATTTGAATGTTAATATACTTCTATCTCTCCTTCTCTTTTCTACCAAACAGGCGACTCAATTATTCTAAATTGTCAAGCGGATGGCACCCCAACACCAGAGATCCTATGGTACAAAGATGCTAATCCCGTTGATCCCTCGCCTACTGTTGGCATCTTTAATGATGGCACCGAGTTACGGATCTCCACCATCCGACACGAGGACATCGGAGAGTACACTTGCATTGCACGCAATGGTGAGGGACAAGTCTCCCATACGGCCCGTGTTATAATAGCGGGCGGCGCTGTAATCATGGTAAAACATAAATTATTTTCGAACCACCAAACCCCTCTCAGAAATAGCAAATCCTCCACAAAATGTAATTCGATGCCCACTTTGGATTGTAAATTAGCTAAGATTAAAGCTTGGAAATAGCAACATAATTTAATTTCATTTGGTGAAGAAACATTGAAGTAAAATAAAATTTTTAGACGCAATTCATCTAGCTGATTGGCGGTTTTACCAAAAGTGATTGTCTCTACCTCTTACTGAGTGAAAGAAGGCTGAGTGTGATTAAATTGACTACAAGTCTTCAAAGATCAGTTACCGCTGAAAGCTCAATTAAAGCCCGCTTGCTTACAGCTTTCAACGATTGATATATTTATATAACTTAATAATAACATAATTCAAAATCTAATTCTTCTAAGATCCAAACCGATTATATTTCTCGCTCCTTATTTTACTGAAGATATAATTAAGCAGTTTCCATTTAAGTAAAATGTTGCTTGAAATAAAACTAACCGACTAATTTAATTAGCTACAACAGGGCTGCAGCGAAAAGCTTTACGCAGATTAAGCTCTCATATAGAATATCCTTCAAGGTATTCAATGGGGAGTTTATAAAATAATGCTTTGTAGAGAAAATCTCGCTGAATCAAGCAGATAAGCGACTTAATGATAAAACATCGATTTGAGTATGAAATTTTTGCTCAAATTAACACTTGCCACCGGGAAAATTGTCAATCAACTAGCAATGCTTTTAACGTTCGTGCAGTGTAATTGGAATCTTTGAAACAGTAAAAAATTCTTTGCAAATTACTTCAGTTCCGATAGAGTTCCATTTCCATATGTTTAAGTGTTGTCGCCCCCTATTTATAAACAAACAGAAAGAATTATTACAAAAAAATATGTCAAATTTACACATTTATTTATTGATTCATCACTATCATTAAATAACGCATAATTATATTAAGTGTGCACTCATGGAAAAGCACTGGAAATATTATTTGCTTTTCTATTATTAGATATAAGAGTATATTTTTATAAAACCCAATCGCACTAATTGTCATAGTTCTAACATAGAATCTGAACGCTCACTCGGCATAGCTCAGAAAATAATGAATTTGAAAAGGCTGAGTTCTCTTAGGCACGGATTGAATTATTTTGAAACTGTATTGATATGCTTTATAAAACCGTAATTTTCTAAAAATTTTCTGAAAAATTTCTAAATATATGAAAATGAAATTAAATCTCTGATTGTATCCAGCTACTAAATGAAGCTGTAAAATTAACGCATTTAGCTATGATGGCAAAAATCAGCAAATTGCTTAAAATTTAATGCCAAAATTAATTAACCACTTAAAATAGAAGAAGATAAGAAGAAGTAACATATGCAAGCCAAAAATATTCCTGGGTCAGTTTAATCCATTAACATGAGTTGCAGTTTAATTAAAATGAACTACGCTATCAACTATACCTATTTTCTCTAATTTAAAATGCAGCAATTTGCTCACCAGCAAAATTTCTATTAGATTATTGTGAAAATGAGAAGGGCGTAAACAGAGTTGTGTTTATGTGAAATATTTTCACTGAAGACAAACACAAATTTACTGGAAAATATTTGCTGTAATACAATTTAAGCGGAACATCCCCAACATATATGTTTTGTGGACTCCCCAACTGCTGTACTTAGTTTAATAATTCCGGAATTAAAAAAAAACTTCGTAAAAATATTTACAAATAGCTTTTTTAAACTTTATCAACAATTGTTCATATATAAGTTCAAACCATTCAATCGGCAAAAAAATTCAGAAAATGCCAAATTCGGCTGATGTAAATCTCCTCTAAGAAAAAGTATAGCAATTTATTTCACAAACTCTTTCAAGCAAGTTATCTTAGGGTAATTTTTGTATGAAGACACAGTCAATTGATCATATCCTACAAAAGCAGACTAACTGCATTTGCTTTCGCTCAAGTGCACATAAACTCTAAGACATGAAATAGCAGATACAAAATGCAAGTATGTAACTTTAATCTCATATCCGCATTTATCTATGTAAGGCGAGATTATGCTGAGCTCCAACTTAATGCCACAAACATGGAAACTTCCATTGAGAGTAATGTACCAACACAAGACACAGCGATGCCACGGAATTATTTGTAAAGGAAGACTGCAACAAAGTATACACATTCAGTGTATACACCAACAGATATTGTTTATAAACTAAATACAGCCATTATGCATTATGCATAAGTATATGGCGTGGTAGTACTTTGGCAGTCTCTGAAACTGTGCTAAACTACACATCATTACAGCACATAGAACACATGCAAACACACATATGTGCGTACGCTTGTGCGCTTGTGTATTGCAAACGATATTATAAAACACAATTATATTAGGAAAACCGCTCAATAACTGTCAGCCTGCCATACACGCACACACACGCACACTGCTCTGCGATGTGGGAGTTTATGTGACAGCTTGAATAGCTTAGGGAATGTTCCAAAAGAAGAAAATCTTAATTCAACATGACAACACTAATGCGCAACTACAGTTAAATAGTTAAAAGGCATAGCACACACACGCACACACACACAAGCAGGCTGTGCGTTGGCAGCATACATGCGGTGCGCCATGGCGTATGAGTAACAACAATGCACAACCACTGCTTAGTTAAAACGGAATTGTACGCGCTTTGTTGATCCTACACAGATGTTGTCATTAGACGTTGTTATGCGCTTTTGTCTTCATTTGTTTTCACTCGCGACTAAACTAGTGAATTCAGCATTCATTCCAGGCAAAATGGATGAGTGTTTGTGCAAATATATCTACTGCAACCGCAGTCACTAAGTGCCACAATTTAATAGTGATGCCTTAAACCTTATTTACGGCGCGATTACTTAAATCGCGCTTCGTTCATGCTTTTCAATGAGAAAATTAGAAACTTTCCGTGAGTATGTTTATTTTATTACAACACTTGTTTGACGCTTTTAGTTTTATCACAATTTTTAGAAACCTTAAGCTCGCAAATGAACTACAACCGTGTCCATAGATAATTGAAAGAAAATATTCCGAGTCATAAGTGTTCCCTCTTTTTTATTTCGAGTGAATTTGGCCACATAATATAACTGTATGCAATGTCTTAACTTCAGTGGCTTCAAAACGGCCGCCCTCGGTAGCAAAAGTCAAACCTCCGAGTGTATTTATTTCAGGCTGAAGCTGTGAAACTAAAGCCCTCAGCGCCAAACGCCCTAAGAGTAGTATGGAGTCTGTGGAACAGTAATATGTTGCTTTTTTTTACTTAGTCTTAGTGTTACTTATCACGTTCCCAATGATTTCAGTGCTACAGTGCTTGCAAAATCAAAGCTATATCGACTCAAGTAATTACAAAACGATTAAATTAAGCTGAATGCACAACGTTCCAACGAACTGCAGTTTGGCAACAATTTTGTAAATCAAATAAATGAAATAACGCAAACAAGTTCTGGAAATTTCCAAGAGCTTGAAACTACTTAAATTACACAAGAAGCATACTTAAATGTATATTTTATAACAGCTTTCAATAATATCTATAGATTTTTCAATCCGAAATCTTAAGGCATGAAATTGATCTCCTATGATATCAATCTCTTTAATCGCTGCATTGAAATAAATGGCTAGATATTTCAATATAGAACTTTTTAATTTTACAATCGACTAGCATCTGCAGAAATTCCGTAACAGAATGGTAAATTTATCAAAGTAGGGGAATTTATAACTATACACCTTCCATAGCAAGCAGCGCGGGTCATAAGTTAAATACATACATCCATAAATATTTATGTCGTACATTTGTAAATGTAAATGCAAATCCCTTTTCTGCACACTTGTAAACATTATTATTGGCACTCTTTTTCGACCAGAGACCCCTTTATATCAACAGCCATGCCATTGCAAACACTACAACCCAAACTTAATAACTCTTCCATATAAAAACTTAGACGTTTTTATGCAAATAAGTAGCTTGGATTGGTGTGGCGCCACTGGTGGTCACGACCATGCCACGAAAATCGCCTTAGACGCCCTAATCCTCTACTGCATACAAAAGCAAATTTAATGTTATTACTTGAGCATATCTTTCACCAATGCAATACCTCGAAACCAAGCTAATTGAATGGTTTAATGCGTTGACTCGAAACAACGGAATGTAAAAGGTTTTTTTTTCGTTCTTGGCTTTCGAAGATAACTTTACTTTCGTGGGTGTCAAAATTGTGCACAGAACTCTACTTCAATAGAGGAAAACTGGTGTGGAATATAAGTTGTTTTCGCAAGACAAGTATTCTCTATTCTCTTCCATATCAGTCAACGATAGGGTCATTGGTGTCCAAATACGTATGCCTGTTTTCAGGCTAGGTTTCGGCCAGCATCAGATATTTTGGACTTTCGACGAAAAACGTAACAATTACTCAGTTACTTTGTTCCTTCTTAGTATATATTATGCGTTTTTCAAAATTTTTTCAAAATTAAACTTCCTCCATTTATCTCTTCGATAACGCCTGCAATAAAGGGTTAAAGGCCAGCAAGTTCGCAAGGTATCAGCGGTGGGTGCCAGCAAAGTGGGCAAGAGCGACAACTTTCTAAAATGGTTTTTTAAAATGAGTTCGTCATGCCATCATTTGCATTTATGTGCACATTATTACATATTTACTTAGTTGTAGATACATAGAATGGAAGGGTCGGTACTTACACAACCACCCGGATTTAAGGGCTTTCACGCATGCAAAAAACAACTACAAGCCAATACATAACAAAAAGGCAAAAGCATGATTTAGAGTCTACACTCATGTGTAAAAAGTTTACGTAGCGGAGCAATGTGTATATATGTGTGAGTTGTATGTGTTTGCGGGCACAGCAAAAGTTTCATGAAGTGGCTTAGAGAGCGACCTAGTCGCGAACTTGGTTCACATGCATACACACATATCTACCTACACACTTAAATATGTATTTGAACATACATAATATACTTCTAAATACGTATCTGTGTATATATATATTCATATATTAATATATATGCAGATATATAAGCAAATGCCTCGGGCATTGGGCAGGCCAAGGCTAACAACTTAAATGCTCACGCCACAAAATTTTCACGCGAAAAGGCAAATGTTGCTTACCGTTGGCAATGCACATAAACGCATGTGTGTACAATTTGTACAGTTTATTTGCATGTGATGCGGTACACACACATGCATGTACTTATATACATATACATGGGCAAACGAACATTGAAACCAAATAATTTAAGCTCAAAGTGTACGTCTGAGCGGTTGTTAAATGAATTTTGATGGCCCAACGGCACTTTTGCATACACACAAAACGCAATACTCACACATGTTTACAAATGTGGACACACATAGATACAAGCAAACGTTTATATGCAAGCAGATGTTTCGAAAAACACATTTTCAAAAATTTAATTTGAGCCTACATGTGAGCAGGGGTCTCGCTGGTCTCTCAAGGGATTCTACAAAATGGAAAATCTACAACAATAATTTTTTTTTTTTTGTTGTATTTATACAATGTACATACATATATGCATACATGTAGACCATTAAGTATGGGTGCGTGTACACGCAACGCGTTTAAATTTACCAGCATGATAGTGGTAGCAAGCTCGTTTGGAAAAACTAAAAACATGGAAAATAAAATTTTTATCGAGTAACTATTCGCGAAGTCGCCGTTTGAAAGCGTTTAAGTACTGTGTTTTTCATCCCACATGTTCAAATTAAAATAAATCTTGAACGTCGGGGGATTTCGTCCTTTATCATTCTAATCAATCTTGCTTTGGTTCTGACGTTATATAATTTATTTTTAATAGTAAGGGATTTCCATGCAAGCAATTTTATTCAAAATTATAAAAAATATTTTTTCTTTGTAGAATAGAATTTATTAAGACAGGAACATAAAAATAAGACAATTTCTTTTTGATTTTGAACTTACAAAAATAAATATTGTTTCTTTTTAATATTTCGAAAAAGTTTTGATGTAATTTTAATTTCCCTTTCATGAATTTATATTAATGTAACTTTAATAGTTCGAAAAAAAAATTTTTTTAACAAGAAAGAGCTAATACGACAATAAATCGTCGGCTGATTGGCAGAGCACCACACAAATCACATAATTTGTCTGAAGAACAGCCACATCGCAGAACGGAACTCTTAGTGATAGTTTCGAAAAGTTTCCGAAATTTAAAGAAGGCAACACTCATCCAACTATAGGAGTATTTAAAATTAAATGTGCAAATTTAAAATTAATGGAGGTAACATATTCTGAGACAAAGTGTACACCGAAAATATAAAATAACTCTTTGGAAAGCAAAATACTCAGAACTTCATACCAACTTATTTGAAGTTCCAAAAATAGTAAACTCTTGCATATCCTACTTTTATTTCTATTAACCATGAAGAACATGTATACTTAATTTGTTATTGCATGCAGAATTAACATTACTTCAGTACACCACATAATTATTGGCAATTACTATAAACACATGAGAAGCTAAACAAAGTATTCGCTCACTTTCTGTCTGTTTATGCTGAGTCTACTAGCAACTGCTTAGGTCTCTGAACATCTTCTAACCCCTTCAACGTTTATTATCTTATATACTGAAAACAACTTTTTTGTATTTAAATACTGTAATTATTACCCATACAAATTATTTAACTATCCAACGAACTAAACCATCAATCAACTTAATTACGTGAAACCGCTCGACCTTCCTGCACCAAAATAACTCCCAACGAACAATGATATTAACATGACAACAACAACGATTTCTTAATACCATAACCTGGTACAAAACTTTCCCAACTGCCAAAAACCACACACCAACGACAAAATGGGAACCAAATGGACACTTTTTGTGCGACACGAATTGGATATCTCAATAAAATGCAATGCGAGAAGCAGCCGGCAGCTGGCGGGAAGGGGAAAGTAGGCAAATCGGGTCCGAAAAAGATCGCCAAAACCGGCAAATACACTAAAATCGGTATTGCAGTAAGTGCCTGAAAGCAAAAACCATTTTTGTTTGTTTATTTTGCTATAACGGTGTATATGCAATATTAGCGTTTTTTTTATGTGTTTACGCTGAATTGAGCAATAATTTTTGAATTTTGTCTTTTCGTCAATTTTTATAGCGAAAACTCATTGAAACGTACGCTTTTTCACGCAAAATCGCAGAACACACACATGGTCACGCACATGTAATTAAAAACATATTTCAACATAACCAAAAACCAACAACACAGAAAAAAATATTTTGCAAAGAAATACACACAAAATTGTATAAAAGCATTTATTATTGGATTTAAAATTTTAAATTAAATATACCAAAAATTATAAAGTGCATCATTCATTAAAATTTATCGTGCTGTAACCAATCCAAGGTAACACAAATGCCACAAATATTTATTACAAAAAATCCGCATTTCAACCAGCGACCGAAAAACACAATGCATTCGCAGCCGCATCAAATATATGTATATATATAAATGTGTATATATATATATATCTATGTATATATATGTATGTGTATATAAAAAACAGTTAATATAAATAGCATAGAAGAATTTTTAAAAAGCAGCACACGCTGAACATAATTGTCATTTGCGCTACATTTACCGCCACTGTAACCCTCGTCGCCACCGCCGCCACCACCGTTGCTGCTGCCGCTGTTGCCACATTCATAGCCATCAGCAGTATAATCATTGCCATTGGAGCATTCTGTTGTTGCTCTTGCTCGCAGTAAATAATGCAAGGCCATAAATAGTCATATTTGAAGGATATGTGTGTCTGTCTTCAGGCACAAACGGACGTACCGACACACACACACACACACACACACACACATACACACATATAGGCACACTTTCGCCAAGCAAACATTTGCTCAAACTCATACATTCTTATTGGTTGCAACAATTCTATGTGTGTGTGTGCGTGTGCGCAACATCTTTGTCGCAGCTACGCCAGTCAATCCAGTTAAGCGCTTGCCATTTTGTCGTTATCCTTATATATGAATCATTGCAGAACATCGTAGCATCCATACATCGTAGTTTACCATAACATCCGACCACATTGACATTTGGGAAATGCTGTTATTTTTGCTTTTGCTATGAATATTTCAAACTTTTGTTAACTTACTTTTATAAACTAATAAAAGACAGTGCGGCCACGTTGCATTATAATGTGATGCTGGAAATGAACAATCGAGGCGGATGTGAATATTTCTTAAACGAGAACTGAATCTTAATTTCTCTCGTGAGATTTTGTTAGTGACATGGTTTTATAGATCCGCTTATCTGTTCAAAATCACGTTTAATACAATTTATTTTACTACAACTCCATATGATATATAAGGAGTTAAATTAAATTCTATTAGTAATTTGCACAAAATTTATTTAAATTTTTCCTTCAGTTTTAGTTCCTAATGTACCCATATTTACTTTTGTTAATCTTTGAAGAAAACTTTGCCACAATGTGAGGTTGCTTAATTAATTCAGTTTTGCACGTTTTCTTAAAACATTTTACTTTATACTATTAGAGTGTAAATTTTACCGACTAAGTCTTTTAAAAGGTATGCTCCACTTACTTTAGTACATTATATAATCAGAAAATCATAAAAATTCGCCAAACTTTGGAGTCACTGGAACAAACAACCGGCATTAATCACAAGTACTCTCATAATCAAAAGGATGTAGAATAGCAGCCGATTATAACATATTAATGGTGGTAATGCTTCAGCATACTTTGTTATATTGAATGGGTGGACTTATTATTGCTTCGACATGTAAATGTTTAGACAACAAACAGAATAGAGTTCAGATATAGCGAGCATTAAAGTGGCGAATCGAAGACGGTATTATTTCAGTAAAATTTACTAGTTATTACCAGTGCCAGAGTGGCAAGTTCGTCACTTAACCTTACTGCGGTCACCTATTACATTATTATATTAATATTCAACCGGTCTAAATTAGCGAACATAATTTTACTAATATAATATTGGGTTGTTCGGAAAGTCGTTTCGTTTTTTTTGGGGAACATGAAAGACAGTTTTCGTATAATGCCTTTCAAATGGCCATAAACAGTTGAATTCGACAAATTTAACCTCTCACCGATCTCTCGTGTGGTGATTCGCCGATTTGCATCAACTAATGCCTTTATCGCATCGACCGGCCTTCCAGACCGTGGTGCATCTTCGACATCAAAATTGCCGGATCGAAATTTTGCAAACCAGTTCTGGCACTGGCGTACTGTTAACACGCCTTCTCCATACACATCCGTCAATTTTTTTCTCGCTTGGACAGCATTTTTACCTTTTCTGAAGTTAAAAAGTAAAATATGACGAAAATGCTGCTTATTGCTCTCCATATTTAAAAAGGCACCAACCAAAAACTACTGGGTAGAATTAATAGAACTTTTTCACACACAAGCCTTGCAATATCAGCTCTCATGACATATAATGGTTATGGGGCTTAAGTGTGAAGTTAGTTTCGAAAAAAACGTAATTAAGTCCTCTGGCGGGAAAAAACGAAATGACTTTCCGAACAACCCAATAAATCACTTAAAACATATTTTTGGAACTTAATAATAACTGATATTTCTAACACAAACAATAAAAAACATTGAACGAATTCACTTAATAAAGAAATGAAACACAAGCAAGGTCACGAGAGCTAACGTGGTCAAAACTAGCAGACTATTAACTACTGTGGGGTATATAATAATAACAAATTATAAATATAATAAATACCTATAATAAAAACAAAATAATTGTCTGAAATTTCAAAGTAACCTTCGGAGTAAATTTTTAACCGGTTTTCTTGAGTAAATAAGTAGCTCAATGCCTCCTTGAAACATATTTCATTCTCCCAAAGCCTCTTGTTAACGACAAATTAATATATGAGCACTCTCTAAAATTCTGGGAGCAATTGACTTAGCGAGTACACTCTATTTACATATATGTCGTGTGATTTTATTTAAGCACTATAGCGCCGCAGTAAATTTGGTGATGCTCATATTTAATACTTGTCAATCACACTTAGTCGGTAATTATGGTTCGTCACTGGTTGATTTCATTGTTGGTGATAAATTTTATGGAAAATGTGGGAAATTTATGTAATGTTTTAGCACATAAATGAACAAATTTAGAGAGTATATTCGTATGTAAGACAGTAAGGTGTGGAATTGCTTCTAATGTTCGAACAAAAATGCGTTCCGCAGTCTCTATTCCATACAGCGCATTTGCAAATCAAAAAAGTCGTTTTGGACTATGTATAATAATAAAAGGAATTTTTGTAAGAATGGACAGGAGATAGCCGTATTTATTTGCGTATTGAGGCGATTAAAGGGATGGAGTTGTCTAAGAATAAATTAAAATTTTTTCAAATTACAAAAGTACTAATTCGAGAGAGATTCAACTGAAGTTAACCATGTCACGTGAACACGGACTGACTTTTTTTCACTTTTTAAGCGCTACTTTAGACAGTGAAAAATCTGAACATTTTACTCATGATCTAAAACCCAGATATTGTAGGTTAATTTACTGCCTCACCTAATATAACATAATTAATTTGATCATCTTTTTTGAATCTTTTTCTCATTAGTCCAACAATAAGTGTTCGAAATTAATAGCATTTAAATGTTTGCATAAGTACAACTTTTATTTGATATGACACTAAAGCATTATGTATATTTTTTACTTTTTCTCTCCCCCTCTCCCCCTCTCAACATTGTAATACATGCTTTCTCCCTTGGCTTTGCTGTGCGCACAGGTGCCGCCCACTAATCAAACGAAACTCGAGGGCGAAAAGGTGATATTCTCGTGCGAAGCGAAAGCGATGCCCGGCAATGTTACCGTTAGATGGTTTCGCGAAGGCTCCCCCGTACGAGAGGTGGCCTCACTGGAGACACGCGTTACAATACGTAAAGATGGTTCCCTTATTATAAATCCCGTTGGCGCTGACGATTCTGGTCAATACTTGTGTGAGGTAACGAATGGCATTGGAGATCCGCAAAGCGCTTCGGCTTATTTAAATGTGGAATGTAAGTACACACAAAAAATATTAAATAAAATCAATTTCAAGCCTTCATATATAAGCTAATCCACTGCTAATATCTAGCTATATTTTACGAAGAAATTATAAACAAATAACATTTAATTGACTAAAACTCAGCAAAGATTTCGGGGTATTTGTTTGTTTTCGACTTCGAAAAATTCTTCTTATCTTCGGGATATTTATCGAAATTCGACAGATCTTCCATATTTGAGATGACCGGCACATAAGGCGGTTGTATTTGTTGGTTCAGTAATCCATACCAATCGACACCTTTAAACCACTCGTGATTTTTTATATCCTTCTGTGCGTTCGTTAAGCAGCCGAGCCTAATAATCAGCATAATACTTGCATTTTTGTAAGTATAAAAGCGCATAATCACACTCACCGCTTCGAGGGATCGACCACTAAGAGTTTTGAGACTAAGTCCTTTAACATTGGCGGAAATGCTGCCGGTATCTTATAAGCGCCATCGCAAATTTTACCATACATCATCATCACATCCCTGTTGTAGTCGGAAAAGGGTGAGCTACCGGCGACAAATTCATAGATCAGTACGCCGTATGCCCACCAATCGACGCTGGTGGAGTAAGGTTTAGACTTAATCAACTCGGGCGCCAGATACTCAGGCGTGCCGCACAATGTCAAAGTGCGTGTCTCAACGCGCTATAAATGTAAATCAAACAAAATTTATAGTGTCACCGTTATTGTGGAACGCTGCACTTCCACACAGTATTAAGTGGTAGTTTAAATACCTTTGCAAACCCAAAATCCGTTATTTTGAGATAACCTTTTTTATCGATTAGTATATTTTCTGGCTTTAAATCCCGATATAGTAATTGCAAATTATGTAGATACTCCAAGCCAAGAAATACTTGAGCAGCATAAAAACGCGCCTGCTTCTCGGAAAACTTGCGCACTCTGGAAAAGGAAAAGAAAAGAAAAAGGAAAAGAATGGAGAGAAATGGAAACATTAAGTCTAACTCCTTGCCATCATGCAGCAAACAGCACCTACTTGCGATGATAGGTGAAGAGTTCCCCTCCGTTTATAAATGGCAAACCGAAGATCAAATGATCAAAGTCCTTGCGGCAAAAGTCCATCATAACCACATAGGGAAAGTCTATGCTTAGCAGCACGCGCTTCTCATTGAATATATGCGGCACTTGCTTCGTCTTCACGATCATCTCCTTCAACACCAACTTCGCAGCATAGTAATTACCCGTCGACTTTTCCCGCACCAATTTCTAACAAAGCAAATAATTTATATCAACAAAAAATAAGCGCCTCGGTTCGAACACACCACTCTGCCGAAGGAGCCTGCACCAATTGTGGCCAGCTCGTCGAAACCTTGTAGGCCTGTGTCCGGCGATGGCGTCATTTTCTCCCATTTCTTGTGGAAACTTTCCTTAAACACAACCAGCACCATGTCGTAGTCAACCTTGCCGCTGAACCTGGTGTTGATGGCTGCAATTTAAGGGTGTCGTTTGATAATAATTTTTGTGGAGTTTGTGAACTTTCATTTTCGATAGGCTTACGTTTGTTAGCTTTTTCCACAGCAATTATCTTCAATTCACCTTCCTCATTTAGTCCCGTGTTTGAAGGCACCAGCTCCATTTGGCGTGCCATGGTTTCAGGATATCTGTTTATGCCTCTCGTTAGAACTACGGAATTCAAAAGTTCAGACGCTTTGAAGCTAAAATTTTTGAAATATTTGTAAATATTTATTCAGTAATAACCCGTACATACACAAAAAACTGAAAGCAAGACTGAGAAATCAAATTGAAAACAAAGAAATTATAAATGAAACGTCAGAGCTTCAATGAGTTATAAAAAAAAATTTAAAACAGGTGTTCTGATGTTAGGAAGGGTGTTAGGGAGTCGGCGAATATTTACTAAATGACACCAAATTCCGAAGTGCGCGTAATAATATAGGAATCTTCAAAACATTTGAGGTTACAAATGTTGAGGAAAAATATATTTTGGAAAGTAAGAATTTCGCATTTTTCGGGTCAACAATATGATTTTTCTCGGGTCTTTAATTATTATTTGGACCTTAAATACTTTATGTATAAGTAACACCCAGATAATCTCAAGCAAACACATTACCCATTTAATAAAAAAATAAACGCCACGCCCATTACTTTAGTTAACTTATGTTTACACCTCTTCCAGACCCTGCCAAAGTGACCTTCACACCCACTGTACAGTATCTACCCTTCCGTTTGGCCGGCGTCGTACAGTGCTACATCAAATCGAATCCCACACTGCAGTACGTCACCTGGACCAAAGACAAACGCCTGCTCGAACCGTATCAAATGAAGGATATCGTCGTCATGGCCAACGGTTCATTACTCTTCACACGCGTTAACGAGGATCATCAAGGTCGCTACACCTGTACGCCATACAATGCACAAGGCACACAGGGTTCCTCCGGTCCCATGGAGGTGCTCGTACGCAAACCGCCCACATTCACCGTCGAACCAGAGTCGCTGTATCAGCGCAAAGTGGGCGACAGCGTCGAAATGCATTGCGACGCCATCGAAGCGGAGGGCACGCAGCGGCCCACCATCAAATGGCAGCGTCAAGATGGCGGCGACTTGATCGAATCGCAGCGCATTCGTGTCAAAGTGTCCGGTGGCAATATAACAATTGAGAATTTACGCGGCGAGGACTTTGGCTACTATCAGTGTGTCGTCTCGAATGAGGTGGCCACACTGATGTCGGTAACGCAGCTGGTCATCGAGGGCACACAGCCGCATGCACCGTACAACATCACCGGCAAGGCGACTGAGTCATCCATCACACTGCAATGGATGCCCGGCTACAGTGGCGGCTCTGAATACAAGCAAGACTATACGATTTGGTATCGCGAAGCGGGCGCCGCCGATTGGCAAACCATTTCAGTGACACCGTCAGGCAGCACACAAGTCACCATCAACGGCTTAGCTTCGGGCACTACGTATGAGTTTCAGGTGGTCGGACGCAATGTGCTCGGCGACGGACTAATGAGCAAGGTGATGACGGTGCGCACTTTGGGTGAGTTAAAGTTCGAAAACTTTTATCTACTTCCATCTATTAAGATCTCGATGCACAAACTTCATGCAACTTTTGCAAATGAGGCGATACGAGCGGGGTAAGTGAGTGACGGATAGAGAAAAAAAAAGCAAAGAGCAAGTCAAAATTACGTCCAACCTACGTCGCTCCATACGCCAACTTTGCTCCACTAACTACAATCTATTATATTAAATTAAACCCATACTCTTGCATTTCTCTCTTTCTCTCTCTTTTCTACAACAACATTTGTGTATAATATATATGAATTTATTTACGCAACACTCATAACTCTGCCATCATCTGTCGTCTTTAATTAAAAAAATAAAAAATTAAACAAAAAAAATTTTTTTTTTAAATAAAAAAAAAAACGAATTATTTCGAATCGCTAAACATTCACAACTACAACAAATCAAATAAAATAAATATGGACATTTGAATTTCATTGAAAAATTGCAAATTCAAATGCCTTTAGAAGACGCCCCGGCAGCGCCACGTAATGTCAAGGCTGCAACACAACCGCCAGATCATATTTTCCAACTAATGCCAGACGAAGCTGGTAAGCGAACACACTTTTCCCCCCTAAAGGAACAACAACAATAGAAAACTTTCAAAAACCCAAAAAAAAAAAAAAAAAAAATAAACAATGCGACCACTTTGTTCAATGCAAATAGTTGAATGTGCTTGAAAACGCGCTATAGCTCGATGCATTGCCCAATAGCGGTACTTATGTTGAGAAGTTAGTTTATTTTAATTTTACTTATTTAATTTTGTAGGATTTTGAAGTTCTTCGCCTTTTCCAAAACAATCAATTTTGAAAAGTTATTTTAAAAATTATGTGGGGTATGACTAGACTTCGAAAAAAGACACTTGTAAATCTTCAAAAAGCTTCTTCGGAGCTTTCATCGAAAGAGTATTGACCTTGTCGAGCTTTCTTTGGTTCCTTTACGTTGTTATGGTTTCTGGGAGTAGTGCAAACCAGTCAGCAAAATGTTTGCACGGGGAATTGTTGTTGTAAATATATCTATATCTGCTTTTTTTATATTGCAATTGGGATCAAAAAAATTTAAATATGTCAATCAGTTATACAAATATTATTTTAATACATTTTATGCCTAAAATAGTTAGTGAAGCCCGAAATAGTTTAGCGTAATATTTTCGCAAGAATTCTTTTCTTCTCTTTTCAATTTGAGAGCTTTTAGAGTATTGCCTTCCCATTTATCGATCTTCGGAGACTCTTTTATATTGCTATGTTTCCGAAATCATTCGGATTACGAAGATTAAAAAGGGACCATAGACTCATTTTACCGCTATACTGGGGCTTCACTGAAAGTGCTTTGGTACATTCTCGGTAGTTACCAACCCGCTTTGAGATTCCGTTCATGAAGAAGGTGGCTGAAATAATTCACCTTACATTTTTTACCTTAATGGAACAGAAATGTCCAAAAATTCCGACCTAAAATGATTAGTTCAAGGGTATTGATTGTGTAAAGTTCAGTTCAGTTCAAGTTCAGTTTACAGCCTGATTCCTTACGTTTCTTCTTCAGCATAAATGAGTGGCTTAGACCCGGAAATTTCTAAAAATTTAAGAAGACCCCAACAATCGCAGCAGTCTCATTGTTTGTGCAAATTTTAATTTTTACTTTAAACGAATGAAACCGAAGAACAAATGAGCCTGTCTAAAGATTACTTGTTGTATTTTTATTTCGTATTATTCTTTAATAGTTTTTTAATTCAAACTACTGCAATCCTTTTGCACGCACACAATTTCTTTGCTCGTACTTTTTTACATATACTTGGAATGTATCCCGGCCTCCACTGTTCTGTCCACTTCCACAATTACGCTCTGACCACCTGACTGACTAACTGTACAAAACATGATGCGTGCCGAAAATTTTTGACAGAATATTGAGAACTAAGATTTTAGAGAGTAAGAAAACAAAAGAACAAAAACAAATACTAATTCGTATATATTTCGTTTTATATGTTGTTGTGTAATGCAACCCTGGATTTCGTGTTCCTCTGGCGCTGTTAGTTTTAACTCCCGTATTGTTTTCAGTTAAAAGCATCAATTATTTCAATTTTCGTTTAGTCGTTTAATCGTTTACCCGTTAACGCCAAAGCGCTTTATCGCTTTATCGCCCATTAGATATTTTGTGTTGCGCCGCTTTTTGCATTCTCCATGTGATTTCATTAAGACATTTATGCCTTGTACCAAAATCGTTGCACCCGCACACACACACATATATATACACATATATAGCTCTCTTACATACACGCGTTCACGGTCATAAGCACAGAAAGCAAGAACAACAATAAAAACAGGTGCATTTAATTCAAATGAATAAATCCCTGCGCGTATAGACACATTTGTAGGCACACATACACACACACACATACACATACATTTAAAAATGCGTTAAATTGTAGAAAACACTTTCAACGTAGGAGAGTGCAAATTTTCAAGCGCTTTTTACACTCATATTTATTTACATATATAACTATGTGCATATATATGTACATATACACATATGTATGTATGCAAATTTAGTGTAAGGCAGTTTAATTGTGGACATGCTGTGGCGTACAACACTGCACAGTCGGGCCATGAAAAAATAAAAATGAAAACTCGGCACAATAACGGAGCCGAAGGCAAAGCGGATTGCAAGGGAGAAAGCAAAACGCTTAAGATCCTTTGCACGCCTACAAAGGCGCTCTAGTGCCAGCGAACATCCTTTACAACCCCATACTTGCATCATAGTCGCACCGATACATACACACGCATATATAACGCATACAGTTATATAAGCCGTAGTTTTGCATGTTGAAACACTTGGCAAAGCCTCGATGGCAAGCCCTTTGGCGATAGCATGGGTGTATGAGTGTGTGCGTGCGTATGTGTAAATGACGCAAATATGTGTCAAGGCTGGCAAACTCGCACACGGCCGTCCATGACTATAAAACGCCGCAACAACAACAAAAAACGACAGAAATTAACAAAACAATAGTTAAGAAAATAACAACAACACGCGCTCAACGCTAAGCTGTCACACCAGTCAGCCCTGTAAATATAATTGCAGTGCATGGAGCTTGTCGGTAAACATCGTAACAAAATTAACAATAACAACCCTGTACCATATATTTTGTGAGTATGAATATTTTATATAACTCGGGATAATTTAAAATTTTCGAAGATTCAGCTGTGTGGAAGACATAGCAGCCGAACTGTAGCAAATAATTAGACATCGTAGACACCGAGACCAACCTAACGATAAACCGAAATAGGCTATAACGAATTGAGGATTGCTTTAGAAAGAATCTCATATCCTTTTGAAAAGCATATAGACACCATGGAAATATAATAGATTCAGCAAAATACCTTCGGGACTCATGAAAATTTCGTCTGCTTTTGGACCTACTTAGAAATGATTAATTCTTGAAAACTCTGAATTTTTTTTATGTATAAGTCACACGAAAGAGAAAAGATGTACATTTCTGGAGAATAAACTTGGTTCCGGTCTATTGCACTTGAAAAGATAGCGCCAACATATCTTTTATGCAAGAGTTTACTGCTCGACACTCCGGTGAGTGTAGTTCTCAAATGAGCGTCTAACCTAAAATGATCTGATCGCCGAACCCGAAATTCTAGGTGGGATATATAGTAAATATGAAGAGCTTTCAGAACAAAAATTCACTTTCGGAATAAAACAAAAAACATATATAGCAAATATTACTGCCATGTCATCCCTATATGTTATATATAATCAAGGTTACAGTTATATAATATAGCTTAATTGGTATTTATGGTGTCCTTTTCAACTGCGTGATGCCGACGAAGCGATTTTTTTTGTAAAGCGTCAAGGTTTCATTTGAAAGATAACCATTAAATGCTTGAAAAATAAAGTAAATAAACCGTTATAAATGTTATCAGTGTATGCTTTTATTGGCTGAAATATAACGGTGTGCACTTATGCCACGCAATTAGTGAGAAAAATGCTTAAGCTGCTACTTCTTTTAGCACAGCTTCCACGCACCCAATTGCACGATCCAATCCATATTTATAGCAAGCAGCGAAAATTTAACCCGCTCCCGGCGAATATTATGCAAAAATCTCCATTATTGCGCATGTTTCGGTTTTAAATGTAGTTAAATTGCATGCGGCCACAACTGATGAAGGGCAGCGTTCACGCACACGCACACATGCGCACGTCTCTTTACACATGAGGCAACATTTATGAGGCAACGCAGTGTGGCAAGGACACTCGCCTTAATGCGAGACTCACACGGGCAACGATAAACTCGTACATGAGTTGGCTCTGTATGCGTGCACACAGTGGTCGTGTGTATGCGGCCAATTCGTGTCGGGTTGACCGCGTCGGCAGCTTTTTCTTCTCTTCCTCTTGTTGCTGTGTTATTGCAACATGCGCGACCATGAACGTATGTGTTTGTGCGCCGAACGCATTGAATTTCGCTGAATGCAGTTAATTATCGTACAAGCATATATATGCTATAGCTATGAATGTATATTTGAAGCGATGTGCGCACATATGTGTCATTAATATAAAGTAGATATGTATGTGCAGCGCAATCAAGTGGAAAAGTGGCACGGGCGAGAAGCAACAACATGGAAGAAGCGCTGTAAAAATATACCGTCGAAGTTTAAAGTCCATTTCTACTTGCGAAGTTTTTAAATTTGTATAGGAATTCCACATACCGTTGCATTAACAGTTTCTAACCTACATTTCGTTCTATTTCTCACCCTTTCTATCATAACGACCGCTAACGGCATTACTAACCGCAGTGTAGTCAGCAAATTAACTAAGCACACTTCATACTTTGCCATATTTCCATATTTTCACATTTCCATTTTACTCACACACACTAATGTAAATAACCAATAAAAATAAAGCACACATAGAAATACATATTTTAGTTCCACACATACAACTTTCATTTTATTATAATTCAGTTTCATTGCGTTGCGCTTTTATTGTTCATTTTCCAATTGTTTTTATTTTTTTTTCGTTTCATTGCAGACCTTTTAGCGTATTTTGACATTTATTTTCATACCGATTCGAATGGTTCGATCGTTTATTCACCGCCAAAATTAAAGTTGAAAGGTATTTACACGTTTTTTTAAAGCTTTTACATACATACATACATACATACTTATATTGCAACATGCTTACATTCATATATCGTTCATTTAGAATTAAATACCAGCATTCACACTATAAAATTTTACACGTAACTAAGCTAAATAATATGATTTTTATATTACATACCATTAGAAGAGCCGTAAGAATGGAAATTTTGGATTTTCAAAGTGGTGGCAACCCTTCTCAAAAATATTTTCAACTCTACGCCTTCCCCAACTTCTGTAATTTAGTACCCACCTTTTTCCAATATGTTAGTCTTATACCTTTTATTGAATTAAAATATTCGAAATGTTGCCAAACCTCCTCAGAAATACTTTCGTTTGTCAGCCGTCTTTTTAGCTTAAAAATTTTCAAAGAAGTGGCGACACTTTGTGACGTGGCCTTCTAAACGTCTTTAGTTTGACATCCATATTTAGTAGTTCGTTCGTCTCATCATAGTTATTAAATTAAAATACTTGAACACATGGCCATCCTGTCAAATATTTTCAGCAATAAAGTGTGTTACAAAAACAAACTTCGAAACAAGTGGCAATCTTATAATTTTTTTAGCCAAATGTTATTAAAATCAATAAATAAAGAAGTTGCACTCCAAAATATTGAATAATATACCAAAAGCGACCATTTTTATATATTTCATTTATAATACCTTAACCTTTAGACAAACAATGAAGCTTCATCACTTATCAGATTCCCAAATAATGCTTGGATGTAAAGAATTGTAATGCCAAAAATTCGACACGATGTGACAGCATCCATGCAGTCGCATTAAATTTCCGAAAGCTTATTGAATGTACTTAGTACAAATACCGACTGCATGGTGCGCAAACACACACACATCTGTACAGGCAGCAAGAAATCCACGACCGTAACAGGTCAGCTCTAATTTATGTCATCGACGTTGAAACAAAGTAACTCATACGCGCTGTGGTACAGTATGACCTTCCTCACTCGACGCTTGCGAGCGGTTAGCGATAAACTAATGCGCCAATGCATATGCCGCGAGTCTGCTAGCTTACCTACAAATATGCATATGCTTGCATGCTTATCATAAATTTTTGCCCAAGGCAATGCCACACACACACACACACACACGCGCTCACCTTCATGCCTAACCGCTTGAGCGCCGGTAACTGCGAGCCAGCAAACGGACTATGAAAGGTCACAGCGCCTTGGTTCGGTTGTCTGCCTATACGTCGTTAACTCGTTAGCCAGCAGAACACCCCACGTTTAGCGTCTGCCTTGGCGGGCAGTGGAGCGCACCTGGTGTGCTGCCTTTGCTACTGCAACGTGCAATTAAGCTTCAATTTCCGCTTCTCGCCGCCAGTTGGCGAGTGTGTTGCCTTAAAGAAAGCTCAAACATGTAAAAAGAGGAGAAATCGTAAACATGAGGCCTAACAACAACAGCAACAATAATTGCGCAAAGCAAATGTGACAGCAAACAAAGCAGGCGACTTGTGTTTATGTCCTGTCGTGTCGCGTTGCGCTGGCATTCTAAATTGCAGGAGGCGCAAAAGCGACGGTGCGCTGCAGTAAACTCAGAAATTTATGAGTGCAATTGTGCCTGTGTGTGCGTGCGCTTGCTGCGAATGAGAAGGCGCCATAATCCTTGTGTCGCCTGTGCCGCGCGCGTTAACAAAAATGTCGCATACCTGCTAGCTTTTTCGTTTCTTTTCTTTTTCTCTTTGTTTGCTTTGTTTGTTTTTTGTTGCTCACAATTTTCTTTTTGCCTTCTTCTGGATCTTTTATGGCCCTTTACGCTTGCCACTGCAGCCATAAATAACATTTTCGGTTTTGTGACATTTCCGCCAAACTTGTGTCCTTCTGCGCATCGCACATTTGTGTTTGTAGTGTTTGCTTTTATTTTTGTTTTTGTTGCCCCTTTTATTACTGCTGTTGTTTGCTGTCCGCTTGCTTACATTGTTGTCATAACGATTGCTGTTTACATTTGTATGCAGCGTGTTTACACTCATCTTAGCAGCCGGAGAATTTATGCTGTGTGTATTACGGAAGACCCCTTAAAGTTTGTGGACTTATGCGGCAGAAGGAGGAGTGTTATGCGCAGTAACACTGATGTTTTGGCAGCTAAAATTCGTTAAAATTTTATTCTTGATACGTTTATAACTGAAAACTCGAAGCGCTCGAAAACTACCTACAAAAGCGCTAAAAATTCCGCTACTTTAATGTTCTTCCGTTAGTCGCATTGAAAACGTTTGCTGGCTTCATGGAGTCATTTTTATATACGCTTTGACAAGGATTGAATAAAATTTCCTTTGATTTAGTTTATTGATGAAATTTTGCCACACTTGAGGCCAGGAGACTGACTGATTCAATTATTTTGACAGCTTTCATTAAAATAGTTTAAAATATTTGTTCACAAATTCCGAGGAACGAAAATACTTTTAATTGGTGTCAGAGGATTAAGCGATGGAATAGATATATTCTTTCCATTATTTCTACCAACTCGAAATCTACTTAACGTTCCATTTATTGGTATAAAATCAAACGAAGGGGCGGAGAATGTCAGATTTGGCCTTCCTGAACTATTGGAAAGAACGAACCGTTTCGAACATTATCGGAAGAGAGTTCTCACATGTCAGGAGCAGTATTTCTTCCTAGTTTTAACTGAAAGTTATAACAAATATCTGAAGGAAACGTGGTTATGGGCCGAAATTTCATATATTAAAGCTGGATATATGGTACACAAGTTTTTTTTTTTTTTTTTTGTGAAGACAGAGAATAATGTATAGACTACAGTGAACAGCGCGACACTCTAAGCACAATTTTTGAAATCGATTGTTTCGTATTCCTGAAGAACTTTTCGTGGATATGGAGATTTCAACTAGATATATCCTACCACATCAATTTTGATTAAATTCAAATATTTTACTGTATGTATATATACATATATATTAACTGATAATTCTACGGTGTTTTAGACAATCGTTACGGTATTACAAAAGAGTTACACCCTTTGCGAGATATTGCGATATAACTTAGAAGCTTTCTTAGTCGTCCGTATTAGCAAATTTTATGTTATATTTTGTATATACCGAAAATACACCATCAACCCATCCAACAACTGATTTTAGTCGAACAAATTCCACAATTTTCTCTAATTAATTGGAGACTCATCTTCTCCTTTGCTTATTCACGTGCGCTCCAAAAACTATTGATCACTTACGCTCAGAGAGCCATAACTTTTCTTGACCTCCATGGCAAGGCTATTCATCCCCATTCTTTCCACTTACATACACATGTGCACAAGTGGCTTCGGAATTCACAGGCCTCAAACATGTAATTGCAAAAGTTTTCAATTTTATTTTTGTATAAATTCACTTTCACTAGTAGTATTCCGTTCTCGGTGTGGGCACTCGTGTTTATAAAGAGAGTGCTGATAAAGCTTTTGTAATTCTTCTGCTTACACTCGTAAATTAGCGCTCATTATTGTGGCTTGTAAATACTAACCACAACATACGTGAATACACATTCAACCCACATGAGAAGCGCATGTGTGTGTGTTAGCACTTATGTGAAACTAAGGACGCACCTGAATTACTGAGTTTATACTTTTGCGAGTTTTTCTACCTCACGTCCAAGCTGATGCAAGCAAATAAGCGACAATCAAAGCTGTTTAAAATAAAAATCAAGTAAAAACGAAAATTGAAAGTCACAAAAACTCAGCAAAGTTTCGAGATAAAGCGAAGGATGTTTGTGCCAAGCACCACTCACATATTGAAAGCTTTTTTTCTTGTGTGTGCATGTGTGCAAGTGTGTGAGCGAAAAGGTTACCATCAAATTTTTAATTAGGTTAATTAACGTGCTCAACAAAAATGTGCTAAATTACTCATTTTAAAATAAAAATTTATGAACTTCACATATGCTGAAAGTTTTGTTGGTAAATGGTGAACTATTGAAGTGTGCATTCTGTGCGAGAGTGAAAGATGTGCTCAATAATGCATGGGCTCTTGTTTTGAAAATAATATTATGAGATTGGGCAGATTACAAAAGTGAATGCCGGCAGTTAGGAAAGCAACGCACGTAAGCAAAAGCTCAAGCTTCGTTTTTGTTTTTTCATAAATTGCATATGCAAAGTTATCCAAATAATTTTAGATAAAATTTGTTAAAGAAATATATCGCAAAAGATTTTGAAAATTGTAAAAACATTTTGTTCTTCAAAAAACTAATTTAAAGAAGCTTACACTTAAGCTTAATGCGAAAGTGCTTAAAATGTGAAAATAAACGATTCCCTCATACTCGAAGAGCGTTTATCTTTAAGTTAATTTTCTCTTTGAATTTTTTAATGTTTTTTATTTTAGTATTTTTTTAAATAAATAGTTTTTTCGAGAAGTGTTTCTTTAAGTTGAGTTTTCATTATTTAAATATGATGACATTTTAAATATTGCAGCATAGAAGTTTCAGGTCTTTAATCCAGGTAATCAAGCAGTTAGTCCAACGAAGAGCTTCAAAATTCTAAAAATATTTCTTTGTTAAATCTTTTCTCTTAATCATAAAGTACATTATGCAGATATAAATATATATTAGAAAAATTTATGCATTTTATCCATATTAGAATATCTTAAAATATTCATTTACCTTCGCTTTTATTTAAAACATATGATTTCACTTCAAATTTCATTAGGCAGTAAAATAATATCAACAAGAACGTCGTCAGAGGCGGTTTTGTAAAATATTTTGGAAAAAATAGAAACAAAATTGTTTAACCTGAAGTTATCTTTTCATAACTATACTCTATAACTATAGATTTAAAAATTTGTGTTCGCAGAAATGAATAAGAGTTTATTCTCAAAACTGTCTTGCAAAACTACTTTGGAATGTTTCTCGTAGTCTTATTTGATAAAAAATTTAGAACTTGCTTTCTCAAAAGTTTTTCTGCGAAAAACAGTTACTAATTTTTGCTATAAAAATTAAAAGAAAATTTAATATTTAGAGTGTTTAAAAATATTTGATATGCATTTAATATTTACAACACTTATGATTTCATACTTGGGTTTAAATTATAATACTGCAACGTCAAATTTTAAATTTCATTGCTAAGGAATTGAAAAAATAATAGAAAAGTTCACATAAATCTCATTTGTTGTCTTAAAATGCATCTACCCATATATACTCACTTCGTCTTTATAATCTTTACTAATATATGTCTCACTTTATCTCTTCAATATTTCGTGCATACAGGTCCAAAGCCCGGCCCACCACGCAATCTAACGGTCACGGAGGTCTCAAATGGCTTTTTGATCTCATGGCAGGCACCACTGGAACGGGCACACATCGTCAAATTCTACACCATCAAGTATCGCACCGACGCCCAGTGGAAGACGCTGAATCGCGGCCAAATACGGCCCGAGGAGACACAGTATTTAGTTAAGAATTTAGTCGGCGGTCGTACGTATTATTTTCGCGTCTTAGCTAATTCCGAAAAATCCTACGAGTCCAGCGATGAAGTGAAATTTCCGGTGCCGGCACGTGTCAAGCATAAAGCAATAACAGCCGGTGTCGTTGGGGGCATCCTGTTTTTTATTGTTGCGATCATTTTATCGGTTTGTGCCGTAAAAATTTGCAATAAACGTAAACGACGAAAACAGGAAAAAGGTAAAAAACTGCAACTACCAGTGAAGCAAGTGTAAAGCGAATGCACAAAAGTAAAAAACAAAAAACAAAAAAAAATAAAAAATAAAATCACACGAAATGGTTTTTGATGATGACCAAAAATGTGGAACGCATGAGAGCAAACACTTTAATGCATTGCAAGTGCCGTTGTGGCATGTGGCGTGTGTCTTTTGTCGTGCCAGTTGAGCGCAGCATGTGGGCAAAATGGTGGCGCAATGGCGGCAACAACTTTGCCAGCCTTTGTCGTGGGTTGCGCTAATGCTGATTTTGTCAGAGATGTGGTAACTGTGCTGCCCATAAAACGCTGCGCTCAACTGCGCTCAACTGCGACATCCGTGGCGCTGCGTTCCTATTCTGGTCTCAGTTCAGCGAGTACTTTATAACGCTAAATATATATATATATATATATATATATAAAATAGATATATATACGTAAATGTTTTTCGTGAGAATCAATTAAAATTTTTATTGCGTATTAATTTCCAAAAGGCCCTACCACATTAATGTATGAAATTAACTTTTTTGCGTAAAATTGCCAATTAATATTTTCACTTTATCGCTTAATTAAAATTTAAAGCTAATTTTTATTATTTTGATAAAAGCAGAAGAAACAAAAACAACTTATAATCCATTAAAATGTAGCGCTTAATAACAGTAATTCTTTCTTATGTATGTATATTTGAATAAATAGTTTTCGTTTGTAAAGTATTGGAAATAAATTTAACCTCACTTTTGTGTTCCAATAGATTGACATTGGCAGAAATGCCACCGTTACATAACACTAACAATTCATACAGCAATTACCGCTGATTAGTTAATTATAAATACGTGAAACCAGTAATAATACGTGACTGATTTCGACTTTTGCCTAACTGAAAGCACAGTAAAAACGTTAATTATATATATTTTCATATATTTGCCTTTTTTGAAGCAATAATTGGCTTAAACAACAAGTAAATATATTCGAACTAATAATTAATGAGTACAAAATTTGGATTACTTTCGTTAATTACAGTTGCATTTTTCTTAATAATAACATATTTAACCCAATTTGCTTTTGTTGTTATTATTATTATGTTCATTTCGATATTTTTTGCTTTCAAAACACAACCCAAAAGCTTTTCCTTTAATTAGTATTTTATTCATATTTTCATATATTTAGTTTTAATTGGCATTATTGAATTTTATTGGTAATTCTTTAATTAGTTAAATTTTATATTATTGTTTCTTTAAGTAGAGTACGTAACCCAGATTTTAATGGAAATAAATTTCCCTGCAATCAAATCAACTAATTATAAATTACCTTACAACTAGAATGAACTGTAACTGGTCAGTCAACAGTGTCTTTTCCATGCAAGGCTTTGCCAGATTTCAGTGTGAGATATACCGGTTTCCAACTAGCTAAAAGTATTCAAGTATCTGTACTTAACTGTTTAGGTAAATTTATATTTTCGGAAACAATTTTAATTTAGGTTTTATTCATCCTTCTGTGTTTTTACTGAAAAAATATTGATTTAACGAAACTATGATCTCTTTCTGAACTAATTTTTTACAGAAACTCTTATAAGTCTGGTACGTTTTTAATTAGCCCGATTTTAGAGAGGAAGAAAACTGTAAACTGGCTAGCTCTCGTGAATTATTAACTAATTCCTGCAAAGGTATAGTCGCTGGTGAAAAAATGTTCCTCAAGTAAGAACAAATTCATTGAGTTAGCGGATCAAAAGAAACAGGACTTCCGATCAACACCAGAGAATTATTTTAAGATAAACTGATCTGTTATTAATTATTGGACCCTGAATTTTGATGAACTATTGACTTATTTATTGCTAAAAATATTCCCTGAACATCTTAAAGCTCAAATCCATAATTAAATTTCGGTTTGGATTATTTGCCAAATACTTATGAAAATGCTCTGTTTATATCATTCGATTTCAAAATTTAGCTTTAAAAATATCAGCTACAATTATCTTCATTCCAAGCTTACATTTAAATTGAAACGAAGCGAAATTCAAAAAAAAAACTAATAAATACAAAAATAATGAAGATGATAACGGTAATAATAAAGGAGTATAGCATAAAATGAGCGCTTTCAATGCAAAATCAAATCCAATCAACAATGAAATGCGTGATTGTGCTATTTTGGTGTGGAATTAAATTTTATTCGACAGCTGAAAGCAAACCGCAGCGGAGTTGTCACCGCCACTCAAGCGTGCGCTACACACCAACAACAATGCCAACATTTATTCCGTTATTTTTGTGTCCAACAAACCGCCAAACAATTTAAATTGCGAGTAGTTCGAAATATGCGACCGCAATGCCCTCACTGGCATTTCACAGTTCACGTCTAAGCGTTTTCGCTTTCTGTTGCTGTTTCGGCATAATTGAAATCAGCACGCTTCAGCCAAAAGCCATGCGCATAATGTGCGATGATATGGATTAAATTCAGTTCGGGCGTTGCGCAAAACGATATTTTGGTCCTTAATAAATAAATTATTGTAAAAATGTTCTGATTCTTCACTGATATGGCAACTTTGGCAGTACTATGGTGTAATTAATTAATAACTCAACTAAATTTTGGTCAGTTATAGAGTATAACTCGGCATTTTGTAGGTGAAGTTTGCTTTGCTTGAAATTTATAGACCCCTTTTCGGTTGTTCTCTTTCCCTTCCCCCTCTCTTAATAATAAAATATGATTTTCGTAAAATTTGGTTTTCCGAAATTTATTTGAGCTGGCAAAACTATGCTAAAGTACTAAAATCTAACTAAGAGAGCATGCCAGATTTGCAATTTTTATATATACATTCTTAACTACTTATTCATTTAGGTATTTAAGTCACTAAAATTTAGTTAATGCAATATTCATTATATTAAATTAAGGCATTTAAAGCTATTTTCTTCTTTTTAACAACTGTCTACATATTTAGTAAGTTTGCTAGTCTACGAATTTTTGAATCATTGCCAGAGGCAATTCGTGTAGCTTACATGAGCTTCTTGTTCCAGTTAAAGAACCCAAATTATACAAGAATGTTTATTTCGAAATCGGAACTTGCCACTATTAATTTTTTATGTTCATACAAGAATGTGGAGAAATAGTTCGAGAAATACCTTAATAGTTGAAAATTAAAAGCTTTGTGTCTCTCAACTCCCTCCTCTCTCAAAATATTCAGCTCTTTAATTTGGAGTGACTTTTTTATTTTTAACTTATTTGGAAGGAAAATTATAAAAATCGCTAGATAAAATAAACCATATTCTCTACTCTAGAATCCAGTCTAAAGCAACACAACAGTGTTGTATTATTTACTTTTACTAAAATATTCAATGAAGTTTTGCCTTTTGTGTTTTTGTCCCTTTTTGGGATTATTATCGCTTTCTGTTTGGCATTTGTTTGTTATTTTCTTGTTTCTTCGTTATGTCGGCTTTGCAATTTTCTTTCAAATTATACTTACAATTACCAGAAACATACAATTACAATTACACAAAACAAGTAGCGTGTAAATACTTTGCAATACATACATTTAACTATGTAAGTACTATAGATCAATTAAAGAAATCGCTCGCGTAAAACCAAAGTCAAGACTTATACACATAAAGGATTGCTTGGCGGCCTGAGCAAATTCGAAATACTCTTTTTTTGGCAGGCTTTATTACCTGAAAAAAAAAATGTGCAAAACATTGAACGAAATGTTGAAATCACCTTTACCCGAATTATTTGGGCGTGTTCTTAGTTTCTTCGTCGTTGCTTCTGCCCAGAACTAAGTTCATTGCCGGTAAAGGTGCCTGAATGAAATGGGCAGACGTTTTTTGTAAACAATTCACGCACAAAGGTGGTAAAATCAAGGCCCAAACGACATCTGATAGAAATGATCGCGTCGTACAATAAACTCAACTAAATATTTGCATGCAATTTCCAACTCACTTGAGTCACACAAATTAAATGTTCTATACATATTGCTGCAACTTGCTCGAAACGAACCAAACAGTTTGCAATTTTGAAATATTCAGCACATTTCGATAAACTTTACATACACTTCGGATAACAGGCGCTCATTCAGCACTTGAGACCTCGGTTCTCGCCTTTGCTCTAAATGTATATGTAACCGTAATTAATTTTAGGGGACCTCCGAGGTGTATGTAATTTAGGATCTGAAATTGCCGAATTCTGTTTGGCAACCTAAAACCTTTCAAATACGATAATTCAATGTTCAAGAGAGACAAAGAGAGCGAGCGCGCTAAAGAGACGATCACTATCGATATGAAAAATGCGCAGCTCGGGACTGCTAAATGTGAGCAGGGTGCTCGTGAAATACGCTTTTGATACAACACGTTCAACCATATTTGCCAAAGAGCATAATCGGGAAGTATATCACGAAAAAAAAGAAAAACAAAAGCTGGATTTTGCAACAAACAAACAGAATATCAAGCTAAGTACAAATGTTCTGTGAATGGGGTAAGTTTTAACATTTAGTTGAATTTCGTGTGTCAATGTGTGCTGCTTGTTTAAGACTTTTCACTTCAAATCGCCAGCGACGCAGAGTGCCCGCGCCAATTTTATATGACTTACACATATTTCTCATAAATTTCTTCCACAAACTATTTTGCAGCAAATGAAAAAAGCAAGTGGTGATGAAATAACGGTCATGACTCGACGCTTAGCGCCTTGAATCGGAAGAGCGTTGAAAATTTCGAGCAAAAAATAAACAAATCACCCATTTCTTTTGACTTAGTTTAGAAAAGCACAATCATAATAGCACTCTTACATGAAACTTGCGCCATTTTTACCAACTCACACACACACACACACACATATACGTGCTTTTGTCATACTTCATGAATCACATAGTATATTGAAGATTACACACACGTACAACTGTCGTAAATTTTCATGATTTCTATTGCATTTTACTTTCCTTTACTTCTATTTTAAAATGATTGCTTTGCGAATTTCCTTTCATCAGACTTAGATTTCTGTGTTTACTTCCTTCAAATAGACGCGCACTCGACTGAAAGCTCTATAACTAAAATTGCTCTTATTATTTTAAATTCTAATAAATAATGCTGAAGAAGCTTTAAAGCTCTTATATTTTGCACAACACTAGTGTAAACATATTATAAATATATATATAAAAACAGAGCTTTACCGTTAACAACTTTACATATATATGGTAGAGATGACAAAGCTCATCCTATCCAGTCTTGACTTTCTAAAAATGCCTTAAAAGGCTTTCTTATCCTGTTGAAGTTTTAACACAAACGAATGTTTCGGTAATTTTGCAAGAACTATCGCGCCAAAAACAGCAAAATAAAAGCCACCGAAATTGTAAACTAACAGCTTCATATAGGTATATACAGTCAAAAATAAAAAGCTTCAGTATCAAATTTATTTGAAAATTTATACCATATAAACTACTTTCACATAACAACTAACTACAAACATAACTTTACTTTCTCGACATTAAGGTAGAAACCATAGATATCTGTTTTTTTTTTTTTTTAATTGGGGCTTTTAGTCCCAACAAAGCTTTTTTTTAACCAAAAAGTTGAAAAACATAACAGCGATAAGATCATCTGCAGATTAATTTGCTTTCTAGCTTCAGCTTACAATTACAACTTAACTCTTTCTCTGAAGCTCCACATAATTCATTTTGAAAATTCTTGCAAAATATAAGTGCAAGCTTTAAAGCTTTAAAGCAAGAAGTTGACATTTTTCAAACCGTTTTCTAACATCAAAAACCGTTTCACCATTTTTTTTAATCACCTTGTACAAACCGATCCTAAGTTGAAATATATCCATTTTTAATATCCTCATATATGTATATCACACTTGCATACCTGTGTATATCTAACAAATTCTTATGTATGTATGTATGTATATGTGTTATTGTTTTGCTGTCGTCTTTTTCGGTGTTCAATGTGTGTGCTTGCGTGCGTGTGTGTGCATTTCATGTGCGTTGTACTCCCCATAGAGAGGATTAGTGTCGCGCCTGAAAGTTTGGTTAACTGCTAATCAAAATAGATTATAAAATCGAAGCTTTAGAAAAGCTTTAATCCAAACATGAAAGCTTGATGAAAGCTTCAACCTAAAAATGAACACTTCATGCAAGCTTCAGAAAAGCTTTAATCGAAAAATTAAAGTTTAATGGAACCTCCTTATCTATATCGTATATACATATTAGCTGAAGTAGCATAATTTTAAAGTTTTTGAATCGTATGTGTAATTGTAAAGTGTTACCTCTCCAAAATTAGTTTGTATGGAAAAGAATTGGCGCACCCCAACCTTATAGGTTGAGTTAAGAAATAAACGACAAAATAAATTAGATATAAATTAGTTCAGATGTATAAATATCGCTTTACATATAACTGCTTATAAATCTATATTTCATTTAGAACAAGTATATGTACATATATCTTTATTTATTGCATATGATATACATTTCTCTTTTTTGTGTCTGTTATTGATTTATTTTTGTTAACCCATTATTATTGAATAACTTTTGCTTATGATTTATTTTGTGCTCATAATTATTATTTTCGCATCATTAAAATCATATTTGGAATGTGAAATAAGAGTGAATATATTTTCAATTCTAATGCTATCGCCTTTCAATTATAACTAAAGGAAATTATTATCTAAATGAGTAAAATCTGGTTCTATATTGGCTTAAAATCGTTATTCGTGGTGGAGAGTGTAACTCATATGTTTTATGCATAATACGCTAATTACTCATTTAACACCCTAGAAGCTTCGGCATATCACATTCTATACATATATGTACATATGTATGTAATTGCATTTGTATGTATGTCTGTATATGTGTATGCAAAATAGTTGTATGTGGATTATTTTAGCGACTAAGGAACGGTCTATACTCCACCAAAATTAATTGTAGAAATCATTCGTTTGCAGAGTTCAATATGGTAGCTTGCCGGATAACTGATGCCCGTAATATAGCGGCGAATAATCATCATTTGCAGCATCATCAGCAGCAGCAGCAACAACAACAACAGCATACGCAATTGCATCAACAGCACCAACACCAACTTCAACATAATTTGCACAGCCGCAGTACGGGCTCACTTTCCGCTGGTCAAGTGCCTTTAAAAAAGTAAGTAGACTTGAAAGAGGATGGTATTGCGAAGGGGAATGTGAAGAAGACAAATCACTGGAAAAACCACACATTCATATACATTATAAGCGATTCAGTGGAAAGCATTCGACTATAAATTTGAATGTTATCGCTTTTGACCCATTATAATAGTGGCTCGAAAACAAGTCGGAAATTTGTAACGATTTTTTTCGAACATATTCGACATCCCAACAGTTTTTAATACATATATGAGAATAGTTTTATAGTGATACTATGCGATAATTCCATTCAAATTAATTAGCTAACTTCGATTCGACATATCCTGGTAGAAGACAGAGTGATTATACCACTTCAATGAGGTATACTCATACCCTCTCTTATTGCATTCAACTATATAATTTTTGTGTGGCTTTCATTTGTAAAGTATTTTCGATTATTATTTATCGATTACTTTGAATTGATAAATATAACCGAAAATTTATTAAATCCTTCAAATAGTTATTACCGCTGAGTCTCTTATTCTTCACAAAAACCACATAACACAATACATTAATGCTTCACACACATATTACATACATATTTACATAATTTTTTCCTAATTTCTTTAAACATATTACAACAATAAAAAGAAACAACAAAACAAAACTTTATATGAGAAAAATGTCTTAGCTAATAAAATTAATATTTTTCTCTTTCTTCATAAAAAAAAAATTGTATGCCTATATAAAACGTGGTTCATGCAAAAATCACTTCACATTAACTTCCAACACAATTGAAAACAACCATCGGCAATGCGTACACGCGTTTCAAAATAAAAATTCAATTCAAAAGCAATACCGAGCATTTTCGTGATTATGAAACCGTTTTTATAGTTCCAGGTCCATCATGCCATAGTCAAAATCGTAAGAGAATTTATGCATTTATATAAACTGAAATATTCACTAGCAAATATAACTGTTTATTAGAACTTTTTTTGAAAAAAATGCAGTATTTTGTCCGCATAGTATTGGCATAAAAGGTTCAGTGATTTAAAAAATTTATATTTTCAAAAACTTTTTTTTTTTTTTGGTTTCCAAATTTAATACTTCAATGCTCTTTAGCCTAATTTTATTATTTGATGATCGCCCAAGACAATTTCATGTAAGGTCAAGCAGAAAAATAAATTAAACGACCAAAATTTTAACATTAGACTCTTGACATTTTCGACGGACTTTGCAGAATATGACTTCCACGGTAGCGTCTTATGAAAAACCTACTGTCTCTCGAATTTTTCATAGCCGTCTTTTTCCCAGCATAACTAATGCTAGTGTCCAACTGGGCATATATAATTGGCTGCAATAATCCTTCGATCACATGGCTTTGACATACCCAATTCTTGATATGATTCGGGCACCAAAAGGGAGAACTTCGAATTCTACAACTTTGCTTATTTCCCACCCATTAACCAAACAATTTGTCTAAATCTTCTTCAAAAGATATCCACTTTAAGCCTGGTAATTTGTCAAAGCATACTGATCATAAATGTGATGAGATGTATTTGCTTTGACAGCTGGTTTGACAACTAGCCCTCTAGGAAATAATTTATCTCTAAAAATACCTAAAACTTCAACTTCCAAAAATTATAGTGACCTTTTCGGAAAAATTTGGTTAAATGTTGCCTTTGTCATTAAAGGCACAACTTTTTCCATATTTATACAATAGTTGGTACAAATTAAGTTTTAGCTTGAAACAAAATCGAGCCGCATTTGATGACTGTGTTGAAGTATATTAGCTAATTATTTATCCCCCTTTCAGTTTTAATTTTTACTGTGAATTTTTAGAGTTACTTTGTGTTTTACCATCAACCCTTTTGATGTGTGTTTTCTAGTTCAATACAGAATTTTCATAGTTCTGGAAATGTTTATTAATTTTTCATACCTGAATGCGTTAGCTTTTGTGTTTAGCATTATTTCATTTTCCCTGACTCTAATTTTCCCATTTATAGTAAACAACGGTAATTAGTTCACCATTTTATTTTGTCAATCTATCATCAATAATATTTTACTTCGCGCTCATTATCGCCTTTCATAGAATTCATAATTATTTTGTTTACAACAACATACAAGTGTTCTAACATACCAATGTAAATATCTGTTGTCTATTTTTTATGTAATTCGAATTCAATATTTTCTGGATTTTGAAGACCACAAGGTTTGCATTTATTGATAAATATGTTTATACCCCTAATTTATATGTAGATATGCATAAAATTCATTTTGAACAAAACAAAAATGTGTGCTTGGTTGAATATATTGAATATTGAAATTAGTCCAGCACATTTTTCGAAGTTCAAATTTTTAAGCATGTAGACCATTTTGCACTAGTTTCCTTATTTGAGTACGACACGTAGATTTTAATTTTTCCTTTCTGCCTTTCGTAATGTTCATGTTTGTAAAAATTTCACTTAAAGCAACGATATTAATATAAAACCTTTTGCCTCTTTCTATTCCGCAAAGATTTAAACAAACCGGAATATCAAGTCTAACCACGATACTAATAGCTATACTACACTGGATTTGGCCACCAGACCGCTGCACCAATTGTCACTCCATTTACAGTTCACCGCATGCCGAGGAGGAGGGCGCACGCGATCGTCACTCCGTTAGCCAAATCCAACGCTCTGTCGACGGACGCTTCGTAATCTCGGCCGCCAAAGCAGGCAGTAATGGCAAACTCAATGCGCTCACAAGTGGTGCCGACATGGAGGGTGTCGACGAAGTGGATACCCCCACCATACGCCGCAATAGTCAGGCTTCACAAAAATCTTCTAGTGATGATGGCGGCTTTCTGTCACGTCGCAACTATATTACAGCACGTGCCTCCTGGCGTCGTCCTTTGGTGGCATCACCTTCTCAACTGAGCTTACAGTCAGCCGTCGGTTCGGCGCGTGGTTTCCTACAGGGACTCGGTGGGCTGTTGCGTGTTGGTAGCAATGTTGCGATGGGTGGCAGTAGTAGTGGGCTGCCGTGCGTTTCGGTAGGTGGCGCCATATCAGGTGTCGGGGAGGATGTGGCTGGAAATGCAGGCGCGCGTTATCAGAACATCTATCGTGGCCAGTATGGACAAAGCGCATACCGCAACCTGCAGTTGGCACAACCAGCACAGCCCACCAGCCGTCCGCTGCATATAAATACCCTGAGTGGAGGTTCATATCTTAGCGGTCATCAATTTCATCAACAGCATATGCATGGCCTACACTTAACACCCAACTTGTACACGCCGTCGCGCATATCACGCATCTTCTCCAGCTCACCAGCCAGCACACCCAAGGACACCTTGGGCAGCGGCATACACCAACATATCAGCGGTCTTGGCGGCACAAGTGGTGGCGGTGGTGGTGGCTTGCTAACCTCACCGTGGTCATTCACGACACCCGGTAGCGCACATCTGCATCCACATTTTAGCGATTTGAGCAGCGTGTATCCAAGCTCAGCCGAGCGTTCGTTGCCTACGCCATCAGCGACTAGTGGCAATCTCAGCCGTTATCGCTATTATGCGCACGAGCTGCCCTCGCTGCGCACCATACAAGAGGAGACGCGACGCTACAACCAGCAACAGCAAGAGGAGAAACAACAGCAGCAGCTACAAACCTCAGATGGCTTCGTACCGCTGCAAATACCCTCACCGCCCTCGTGGCGCAACTACTATCACTCGCAGCTACCATATAATAGCTACCGGCCACGTACCCGATGGTATCCACGTCACTATGCGCGTCTCTTTGGACGCACACAATCGGAGCTGATGTCGCCTTTGCCACATCTAAATCTGACGCTACGTTCTGGACCTGTGGGTGCTATGGGTCTCGAAGCTTCACCGGAGTCGCGCTCCAGTTCGAGTGGATTTGGCTCGAAAAACAACTCTAATCATCCACAAGGATCTCATCACTCGGGTAGTACAAGTGAATGGCGATTACTGCCACCCTATCGACCACCTCCACCACCACCAGCCAATAACAGCGCTTACTTCGGCTTAGCATCGCCGTCTGCACAACAGCAGGCACAAGGACAAGCGCCAGCAAGCCATCATCACCCTCAACTGCACCATCCGCCCTTATTTTCTTCGAACTCACTGCCCTACTATGCATCTTATAGCGGCACAATGGGTAGCAGCATCCACCAGCAACAGCGGCAACAACATAGACCCACAACGCCACCCTACACCATGGAACACTGGCTCGGCATGATCTCAGACCTTGATACGGCTACCGACAATGTCAATCTACCGAAATCGGTGGATGTGGGCAGCGTCGATGGACACTACGAGTTCGATCCGGCCACACCAACGCCCAGCGCATCCACACCCACCGGCGGCCTGCTTCGCGAGGATCTCAATTTGCACGTGGACACTACCGGCCACCATACCCTTGGACCACTAAGCAGTAGTAGCCTCTACCAAAACGGTATTGGCGCTGCTACACTCACCTCGGGAGCGGCTACTTACGCCGGACCGATGCGAAAGGCACGCTTCTCACGCTACGATAATGTGGAAGCACGCCTGCAGGCGATGCGTGCGGAGTTCTACGAGTACCGCAAACGACAAGCTATGCAGCAAGCGGGCGTGGCTGAGCTGGAAAGTGTATGCTGAAGCGAGCGTTTGAAAAATGTGAGCGTATGTGTGTTAGTAGTGTAAGTAGCACGTATCTAGTTAGCAATAAGTATGGTTAGACTAAGTCCATGAAAATGTAAATCAAATGTGAGTTTCATTATATTCGCAAACAAAAAATGCAAACGAAGGTTTTACTGCTGCCCAACAAAAAATATCACAAAAACTAAAGCAACTTTTTAGACAACCAAAAGCAAAACCTGTGCAGAATTGAGCATCGTCGCATATTTTGTCTTCTTAACTCTTTAGGAATAAATACCCTTCTCCAGTCTAATAACAATATTCTCGAAAGTATTTTTCGAAATATAACGGTCTTAAGTGGCAGTTCGCTTTTCAAAATAAATGTCTGCTTGTTTTGAAAAACACATAATACTCATATCTGTGTATAGGTATTCACTACTATACTAACAAGGTATCTACTATCAACTATCTCTGTATAGGTCAACTCTCTGTCAATAGGTCAAACTTTTCTGAAAAGGTCAGATCTTAAGAAAATCTCAAGGTAACCAATAAAATTGATGAAACCAGATGAAAAGCTCTATTCCATGCTATAATCATTGCTCGTTCCGAAACTCCACTAAATGCTCAGCTTAAGGGCTCAGCTCTCCTTCGAAAAAAGCTTGAGCTTTGTTTTTATAATATTTCTGGAATATTCTAAGACAATTGTAAGAAAATCTTTCATCTCATTCTCTCTCACTCTCTATCATAAAATTAATATGAAAATTTCCTGAATATCGTGCACTAATTAGGTACTTAAAGTACTGTTGTCTCTCATTAATTAAGCGCACGCAAAGAATTCATTGAAATAACGAAAACCAAGTAATACTAACAGCAGTTTTATGCTAAAACTGAGCAAAGAATTCATGTAAATATTAAAAATTAAGTCTTATTTGTAGCAAAGTGAAATAAAATATGAAGCGTTAAGGTGAACACGTATTGTAACGGTGAGAAACTGAGTATCCAAAAATATAGCAATTGTAAAGTTACATTACAAAAGTAATTAATTACTAAATTTAATAACATTTAAAGCAATTAAAAATAACACTTTAAGTACGTTAATTTAAGCAGGAAATTACTAAGTTTAATAAAGCGTAAAATAAAATATAAATAAATAATACAACATAGTTATTATTAGCAAATGTATTTAAAATAATAATGAATACCCAAAAACAGTTAAAAATTTGTTAAGAAAGACTAAAAAATTTAACCTGATTAACTGAAGGAAAAATAGTAATTTAACTGAAGTAAAAGTAATTAAAGTAAATAACAGCATAAAATTACAATCGATTGGAGCACGAGAATCGGAGTGAACACAAAAATAAAACAGAACAGTTACAATAAAAAACCAACAAAAAACTAAGAATTTTAAGGGAGTTTCCCCATACAAATTAAACATAAATAGTTCAATATGTATTGACGAAATTATGAAATCAACTACTACGAAGAAATGGAAAAACATTAACAAACTGTAAGCTAACAAAAACAAGAAATAATTAAAAATAAAATGAACAAAATAAGAAATCCCTTGAAGATGAAAGTAAAATAAATTCAATATGACTAGTTGCTATATAAAGAATTCAACTGAAATATAAATAAAAATAACAAAAACAAAAACAAGCTAAGCGACTTAAACGTACGTACATATACATAGAAATATATATATATAATTAAATATATATATATAGATAATTTTTTTTGTAGGTGCACATTACAAATTACTAAGCAAAATAAAAAGTGAGCAAATTTAAATTAAAAATATAATGAAAAAAAAATGGTTGAAGGAAGTATAATGGTAATTAAAAAGTAATTAATTGAAAACGCAGAATTTCTCATTGATTTATTATGTAAAAAGTAGCATGACGCAGCGATGACAGACAAAAGCAAGCAACCAAATTAAATAATTAGAAGCGGTTAGTAGGCAATTAAGGAAAACACAATACTTTATCGTAAACTTAAATGAATTGAAAGAATAATTACAAATTGACAAAGCAAAATTTCTGCCCTGCACTTTTTGCGTGCGGCTACGAAGAGAACAGAAACACTGCGAACGTCTTTCTTCTAGGGTACACTGTGTTAAAATTGGGTGAAAGTTAAAGAAGCATAAAAAATCATAAAAAAAAACGGAAGGAATTTAAAACATACACAAAATAATTATCAAAATGAAAAACTTCGGAGCGCCATAATTTCCATTGTAAATAATTATTTGACGCATTAAATAATTTCTATGCATTTTATAAAATTTTACACACACATATATTTCTACTTCAAATTTCTATAAAATTTTTTCTTTAATTTATACCTCTTTTTTCATTAACTTTAAAGCCAAAGCAAAACGCGTAAAATGCTTAACTAAACATATGTAAGCATATGCATGTAAAGTAAGCAACAAACAAACAAATTTGAACGGAAAGGTTTGACACAACTCGACGCCAATACACTGCCACAGCGAAGCGGGGGAGTCACGGGCCGACCGACAGACACTGCATGCGGCGTAGCAAGCGCAGTTGCGCGCCACAAACCTGTGCATCTGCGAGTATATGGGTGTGGGTGTACCTCCAGACATGCCCATGCACTGCTCCCGATGCATATGTGTGCGTGTGCAGCATCCGGTGCGCTACGCACGCACGCCGCCTCTGTATGTATTGTACTAAGTATGTAGTAGTTAATAATAAGAGGGGAGTTGATAAGCGCGATATTGTGTAAAAATGTTAACAATGAGTATATGATAATTGAAATTGACACACATATATTAAATATAACTGCGGTGACACACGCACAGTTCACGGAGGTGGGGAAATGCAAACAGGCACTCCATGTATTAATTATCTGTTTACTTTTTATTTTCATTCGCAAGCTGCGAATATTTCTCAGAAAATCGATTCTAACATAAGTCTAGATTTGTTCAAGACATGTGCAGTTATCGTCCTTGGAAGCAGCTTAGCTTAGTGCTTATGAGAAATGAGCTTTCATGAGGTTTTCGCGTGCAACTATGGGAGCGTAAATTTGTATTGGAGCTGGATGTTTTTCGCTGAAAAGAGATTTGTGCTTGAAAAATCTGTTTTTGAGAGTTTAAAATCCCCAAAAGAGTTGAAGCATTTTCAATTCAGATTGTTTTTTAAGAATATAGTATTCTGTCTTCGAAAATATTACTTTCAAAAAGCTTTTTAAGCAGCTTAAAGCTTTTCATACTGATTTTTCCGCTTGCGCTTCGAGCAAAATTTGCTATTATTTTTCCCATAAAAATTGTTCAACTTCAGATTTTAGTAATTTAAATTTATAAAAATATGAAGCTTCTGAATCTACGAAATGCACTTTTGGCGATAATATACGCCTTAACAAATAAGTTCCAAAGTCGGATTAATTGCATCTTTCATAACTCAAGAACTTCTAGTCTCTGAAATGTTGCATTCATCTTCGCCCCGAATTAACTACTAGAACACCGGAAATGCTCACTTAAAAAAATTCTTCTGGAAAAATATCCAAATACATAGTAAATACTCAAATCGAAATGCAAGCAAAAATGAAAAGAAAAAATGCCAACAATTGTCAAATCGAGAGACCAAAATCATTCCCTTGTTATACGGCACAAATTCCGTCGCGTCTGCTAGTTCCACATAAAAGTCTTTCATACAGCAATTTTTTCGCTCAGAAAACTCTTTCTTAAGACTAGCAACGACAATTTAATTAGATGAGAGCATTTCAACTACACCAATAGTTGTGTCCTTTCAAAAACCCTCTTAGAGTCCCACTAGTTAAAAGAGCTGCTTCCAGGGAACTAAGAACAAAACACCAACAACTGGGTAGCGATCTCAAACAGTTTACAGAACGCTATTATTTCAATCGGATAATTTTTAAACTCAACCAATTTCAAAAAATATGTTTCTCTTGTTTTTACCTATGCGCGTACGTAGTTTTTGAGCCCACAGCAGAAGAAATATAGAGAATTTTAAGCGCCTGCATTAGATTTTCTTCGAGTTTGTAATCAAAAACCTAGGCATAAAGTTTAAAACACGCGCTTAGTTCCAACGGAGAGGAGTAAATATTATTTATATATCTATATATTGATATAAATGAGTATAGATTTTTATTTTAATACGTGAAGCGCTTGTTAATTTTGTTGTGGTGTGCAAAACATCGCATTTAATAGAAAACACTTAATTTAGTTTTTGATATTTTTTCGCTATTTTGTATTCACCACGCTGAAGATTTCTGCGCTACTCTTCACCACTGTCGATTTCCAATTGAAAATATAGCAAAGTCATGGGCACAGAAGGCATCCTGAGTGCCAAAACGAACGATTGACTCATCAAACAAAACGTGTTTCTGACATAAGTGGTGGCTAATTAACTCAGCGAAAACACACACACTCCAAATTGAAATCAATTATATTGTAAGCGCAAATGAAACGTCATTATAGCAACAACTCAAAATAAAAAAAGTGAAACATAGAAACATAGAAGGCATTGTAAACAAATGAAGTTAAAGCTGAAAATCGGCATTCGAAAACTAAGAGCAGTAACTGAATTCAATAGAAACCTAAAAAGAGTTGTCTTTGGGCAGCCATAATCGAGCGCCAACTGAGCGGCGCTGAGCGCAAGATTGAGCTCCAAAAGCAGAGAATTGAATGTGAATCGAACAATTACAGTAACGATCGAATTGTTATTGTAACCTTCTCTAATTTCCAAAATTAGTATATAAATAAGCTAGTATTAATGAAAATTACAAACTCATAGAAACTAAAAAATAAATATAATAAATAAAAATAAATATAAATATATATATATATATATATTAAATGAGAAAGAAACATGTATTTCATATAGTAAGTGAAATAATGGCGTGAAATGAAAAAGGAATTAAAACAAAATAGATATAGCAAAAAGTTACATACTCATTTAACGCCGAACACTTGACGGTGAACTGGTCAAGCGCAGACACATTTGTAATATGTACATGCAAACACACATCTGAAACAGCGCAGACAAATATGAAGTGGATTCAAAGCTAGAAAGCACTCTGGAGTGGCTACTTTAAGTGCGTAAGAAAGCGTTAAAAAGCTTGAAAGCTCTTCAAATGCGCTGATCTGCCTACATATAAGGGCATGTATTACGTTAAGGCGCCTTACGTAAGCTTACGAATGAGATTCCAGTGAGCACTTTTATGTGATTTCTACTCTCGCTCTCACGTGCTCTTCTCTCAAAATTATTGAATCTTTCAAAATGCATATAAGTTCACTAGACTATCAGTATTTGCAATCTTTCTGGCACACGACCAATTCATATGTGCTCTGCACTCAGTGTGATTTTGTACATATGTTCGTCTACGAAAGTTTCAATTATGTTTTGCAGGCTTTCATAAATGTCATTAAACTGGTTTTGCTTAAAAACCACTCTGTCCTTTCAACTCTCTCACGTTAAGGTTTCACTTGTCTCTCTTTAATGATTTCGCCTGCGTTGCTCTTTTTCTCTCCTTTCAACTCACCCTGTTGCATCATAACATTCGCATTAAGCGTAAGAAACTTGCAATGAAGCATACGAAATTCTAAATGAATAAAATTTATTAAAAAAATTGGAGAAAATTAAGCTATTTAAGCACAAACACACATACGCAGTAATAAAGTTTATTACCAAATAATTTATTAAACAAAGGTGAGCAACACAACATACACACATAATGGTGTGCGAGCAACAGAATGTTAATCAAATTTGTTCGAAATAATAAAAAAAACAGAAACATGAAAAAGAAAATGAAAATGGTGAGAAATAGTTAATTCGTGTTTTTATATAAATCACATACACACGTAAGCGTAGTAAAACACATATTAATGATTTCCATAAAACTTTTTATTGTTTCCATGGAAAATTTAATTAAATTAATTTTATTATTTATTTTAAGTTATTATTTTCTTCTAGTACAAACAATGATCTAAATATCTTAGAACAGGGCTAGAAAGAGCCGCTAAGAAAATACAAGTAAAACGAAAATAAAAAAATAAATATTACGTTAAAACAAAAACAAAAAACACAGACGATAAAAGCCGTAAACAATTCAAAAATAATAAAAAAAAAAAAAATATTCAAAAACCAAACACAGCAATACAAAAACAATTAAGCTGTCGATCAAACACTTGCATAAATAGTTAAAAACGTAACGGGATATTATAATTACTTATAAACGAACATTCACAATTAAACGTAATATAAGATTTGAAAGGGTATAACTAAAATTAAGTATGAATTGTGAATGCATTAGCGTTGGAGGTAGCTGCACAAGCAGTGGCAACCTTAGGAAACCTTAAATTTCTTATTTCTATGCTTCGGGTTATTATTTGTAAATTATTTTTTACTGCAAATATTCTTAATTATTATGAAAATAAATTTAGTTTAACTACAAATTCCGAATTAATATTAAACACTAAGCTGTAATTAGTTAAATTATGCATTAATGAGATTATTAAGTTGGTTGAAATAAGATGAACAAAATGAAATTTTTAAACGAATAAAATTGCAAACAGTGAAAAGCATACAAAAAATCATAAAAATCAATGCAAAAAAATTACACAAAATATATAGTTTTACTTTACTTATGGGGAGGAAGATGGTGGTGAGCGCTTGTACTTATACTAAAACTACTTGTAGAATTAGTTTTCAAATACCCTTTGAATCAGCACTTTGTCTCGCCTTTCGGCTGGAGTATGAATATATAGCCCACTTGTTCAACAACTTCCTAACCTAGAACCCCGTTCCCATGGACATATTCTTCGGTTCTGTTGGCTAGCACAGATTTATTACCGATCCTAATAATAAGTTGAGTCCATTGTCCAGTGCTAGCGGATTTCCACTTAAAATAACAACACCAAGAGTTATTAATCCTCACATAACAATCTAACATAAAGTATACACTGTGTGGGAATTTTGGATCTTGGAAACCGATTAGGCTGTCTTATATTTAGCTTAATGATAGGTGTAAAAAAGACAACCACTTCGTGCATTAAATCTAAATCTAATGACATCTTTAAGCAAAATAACCGTTAAATTTCCAAAAATCGCACGTCACCCCACGTCAGATTTCCCGCGCAGAAACCATCTGAGAAATTCTTTGACTCTTCACCTCTCCTTCTCTAGCTTAATGGGGTTTCTCCTTAACCTTAACCAACAGAAATCAAACTGAAAACAAAAGAAACCAACAAAATCATTAAAAAAATTTTTCTATGTATTTGTAATATACAAGTTCCGATACCCTATAATTTATCAATTCCCCAGAAAAACTGAAAATATCCCTATTGGTCTCGTAATCTAATTCCCCTATTGGTAATAAGACAATGTATTAAGCTATAATATTTCAATTGATGAAATGAATAAGAGTCTATTTTCTATTTTTATTTAAGTCAAGTTGCTTTAATAAACTACAACTCTCCCCACAGAATACACATTCCAACTTACTTCATTTAACGAGCTATTACATTTGGGGAATTGCCATTTACAATCGATTTCATTAATTAATGTAAGCACTCTACTAGTAACGAATATCTACAGTATAGTGTTAAAAACAGAACATAGCTTTTTCATGCTTTCCAATAAGCAAAAGATCCAGTAAGTTGCCGGTAACTACTCTGCAAGTCAACTATTCGGTAAATCATACGTTAATTACCAGAGGGCGTTACCAGATATTTCTGTTAAAGTTTCTATGAGTTTCTCCGACAGTTCATTTTAGAGAAATTTTGTCGTTTTTGATATTTTGAAAAATATTGTTTTGTGGTTAGTTTCCGGTTCTCTATCCAGACACATTTTAGTATTCTGTAGGTAGCAGAATTTTGAATTTCAAATAGTATTCAAAGCCTTCCGATTTCCCCAACTCACTAATTAATTTTACACCCCACTGTAACTTTTGATACGTAAATAGCAACATACTATTTTAAAACGCAATATGCAGTTTTATTTTACGTGTTAGACGTCAAGGTTGTTGACAATCGTGTTCATAAAAATGCAAAATCTCAATCGCCTAGTCCATGTAAAGAGCGCTAAAACCGATAGAACACGGAGACCAAGAACGAATTCCATACTCCTTTACCTAAAGTGGCCTTTACTAATACTTAAATGTGTGGGTCTTTTACCTTTCTATAGCACACGCTGTTTCCACGAGATCGGCGCGCCAAACCAACGTTCGATATATATAAACAGAGTCATACTTTTCACTAAAACTGTGTTTAGCATTTTGCACATTTACGCCTTTCTGTCACCCACAATACTACAGCTGCTCTTCATAAGAAGCAAGACGGATGGCATTACCAACTTGTTGGACGTGGCTTTTTGTATGCTCAGTGACATCACAATAACGTGGACTTGCACCAGTAATACCACGAAAATCGTGCTGATAATCAATAGCTTCTTGAAAGTGGACAAACTCCTGCAACAATATCCTGATTCGCCGGCTGAGAGACCCTGTGCCACCAATCACTTCAATAGATACTTCTTCTTGGTATTTGGCTATATTTGCCTCATCATGATTGGCAACGTTAAACGCACTTTGGATTATTTCTCAATCCACTTCTGTGTGTACATAACATTCTACCAGCTGGAGAACGCGATCTCGTGCGGCTTTGTTGTATTCATTTCGGCGCTTTTACATCTACTCACGGAGCGCTTTCAGTACATCAATAAGCTGATAGCCCAATATAATAGTAACATTTTGCGGCACAAAACATACCCATGCATGAGCACAACATCGGTTTCAAGCTTCGACAGAAAGGCGATAAATCACGATGAGGTCAATTTGAGGCTATTTGCGAAGAACTCGGCTATGATTTACAGTTTGCACATCGATTTGCTGGACATATATAAAATGATCAATGACTATGCCGGTTTGGGTCTCTTGGCGTTCCTTTTGTACGCCTGCTATGGTTTGTTGTCCTGCGCCTATGGTTGCTTCGTATGCGATTGGAAAACGAATGAAGATTTGTATTATGTCATCTGGACCTTTTCTTGGATTCCTTTGTATGCTGTGGTTTTGATACTATTATCAATTAACTGCGCCAAGGCTACTAATGAGGTTAGTATTCATCTTATCTTCACCTTATTAGTTAGTATTCATCTTATTCATCTTAAAATAATGATGAGCCAGAGTCAAGAAGCGCCAGAAAAGCATGGTACAGAGTTTTACTCAAAGTGGTTTCGACAATTTCCCCGAGATGAGTCGAATCTTATACGAATTTATATACCTTGCGGTTGACTTAAATGGGTTTTGAAAACGAATGGGGAGAATTGTGATGACTTTAACCGTTACCATCGAACATAACAGTTGTGTTACACATTATCTTATTCCAAAAGAAAATGAAAGAACTCTCAATATGTCGATGAATTAACTATTTTCCGGAAATAACTACTATCGCTCCACCAGGGACCACTTTCACTTACCTCAGGAAGGAGCGTAGAGCTCAGTTAAGTTAACAAATAAGTATGCCCCAAGAAATTCATTTCTAAGGCACTCTGAACACGTGTCTCGCAGGAATCAAATAAAATTAGTTATTAGCAAATATTGTCAAAGTTAATCAGATTTGATGACCATTGTACCCAATTAAACTTATAAGTAGTCATACAGAATGTACAAGTTATTGCATTTGCGGAATTAGATTTGATTCACGATAGTTTCTTCAACCCATCAAATCATTCTAATACCACAAGTACAGTGTGGAGCCAAACGTAGTATAACATTTCCCATTTTATAATACATTTCTTTATTACTAGTTTGAATGGAGGTAAACTAATAAAAGTATATCAAGAAATTGGAATATAAGGGGATTAGATTTTTAAAATATTTTATTGGGTTCCAAAAACCCATGAGAAGAAAGTGACATTTAAGAGAGTACAAAGGTATCGACAATTGGCAAATTGATCCTTATTGAATTAATGCGCTGTCTGAAATAGCTATTAACTAATAATCCAAAAATCATCCAAGCGGACATACATGAAATAGTGAAAAGACTTAAATATGGAGTTACTACCATATTGCTTGCATAATTTTACACATTACTGTATCTTTGTCACCTAACTGGCAATAGAGTTCCCATCGAAACACCGCACAGTTGAATGTTGCGAGTTCCATGAGAAGGTTGCACATGTTTCTAGTAGGAATGCGAGGTACTAGCCAAGCGATAGCTATAAATAGAGCTAGAAGAGAAGATATACCGAACGGTCGTTGTCACATACTCGTGTACCTTACGTGGCCTTTATTATTGCTTAAACTCGTTGGTATAATACCATTCTATACCACACAGAGTTTATATGACATTGGCAGACCGAATCGACGAGCGATATTCATTAGTAGAGCTATACTTTTAAGTAGAGCTTCGTTGAATATTTTGCATATCTTCATTTTGTTGTCACCCGTAATACTGCAGTTGCTCTTCATAAAAAGCAAGACGGATGGCATTACCAACTTGTTGGACGTGGCCTTTTGTGTGCTCAGTGATGTTACGATAACGTTGACTTGTGCCAGTAATACAGATAAAATTGTCACCATCCTCAACAGCTTCTTGAAAGTGGAAAAACTCCTGAAACGATTTCAAGACGCACCATTGGAGAGCACTCGTGCAACAAACCAATGTAATAGATACTTGATATGGATGTTTGGTTTTATTTGCGTTGTTATGTTGGGGTATATCAAGCGCACCCTGGATAATTTCTCATTTTACTTCTGTGCGCACACAGTCGTCTATTTGCTGCAAAATGTGATTTCATTCACATTTGCTGTTTGTATTTCTGCGCTGCTGCATCTGCTTTCGGAGCGCTTTCGATTCGTCAACCAGCTGATAGCTCAATATAATCGCGAAATTGTGTCGAGCAGTGTTCTGAGATGCAGAACTCAAGATGCAGAAAATTTGGCTATGATTTATAGTTTGCATGTCGATTTGCTGGACATATACAAAATGATCAATGATTATGCCGGTTTGGGTCTCTTGACTTTCCTACTGTACGCCTGCTGTGCTTTACTCACCTGCACCTACGATTGTGCTATCTTTGAATGGGGTCCCAGTGACAATTTGTATTACGAGTTATGGATACTGTTGTGGATACCTTATTTTGGGGCAGTTCTGATATTATTAGCAACGAGCTGCGCCAAGGCTACGAGAGAGGTCAGTAATGTCTGGCGGAATGTGGGTCTTTGGTAGAGAGAATGCGTTTTTGTTCTCCCAAAGTTTTCTTCATTTCTTATATATTCTATATGTTGCTTATGCTTATATTTCTTATATGTTGTATATAATATTCATATGTTTATGGTTTACCTATATGGTTTTCATCTACTCCATTTCGTTGCAGGCAAATAACACAACGCAAATACTTGCAAGAATCTACGGCAAGGGCAAAGAATACCAAAATATTGTGAGTGCCCGCTTTATTGTTATATTGGGTTGTTCGGAAAGTCATTTCGTTTTTTTTGGGGAACATGAAAGACAGTTTTCGTATAATGCCTTTCAAATGGCCATAAACAGTTGAATTCGACAAATTTAACCTCTCACCGATCTCTCGTGTTGTGATTCGCCGATTTGCATCAACTAATGCCTTTATCGCATCTTTGTCAGCTTCGACCGGCCTTCCAGACCGTGGTGCATCTTCGACATCAAAATTGCCGGATCGAAATTTTGCAAACCAGTTCTGGCACTGGCGTACTGTTAACACGCCTTCTCCATACACATCCGTCAATTTTTTTCTCGCTTGGACAGCATTTTTACCTTTTCTGAAGTTAAAAAGTAAAATATGACGAAAATGCTGCTTATTGCTCTCCATATTTAAAAAGGCACCAACCAAAAACTACTGGGTAGAATTAATAGAACTTTTTCACACACAAGCCTTGCAATATCAGCTCTCATGACATATAATGGTTATGGGGCTTAAGTGTGAAGTTAGTTTCGAAAAAACGTAATTAAGTCCTCTGGCGGGAAAAAACGAAATGACTTTCCGAACAACCCAATACATAAATTATTGTTTGAATTTTATTTCAATTGCATAGGTTGACAAATTTCTGTCCAAAAGCATCAGGCAGGATGTGCACTTCACCGCATATGACTTTTTTGTTATCGATAATACAACACTGTTCAAGGTAATCGATTAGAAATGGTACGCTTTCTGAAAGAGTTGTTAAGCAAACACATTCTTAGATTTCCTCAGCAATTGTAACATACCTGGTGATACTAATTCAATTCAAACAGTTGGAAAAAAGCAAGGATTAAGGTATTGGTCCAATGGAATTGTATTAAAGGTGCTTTATAATTTATGATCTCCCTACAATGAACAGAAAATAAAGTTAATGCATTGTTGAAAACGTTGAAATCTTGCTCTATGTTACGAAATGCGGATCATACATAAATGTATATTTCCAAGTAAAAATAAAAATGCATAGGCTTGGGACATAGGCGATCTAAAGGATTGGCAAAAGATTTATTTACTCGACGATAATAATCCAATATATAAAAGATACAATCTTCCATATAAGCGGATTATTTAAAACTACAAAACTATAGCATTCATTTCTGCATAAAAGTCCATTCGAACCAAATATCTTACAGATAAAATATATCAAAATCGTTACAAAATCACTCCTACTTTTCATAAAACACCACTTTGAATCTCCCAAACCTATTTGCCATTATCATTCCATACTATTTGTTTTTTCTTTTTTTTTTTTGTTCTTTTCTGTTCATCAGCACCTTCTCCTCGTCCCATGTATCACAAGCCATCCCAACAGGTTACTTCATAAAATATATATATATATGTGCACCTGTTACTACGAGGGAAATCTTAATAAGGCTCAGCAGGCATATTGAATTTAACATAATGCTGGTTATGTTTTTACATTAAATTTTCCAAGAAATCTTGTGCACCACATACATTCTTATAATTTCCGAGATTATATATTTTTTGCATATATAATGTATACTTTATCAGATTCTTCATAGAGATCTCGAAATATTTGCGCTCCCACTAGATTCTCATCACTTGCGAGGCTAGATATTTCCACTCCCCATTTGTTTATTTCATAATTTGTTTAGATATTTGGAAAAACTAAGCTTTGAGCTTAAGTTTTTAGTAAAGTTTGTTTACAAAAATTTTAACAAAATCTCTGCGGCAGTCTGTAATAGTTTTTTGACTTGTAATAGAAAAATTAGCTAATGTTTTACTGATAGTGTTGGGAAATAACATAAATTCTTGCAAGCAACCCGAACTCCATTTAGGGTATAATTGCCTACATTACAGCGCAATCGAAAAATATTCTAACCTAAAGTGCCCATAAAAATGCCATCAAAATAGAAAGGCCATAGCAAATGTTAATTGCACATGTGGCAGTTGCTGATTGGGATCAGAGTTCTTGTTCCACTATATTTAGACGGCTCTTCAACGACGGCACAACAAATCTTCTGGTGGCGAAAGTACTAAAGAAAATGAAAATCATAAAGGACATGAAATACATAAACCTCGCGGGTCAAGTCTTCGGTCTTGTGCCATTCTACGAAGCCAAACGAGGCGAGCTGAGAGTAAGCCTCCGTGGCAACTACTACTTATACTTCATTAATATACTGTTATTCATAATATCGCTGATCGTCAGCGTGATTGTACTCAACGGTGGCGGTGGCTTTTCTGGATTTCGGAACTTACTGGGCTCCGATCAAACCGCCGAGGCTTTGTTATACCTTATAAGTTGCAATATTATTATCTTCGCTTCATCAATGAACAGCCGGTGCTACTGCGGCATCATGCAGGAAATCGGTAAGATGGATACGTTCCTGGTGGCGAAGGGCTTCACCACAACATACTCGTGCCACTTGCTAACGGTCTTTCTGGTCATGTCTGTAGGGGGAATATTGTACATCGCCTACTATTACATGGTCTTGTTCAGCGATCAGTTTAATTTCCATCAAGCCGTTTTGTTGTGCATTTACGGCATGCAACTGCTGATATCGAATTTATACGCGGTTTGCTTACGCGGTTTGCTTGGGAATATAAGCCAACGTATTGGCTTGGCGAATGTGCATTTAGAAATAACCACCAAAAGTGATCTGGCTGTGGAAAGCAATTGGCGGCAGATGTGCTACCTCATTGAGATGCTCTGCAAGTACCGTTACGTCACAGATAAAATCAACAGGAGCGGCGGCATAGCAATGCTTTCCTACATGGCTGTCGCGTTCTACATCTTGAGCAAACAGTCCTACATGGCTTTTATGACGATAGTTCAACCATTAGGATTTGAGGAGAGGTATGACATTCTAGGATTATCTTTTGCCTGGATTTTCGCTGAATTTGTAACAATTGCGGCAATTTGTAGTGCATGTGATGCTGTTGCTTCTGAGGTGAGTATGTATTTATAATGTAGTAAATATAATAACTTGTTCTACATAGCATGAATTTTAAATACCACTACAGCTTAGCTCTGATGTTTATAAGCACCAGAGGGACCAGAAAGAGCTAAGCGTAGTCGAAAAATTGTATGCTTGCTGCGTTCGCTGGTTGCTTGCGAGATCCAAAAATGTTTTCTGAATTTCAGAGATATATATACGGAACGTGGTATATATTTACAATATCATATTGTATTTCAGAAAACCATTACTCAAATTCTCAACTGTAATACATCCCTATATTTAGCTGATCAGCTTCTAGCCTATGAAGTTGAATTCTCAAGGTGTTCCTTGATAGCTCCTCCCATAGAACTTAGTGTGCTTGGTAATTATTTGTTGGCTTATTCAATATGGATAGGAAAATAATTTTGTGTTTCTTGCATACTATGGTGTACCAAGATCTGGCATGCTCCACCTTATCCGTGTTCTCAATACATTTTGAATATTCAATTTTGGCCCAACTGAACATTAATTCCTTCAAAGGAAAGGTACTCGATATAGAAAGAAAAAACGTCTGTGAAATTGAATGCACACATAGTTACAAATTACAAAAAGAGCCTTAGACCCAATAATTCCTACATGGGAGGGAAAATATTTAGGACTCTACTTAGGAAACAACTAACCTGGTTAAATTATCCACACGATGTGCAGAATTTCGCACAAAATTCTACAAAATTTTACAGCAGATTCTTAAATACATATATGTTTATAGCAGTCTCACGATTTATAAAAATTATAGGAGGAATTACTACCAATTTTCTTTCCTTTTCAGGCTAATAATACTGGGCATATACTTGCGCGCGTTTACGCCAAAGGCAAGGAGTATCAAGATATCGTAGGCCCCTTCGCTGCTTAGACGGGTTCTCAGAGCACTTTTAATTCACCAAGTCTCATTCCAGATTGATAAGTTTCTGTCGAAGAGCATAAAGCAGGATATGCAGTTCACTGCTTACGGCTTCTTCTCCATTGACAACAAAACACTATTCAAGGTACCGTTTCTTTTTGTTATGTTGTAATACAAAACGGTGATACGCTTAAGGAATTTATTTCAGATCTTCTCTGCTGTTACCACTTACTTGGTGATCTTAATTCAATTCAAGCAGTTGGAGGATTCAAAGACCGGAGAGTAGAAATTTTCACTGAAAACAGATTTACAAATTAAAATTCGTATTAAATTATGTAAACGCACTTGAATTAAAATAATTACATACTTTTTTGTGAATTATACCAAAAGGCTTTCTAAAGAAATTGTGAATTATACCAAAGTAAATTATGAAATATTATGAGTTATGTTTTCAAAAACATAAATAAACACCGTAAACTTTCTTAAACTTGACAAATATGCAGTATATATTTAAATGGAGTTGCCGTCACACATAAAATAAAAATACAGACTATTTAGAGTGAGAGGTTCAGCATAATATAATAATAATAACTTAGAAAACAAACACTCGTTTACTTATAGGGTAAATTTGTATAAACATGTGACTTATTTTTCGATTATCAATCATAATAATTGCATGAGATATATATCTGAAAGCTAAGTGCATGATGGTAAGTTTGTATACTTATTTGACTGCAGTTAGAACTACCAATGGGGTTTATTAAGACACAACACTCTAACATTATATAATTACGCATATCTAGAGAATGAAATAAAGACATTTTCTCCTACAATGCCTGATTTTGGATCTAAAATATAAAAAGAAAGTCGTATTGGAATCAATCTTCAAATTATTCATTAAAATAATCGCCAGTTTAGATCTTTTTTGGCACGTTAATCCAAAAAATTGGTCTTCACGACGAATTTGATTACTTTTCGCAAACAATTCATCCCTCTTCGTAAACTAAAACTCCCTTCACATTTTATTTCTACTTTAAGGTAAGGTTATATATACCACTTCCATTCCTTGATTCGATTATTCTCCTTAAGTACCACACAAGTAAATGAGAGCAAATAATCGAAGAATCTAAACTTTTTCAAAATATCTATGTACTGAACTAAGTTTCGAAAGCACTGATTTACCAAAGATATAATATACCATAGGAATGAGAAAATTTTTAGAATAATATTCACATGTACTTATAGAGGGTTCGCAATATTTTATATTTGAATAAGTTTTACACTTACAAACCGATTGAATTGGTTAAACAAGTGAACATGGATCGCTTCACACCGGAGCAACGAGCTGAAATAATTACGTTTTACTTTGAAAAGTAGTTTTAAAGAGCAACAGATCCCATTTTATATCGTCTGGTCCCTATTATAACTGAAATTTCTGGTTTTTGAAAACAGAAAATCCGTTTCAGATTCATGAGAAAGTATTATATAAACAATCTGGCTACTCAGAGTTGACCCCTTATGACTTCTTTGTACGCTGCTCTTTACAAAAACTTCTTTTATAAGGTGATTCCTGCCGAAATCAGTGCTATACTGCTCAAGATGGACTAAAAAGTAATGGATAATACGGGTCATTTTGCTGTAGTCAATAAACGAGGCCACTTGAAGATGTTTTATTCAGAAAATAGTTCAATTAATTTGTAAGGTGTCAAATTGAAAACAAATACAGGGCGGTATATAACTTCCATTTACCAGCCCATCCAACAGGCTGAATATGATTGATAAACTGAATACATTAGTATACCTGAATAATTGCTTTTATGACAGCAAAGCACACAAGCTCAGTATTATTGACAACTCCAAATATTAGTGTCTACTCACGAATGCATAACACTTCACTTGAATATGTTATCAAAACATATTTATGTATATGTATATTCGCTTCTCTAATTATATTCATATGCATATATATGCTTTTCACTGGCGCGCAGAAGGCTCACTTAGTGGGAGCTCGCACACGGAAACTAACAAAGGTTGCTCACCTGCGTTTCAGTGCAGTCAAAATGGCAGCGGAAGCAATAAGAATGAGCGTCTTGCGTACACACCGGCAACAACGTAAACGCGCCACAGCATACACGCTCGTTAAGGATTTAAAATGGATATTGCCGATGCTAAACGTTTTGGGTATATTACCGATTTTCAAAGTTGTGCACGCGTACAAAATTGCATTGCCGAAAAGGCAGAGTTTCGCGTCGCTTTACACCAGTCTCGTGCGCCTCTTCGGCTTTGTTGCCTTATTACTGTACATGTACATTGTCTATTCGCCCTACTCCGACGGCGTAATTTTCATCTATGACGAAATGGATAACGCGACCATAGGGCTGCACATTCTGCTCGGTATCGTAAGCTGCGGCATTATTTTGTGGAAAAGTGCGCGGAAATCGCAAAATTTTATAATAGTTATCAACCAGCTGCTCAGCGTGGACAAAGAGCTGCAACAGTATCCACACGCCCCGAAAGCTTTGGAAAATAATTGCGCGTTCCATAAGCGCTACACGTGCCTGCTGCTGCTGCACACCGTAGCCATATGCGCCATAAAATGGCTGGATGCGCATGAAGTCGCGTATTCCGTCTTCTCTGTGGGCTTATATTTTTTCTACATTCAACTGCACACCATAATTAACGGCTATGTGATATTTGTGGCGACTTTGTTGCATTTGCTGGCGGTGCGCTTTAAGTACTTAAACGATTTCATCAAAATATATACGAGGCGGCAGGACACACATGAAAGTGTTTTGAGGGATAGAATCAAAGCGTATAACGTGGAGTCAGCGTTGGAGATCTTCTCAGCGGATATGTTGTTCTTCTATCGTACGCATAATAATTTGCTGGCGATTTTCAGAAAGCTCAATGATTTCGTGCACACTACGCTGTTGGCTTTCATAGCTTACTTCTTCTACACCAGCACTTTGTCGGCGTATCAGTTCTACCTTGCGGCGAAACTAGATAATATGAATATCAGATTAATAGGTTGGTGCATCATCTTTCTTTGCACCCATTGGCCAATCGCCGCACTGCTGATGCGCCAAAGTGACGCAGTAACGAAGGAGGTGATTGAAAGGGTCTATAAAATCAATGAGTTCTTATTTAAATATCCATGGTTCTAGGCAAATGCAATGTCTAGCGCGGTGGCCCGCGTCTACGGTAGGGACACGGCGCAGCAGAAGCTGGTACAATAAGAATACATTTTGATAAGCAAATTAAACATTCAATATATTGTCACCGCAGATTGATAAATTTCTTACTAAAAGCATTAAACAGGATGTCAAGTTCACTGCTTACGGCTTCTTTGCCATTGACAAATCCACACTATTCAAGGTGAATATGTTTTCTTAGCAAAATTTCAATAATCTCTGGCGAATAAATGTTTTCGCTTTTCAGATATGCTCAGCCATAACTGCGTATGTGGTTATTCTAATACAATTCAGACAGTTGGAGAATGCCAGAACTGAGCGGTATGCTGATGATGTGACTAATAAAGATATTTAGTTCTTGAAATATTTTTAATTAAATAAAAATTAGCACGGTAGAACCAAGTTTTGGTGAAAGACTGACTTTGTTGACACCCACTTACTTGAAACCAAAATTGACGTGGGTACTTTTAGCAACTCAAATAACCACTTGAACCGAATAATATTGGATTACAGTCTAATATGTTCTTTCGTAATATGAGGAATAAAGGAATATATTATCGAGAGTCAAATTAAAGGAAAATTAAAGGATAGTTGCCACATTTCAAATGCGTTATCTATCTTTATTTTTCAGTTATCTAAATTTCAGGTAGTGCATTGAACATAAATATTATGATTTTTGAGAAGGTGATAAGTCGGTCCACTTGTAATACCAACGCAATTTTTCACAAAGTGCCTTGAAGTAAGTGTTCAAATTTTTATCAAGACATTTCAATCGTTACTGAAGGTATCTTTACAAAGCGCAGTGCAAACTAATCTCTGACAGGCCCAAATTAAAAACAACTTCTTTAGTGCAGTCAGCAATAAACAAAACTTCATCAAGCATTGGAAGCCGAAAGTAGAATCTTTGACAATATATACTACTTCGGACTGAAAGGGGAGTATAAAGCCATAGCCGGTTTTCTCTTTATAAACCAAAGAAAAGGGGTTTCTAACAGTATGAAGAGATATAGGCGGCACTCGAAAGAACGCCGCTTGCCTTGCATCAGCTTCCCCTTAATGTAGAAATATACTAACCCTCGGGGTTAGTCCTTTGAAGTAGTCCTTTGAACTAGAGGAAAAGAAGACGCTTGAATGTCTCAACCTCATCTAATGTCTAGAATAAATCCCAATACGGTAAATGAAGGAATGACTGGCGGAAGCGACAAAGGATTGAAAGTAACCTTTAAAGTTATCCTAATTAGTCCCTGTCGTCTTGAAAATAATGCTTCATAAAATGTTTAGCAGGCTTTGTAACAACATATGTAAATATCTTAAGATGTCCTTTGGCAACGATCTTCTTATCTCACTCATCCTCAATTACCGTTATATTTTTTCGTAAGAAAAACCCATTCAAGATAAATGTCTTCACAGTAAAAAAAAAGCTTCTGAGTGTCATACATAATGCATAATATATTACATACCGACATCTCTCACTAGGCTATGACGAAAATTTGAGCTTATTCATAAAACTTAATTCGTTGTTCAGATTTCTTAAAAATCGCACATTTCGTCGTATATTATCAAGCAGAACGGTAAAGTTAGGAGCGAGCGTCTCCTAGATCTGGTAGAGGTCTAAGTGCTAACAACAAGTGTTATTTCCCAATTTGGCTTTTCCTCTGGAGTATATTCCTTGGAAGTCAATGGCATGGCTTCAGTTTATTACATACAAAAGTACAACAATGAAATGAATAGAACAAACGTTTTTCATATAGGTTAATGGGTTTTTATCATGCTCCCTAATGCGCTAGACAAAAATGCCCAAAAATATTAATTTCTATTATTTGCGAACATTTATCTAAGAAAGTAAATGGATACATGACACTTTTCATGTCACTTATTTTGTTAGCAAATATGCTTTTAGGCGAGTATGCATCAACTAAATGATGTCTTCAGATGGCATTCATTACAATATTTTAGAACAAATGAATATGACAAATATATGCTTTCTGTTAATAATTTGTCGCCCTATAGGAATCTTTTCTACCTTGTCCTGTTTGCACTTTCAAAAGCGAAAACTCATTTGAGCAACTCATTTTTAGTCTCTACAGAGCAAGCATAGGCTAAAGTTACTTTAGATCAACCCCCAAGTCAAATTAATAACACACCAGTTATGGACGGCACTAAAATATCAAGGCAACACTCAACTATAAGCATCGAAAAACATACTGGTATTCGCCTGCAAGGGCTGACAACTGCCTACAGCATATTTTCGGAGATCAAGTGGATTGTATACACACTGACCATTATCGGTTTACTGCCATTTTACACAATAATTAGCGATTTCGAAATCGAGCCATCTCACAGCAAGCATCTCATCTGCACTCTCTACGCAACCAGCGCGCGCACACTAAGCATCCTGCTGGCCATCGCTAACATATACCTACTTTTTTCAGCCGCCTCCACGTCCACATTCTTCATTTTCGGCAGTGTGCACAATGTCAATATCGCTTTACAATTATTATTATGTATTCTCTGCTTCATCACCATCACGTGGAGCTGTGCGTGGAAATCATACGATTTTCAGCGGATTATCAACAATTTATTGCTAATCGATCAGCAACTCCAAACACATACAAGTCTCAAGGCGCCTTTACGAAACGATTGCGCCTTTTATAGACGTTATATGGTGTTTATTTGCATCTTCATAGCCTTAACATTTCAACACTTAGAGTTTCGTAAAAATATTTCTACGTCCAGTGTTTTTCTGGTACTGTTCTATTTGTTTGAGAATACCATCAGCAATTGTTTCATAATTTTCATTGCGGTTCTATGCCACCTGCTGGCAATGCGCTTTCGGTATCTCAATCAATTCGCAAAGTCCTTCACTGTTGACGAGCTGAGGCAACGCCGGTGCCATAGCCGGCAGTTGAATCCAACAATTTTCCATATAATACTCCCAGAGGAACGGCAGCGTTCGGAACTCGCAGAAAATCCCTTTACCAGCGCAAGCTCCTTTATATATCGCACGCACTACGACCTGCTGAAGATCTACAAACAGCTCAACGATTTTGTTGGTCTCGCTCTGATGATATATTTCGTATATATATTTTACGCAGCATCGGCTTCTATTTATTCTATAATATCGATTGCTAAAGGAAAGAGCAAAAATATTTACATCTGGTGGCATATTGCCTCATTATTTTTGCACATAAGCATTTTAGCGCTCGTCTCACGTTGCTGCAGCACACTCACCAATGAAGTAGGTTATGTTTTGAAAGATTTACTCGCAAGTCACATGAAACAACTGTGTTTATACCATATTTACAGGCACATCAAATGTCGGCAATATTGTCTAGTATTTATGGACGTAACGAAAAGTGCCGGAAAATTGTGAGAAAATTTTAATTACTTTAATTTATTTTATTTAATTTTCATTTTTTTTTTGAATTTTATTTTATTAAAAAAAAAAGTATTTCATTTTGATTCATTACTATTTTATTACTGCTTTTATTTTATTTTTTCATTTAATTTTCTTTTTTCCTGTTTCGTGCATAACAATTTATGATTGATTTACACGTTTTTTAGACAGATAAGTTTTTAACCACAAATCTTAAGCTGGATATACAATTTACGGCTTGTAAACTGTTCACAATTAACAACTCAACACTTTTTAAGGTAAAATTAGTTAATGTAGAGAAGAAGAGATAAATATATACATTTTTGATCACATCGCTATTACAGTTACTTTGTGCGGTAACGACGTATCTGGCTATTTTGAGACAGTTCAAGCAATTGGAGGACAAATCGGGAAAATAAGCAAATACTGATGGTATACGTATAGTATAAGGAAGATCCTCTGATGTTTTGCTATTCTATGACATCAAGTGGATGCACATAGATTGCGCATTTCAAAATAAAGGAATTATTTTCCGTAAAAAATCGTCTTATTATTCAAAACGTCACTTAACACTTTGATCACAAGCAATATGAGCTGTTTTCTCCCTTTTTCCCCACATACTCGAAGAAGGGTTGCCTAGTTCTTCCTAATTACCCCACTTCGTATCTCTGACTTTTATTTTTGTACTACTTTACTGCACTCCGTTTAAGATGAAATGTGGAAGTGACTTCAATACGGACCCCTATCGGTGAGCAAGTGGTATCGCACGTTACCACGCACGAAGAAACGAAAATAATGCCATTAAAAATAAAAAAAATAATAAAAATTAAACAATGCAAGTAATATTTTGTGTTAACGGTTTATTTTATGTAAATATTACATTTGATGAAGAAAACGACGACTTGGCAACGCCCCACTAGCAATTATATATGCATATATACAATCAGACAAGTAAATTTGTATGTTGTTGACCAAGGCAATATGTAAAGCCGAAATATTAAGTCGGTATGTATAATATGCAATACTACTCGGTTTTCTTGAGTATCTAAATTTAGCACTTGAGAATTCCAGTAAAGAACATGTTATTATAATTCCCTGCAGGAAGTTGAGTGCGCCCATAGCAGCAACAAAATTTACTATTTTTTTAATTTACTAATTTTACTTATTACTTTGCTTTACTTACTTTACTAATTTACTAATATTATTTTTTTAAAAAGGTTGATTAATAATTAATAATTTTAAGATCATTAGCATTTTAGACATTTCAGCAAAGGAAATCAAAAAATTCACAGATTGTGTATTGCTAATGATTTTTTGTAAAACAATAGAGTACAGTTATTATATTATATTATATATTTACTTATATATTATATTACATGATTATATATTATATGAATTGGATGTATATATTTCTTCAAAATACCAGAGTTCACTTTTTCCTACGCGGCAACTTTTTGAGAACTGCGGTTAGACAATTTTCCTTAATTAAATTATGGCAGTCACGGCGAACTCAATTATAATTAAATCATAATTTTCTATCTTTTAATATTTCTATTTGTTTTTGCATTCACTTTATTACAAGCCTTAGTTTGTTATATGATCAATTTGGAGTTAATAAACAGCGTATTCCTGCCTATTTTGGATTAGTTAGAAAATATGTTGCGATCGAATGCCCATTGGATAATAGTCTTATCAGTTTGAAAAATAAACGTCACTTGTACTCGTATTCTTAATAAAATTCTTATTTTATATTGAAAGTGTAAAGAGCTCCCTTAGTCTCTCTTTCTTAGCGAAAAGCTGCAAATTTTATGCAGTTAATTTAGCTGACACATTCCGATACAACTCTCGAACTATCGGCTGTAGTATGATAGAACAGGAAAATTTTTAAAGGTCTGAAATGAAAAAATATATTTATTGAAAAATTTTCATATCTCTACTTTGTTTTATAAAATTTTCATAATATACTTATTTAATTTTTGAACTCATAATATATGGCATATCTAACAAATTGTGCCCAAAAAGCGATCAGGCACTTTTTAGTGTTACTCTTCCGCTCTGAGTGCTTCTTGATCTTTTGGCAATGAAAAGTTTTTACCTAAGAAGTGCAGGAACAAAGCTATTATGCCGTCCACGTGATAAACATCAAGTTTCAAGTGCATTCTAAAGAAGTTGACTGTTGAGGCAGCTTCACGTTGTCGTCTTCCAGATAGAACCAAGCACTTCTCTAAATTTTTTCCAGTAATGTCTTGTAGACATGCGTAAGCGTCCATTGTGCGTGACCTTATGACATCAATTAATAATTTCAAGTCGTTGGCGCTGACACAGAATTAATACTTTCAAGAATTACCGCAAATGATTAAAGTCAGTCCCTTTACAACCACTACTAAAACATCCCACTGAATTCTCACACGCTCACTGGTCTCACTCTCTCGCAATCATTTTAACGCTCTCGCAGCTGAACGCCAACGCAAAGCACATCAAGAGCGAAATGCACATGCAACACTGCGTTGATGCGTTGCGTTGATCTTCATTATGATGTTTGCGAATGATCCCTCGATTGACAAATCTATACTAAATGTGTGTGTTAACTATGAAGCTTCCGCTTAGCTCAGCTCAGCTCAGCTCAGCTGTATATGGATCGTCGCTGGTAGTCCGCACAGTCAGTCGCAGTTCTCCGGTCAACGCAAACACTACGCAAATAACGGTGATTTGCTTAGTATCTAACGGTCTGCTGGCATCATATATAAATAAGGGAAATAAAATCCAATTTTTTTTTTAGGTTAGTGTACAGATTTACATGTATTTACTGGCATAAGTGCACTCGGTAAGCAAAGTGGCGAAGATCCGCGACGTCATAAGAGCAACGTCTGAGATGGCGCCGACAGCGACGCAAATCACGAAAAATCGCGACTAATTTAAACTCAATTGACCCGTTTTATGCATTTAACGCGCCTACCTCGCGTTCCGTGTGTGCTCATAATTTTTTATTTGCGTGTCGGAAATAAATTCGTTCAGCACAATTGAAATGAAATAACGGCAAATGGGCAGTTTGTAAAAAAAAAAATGGATTAAAATTTAATAGAAAAGAATTTTAGAATTAAAAAAATATCAAATATGCAGCTATTGTGCAATCCATGTTGGCATCCATGGCAATGCAAACAGAATTTTAATAAACATACAAATATATATATGTTTGAGCTGCGCTTGGGAAGAAAAAAAAAACATAATGCAGCGTAGTGTTTTAATAATAAATAATATTTTGATTTAATAAATTCATTTTCTTAAAATTATTAAATATGCAATGTTTTTTGTGTGCATGCAATTATGTTACATAACGCTTGTTTGTTTATCATTTCCGGTCAACATATGCATCACAGTGCAAATAAATGAAATTAATGGAGTTTTAACCGGTTGAATACAATATGCAACACCGCATACCAATTAAGTGATGCACTAAATTTATCAAAAACACAAACTAATGATTTCATATTTGTTTATATTTACTTTAAAACTAACTTATATTAAAATCATTTTTATATTTGGTAAGTCGTAGCATTTGCCACGAAAGTATAACAGTTGTTTACATCCAACGTTGATCTGTAACAGTTGTTTTCAATCAGGACATACCTTCCCTATCCTCATTTATCGAATATAATGACCCATATCCGTCCGATCGCACTTATTGAGTATTTCTGGCATATATTATATTTGCCCGAATCGCTCATATTCAACACAATGACACCAGTCATCTAATTGAGATCTTATAAAGTAAATAAAATAACCATATTTGAAATGAAACTGTTTCTTTAAATTCATATTCTGCCTCGGAGTGATTTTGATCTGACGTCTCGGTGAATAACAACTGGATGTTATTACACTGATTTCGCGATCTTGATGAAAAACAACCAGAATATCAAAATATTGGAGCATAATAGCAGAAATTGTTTGATATTCGAACTTTCTTATTCCTTTCTACAATAATTGAACATATTATTTTCCGGAGAGGAACACCTCTCCAGTAGTCAATAGTGTGCGTTTGTGCTTAGTATAGAATCTTACTCAGCAAAAGTAAATACAAATATATGCGTAATTTTAAAACACTAACTAAACTAAAAAATCACAAACGCGATCAAAATGTTAAATGAAAAAATAAATCAGTTATTACGTAATTTTATGAAAATAAAAGCTTTCCATTTGCTCCGCATTGTCAGCTTAGCACAGATACCCAGCACGGTATAGTCAAGTTGCTTTTCTTCCCGTTATTTTAACGACAATACATACATATAAACGTATTTTGCACTAAATGCCAGCCCAATTTATTAACAATTAGCATGCTCATATATTAAACAATTAGTATTATTTGAAGCTAGCTCTTGAAACAAACAGAAAACGAATTTCATTGCGGTGAGTTAATTTTAACTAACTAAATAAACACAAAAACACTACCAAAGCACAAGAAAGTTTCGTAAAAATTTGAAAAGTATAACAAAGATACTTCCGAGATTTCATTAAGGAGTGCACATAAAAAAGACACATGAAGAGACACTGAAAACAAGACCTACATTCCTTAATAAGTACTCAAGTGATAAAAAAGCAAAACCCCAAAGTAAATAATTCAATAAGAAACTGTAAATAAGGCGAGAAATCAGTGTTATTAGCTGGACCCGCTACCTCTTCGCAACTGCCACTGCCGTTGGTCCCGCCGCCCAGCGCGTCATCAATGAAGGAGAGCAAGCAAAACGGTGTGAAATGACAAATCGCAAAAAAGACCCAACGAGTAAGAATTCTAGAGCAGAAACAATAACAACAATAAAAGGCACAATGTCAACGGCTTCGTCCACAAATGAAACAGACGCTACATTAATGAACAGTTGGTTATGCAATAATAGCAAGGCTGCTGGTCTCGCAGGCGGCGGTGTCATCGTAGCGAATGCCTTACCAAGGCAACAAAGCAACAATAATCAAAACGATGCAAACAAAAAATGTAGTAACAACAAACCGGCGAGAGCGTCACTTTGCCGCTCCGCCGTCGGCGTGCTCGCAATAGCCCTGCTCTTCTTGATTAACATATCCTGTGCGACATGCGCACGCGATCATCTGCACAAGCAGACACATCTGGAGGCGAAGGTTGGCTCACATGTGGTATTCAATTGCCCCATTAACTTCCCGTACGACGTGCCCATCGAGTACTTGGTCATCTGGAGCAAAGAGGTAAGTTGATACAATGAAAACGAAAACATTATACTAATTAAGTCTGCGTTGGTGTCTGCAGAGCAGAAATTTAGTAGCTCATAATGCAGTAGACAATTCTCGAGGAAAGAAAGGCAGAAGTGAAAAAGAGAGGCACATGTTATAGGCTGCGAGTCAGTTTAAGCATTCGAAATAACTCGCAACAAATTGTAGTTATTTTTTTTTTTTTTGTTTTCGTAATGTTTCATTGAACTTCTCCTTTAATATTTTCTTTTAATAAGTGAAATTGGAGAATCGCCTGATCTTGAAAGTTAAAAGAAAGGTGCCGAAACTCCATAGACTTGCAATTTGTTATTGGCTCTACTTACTTTCCTTCATGAAGATAGGTTTCAACTTTATTATCAGTAAAATTTTCATAGCGCTTACTTTTTGCTGAAGAGGCAGAGAGTATTAGTCCTATAATATCCTCTTGGTTGGAAAATTTTCGCTCAAGTTTATTACGAAACATCTGAATAACTTCAAAAATTTTATACGAACCAACTTAATGATGATTGAGTGATGGCTCTTGTAATTATAAAAAGATTTAAATCGAAGAAAATCGCTTTTTAAAAAGACAAATAATTTCGATATTATCTATTTACTTCCTCGGTTAATATTTGCCTTACAAACTTATTACTTAGTTATTTGCTTGTTTTTCGACTAAAATATTGCCTGATGGCTATCTCTGACTCATGTAAAAGGATTAGTATTCCTCTAACCTATCTCAATGAAATATTTGCATGGTAATATTGGCTATCCGATAAACCTCTTGAAAGCATGCCTCCCTTCGTATGCCTTCTACCCTCCGATACAGACACTCGTTGAGTATAACTTAGGCAGATGAAAATTATAGATTACTCTATGGTATGGTAAATGTGTAAGCTGTTACTTTTAAAGATATCTAACGATAAACACAAATATTTGAGAACATAGTAAGCCCAATGATCTTACTTTAAAAACTGAACCGGAGTCTAAGCGTTAAACAACTTGCAGCAACTCAGAGAATTAAGCCAAAAGTTATAATAGAAAAGCGAGTACGCTGTCCAATTTAATTGATCAGCAAATATTTAACTGATGCATGTAAATTTCATAAATATGCGCCCTGAAGTGAGCGCTCGTGTGGTATTTGAGTATAAACTCATAGGCAAATATTTGTGTGGCTTTCTATTTTTGAAATTGATATGCTATAAATTTGTTCAACTAACTATTTATTTCCATATATGTAATAACTAACGCCACATACACATTCATACACACATACATACAGTACGTATAGCGCATAGGTTGGACTTATAAGTACCGCGCGGCGTGGCATCAATCATTCTTTCATTCGGCGTGACAATTTAATTAAAATCTGATATATTGATAATGCAATACGCCATTTTACAGTTATACCGCCAATCAACGAGTGGTGTTACTGATCATTAAACATCTACATTTATTTCTATTGTGACATCTGTGGTCGTGGGAAAACTTCAAAACTGTCAATATAAGGGTTGCAAGTTGAACTTTTATGTGCATCATTCACGTCTAGTCAACCAGCAGCCTAGTGGATACTTATAACTACGCTTATTAATGATTATTGCCATGCAATTATTTTCAATTTATTAATTTGTTGCATTTCAGAGCAGGAAGTATTTCGACTAAAGCTATGAATCGTAGATTAGAACCAATTAGGCTTCTCTATAAAATTAAAGAATTGTTTAATAATTTCTCTAGTCATATGTGTGGTAATCTGGAGTAAAATATGAGTTATACTTCGGTATCCTAAATGTTACTTATACGCCATGTATATAGTATGGCATATATATAAAATATTATATATGCTTTTTTTAAGCAGTCGAACTTATGTATTTAACAAAAAGTCTATTGGTTGAAATGATGTCTTCTTCAATTAACTTAAAGAAGAAAAAATCCATCGCACTCTCAAATATAAGCTAGTAAGAATATCTGCCAATGTGAAACCTTCTATACTTGCCTCACTCACAACGAATCACATCACTTTTGAACCAACTAATTTCTGCTTCAAACTCGCTTTAGTAGCCAGTCTGCCCTACATCTGCCCGCCCAGGCCGGCGAGCACTTGGAAAGCGTTTATTAGCCACCAACTGGCAGCAGTTCGCTTGGCGTGCTGGGTTTCGGTCAATATGGGTCATGATGTCATCTCGTATCGAACCGACAAATCAACAGCTAAACGCCGAACGGTCGCCACTGCTGACAGTTACTTCAACTGACGCGCGAACAGCCTCAGCGGATTAAAGCCCAAGCCATTGTATTGTGCGTACACTACCAACACACTCACACACACACAGGGCAGCAAAGCATAAAAAAAGTGCCAGGTATAAAAAATGTACGTAGTGGACGGAAAGTGTGGGGAAAGGGCAGTGGAAAAAAAATTAATCGTCAATTGGCAGCGGAATCAATGAACCGACGTGCGAATATCGACACTTTGTGAAATGTGGAGCACTCGAATTGGTTTTGCTTTCGTATGTGTGTATGTATCGTACGCGTGTATGCGTACATGTGTGCCGTTCGTGTTCACGTGGGTGTGTGAAAATGCTTTTCACATTTTTTGTTCGTGCAGTAGTTGAAGCACTGTTCGCTCGTGTGTGTGTGTATGTGTGTGCAATTTAATATCGAATTCATTTTTGACGTTTTTGGCATGCATCTGCCGCAAATTGAATGATTTTTTCTTTAATTTAATCCACTAATTGGAATGAATTCAGCAACAATTGCTAAACTTTCTTACTTATACATTCACTTTTTTAGTGGAATATAAATACATGCATGTAAGTAATGAATGGACATCAAAAAAATAATAGATTCAAAACTAAATTATTCTTCAATATAAATGCGTAAATAATACCTACGAAAGTAGTTGAATCTGGTTGTCAAACCCTGCTGATTAATCTAAATATGTAAAGGCAATAAAAAGCGAAGAACGCTTCGAAATATAGCTAGTTTTTATCAGAAAGAATCATTATATTATTTTTTATAGTATATATAGAATGTTTTTCATGCCTTCATAATAGAAAAACTAAGAATTTGATTGTACCGATTTAATATCAAATAAGTATTTACTCAATACAAATTTTTAAAGCTGCAGTTTTTCTACTTTATGACTACATTTAATTGATTTTGGACGAAAGGCATTTCGAAAAGGCAAAAAGAACAGACAATTTTATATAATTATGTACTAGTGCTCCCTCTCTTAACTCTCACCAGTCAGGAAAAAGTTTGTCGAAACTTTCTCAGGAAGCCAAAAACTTTTAGAGAATTCTGTAAAGAAATTTGTGGGGTTAATAGTAGCTTTCGTTGCTATATTTATACCTACAAGGTGGTTTTTCCTACAAACCACAAGCACTAGGCCGAGCTGACATTGCCACTGATACGATTAACAATTGGCAATCAAACCGCATTTCATTCTCATGTCATCAGCTCGATGGGTGTCATCAATACTTGGCAGCAACTACGTAGTAAACGCATACATAAACACTCGCTCGTCAAGAGATAATCATTGTTTATTTCACATAAAATAAATAGCGAAGCATTGGCAGTCTTGTCATAAAATAAATTATTATTTCTCTGTTTATCACTTCATTGTTGCATTTCTAATCGCCTACTACCACCGATGTACTTGGGTGTATGCGCGTGTGTGAAGATGGCAACATATGCGCTTCCAACGCTTTATAGCTGCTTTACAGCTGCTTGTTAGCTCTGTATTAGTCACTTAATAGTCTAAACATGTGTCATATCTAAACATCTATGGAAATGTATGTATGTGGGTATGCATGTGTGCGTATGGGAGTATGCATTACACAAATACAACAACTCATTCACATCTGTCAGTATTTGATATGCACTTTGTTTGCAGCTAATTTCTTTAAATTGTAAAATTCTTATTTACACATTTATTGGCATAAATTAATGACAATCATTACATGTCGTTTGTGATGACGTGATCCACTAACTAACTGAATGTAGAATGTTTGCATGTGCGTATGTATTGTTATGCGCATTTGTTTGAAACTTTATTGCTTGCTATTTGCATACTAATAATTTTCGACTTAATGCATTTTTAATGGAAACTTGTTCAGTAATTGATACGCGGAGAACATTTTCTTTGAAAAATCTCGCACTGTAAGGAATAGTAGATTATTTGTTATTATCATTTCTAATGAAGAAAATAACCAGATCACTAATCAGATAACAGGTAAGGCGCCATAGATTTCTCAGTGAATTCTCACATAATAATAAATATTCTGAATCAATAAATAATAAAACAGATTGTTTTATAAAAATAGATAGATAGATAGATTCTTTTATATTTCACTTTCATTTAATTATGGAAATACTGAATACATATCAATATATATTATATACATATTAAACAATTATTCGCCATGCTCAAAGACTGCCCCGTCATTATATTATATTAATATATATATGCATACATAAATGCTTTCAATTATATAATAGAAGCAGGTAGTATTTACTTTGTTGAATATTAAATAAAATGGCATGCAATAATGAGCATAAAAGCGAATTAAAAGTGCTTATCTGCTTTGCCATGTGACAATGCCTGTCAATTTTAATATCGAAAATTAATTAAGTTGTCCTTAAAAGTGCCGGAGTATGTCACACGAAGCAAACGCACAGAATTTCCCAAACGAAATTAATGAAATGAATGGAATGAAAGAAAAATGCGCAAATTGCATATCGACTTTTGACTAGGGAAGCAAAAGGATGAGCAGGATATATGCAACGCTTATCGAGCGCTCAAAACCACAAGCGCACAAATAAGTAATACAAAGAGTGTTTTTTAGAGATACATAATTTCCACATAAATAATCAATCCTTTATCCTCATAATTATCACATATGTGTTTAAGCAAAATACTACGTAATTTTCTAATTTTAATTTCAATTGGTGTGCCTTTGGTGTTGTTATTGCTGTTGATTTTTTTAATATGCGCGAGTATTCGCAGCAGCTTTCGTAGCTATTAGCCATCTCACGGTCAAATTAAGCACTCATATACGTATGCGAGTGTGAACGCAGCCTTATTCGCTTATGTATGTTTATTTATGCAGGCGGTAGGTACTTCTAAGGTCAATTTGATCGCTTTTGCGTTATCAAATAATTCAATTTTTCTACTCAAATGCAAATGCACTTTAATGCTCGTTGACCAGAGATGAGCTATGCAGCCTGCACGTCCCAGCACATATCTGCGAGTATATATGGACATATGTAAATCTGTTGCGAACTTTGGGTGCACACGAAAATTACCGGATAAATCAAGTTATGATTCTAATTTGTTTGATTATGTTGATAAATGTGTTCTTTATTGCAATGCGAGCATACAAACACTTACCATTCGCTCCCAGTTGGGTGCTTCTGTTCGCATGATATGCCAGATGGGTTTACAAAGCGTCCAAATAGGCCGAAAGTAGTTAGAAGGCTACTAGTTGAAAAAGAGGTAGAAAGGGAAAATCTTGATACCCAAAACGGAGTCATGAAAAGTTATAAAACCCTATAATCGCTGGGAAATCAAATGAGCACAGAGAGGTGTATGGAGTATCAGAGTATGTTCTGAAAGGAGGGTAATATGTAAATATGCTTAATAATATTTACATCATAAAATAATAGAGCTCTAATATGAGATAATGCTATACATCCAAAAATATTTTGAGAATCTTTGCAAATACATTAAATTTTCGAGGGTCTTTCTATTCACTATTTTATGTCTTCCAGTTGTAGATTTCAAATATTTTTTGTTAAAAATTTTAGATGTTTTTTTTCTTACACCACATCATTATACATCAATATTTGCTAGTTGACGGTTTTTCTGCTGGGTTGTTGCGACAATCATTTGCTCGTGCTGTTTATTATTTGTCTTTGTTTTTGCGAAAAAGCGCAACTAAGTCAATTGAATTCGAGCAATAAACAAATTAAGTTTATATTTGAGAGTGTTCGGATTATGTGGAGCAAATCTTGAGGCAACCTATTCTTTCTTTTCTTTCAAATTCGAATTAGATCCGCTTTCTAAAGAACATCTCCATGACGGTGAAAGCGGTGAATATCCAGAAGACACTGAAATCTATCCTGAAGTAAAATGAGTCGAATGACCAATGATTCTGCAATGTTATAGAAGTCTTCAAATAAAACTTTAGCTCACAATTTGGACTTTCCTTGTATAGTACCTAACAATTTAGTTCGAATTGGTTTTCAATTCCCCCCTTTTATCCCAAAAACTCGAACTTTGTTTCCTCAAATTTCCAAACTTGGCGACAAATCCACATGATTTCCGTTTCGCTGCCTTATTTTATTTCAAAGCTACAAAATTCTTAAGTTTAACTTAATTGTCTGCTGGATTATAAAATCATGAGATAAAATGTGCACTTTAAGCACCAATATCGTACCAATTTGTGTGCCGAAAGTCAACGTCAAGGCCGCGATAATAACTGCTGATTCATCTTTTTCACTTTTTCACAACAAAAAACCCATTTTATGGTCTGCTGAGTTTTTAAATGGCCCGTCGCACAAGCGCTCAGCCATCCAGCTTCAGATTCAGCCTCATAATTGACACGCGTGCCAACGGTTTAATGCTCCGCTGCTATTGTTGTCCCACCCAAAGTAACGCAGCGATTGCATATTCTATAATTTATACTACAGCTTTCATCACTTCGCCACAGTATGCACACGTACGCGAAAGCCGAAATAAAATGCGTGCGAATCGCCCTTTTGATTTGCGCATTCCTCATTGATGGATCACTCGTGTGCGCAGAGAATGAAAGAGTGGTGAGAAATAAGCAAAAAATACAAAAATCCCCGCCTCTGCTGTTTCACTTGGCAACTCACAGTCTAATTCAGTGTCAGGCTAATATTTTCGCGCAGTCATCGGTGGAACCAGACATGCGGGCGGATACCCGCGCCAGCAGTTATGAATTTCTGAATTGTGTTGTTGTGTGTTTCATTCATTGAGTATTAGCACAATAACAATAACAACTCGCCTTGCTTTTGTTGCAGACTATTTGCTACTGCTTTGTTGGCACAATGCGTTAATGTTACTCATACGCCCCTGCCGTTGCGCCAGCACTGCGGGCGGTCAATTGAATTAGTGAAATAAGCAGGCAGAACAAACAAAGGCAATGACAGATGGATACTGCACAAGTGGATGTACTGGCGATAGCAAGAGTGTGGCATACAAGCAGTATAATGGAGGCCAACGAAATTTCCATAATGTCCAATCATTAAGCGAAATAGACTCACGGATGCTACACCGTTGCATGAGCAGTACATACGCACTCACATTTGGACATATGTACATATATACAGGAGTTGCAATTAATTAGCAATGCGATGTGTTGTTTTATGATTTCCTGCCGCAAACTTAAATATAACAGAGTAATATTTAAGGGTATAACATACCCAATTATATCATACTCTTTTGTCACATAGACAGCTTTGAGAACCTCAAGAAATTTTCGGCACCAAAAAAGATGAGTTTTCTTTAAGAAAAGTGACGGAGAGTGGTACTTTTTAGACATGTGAACATACAAACCATTGCACTAGTAATTCATATAAAAGAAAAGTTGGAACTAATGAATCATCAATCAAGAAGAGTTACGCATCGATAAGAGAGTATATTTTCCCAAAGAAATGTTGAGAGTATAGGGAAAGTTTCACTAAGTACTGAAGCTTCCTCTTATAGTACTGACACTTCGAGAAAGTAAACTAAACAAGTAAAGCAGACCATGTTCGAGCGAAATGAATACTAGGTATTCCAGGAAAATTTTTAATTTAAAGCAATAATTACATAAGTGAAAAGTTCTATCTTGATGCATTTTTGATGGCTATCGATTGTTGAGTCAAAACAAGGCAGTAGTATTCAAAAGTATAATTTACTCCCATTTCGACAAAAGTCGCTGTGTATGTAGCTTACTATATGGAACCCTATCTACCTTAACTTAAGTTTGGTTCCATAGTTTTGTCTGATTTTAAACTGTCCGAGCAACCAATGTGTGTGCGCAGAAATCTCCAATCAATATAAAAAAAAAACAAGTAATACCAGTCGCCGAAAGTTTTCAATAAATTTTCGCCATGGAAACTTTCCCAAATACACACAATACAATTACCGTACATTTTGTTATTAATTTTATTTAATTTTAAATTTCTTCCATTTATTTCCAGAACAAGAAGATCTTCACCTGGTATGAGGGTGAGTCTATCGCCAGTGAGCTATTTAATGGACGCTTAAATCTGGTCACCAATCATCCGGAATATGGCAAAGCATCGGTTAATCTCACCGCCATACGAGAATCCGATCAGGGTTGGTATCACTGCCAAATCATCTTCCCCAATCGTACGCCAAGCGTGCGCAACAACGGCACACTATTCCATCTAGCCGTGCAGGGTGAGTATTACTTGCAAGAAAGTGAAAACAAAAACAAATACTAACAATAAGAACAACAGCATCAAACAAACACAAGTCGCCATATGAATCCAATCATGAAATACAAATAAAATCAAATCGCTAAAAATAAATATTGCTTTCATGAAGTAAATGCAATAGACAGTGCACAGGATTGCATTTGCGGAGGTGACCACGTCAAATATGTGTGCGTTTCTTAGAATAATACAACAAAGACAGTCATTGCATTACTTCGCATTAGCAACTAAATCTTAAGCATATGCCAGTGGGCGTTCCCTCATTCGCTTTGTACCCAATTCACCTTCGAATTTTTCCTCTTTTCCCTTCGCACACGAACAGGTGGTTCGCTCATAAAAATACCGCCAGTGAATCAAACGATTATGGAGGGTCAGACGGCATTCTTCCACTGTGTAATGAAATATCCCGAAACATCAACCATTGGCTGGTTCAAGGATGGCACGCCACTAGAGGACGTACAGGATCTAATGCGACGCTGCCACACTGGACCCGACGGCAGCCTCAGCATCGATCCGACAATGATGAGCGATTTGGGCGAATACGAGTGCCGTGTCAACAACACAGAGGGCGAATTTCAATTTGCCAAAGCATTCCTCAACATACAATGTGAGTATGCTACGTGCAATCTAAAACCATATGCTTGACTTGTGACATATGAAGAGGTAGATATGTATGTGCATAGCTGAGAGCAGAGGCCAGAGTGCACGTTCACATAAAATTGACAATGGACAAAAGCTTCAACAAATTTGCTGGTGTCCGTCAGTCTGTGTGCGTATTTCGTGTGTGCGTGTGTGTGTGCAAGGAAGCGATTGCTCTGCTTGGCACATAGTTATACATTGATTGGCGTTGCTTGCGTTACTTTGCTTTCAGATAAGGCCAAAGTGATTTATGCACCGCCGGAGGTTTACCTGCCATTCGGACAGCCAGCGGTGCTTGATTGTCATTTTCGCGCCAATCCGCCACTGAAAAATCTGCGCTGGGAGAAGGACGGACTGCTCTTCGACTCGTACAATGTGCCGGTAAGTAACTTTTCTACCAACATATTGAAAAATAACTATTATTTTATATATAACAATATACAAAAATGAAAACAAAATAAACAAAATGCTTTACTATGAAGACAGAAAAGCTTTATGGAATAAACTTGGATTTGAATTTTTTTTTTTTGATAAAAATTTTTCAAAAATTTGAAAAAATTATTTCTTTGGATCTTGGTTTTAAACATAAATAGCAGCATTTTTGAGAAATATTTAAAATCAAAGCATCATTTTAGTGAGCTTTCGGAAGTAAGGTACAGTCGAGCCGAAACTTCATAGCTTCGAAAATGCATACTTCGAATTTTCTCATTTTAAAATCAACCTTTTTCCGCTTTTATAAAGTTTCATAATTTGCATTCGTTAGCAATATTATATGTTTCTGCGCTTTTCATTAATAATTATGTATTTAGTAAATTTTATGAAATTACTTATATATTTCTCCATCTGTTCACACTCTTATTAAATTCAACGCTCACACAACATCACGTAGGGCGTCTTTTACAAAAGCAACGGCAGTCTGTATTTCTCCAAAGTGGACGAGAGCACGGCGGGCAGCTACACGTGCACACCCTACAACGATCTGGGCACGGATGGACCATCGCCCATCATTAGTGTAATTGTGTTGCGACCGCCAATATTCACCATTACACCGAAACCCATTTACATACAAAAGTTGGGCGAAACGGCCGAATTGCCATGCGAAGCCATTGACCGAGACGGAAACAATCGGCCGACAATTGTCTGGAGCCGAGTAAGTACAGTCACAATTATGCGCGCACACGCACACACACGCACACACCAACTTAAACAAAGAATCTACCATACCATGAGTAAGTGTGTGTGTGTGTATGTATGCAATTATATTTGACTTTTAGTAGCGCCCTACTTATGAGCGGGCCTATATGTGCCCCGGTGAATGCATCCAACTGCGTGGGTGCGTTTTGGGCATGTAGGTGACATCATTCGCATGTTAGCCAGCTGCTGGCCAGTAATTGCACAAGCTTCAACCGCAGTTCAAATTTCGGGTATTTGTATGTGTGTCCTTATAAGTCTAGATTGGGGAAAGTGCGTAACGGTATTTGCCACAATGCGGCACAGCTGCAAGAGAGCAATACACAAATGTAGCATGTAGTCGGTTATAGACTCGGAATGGCATTGATTGATTGGCTGGTTAAAATCTAATGATTAGTGCATTCGAAAAGATCTGCCGAGTGGTCATTGGGCAAGTGATTAACTCATTGGTTGATAAATAATAGACAGCGAATAAAGAGGTATTGCGATCGTTTACGAGAGAATAATATAGCTTTCGCTTGGAGAGCAACAAGAACTAGAATGTAGAGTATGATTCTAATATTTCGAAAAAAAAATTAATTTAATTAAATTCTTTATAAAAGCAAGAGGAGGCGTAACTTAGCAAAACTTTCAAACGAAATATTCTTCTTTTTCATACATCTTTCTTAAAATTACTACAATTCTGGAAATACGCTAAAGCTTAAGTTCACAAAAGGCTTACGAAACCCAATAAAAGTGTCTAATACAAAGGCACATTTGGAACTTCCCATAAACTAGTAGTTCAATGTTGAAGTAGAATCATCATTTAATTAGCTTACAAAAACAGCATTTCGCCTAATTAGACTATTGTGAATATTTAAATGCCGCGCACGAGCGCAGTGCTTTTTTTTTTTGCCAATCACAGCTGACGCCAAATTCATTATCCATTATAAGCCTATTTACGCGCCACAGGCACACATTTCGGAGCTATTATGACAAATGCGCCACACCAAATACCGTCACGCACCGCTTTAGTACAGTTGAAACTAGTTTACGCAGCATTTGAATACCCGAAAATATTTCTATGGCATGAAAAATGAGCTAGAGCCACCAAGTTGTTTATTTTCTCTATTCTACACCCCCCTCTCTGCTCACCAAACCCCTACCCTACTCTTTGCAGAAAGATGGCAGTCAATTGCCCGAAGAGCGTCACACCGTCAGCACCGGCAATTTAATCATTTCGAATTTGGTCGAAACGGATCGGGGTATGTACGAGTGCTCGGCCACTAATGAAGCTGCGACCATAACTGCCGAAACGGAATTGATGATCGAGAATATTGCGCCGCGACCACCCTACAATTTGACGGCGAATAGCACGGAAACAGCGATAACGGTACGCTGGCAACCAGGTGAGTTCAAACACACGCTGTAAAACGTCCGATTTATCTGAGCCACTAAGCTTCCACCACACCCAATCAACTCTACACCTCGCTTATTGTTGCTGCGCTCATTTTGTTGTATTGGCCAGGTGAAATGAGTTTGCAGTCAGCGGAATGTTTCTGGTTGACTGACCAAAGTGAGCATTGTTGACTTTGCTATTGTTGCAGTGTTTGGAATTTTTGGGAAATTTTTTGTTTACTTGAAGTCGTTGTGTTCAAGATTTTATGAACAAATTATAATATTCTTTTTTAATATAAGAGAAGAACTTTATGTATAAAAGTTGCCACCATCAGTATACTCTTTTCATATAATGAGTTTTATTAGATTTATTCCAGCAAGCTCATTGAAAATACTTCTGCTGATTTTTACGGCTGCTCCACATTCGACCTTCGGTCCTGCAGCTCTAATAGATTGTTCTCAAAGTAATTAAAGAGGTAAAATATAGCCAAAAAGGGGAACAATTGACACAAAGTCTCAGTTGTGTCATGAGTTTTTGGCGTAAAGTCGAATTCTCGTTAAGCTGAATTTATAACAGTTTATGCTAAGAAAAAGGCCCAAAAATATGTTCGCCCAAACGTGTGTCCCTCCGAACGTGCATTGGTTTCTCAATGATAACATTTGGGTTTTTCGATCCAAAGGTACTACAGCTTTCTTTCTTAACAAAGCCTCTGGGATGAAAATACACGAAAATTTTGAGACTCTCTTATTCCGAAAGTGAGAGAAAGTGAAGAGTGGTTACTTAGTTGTAAGCGAAAAGTATGTATAAATTACAATAGATGAGTATAAGTACTTAGGTCTCAAAATATGATATTGGTGCTCTCGTACTATAGCTGCTACACTGGCGGCATTTCGACAAAGCAATTGTACTTCCATTTAGAACGTACTAAATTAAATCAGTCTCTATTTCTAATACACAGGCCACTTACGCCCCAATCTAGAGTATACCGTATGGTATCGCCTCACCGAATCACCAGAGTGGCGCACCATGCGCATACTCCAGAAGAACACTATGGAAGCAACAATACAGAACTTGCAACCGGGACTCGAATACGAATTCATGGTACTCAGTCAGGATAAATATGGTGACGGCATGTTCAGCAAAACGCTACGATTTTCAACGCAACGTAAGATTTGGAACATTTACTTTTTAGAATAGTATTTACACCTTTGTACTCAACTGCAGCGGAATCGAGCACAGCAACGAACGAGGCCAATATGCTGCTCCAATCGAATCCGCTGGCGAGCAGCATTAGCGCACCCTGGAACGTCACCGCCACGAACAATGTACAAGGTTGGTTGGTGCATTGGCAGCCACCAAAACGCGGCTCCGAATCGGTGCGCCTGTACACAGTGCGTTGGTGGAAGGAGCCAGAGCATTTTCTCATCGGCACCATCGAAACCTTCGATAACTTCTACCAGCTGCGCCATCTCAAGGAGGACGCCATCTTCCAGATACAAGTGATAGCCACGTCCATCAATGGCGAGCAGGTAGCCAGCGACGTGCTCACCATCGAGGTGCCATCACACCGCAAAACGCGCGCCTTACTCATCGGCGGCACAGTGGGCATTGTTTTCCTGCTTTGCGCTTTGGTCGCGTTTTTGTACGTGAAGCGCAGTTGTCTGCGACATTTGTTCGCTAGTGGCGACAGCGATGGCGATGCCAAGGACAGCGAGAAGATGAACAACACCTGAGTATATGAAATCACATGGCAATTTCATATGCAAGCGCTCGGCAAGAGCCTTTAAAGCGAACGCGGTAGTTGTTTGTATGTATGTATGTAGCAGTGAAAACGAACGAGCCAAAACCACAGCCATAGAACGCCTCTCCCTCCCACGAACAAAAGCAAAGAAGCCATCTAGCGAGCAAGCGAGATGGAACGAGCTCATATCGGCTTTATTTATTTCCTTCTCTCTTTTAAATAATTATTTCAATAATGCTTTCGTTATATCACATCAACTAATGTATGAAATGTAAAAAATATGCAAAATTATAAGCTCGAATATAAGACATTAACGTTAAAAGCTTCAGCAATATTATATTCTAATTTCTAATTTAAATGTAAAACTAACTGCAGTAAAAAAATTAAAATAAATTACGAAGTAAACATTGTCTGTGTTTGCTTTCATTTGAACTTAGCGAAAAAGTGTTTAGTAAATTACTTGCTCTCAAATGCTCCCTCTCACCATTTGAAAATACAAAAGCGCAAATCAAACATTATGCCAAGTATGGAAAACTACGCAAATACCGGTAACACATATAGGAAATTTTTAATGGTCAAGAAGTGCTTTACTACTATTTTGCGGAACTCTAAGTAAACCTTTTTAAAGAGAGAAATAAATGTAGGACCAACCAAAAATTTTTTATATTGAAAAATCTTTTAGGAGCATTAAATAGTTAGCAGAAGCTCTCGGCATCCTTTTGGCATCGTCTCAACATAATTTGCTTGATGTTTTAGACATAAAAAAGGAGAATGGGGATTAATTTCAAAGAAACTAAAGGCAATCTCGGCTGAAAGTACATAGATCTAATTTAATTATTCACTGACACGCTTGTAATAATTCAAAGAGTGCACATTTGATAAATGTTAATAAGTACTTTTTGAAAAACCTGAACACCGTTCGAGACATATTTGACATGGCTTAGTATTTCTTTACATAAACGAGTTAGTCGATATGATTAATGCTCAATTAAGTGGCTTAAAGAAGAGAACCAACGGCAACCACTCAGGTCAAATCGACTGATACTAAATTTCAAAACTTTTTGTGCGTACTGCACACTCGGAGCTCTTCTGTGATAAAAGCTTTAGGCAACAAAAGCTTTTGGGTTCGAATATTGGCTAAATGAGAGCAAAAACAACCAAAGTAAAATGTTAGTAGCAGCATATTACAACACAAAAATTAATTGCTACACACATGCATACATAATAATAATTGAGTAATGAAAATTATGGAATAATATAGTATGGTACCTAGTAAACCACTAACACTGCATTTAATAAACACAAAATTTTAAGGTTATAAATATAATTTATTCATTATTTAATTGAGTTCAACTCAAAAATAGTGAGTTTCAACTTTGAAATACATTTACCCCAAAGCCACATGTGTCATTGAGTCGCCACCCACCGAGGTTGGTCGGATGCCAAAAAAAGAAGCAAAGAACCCGTACAACCGGCACATTGCTCTAAGATTCATGTGAATGAATTTTAGTTCCGATAATAGTGCGTCATGTTCCGAAATGTGGGTGTTATTGCACTACAAATTAATAGGCATTGTGCAAACTTACACGTGCTTGCATATATTAACGAGTATCATTTTTAATTATACAGCATTGTGAGGACGGAAAGTGTGGTACTGTAGCAACACTGTGTGACCTTTGTCCGCGATGCAACTTAACAACAGTATAATAATGTGACATGAACCGGATGATAAAAACTAAAAGCGTCAAATTTGTTGTCTTATGTTATTTTATATTATGTTATGCTATATTATATTATGTTATGTTATGCTAAGTGATGTCTTCCTAGAGAAATGTTTGTTAGTGTTTCACTATACGACTCGAAGCAAAAATTATTTTGCAAATTTTACTATGAAATTTATATATCATTAAATATTTATATAAGATGTTAACTAAATTAGTCAATAGAAATCGAATATTCACTTCCAAGTACGCCAAGAATTCTCAAAAAATTTAACTACAAAATATTGAATTTTTATAAGCTAAGCATATCTATAATATGCACATGCATAAACTATATGTGCTCATATTCAGATAAGATCTTCAAACTTCATTTAACATCGAGAGCACTCAATATATTTCAAATTGATTTGTGAAGTTTATAAAGTCGGATGGACCGAATGTAAACAAATATATGGTATTATATACCATATACGAAGTAAAAAGTTAAATTTTATTATCCGACACGAAATCGTCTCGATCGACTTTGGAATCATGAGTACGTGCTTTTTATTACTATTGAAAAAGATTGAAAGCCGTTGCCTATATCTTTTTTATTCAACAAAATTGGCAATAAAATAGTAACTAGATACTAGATAGTATACCATAGTATAGTAGATAGTAAGTAAAAACATAATTAAATAATAATTAGGGGTTAAGAATTTAATTTTATATGCTTTTAAAAAAAGGAAGCGCTATTATTCTATATGTAATTGCAGTAGCTACCTGACAGACGTATTAATTCGAAATTTTCTAAACTAAATTTCTTTTTCAAATATCCCATAATTGAAACACAAATATTTTTACTGAATCATTCTTAATAAAAAATAAATTATACTAACATTAATCAATTAGATTACCACTGAGATGTGCAAAAACTTCTATCCAAATAGAATGCAACAATTAATTTACAAACTAATAACTATTTGCTTTAATAAGAAGTTGTTGAGAGTAAATCACACACTTCAACACAAACCCACTCAAAGCTAAGAGACAATAGACAAGTCAAGTGTTACATGCTCAGTGCAGATGACTGTGTGTATTAGTATGCAACTACTGGTTAAATCAGCGACTGACATTCTTTTACAATTACTCGCCGATCTCCAATTGAGCACATACTTCCATTGGATGTGCATTGTATTTCCATTATTCTATTTTCACTGTTGCCATTTTCCAATGTACTCAGAAGTCGGCTCGCAACGCACGTAACGTGACGTTCGTGTTGGACTTTGAGACCGCTTATGCTCGAGTGCAAGTGCACCTAAGATGCACCTGAACGAGCTGCACACATGACGTTCTTCCATGCATGTAACAAAGTCGGCTTCACGCACACATGCGCGCACTCACACAACTAGCTATGTAGGTAGGTATGCGTAAGTGAATTCCACACAAATAAACTGCGGCGACTTGCGGTGCTTATTGTGTGCAACATGCTGCAATAAACAATTCTTTGCAATTGCTTTTGATTTTCTTAACCTCTTTTTGGTTTACTTTGCTTTTTGTTTTGAACTCGCACATGCATTCACACAGACACGCACATCCACCCATGTGTCTAATTCAGTTTTAGTTCATTTTACTTAACCCTTGGTGCTTCTGCAACCACACACACACACACACACACACACACACACACACACACTGACACACAGAGGCACCACCCATATGAATAATTGGTCAGCGGGAAATTAGCCATACATAGCCATACATGTTTATATGTAGAAACAAACATACAAATGCACAGTTGGAAATAGGTTAACATGCAATTTGCTAATTTCATTCCCATGTGAGCATAGCCCGAAATTTGCGCGACACGACAGGACACGACATGTGGAAAGGTGTCAAACGTTGCGGCAAATACACTAGCAATTTCATTTAGGGAAAATTAAAAACATTTTTCTTTAAATACACAAAAAAGGAACAAAAAATGGAGGATAAGTCTGTTTTCGGGCGAAATTAATGCTTCGATCTAACCTCACTTTTACACTACAGTTTCCGAGAAACTTCTGTAACAGTTCTTGAGTGAAAAGCAAAAAAAATTAAATGAAAACAAAATTTCTTTCATTAACGACCAAGACAAAAATCACGTAGCTACTTTTTGCTTTTGTAAAATTCCATAACCCCGCCAAATCTGAACCTCAGCACAGCTAAAACACACGCATTAACAAGCGATAACCGATTTGCCTCACGCAAACCCAATAATTGTCGCGATTAGCGTGAGGCCGTCCTTCCCACTCCATTCCGTTTGCTCACCATATTATTTACAGTGCAATAAAAGTCGATAGACCACAATCGCCAATAGTTCACTTTCATTGAAATATCGTGTAATTCAATACCTCAATTACCTAGTAAATTATTTTGCACTCGGTGTCGTTTTAATCCGTTTACATGCCTCGTTTGTTCGCTTAATTGGTGTAGAACATACATACTTCTATTTATTTGTTTGTATATATATTTATGCTACCAGTGCGGAGTATTCGAGTGCACCGAGCTATAACTTTTAATTAATAACTGGGGGCTTTTATTCTAGCCTGGTATACTTGACTAAACACATTCTACTTCCTTGTGGTCACAATTGTGTTCAGGAGCAGTACGGGATCCATTATTATAACTGATTCCTAAGGCATTTAGATCCCCATGCAATCCAAGCTTGACTAAACGAGGTCACAGTTATTCCGCAGTAATACGATTTCAGCTTTGGACCTTAAGACAGCATGCTGTTAGAGCAGCTTGACTTGGCTAATAAGTTGTCAAGATTGGAATTCGAAACGGAAGCCCACAGAGAAACATATGTATATGTATAATAATACCTCGAGTTCGATATTATGTAACGATTTGACTTCGACGTGAGTGCTGTCAGAAAGTTGCGCAATCAAAAAGAACTCTAGGGTTTTATGTGGCCTTCACGAAGCGATGATGAGAAGTTTCAATATAACTTCTATATACCTTCTCTTGTAAGAGTTTTTACCTTTCTTTTATTAAAGAGAGCAGCTAGACTCCTCTCACTAGTGTCCATGAGGTTGGACATAACAGAAACGTTTAACAAAAGTGTTTGAAATAGAATAAGAAATGTCTGGCGGTCCCGAGGATCCTTCGTTGAGTACAGATGGCTTGAAAGTTAAATACGTTATTTTAAACTGCTTTGTAATAAAAATATAAAAGAAGATCTCCACAAATCCACATTTTGGCATTCGAATTGTTATATTTTCGTAGCTAATCTTTGCCTTCTCAACCGATTAAAATGTATTATAACTGCAAAGTACATTCACAAACACATCTATAAATGCATGTGCATCGTTGTATGTGTGTGTTTCATTGTCACCGATTTGTGTTTGTTTCCTTCTTTAGCGCTTCGCATGTGTGACTATTTGATAAGCGACTTGGCAAGTGTTCGTTTAATGCCGTTTAATCGCGATAACCGTTGCTACTTCGTTTAAAACAATAGCGAATAACTTTATTAGTGTTTGCAGCGTCATTTCTGTAATTAACAATTTAATTTTTGTTATTGTTGTTTTCAAAGTGTTTCCTTGTCCGTGTGTATGCGCATTGCTGAAGTAACAAAGCATTTGTAGTTGACAGATGAAATGATTGAATGCCATTAAGGCACCTAACAACACTAACACTTGATAACAATGATTTGCACTACTGTAAATTACAGTTGAGCAAATAATAGGTGAATAGGCAACGATTTAAACATCATTACTTGATATTAATACGTGTATTAGTATCGCTTAGTAATATCTAATACTATCTGCTAATGACAATTATTATGAATATATATATATTGATTCCTTCTTCACTGGGAACCTCACTACTTAAAAAATGTTCAAATACATTAGAGAGAGAGGGAAGAATACCATGCGCTACTCAACAATGTTTAGTCCTGGAGTACGCTGCGCAATTTCGGCTGGAAAATACAGTTTTTCGAAAACTAATTTTTTAATTACTACTTCAAACTTAGAACCCACAATTCGAAAGAAATAATGAAGAAATTTGTTAAATTGGTTGCAAACTATGGTGCAGACTTCAAAAAGCACTCAAACTGATTTAACGGAATGAACCGCTCAAGGAGATTTTTCCCATACACAAAGTTGCAGACAACCCTGCCACGGAGAGAATTTATTGAAATGCAATTAAATAATGAAACTATTTTAGAGCCCTTTACCTTTGTTTGCCTTTTAGTTTGTTAACCTTTAGCGAAGTCCACCACCCACGGTCAAGGTCAATGACCTCTTTGTTTACATTTAGCAAAGTCCACCACCCATGGTCAAGGTCAATGACATCTTTGTTTACATTTAGCGAGGTCCGCCACCTTTGTTTACCTTTTTGTTTGTTTACCTTTAGCGAAGTCCACCACCCATGGTCAAGGTCAATGACCTCTTTGTTTACCTTTAGCGAGGTCCGCCACCCTTGTTTACCTTTTTGTTTGTTTACCTTTAGCGAAGTCCACCACCCACGGTCAAGGTCAATGACCCCTTTGTTTACATTTAGCGAGGTCCACCACCCACGGTCAAGGTCAATGACCCCTTTGTTTACATTTAGCGAAGTCCACCACCCTTGTTTACCTTTTTGTTTGTTTACCTTTAGCGAACCACCCACCTTGACCGAGGGTGGTGGACTTCGCTAAAGGTAAACAAAGAGGTCATTGACCTTGACCATGGGTGGTGTACTTCGCTAAAGGTAAACAAACAAAAAGGTAAACAAAGGTGGTGGACTTCGCTAAATGTAAACAAAGGGGTCATTGACCTTGACCATGGGTGGTGGACTTCGCTAAATGTAAACAAAGAGGTCATTGACCTTGACCGTGGGTGGTGGACCTCGCTAAATGTAAACAAAGGGGTCATTGACCTTGACCATGGGTGGTGGACTTCGCTAAAGGTAAACAAAGAGGTCATTGACCTTGACCATGGGTGGTGGACTTCGCTAAAGGTAAACAAACAAAAAGGTAAACAAAGGTGGTGGACTTCGCTAAATGTAAACAAAGGGGTCATTGACCTTGACCATGGGTGGCGGACCTCGCTAAATGTAAACAAAGGGGTCATTGACCTTGACCATGGGTGGTGGACTTCGCTAAAGGTAAACAAAGGGGTCATTGACCTTGACCATGGGTGGTGGACTTCGCTAAAGGTAAACAAACAAAAAGGTAAACAAGGGTGGCGGACCTCGCTAAAAGTAAACAAAGGGGTCATTGACCTTGACCGTGGGTGGTGAACCTCGCTAAAAGTAAACAAAGAGGTCAATGACCTTGACCATGGGTGGTGGACTTCGCTAAAGGTAAACAAAGAGGTCATTGACCTTGACCATGGGTGGTGGACTTCGCTTAATGTAAACAAAGGGGTCATTGACCTTGACCATGGGTGGTGTACTTCGCTAAAGGTAGACAAACAAAAAGGTAAACAAAGGTGGCGGACCTCGCTAAATGTAAACAAAGGGGTCATTGACTTTGACCATGGGTGGTGGACTTCGCTAAATGTAAACAAAGAGGTCATTGACCTTGACCATGGGTGGTGGACTTCGCTAAAGGTAAACAAAGGTGGCGGACCTCGCTAAATGTAAACAAGGGGGTCATTGACCTTGAACATGGGTGGTGGACTTCGCTAAAGGTAAACAAAGAGGTCAATGACCTTGACCATGGGTGGTGGACCTCGCTAAATGTAAACAAAGAGGTCAATGCCCTTGACCGTGGGTGGTGGACTTCGCTAAAGGTAAACAAACAAAAAGGTAAACAAAGGTTGCGGACCTCGCTAAATGCTTGCATTTAGGAAAGGCTTTTCAGTCGAAGCTCTCATTTGTTCTATCTTGATGATAAAAAAATGCCTTGAAAGATTTGCTCCTTAAAAAATTTGCCTCACTTAATTACAACAATTCCGATTTAAATAATTGCTCAACAATTACGCTAGAAAGGAATAAAATGTATCCCCTCAACACTACAATCAAAGAGTTTCATTCTCATTATTAACATATTTAGTTAGTTAACTCATATATCATCGATATATATCTCAGTCATATATAGAATGCATTCGAACGTACTGTACAATGTATGTGTCGGTCGACAGCTACTCGTACGTCTACGCAATGAAAGCAACGCGACATTTTATTTGTTAGTGTTTGTCATGAGACTGACAAGGATATTTAATTATGTTGACGAGGGTAAACATCACGGTCTTTGTAGGTTGATATGAATATATTTGTATTCAAATACAACAAAAAATAAATAAGTATTAGTATTTACTCAGGTTTATATGCGGTAAGTATCCTGTAGGAAAAATTTTACATCATAAAATTTAATTTCGTCAAATAAGTAATGAAATTTTGTTGTGTAAATTAAATAAAAAAAAACTCTTACCACTACGACAGTTCTAATAGAGCGTTTTGAAATATTTTATTATTATTAAGTCGGAATATATCTTGACCGTTGTCATGTTTTATGCTTATAAAAAATAGGTAAGTACACATCATTCTTGAGTCCATTAAATTACCTAGAGTGGAATAATCTGAAGAAACTTCACTCTCAAAATTATATCTACAAAGCCTTTCCTGAAGGGTCGATTTAATCGAAACAAATAAACATTAGAATATACAAAAATGTGCAGGAAAATACTAGTAAGATGATTAACATATATATATATATGTTATATATGTATAATAAGTATGTATTGTACTGCCTATAGTTCCCAAGTGTTGACTAGCTTACTTCCTTAGTGGGTATGATTTAACAAGTTGACAAGTTTATTAACACATATATGTAAATATTTAATAGAACCCCTCATAACGGCCAATCTACTGCTGTATTAATAATACTTTTACTAATTGATGGATTGCATTTCAGTTTTGAGGATTTACGTGTGAATGATTTAGCTCTGTCAAAGCGCATCTGTGGTGACATGTATGGTGGTAATATTAATTTTTGGCGAATGTTTATGTGAGTGAATATGGAAGTGTGAGAAGGGCCATTGCGCTAGGTGGCACTGCGAAAATTTCTTTCATTTTTTTTCGGTTTACCATCGAAAAATGGAATTTTTTAGTATTTTTGAAACTAATAATAATTAAGCTTATCTTCTTATCCGCTGATATGAATTCTTTCTATTTTGTCGCGAAATATTTGAAAATGTTGATACTTTGTATGCACAAAAACTTTATATTCTCAGCCTTCTTCAGTCTACAAGCTATTGCGTAATGACGAAAATTTCTATTTTAATCCTTTACTGAAATAAAGCAAGCTCGTCTCAGCTATGAACTATTTACTTAAAACACTTTCAAGAAACCATTTCATGAAATTTTAAAGTTCCTTTTGAGATTAGATATGTATAGGAGACATGATTTAAAATATTCGGAACACGTGCATTTTTCATCGTTTTACTTATAAGCAAGTTATTGCTTTGATTATAGCAAACCTAATTGTTTTGATTTTTTTTTTTTGAATTTTTGGTCAACTCCCATAAAAGCAATGAGCAGCATTAGATAATCCACATCGTTAACCTTGAGCTAATCACCGAATGTATGCAAGAAATTCAGGTGTTTTACAACACAGTGGCAGTTCAAATTATTGACTTTATTAACTTAAGCAAGCCGATATAGATTTGGCTATATCACGGTCACAGTCATGTGCGTTAGTTGTAAATCTTATCTCGGTTTAGCTAAACATAATCGTTCGAATATGACTTCGACTAAAGTAGAATACTCGCATTTCTGCAAACATTCCTTACGTAAAGCTACTGTATCTAAGTGAGTCACAATCGGGCGCCAATAACATTATCTGCGTGCAAGAAACTCATTCTTGGAACATTATATATACATGCATACATACTTGTGTACGTATAACCCGAGCATTAAGATTTTGCTTCAAGACCTCAACATTACCTTTTGGTTGCAATTGGCAATATACAATTCGCAGGAATACATTTGTTATTCTAAATCCATATAATTTGCAAGTTAGTTTAGTTCAACGGATATTTATATCCAAATAAATAAATATAAAATGGGATCGAATTTAAATTTACGTGTAAAATGTAAATTATATGTATTTACGTAAACACAAAAACAAAGAACTATGCTGCAAAATCTATGAGAAGTTCGAGTACATGCGTACTTAGCTGCTGCAGTGCAGTGACTTACAACATGCTATACATAAATTTGCTATGCGAATAGTAAAGCACATCGGCACTCAAATCTAGCCTTCGGCTAATCAAATCTACTCTCTGGCTGCTGCATTGAGGTAACTCGACAGATTCGTTCATGCAAATACAGAGAAAGAACTGCCGAAATGTCTAAGAAAGCATTGACTGAAATCTAAATAGTCCGGAAAGACCCATCTTTGTACTCATTACAGAATGGGATTTATTAATGAGCTTTTTACTTTGACTATACTTGGACTCAACGGATGTTAAGAACAGTCAAATTGTTTTATATAATATATAAAATCAAATTGGTCCGATGGATTTCACTTGCTTGAAATGTTTCAAAGTTGTCGGTAATCGAAATTTTCTATCTGACAAACTTTGCTGTCATTTTTATAGCTGATTTGACGGTGTTCAAGGTCGGTACTTGGAAATAGAAGCTTGAGAGTAAAGCAAAACCGACAAGAGGCAAGTCATGCGAAGACAGCTATCATTAAGCCGGTAACGTAACTGAAAAACAGTTTCTTGAGGTTTTGGTTTCAGGTACAAATTTAACTGGTTTCTTCTCTAGTCGTTTTCAAACTACTGAGACTGATATAATTCTCCTAAAGGCCTCAAAACGAGAGCTACTATGGCATCGCTTGAAAAAAGTTTGAGTTTCTTGGATGTTAACAAAGATATTGACTTCATTAGTTGGAGTTGTGGTTCATACAAATTATGAGATAGTTTCCGACCAATTATTTTCACTATGGGGTACGTGCATGTAAATGCGTACTTTGTCGCATGCATGCCAACAACGGGCATGTAACCTAGTATGATTTAAGCCTTTGCTGACTATACTAATATGTAAATCATAGCAATTCTAAGGCAACGATAAATGTACAGTGAATAACTTTATATACTTTACATGCATGGTAACCGTTTAAAGTCCAAATGTAAATAATGATACCTTTTCCTGAAATCACCGTTACTTATCTCTGCTATTACTTAGTTATAAAACATTTAAAAGCCAAAATCTTGATTTGATTTTTTGGCTAATTGAAGGGTGAGGTTACGAAGACGGGCCAATTTTTTGCCTTTTGCCTTTTTGACTGCTAATAACCTAAGAGACGTCAGTATCATTTTGGTACACTTAAAAATCTCCCACTTACTTCCCTCAATAATAATAATATTTATCTTGATTGCTCTCTTTTACAATCGATAAGAGGCAGATCTTTTTCTAAATATTTAAATTCAGTGACCAAAGCAAAAATAATAATGAAATCGCATTATTGCCAATCGCCAGGGCCTTCTAAGCTTGAAATTTTACTAAATTTTACCAATAGCTTCGCATACTTTCCTCCGAATAGCTCTGAATAGACGATAAGGCTAAGATAACGGTCAATTGCCCTAATAAGCCGCTAAAAATTGTACAACATTTGATCTCAAAGACAAAAATACTTTGTCGAACTCCTTTATTAATAATATCACTGCATTTACATTAAAAATCATTTCTAATCTTTCACTAAGTTTTGGTTTAGTAATTTAGTAATAGTAATATAGTAATAATTTTCTACACATGAATGAGCGTTGTTATATGCATGCAACCACATACGGATATGTTTATGATTGATTTATATATGTGCTTGTGTAAGCATGTAATGACCAATAATTTGTAAAATACTCTCACTATAGTTGAACAAGTAATTAGTTCGGGGTGCGGGTGCACCTAAATATTGAGATGCTCGCATTTGTATATACATGTATGTTGCCAGGTGAACTCTGCTCCCAATTAACTATTTTGCTTTACTTTAAAAATCGTGAAGTATGATATGGTATGACTTAGTACCTCAAAGTTTTTTAAATAATTAGAGACGAAGCTTAAATGAAAACTTGAAAAAATATTTATTGAAAATAAGAGAATTGGAAAACTGTCATTGGCGGGCATATTTATATATATAAGGCAATTAAATAATTGTTTGATAATTTTCAAAACGATTACATTAATGAAATGCTTCGTGACAGCTTTGGCCACCACCTGAGTGAAGATTGGAAAAGATTTTAAGAGAATTTTGCGCCTTGACTTATTTAATGCAGATCATCTTTATGGTTTTCAAATGCTACAATACCCAATTAGCTGATAACAGAAAGGTACAGAATAATATGAACAAAACAGTGGGAAGTGTAACCTCTTCCGGGGGAAATTTTCGTAATATAAAAATAATCACCCTGCAAGTAACTATCCGTTAAATCACACTTCAATTACCTGCAAGCGCTACCACAAATTTCTGTTTAGGTCCATTCGTTTCTTACTCATGCGGTTTTGTTTACAATTAGTAAACAAAGCTAACAGTTTTACTATGTATCTCTGTCTCCTCCCATTCTCTCATTTGTGACGTAGCTTATGGCAATCTGTGCCATATATCATTCTTGAGTAATCTCTTTTTATATCATTCCCTCAAACGAAATATCCCAAATATAACCATAAAAGTTTGATGTTTTACAAAAACGAAAATAGAATAATTTTTGATAGAGCTCTTCTAGGAATCTTCATGCATGCCGGCCTTAGTAAAAGATTAGAATTAAATTTTAAAGTGATTTCACTTCTAGCTTATGATGCAACCAACTCTTGGGTCAGCCACAATTCTAAACTAACTAAATATATAAAACAGAGCTTTAATTCTTAACTAGAATTATGAAATGTTAAAACTATGCAAAAGTAGCAAAAACAAATGCTCTCTTTCTGTATGAGATGTCTCCACAGCGCCAAGATAAGATCGCCAGTGCGCGCTCTCGATCGCTGCAGCGGCACACGCTGGTCATTCGCTAAGTACACATGCACTGGCCTTTCTTAAAACACGAGCAGCATGTAATTCAATAGTCTACTTGCTGTTTGCTGCTTACAGTTTTGCGATAGCAGACACATATGGTCTTTGGTCAATGAATTGAATAAGTTGCTTTATATTTCAAATTCATTTTTAGTTCAATTGTGAGTTTTTCAACGTAAATAAATAAAGAATTCAGAAAAACGCGTGTAAATATGTAAATTTGCCTATAGTTTTACGTAAAAGCGGGAAATATTAAAAGAAAAGATTTCGCATTCATACAAACATATGTGAGTATGTATGTGCGTAAGTATAAGGTGAGCTCAGCAGTTTGTGTGCATACATATGTGTGGTATGTAGGTATGTAGAAAGTGCAAGGCATATATTAAGAAATACGTCTAGTGGCACGAATTTAACTACGTAATCAGTTTTTCTCTCGAAATAAATCTGTCTAATTAATAGCGAGTGGAATAGTGTTGAATAAAAACTATGTGGTCATCGTTTGTGTACCAGAGTACAGCTGCACTTGAAATTTATTTTCAGCCGATAATGTCATAAGAAGATTTTAGTTGGCTTGTTGTGACAGCGTGATACCCTAGGCAAAAGAAAAAAGTTTAATATTACAATTATCGACATACAGGGTGCACCATCTATTAATTCGATATATAAACAGTGAACAATTGGCATTTACTTATCGATTTACTAATCGATTTTTAATTCTAATGTGGGAACACTTCACTTCACACTTTATATTGAAAGTTATTTTAAAGAACACGAGGCCCACATCACACACTGTCGGGAAATATAAACTTCATTCCAGATCTATTAAATGCCATTACATGAAAAGTTGATTATTGGACCATATTTTTTCAAATGAAAATAAGCATTCGATGAACATCGACGTCGATGGTTGTTGACTCAATATGTCTACCTACGAAAAAATTAGAAGTTTTAACGGTTATGAATTTCACCACATTGATGCGTTCACCACATATTTCACTGTAAATCAAACTATTATTCATTTATGTACCAAACACTCTCTGTATATCTAATATCAAACAGAGGCTGACCACTAAAATTTATTTGAAGAAAAGTGTTCACCGGCAAAATCATCGTGCCTAAATCAAATACTGCCCGAGAAGTTCGAAGAATTAAGACATACGCGGCAAAAAGAGCTTATTTTACTGCGACCCATAAAGAAAAAACTTAACTGATATTGTATTAAAAAAATAGTCCATAGAAAGTGTGTACCGAGAAGCTAAATAAAAATACCTCATATATTAAAGATTGATGTTTTCCAAAGTTATACAAAATTTACATGCCGACAAACATTGCGATGCACCCTGTATGTATAAGCAGTACCAAAATGATTTATCTAAAGTTAATTGTTTTTATTTCTCTCAGTCCTATACTTAATAATCATTTTAATGACTCCCATTAAATGTGTCTTAGAACTCTAAATGGGTACAAAAGTGCAAAGTTCTAACTCGAAGTCGGACTAACGATACCCACCAACTATTGTAGTTTATTAGACATATTTGTACAAATGTTTGATTGTTTGATTGTTAAAAAGTCAGCTTAAAATGCCAGAGTATGCCTTCAAATATTAACAAAAACAAAGAAACTTTGTATTTCGAGTGAAAACATACAATAAATAGACAAAGGAACTTATACTATTGTACGTTCCTATTGAGCACAGTTTTACGCTTTTTATGAAGCAGTGAATAAGAGCGCCGAGAGCGAGTTTCGTCGAGCAGCAATAAACGTTATGCGGATTTATGTAGGTTGGCCCGTAGCAGATCCATCAGCTGTGCTTTGTAGTTGGTTGCTCGCCGTTTTAAGTTCATATGCACCGAACAATATCTAATCAGCGTTTGCAACTGTGAACAATTGACTCGCTGCCAAAAACATATGCTCAACTCTACAGACGCTTGTGACTGCACACACATGTCTGCGTACATTGTGCAATCAGTTTATTTAATTTGAATTATGATTTGGACCCTTCTGGATTTGGAGTGACCTCCTCACATGAATTTACTCACTCCCAGAAAACACACACAGCTATTTTCTCGGATACCCAAGAAGCGAGGGTACGCTTTTTCTTCTAGGTTGGAGGGATATTAATTTTTGTTTCTTATACAGAAATTAATTTTATTATAATGGGAATCTTCCCATAAATCACCATGAGATATTTAAAAATCTTGTAGGATTCCATAAGCTTGTGCGGGATCGCCAGGAAGAGGCTGATGCTGTTTGGGATTCATAACGGCAAAGTCAACATAAGCGAATATTTAAACGACAATAAATTGGCTGATAAATTGCAAGGTTGCCGTTTAAAAATATTTTTGAGGAAGGTTGCCAACTGTTTAAAAAATGTATTCAATCAAGTGGGTAACTTACGCTATACTTAACGATAAGGATATGAAACTAATGAGATTTAAGAAGGCTGAGAACGGTTTGAACGGTTTTGAGAACGGTTGCCACCCCTTTAAATTATTTTAATCAATTAATAAATAAAAAACGCAATGAGAAAACACTGCAGTATAAATAAAATGTAATACTTGAGCTAATAGTTGAATTGAATCGGATATTCTCATGCAAAAATATTACTCTTCCTTTTGTCGTTATGAATATGAAAATCCGAATATGAGAGAAAAATGTCCATAAAAGCAGGTATCCCTAATGCGAAATTGTCTTCGCATATTAGAATAACACGGAATCCATTCGCTGCTCTCCAACGTTTGGTGAATCCGAGACAGCTAATCTCATCAAATTTCTGCAATAGCTCAAAAGTCTAACAAAATTTTGCGTTACAGTTTGCCCTTCAACTATTCGAAAGAAGAAAATATTTGCTCTTCTTCTGCATAAAGAAGTCTTCTGAACGAATCGCAAAACATTCAAGCGATAGGAAACATTGAATTGCTAATAAAATTCATAGTAAAACAGCGGTATCTGGAGATTTGCAAACGTTTTTCCCAATCAAACTCATTCAAGAATGCTTGTAAAAGTGTCAAACAACCATATAAATAGACATACAAAGCCACACAAGTGCGCAAATAAAATGGCATCAACGCTGGCCAAGGAAATCAATTGAAATGTATACACAAAATTATTTGAATGCAAAGCGAAATGTTTAGCAACATTTGCATCAACACTCATCGCACTCTCGCACACACACGCGCACCTATAGACTTGCTACAGCTGCTGCTATTCTCCGCAATTCTCAAGCAGCAGCGCTTGTTTTATATGATTTCGCAGTAGCATTTGAGTCAGTTCTTATTTGTTGACGCTACAGAGCAGCAGCAACAGCGGATTTCGTGCGATGAACGTGTATAAATATACAATTTATATGTGAATGTAGTATGTGCCTAGGCATAAGCGAGTAGTAGGTAGATTTGCATCTCGCCAAATCGCTTCTTCGGGAGCGCGCGCACAGTCGCTGATCGTTAACGACGACACTCCTCTCAGCGCGCACACACGCTCACACTAGCGTGTACGCTCACCGCTCAGGCCACCCACTGCCAGTCGCACGACCGCAAAGCCAAAGAGACGAAGACCAACCACAAGAGATACACATCATTCACACAATTCACATCCGCCTATTTAAGCAGGGAGGCAACGAACTAGCAAGCGAACACAGACAGACGCCGTCGACGACACAACCAACCAGCTGTGCCGTACACAGTCTAGCTGTGAACTGTGGACTTGGCTGGACGCGCTCTAAGCCAATTTTGCTTTTATTTTCAACAAAGCACAAAAAGTAATAACAAAAACAACCGCCGCTAAACTGCCGCTTTGACAGTCATCGGTGGCTACCTAGCACACCTTCTGCGCGACGACAAAGAAGCGCTGACTCTTCAGTCTTCAGTCTGCCAAATCGCTCGTGTCACGCTGGTGCTGCACGCGAAAAGCACAAAACAAGCAAAAGGAAAAATTAAAATTACAAATAAGCAAATAAGCAAATAAATTTGTGCTGCTTCATTTCCATTAAATTCATTTTTGTTTGGTGTTTGGTGTTTGGTGTTTGGTGTTTGGTGTTCGGTGCTCGCCAACAGTGTAAACTTAGTAGTTTGTTGAAATGATTGAAAGTGCTGAAATAACATAAACAAAGCAGCGCATGTGATTGGTTGCGCTTAAATTAAACAAAATACAAAAGACGCCAGAAAAGCTGGCGGTCCAACGGAAAATCAAAATCATAAATAAACAAAGGGCAACAAAGTGTTGAGTTCAGAGACAGTGTGCATTTTACATATCGAGAGAAGTCGAGCACTTTGCTTTGTAGTAAAGCAAATAAGTGAGCGAGTAGCAAAGCTAAACAAAGAAGTGCTGTAAGACAGTCACAGAGTGGAGTGGCGGTTACATCAAAGTACGTACATACAATAAGGCAAAATACAACAAAGTTTATGTAATTGAAATAAGAAAATATTATTGTGTGCTCAGCGAAGCAAGTGAGCGTGAGCGCGGCAAGGTAGCCAGACAATGTTCAAAATCTTGCAAGCTCTTTTCTGCCTTCCTCCCGACCCCCAACTAAATCGCTGTGTGTGTCTTGCCTCGTTCAGTAATTGATAGCCATGTAGTGTGTTTATTATTTACTTACTATTTTTGATTTGAGTATCTGCAATGCACACGAAAGTGATGCGCGGAGCCTGCTGCGTACAGCAATTGAATTTGAGACAACATTCTCTTTTGCCCCTAGAGAACATATGAATGCAAATTTAAGTGAAATTAAAAGATTTTTTTTTTTTCGTAATTCGGTTAAATTACAAACACTAACCCCGAAGAGGTATAGTAAATGGAAAAATTACTACTACTTCCATTCAGAAGTCAACTTACGAAACTTAGTTGTAACGGACCTGCGGGCCACTTTGTTTGCTGTTGCAACCACCCCGTAAAGGGCGGCCGGAAAAGCATTGCCATTGTGCGACTCATAGAAAACACGCTGCTGACTGATATCATCCCTTCTAAGTCATGCCATTACGCCCACTAGCCACCCCATATTATACACTTTCACTTGCAAGTGTTTGTGTGTGTGCGACTGTTGCAGCCGAGTGCATTAGTGCGTTGCTTACCAGCTGCTGTTGCTAAAGTTCTTTGCACAAATCGGAGGCATTTTTTAAGCTATTGAAAAAAGCATTGAACAGCTCTAACGAAATAGATGAGAGTTTGGGCCTTATTCTCCCTTAATTGGCTCTGCTACAGTGTTTTATTGTTATTTCATATACTCTCTTCGCTTTCGCTTTCATTGCTTGCAGTACAGTTTGCAAATCATTGTTTGAGAGCGCAAATGGTGAAACTGCAGTTCTGGGGATATAAATGTAGAACATGAGAAAGTCTTTACAGTTGTACATATGGGATGATGTACGGCATTGAGTGAAAATAAAGAACAATCTGGTTTCATTGCCGGTAATTACAAGGCAATTTTATAAGCAATTATCGCTTAGTAAATTAAAGAGCGGTACAGATTTTTAAATGCATTTAATTAATTCTTCAAAATTCACATTTAATTATAAAAACTAAGAATTTCTTCAAATGGCAAATTCACTTTTGATACATACATGGTTTTATAGCAAAGTACTGCGACTGCGCGTTCCTTATTATGCGTATGTAAAAAGCCAAGATGCCAACATTGTCCTAACTATTCTTCGCAATACTGTGCCAAATATGCGGGAACTTAAATACACAAGAATGCATTGCTTTCAGGTCATTATTTGGCATTATTTGTGTTGAAATATGAACAACTTGAAATAAGGCCTCAAAACTCTAATGTCAAGTTAAGCAATATGACATTTCTTATTAATGAAAATGATTGTGAATTTTACCGTCGAGAACAACATAAGGCATCTAGTGCGATTCATGAGACCGTAGAATACTTTCCTAATTCCCGAAACCTTTTATTGACAGTAGAGAGAAGTAAAAGCTCTCAGCCTCTATTCTACTCTACTCATTGGATGGAAACATTTTGGATAATGTTCTGGGAAAAAAAGTTTCGCTGTCAAACTCGTACCAAAATACCTGACTTTTTGCAAAACAATACGTGGAGTAACGGTTAAAAAAGTGAAGCTGGCTCACTAAACACAAAAGATAATCACTCAAATAGCACAATTAGTGCAAAAGTAGTAGATTTGATTGTCATAAACTTAGACAACCGACGCGGGGAATAGGTCATTAATCAATTGAGGCCAGAAATAATAATCTGATAAAATCTGCTGCCCACCAGTTGAAGAGACAAATTAATATATAAAGTATGGATATTAATTCAAGGTTGCATTTTTAGTCACATATTAATAAATTGTTGCTTACAAATTATTTGAACTCTAATGCCACATTTGTATAGAAATCAAAGGATATACCGACTTTAATATTTGCTCTAAAACATTTTGGGGTTTCATTTGCATGACCTTGCATACATACGTCCAAATATATTAACTTAACTGCAGTAAGTAGTGCAATTATCGAAACTCATACCTAGATATTGCATATCTGCTTTAAGATAGACTTATCAACCAACACAAAAATAGTTATTGCGCTAATCCGCTTATTTTTGAGGCGAAACTGATAAGAAATTGAAATAGAGAGAGAGACCGAGAAGATACCTAACTGCTCTCAACCCCTACCAATGCTACCAAATGCTCTGTAACTGGACGTTTTAGTTAGTTAGTAAACCCAGGCGTATGAAATATGGTTGATAGAGGAATTTTCGGAGATATTTCAACTATATTGTCTTTATATCTGTCACTTTTTCCACCAAAGTATTCAAAGGTCACTTATCGGAATTTGTGAAGAAATTTATGAAACTTAATTTTGAAGAATTGCCTAATATCAGACAATTAGCCTCGTGTATTTGACCCACAATCTGCGCTCGTTTATTTGCCCAACAAAATTCACGCACTTTATCGACAACAACAAAATGCAAAGGTCGCCTGATATCCAAACCCATTCAGTATCCGACGCTACAGTCACGCATGCAGACTAACGGTATTCACACACACAGAAATAGTTACGTTCAATTAGCATGTATTCGGACTAGCATGTATGTATATTAGTAAATGGAAGCATAGATACTACAAAGAAAATTAGGGTAGGACCGCGAATGATTGGGCACAGCAACAACAAAATATTTATTCAGATAAAAGCTAGTTCGGAACCAACAATGAGCTAGATTTTTGTAGGTCAAATGTGTGAGAACTGAGAACTGGGAAATCATAAGAATGCGCATAGAACAGGATGCTGGCTTGACTAAGAGAAAAATTTATATCAAAGAGCGAATTTATGAAAGCGCAAAAGCATAGCGAACCGCTATGTAGAGTATCGCTAAATTCGCACGAGTACCAAATCATGTTTGGGTACGGACGTTATAAAAGTTTGAACAATTGAAGCATATACCGAAATACCGTGCCATAATGGTATTTGAGATCGTAGAGATTGTATTGTTATCTTAGTCCACGCATTTTAAGTAGCTTTAGTAACTTGAAAAAGCGTATAACGGTGTTCAACCCTTATAACACGAGTGCTCTCCTGGCATTTTGGCAAGAGATAGGTTGGCATGGTTGCCACATGTTGAAAAATTTCGGAGCATGAAAAATTAAAATTGTACAAATATAAAATAATAATTCTCTAAATGTTTGAGTATGCATACTTATTAGTAAATTATATTGCATATATATTTATAATTGTAGCTGTAATCTAACATATGTAATACCATACGCTCTCAAAATGCTTGTTATTCCTACCAAAATCTAGCTACCGATACTACCGACTACAATAGTTCGCTTAAGCCGTTGTCTATTTCTAATGGCTGGAAAAGTAGTATTGGCTTCAAAAGTCGACCTCTTTAATTTGGTTTCATTTTTAAAACACTTAAAATTACTTTTTTCCATTTGAGTTGAACATCAGTTCGCAGACACCCTTTCATATGATTTCACGCTTCGCAAGGCAATTAGTAAGAATGTGCTCTCTTTGACTGTGGCAGCACCGCCAGACAGCTTCGGCTGTGAAAGCCATAATTGAAGCACTTAACGGAGATTCTGCAGACTTAGCGGCGACTGGCGAGCAATGATAGAGCAACTCCAACGCCAAAGAGCATTTTCCACCTACCACCCACTCCCCCTCAAGCTTCACACAGGTAGGTCGGCGAGCATGATGAAAAATTCATTCGTTGCCGACGATGTAACTCGAACGCAATGTGAGAGCACTGCGCCGCAAGTGAAAATATAAGTGAACGCAATATCAATTTCAACCAAAAATGTCATTTGAAGATTTAGTTGACTCAAATGTCTACCAAATAAACAGTGAAACAGTGAAATTTGATGCAGTCTTTGAGAATATTAAAGTAAAGTAGAATAGTAGTGGAGAGTGTGAGAGTGTGAGAGGGACACTCCGAGTGAGAGGTGAAGTGAAAATATTCGAATTTAAATATGCAACGTTGCAAATTGTTTATTCAACCACACGAAAACACAACCAACTGCTGCAACCATAACGTGAAAAACAACGGTATTCCAAAGTGTATATCAGCAACAAACTTGCAGGTATAATAAGCATTGCATAAAGGCATCAAAACCGAAAGCGGGTTATTATATTTCTCGTAATGCAATTAGACGCATGCGAGCGTAAGCAGAAATTACTTTGTATGTACCGCAAGCACATGTAGACTTACGGTCATTGGGCCCCCTACCGCACCGCACTGCTTGAGTAATCCACCATCTCGACGTGGTGCAAGTGTCTTCTACAGACGCGCTGCTGTTCGGTGCACATGCACTCAAATCGCCCAAGAAGCACGTGGTAGCCCCACAAAAAGCGAAAAGCATAGAAATTGAAATGCAGTTCTTCCAAAGTGAATGATAATCTTCAAGTGTTTGCTTAGTTATGCAGCGCGACACTACATTTAAACAGCCTCCATTTATTTATGGAAACACACTCACTTACGAATGTTTGCAGATGTGCTTAATGTGCTAGTAATAGAAATATCTTCGCATAAGTTCTAGGATCCTTCGCAGTAAAATTAAAAAAAGTACTTGGTTTTGTGTCAGTGGCTTAAAATATTCGCTCATATGTGTATATACCGTAATTCATATGTAGGTCCACTTGACCCAGTGTCACAAAATAAGTGCCATCAAATGCTCGTGAACGCGTGCATAACATTATAACCTTCCAATCTCACTTGAAAATACTTGCAATTTTGAAAGAGAGAGAAGAAAAAGTGTTGTAGGTGAAATATTGGCTTTGTTCCTGGAATTTTATAGTAGAAACCTGAATTTTCTAAAGTCAGAAAAGTCCCTCAGAGTCAGAGGAGAAAGAGGGTAACACTAAAAAGTACAGTTGTTGTTTACGTAGTATTATCCACCCATTTGAAGATTGGGAAATTTAAAGAATTGTAATAAGGAAGTGATTTTGAGATTAAAAATTATTCAATAAATGTAGAAGCTTTGCTCTTTAGCGAACTTCTCATCCTTCAATGAAAAATTAAGGAGTAAAAGTTTTCATAAAAAGGAAGCGAAGACGACAAGAAAAATTCAGAACAATTGATTCGCCACTCTTGAAAAAATTCGGTTTTCTTTTGCCTTAGATCGAAATAGTTTGTTGCATATTTTCCACTACATTCACATTTTTTCATTCATTTCATGACTTCTCTGAAATTTGCACCAAATCTCCGCTAACCAACAAAATCGCATAAGTCGAGTTAGAACATAAAGTAGATGTTACTAAAAATCAACCAAAATATAATGTCCCAGAACGGTATTTCACGCGTCACAATTTAGCTAAAACATCAACATATCGTGGTTATTGGGCATTATATATATATATATACATTAGTATATATGATAAAGTAGTATAGATATTTAAAGTTTTCAAAAAGAATTAAGTTCTTTTTAGTAAAATCTAAGAAACACATTTTGACTTATAATCATGGGTTTACCACTACGTGCGGAGGTTCGAGGTTCAAGGGTTCGAAAAATTATGTTCTATATTTCTAGGCTTTGCTCCGTCGAAATGTGAATACGCTGCGCTCTTGACAGTCAAGCCGCTTGGCAAAAAGGACCAAAGCCCAACTAATATTATTTAAAATGATTCGATGACTACGTGTTGAAATTAATCTGCTAACTAACTAATCTAACTCCGTGAACCCATTAAAGCCCACATTTCTGTCAATAAATACATATTATAAATTGAATTTATAGGCACGCCATTGACAGAGGCTTGAAAAGTATGTGTCACACTCAAGATAAGGATTGATACTGCAACTCATGTACTTATTTGAACAGTTATTGAGGCAAATACAAATCATTTGACATTCACACCTCCTCTTATCCCTACTTGCACTATCTATGCACTTAAAATTGAGTAAATAAGTACCGCTATGAGATCAAGGACATCTGTTCACATTGTTGGCTGTCAATCCTCACGGCAATGTAACACCTTTTGGCAAGCCAATATTGACTCTATGCAACAATAGCAGCTCATTTCTGGCATAAGGAAAGGACTAGGCTACCTATTTCCGTTTCTTGCATATTCATGCGCCGGGTAACGGAAGTGCAACTTCCTGCATTGTGGTGCTTAATAGACCGGTGGGTCTGAAGACTGAATGGCTATTGAAAGCAGAAACATAATATAATATAAAGGTAAATGCAAGAGAATAAGAACAGTGATTTGGAATATCAAAGTATGAGGTATTGTTGCAAACGTAGTGAAATTCGATTTTGATTGGATATTGCATTGAAGTGCGTCCGACTATGGGATTTGCTCTTTCATTTATTATGATATCATTTATTATAGAAATGCTTTTCAATTGCAAAGTAACAACTATAGCTCTGAATATTTCATTATAATTTATAATTTACAGTTGCGAAATTTCACACGGGCTCAAGGAGAATTCATTCAAATGTTATTACCCTTAATTTTCATCATATAAGGAAGAGATACATGCATATATACAAGTGTGTACAAGTACAAGTACAAGTACATGTAGAAGTATTTTAAATGTAAAATTATTTCGTTCGTTTTGAAGAATGTTAAAATGCAAACCCTTTTGCACAGTTTATAGCCGAAATATCGCACAGCTGTAAGTGCGTTTGCACTTGACGTCGTTAAGCAGCGTCAACACGACAGACCGCAATAAAAATAGAATTTCCCTGCGCTTCACGGTGTGCAAGAAAACACACATTTACTTATTGTCAAAAAAAAATTTGATGAAATTAATTATCTATAAGTTTTCAAGTAAACTAATTCTCTCGTAAAATATTTTTTAGAGGAATAGAATTTTCTAGAGGTATAGAGAGCTATCAAACCAGCTGTCAAAGTAATACAGGTGTTTCGTATTTATATTAAAAGTGGCCCATACTTTTTGGGAGGGAAGAAGTGGGCGCAAATCGCTCTCTCTATCTCACTTTGTCTCTCTGTGGTCTGGATTACACACTATATTTAAAGTAGTCCTCCTTACTTTTCTGAATGCCACGCAGGCAGCTACAACAAAAATGAAATAAATTTTCTCGGATGACTCAATGCAAACGCAAATGGGAAGCCAAGACATTCAACATAGTCAGCAAGTAAACTGTAAAACAAACACAATTTGCAAAATGACATAAGGGACTAAGTGCATACATACACTTGTACTATGTAATATCCTGTAGGAAAGCGCAGAAATTTAAAGCAAGTAAGGTGACAATGGAGAGATGGAGAGATGGAGAGAACTAGTTCTAACTAACATGCTGTCATATTGTTTTCCTCGCATTTAACATTGCGATGTTCTAGCTAGTCTAGTATCCTACTTCGAAGTAAAAAATGTCACCAAAAAAAGTTTCTTTAATACTTTTTGACTTCTAACTGGAAAAAGATATAATTTACTCCCTCATTTTTTCTCTCATCTACCATGGAACTGCGGACAGGAACGTTTTTGATAAAATTTGATTTTTCAATTTTTGATTTGCGTATTCTGTTGTGTTGAAGGACGAAAAAGTTACTAATAATAGTCCATTTTATAAAATATACTAGGAAGTAGTCGAAATTTGATATGAATTTGGCAAGTTTACTCTATTTCCCGAAGGGCATACCCTTACGGCTCATGCTTCTACTACAACCACACATTTACAGACCTATTGTAAGTAAGTAAGGCCTATTGTTCTGCGCCAAAATTGCCGGCATTTCTCATTTAAATTATTCGCCATTTTTGTGTTGTTGTAAAACTCATACAAATGTCTGAAGTTATGACTTAACCACAATAGAAGCGCAGCAAGCGCAACAAGAGCACAAACGACGCATGCTTGCACACAAACAGTTGAAACATTTCCTTGCTAACTTTGCTAAAAATAATTGACAATTAGCAACTGTCATGCAATTCGTTTTGTACGCTTGATTTGCATTCATTTACATTTGTTCAACGACAGGTATTCACCATAACCTGGTAAATAAAGGATTAACAGTCGGTAACCGCTAGCCGAGTCTGCTCTTGCTGACAGAATGTAGCTGCTTGTATATTTGCGGGTTATGATTTTCATGCCTATTTGTTAGTGGATTGTAGGCTTATAAAACAACTTAGAGAATATGAAGTGCTTATGAATGCGGGAGCGGTTTCAAGAAGTAAATAAGATCATCTCACCACTAAAGAACTAAAAGAGCTAGCCCACGAATTAAATGGAGTATTTCTTTATGCATGAAAGACTCCCAGCCAGGTATCCTTGCTAAACGAACTGTATTAGAACCACCTCGTTATAGTTATCAAGCGCAAGTAGAATACTGTACTCCCACACTCCCCGAGTCAAAGGAGGCGCATAATTTTTCCCACGTACCATTAGTGCCTACACTCCAGCAAAATGTACTCGTTTTTATCGAGCGGCGATAAAATCCTGCTAGAGGAAGCCAAAGCTAACGCGTTAATACCGCGAAGGAAGAAAGACATTAGCTTTGCCACGCATTAAAATGTGAGCATGAAAGCGCAAATCGTTGTTGTATTTATTGCTCACTGCCAGAAGCAGATGCATACTCAAACACGCACCCGGGCAATTTGACTTTCAGGAGCGCGGTGTATTTTTTCTGTCTGACGCTGCAAAGTATACCCTACAGTTGTTCTAGTTTCCGTAGACATTACAAATATTATTTACATTACTACGAATTGACTTCAAATGAGCATAAATACATGGAATCATATAAACAAAACTGACCTAAAAGGCAGGCCTCTCCTATAGACCGACTTGTGCTTCGGAACTATTTACATAAGCCTAAAAAAGGTAGTTGACAACCCACTTTAATCCATCAAATTGCTAAAACTATTTATATTTATTACCAGTAAATCCATTATGGATCGTGATATACACACACAAAACGTAACCCGGAAAACAGAGAAATTTTTTCAGAAAATTATTTTCTTTCCATATTATATAACATAACTTTGATAAATTAAGTTTATGATAAAAAATTGTATCAAAAATAATTACACCTTCGCATATATATAGACAAATTTAATTAAGAAGAGAAAGACGACTTCAAATTACGTATGAGAATTCATATTTATATCCGCTATATTTAATATTTACTTTGGTTAGTCTACAGCATCTTTCTTTGCTTTTTCCTAAAGCTATAAACCATTTCATTATCTCTGTCAAAGTGAAACTAATCATAACAGTTGTACACATATGTACATACACACGCACAGTTGTAAGCAAGCAAATGACATAATTTGAGCCCTTCATTGCTCATAGTTGGCAAACTAATAATTCCAATTGCTTTGTTTGGCTTTTGAGCATGACAGCTGCACGCCAATGGAATACCGAAATAGTTTCGTAGCATTTTTTGACGTAGCACAGCCAAATCGGAATTCGGCAAGCACACGCACCAAAAGCAGTTTATTGAGGGTCAAGAACAAGTAATTGCGATTTAATAAACAAAAAATATATTTATATACTTGGCGCTTTTTAAAGATCTGCTCGCACATCTTGTTGCTGGGAGTAGTTCTTTCTGTATTGAAGACTTCCGCATACTTTGCGATAAGGCCTCAAAGCGAATCTGATTAGATAGGGAAACGAAATCAAAAAAAAAATTGAATATGTGTATATATAGTATATAATATATGGTTTGACTAACGGTTATTTATAAAATGTTCAAGTAATGAAATATTAGTGAAAGTGTAGAGGTTAATTTCAGCACCCATAGTAACCCTGATACGCAGCTACTGCCTATTGGAAACATGGGAAATCGGTCTAAACATTTGCATAGCTTCATATACCGCAAAAAGCTCTCCTTCTCTCCGGATATCCAGGGCTAAGGAAATATATGACCCGAACTCATACATTTTTGGTACCAAATGCTAATATTATTCCCTTCTTTCTTTTTTTCTTATCTTGCTTTTCATATAATAAATAATTCTTACAACTAATTATTCAATTACTAAATTAACATTCAATTAACACTTTCGTATTAATTTTTATTTCAGCAACACTCCAGCAACATCTGCACTTAATGCACAAAACCAGTGTCATAAATATATAATTCAGCTGAATTTGAGCAAGAGTTTAAAGCTAAAGAAATACCAGAAACTTGTGTAGTAAATTATGCAGAGCGGCTCTCCGCAGCACGCCATCTATTCCAAGTGAGAATTATGTCTTACAAATGCTGCGGAAGTCAGAGCAAGTTAAGTGTACAAGAGCGAGGCAAATAACGAGGCAAAAGTAATAATTAAATTGAATAAATTGTGAGTGAATTGTAGACGAAAGTGATTTAGTGCAATATGTGAAGTTTCGTGACATTGCGAATGGTCGTTAACTCACAAAACGTTAGCTAACGGGAAGTAGAGTAGAGAGAACGTGCTCAAACAAATCAAAAATTTAACTAAGACTTCTCGGCAGTTTGAAAAGTGAAAAAGTGTGAAAATAGAAGCAAATCTATAATAAATAATAAATAAAATAAACTTTTGCAAAAAGGAAACAAAATATAGCTTCCGAGTAGAAGGCAGTGTGTTTAAAGATGGATGAGGAAAAAATAAATACACCGTTAGTGTCGAAGGAGGCATCCGACAACGCGATCATCGTGCGACAAGCCACCGCCGTGGTCATCAATACAGCAGAAACAGCTGGTGTGGGCGGCAACGGCGACAATGGCTTAGCAACTGCTGCCAACGCCTCGCAAAGACAAACTGCCCAAAACCCCATGAACGCAGCAGCTGATGCGCTGAATGGAACAACTGCGTTGGCGACCATATCCAATGTCAATTTGAATGCAAATACTCAGTTAAGCATAGCAGCGCCAACATTGTTGCAGCAGCAGCAGCAGCCACAACAACTAACATTACTGCCCTACAGCAACCATACAAATTTTGTTGGCAACAATCTGAAGAATGGCGCCCTAATTCACAAGTAAGTAACGCAGTAGCATTTTCAACAATTTACAATCTCATTTAGCAAAAAACAAAAGTTGTTCATACGCCATGGCGTACGGTTTTTGTGCGAAGTGCGGCGTCTATTCTTCCGCCACCACTTTTGTTTGAGTGTACGCACGCAAATCCTGTGCGCTGTATATTTTTAATGTGGGATATTGCCACGTCTGTCCTTGCTGTGCCATTATGTTTGATTGCGTTCGCAAGGAAAAGGATATGTCATTTACTAAGTTCTATAACTGTTAGACATCCAAATGTATACTGCAAAGCTGTAATTCTTTTTTTATGAATATTTAATAATGACAAATGTCGGAAGCGGAAATTAGTGCATATTTCTAATGTATGTAGATTCCAAAGACAATGGCAATACAGGATATGGTGCACATGGAAGAGCACATTTAATATGAGAATTTTATAAGAAGATAATTCAGTTATATATGCACCTTTGATTGCGCTGTTTTCGACATGATACAATGAAAAATGCTTTACAGGAAAAAATATGGAGTATTTTGCCTAAAAATATATATCACTCATGGCATTCTTTGTGTCATTTGCAGGAACTTTTTAGGTTGTATTTTAATATTAACTACTCTCGTTTGGCTAACAATTTTTGGACTGGCGAATCGAACAATCCACCCGCTTAAACGAAATAAATAATCATATTCCGAAAAGGCTGCAATAGCAAGTGGGTATACTACTTGAACGAAGTGCCTACGCACTCCCTTCAAAACACTTTTTTAGCAGTGGAATTTTGAACTCTTATAATATATGAGAGTGTAAGAAAAATTTTTTTTTAAGTTGAGAGTCATATTGTCTGTCCCTGTTAGTAACGAATTTTCTCAATAAACATTTTCTTAATAAAAAGAGTTGTTAATTTATATTTACAAACAAGAAAGTAATAAAAAAAAATTCACTAAAAGTCGGTGCTGTAGTGCTTTAAGCACATGAGAGGCAAAATCATGCATAAAAACTGCAATTCACGCGAATGCCAGCAAAGTTCTCCACGCACATAAGTGTGTCTATTATACGTATTTGCATAACCATATAACTTTCTCATATTCAAATACTTTTATATGCATTTCTTCGCTATTTCAACTTGAGCTTCATTGACTGACACAGTTTCAAGGACACTTGAAGAAGGAACTACTCTGGGAGGTGGTCAAATTTTATAAATATGCATTTGTGAACTAGCAAAATCTCATCGATTTCCCTAGTATCCATGCGTATTCAAGTGAAAATAATAATAATTTCCTTCGCAACTCGAAAAGGAGCTTCTAAGTACTTTTGAACTTCGTGTGAACCCCAGATAGTTGCCTCGTAGCTGTGAAATTAATTAAATTGCGGAGAAATGGTAATCATTCTAAGATTATATTAGTTGTTCGATATTAGTTTGTGCGAATTTAATGTTAAAGGTGAGGGAGTGGATCCCTATGGGTTTTTATTGTCATAATCATTATCTATCCTTTTTCAATTACTCGAAGCCCTTGTGCATATATGAAACTTCTTTGAGCGATCATGTGATGAAGAGTTAGTTTCCGTCTGTTATTAGTTTACGCGTGTACATTGTAAAATTCTAGATTTCTTCGCGATATTAAAAGATAAGTCCAAATATTATAGCAATGGCAAGCTTGATTGCTAGCGACAGGTGTGCTTTTCTGTTGAGCACTCCTAGGCCAATAAAAGAATATAAGGAAAAAGCTTGTACTTGTAGACATGCTTAGATATATAAACATACATATGTACATATGCCAACCCGTTATCACACAAGACTTAAACTTCAAGTGAGCGGTTCGAGATATTTGCTACATTTTTTGGCGAGTCCATAAAACTGAATATAGGTGAGGTAACAGACACGGTAGCGAAAGAAATGGTAGAAAAAGTTGGGTGTATGAATTGCTAAAAATAACAACAAAACGTGCATACCTTTGGTTTTGGCTGGCTTACGTGAGCGAAGTTAGGCGACAGATCATTTACACGAGTAAAGGGTGTGGGAGTATTAACAGAGTATGTGGAGCATAGTAGAGGAGCATATAAACAGAGTTGTGCCTATTTTAAGGAAAACTTTTGGCTTGAAAGCCTTTTATGTGCGCCCACATGTGTTCGTGGAAAGCTTTGTGACTGGATTTAATTTTTCAGTTATTTTTTTTTTTTTAGTTCATTGATTATTTATTTAGTGGTGGTTAAAGGAACTTTCGTGCTGCGTTGCGTGCGCTATTTAATTTTTTTTTCTTTGACATAATCTTCATTAGCTTATCTGTTAGTAACAATTTATAGTTAACATAAGCCATGCTTTTGATTGTCGAATGTTGAATGAAATAACTTTTCTCTCGTTTTGAATAGCTTTGGTAGTTATAACTGCTGTGTTCATGGTGAACCAGATATCAACCATGTTTATGTCTTATATTTTCCGAGAAAGAATCCTTATTATTACTACTGCTACTACTACTACTCTCTGTTGGCCGTATTCACATTCTCAAAGATGTGTTGGAAGAAGAATGCAAAAAAGCTACCATAGCTTATGGATGCGTTACCTTCTCGGCGAAGGTATGTGAATTTTCGACCTTTACCTTTGGACTCCTATCCTCCTATCCTAAAAAATTATTGTCAAAGTAGACCACCAATTATAAAATACTGACTGGTGGATTGCGATCAAAAGCCATATTAAACCAGCAAAGAAAAAATTCTACATCAGCAAATAGCTGAAGTTCTTTTACAAAGCTGAAAGTCTACACTACCACAACATGACCCACTCAAACCAAGGAATGTAGGTCGACTACAACAACAACAATTTCACCCAATTTTGCACACTTGCACCATTTACCTATGTTTACACCGCTATGCTATGAGGGCAACACGCCACAAAAATACCAAATCAGAAGTAAAAAGCTAACAGTTAACGAAATACGGCGAGTTATTTATTTCCAACTCATCAACAAGAAGAATGTATGTCCACATTGCAATTACCGTTGCCCTGGTGAATAACCAACTGACCTAAAATACAGCATGAACGCTCCAAGAGCATACACAAACGAAGATGGATGTGGATGGATGTGTGTTTGTATAACCATAGGGAGTAACAGTAACATAACAGTTTAAGTTTCTCACTTAGCCAGTTAATTTGGTGGCACCTCATATCAACTAAAGCCGCCAGTCGTCAGCTGACAAGTCAACTAGCCGATAGCGTAATGACCGAACGTAGGATATACTGACACGTAGGCAGCAGAAACTCCCGTAACGGTAATGTATCGGTTAAAGCCGAAGAGGACAGCCCAACCAGCGGTGTGTAAAGCAACAAAAATCGAAAGTGCTTGCGTGCATGCGAAGACATGTGTTTTATTGGCAACGCTGCCAACTAATGCCTTTCTTCCTCACTACCCCTTTAGTTTGAAAGGGGGGGCACTATACTAATGCTCTAACTGTTACCGATTGATGTTGATTTTTTCCACCTCGCACGTCACACTCTGTCTGCCGGCCACGCAACCGGCCAAATTGCCAGCCAACTAGTCTGCCTGCCAAACCTTGGACCGCCGCACGCTTGTGCGCCACTTTCAGTCTACGCCGAACCGCCGACTCGTGCATAATTCGAACAACTCACACATGCGAATATACTTGACATTTCGGTAGTTCTTCGATTTTTCTAAAAGTAGAAGCAGCTGCAGAGAATTTCAAAACATCTGACCGGCGAGTGTTGTGCTTGCAGTTCTGGGTGACCATCTACCTAATTTATATTCAAAAACGTCAGGCATTACCAAGTGCACAAGCACTTAGAAATACAAAATTACATTGGCCAGCTCTGTGCTCGCGTGTGTGTGTGTATGTGAGTTTGATATAGCTGGTGTCCCCTGCAAAGTGGCAAAGTCGCAAAGTCGCAAAGTGCAAATGTTACTCAAGTAAAAGAAATATTAAAAAAATGTGAGAACATTTCAAAGCTTAATTACATAACAAACAAAGCGCCAAAGGGGCGTGCGAGGGCGCGTTCACAGTGCAAAAGTGCCTTAGGGTGTAGTGGAAATTAATATTTCGAAATGCCGCACACGACTTGCCAGCCACCAACACACATTTATGCGAATGTAATTGCCGGCCTGGCTGGTGGCGAAATGCGCTGTGCTCTGCACATCCATAAGTACTACGTGTCGTGTGGGTGATTCTCAGGTGCAAAGCTCCTGCAGCGCTTGGCTGGGCGTTGAATGTGCCCAGCGCTAAATAGCCGCACAATAGTTACACTTTATGGGCACCCATAGCTTAAACTACGTTCGAATATCTACATTATACGGGAATTTTTCATATTATTCTACATTTCACAAATTTTATATGTGCGCGCTCTCGAAAAATGCATGAAATCAAACAATTCTGGTTCTGAATCGTTTAAAATACGTTTGGCTCACTGAATTTTTTTGTAGAATAGAACTAATTATCCACTTCGAAGTTGATTTAAACTATGAGTATTAAGTAGAATAGCAAAAATATAATATTTCTTCCCTAAAAAATATATAACGGTTCTTCTTAGTTAGAAAACTTAACTTATTTTATAACACTATGCCTATTTCTGCAACTTCGACCAGATTTGACGCTAACACATCGATACTCTACTCATCTACTAATTTAGGTTTTGACAGTCACCCTAAATGTAGGCAACGTTTTGCTTCTCTAATGGCTTCAGGCTGTATAATTCTAAAAAAATTATTGGTATACATTAAGTTTTATTGTGACGCAAGTCCTTCGATATAAATATTACTCACACTGAAAATTTGCACAAAAATTGCAATAAATAAATATAGACACAAGCTAAATGAAAACGAAAGACAACAACAACAACACGAAAGTGTGTGACAAAAATCAATAACTGTAAACGTCAGACGCATGACATTAAAGGCCTTCTGTTGCCAGACGCCACAGCGAACAATAAAATAAAAATGTACAAAACAATGGAATTATGACAAATATATAAAAAAAAACCATGTAAAAGTTTTTACTTCATTAATAAAAGTTAAAAATAGTGACGTGGATGACGGGGATGACGGGGATGACGTCGCTGACAATGAAATCTAGCAGACGACATTAAAAATAAATGAATCTATAAGTTTTTACGTCCGTATATGAATATGTATACATATGTGTCTTCACACACTTCCTCACCAAATGCAACAAAAAGGACATAGTAAGAATTTACGGAATACTTACTATACACTCACTTTGATCCCCGTTTGTTATTTATAAACTACTATTTTATTTATTCCACCGACTGTGAGATAAGAATGACACAACGTCAGAAGGTGAACTAGGTGATAGTAGGCATGTACAAACTCACCAGGTGGCCGCTGTAGAAAAGTATGTCAGGCTAGTTCTTTACGACAGAGTCGATAGCTAATAAGCAGTATTAATTGCAATTATAATCTCATAAGCCTGTAAGGCGCATTTGCTTTGGTTACACGTAGGCAATGTGTATCTAAATAACTGTAATCGCCCACATTACCACATCTAACATTAACTAACATACAAGAATATAAAAGCTATATGATGGCAACGCTATAACTAGTTCACGTCTAGTTCACTTAGCATTACAATACATGAGTAAATTAATGTACGTATGTGTATGTGTATAGATGAAATCGCAAATGTATATATGTGTCAATGTACTGAAGTGACCACCTTATTATCACACATCTAATCACATAAAAGTATACATAAACCACAGCACTTGGCTCTTTAATGCCAATTAAACCCAACTTACTCAATATTTACATACACATATATATTGTACATACATATCATATTACAAATTGGCATTAAATTGGACTAAAATGAGCACAAGTGCCCTATTTTGCACTCAAATTCGCACTTATGCATACTTCATGCTCCACACGTGTCACGAACAGTTCGACGGGCGCCTAGAGGACCATCACCATACCTTATCCACAACCATCACCTTACTTTCCCAGCTCACATCCGGCTCACAAGAATACACGCATGAGTATAAGTAAATTGTGTGATTCATGAAATATTCACACATTAAAGTGAAGTAATTCAGCAGCTTCTTAACGATTACTTAATTATTTACTAACACTGTCTTTGTTTCACTTGGGATGCTTTTGGATCCAAGTTGCAAGTCACTGCTGTATATATAAATCTTAAAGAAAAACAAATTCCTAACAGGAAGGCAAGCTATGCTTTTGGCTTAATTATAAGAAGAACGATTAATTAAACACGTGGCGGTCTCATATTTGATCATTGTAAATAAAATTTGCAGACGTGTATAGAAGAATAAGGTGCCAAAATATAAGAGAAGGATGCTAAAAATTTGTTTGATCTATTTTTTATGCACTTAATCCTTTTAGTTTACTAGTTTCCTTATAGAAAGATATAACGGTAGTTCTCAATATAAAGACTAAACTTTTCTAACTTTAACAACGTACGTGTTCTGACACACATCTGCTGCTTTATTTTTGAAAGCCATACTAAATGTAGGCAATATTTGCTTATGGCAAAGTTGATAGCTGTTTAATTCTCTAAAAAATATTGGTTTCCCTTTATTATATTTTTTTTTTTGTAAACAAAGCGACTTCATATTAAATTTATTTAACGCAACAAAAGAATTTTCGAAATTAAGTTTTTGGACACCCAATACAGTTTTTCCTTCCGGAACAGAAACTGGACGGCTAAAATGGTTTCCAAGATTTTGGGTTCTCCCGAACAATACCGATTAGGATCTCCTAATAATCTTTCATAGTTTATTTCACATAGATCAAAAACTCTTGTTTCCTCCACTCCCAGACACCTTTTTGACAACTGCTAGATTATAAATCACCTCGCAGCAATTATTTATTATTAGCACAGAAAACATTTCATGCAAATTGCTAAGCAATTAAAAAAATTTTGCGGGCGCCAACCAAATGCCAAGCAAAAATCGAAACTGGAAAATAAAGTCAACAAAAAACAGCTGAGAATCAAAAACGAAACGTCAATTGAAAAACAAAAATAACAACGGAAAAATCAAGCAAGTTAATGAGCAAACTATGTGTGTCAATAGCAAATACAACAACAGTACAGGTGCAAGCAAAGTGAGCAAATGGACAGACATGGGCAACAATAAAATACAAAGAAGCACACGGTGTGCAAGAGAAACAACACCAAAAACAGTAAAAAAGCAAAAACCAAATGTATTGCGTTTCGAAGCAAGACAATTGCAAAAAACAGAATCGCAGTATAAAAACAACAACAACATGATAAAAAGTAGGACTATGTCAATAAAACAGCAAACAAAGAAACAAATGAAGCTTAATGGTGGGAAAAAGAAGTGGTGGAAGAAGAGTATTCCTATAGGTGTGTGGACATACACACATACTTATGCGAGTGTTTATCTGTTTGCGCAGAACAATGAAAAGGTCATCAAACGATTGTAGTAAAATTACTTAAGGCTTAACCGATCATTGATCAACTGATGACGCAATCAAACACATTTTATACAGATAGCATACTTATATACGACTTAAAAAAAAAGGACGTGCATGAGCAGGGACCTGGGGATGGCAGTTTGGCATATAGAATGTTATATGGGTATCAGGTTGAGGAAATTTCATAAAAAACTGCGTGCCAAAAAGCAATCATAAGTGGCAAAAAGTCAACACAAAAGGAAGTTGAGATAAACTATAATATATATACATATATATGTATAACGCTTTAAATTACGAAAAAGAGTAATTTACAGATTCAATAAAAAAACTGCTTATTTTGAAGTACTCTGTTTTTACATATTTACTGCCGCTTTACTTCCGCAAACATAAAGCGTCTGCAAAACCGCACAGCATAAAACGTTTTCTTCAATTGAATGTTTGTCCGTACGCATGTACATATGTATGTATCTTCGGCACGAAATTGAACTTTGAAACTTGCAGTTGAAACTGAGTCAACACAAAACCAAAACAGCAACAATGAAAGACACTAACGAATCAGACAATCCATGACGCATGGCACGAAGTTGCTGGTATTTGTTGATCACTGGTTCATACAACAATACATATATTTGTACCTCTTTTAATGAATATGTATTGTAGCGCCCCATCAGGCAACGAAATGCCTACACAGCTAAAAACCAAACCAATCAAGCGTTGAAGATATTGCCATACATATAAACAGCATTTGCAAATATCTGAAAGTACTAAAGGGCACATATATATAAATAAAAATAAATAATAAAAAAATAAAATGTTAATGTTAGTTAAGTATTAGTTTGGCACTAGTTGAAGATCAATACATAAAAGAAGGAAAAAAGATCGGCAAGCTGGCTAACCAGTTATCCTTTCGGTTCAAACTAAATGTAAAGTAGTTTAGATCTGTATGTGTAGTAAATATCTGTTTTACTGCAGCGTGTGTATATATATATATATATATATACATACAAGCTTACTCAATACAAAAAATTATGACATACATACGAACAGCATATGTATGTATGTATATATTTAGAAGAGTTCAGCGTCGGACAAAGGCCCGAACGCTCATCTATGGAACGGAGTACAATTGGAAGCCAATAACAATGAAAATCAGCAACAATGTTTTTCTTTTATTATTTGATGTAAACTCTGCCATATATACGTTAACATATATAAAGCGATGAACTTTAGGATGATCGAATTTTTCCACCATTAGAACTTGTTGGCATGCGCTTCTTCTTAAATCAAGAATTGAAGTTGATAATTTCCAGCTGATATACATATGTATATCTGCAAAGATTTTGCTTCCATAAGACAAGTTTAAAAAATCAAAATAAAATATATATTGCCATTTTTGACAGCAGTTTGATATTTCTGGCATTTACATTAGAAAAACATATCTTAATCAATAAAAGAAAAGTTGATACAATAATATTGAAGAAAGCGGTAATACCACTATAATGAAGTAATTACATACTCAGAGTCAGCTCGCTAACTTTGTTGTTGCTTACACATGTATAATGTTTGACAAGAGAGCAAGGCTCAAATAGCGATCAGAGAAATGGCGAATCGAAAGCGACCAAAATATACTTATCATTCTGAACATTCGAAGAAAACCGAAAATTTACCACCCTAATGCACGAACGTATTGAAAATGAAACGTGCGCTTAACTGCATGCCCATGTATACATACTCGTACATATATGTATGAATATCGAATGGACTTCCTTAAACCCGTAACCAACGATCCATTACTATTCCGATAAATAATAAATAAATAACCATTCATACATATATTCGTATATAAGTATATACGCAAGCAACAACACATCCACATCTAGCTCGTGTGTTGACGAATGTGCACGCTCAGGCCCGCTACAGTTCGTTCACATTAGTCAGAATTCGACGAGCTTATGCGCTGCCAAAGGCCGAGCGTATTACCGAATCGACAATTGGGTGCATGTGTACCGAGCGAGCAGATTTTTAAGTACACATGCACTCAGAAATCGTATCGATACACCAACAAAAATAAGGACAACAAAGTTAGACCAACAGCAATAACAAACTCATTAATATCGGCAACAACTACGTAATTAGGCGCAACGATAGCAAAAGCAAAAGCAACAAGGAAAAATATATTTGCAATACAACAACACAGCTGATGCGAGTTCAAAGGCATAAATAAAAAAAATCAAGAAAAGAGATAAAGCAATAAATAGAGACAATTAAAGAAGTAACTCATAGAGAAACCGAAACACTCCCAAGTACAACTACAACAATGGGGCGCAAAATATTGTGTATTGTGAAATACAACAGAAAACACAAACATAAATATTTGTCTATCCGTTAGATACAAAGTGCGCGATACAAGAGCGCTCAGAAGGGAGAAAAATGCGCAACAAAGAGCGCCAGTCGTCGGGTGTGAATGTAAACATTCACGAACAGCTGTTTGGATTTGGATTGCTCAGCAAAATTTATTGTTGTCGTTTTTGCTTTTATTTTTAATTTTTTAATTTTTGCATCACTTTGCAATAAATGCGCGACTTATTTTTATCAAAATAAAGCAAAAGTAGTAAATTGAGCTGTTGAAGTGCTGTGCTGAAATTCCGTGCTTAGAAGTCTACTCACAACACTGATTATCGCCACAACACACATACATATGTATGTACATACTACATAAATGCGAAATATGAGGACGATTTAAGAGAAAATCAAATTATCCCAATTCGAACCGAAATCATAAATGCCAACGCTGGCGGATATTCTAACAAAATACCTAATTTGTTTTATGCGTAGTATGCATAAATATATCAAACCTATGTATGTACATAAATGTATGGCAATTTCGGCACACCTGCATACATCAGGCCACAGGAAACTAGTTTGGCTGCTTGTCCAGATGCTCGCAGAACTCGTTTATGGAAATATTCCGACCAGCGAAGAAGTTCAAGCGTTCTTGAGCATGCGCACTGCATTGCCAAAGAGGAATAAACGACGATGAACGCCAACAAAACAAAATCAAAATCAAAACAATCCTCAACATTGTTGTTATATACATACGTGAACCTGTACACCATTCTTCTAGGGTTTCACGCTCAAAACTTGTTGTCCGCAAGTATGTACAGTAAGATGCGCGTTGCTCTTCACAGCTTTTCTCTCTCCATTGCTGTCTTTAATCTCGCCCTTAACTTTTCTGCTTAACTCAACTCGTATTTGGTTTTCATTCAAAAGTTTTCACGGTCATCATTAAATGTTGCTGCGAGCAATAGAAAATGTTGCTGTGAAAAATGAAACACTTTTACTAGGTACCTAATCCTATTTAAATATTTTCCAATACGGAAGAAAATTTCGCAACAGCACTAATCACACTAATCAGTCTATCTTTTGACCTTTAACTATATACTCTGGGAAACTTTTGATTTATTAGTTTTACAAGAACCGCTGATTCTTCTTTTGCTGTTAACCGCAATCTATAAGCACTACAAGAGACAAAGAATACCGATCAAAACCAAATAACGGTTCAAGAAACATATACTATTATATCAGCTTTGATAATTTAAGTAAAGCTTGAGTTGCATCCATGATAGACATTATAATCTCATTAAAATGTCGTACTAGTGTTTCGATAAAATATTTAGTTACTCCAAGAAGATGTTATTCTCTTGAAATTTCGAAATTTCTAACAACTCTAAAACTTCACGTATTTATTAAATATAACCAAAAACAAAAGTAAAAAAAGAAATAGGAGTTAAACAATTGATTGAACTCTTTTACAAATGCGAGGAAGTCAATTTCAAAACTTTGCTCGTCCAACTTAAAAAAGTAGCTGAAATTGCGAAAAATGTAAATGGGACCTTGTTGGCCTGCATACTAAATAGTAGAGAAACCGTACTCAAGAAGCGGAGAGAAGATGTGGGTGGAACCAAGCCAGAAGTGAATCTTCCTCGAATGTGTTGAAGTATTTAGATTTAATAAGAGAAGAAAAAAATGGGGAGATATTATATTTTATGTAATATTGTGTTTATTGATATGCATATTATAATATTTCCTTTACTTTCTCATTTGACTTTTATAAAAATTTCAAATATGTAGATAAATAGTTTGATATCCATGTTGTAATATTTCTTTTAATTTATGAGTTAACATTTTAACACTGGTGGGATCCCTCCTAAGGGTAATTTCAAGCAATTGCTTTCCCACATGGTGTAATCTTTAAACACTGTTCGCATTTCTAAGACGTCCTTTGCAAATAATGTAGGGGACATAACCAACTTTCCCCACATACTAACTAACAAATAACGATGAATTATGATAAATGAAAATATGAATGAATAAGCGATGAATTCTGTACACACAACAATAATTCTGGGAAATAATTACAACTGTGTTAATTATACTATCAGAGATGACAATGCTTCCACGAGCTTTGATGACCAATAAATTGACAATCCAAATACAAACGTGCGCAATTGTGGTTTTTCCAACTGAACAAATTTCTAACCGATATGAAGCTCAAATCGGAAAATCGAAGGATTGAAAAAGCATGCAGTCTATAACTTGCACTTTGCCCAAACTTCACGTTCTCCAATCGAAAAAAAGTTCGGCTTACTCAAACTGAAGCAATCTGCTCAAATAAAGCAGCGTTGGTGTGAGCGCAAAGGTCAAAGCGCTCAATTGTAGCCACAAAGTCAATATTTTCGATCTTTAATGCGCCAGCAACAGGCGCAAGAAGCATGGCTTTTCAACCACTTTGTCCATCTTCATTCAAACGTGAATGCAATAGTGCATTCTGTGTGTTTTTTAATGTTATTGTCATTTTTGCACATCGGGCCGCACAGCATCAAGTTGTTAATTCAATTAATAGCGCTGCGAAGCGCCGACAAAATGCACAAAGTACTGAGTCAAACCAAGTACACGCACATACCGACACACACACATATAAATATGCATGGATTGTGTATGCAATAAGTGCAAACAACAACAATGGCAATATGTGTGCAACTGACAGACAGCGCGATTCCATGCCATACCAATTTAATTACGGTACATTCTCGTGTGAGCAATGTGTGGGCGCTTGTGCTCCACCAGTACAGGAAATCCCGTAACGAACGGTAAAATCTTTAGGTACCAGGCTGAAGACTGGTTACAAGACTGGTTTGCAATTGACTAGCAGGCAATCAATTATTTATTACTACTTTGAAATGGTAAAAGTTCAAAACCGCCAAGAACTTAGCGTTGAACTTCGATACATCTGAAAATCTTCCTAAAATGTAAATCTCTATGAATATCTAATTCTCTATGAATTTAGAAAAGGGTGAACTACTCACCGATAACTGATTGCGAATCTATTAGTGGTTAGTCAATACGGTAGCGGCAATATCTCTGCTGGCATTGCACATACTTTTCACATACACACACACACATACACACACACACAAGTTTGCACTTAAATTAACATGAAAGTGAATTGCTCAAATAGTACAAAGAGTAAGAAAAAGTCAGTAAAATTTTTGTTGTGTTCATATTTCTGCGTCCACAATACCAATGAGTACATACATATATAGATATGAATTGCCAGTTTACTACGTCATGCTTTTGCACTTAAAATCCAGTGGCGGAGTGTGGAAATAATTTGAGAGTAGAGGGTTGAATATATCCACGTAGTTGAGCGGTATTTTCTTTCATTTAACTAGCATTCAATTTATGAGTTTTAGAAGGCTTACTACAATCCCGAAGCCAACATTTTCTTTAATATGAATTTATAAGGAGGAAGGTATGTTATAAAATTCGAGGAAGCTTTGTTCTTACTTTCAAATGAAAACTAGGTATAAAATCAGCATATATATTTAGGAAAATAGTCGAAGAAACGTCGAGGAAGTACGAGGAGTAATTATTTACCTATGTCCAAATTTAAAAGTAGATTCTTCCCAATTACTTATTAGGATAAATGTGAAACACTTTACTCACAGGCAATAAAAATGTCATACTAGAGAATAGAGAATTCCATAATATAGTAGAAATAGCAATATAGTAATTGTGCTCAAATTGGCTTGGCTTTGCTTAGTGAATCTTATCTCTTCACAAAAAAATTGTATAAAAATAATGCTGCTTTCATTTTCAATTTTAAAATATACTTTAATTTATAAGGCTCGGTTCCAAACAAATGCCACTGCGAACCCCACTACATACTTTGTAATTATTTACTTCCTATACTACGCACGCTGACACAGTTCATTTCAATTGAGTGGGGGCACTATTTACACCAATATTTAGAATTGGGCATTAACTCTACGACACACACGCATTCGGGGTCAACACTGTGTGTTGTCTACTCAAATTTATACACAGTAGGCACTAAAGCTCTTTCTAGCTGAAACACATAAAAAAAAATTTAAATTTTTACTACTTGCTCAAAACATTTATTTTTGCACTCACTGCTTAGTTTTAGTCAATAAATGGTTCCACATCCCAATTTGGAAGAGAATTGATTAATTAATTCTTAAAAATATGCTCTCTCAATTTCTTATTGATCTTAATTTTGGCAAATTTTTAAAATTTAGAATTAAATTACCAGTATATTTTAAGCGAGATACAAAAGAACACCAAGACTCCCTTAAACTTTCGCTTTGATTGCTTAGTAACACTATTTGTATCTGTCGAATTCGATAAAAAAAAATAAGTCGATATCAAAATTAACGAAATTATGAAAGTGTTGAAGATAATGTGAAGCTAGCTGGAGTTTCTTAAGATTTCTCTATGGCTCAGTTACAACATTTTGATTCAAGTTGGATGTTTATTCACCCAATCATGCTCAACTGTCATAAATTACTCAGTTTGTGTTGCTGTTTTACATATGATTCGCACCGAATGGCCTTAAACCTGCACCCTGTAATATTTAGTTGAATAATTGAATAATATTTAGCTTTAATTGAGTTTAAAATTTCAAATATCTTTCATGCTATTTCACGCCATATGACACCCATGAATAACGTTACGCAAAAACATGACCAAAAACGTTTACGTCTCCAAGCGTTACCAATGCCTCTTCATGAGGATTAGGTTGAGAAATAATTTCACTTAAATTGCAACTTGCTTGCGTAGTAAAATGTCTAGAAAAAGGCGTTGATTAGAGGTCATTCACTTGAGCACTTCGAACGCTTCAATTGCTTTTGAAATGCGCATAATGAAAGGATAGTCAATGTAAGTAGAAAATAAAACCAAGAAAACAAATACTCTGAACAGTTATATCTCTACGATACCGCTTAGATGTCACTGCCGCCGTTATCTTTCCATGTTCCTCATTATCATCATCGCCAGCACAGTCAGGCCCTCCATCAGCAACATTTCATTGCATACACTTAACCGGGGCTAAGCAGTGCTGAGCAACTGCCAAAAAGCCAGAGCAGAGTTAAGATTTGTCGCCATGTCATTACGAGCCATACAAAGTCACTAACGCTCATACGCGCTGCCATTCAGCCGATGCACATACAAGCGCGCACGTTAAGTGGTTAAGTGGTTCATGCGGGCACCCATTCTACCAGGCGCTCACGCCTTTAACGCTCTTTCACCGCACAGCCAAGTCATGGCGCTCGGAGCTAAGCAAAGCGACAGGAGGCAGAGTGTGATGCGGGCAAAACAATGCGATCGCAGCCAGCCGAAGACGACGCGCAAAACTTCAAGTGTAAACACAGTTGAGCTGCCAAGCTTAATTCAGTGCTTCTTGATGGGCGCAAGTTGAACGTTCTGGCCGAGCGGCAGTTACTAACAAAAGGATTCAATATTTTCACTTTAAACTTAGTGTGTATTAACAATTGGAGTGTCCTGAATTTAAATAGTGTATATCAAAGGAACACGAATGTGAAGTGTTTAAAAATAACGAAATTCAAAAGACCCGAAAACCAAGGACCACAAAGTGTAGTATTTTCGATAACTGCTTCTATGTGAAGTCCCAAATAATGGAATAGGAAACTTTAAGTGCAAAATTATACAAGTAAATTTTTGCGAAATCAATGTGTGAAACCCTGCGCACAAGCGACAACTATTGAGGATGTCGCACACATCCGGCTGCAGTATTTTAGATAATTTAACAACCTCACAGCCGCAGCTGCTGACGCGCAGCAGTAGCACGGACAGCGGCAGCCAGCTGGTGCTGAATTGCCATCGAAATCATAGTGCTGCCAAAGACATTAACCCAACCAAAACGGCGCTGCGGCCCCTCAACGGGGTCGGCGCAAGGCAGGAGTCGGTCGATGCGGACGGCGGCATACGCAACTCGGGCTTTGTGAACAATTTTGCGGTGCAACGCCGGCATTCAGAGTACGTGGAGGCATATGCGGACATGTTGCACGGTTGCAGCGACAAGTCGAGTGTACGCCATGCGCGGCCATTATCCTGTTTTGTACAAACAAAACTCACAAAGAATGGCTATGTAAGCGCATTGCAAGGGGAAGACGAAGCGCAACGACAACGGCAGAATTCAGGTCAACTGCGGCAGGAGTTTGCAGCTAAAATGGCGGCGTGGCTGAAGCCACTGAAGTAGGCAAACCAATTTTATTTCGTTCCATTGCAACTTGTTAATCATGGCATTAAGTTAATGTATTGGAATTCCGAATTGATTTAAGGCACTGAACAAGTGGAACACCAAAACCATTCTAAGGTGGTTTTAGCCCTGAGGTCCTGTCGTATATATTCGCATATATGAAAAAGCAGCACTTTAGTTATGATTATACACTACATATTTGTGTGCTTTCAACATAATATATAATTGACTATATGACATAACTCACTATTGAAGCATAACCCACAGATGATCTCTTTATGCAGAATCTCTCGACTCTGAAAATCAAAACCAGCGTTACTTAAGCGTAGGTTCATTATGCTCGGATAATTTTTCTGACATAATAAACTTTACAGAAGATGAAATCGATATTTCCAAAAAAAAAAAAAAAATCTTAAATCCTAGCTGAGCAGCTTCTGAGCAGTTTCTTATTCCCCATTTTGACCCACCACTTTGCTTTGTTGATTATTTGTTGTGAAGGCTGAAGTCATATTAATGGCCTTCAATAATATTTTTCCAGCACACTTATATAGAAAGAATTTAGCAACACAAAGTTTCTTCTAATAAAGGACCAAATCAGAGCCTTCAGTTCATTAACAAATTTTAGTGATGCAATATCCTTTGCAATCAGATTCAAATAGTTTTCATTATGAGTATTTCTTTTCCTCATAAATTGTTACTAAAACCTTTTACGAGGACCTCTCGTGATAATCAGAACCAGCCTAGATCAAAAGTGAATCTTATATTCTTAAGAACTTAAACTCATAATTTATATCTATTATCATATCAATTAGGATTATCGTATTTTTTTGTTACTTTAAAATACAGTTCACACTAATAAATTTTTAATTTCATGTTTCCCTCTTTTATTGCAGCTCGCAAACCAATCTGTGCAATGGTAGTATTCCCAGTCAAAACCACATACTCGCACCAAAGATACAAAATAACTGCAGTCCAAATGGCCAGAAGAAAGGCACCGTCACACTGTCACATCTGCCGCAGCGGCCACCAGTGGACATCGAGTTTGCTGAAATTTCATATTCAGTCTCCGAAGGACGAAGGCGCGGCTTGAAGACCATACTGAGAAGTGTTTCGGGCAAGTTTCGCAATGGCGAACTCACCGCCATCATGGGACCGTCGGGTGCGGGGAAAAGTACACTTATGAACATTCTGGCCGGCTACAAGTGAGTAAAACAACTCTGCTTGAAGGAAATAATTAGAGGAAAAGGAATTAGAGGCAAAAAGTTTTTGAAAGGAATACAAGAGAATCATGTAAACGAAATGAAAGCGGTAATTATAAACCTGCGGTCATATTAGGATCCATAAGGCTGCTAAAGTTTGCCTAATCCAATAAGTCGCAAGTCATAATGTTGACTTTAATCACATATGTGTATATGTATGTATTGACCATAAGCTAGAAATATGTAAGAAAAGCGCTATGTGTGCCAAGTACTCAATTTTCCTTTATGGCTTCCTTCCTTGTTACACTCTCGCACACTCGGAAGGTGCATATTTTACGCTTTCTTTTTGGACCTCAACTAAACTGCAAACGGTTTCATTTTGTCAGCACGTCCTTTACGACACAACTCGCTTTATTTTATGGCACTATTTAGGACTCCTTCTTTTTGTTGTTTCGCATTTGACATTCTTCGAATGCTTTCCGATTTGTTGCCATTGCTTTGTGGTGCCTTGCTGTTTATTAATATTTGGCGTGTGTATATTTGTCGACAGTTTATGGGCACTTGAGGCAATATTAGGTTCCTTTAGGGGCGAAAGGAGGTGCGGCCAATCAAATTCTTTGTTGACATCTTCTTTTGTGTGTTAAGTGATTTATTGACAACTCGGCGTTGGCCATTTATCAGTTCAACATCTTAATAATAAAAGCTCCGATTCAGCTCGACAAAAAGCAGGCGTTTTACAAATAGTCATTTATCGTTGCGCATTGAAGGTGCAAACTAATTTGGTTGTTTTGCCTATTCAGCACCACTTAGCCTTTTGTGCAAGCCTATTGATAAATTTTAGTGTGTTGTTTATTATTTCTTTAGCAGTTTGTGTAATAAAAGTAGCAATATGTTCTTTGAAGTAAAACAATTTTACCCAAAAGTATGGATTTATAAGAAAGGGTGCACATGAAAAGCTTAGACCCTTTTTATTATCCCTTTAGAGAATACATGCAATATTATAAAATAGCATTCAACCAATTAATGAGTTTCCCTAATTTTACGAAAGATTTTTCCCTATATGTCGGTCCCACAGACATTTTTCCCTATATAATATTAGAATGAATTTAGCCAGTACAGCAAGCATTCTCTTGAGTTCTGAGAACATTAGATATGGTGGGGGCCAGATCGAAGGAAATGGTGAACGCGGAAGCAATCCGAAGTAATTTTGTCATCGTTTTCATTGATTCGTTACACTGATAATCGGTCGATGATGAGCTCGCGCGTCAGCCACTCTGCATAGAACTCTCTCGAATCCAAATTTTTATGAACGATGTATCCAACACATTCCTTTAATATCTTTAGAATGTTAGCTTCCGATCAACTTCACTTTAAGGTCATCCGAAATTATTTTGGGTATTTTTTCATCCGCACCAGCTGGATTCTTCGCTTTCAGTGATCAAATTAGCTGAAAGGAAATTAGCAAACCACTTATGGTTTGGAATGGTTGCTTTGCCTGGCGCAGAACCCGAACAATACTTCAGTTCCTACAAAATGTTTTCATTAATCGCATTTCGTTAAATTCCTTTTTATTCACGCAAGCTGTGCAAAAAGCATACACTATTATTAAAATGTTTTTACCGAATTGAAAATTTTCCATTGACACCTCTCCCTTTTCATTTCAGAACATCGCAACTGAGTGGTTCGGTGATGATCAATGGCAAAGAGCGTAATCTTCGCCGTTTTCGTAAACTTTCCTGCTACATAATGCAAGATGACATTCTCATCGCAAATCTCTCAGTACATGAGGCCATGATGATCTCGGCCAATCTCAAGTTGGGCAAAGATATGAATTTAGCAGCCAAACGAGTTGTAGTTAATGAGATACTCGAAACGATCGGATTGAAGGAATCTAGCAATACAAAGACCTGCAATCTTTCGGGCGGGCAGCGTAAGCGACTCTCGATCGCACTCGAGTTGGTTAACAATCCGCCAGTGATGTTCTTTGATGAGCCCACATCCGGTTTGGATAGTTCAACATGTTTCCAGCTAATTTCTTTGCTCAAGTCGTTGGCACGTGGCGGTCGCACTATCGTTTGCACCATTCACCAGCCGTCGGCGCGTCTCTTTGAAAAGTTCGATCACTTGTACATGCTCGCCGAGGGCCAGTGCATGTACGAAGGACGCGTACGCGGTCTGGTGCCATTCCTCTCGTCGCTCGGCTACAACTGCCCTTCATATCACAATCCAGCCGATTACGTGCTGGAGGTAGCTAGCGGCGAGTATGGCGAATCTGTGCAAAAGCTGGTGGCGGCGGTCAAGAACGGCGAGTGTAAGAAATTCAGTCATAAGGACTACGGCTTGACAGCAGTGTGCGGCATTGCTAATGACATTGTCAAAGGCAACAGTGACTGCAACAACTCCCACAGCACAACAACTGCGAACAATACAACACTAATGGCAACCACAACCCTAACACTGGAGGATGAGAAATGCAAAATGGATGAACTGTCCACCAGTTTACTGTCCAAATCGAATGCGAATTCACTCAATAAGCCCACCACCTTGGGGACACAGCAATCACAACTATCCGACTGCAGCGTTATCAACTTGAACATTCCAAACAGCAACAATGACAATAGCAACTCCAATAGCGGACTTCCCTACAGCTGCAGCTTCAGTTCGAAGGGCGGACAAGTTGCACTCACGGGCGCTGCCGAGAAGGCAGCCGCCGCCGGTTGCACCACCTCACTCTTGGATTCACATGAAAGTGTTGTTACGCTACCCAACAGCTCGGGCTTCCCCACCAGCGGCTGGACTCAGTTCTGGATACTGTTAAAGCGCTCGTTCGTGACTATTATGCGTGACCGCATGCTGACACATATGCGTTTGGCCTCGCACATCATTGTCGGCGCCATAATTGGCATGATCTACTACGACGTGGGCAATGAAGCTTCGAAAGTGATGAGTAATGCGGGATGTATCTTCTTTACCACGCTCTTCACCATGTTTACGGCAATGATGCCAACGATATTGACGTGTAAGTAAATTTCTAAAGATCGCATCAATCATAACTGTAATTAAGCTAAATATTCGGTTCTCCGCAGTTCCTACTGAAATGTCGGTGTTTGTGCGAGAGCACTTAAACTATTGGTACTCGCTGAAGGCATTCTACTTCGCTAAGACAATGGCCGATCTGCCCTTTCAGGTATGTAACGAACCACCAAGGGCGTCTAGTAATTTGATAACAGAATTTTTCATATATCGCACATTGAACTGAACTCATTTAATTTTCACATTCACCTCTCCGCAGATCATCTTCTCCAGCGTCTATGTGATTGTCGTGTACTACTTGACCTCCCAACCCATGGAATGGATGCGCATCTCGATGTTCGTCTTTATTTGTGTACTCACATCGTTGGTGGCGCAATCGCTCGGCCTGCTCATTGGTGCTGGCATGAATATCGAAGCGGGCGTTTTCCTCGGTCCCGTCACAACAATACCAACCATACTATTCTCCGGCTTCTTCGTCAACTTCGACACCATACCAGGCTACCTGAAGTGGGTGACCTATGTTAGCTACGTGCGCTACGGTTTCGAAGGTGAGTCCACTTTATTGCCGTTTTTGTAATGAAGAATGCTAACAACACCCTTTTCATACAAATTAGGCGCCATGGTGTCCATATATGGCATGGATCGCGCCAAATTGGAGTGCCATGAAATGTACTGTCACTTTCGTAGTCCCAAGAAATTCTTGGAGGAGATGTCTATGGACAATGCCGAGTACTGGCTAGATGCGGTGGCACTGCTCGGCACCTTTGTAGCGCTGCGTATCATCGCGTACTTCGTGCTGCGCTGGAAGCTACACCTCATACGCTAAGCGATCGTTACATATATAATGCGTAGTTGTACTATGTAATTATATTATGGTTTTCTACAATTTGTATTTAAAAGTAGACAGTCACAAAGATAGTTCCATAAGCATTTCGCGCTGATTTCGATTTGTTTGAAATCATACGTTTATACCATATATTTAACTTGGTATTATTTAGCGTCTTGAATTGATATAAGTTGCATTATCGTAGAATTTTTACGCATACGGACCATTTAATTTAGTAGTAATTGAATAATTATACTATATATATGTATATATTAAGGTGCATGTTTACATATGGTGCTTTAATTTTCTTTCCAGCCCACTTTTTGTTATTCCGAAAAGATGTTTGTATGACAAAATGTTGTAATATCTATAAGATTAGCGATTAAATAGCTTGAAATAATATTATAGCAAATTTTAGATTTTCAATAAAATTCCAAAACATAGCAAATCACAAAGAACCATCGTTATTATATAAGACAAGTAGCACACTGTTACGAAATATATACTAAATCTATACAGATCAAAGACATATAAAGACACCTGGATTTATGCAATCATTTGTAACGGATGAATGTCACTGACCGGCTTATGTAATTAATGAAGCGGTACTGAAAAACTTTAAGGGCAAAACAATTTCTTTAATTTCCTGGTGATTGTAGCGACCAAACAGAGATTTAGAATTAATTTTTATATGAAACAATATGATAGCCCTTATAGAGAGAGCTAAACATCACCAAGAAAGAAGATTTTAGACTAAAACACCCAACACGATTTTGCCTTTTGGTATTCAAATAGATTTTTAATTTTCAATAATTTAGATTCTTTCTGGGCACTTACGATACATTTGACAGATTTCAATATGAAGTTAATTATACAATTTGTTGCATACTTTTCAGCGCAAAAAAATTTATGTGATTATTGTTTCGAACAAAATGTATGAGAAAAATAATTTTGATTATCGGAAAACTTCATTTCACATTTAACAATTTCTTCACATGCCAACAATTATTCCATACTCATCGCGAAAGTGCATAACTGCTTACGGATACCTTATGAAAATTATTACAACTGTATAAATTAGTTTAATAAACAAATCTCTTGCTCTACAACTCTGCACACCGATTTTTCACAAGTGAAAGCATCGATTATCAGAAACAAATTGGTAAACGAAATATACTAAATGGCAGGGAGCCACCTCCCCATTTCTGGATCAGGTTAGCCTACAAAATTGCAATTATCAAGTGCGAGAAATGATATTTATGATTTTAGTGTTCGAGCAAGGGTAATTTTATTGCGAGAAATTGTTGACTCGACTGGACAAGAATAGCATAATTCTGGACTGTCTATATATTTTAGTGAGTCATATCTGTTATACGATTTGGTTGAAATTCCACTTTATACTCCTCAAGTTATATTGCGATCTACGGTATCAAGAAGGGCTAAAAGTTGAAAGACACTTTCTAATTCGCATATATTAGATAGACAAGCAGCAAAGAGTAATCGTTTTCGCTGATTTTTACTATACAATTAAAAGGTCTTCAACTCATAAGCTACAGCTGCAGGAATATAAGGAAACCTTTCAGTCCGGGTCTCTGATTTACACAAAAATTGCTCTGCGAGTTCGCCTAAAAGTATTCTACGTTATTCATTAAAAATATGAGGCATAATTTGTCCATAAAAAGCTATTGCTGCCATTTATAAAACAAATTTCAAAATGTAAATATGTATGATCCAAATAAAAAAAGCATTACTTACTTTCCAAGACTAAATAACTTATACCCTCACACATGCAAACATATTTAGCAATCCAAATTCAATCAAACAAAGTAAATAACTTATTCATAATATTATTAAAGAAAGAGAAAAAAGAACACAAGTCATAATTTTGCAAACATACACGAGGTATTTAGAAATCATTCAAAAGAAGCTGAAGCAAGTTTGCTCAGATGACATTGAAGAAATTTTCAGAATTTGTCCGAGTTGTTCGATATTCGTTTCGCTTTACAGCAAAAAAAAAAGAAGAAATTTTATTAAAAAATTTATATAATTAATTAATAAATAATTACTTGTTTAAATTACTTGCAATGCCAAATAATACAGAGATGTGTATGCAGAATATGTTCAAAATTCTTTGGGTGCTTTATTATTCACATTTTGGCTCTTACTTTTAACAAAATAAATTAAATAAGTGCGAATAATTTTGTGCATTTTTTTTTACTAGAATATTAAGGAATTTGATTGTGATGTATCTGATGATCATTGATCGTGTATTTGGAAAACGTGTTTAGAAACATGTATGATAAGCTGTTTTTCCTATTATTAAGTAGTATATTTTTGTAGTGCGATTCAGGTTAAGTGTTGTTGGAAAATAATGAAATTCGCAAAAAATTAAGATAGAGAAATTTTTTTTAAATTTGAAAAACACATAATCCTCTTTCTACATAAGAATTGGTAGATTGCAGCGAAGGCAAAGTAAATTCATGATTTTAATACCGTTTAAGGAAACGATTTTTAACTTGTGAAAGTTAAGTGAAAGAAAATACAAGGTGTAGTGCTTAATAGACGCCATAAACAAATTTCCTTTCTAACTTTCTGAATTTTTATTTGAAGTATTCTCATTTTTTATCTGATCAGAACTATTGTATAAGTTCGCTTTTTTAGCGATTAAATACTTATTTTCACAATATCGCAATAAAAATTTGCGGAACGCTAACCATAGTTGGTAGATTATAAATTGAAGCCTTACCAATTCTTATTTTATCCATGATCGCCAAGTGAAGCTCAGTTTTAGAATTTATAAGCACATCTATATGTGATTTCATCAATATATATTGTAATTATATATCGCGTTGCAAATAAAGATCTTTTATCTGAACTTCATTTGCGCCCTCACTCTCACTCTTAAAGGCAAACCACTTACAAAGCAAAATATTTCACAGGTCATGAGATTATCGCAGTTATATTCCTGCATTTTTTTTTAATAAGCGATCATGTCATTCTTCTTAAGATTTTTGCTCTGTTGCAACGTATAAATAGGCGATAATTTTAAATTATAAAAAAAAAAAAATGCATATAAAATCATTTCTAATTATAAAATAATTGAACTGATTAAAATAATAATAAAAAATTCCTAGAAAATAAAACATTAAAAAAAGAAAGAAACTCTAATTACAAATACCACAAAATATCTTAGTGTGCAAAGAAATATTGAAATTGAAATGGTGAAAAATCTATTGAAAGCAAATGCTATAGCATCTTCATAGTGGTATAAAATAATTCAAAAGTGGTATAAAATAAAATTACAAATAAATTGTTTAATATAAGAGTTAGCAGAAATCGCTAAATTGAAACACAAAATCATCTAATACATACTTACAGGTACGTAAAAATATCAAGCGCTTCTCTGCAAGCAAACGACGAAAAGCATAGAAATTTGTCCAAATTCGTTGAGAACGTCATTATATTCACCTAGTAAATACTTATGCACTTATATAAGCAAAAATAATGAAATGCACCTGTTTGTGTGTATGTGAATGGTTTTGGTACATTTAAAAATAAAATACACAATCTAAGTATATATGGAAAAAGTTAAGAAAATTAAGCAGATATTAGTAAGTTATAAAAAATGAACTTTACTAATGTATGTATGTATGTATGTAATTACCAATTGTTATTTAATGCATCCAAACAACTGAAATTATTAGACTTTGGGGTGTGTGTTTTGTAAATATACAGTTGGTCAAGTAGGCAAGTGTATGTGTTTGTAATTTAATAAATACATATATAAATATTATTGATTTTTCTTACAAATATAATAAATATTTAAGTTCAGCTATACTAAATAGTTAATTATATACTTAATGGTTCAAATAAAATGATGCAAAAACTAATTTTATTTACACACACGAGCATAATTTGTTTTACAGCAAATCAAACTGTAAGTGAAAGACTGTGACAAGTTGATTGGTTAAAATAATTGACAAAGTTAAAATTACTTTCTTCATAACCCAGAAATTTTAATATTTAATATTTTCACTTTAAAAACGTGTTTTTTAAATTATATAAAAAGTATAATGAATGAAATTTATCTTCATTAATAAACAAAAGTACTAAAACTAGCTTCAAAGTGTTTCAATACCCAATACCCAAAAGAGTATCAAATATCGTCATATAAGTAAAAGCTTGGAGAAGCAATGCTGAAAATTCATTTAGAAAGATCAAAGTTCCTGTGACGTTAACAATGCTTTTGCCACTTTTCTCAATGCTCGAAATCTTTTTGGTACAAATTTATACATATGTTCTATCAGATGAGACGCCCCAATGACTCAAAAATAATATAGAGAATCCACCAAGTCTTTCCATGTTTTCTTAATTTTTTCCTAGTTTACAAGAGCTCCACTATTTGAAGAAATTCAAGTTGATTCAAAGCAAATGGTTAATTTCCAATAATTTTGTCCAAATATATGTATGTTTTTCCAATAAAAAATTTTTGGGTCACTCATACGCCCTGTACCCAAGTGTAGCTACGGCCTGTTTGCCGCTACTCTTTTTATGTGCCCCAAAATACGAAGCTTTGCAATAGCGAGCTTTCACTGAAGAAGCTTTCTGTTGGTTATTTGTATGAACAACTTTTATAAGCGCTCCTTTAGTACACACACGCACATTTGTCTAATACCATATAGTGGGCATCTTAATTCAAATACGACGAATATAAAATTTCAGGAAAATATTTAAATAAATATACGATTTTAACAATCTAAAAGGAAAATTTATTAAAGACTTGTACAATTATTTGATTACAAAATGCCTGGGGAAATCGAAAACAGTGAGAGAGCTAAACTTAAATTTTAATTTGAAAACTTTTCGTAAAACCGAATCAGCAATTCCAACGCTTAGTAAAAGAACAGTCTAGGGAAATCATCAGTCTAGGGAATAAATTTACTGGTTTATTTTATTCAAATTCAGCACTACCCAAAACAGAGTTATACATAAAACGATTCATTCAAAATCTACTCACCCAATTTTGAGCTTAAGTGAGCATAAGGCTGCCGAATAAGGGTTTGAAAGAAATTAATTTTAATTTCAACCCATGTACTTCCAAGATATACCGCTGACGCAGAGTTTTACAATCTTAAAAATGCCTCTATAAGGCTGATGCATTAGCGCTTTTTCAGCGCAGAAATTCGAATGGCGAGCAAAGACTATTTAATAAAGCTCTCTAGGCTGTTCCCTCGCTTTTATTTTTATATATTCTACAACAGAATTCCTATGAAGATTTCTAAGAATTTTTCCCAAATTTTTCCTACCCATCTGCTTGCCTCGACTAATGCAACGTCGCTCTAATGCACACAGGCGCGGTGGCGGCCATTGTCAGCTGAAAAGTGCAATGTGCAAAATGCGCTCATTGCACGAGCCGCGCCGAGTTTCAAATTCAGTCTGTCGTCGACAGTTTCCCAAGTAGGTGTGGTGCGCTAAGGCAATAATTTTTCAGTGTGCATTTTTTGCTGATTTTTTTTATGAGATACTCAATGTGTACATACAGAAAAGCAAGAGCTTCTATGGGAACAACTTGTGCATACCGCGCCAAAAAATGTGACAACAATTTACCGAGCATAATAGCAAATTAATAGCGAAAGATATTCTTTTTTGTTTTTGTTTTCGCTTCATTTTGTGCAAAAGGTTTTTTCGCTGCCACTCAAAGCGGCACTTGCCACTTGTTGCATGACCGCGTACGATAAACTCAACACTTATCTAACAAACCAGTTATTTGTTCCTCGTAAAATTCTCCGCCGCTCTGCGCTTTGTGCACACAACACCAACAAGCCTACACACCCAAGAGAGTAGTCGCTTATGTATTTGGAAGTAATTTGCTCGCGTGCGATTTCTCTAAACCGAAACGAAAACGAGGCGCTTTTCACCGCCTAGCCCACACCAAAGCAAAGACCTTGCACCACGCGCAAATCGGTGAGCGGGCGTGCAGCCGTCTGCCGAAGTTGTGTGTTGCATTTGTTCTTCGAGTGAGTTATTGACCCTTGCCAAACCAGATTTTTCGCATTCTACAACAATTTTCCCGACACGAAACACGCAGCGGCGTCTTGTACGTTGTTTTTAAGTGCGCGCAAACTATTCGTAAGTACTCGGTTCGTGATACTTGAACGTGTCGACGGTGTTTGAAATGGAACGCGATGATTACGCTTTGAATCTCATCGAACAAAATAACCGGTAAGTTGAGGTCAAGTAGGTGTATAGCACGGTTAAAGTCAGCAAAGAGCTGAAATTTCGCTCGTTCAATGCAAAAGTAGTCGCTTTCTTTTCATTTATCGGTGCTTAAGTGGTTGGCAGCCGACCCAGCTTTTGCACTCAAAAAAGGTGTGGTATTAATAATGAGCGCGTTTGTCGCATGCAATCATTACGAAGATTTATTGCTGTGCAAATGTTTGTTAGCATTACACTTATTATTTTATAGATGAATGAGTATATTTTTAATAAAATGTTATAAATAATAGTTTGTTTTCAATGTATCGAATATGTTTATGAGTTTTCGAAATAAAACCTTTTAAAGATAATAACAAACTATTTGTGTACAGAGATTTAAAGATTTACTCTTCACAAACCTTGCCTTATAAAAGATCACAGCTCTCAATAAAAAAATCTGAGAAGCGGCTTTCCAGTGCTCACAGTATTCACAGGCACTCTCTTGTATGTTCACTTCTCACATATCCATTAAGTCAACAAATTGTTCTATAAGTGTAAAAAGAAGTTCTTTTCGGAACTTTCCAAACAGTTTTGAATTCAAGAATTCAATTCTCGCACTGAATTAAGATACGACCACATGGTAGAAGAATAAACTTACTCCTTACTTTCATACTTTCCATAACTACTTTCCATACTTTCGATGCTTAGGGGGAAAAAAAAAGTTTTTTTTTAATATATTTTAAGGCAATACAGCATTTCTCAGCTGCCTTGCCTTCATTAGCCTTTTACTAGCACAAGAATTTTGGTAATGAAAAGTGGTTATACAAATCAATTTTAATTACACCTCTTAAAAGGGTTTTTATTTGTTTTAAAAACGGCGTTTAATAGCATATGATCGGAAATAATTTTCAGTCCAAAGTACAAAAAATGTGATAAAGCATGTGTTCTCAGCATTTAACTGGGCTTGGATGTATATACAATTTAAAAATAATTAAATCTGTAGCTACATTCGTTTAATATTTAAAACTCGCAATAAATAGAGATTTAGTGGTAAATATTGAAGCTATATACAATATATACTCATAAAATATATAGGCACTTAAATACAACTGTCCCGCCAAAGAACACGGCGTACTTACTTGTTCAAGTGCAATTATTTTTAATTACTTTAACTGTAAAGTTCTAACCACTTTATATGTCATTCGCTTAATTGCACTTAATTGGAACCGTGTTCTGAAAGCCATAAGCGCATTAAAATATAGTAAGGCTAATGCCTGTGTTTCAGTAGAAATAATTGCATTACAATTTTGCTAAGAAAAGGGAGTCAAATTAAATATGTTCAGTTCGCACGGGGTACAATGTTCGAATTCTAATTAATCATAACTTATTTATAATCTACGGTTAAATACCTGCATTTATATGCTTTTACAATTATAGTTATGCCCATTTTTTCAAAACTTGGAGCGTGGCGAATCGAACAAGCAAATGGTATAAGTCAAATGGAGTGTCACGGTAAGATAGGTATAGAATGAAAAGAGGCTTGAACACCTAAATGAGGGATTGGCAAACTCTCTTCTATTGAATGCAATATGATAACTTTGTTGTTGGTTGCAAATGTAAAATTGTAACTAGAGAGCAGAGCTCAGAGATATCGATCAGGCAAATGCGAGTGATGCAAAGTTTATGAAATTTCTAGAGAATTTTGGGTCAAATACCGAATATATTATCTGGAGATACTACCTGTTTAAGTTTAAAGACTAATGTTTATACTTACATACATATGTGGGCACTTGTCTTCCTCATTAAATTCGAATTACATGCTCCAAAAGCGTTGAAAGCACTGCATTTTCATCTGAAACTTTCTTTGAGCTTTACAAATGCCGTTTTCACAATGGAGAATGGCAAAATAAGATTTCTTCTGAATATGTACAGTAATCTAAGCATGAAAACCCATTAGTTTCTCCCAATTAAAACCAAGAATACATGCATGTAAGAAACCCTATAGAAAAGATGTCCAACAGTACCCAGGCGCAAGAGAGAAGCCCAAATAAAAGCCTGTGTAGAAAAGGCCTGCAAAATATATGAGATTGCGTGCGAAGATACACATATGTATATATGTATGTATGTAATTGTAAATTTTGATATGTAACTGTAGAAACTCAAGTTGGCATGACAAACTGCAATTTGCTGGGACATTGGCATTACTTTTCGTGTTGTAACCGCAATTTGTGATAAATTGAAAACACATTGAAAGTTATGAAATCAACTTCGTTTCATTACACACAAACACATATATATACATATATTTAATTGACGATATTCAAATAGCGGTATGTTTGGACCACCTTCGCTTTTAGGTGTTCACGTTTTGTGCCATAGCTCGGGGAGCAAAAAGCAATGACCTGAAAACAACTGCACTGTGGTGAAACCGAAATGTGAGTGCTCATAATGAGTAGTTGTTGTTATATAATACAAAATGTATGCCAAAGCGAGTTCATGTATGTTAAAGTGCTTAAAAGTGTGTTTATGATGTACATATGTATATTTCTCAAAATTAGTTCACTATGCTCAGGAACTTACCACATGCAAATAATGCTTCAATAATGGTTCTCATTTCCGAGAACATGTTTTGTGACCTACTTAGATATCATGAAAGGTGAATGAACATATGGAGTTAACACGTGCATCTGAAAAAGAGAAAGAGGTTTATGTGACATTAATTAGATTCTATGGCTGGTACGTATATTAATTATTAAGCGGCAAGATTTTCATATCAGAAAATTTAATTGTCTGCTTAAGATATAGTTACATTATATACAAAAGTTTATAAAAAGAATTGTATAGATAATTTAAAGTTTTAAAACATGATCAACCGAGGCTAGGTCATCGCGGTAAAGTGATCGAATAGCCACCCATCGATCGAACACGACACCCACACCCTTCTCCCGCATAACTGTATTTCTTAGTAGAACAAGCAGCACAAAATAAATGACATTCGCGAAGTTGCCCAGCCAATATCGCACAGAACGTTTGTTTCACCACCGTCAGTCGGCATTCTGAAAGCCATAAGCGCATTGCAAGGTTGCAAGAGAGGCTGAAGAGTCTCTTCAGGAATGCTCACGCTTCAAATACGGCAGTTTTGCCTTCTCTAAAAAAAATATTGAAAAATCAAAGCCCATAAATTCTTCTAAAATAAGAGTGGTAGTCAATAATTAATTGTGCGCCATAAAGTTGTCACATTAGCAACATAAAGCACAAGCATCCAAGCAATATCGTTAGTTGATTAAGCAAGTCCAATTTATCTTCAAAAGTTTAACTGCTTTTGCGCATTGTTGTAGACAACTACAGTGAGTGGGCAGCTGCGCCATTTTAACTTCAAAAAAGTTCACTTAGCTCATGGCTTTCTGGAACTATTTTCTGCATTGTAAACAAATAATTGCAATTTGAATAACTTTGCAAGAATCGAAACGAAATAAACTTTGCGTGAAATATGTTGGGAAAGAAAAGTTTTGCAGAACTTCATAGCCTCTAGTGAAATGCAGGCAACAGCAGTGTTGCAAACAGAAATGTTTGCGTTGTGGTGTATTTGCAATGCACTTAACCGCAATTGCAGAGGTGGAAAAAACGCTTTTCTCCCTCAGTTCTCCACTCGTGTAATTGTGGTAAGCACATTTCCAGAAGAAACCGCAGCGTGTCTCAAAGTTTCTTACAAATGCTCTATGTCTACAGATATGTATATAGAGTACCGTTGCAATTGCATATAAACTATGAAATCAACTTCCCCTGATCCCCTCAAAGCGTATCACTACCACAAAAGGTACTTCCAGGCGAAAATGCAGAAGTTAACTATACAGTTAGACATAAGTATGTAATGTATGTATATAATTGAATATCAACTTGATGGTTCTCTTTGTTCGTATTCGCAATCTTGCAAAAACTTATTTAAATTTATTTACGTACGTATTTCAGTGAAACCGCACTCTATTCTATACATAAATACTTAAATCAAAATTTAGTAGAATGATTTAGCTCACATATACACACAAACACGCACACATGTATGAACTGTATGTGCTCAGTTCTCAGCTAATCTTTTGTTGGAACGCTACTTTTCGCAATAGTTTACAATTTTCGCGTTTGGATTTTGCTTTAGTTACTGCTTTTCATGAACTAAATACTGCGTAATACTATATGGTCATAATTGTAACTTCATAGCGCAAACATTGACCGACAAATTAGTGCAGTCGCACACTCATGCATGGCTAGTGCGAACATTATTACTCATCAGCACAAGCTAACATTTTCCAGCGGCACATTGGCACTTCGGCCAAATGTCTTGCGTTTTCATCCGCTCGCTGCCGCACAATTGTCTTCCCGTTATCTCGCTGCCGCACATTTTCAAGGCCTATAAACACATTTTCATAAAAAAGATATATGAAATATTATACGTAATGTTAATTATGATTTTAATATGCATCTACATACATACACACGAGTATATGGCACAACAATTACCATTGACAATTGCAATTACGCTTACAATAACAAGTGTTGTGCAGAAGTTAAATTTCACACGCCGTCGCGTTGATCTACACATATCCATACACACATACATATATATATACTTATGTGCTTTAATTTGCTAGCTTTTAGTAGTGGCTCAAGCAAATAAGCCAAAGCGAGTTTAAGCGCTTGTGTGTGTGTGTGTGCGTGCGCATGTTAATGTCAGAAACAATTGCCAATTTGGCTAGCTCACTGCTGGAAGCTCCGAAAAAGAGCCAAAAACTATGCCAAAATGAGCGACATAAACCATATGAAAATTATAAAATGTCAACATGTGTTTGTAAGTATGTAACACTTCGTAATTGCTTCTAGAAATTTGCCATTGTATAGGACAGCTCGCCATTTGCATGCATGTTCTTGAGCAGCGCCTTAATATTAAACCGTTAAACAGAAAATAACGTTATTATTATTTATTGCATGTTAACCATTTTCGTCTCTTTTGTAAAACGGCTTTGATAATCTTATCCTAAAGTCCTTTAGATCGTGGCGACTTCCGATGAGTACTCAAATAGACTTATGTTATCATTTACCATTATCATTGTTGTTTGTCAAACACCAAAGTCATTTACGATTTTCGGTTTTCTCTTTTCATATATGTATCTAACTTTCTTCACTTTCGTCTTGACAATAACAACAAACTCAAAGTTCTTGTATAAATTTACAAAATCGTGTTGAGTAAATACTCTTTTCAAAATACTAGCCGCTGCCAGTTTAGCGATAAGCAGCGCAACTCGGTACATAATTAAATATAAGGAAATACTCGTAGTTGAAACAAAGAAAATTATAATATGTATGTAGAATATTACAAATCTACTCCATTCCCGGCATAGGCAATATTTATACTACGGCTTTACCTACAATCGCACATGTCCAGGCTAAACGTTCAAAGTTTAATCCCGCCAATCAAGCTTAATTAAATCATTTCAATGTAAAAATAAATAATACTCATTGCTAAATACTAAGTATCAGTGAGACCTAGGCATTGTAAGTGGTCATATATGTATATAAAGACATTTATTTATTTCTACGGATGAAATTAGTCACGTATTGCTTTTGTATGTGTGCTTGTTGTAAGATTCATGCAATGAATTGAGGTATTTGCAGACTATCTTACAACTAGGTAGTATGAACCGGGAACTTTACTGATCTTCAGACTGTCCCTTTTTTATAGAAGCAGCTGACATAAAGATACCCTCCGAAGTGTCGACAATCAAGTTTTGGCCCGAAAAATACCATTCACGACTAGTGCTAGACCGTTAGACGAGAACGATAAGAGCCAAATTAACCCTAAATTATTTTGAAGTGGCAAATGTTTTTATCTACATATGCGGATAAGTATGTAATACTACCTACTAACCTACTACTTAGGTAGTACTACCCTACCTACTAACCTACCCTACCTGGTGTAGATACATAAAATTCTTGCTAATAAAAGAATAAAAGAAAAGTAAAATTTTCGGCACATAGCTTATCGAAAGTACACAGAAGTTCCGCCAATGAGCAACCATAAACCACCTATCTAAATTACATGCTAATCTTATCATTACCAAAAACAATTCAACCTTTGAACTGCTCAACTTTCAAACACACAAAAGATCGGTAATTAACTGTCACAACGGAACAAAGTACATAGGTATGTATGCACATACAGCTATTTATATGATACATATAATGTTTATGTGTTTAGCACTGTATAATTGCTGAAACTTGTTTTTCCTGCACAAAGTCCAAAGAAATATACAAATTTGTCGAATAATAAAAATTCGAAGCTTATCAGAAGCTACTCAAGTACTTTTATGAAAAAGAAGGAGGAGCAAAAATTGCTTAAAATGATGAGTAATCGGCACAATTAAATATAATGATAATGCCTTGCTGATTCCAACTGCGCTGCTCATCAGCAGTGGGGTACTTTGGCATCAATATTGATTGGATGGCAATGCGCTAGAATTATCACTTGTTATTGATTATACGGAAATATATGTACTTATGGCGTTTTAGGACAACGTTAATTGTTATTAATTGTTTTGTTTTTTTACAAAATTTTACAAATAAATTCTTGAAAAATAAAATTTTAAACTATAAACTAACTGTAAGTGACTTTTTTGTAAAAGTTAAAATATGAAATAAAAGTATATAAAATATTAAAAAAAAAGTATAAATATAATGAAAATATAATTTTTAACTAATTCTCCCTTAATATCCAACACATTTAAAATTTAAAAATAGTTTCTTCACTGCTTACAGCTTTCTGCTAGATCAATATCTTTCGGATCTCCTTTCATTTTTTACCTTTGCTGTAGAGGTGGGAATAATTGTTGCTGACCCGCTTCTTCTGCAAATAAGTTTTCTGAGGCAGCCATTCGAAAACCGCTATTTAACGTACAATTGAGTTCACTGTCAGGGTCAAGCGCCGTCGCCAACATATACACATAGTAATATATTATATATGGTATACTAACTGTTTACATTTTACAATGCCCAATAAAGCAACTAAGTAAAAACAAGTTTTAAGTTTTGATAATTTTTGAAAAGTAAGGCACATGCATGCATACATAAGGGTGCATACGTAAGTTGCCCTAAACTGCATTCCAGTGATAAAACAAGTACAAGTACAAATACCTCTAAAGCACCGTTAAAAAATTCTGTGGCAGTAAAAAATAAGCATAAATTTGTTTTCATTATATTTTTAAATTATTTATTTATTTTTTTCTATGCCTTTTATTCGCCTTACAGTGCATTCGTCATCGCGTGATCTTTGTTCAAACCGGAAATGTTTAGCCACTGACACAATTAAAAGCGATTATAGTGCAAAATATGTGACACCATAAATACGGGGTGTTCATAATTTACAGATTACTCGTTTTCTTTCACAATTAATTATAATTTATTTTTTTTAATTTTGAAATCTCATGCAGTTAAGAAGCCCTCTTTTTTTTCTTAATAATTCTTATGGTGAAACTCTTATTGATTAATATCTAAGTTAAGATTGAATATTCTTAAATCGCCCTTTTTCTGCATTCAAACTTCGGCGAACCATAAAATAGTGGAATTTATGCTTTGCTTTTACTAGATAACATGCATATGCCTTGGAATGTCACCTAATTTACCGTAAGCTGCTATGTAACCTCAAAGGGGTGTATATAAATACAACTCTGTGCTCACATATACACCGATAGCTCAGGTTCAGCAGGCGCTTGTTTCACTTTTTATTGTAAATATGTATGCAGTTAATGCTATTAAAGCGATTCTTTCTAAAACAAATAAGTTTGCGCTAATCTGAGTGACTTCGCTTGTTAATTGCTTTTAATTAAACTGTAAAGCCATTTTTGTCAATTGAAAATGACACGCGAAATTTAGATTTTCAATGCAAGTAAACAAGTTTGTTTTCAATACTAGCAAATGTCTGTTTGTATTAAACAATTTCTGATTATCAAGCAAACGTATTAAACTGTCATTAACCCTCACAAATACAAAATTAATATTTTAGCTGATTTGAAGCAAAACTAGCAGAGAGGCACAAACGCTGATAAATTTACATATATATTTTTATATATACGAAAGTGTGAATAATTGTTAATTTTCTAGTATTACATAAATTTTATTACCGTTTAAATAGTAGCTATAATGTATAACACTTAAATAAATTGTTCTCTATCCTGCTTCTCCTTGAACACATTATTTACCAATTGTGAGCAGCAATCGAATTTTTTTATTTTGGCAGTTATCTCGGTGGGAGCCGCATTTATAAAATGTTGCTAAACGTTTATTTTTGAGACTTGTGTAGTTGATTGCAGTCCTACCGTTATAGTAGTGCTCCCAGTAAAAGATTAAATTTCGACTCCGGAATAAAATCTCAAAATTTTTTTATGTTTTACACACGAAAGATTTGAAAAACCGTCAAGATTTTTTTGAAGAAGAAATTACTTTTTTAACTGAAAATATTTATATTAAATGAGATATACAGTATAAAAGGTCCGTCGCCTTTCTTAACATACTTCTTTTGGAAAATTATTTTCCAAATTTCAAATCAATCAGTAAAACGAGCTTGTTAGCGTAGGCCGTGTCAAAACAAGTTTCGGTAAAAAAAGCATTAAAACTTGTATACCTGTTCAGAACACGCTACAGCTGGGTCCAGTCGGGATTAAAGAATAGACAATTTGAAGCCTTTTTCTGCCTCAAAAATAATGTTTTATCTTATTTTCAAAAATCTTAGGCAGCTTTTAAACAACAAAAATCTGTTTTTTTTTTAATTCTAGCGTGATGTATCCACTTATCTATGTTTAATATTTCTTAACGCAGAGGGCCAGTTTCTAATTTTTCCATTTCAATTTGAAGGCAATATGATAATAATATGAGGGCATTCTTGACATACACACACAATATAATCGCAGACAAAGTAGCTCGCTTGCAGGCGTTGCGACTCATTTGTTGACTTAGAGCTAACACATTGCGCTATTTAGAATAATATGTAGAATATTGGACTACCGAAGCTCACTTTAAACAATGTAAAACCCTGATATAATATGTACTTATGTATGTAGCTCTGAGTTTCTTCTAGCACATATTTTTCGTTCAGAACATAATTTACACATTCTCCTACTCGTGTACACGATAGAAACTCCCCTACTATGTTATAGAATTACGTTTGAATAAACAGAACGCAAATGGGTGCATTGGGGTTCACAATCGAGCAGAGAGCAATAAACTGAGTGCATGCACAAAAACAACAAAAACAGAGAATGAAAACGTAAATGAAAAAAAAAAAGAAATCAAATCAAATGCAACAGGGCGAAAAAAGGGGAAAATTCATAGACACACGAAACACACACACACACACACACACACGCACAAAGGCATACACCGCGCAGAGTTGCCAACAATACGCTAAAAGAATTTTAATTTTTTAGAATACAAAGCGAGCATAACTTCGCTGCTCTGCTCTCCCACTATTGCTATGCGTGTTTGCTGTTGTTTTTGCTATTCAAAGCACACGGCTGGCAACGGGGACCACACATACGAACACGCTCGGCACTTTGGAAAACATACGGAAACTCAACGCGAACCAAACACCTCTTGAAGCAACGTTACTCGCGAGGAATGCGAACCACCGAGTATACACGATTGGCTGTGTGTTCGTGTGTATGTGTGCGCAGTTAGTGAGAGCACGAGCGAGAGTGGGCAATTTAATGAGCGTCGTGAAATAAAACAGCAAATACAGAAAATTGTATATTTTCTTTGGCCATTTATTTTTGCTTCCATTATTTTATCGCCCCTTGCGCTGTTTTGTTGATAATCACCACGGCATGCTGTCATCGTAGTTCGACTACGGCCGCATTTGTTGCTGTATTTCCTTTCAATTCAATTTGCCGCTGCTCTGCTCGTGTGTGTGTGTGTGTGTGTGTGTGTGTGCGGTTTCTTGCTCTTGTGATTTTATTAAACACTTTTCAAGTCGTCGCTGCCCAGACTAACCGCCTTTGTTCGCTGCCTTTTGTACTGGGTCCAATTTGGTTTTCGAATTAGTCGCGATCGCACCGCAAAGGTGGAAAGAATATTTCGGTTTTGTATTGCGGAAGGCGAAGTTTAACAAACAAAGACGGAAAGTGGAAAGTGGTGCGGAACTGCCGGTCCATAATTGAAGTTTTCGTGTAAAGATACACACAAAGCAGACAACAAAATGTACGAAATTATAAGAGCAATGAAATTTGTGTAGAAAGAATCGCAAATGGAAATTGTGTTGCTGTTTTCTCATTTACAAAAAGTGTTTGATCGAAAAGTAAGCGTATAGGAAAATATTTACTTCGAAAGAGCAGGCGCCTTTTATGAAGCATAAAAACTAGTAGAGCAACTTGTTTAAGTCTGAATGTGTGTTTACCTGTGTACTTGTATTTGTACAACAACGGCGTGAACGGCTAGAAGCTAGAACCTATTTGATAGTTTAAAAACAAAAACAAAACTTCTCTAGCCTTTAATGACTTCTTAGTAACATTACGCTTTCGCGAATACAACAAAAAAAGAAATAGTGTACGACTCTTTGCATTGAACGCGCCAAATATAAAATCGAAACGAAAATGGTTGAGCAGGACAATGTCACTAAAAATCTACTAAACGATAATAGGCATGGTGGCGCCGGTGGAGTGGTCATTGTGCCCGCTGACGGTGGCGGCCCACAGAGCAGCGGCCATGTGGCGAGCAGCGTTGCGCCAGTGAGCATTCTAAAGACCCAAATCGTTCCAGCACAACCGAAGACACTACAGCACTTGCCGAAACGTCCGGCGGTGGACTTGGCGTTCCACGATCTCACATATCGCGTTAAGGAGGGCAATCGCAGCAGTAAGTACCTAACAAGCCACTCACAAAGCGCAAAAATCACAAAAATCACAAATCATAAAAGCAAACGATTAAATAAGTACATAACTAATGCTCATAACTCATTAAATTCGTGGCCATCGAATGCCTAATGATTTCTAGTCATTTAGTGGGCGATAATGACTATTTACTATTAAATTTTACTCAGATACTATAAAAATAGTTACGCCGCCACTTTTCCCAAGTGCCTTAATTAGTTGCAATTCACTTTTCCGCTTGTTTTCTCATAGCATTCTTTCTCTAATTAGCGGCAGTGCAGTTGCTGACATTCCCGTATTTATTTACATATAAATTTTTTTTTTGTTTTTGTTTTTGTTTTCTGAGTCTTCACTATAGCCTCTCGTTTGTGGATATGTAATAAAAATATTTCATGATTCGTTTCTGTTATTACATTAAATTTTTTTAGTTCGCCGTAACTCGGTATTTTTGTTATCATTATCTATCTTGTGACTCGTTGTGTGCTCATAATTCGCTGCTATCACTTCAGGCTATTTGTTGATCACGCAGCTTTTGACGGGTCTGCGTTTTATTTGTCATTAGTTATGCCCTAATTGACTTATATTAGAAAGCGCTGCCAGATTATAGCTTAGACGAGTGTATTTGTTACTTAAATACACAGGAAAAATTATATTCGCAAATAGAATCTACTAAGCAATTATATGACAAAATTTCCATTAGTAACGAGGTGCGGTAAGCGTAGAACAGCACCTCAACAGGTTCTCAGTAGGTTCTTCTACCAATTCGATATAGTATATGTTCCATATTATTATTTTCCTTAATAGTGACTTGAACAATGCCTCTGATTCGTGCTAACTTCGATTAATTTTCTATGGGAAAGCGAACCACATCATATAGAAATATAAAGAAGAAACCACCTGCATATTTTGGGGATCAGTTACCTTTTTTAATACTTTTACACTCTGTTATATATAACAGTTTGATATTTATCGACAGAATAGGCACTCTTTTATATAAAAGAATTGTCTGATTTAACTAAGAAAGTAATAAATAAATGCTGTCTGTGATTCGCCAATCCTTAGAAACTGGTGAATCGAACAAACTACTGGTATAAATCACATCTACTGGACTGAACTGAATAGCAAGCATTTTGATGAGGTTTTCACCTACTCTCTAGTACAGAATTAAAAACCAAAGTTGTCCATTTATTCTAATATAAATATTTGCATAAGTAAACAGAGCTCAAGTATAGCCTGATAGCTAATATAAAATAGATAAGTTTTTCGGAAGTTTTCCTTTGAAGTCAATTTTTAGAAAGTGGTGGCACCATTCACATGATAAGTTATCGCGCAGCGAACTCAGGTTACCAACAACTATAAATAAGCACTCGTGTTTCATTGCATTCACTAATCAGCATTATTCGCACATTTTCGCATTACCGAAGGATTCTAAAGGGTTTATGAACACCAACAACCTTTAAACAACCTTCCTGATACAACAACTTCATCTAGGCAAATAAATTGTTGTATATATAAATGTCTGTATATTTAATCGTTTTTAATCCAAAGAATAATTATATTGCCATTTCATTACACTCAGCAAAAGTGTATACTGTAACCTGTTTCTCTATAAAGTTCAATAATATTTTGCAAATAAAACAGACTAACGGGTACAAATGTGCTAATAAAAATGCGTATTCAATAAATTGTTGCAGCATCTAATGCAAAATGTTTTCAAATAATCTAAAAAGGCGATAAAGCACAAGTCGACGATGTCAGTTCTGAGCAGATAATTCAAAATGTCCGCAACAGAAATACAGTTACACAGTGCTGGCAGTTGAAAACGGAAAATCTCTTTGCTTGGTATACAAATAGAAATGGTTGGATGCACAAATTTCGGTCATAAATTTTACTGCACTTCGGCCATAAATGCCAGAAGTGCTAAAGTAATACTCAAAATGTAGTTAAGTAAGTACTTTGCTTTAGATTTGCATGCAATTTTGTAGACGAATGCTCCCTTTCTATTTTTACTTCCGAGAAAGTGGCACACCCACAAGCCGGAACAATTTGCCAAGCGAAGTCTAAAATACCTTCGTGTACGTGAAAGGCGACGAGCGTTTTTATGTACCTGACATAATGGTAAATGTTTCCAGTTCAGCGGCTAATTGAAAGGTCATTGAGGTTCAATAATTCTACTATCCCATATTAGTACCCATAATGGGGACAGATGAAATGTAATCACATAAAAGTCGTTATAAAAGAATTATTAATAAGTAGCAGTTGATTGTTTGTTCGGGCTGCACGTAGAGTTGCATGAGTCAATTGCAGTAAAAGTAATTGTCGCTTGTTTATCCCTAATCAAAGCTGAGAATTCACCTTGAACCTTTGATTCTTCATACATGCAATACAACAACATATATAATTACAAGTGTGCGTGTGTGTGTATATGTGTGCACTGCGTCGCATGCAACAGTTATATTTATTACTTACGAAAGACAGCAATTTTATCGCCACTCGCAATCTTGAGCTTTGGACTTAGTACCTTTCATAACCGCAAAAAGTAGAATAATTACACAACAGTAGCTGCGCACAGTAATACACACACTTGCACATCTGCTTGTGCGTCAATTTGAAAAATAATCAATTGCAATGTATTAAAATTCCTCGCATGCGATTTCACAATATTTCAGTGGCAATTGTGATTTGTCAACTTCTAATTGGAATTAAATGCATGAATATGTCAAATATGTATGTGAAACACAGGTTATAACTGTATTAAATAATGTGGAAGGTGCGACATGCTGTAGCTGTCAGTAGTGTTAAGCTCTCCAGATTCTAAGGAATTTAAAAGCAAAATCACCTTCAGTTACTAAACCCTTTGGGAACACAATTTCTTTTAAATCTTGCAATTAACAATTCTGGCTCTTGACAAAAGGGTTACGGCACGTGAATCTGCAGAGCAATCAATGATTTTTAACTATTCCGATACCACTTACCCGGCACTTCACACTTTTGACAATCCGAATTACAACAAGTTAGGTATTGCTTTCACACATAAAAAGTCTCACGTCAAAGATATGTCGAAAATGTTCATATCATTTGAAGGAAACAACCCATAATAGTGGAAAAATATTACCGAACTAACGGAGTTTCCATTTTGACAGCGCGTTGCAGCACGAAGTTGACTGCTAACGCAAAAGTGAAAAGAAAGTGGTACGAAATGGTTTAACGCGCTTATTTGCGTATAGATTGTGTTGAAACTCCTTCTGGTTGGCTTAGAATATGATGTTGTCGAGCTAATTAACAGTTTTCTAGAATTATGGTAAGGCGTAATTGTAATTGATCAACTTTCGGGGGAGAGATGACTTCACCACAAAAACACATTATTCTGTTAAATATAATTGCATTCAGTTGTTAGATAACATCTGCTTTGACTTCCAAGCTCGAAGTAATGTACGCAACAGTAACATTAAAAGTATAAACAAATAGCCCGTAGCATTGAAATTTGTACATTAAAAATATTTATTTACTAAAGCAGTGTAATTAAGCTTCAGTCTTGGAGTGAAGCACGCAAAAAATTATAATTATTTAATTCAACGCTTTATTATAATGAGAGTTTTAAACTATTTAACAAAAATTTTATTTTAAACAAAGAGACCTTCGCAAATTGCAACGAATAATTTCAACGCACCTTACAACAACAATTCCAATGCCAATAATATTTTAAGCTTTGAAGAAGTAGTCCAAACCATTTAAAGTGTGAGTCACAGAACTACTTACAGAGGAGCTAGATAAATAAAACATACGCCTATAGCTTTAGTTAGCTTCATAAAATCGCCAAGCCGTTTAGTTTCATGGCGAGCATGCGCCGTTCTGGGCCAATGATTACAGCAACCGAAAGAATAATCACCCAAAAGTTAGTTTATAACATTAGTTAGTGTATTTACAACTCTGTGTGTGTGTGTGTGTGTGTGTGCAACACATTTTCAAATACACGCTTGTGCAGCATTTTCTTGCCCCCACTGCTCGACGTTTAATAATTTGCAACGCCGCGTCGCGGTAATTTTACGTGCTAACTGGAAAATCTACAAGCCAAGCTTATTGCCTACGTCAAGGCCGACACTGTCTGTTGCTATTGTTGTTGGCTTTTGCAACTTCGCTTTAGCTATTGTCATCCTTTTTGTTGTAATTTTCAAGTTTCTATTTCGAAATATTAGCCGCGAAGTGTGCAATTTTCAACAGCCTCGCTGCGGAGTGGATGAGGCGAGCGTGAAGCGTGCTTCATGCCTATTCATTTAGTTTTCTAAGAGCTTCGAAAATTTGCATGAAAAAAATCCACAAATGGAATTGTGCAAGAAACGCGGCGATGCTTTTTAACCAGCGCTTAACGTTCGTTTTGCATCTGTTTAGTGATTCTGTGACATAAATCCTCACACATGAGTGAAATAATGAGGAGTTTGCTGATCATAGTGTTGAATTTTAAGCGTCGAGGCAACATTCGTGGCAACTAACCTCTGAAGAGTCTAAGTATTTTGGCAATAATGTAGGAATTTGTATGAAAACGAAGTCATGGTCGGTTGGATTAGTTACCGCAAAATTTCTTCTTTGCTCTCTTGCTTTCTTGCTATATGAAAATGCTTCTCATCTTAATTCAAATCAGGAAGATATTATTTACATTGGGTTACGAAACAGTTTCTATAATTAGGAGTATAATGGTTTCAAATTACAAACACCAGTCTGAAGCGAAATCTGCATGCGTCACAGTAATTAAACGAGATTTTGGACGGTGTGTGGCTGTGGTGTTCCAAACTGACTATTCTGTTGGTAATAAGACGCCTCCGAATATTTTTGAATTGTAAGAAGAGTGTTCTTAATGTCAGAAATACACTGAAAATTTCATATTATCTGCCAAGTGACGATTGTTGTTAAACTTAACTGTTTCTATATTTAAAGAATTTAGCTAAGACTCGAACCACCCTCTACATTTCGCGTAGTCTCTGAACAAACCAGAACTTTTAATCTGACACAAATCTCATGCATTAATTAACGGTTATAAATATACTCACGCTCTATATATATATATATATATAATACATATATTAAGAAAAGTTGCTCAAATCACGAATGGAGTTCATTTTTATTTTACACAGAGTTGCGAAGAGATTAATTATCTAGTTGTGTAGAATTCTCGTTTTTGTGGAACTTGTTTTTAATTTCTGGCTATTATTTATAATTGTATCAAATCGTTGGCGATCTAGATTTTTTCTTATTTTTTATTTAATGCAGTTTCACGTGGTGCAGGAGAGCAATATGGAAATTATAATTACTGATCAACACAGTAAAATATTGCGTCTTAACATTAATGGTCTCATATATTTCATCTTGTTTCTTAACATTCGATTAATATGGTATTCAATGTAATAGTATAGTAATTAATCGAATAATTAGAGTGTGGCCAACGTTCAAAGAACATTGCCTTTCTCTTAAAACTCAGAGTATTATCAAACAATTAAAAATCGATGAATCGAACAAATTTTCATATTTGGAATGGAAACATTTTAATTGCTTTGCAGTTAAAACTAAATCAAATCTATCCTGGAAATCAAATAATACCAACTAATGTTTGATGTGTCCCACAAGTACACTCATTCAACAATATATCTAAAACATTGCTTGTACCGGAAACCACAAACTAAAAACCCCTAAGTCTGATAACGCCAGTAATTCACACAATTGCCAAAATGCGGATATTTTGCCAGCATTAATGGCGAATTAATGAAGCGAGATCTGCGCCAATACCAATTTCTACTAAAAATGTTAAGAAATAATGGCAATTCCATTGTTTTATTTATTTATTTATTTATTTATTTTTGACAATGCTGACAACAACACCGACCGCAGGCACAGCCATTAAAAACCACTCGTTATTCGGCAGCTGCCTTAGCTGTCTTGCCGGCCGTGCGGCAATCGATCATGGGCGTGTTACAACTGCCAACGGCACTCGCCAATACACGGACAAAGTGGCAACATATCCGCATACGCACGATGTCTTCCGCTCGGCTGTGTGTTTAGTGATATTTTGGGGTGTGGGGAGAAAAAGGTGCCGGCTCAAAAGTTCGCACCCAAAACAACAAAAGAACCGGCTTCGCACGTTTTCACCGCTTTGGCGCTGAAGACAATAACGCCGCAAAACAACTGAGACTGTTTGTCACTAATCGCACTTCTTGAGTTGTTGCTAATATTTAGCATAATCTAACTTGTTATGTTTTACATGTGATTGCTTCAATTTATGCTGGCTGCTTTGTTGTTGGTGTGAATGCTTAATGCTTGTCGCCTTTGTTTTTTGTGCTCCTCTGCGCTCTTTCCATTCGTTGTGCTCACCTGTCTGTTTGGCATTTCGTTTTGTTAATTTAATTTTGAAGTTTGTTATTCGGCATCGGAATTCGACGCTTTCTGCTTCCGCATCTTCAATCGTCAGAGGTGCTTTGCTGACTTTTAATCGCTGCCATGTTTGTGTATATGTTTCAAATATTTCAAGCAGTCATAAGCGTTTTTTTTTCGTGTTTATATTTTTTATTGTTGCTCCTAAATATTTTCGGTTTAAAGTTACATTTTAGACTTAAATGGCCACGCGACGCATGGCTAGGTATGTAGTATGAACGAAAAATGCAAATTCTCATAATTTTCAACAGATACTTTATACAACTTCCTATGTTTTCATTTTATTACGTCTGCCAGCTTTCGAAGGCGCTAATTAATGGCTTGCTCTAGACCCACCTATATTCCATTGTATTTGTTGTATTTTTATGGCGCACAGCTGTTAAGTATTTATGAGTGAAAATTTGTGTCCCTAAGTGAAGTTATCTTATCTTCGACAAGCGTTTTAACTAATAGTTTGTGTAACATGGAATGAGGTAGATAACGGTGGTAAATTCGGTAATAGCGCACGCGACAACGAAACTCGCACCTGTGCCTCATGTAATTCACCAAATTCACAGGCAATCTTCTGGAAACACTTTGCCTTATCAAAGTGTCTAGTTACACGAATTCACACCTGTTTAATAATGTCAATATTACTATCTCACTTACAACTCGCTGCTCATGAGTAATGAATTGTCGGTTACTAATATATATAGGCAAAAGGAAAACCTTCGCAATAAAAATGGATTGATTGACCTTTCATATTTTTAAAATAGGGGGAAAATTGGCAAAGGGTTTCAGAAAATATGTATAAATGAAATAGCATTCAAACATTAGTTACATTAGTATTACATTAGTACATTATTACAGTACATTATTAGCTACATTAGTATATTTTTAACTTTTAACCAAAATTTTTCTATTTTCATTAATTTATTTTGTCTTATTTTATTTATTTCTATTTTTTAAATTTTTTGCTTTTTTCATATAAGTTTTTTGTTTTTTTTTTTTGTCTTTTAAATAATTAAAAGTTTCTTATTTGCGATACCTTAAAGAAAGAAGCCAGAGATTTGTTTTTAGAGTCCATTTGTAAACAAAGTTATAATAAGAAATTAATTTCGCGACTTCGAACCGAAATATTCTCATCAACACGCAAAAGGTGCATAGACCTTCTCACTTAAACTTCCGCGAGACACCTTTTATACACACGTGTCGCACGCACTCACACATCTACGTGATACCCAACACTTGACTAATCATGAGCATTTATTATATATTGAATTTTGAAGCTGTATGGGCTTATGGAAAATATGAAAATAAATTGAAAACACATCAAGTGGGACACTTAGCAACAATCTTATGTAAACATCATATACAAAGTCACCTAAACTTTAACGAATTCATTCATTATTTAAATATTTATTAAATATACTTTTTTATCTACTGCAAGCACATTATTTAATGTTTATGAATTTGCGAAGCAACTTAAATAGCCGGCAACTATTGGCGTCGCGTAATTTATGACGCTGCCCACGCAAATGAGAGTGAAAGAAATTCAATTAAATCGTGTAATAGAAATGCAAAACACGCACTAATCTAAAATTGAACACACACGTACGCATGCACACGCATACACATCCACACGCACTCATGTTTGTTTATTTTCTGCGCATGCGTAACATAGTAATTAGCATACTCGTAAGCACATGCATACGAGTACACACATATATAGGTGTTTATTTTTGGACTAGCTTGGACATTTAATTAGCTGGTCAAGTGCTTAGTGGAAAATCGCATACAACGCTGTCGCGAAAAACAACAAAAACAATAAGCATAAGCCTCTGTGTGAAAATAAGCAAAAAGTGCTAACTTTTGTGCTATCTGGCTGTCATCACGTCAAATGTGACGGCGGCATCGTCATGAACCGCACTCAAGGTCCGGCAAACATACTCGGCGTTTAAAAACCAACAGAAGCATGCCATGAATTTCCGGAAATTCGTGCAAATGTTTCAAAGTGCTAGGTGCTATAGTTAAACGTCCCAACAAACAAAAAAACATAAAAACACAAAAAAAAACGCAAATCAAAGAGTTACTGAACTCTCGTTACTTAGTTTGTATGTGTGTGTGTGTGTGTGTGCCTACTGCATTTCGGCGCATTCACGCATTGTTTAAGTGTTTACGTGTGCTCTTCACTTCGCTTCAGGTGCTTTTGCCACTGTCCCCACCGGTGGCAATCAATTTGGCAGCGAGTGCGTCATGTGTTGTTGCATTTTTGTTGTTGCCTGCTTATAAGCGCTTTACTTTGCACACTCCATTCTACGCTTAAATTAAATGCATTCATTCGCAGCGAAGCGCTTGAGTCTACCACTGCATACACCTTTATGCAAATTTATTCGAAGTATTTATTAAGTTTTTGGCGCGGCCGTTGAACCCATTGACCATTGGCTTTTGTCCACTCAGTGCAGTTTTGCTTAATTGCGCCTTTTGATTTCTGTTTAATTAGCTCAATCAGCGCAAATAAACTTGCTGATTCTTTTTACGTTTGTTGTTGTTATTGTTAATTGTATTCAAAAAATATTCTGCAAGTTCTGAGTAATTTCAGTTTCAAGTAGGTCACTCTGCATTAATTGGCACCGTTTTTTCGATGCTTTTTGGAAAAGCTTAAAAAAAATTTTACGAATTTACGATGAGTGCCGTGGTGAATGATTCAGAAATTGCTTTCCGAATGCAATCTATAGATTAAATCATATATAGCTTAATTAAGATAAAGTCGTCAAATTTTATAATCTATAATCTTGAATTTGTGAAGGCTTAATGACATTTTTATCAAAGCTTTAGCACAAGCCAAGTCATTATCGGTTATATGATGGCGAAGTAGTCGGGTCATTGCAACGACTATTATCTCTCTACAGTAGAGGTAATATTCATTTGTTTACGAAAACTCCGCATTCGGTTGAATCAACTAGGTTAGAGTAACATAAAAACTACATTTTTATATAGAACCACAAAACGTCAATAAAGAAGAGATTATACTTAATATTTTCAAGAGTCACTAAAGATACCCCTTTTTCGAAAAAGACTTGGATAGAAAATGCAAGATATATAATTGTTGAGTAAAGAAGCGAAAGGTTGGGTTCTCGTATATTAATTTAAAATCTTGAAAAAAATTGCTTAATAAATCTAACAACATTTTTGAAATTCACAGAAATTTTGTTTGACCCTCGATTGTTCGACAAAAGTTGGTGGAATTTTACTGTCAAGCTAAAGTTATACTATTATTACTGTTATACTTATAGTTTACTGTTATTTAAATAAGCTTTTCCATCTCGCCATTTCAGATGCCAAGATTATACTCAAAGGCGTCAGTGGTCGCTTGCGCTCCGGAGAGCTTACAGCTATTATGGGACCGTCCGGTGCTGGCAAAAGTACATTGCTCAACATACTCTCCGGCTACAAGTAAGCATTAAATAACGCTTAAGCGAAGTTTCAAAAGACTATGTTAAAAATAGTGATTAGTATGGAGTATGGAGATTGCAGTTGCTCCGATTAGCAACATCACCGAAGTGTGATTAGAGAGTGCACTTAGAACGTGCCCGACAAACGAAGGTTCATCTGCTTATTCGCTGAGTCACAAATTTTTGACTTTGGAGCAGAAAAAAAATTTATAATAATTATGATCCAACGACTTTTTGACAATGTAGAACATGGCAAGGTTTAATCTCTTTATTCTTTCTCATTTTCATTTCATTTTCTCCCTAAAACGCTGTTAATTGACACAATAAAAGCACCTAAGAACCCCACTATTAGTTTCTTACTTTACTAATCATGCGAGTGAACTTTGCAATGCAGTAAAAATGGCCAACACAATGACCACCTACCGGTTAGGGGTCAAACAAACAGAAGGAAAGCTCACCGCCTGGCAATAACAATAAACTCATTTAACTTAGCCTTGTGCAAGCCATAAACAAACACCGTGATAATACCATTTTGTATGACATATGTATGTTTGTATGTATGTGCTATTTACTCATATTTATAATGCCAAGAAAACATAATTCCATGACGATTCATAATCGCAGAACAAAAGGCGACAAACGGCCAAATATATGACCGTATATATGTGTATGTACATATATATTTATAGAACAGATTATGTACATAATCACTTTCATGTTTGCCTGAACAACTCACAACATTTTTTTATGGAGCAAATAAGAAATTAGCTGGGACAGCAACAAAAGTGGACATGTACTGTTTCAATCATGGAAAATATGGAACTTTAGGCGTTTCTTTGTCTGTTGATAACGAATATTGGAAAAGTCCAAGGGTCAGCGCTGACATAGAGTTGCCAGTGCGCCGAAAAGCAAATACATTTTCCAATTCCCTCAAATGAGCATTTTTATACATCCCGACGTCTCTCACACGCCTACGAGCAGTTCAGCTCGTGTTCTGTCGATTTATTATCACTGAAAACAAGAATTCTTATCAAACACACACTGCCACCCATACGCCTTCTATGTATGTCAAAAGTTTTCTATATTAATGGAATGTTTACAACTATATATGTACATGACTATAACAAACTTGATTTGCCGTTCTATCAAATTTTTACTTACATGTATAAATATGTTATGCTGGAAATATGAGGAGCTTGGACTTTAAACTTGTTTGCGAAATGACACTTACATTTTTGTTGCCGATTCTTTACTTATTTATTTATTTATTATTTTATTTCTATTTTGATGTATGTATGTAAGTTAACTGGACAAGTTTTTTTGTGCCGAAACCGATTGTAAAAATTATGCGTGATTTGAAAAAGCAACATAAACAAATATGCATATATACAAACGTCACAAAAAATCTCGTATTTGTTGTTCGAATATAACATCTAACATTATAGTTCGATGGCGTCAGTTAATAGAGAGTTATATATATATCACCCAACTTTGACACCTGACACTCGTAATGTTTTGAAAAGAAATGGAAAGGATATTAGAGATATTGAAAATATTTTTTTGTACGTATGTACATATGAAGCCTTAAATTAGAACCTTTAGTTCGTGCTATAACTATGTACATGTTTTATTTTGGTCTACCATGAGACTTTATGTGCCTTATTTCCGTAAGAAATCTTCTTTTTTTTCGTCCAAAGCACACAATTTATGCTTCAACGGAACATATACGCAGATAAGTAGTTATATTCTAAACCGAGGTTAAGCTGAAATTATTCAAATTTACATATATTTAATGAAAGAAAAATAAAAAGATTTTTTGAGTGTATCATTTTGATTCCGACTGCCCCACAAACATTAAATTTGCGCTCCCAGGTGAACACAATCTCCTCACATGACTCACAAATTCCTGAGCGAGTTACATATGTATATGAGAGTTAATGTTCTATTGACAGTTGTTTGTTTACAAAAAATGTTCAGGCTGACATTTACTAAAGAAGAAAATTGAAAATAATTTTTTTTCTCTTCATAGCTCAGCTTCTCTTTCACTAGTTGGCAACATGTGTTTTCTTCAGTACTTCAGAAATTCAAATATTTTCATCGGAACTACAGACCATTCCAGTCGAAGTGTTTAATAAGTGTTGACACACTAGTACTAACTCAAAGGCAGTCTGTTTTGTATGCGATAAACAATATTTGCCCTAGAAACTCATGAAAAGTTTGTTGTTTTTAACGTTCCAGGTTAAAAGATACGGTTTAGCAATGGAATTATACCAGGTAGTCTGGTGATAAAATTTGCAAATTATGCTAAATTGAAACTAAAAAGCAATTTCAGACAGCGTGCATCACCCAGCTGACACACTCTCAATTAAAAAAATATTAAGATTTCATTTCCATTAATTGAGATAAAGATTTAAAAATCCTAAAAGCGGCATTCTTAATTACGTGTAGGTGTACAATTTGAGACTTCGTAACCACAAACCCGTACTTTAGCTTCTACTGATTCATAATTCAAAATGAAAAATGTATATGAGTTTACATATGTACATAAAAATGTATTCAAAATACCAGTTTAAGACCCAAATATATTTTTTTTTTTACTTTGGCACTTTTTGAGCAAAAAATTGCTTCTCTAAAAAAAAATTAACTGCCTTCAGTTAAACAATAAAAATCACATATTCAGCCTAGTCTCAGCTACTAATAGACAATACAAAAGCAGTAAAAATGCTAAATGCACAATATATTCTAAATCAATTCGTAATAAATTAAAAATTTAGCAATCAAAGTGTCTGCTTTCGTATTTCAATCAAGTTTTTGTTGTATTTTACAATGTGCTTCACCTCTACCCAGTCACCTTTAGCTGATTAAATTAGCTCACTATTTTTATGTATATAAAATTACACACACACACGCACAGATAAGGCATGGCAAAGTAATGGAAACTTTTTTATTAAAGAAAAAATGAGAATGAAAACTTTAAATCAAAAGCTAAAGCTTTGAAAGCATAACCTTTTCATTGAACCCTCTCCGAAAGCAAAAACAATTAACGTTATCATTTTATTTTTCACTTTGTTCCCGCACACACACATACTCGGTACATAGTACTTTGCGTGCCTTTCTCTGACCTAAAAAAGGAAATGTTTTCAACAAGTTATGTTTAATTGGCATTATTGTGCTTCTTTTGTCTACTCGAAGTGCGGGGATAAGCAAGAAAGAAAAACGTTATAATCGTTACAGTTGAAGTATATATGTACGTGTGTTGTACTTAATAAGTAATCACAAAAAAAAATCGAACCAACGCTGTGCAGTTCCGAAATACTTGATAATCTTTTGTGCTGAGAATTTCGAGTATTTTAATTTCGACCAAAATATTGCATACAAATCAATTATAAAGTAAACATACTGAAGGGTATACACATATGTTCATGCACACATTTTTAAGTAAGATATAAATACGAAAAATTGTTTATTTACATATATAACTATATATATTCATAAATATGTATAAAAAACTCTTTTTAAAACGAAAAGTTTAAAAACGTTTCAATTATAACACTCTTTGATTCGCCACTTCTCTGCTCATTAACTTAGGGCGAATCTTTCAAGTAGTTGCTTCTCTATTTATACCAGTTGTTTGTTCGATTCACCACTATCCAAGGCGTGCCAAATCGAAGACAGCTGACATATAATTTTCTGCTAATGGAAGAATTATGTGTAACTGAATATGTAAGAAGCGTAGCGGAAAATTAACAATCTATATATTATTTTGCTAGATTACTGAGTTTTCACTGAATACTAGTGTAATAATGACCAATATCTAACTTCAATAACAAAAATAATTGTTCTTTATAAAATTAGGGAGAATTAATGGGAAATAATAGTTGTCCAAGCAATATGGCAGCTGATTAGTATCTCCACAAAGACTTTGTATCAATCCGGCAACTTGTTCAAGTGAGCTTCCCACAAATGTGCTCATGCTCCCGTATAGATAAATGATTATAAGCCAATAACTATTTTTCTGAATGTACATATGTAGCTACGTAGTTGAGTATGCGCATAGTGATACGACAATTCCTGAATTAATTCCTGCATTAGTTAATGGACTCATTCGAAATTAATGACATACAAACATAGCGCATGAGTACATGTCATGTTGACAAATGTACCGAGTAATATAATATTTATCGAAGTTGGTGATTTCGAACCACAGCCACATAGCAATGAATGTTAGATATGTGCATAAGATTACTTGGTTAGACAAAGCACCAACTAGGCATGTTGTCCTAGCGAGCAATTAAGCAACCATTAAATGCTCACTTATAATTAATTGCCTATTTTTTTTTTTCATTACAGAACGACAAATATCGAAGGTGTCGTCACGATGAATGGACGCGAACGTAATTTGAGCATTTTCCGTAAATTATCCGCTTACATTATGCAGGATAATCAATTGCATGGCAATTTAACCGTCCAGGAGGCGATGACTGTGGCCACGAACTTGAAGCTCAGCAGGAAATTCTCAAAGGCGGAAAAGAACTCCATGGTGAGTTTGAGCATTTACAATACGAAAATTTATTTTTAAATAAAAATACACTAAAAATAATTTAGTTCCATTAATTCAACATAATTTATTTTAAATGTTTTAAGCTCCATTAATTAATTTAAACAATAATTAATAAAATTTTAATATTAACAAACTTTAGTCATGCAATACCTCTATATGTTTATGCGCTAGCTATTTATCAAAAATTAACTTAAAAATATTTTAACAGAAACTTCCGATTGCAAAAATTTCCGCTTCCATATAACTTCGCATAAAAAACATAGAAAACCTTATAAACGTAAATACTAAAATTCTTTACTATCCGCAGCTTTTGCATATTTAATATCTAGCATGTATTTTTGTTTTTTCAATTTTTCATTTTGCCAATCTACAATTGACGTTTCTTACGACGGCTGCCAATTATAGGTACACAAATAATAAGACAGCAAAAGATTCTGAAAATGATATAGCTTTTTTCCCCACACACGTTTACTCGCTTACTGACGTGTGTGTATATGTGTGCGTTGAGTAGATAGTTCAAAGAACCAGTTCTCATATATTTATAAAAATCTCGCCGATTCTCTTCAACAAACTTGGCATAAGAATTTTGTCATTGTCATTTAATGACACGCATGCGCCACCACATGTTGTTAATTTAAGCCAGATTCTTGTTTCCTCAAACGAGTATGTGCGTATATAAAAAAGCTGTGGGCAATGTGGGTAGTTTCTTAAAAAATTTTCTAACGATTTAATTTCCATAAAAGAGCACAACTCCAAATACTCACACTTACAATATTTAATGAAGATAATATATACTTCAAGATCTGGTAGCGCTATCAAATTCAGGAGAACTTATAATTTTCTTAGCCTGGATAGTATAATTGTAAATAAATTTTAATTTTTTTGACGGTTCTACAACTCGCCTTAATTTCTGTATTTTTGGAAGCAGCGTGGCGCCTGCAAGCCCAGCTTTCAAGTTGTGAATTAATCGGTAATATTACTCAATCTTTGCGTGATTATTTCTGTGGAAGTTTGCTGAAGTAGCCATAGTCGACTTAAATTCTTCTAATAAATTATCTTCCACAAACCAACTTACTCAGAATTCGGCATTGTATTTAACTTGAAATAAAATCTTCTAACCGGAAGAGAAGCACTAAGGGGTGTGTCCGTATTTTCACTAGAAAGCAAAACAACTACCATGGTTTAAGTCGACTTAAGCCATTTAACATATTGCCCAGGTATCCGCGTGCGCACACATGCAGTTCTTGGGAGGCGCATGATCGTAAGCACTTCTTACAAAGCAAAAATGCTATTATTTTGGCGAACGTGCGCCTATCGGTGATGTTTATGTGACAAGATAACACACAAATTAAGTTCAATAAAAAGAAAAATATTAAAATCACGTACAAGGTATAAAATAAATTTATATTTAAGCATATAGGAAAGAGTTCTGAACACTTCACGTTGCCTAAAGAAAACTTTTTCTTATTTTCGGCCTCTTTCTTATAAAAAATAAAAACGATAATAATAATAAAGTCAGCCGAACGGAAAAACTTCAAAAATGGAAGCGTTTTTTGCTTAATCTATAAAAAAAAAAAACATTCTCGATTTCCGTATCACTTTTTTTATGTGTTCTGCATTTTTAAGACCCTAACAAGTCAGAAAATCTATTCTTCCAAAATATGCTAAATTTGCACCCACTCTGATTCACCTCTATTCCAACTCATTAGCTTCTCTATCTCACTCTCAGATCGACGACATTCTACTCACACTCAGCTTGAGCGAACACCGCAACACGCTCACACGCAATTTGTCTGGCGGACAGAAGAAGCGCCTCTCCATTGCTCTGGAGCTCGTCAGCAATCCTCCGATTATGTTCTTCGATGAGCCCACATCCGGCCTGGACAGCTCAACTTGCTTCCAATGCATACATTTGCTCAAAATGCTGGCGGCTGGTGGACGCACCATTATTTGCACCATTCATCAGCCGTCGGCACGTCTTTTCGAGATGTTCGATCAGCTTTACACGCTAGCCGATGGTCAGTGTGTGTACCAGGGCAGCACGAAACAACTGGTGCCGTTCCTCTCCACGCTCGGTTTGGAATGCCCCAGCTATCACAATCCGGCGAGTTATGTGATTGAGGTCGCTTGCGGCGAACATGGCGACCACACACGTAAATTGGTGGACGCAATCGACAATGGTAAGAAGGATGTACGCACCGCCGTCGACTACGAGGGTTTGAAGATGCGCAACGATTTGGTGAAGGTGCATAACTTGAAATCTATATTGGATAAAAATGCGACAAATGCAAATAACGATAAATACGAAGAGAATTTAACACTCAATAATGGCATCCTGAATGGCAACCTGGTGAATGACATTGCAAAGAGTTCGAATGTCTCAGTAGTGGGTGCCGGTGCCGGTACTGCACCAGTGGTGAGCACGAATGAGAAGGGCGATGCGATGATCGATGTTGAGAAGGCGGATAACTGTACGACGGCTTTGTTGAGCGAGGAGATCACTTCACCCGAACGCTATTCCACATCGCAGTTTCATCAGTTTTGGGTGGTGTTGCGGCGCACGTTGCTCTTCAGTTATCGTGATTGGGTGAGTGCTCATTGCACATGCATACTTTCAGGCGTACGCTAATGTTTTTCTAACACCTCGGTCTGTTTATTTGTAGACACTTATGTACTTGCGCTTATTTGCTCATCTGTTGGTTGGCTTCCTTATTGGCGCACTCTACTACGATATCGGCAATGATGGTGCTAAAGTGCTAAGCAATCTGGGCTTCCTCTTCTTCAACATGCTGTTCTTAATGTACACGTCGATGACCATAACCATTCTGTCATGTAAGTGAAAGTTTTTTGCAATCTCAACTAGATATCTAAATTGAATATTTAATTATTTCTCTCTTGCAGTCCCTCTTGAGATGCCAGTGCTGCTGAAAGAGAACTTTAATCGCTGGTACTCGCTCAAATCATATTATCTGGCCATTTCTGTTGCCGATCTGCCATTCCAAGTAAGTTCAACCGCTGTCAATAAATCTATCCAAATCCATTATAATACTCGAGTGTCTCTTCCTTAGGCTGTATTCTGCGTAGTTTATGTGAGCCTGGTTTACTATTTCACCTCTCAGCCGTGGGAGCTCTTCCGCTTTGGCATGTTCTTGGCCGCTTGCCTAATGATCGCCTTCGTGGCGCAGTCCGTGGGTCTCGTAGTCGGTGCGGCAATGAATGTGCAGAACGGTGTGTTCTTAGCACCCGTCATGTCGGTGCCCTTCCTGCTCTTCTCCGGCTTCTTCGTGTCCTTCGATGCGATACCTATATACCTACGCTGGATCACCTACCTCTCCTACATTCGCTACGGTTTCGAAAGCACCGCTTTGGCCACCTACGGCTACGGTCGTGAGAAGCTTAGGTGCTTCCAGGTCTACTGCCACTTCAAGTCACCGCTCACCACGCTGGATGAACTGGATATGGTCGATGCTAACTTCACACTCGATATCATTGCGCTCATTGTGATCTTTGTGGTTCTGCGAATTTCCGCATATCTCTTCTTGCGCTGGAAGCTGAAGACCACACGATAAGATCCGCGCTACACTCTTGCTTTCTTTCAATTTTCTTTGATTTTGTTATGGTTTCTAATGCTTAGCGCTGGATGTAAGCGCTGGAAAGTCGTGGCAGGATCAATTTTCTATGCACACTGTTTTCGTAACGCTAACATAGTTACTTTGTTTAAATTGAATAAGTGATAATAGACACGTATGTGAACGAAAAGTGATTTCATATTGTTATATGTACAATGTTACGAGCATAAATTAGGTTAAATTTTTTCTGGTTGTGTGGAGTGGGTTAGCGGATTTTTCATGACGCAGAATATTTCGTCAAAAGCACACAAGAGATATACATACACACACACGTAAGCGCATAATACGGTGCATGGTCTTCGTGCATCTTCAACTTCAATACGCCAATTTTTCAATTCTTTTAAAGCGAAATGATGAGCAATTTTTTTAGCTATAAAGCATACATGTATCATTAGACTAAGCATTGTATATATACAAGTAGAAAATTAATAAACGAGAAAATGCTGCTAATCAATATTGAATTGCAACATGAAATCAAAAAATTTTAATAAACTGTAAAATGTAAACAAGAAAATTAATTTAACGGCTGCTTTTGTCAGCTGAATCGATGTGAATTTGTTATGAAATAACTTTTTTATGTGCTGAACACATTTTTGGAGACACTTTTATGTAATTTTTTTAAATTTTTACTGTTACAAATGTAAGATGACAAATAATAAAATTCATACAAAATATACTAAGCCGCAAATATTTACTCCAACAAAAGTACAATCGTTGGTAGTGGCAAATAAGATTCGATAAAGGTAAATCCACAGAATTCTTATGAAGATCTGTTGCCGGTTCATTTACGAAGTATTCCACTGCGTATTTTTTTTATAAATGGTGTTTTTATAGACATATAATATTTAACCGTATATTATAAGAATATTTATAGGAAATAAAGAGCTTTACAAGCAATTTATAATATGTGGAATTTTCTGTAGTACGTGTATTGTTTATTTGCAAAAAATATATATATCTTGTGGAAACAAAAAATTACTCAATCATTTTTATTTTTTATCGACTTTGGGAAACGATTAGGAATATATGTAAGAACCTAATTGTAATTTTAATATATAACTATGATTGTGCCTTGCGCACTCTGAAAATATTAAGAGAGCAGTTCGAGCATCTGATAAGGAACAGTGCATGTAAACGATTATGTACGAGACATATTTTTCCTGCATTTTTGCATAGAGAATATGCTAAGGATAATTTATTTAAATGAACTCTGAACTTGAGCTAGATTAACAATGTAAATATGAAGATGTACTGAGGAGATTAACACAACCTGTTTATTTTTTTACAGAGGAAATATGGGCCATTAGACTGACGTAAATGACGTCTACGTATTTATCGATGGGTCAAAATGTCAAGCAAGTACATATGGAAGCCAGCTTCGCACGCAATGGTTATAACTCTATATTCAGGCCGAGGGTTTTGACAAAACAGAAGGTACCAAGTGGGTTTCCACTTTAATCGATGAATCAAATAACTTTCTGATGGATAGCCATAAAACTTTCGGTGAGGAACTCAGTGAACATCACTTGGGTCGCCGGTCATGTGGTCATAGAAAATAACGATAATGTCATCTTCATCCATCTTCTATGACAATTTTTGGCGAATCAAAATATGCCAATATTGTTTCTTCCTCAGGGAAGTAGAAGAATTTTACTCCTTCCCTAGCTAAAAGCAACAATTTCGAGTTCGGCTACTTATATCCTGTTTAATGGCAAACATTTTTTCCTTGTTAGAACTGGATTCAAATACACCTCGATGCTAAATGCTTAGGTCTGTGATGTCGTTTGGAGGTCGAATTACTGCTGAGAGTTCAAATCGGTTCAATTTCGCACCCCGAGATTTAAGTTCTGCAAGTAACGCCATTTTGATGCTTCTTCTAGCCATTAGTGACAACGTCGATTGAGTGCCTCCTTAGGTGGCACAACTCACAACTCTTCAAAGCAGAGTAGAGCAGACTTCACTACATCACTATAGCATTTGACTTGAACTCGATCTTTCAATCATAGGCATGCCGCAATCGTATGCCACTCCCCTCCACAACAATCAATTACATCAAGATAACTAGACATCTGCTCAAAATACTCGTTTTCCCTCAGAAATAGTTTACTTGATGTTAGACATCAAAGGTCAATTACTATATAATAACTATATAGTTTAAGTACAATTATTCTCCCATAAATTAATAAGGGTACGAACACGTGACGACATTCCTTTAACACTATTTACAGCATTGCAGTTTATATGTGTTTCTGCAGAGTACTCGACCACTGTGACCCAATGGTCGAATTGCAGGTGCAATGACATTCTGTCCCGCAAGTGTCCTTGTTCAACTGTGAAATACTTTTTGCAGACTTCTCGATGCCATTTACCACTTAATTGTGGATGCGAAACAGCATGAGCTGCGTGTAGTGTAGCTTTTAGTTAATGCAATTATTACAGGTTAATTTCTAGTAATTACAGATTCCTTTCAATTATCTATAAATATTAATAGTTTCTCAACTCAGACGTTGGCTGTCATCAGGGTGAGGCCAGCACTATAGAAATACCTTTGCACACGTGCAAAATATTATTGATTTGTTCGATTTTTTATGCGTGAATTTAATTTGCAAATCAATTATTGGAAATGCATAGGAAAATACTTTTCAAAAATTCAAGGCGAATAATCTGTACTGAACATAAAATACCGAGTATTGTAAAATTGAAATGCAATTCTGAGCTTTTGTATTTATGTACTTATCACAAATTTTTCCCTCTATTTCTGGTCTCCTCTGAGTTTAGGCGCTTCCAATATTTATATATGTAAATAAATCCAGTTTTCAAATAGGTAAATTTTTTCCCAAAGTAAACGCACTACGACAGTGAAGTTTACGTCGTTTCCACAATTTATAATTTTTAAATATATTCTTAATTACTTTACCACTTAATACAAATTGTAAGAGAAAGAAAATGTTAGTCATCTAAATATTTAAGCATTAATACTCAAAATCAGAATTTGGAAACCAAAGAATATGCTTTATTATATTATTATATTATTATTTATTCTTTAGATATTTATCAAATATTCTGGACTAAACTTTATTGATATTCCTCTTTCTGAACTTCCCAAATCTTTTACCACTTGGACATTTCTTTGGGTTCAGAAAGAGTGAAACCAGAATGATTGGGGAGAGCCCATGGAATTATTTTCCAAATGACTTTTTCCGAAAATGAAATTTTAGAAATTATAAAAAATATTATGCGATTTCTGCACCGCGCCTGCACCACTGATAACGGTAAATTTCCAAATTAGTTATTTCCATGTAACCACAGTTGGGATCAATTACTTGTTTGCCTCAAGGTATTACCAGCCAATTACTTCTCCCTCTTTGCAGCCAAAACACGAAATTTCACAAACACACACATGCATATGCACATATACATAAATACAATAATAACAAACTGATGAGATGAAGAGACGCAAGAGTAGAGAAAACAAAAATACGAAACCACACACACACACACATATATCTATATATATACAAACACCTACTCGTAAAAGAGCCATGGAGTGCAAATTTCGCCTTTACTCTGTGTGCAAAGTTGATTTTGCCAAGAAGGCAAAATATTGGCGTAGGTCAGGAATTGTTTACATGCGCCGAAGAAAAAACTCAAACGAAATGTGAAAACACAGCAAACAACCAAAACCTCGGCCACTGTCATGGACGTTGTGAATACAAATGGCTCGGCATTCTTGTGTTAAGGCAATGTGTGTGTATGTGTGTATGTGTGTTTGCACTCATTTGCAGAGGCTCCACGGTGCGAGTATCATGTGTGAACGGGTTTCGGCAGACTTACGTGTGCACCTTCGTATGCCATTCAGTGTGTTTGCATGAATGTGCAGGGAAAATGTAATCCAGCAGAAATTGAAAGATGGAAGACAGTCCGGACACTGAACTCGAAGTATTAAAAATTCCTCGGTGCAGAACCTGATTAAGTTTTATTGTATTTGTATGTATGTATGTATGTACATACTTCTTTACCCATAAAGTAACACAATAAGGCAACAAGCGTTCTTATATGTAAACTGAAAAGTATTCTTATATTATTATTTAATATTTTGAAATTAGGATGTCCAATGTTTTTTTTTTTTTCTGAGTCTGTCACAGTACACAAAAAAATAATAAGTGTAATGTACACAGTGTGGATTGTGAATTCAGAAAAGCATACGATATAAAGATTTTGAAATTGTTTCTTTATTTTCATCACTCACTGCTGGTTGCTGGTGGTGAAAAGATACAATCGGCAATTGCATAAAACTTGATCTCACCCTAGCAAATACTGCGAAAGAGCTTATCTATAAGTACTTTAAGAATTCTGCAAAGTCGCAAAGGAAGGAGCGCTGTATTGCGACGGAATTTTTTTTTTATCTTCGCAAGTTCTACGCAGCGCGAAAATACCCAGTTGTGACTAGCTGAATATATATGCATGTATGTACATATGTACATATAACAGAAGCTACATATTTAAACAAATACCCAGTTGTGACTAGCTGAATATATATGTATGTATGCACATATGTACATATAACAGAAGCTACATATTTACATATATTCAAGAACAGTGTTTATAAATATTCCATCAGTACAGAAGTCACACTTCGAGGTCACAGAACGGATTGTATTAATATAAATTTTGATATGGATAATCTTCTATGAATCACAGCTCCATACATAATATTGCATACATACATATATTTATTACGTATTTTCTTCTTTGTAGAATGAGATTTCATTAAGTGCATTCGCAATGAGTTTATTGATCATTAGAAAAGAACTGAAAAACAACACAGCCTTCGATTCGGCACTTTTACTCGTTATCTTTAGACGCTGCTTTTGTCAAAAAATGTGCATCTTCAACAACAAAGTGAATTCAATAACAAATGGTATGTCGATATCTCATTAAAGTATTTAAGTCTCATGCAATTCCACATATTTTCGATTACTCCAGCTGTGAATATGAAAATCCAAACAATAGTCCTCCTCCTTCCAATTTAAATGTTACCCCTCTTTAATTATATTTGAAACCACATTTATAGCTTGAACATACATACGTATGTAAGTATATTCATACATGTATGTATATATTTTTCTATTCGTTATAATTTGCTTAGTTTCGCTCCATTATTTCTAATGTTTTAATTGCTTCTTACCATTCACCTTTAATGGTTCTGCACAAGTTCTGGTTTGACTTCATAAAAACATTCCAATTAATAGTTAATTTAGTGCAGCTCGCTTATCAAGCTAGTTTATTTAAAAAGTAATCAGACATACATTTCTTAAGAAATAACATTAAAAGGAAATGGCGAAGCAAAATTAAGAACATGGTGAAAATGTTTAATTCCTGTATTTCAACTTCAGGTTTGCGGTAGTCGAACAAGAAAATGTTTAGATTATTTAAATATATGTATGTATAAATACTTCATAGATGGGAAACAACCTTTTCTTTTTCGCGTATCGGTCGATCTAGAAGTTGCATCGAAAACCCGTTGCAAATAGGTGCCAATATCTAAAACAGAATACTGCTGCAAAATTTTACACAATATGTATGAGACATTGACTTATGTATTCGCATATGTATATAGTTATGTATGTGTTTACGCTTTACACTTCATATTTTTGTGCTCTCTTTCAATCTCCTAGATCTTCTGAAGTCTAAATGCGGATATTCTGCAAGGAAATGCGCAAGAACTGGTTCGAAACTAGTGCGTTTCTTTATAAGAACAATATGCTAAATTTGCTTCGTCATCCTCTACTTAACTTTTTATAGTTTCGAACCGGAATGTCATCTGAAATACACCAGATGGCAAATAGTGAAGAAAACGTAGGAAATTAGCTAACATGTTTTTATTTTAAATACATTTAATACTAAATTCAGTCTATATGTGGGCTCCACGACTACTAAAAATTTGGCGAAAAAACCATAGGTCCAAACCAGTTCGTTTTCCTACATGCTACATACAAATATAAATGTATAAACACATATAAAACGCTAAGCTACAATTAGGATTTCCGGTTCGAAAATTAACCAGTTCGAAGAAGACCAGTCTTGTACCAATTTTAAACTATTCATTATAGCAAATCAACACCTAGGACATCGTCATCCAACAAAAACTAGTTGCTTCAATAGAAAAAAGAAAGTAGGCATAGGCACACTAGTTGTAAAGTAGTCTACAGCTAGTTCATTTCACTGCGGGGTTTGTATGATATGAGTAATATAAACTTGTCATGCAAGAATGATTCTTGTTCGCTTTCTTTGGCTTGTCCGCCAGCTGCTTCACCGCTACCACAATATGGTACCATAATCATCACCACTTTAACCCACTTGGCATCATTAAATGTTCCAATATTTGTTTAATATTTTTTGCATCTTTTTATACCACACCGGGAAAGCGTTTGTTGCTATTTTGCGGTTTGTGCTTTCAGTCAGCTTTCGTCGGTCAATGCAACAAGTCGCGGCAAAATTTCATTTAGTCACAAGTGGCAATATGAACCGTGTGCAAAAACGCCGCTCGTCGTAGTGAAAAGTAAGAAGGTTAGTGGAGAAAACTACTAACTAGAAAACTAAAACTAGAAGGAAAATAAACGGTCGGTCAAAGCGGCTGTTAAACGCAAGTTCACACTAACACAGTGGAACATTTGAAGTGGCGCATTTTCACAATTCTTTGTTGATTTATTTATTTTACACTCAACTGTTGATTGGCGTTGCTGTTAAGTACTTACACACACATATCTACTTAGATATTTATATATTTATGTGTATTTGTTTGTCTCGTATTAAGGTGCTATTTTGTGCATATAAAGTGGGTTCGTTCAACTGCAACAAGTTAGCATGTTATCGTAACGCTAATAAAACATTTCGCCAACAACAACTGTGATTAATTGTTCACTATGTAAAAGTAATTTCCTTCGCATCGATACATAAGAGCATGCCAAAGTACATGCTGTCTATATGAGTAAGTAGATGGTCTCATCACGTACATTTTTAAAATGGGTCGAAACTGACTTGAATTTCAAATGTCAACAACACATTTACCCAAATTTTTTATCGGCGTCTTTTATGTATTTTGTTTTGCAGGGTATTTAAATTTAGTATCATGAGAAGCCATATATTATACTGACTTAATTTTAAAACATGCGAGTCCAATGTACAAAACAATACATAATATAACTGCGAATTGATCAAGAGTTTGAGCAATTGTGTGCCGCACATCTTAAAATAATGGCGTCCACATCCCACATACATACATACTCGCCACATTTCTGTATCCGACATTCTGGCTGAATTTTTTAGAATAGATCAGGCTAACATAACCCCGTCCAATTAGAAAAAATCTGACTATCTATGGGAGTTATCCGTTAGTACGGAAAAAATCCGGATAACATGAATATGCAGTTAACACACATTTGTTCAATTATCCAGATCTACCGACTTACGGTTAATATTCGCATGTCCGAATATTAAGTACTAATATTTTTAACAATTTTTCAAAATTTAACCGGATATGCCGTTGTCCAAAATGGAATGTCACTTCAACTATCCGACTTATCCTGATAAAGTGAGATCTAACAACGGAGTGGGGGTGATTTTTAAAAGTTTCGTCTTAAATCCACACACATTTTTTTATCCATTCTATTCTAAATGGGCCTAGTTCTTCAATTTTATTAAGAAACCAGGATTGCATTGAACATTGCTAAGAAATAATTACTGATTGTTATTAAGGAATTCGAAATGGGTAAAATTTATTTATTTATTTATATGTATTTATTTATAAAAAATACACTTATCTTGTATTTGCAATAAAATCTGTCACTTTACTGTTTAAAATGAACTGAAGTGCTAAAAATTTCTCGTCTGTATGTTTGTACTATCTGTGCATACCCATGGAAATAAATAACTGTATTTTAGTGCAACGGTAAATTACGCTAAACTTTCCCACTGTCAAGGTTCGAGCATGGACATTTGAACACACACATGTACGGATTTACATATATACAAACGTGCATTTAACGCTTCACTTATTATGAGCCATTTGTTCGCTTTCCAAGTCGCGGCAATTAAAAATACTTCAAAAGTTGCTTGGCTCTTTAAGACGCAAATAAATTTTCCTCCATGCGTCCTTATACGAGTTCGGCTTTACCTACTTATGAGGAAAGCGAAATAGATCTGCGTTTCCCACAAAGAAAAGATATGGCAACATATATAAATATGTATGTGTGTATATACATATATATTTATGCCTCTCAGTATTGTTTACTACCCGAAGATAAAGTCAAAGCGAAACGCCAAAGCAAATTCCCGCCAAGTGTTTTTGAAACTTTTACGAGCGTATTGGATATCCAACAAATTGTTTTTGCGGTTGTGTATTTGTGGGAAAAGCTACTCAAAACAGTTGTTTATGCTAAAGCGGAATTGAATATGAGTGAGTAGGTTGAGTAGTGTCCACAAATTACTCCGCTTGTTGCATGCAACATCACTTTCATTGAAAGGTGCAATAACAGCACAGACGAAGACAACCACAAAAGCAACCGGCAAATTATTATTTGTTCACATACTTACACATTCAAAGATATGATACCTTTGTATATGTAAAAGTATGAATTTTTCATTTTATCAATTTCGCTCAGTTCCGAAAAATTTACTCAAATATGAATTATGATAAACTGTTAGTGCCGTTAGCCGGCTTTTTGACGAGGCTTAGTTTCGTGCGTTAAGTAAGCTGAGTAAGCTGAGAGAGCGCTTGAGATTTCTTTCATATTTTGTGTGCACTTTGACAAACAGTGTATGTCAAAAGTAATGGTACCGAGTTGGGTAAAGTTTGAGAGCTTTCAAATACTTTTAATAATAATGATAACTTTTTGAGAAGAAATCTTAAAAAATATATATTAAATTAAAAAATAAAAACTTAAGCAAAGTTTAAATAACGGTGAAGCTCTACAAAGTATTCGACGTAGTCTTTTGAACCCATAATTTCAAAAATTTGCAGTAGGCAGTACACCATCCACTTTTGATTAAAGTTTTATATCCCACAAATTACCCCGATTTCCGACTGGCGGGCTGTCTTTCAATCTTCACATGAAGAACTTACTCTTCTTACATTACGAAACATATAGTCCAAGAACGATGTTGGTATAACAATATATAAAACTGTTAAGTATCTAGTCTATTGAATACCCATAATTGATTCCTTTCTAAATATTGATATACAAAAACTATAATATAATTAGCCCTTAAAATGTACAATATATACCTACATAAATTACCGTTATATAAAATTGTTGTTTTTGTTTAAGGCAATCAGACATAAATATGCATAAAACATATTCGTGCAATAATTAAATATAAATGAAGCAGAAAGTCGCAAATGGAGCAATTGAATCTTCTGCGATAATAATTCGAGCATACGCCACTTTATTACAGTTGATGGATTTTATTCAATATAAAAATGTATTTGTTGTAATTTGTTTTTGTTTATTAGCATATTCTTATTATGTTTTTTTATTGTTCCTTAGTAGTTCCTTATTCTTATCTGAGAAAGTTTTCACTGATAATACGTTGTCTGATTGCATGTCGGCCGATCTAGATATGCCACTCACTCACTAGTTCTTGTTTGTGTTTGTATGTGTGAATGTGTGAATTTCTCCAAAAAACGCACAATGCAAAGCTTTAACCACATCATACCTAAATACAATACGCGGATGTGAGTTTACGTGAACGCCAAAAGAGCACGCTCGAGTGAATTTCTACTTTTTTACTAAAAAATAATTTGATAAACCATATTTATATTCTTTATTAAAGTAGAGCGTGCTATTTCTTCTGGTTGTCATATTATATGTGCATTTATGTATGCACGTATTGCTGGCGTTCAATGGAGAGCACAACCCAGTAAAGAAACTAGCTTAAGATGGAAAAAGACTATTTACTATTCCCTTCAGAAGACGAATCGAAAGGAGGAGTAAGCCGGTTTCAGCAAATTCATTATCACGAAGTTCGTGTTTTATAGACTTTTGAAATCGATACACTCCTCATCATCATCTCTTCAAGAATTCTTTGTTCTTTTTTTTTCAATAAAAAAAAATATAATATAAATGTTGCAGAGATAGTTTTAGACAAATTAACTGGCCTAATTTCGCATACATTTTCGAACGTAAAAAACTCTACTTACACTTATCCTTATATAACTATGAAAGTTTCTAGAGAATATTTCCCACACAATATTCGAGAATATTTAAGAGAAAGGTGAAAGTGAGGTACGTCGAGATATGAAAATACACAGAACAACAGTTTTTCAATGATTTCATAGTAAATATACTGAATTATGGAAATTTGATTCTCTAACCTATTCCCAAACATCAAAAGGTGGTAGATAGCGTTGTACCAGGACATGAAAAATAATAATAAGTCTCTCAATGATATTTTCATAACAAGACCCTGTTCTCAAGTTGATTGGGTAATAGCAATTACTCACTACACTTGTCATTGTTGTTGTAATTATGGTTCCCATTACTAGCTAATGCCGCTATCGCTTCAACTGACAGTTGGAAAGCAAACATTTCAGTTTGGTTTTTCACCGCGCAACGAGCGAACGCGTCTAACTCAAAGCGCCGTTTAATCGACCGTTCGATCGCACGACCGACCCACCAACCATTCTCGACGACCGATAATAAATTGATACGCGCAACAGTCAATCTTTTATTCGTCTCAGTGCGCCCAGCGCGTTGTGTCCCCAAATCGTGCCTCTTCGTTTACACTTATATGGTACATACATAAATATATAATTGTGTATTTATTTCCGTGGCATTAACATAAATATAAAAACAAGTGTATATTATTATAAATGAGGTGATAAGAAAACAAAACAAAATGGACAGACAGAAAAAATGGTTAATGAAGGTATTTATCGCCTAAATGTATGTTTGCAATTGGTAACGAATTCGGTTTTAGCAGTGCCCTATTGGGTTATTGACATGTGTTCTCTTATTATCAGCTGGAAATGGCTCATTTTAGGGTGAACCGAAATAAAATATTATGTTCGTCGCCGTTCCCGAGTCGCTGTGGCCTCAATACAAAGTACTCTTAATGGATTTAGAAGTGATTGTTTGCATGTCTAGGCGAATACGTATGTAAGGAATCGAAAGTTCGACCCAAAAATTGATTTCTGCTCGAATTTATTTTTATATTACGCACTCTGCGGCTCAAGAATATATATGTATGTGTGAACGATCATTTAATTTATTTCACACATTTGAATAGTCTTAAAGAGTGCAATTCGTGTATTAAATTATTTTAATTCGGAGCTAGTGCCCTTTAAGGCGATTGTCTGCTTTAAATGGAATTCGCTCAGTTCATTAAGCTACGTAGATAAAATAGTGAATTGAAAATGAAAAGTTTCATTGAACTTCATATAATAGACGTTTTTTAATGAAAATAAATCCATAACTCTTATAATTTCCTTTTACGGAAAGTAGATTCTAACGCCCACAGAAGTGTCTAAAGTTCGGAACCGACTCTGATTGAAATATAAAAATTTTATTTAACTTTGTTTTTATTTTTTATATATATGTAAATACATCAGAGCCTAAGTTAAAGTCAATGGTGAATTACAAGGTGAAATGCAAGTGATTTGAAAACATTTATTCCGCACTTGTGACATTTTCACAAAGCCATTTCAGCAGCGGACATTAAGGTGTTAATTTCGCGGCTGATACCATATTCAAAATGGCTTCCGATTGAACAATATGTACAATATTATATTATCAATTTTGTTAGACTTGCCGGACCCTCTAATTAAGTCAAAAATTAGGTCTAACTATTTCAAAGAATATTACTATAATGACTTCGCTCCCCATTCCCATTTCATTCACTATTTCCTTGAGGATTAGTAAAAGTAGTGGCTAAACTAAGATTTCGAATGACATGAACCGCCTTAATGAGCGTTTACAGTAATGAATCGGTTGCATTGCTGTTTTTTTTTTCAAGGAAAATATGTCAAGTATAGCACGGCCGATATTATGACACACATGTGTATGGCATTTACACACAAATAAGGCATTTGTTTTCACACAGTAACTAATTCAGCAGTGAAAAGGTGTAAATTTAATTCGCAAATACTTTTATGAAGACGAAATGATTTAAAATCATGCCTTATTTTCATTTCATTATTTCTCCAAATATTGCCAGTAGAAATGAGCCACTCTAAGTTTTCAAAATAAAATAAGTTTAGTGTTGCTTCAATTTCGGAAGAAAGGAGAACTCCTTTTACAGCTCAATTTAGGAGAAATTAAGCGCCGAGAACGTCAATATTAAATGTAAATACATGAATTTCGATTGTTATAAGTTAATAAGCAGCGCTTGTTCTGGCAACATATAGCTACCAAATCATGATTAAACGTAATTATTTATTAGCAAAGAAAATGCAAAAAAAACCAATAAACACCGTTAGCGAAGCAAATAAACATATATACCACCATGCATATTGGAAAGCTGGCGAGTACAAAAACGAAACCAAGCTCGGTGTTAATTAAAAACATGCTAAAACGAAAATTGGGATTCCGGCATATTGCTATGGCTGGGAGCTATACTTAAAGATTTTTAAGTGCTTTATAGTTATAATATCTTATTAGATATCTATGTACTTAAATGGTATTTCGTAGCTATTTAAATAAACACCTGAGCGATAGTGAAATAACACAGAACTTGTCTGTTTATTTATTTGTATGGAAAAAAAAGTATAAATAGTTATTAATTGCTTGCTATAACAGGATTCCGTCAAAATAAATGACTAATCAGTTTTGAAAATTCTAAATATAAACGAAAGCACAATAGAAATATTTATGCCTGAAGATAATAAAGCAATTGAGCATGGAAAAACTAATGAAATACAACCAAGAATATATAATATATAATTATAATATTTAATATAATGCAAAAAACGTATACATGAATGTACATAGGTGCAGTGTATTAGAATTTCTGTTTAGAAATTGTTTTCAAATAAATATTTAATTGCTGTATTATGCAACTTTATATAGTCTATACAAAATACTAAAAACATGTATTTATTTTGAAAACAAATATATAACAACAAAAGCAAAATTATATCTACGTTCACACAAGAAAATTTTTGGTACGCGTTATCGTCCACTTCTTTTTTCGTGTTGCTCATTTCATTCACAAAGGGAATGCTTCCGATACCAAATTTTCATAGTAATTTCTCGAATTCGTTCAAATATATTTTGCATCAGCTTAACTTTCTCCGGATACTCGATTTGCTAAAATATATTAATTGCGCTCGGTGCCTTCCCCTTTTTTCCTTGTTTCATCATCCACAAACTTCAAATTGCCATAACAAGAGCTGCCATGTGTGAACACAGTATAACACTCAAATCGATCCCGAGGGATTTTTAAATAAAAATACTTTATAATATTTTTTTATTTTATTTGATCTAACACGTGTACTTAATTGTAGCTATTGAACTGCAGAAATTTTACGTCAGCTTTAAATTCATGCACACCCGTTTGTTCCAAATACTGGATTTCATTTCGTTTTTTTTTTTTTTGAATTTAAATACCTTTTATCCATATTAAATTTTGCGATATAAACGTATACAAATACTTTTTTATTTATTATCATTATTTTTACAACAGACGTTTAATTCTATTATTGTAAAAATGATTTTAATTATGACAATTTTCAAATAATGCAAGATCCTGTAAATTTAATTGTTTTAAAAAAAAAAAAGTTTCCAAAAATAAATTCGAACTAAACTTATTATTTTTTGCTATAAATATTTTAGGGTCTCAAAGTATATACAATGATCAGTGGAAGCCTTTGCAATATACATACATATGTAAAATATACTTAAATGCCTTAGTTCAACTCCACAGTCATGACTTGCTCTACTATGGCCGTAAACAACTACTCTAGTAAGTACAAAGCAGTACAATTACTGCTTCTGGAATATTCGAAATACTTACAAACTTAGTTTTCTTAGGTGAACATCTAAGGAAATATAGAAAATAGTATGTATGTGAGAAATTGCATTTGCTGTCTGCATCCGTAACGATTCGTAGCTAATTTTAAAAATAATATGCAAGTTGTCATTATTATGAGCTTACTGGCGCATGATTTACCCTAATTATTGTTACTTATGTCGCTTAAAAATATTATTTATATATGAATATGAAAACATATATATTATATATGAAGGCACTCATATGTGTTAGTTTAGAAACGCCAGTGAACTCATTACGCCAGCTGAAGTGAATAAATGAAGATGAAATCAATTAAACTAAAAAATAGCGATAACAACTTAAAAATATTAATCAACTGCATACAGATGTTTAGTTGGATTTAGTTGGTACAGATGTTTCCTTTGTGTGAGAAGAAAAAAATATTTTCTGTACATACATATGCATATGTCCATTCAATAATTTTCATGTCTTACAGTTTTAGCATTATCTGTTTTTGTTTTGAACTTATACTTATACTTAGAATAGGCAAAAGGTTATAAAGCATATGAATACAATGAATCAATAGGCTTGTTCTTAAGTAATTAAGTGAACGTTTTTTTTTCAATCTCACACTATCAAACGGTAATAACATAAGATATCACAAAGGTATCTTTTAATTTCAATTTTATATATTTAGTCTTTTCAAAGTTTTATCAGACACTTTGCGCTAAAAAGCCATAAGATTTTATAAATGGACTATTGCCACGCCCACGAAACGGTGCTTGACAAAACACAAAATCAATTTCATAATTTCAGTTTTAATAAAATTCATGAATATTCAATATAATGCTCAAAAATGCTAAACTAGAATGACATAAGCCCGCTCTAAAGTTTTGAAAAATTGGCCTAAAATAATCCAATATTAACCACGTCAAATTTCAAGAGGTCGGGAGGTCATAGAAAAAGCACGAACTTTGAAACATTGGACCTTACAAAGTATTTAATGTTCGATTTCCGTGCGAACTTAATCATCCTTACTTGTTTAATATTTAAAATACAATAAATGATTAAGCGGAAAATTGCGTTCATTAATATTTAATACAAATGATTATCTGACCTGGCTTTTAAATAGAACGCCGAAACCACTTTAGAGCCGATAGAAGTGGGAAGGGTAGCATAATAATAATGGGAAGAGCCGCAAATAATTATGGAGCCCATGCACCCGGCACTAAGTGCACTGGTCTCCAGCAGCAATGTTTGGGTACTTCCACTCATTAAGCTTTTTTTATAATTTTTTCCAATTAATATGTAATTGTTTCCTATCTATAAGCATTTATAGATTTCAGAATAATTTAAAATATTAACTAATTGAATGGAAATAACTTTATGCAAGTATTTTAAAATTACATTCACGTGAAACTATTAGTAAAAAGCATTAGTGTCGCAGCACTAAAGTATTCTTAAACTTGCAGCGATTGCCATTTTACTATTACCCACGTAAAGGGGTAGATATAGATGTAATTTGTGCGTTCCACAAGATGCAAATTTATAAGCTAGATGATTGATAATTTAACGAATAATAATAATATTGAATTGATTAGGTGAAAGGTCTGATTAAATTCATGCAATTAACTACTCCAACAACATCCCTATTATATTACAATAATTATCACTAGGTTTGTGGTACACGAGAGCAATTTTAACAAAATTAAATTATTATAACTGGATAAAGGCAAGTTTGTTGTAAAATTATACTAATTATCGATTGCCCTTCTGTTCACTGTTATTAAATGGTAAATATTAGTTGAGAAGTATTCATGAGGGCTCATTACAAAGTTACATGCCAGAATAGTTCTCTTGAATTATATATATTGAAAAATACAACAAAATTTTCTTTGATTTTTCTTTTTTTCATTGAGTTCTCAGAGAGGTACTGAAGTAGTCTCCAGTAAGTAACAGCTGCTCAAATAATCTTAAAAGCCTTGGCGGAACTTCAGTTCATATTCAAGAATATAGTCTACATTAACTCTCTCTTTTTGACGGCTTTGAAAGAAGCAGTGGTGCCATAATAGTTGTGCGAAGCTGATTTAAGTGTTTACGGTAAGATTTTTCACTGAGAAAAAATAACAGCTGCCGGAATATTACAACACCTAGAGGAATGACTCCAAATAAGAAGAGGTTAGGGTCAAGAATGTTGTTGATGTTATGAAGCAGTGTCGAAGAGGCAACAAACACTCCTCGAATAATTTAAAAGAACACTACCGACGAAAAGTGAAAAAATATTTCAATTGTTTTAGACATTTTTTGGAAAAAATGTACTCAACTCAGAAAAGCATATATAAATTAACGGGGTCTCAAGTAATTCAAAACATTTTTACATATTTGTACGTTTTATTTAGGTAAAAATATTCCGATTCCCAGGTTAAATTACACTAAAAAATAATAACGTAAATTTAAAAGCTTTTAAATAATTAATATTTTGAGTAAATTTTAATTACTTGTGTAAATGATCTTAAAAATATGAAGTAATTGCCTTTAAAAACTAATACATCGTGTAAAATATAAGATTTTGTAAAGATATAATTTAGCGTTTTGGATTATATTTACAATGTGAACATATGCATGACAATGATTTGGGAAAAAAGTAATACATTGTATGTGAAAATGCCAGCTGAAATGCTCGAAATGCCATTGTTTTCAGTTTAGTGTAAAATGTCATATTTATGCCGCATTTCTGTCAACAAATCAAGTGGTACCTGTCGTATGAGTAATATATCATCCAGGCATATGCACTACATACATATGAAAATTAATTTATGAATGTGACTTAGAAAAATCATTTAAATGCATTTGCAAGCGCTTGCTGTTGCTATTTTGCAATTAAGTATTTTTCTATAAAAAATTTAAAGCTTCAATGCCTGGCGATGGCAGTTCAATGAACTGTGAATGAGTTAGAACAAGCGACATGACAGTTACACTAATTACATATGTATTTTATATGTTCGTTCTCAGAAAAACTTTTATTTCTATTGTTACAATTATTTCCTCCTTATTCTCAATATTATTTGTAATTATTTTGATAAATTACCTATGTACAGTATTGAGCAACTGGAAGCTAGTCAAATAGTCTTTATGCATATGCATTTTTTTTTTTAATTTAATTTATTGAAACAATATTTTTTAATGTATCGATCAACGATTACATTAATTTGATGCAGAGGACTGCAGCTGTGCTAAAAAAAATAAACACAACAAAGCATAATGCAACCTTCGTCGGTCCTTTGATATAAGCCTGAACGGAATTTAAAAAAAATTTTGTGAGAACGCAACATCTTGAAGTGCTTAAATTATTTTCAATTTAGTAAAAACATTAAATTTGGTCTTTGCCATGATGACCAATCTCCACTATAAATTATTTTTATGCATTAGGCAATCCAGTTGCATATTTCTTGTACAATGCTGTATGTATTTACATAAGGTTTACAAATGACTTATTCAAGCAAGCAATTATCTCGATAAACAATCCATTTATAAATACCTTAGGGAAACAAAAAGAAAAATACCAATACAAAATCATAAAAAGTATTATGATAGATATGATATCGAAAAAGTAAAGTATAAAACGGTGGTCCAATAAATATCTAGCCTACAAAATAAAGTCGAAAATGTTGGAAATATAGCGATTTACGACTATAGCAAATTTTTCTTGCGATAGTACCGCTGGTGAGGCTAAGCAATTTCTGGAGCACCTTCGTGTTTTTCTTCTCAAACCTAACTCGGTTAAAATCCATTTTTTACATAGTTTGAGTAATTTTATTGCGTAACTATATTGTTTCCATATAAAATCAAATCTTTCTTATATTATATAAATATATGTATACCTTAGTAATATTAAATGTACGTCTCTTCCCTTATTGACTAATAGATAAGTTTAACGCCACACACAAACATTGTGTCCTATAGTGCTGAAACCCGATAAATCTGCTCTTCTTACAGTAACGAAATCTTTGCAATAAAAAGTCCGCACCAAAGCAGGCTCGGCGAATTGGCGCAATCGTCGCCGCAACATTGCCGCTGGCGCAGATTATGACAAATAATATACATACAGACATACATTTGAAAAGCTGCCAGAGAAGTAGCAAATATTTATGCACACAGAAATACATACATATGAGTATGTAGATGCTTGTGAGTAGACGTTTCGTAAACTATCGAAAAATCAAGCGTCATAGCGACAACAACAACAATACTAAACAGCTCGACAGTTACCAACGAAGAAGTAGCGTTTTGGAGTGCAATCGCCGCAAACAAAACAACAGCAACGATAATAACAATAATAACAATAATAACAAAAAACAAGCGCTTACACCACAACAACAAGCACCTTCCCAACAAAGCCAAAAGCCGAAAATTGGGATGGATTCGACAACAGACACCGGGTGCAGTGACTCGTATAACAGTTACGGTAAATCACACTCCAGCGGCACTTCGCTCAGCTGCAGCAGCGACATAAATGCGATCAGTGTGGATTTGGGCGATGGTGATAATATCTCATGCAATGGCCTAAAATACCTGCCAACTTGGCCGGCGATTAATTTGGAGTTCCGCGACTTAACTTACGAAGTGTACGATGTACACACAAAGGGTAAGTTTTCAAAGTATTTAGTTATTGTGATAATAGATACCAAATTGTGGATGAATAGAGAAAACCGGTAAGAAATAATATTAAATTTGTTCATTGGTCCACCAAACATTTTTTTTTATATGTGGTAAAGGACATCTGATAAAACCTCCTTCAACACGGAGAAGAGAAGATATCTCCCGCACTCTCTTTCCGATCTCGATTAGCAATCTGGGCTACATCATACAGAACCTTCAAAACTTAAATGCACTGGACAATTGTTAAGTTGCTTATTTATATAATTGCATGAATTTCAGTTAGTTATTGGGTGCCGATGTCGTCTAACCGCCCTATATTCGAACACTTGTAGTATTCGCCACCCCAGTGACTGGTGTCAAGAAGACAAAAAAATCCTTTCACAATGCTGCATCCATACGTACACATACAACATTTGCAGTGTCACTCAAAAACTGAACTAAAAACTTCAAAATCCCTTCACTCCTAGCTTGCAAGTAACGGCAGTTTTTCAAAAGCGCTTAAGCAGTGGTGGCTGGCAATTGCAACAACAGTAGTCAGTAGTCATTATGGGGGCAAAGTAGCAACTAAAATAGTTACCACCGCTGATGATTACATCTCAAGTACCGCAGGTTGCATACTCCTACACCTGTTCAGACATGTGTAGACAATACTATGTAGATGCATACGAATGTGGCTTAAGTCGTGTAGGCGCAACTTTTGCTGACGCTGCATGAGTAATTGCGGTGCTGCGAGTGCAAATAGAAATAGAAAACAAACATCTAATTTTTTCCCGCAAATAGTCGAACGGCAAACACAAAGGCTCTATTTACATGCTGATTACAATGTTGAGGTTAGTAATTGTTGAGGAATTGCTAGTTCATCAAAGCTAAAGTCGGGGTAAAATGCACTAAAGAAAAGTGTACTTTGATTCTGCCTTCGATCAGCTAGTGACGTAATACACACTATATTTTCTTTTTTTACTCTGTCTTTTCAAAGCAGAGTATAACTTCCCCTTCTTCTTAACCACTGCCTCTCCTTATTAACAAACTTTACGATGGTTCGACGTACGAATCTCTTGAAAATATAAGTTGGAGCGTGATTCGGACAGTTTTCTTACATTAGAACAGTACTAAAAGCCAAACATGCCCTAATAAAATGAACAACTATCTTCCAACTTCCTCCAAAAAATTATATAGCCGTTGCAACTAATTAAGGCCTAAATCGATTATGTTACGTTGATGACCATCATTTAAGCTCTCCCACTATCTTGCTAAACAAATGTGGCCCCTGTAAATTTTCAGTGTTTAAACAATCCATTATATACACAAGGTCAATAATTTTATCAGTTTTATCAACGCTACCTATAACATCTAATAACTAGTTTCAGTAATAAATTTGTATATATTTTGTATTACGTTTTCATAATTATGCCTCGCAAATATTACAAAACACTTATTTCAATAAATTATTTTCCCATAAACAAAACAAAACGTTTAGCACGGAAACCGCTGCTGCGCGGCGTTTACGGACAGTTTCGTGCGCACGAGCTAACCGGCATTATGGGACCATCGGGTGCGGGTAAAACGACGCTATTAAATCTACTGGCCGGCTATGGGTAAGTAATGATGAACGTTAGAATGATTATATACAAGTACAAAGTTTAATTACACGCCAACGGGAGCGTACTCGTATATGTCGTTTATCTGTCTTGCATGGCTATTTTATTACAATTTCAAATTTATCGATAGCGCAAAGAAAACATCCGGTGAAATTTGCGTCAATCATAGCCCGCGCGATATGAGAGTTTTTCGCAAAATGTCACGCTACATTATGCAAAACGATGTGCTGGATCCACATTTTACGGTGTTGGAAGCAATGCTGCTGGCCGCGCACCTGAAGCTGGGCAATGACTTGAGTCACGCGCAAAAGTTGGAAGTGGTGAGTTAAGACGCTGGAATATCTCGAATATGGTGAATAACATGCGAACGCTTTCAGATCGATGAGATACTCAGAATGTTGGGTTTGAAAAAAGTGCAAAACACCCTCACGCAGCGTCTGTCCGGTGGCGAAAAGAAACGTCTATGCATCGCACTGGAGCTTGTGAATAATCCACCTGTAATATTTCTCGACGAACCTACCACGTAAGTGATTTGTATAGAAAATTCTTTTTGAGCTGCATATTTTTATATCTTTCCCCTCTCATAGTGGTCTCGATGATATCTCCAGTTCACAATGCATCTCACTGTTGCGCGGTATTGCGCATCGCACCGGCCGCACCGTTATTTGCTCAATCCACACGCCATCTGCCAAAGTCTTCGATATGTTCGATAAGGTTTATATATTAGCCGAGGGACAGTGTATATATCAGGGTGCGGGCGCCAACATTGTGCCATATGTGAAGCATATTGGACTGAGATGTCCGCGTACTTACAATCCGGCCGACTTTAGTGAGTGTGATGGCAGACAATTACCAAACCATATTAAACATATTTGTGTGAACTCTTTTGATTGTGTTTCTTCGCAGTCATTGAGGTCGCCTGCAAAGAATATGGTACCCAGTATCATGAGCCTATGGTCGACGCTGTTGAAAATGGTAAAGTCTATCGTTGGACGCTACAGCGCGAGTACAGACAAGTCAAATTGGACGCAACGAACAAGTCGGACACAACTTCCGGTGCCTCGTCCTTCGATGAGCTGGAACAGTTTGAAGAGGAAATCAATCCGAAATTGTTGAAGCAGAAAGCATCCTGGTGGATGCAATATAAACTGCTGCTGATGCGAATGATGGTGCAGATGTGGCGCGATAAGGTGGGTATATAAATAGTAAAGGTGCCCAAAGAGCAAGTTTCTTTGGGTTAACATTATTAGAGAGCATTTGGATTAAAAAATATTCACCGAAGATTGGTTCCGATTCACCACAATTCACAATTGGCACATCCTGGCTTGTCGTAGGTTTTTGACATTAAGAAGCTTCTGCTTAAAATCTACCAACAGATCGAAGTGATTATAAAACTTATAAGGCCGTCCATTAGGATAATGTATGTACGTTGTTGTAAAAGGCGAAGGCTGTTAAAAAATGTATGAGAGAGTTGGTAAACGTCAGCATAGCTTATTGTTTGAGATAACTAAGAAAATAGCATGTAGACTATAAGGAAATCTTCATGTTGCGGAAAATAAATTTCGCGGATTTTTTTGTATTACTTAAACTTCAACTATTTTTGTAACTGAGTTCAGAAATTATTTCTTACAGTCCTACATGAAGCTAAGATTCTATATGAACATCGTTCTGGCGCTGATTGTTGGTGGCATTTACAAAGGTGTTGGCGAGGATGCCTCAAAGGCTTTCTTTAATTTCGGTTTCGCTTTCACGATAATTATTGCATATTTATATCTGCCTATGATGCCAGTATTATTACAATGTAAGTGCGTCCTTTGAAACTACAGAGTAGTATTTTCTTTCCACAATTCGAATTGAACCATATCTTTCTTTTTTTTTTTATATGCCGACAGTTCCGACAGAGATGAAATTTCTAAAACGAGAGTACTTTAATCAGTGGTATCACCTGAGCTCATATTATGCCGCTTTAATTTGTTCCAAATTGCCTTTTATGTTCGTGCTGGCCACCATCTACCTCATTATGGTCTATATTATGTCCAGTCAACCATTGGAGCTTTTCCGTTTTTGCATGCTCTTTTTAATAGCTTTCTTAACCGCTATGACGTCAGAAAGTCTGGGTCTCTTAATATCATCACGCCTTAGTCTGGTGGTGAGTAACAACAGAGCGCACAAATACTTAAGTCTCTAATCGCTTAAACACTAATCCGCGTCACGGTTTACTTACAGAATGCCATGTTCATGGGCCCAGTTATCGCTGTGCCACTTATACTACTCTCCTGTTATGGCATCGGCTATGGCAAGGCAGTATATATACACCCTGTAATGCGCTACATGATGCAACTCAGCTACTTGCGACACGGTATGGAGGGTCTGGTCGCCGCGCTTTACGGTTATGAACGTGAAGATCTACATTGTCCGGAAACTGAAGTATTCTGTATGTTTAAGAAGTCGAAATTCTTGCTTATGATTCTCGGTTTCGAGAATTTGAACTATGTTTTTTCTGTGGCTTGTCTCGTGCTGTTTTATATAATATTCACACTCGCCGCCTATTTTATGATACGACATCGGCTCTCGCTCCGATCCTCAAACAATGTGATCGTGCAATATGCAAAGCAATTCCTGGTGAAGCATCTGAATTTTTCTTCTTACAATTACTAGCTGTGCTCGAGTGCATATTTCATATTTTTGTAAAACCAACTGATTGTACAAAGAGTATTTATTACGACTTTTAACACTTAGTATGGGAGTGCGCTTTTGATTAAAAAGAAAAAAATTTAATTATACACTACTTAAATAGAATAGTCGTTTTGCCATTAAAAACCGAAGTATCACCTTGTGATCATTTAAGTAGTTATTAACGAATGTGTCTTTATTTATGTATACATAAGTGCTTAACGCGGTGGATTACAGTGATATTAGATTTAAGTATATGCATAAACTTTACTAATCAATAAAGCAATATTTTGTAATATGAAGTAAGGATGAATTTATTTTTATTATGATTGTTTGTGAAATTTTATTGATTATTTATTTTAAAAAATGTTGAAAATGCTGAAAATGTTTTGGAGTGAACATACTATGATAAAAAAACTGTTTACATTATATATGGTACAAGCTCCTCTAAGCAGGCCGACAGAATGCTGATGACGAGCCCTAACATCATAACCCTCATAGAAACAAAGATGTGAAAGAAATAGTGTTGTGGAATGACCGCCTTAGAAGATGCTGAGGTCGCTTAAATCTCAGAGTATGGACCAGGAGATTTATTCAAATGTCAATATTTGCTTTCTTGATTCCTTGAGGTATAGATAACAGTAGACAGTAGACAGTAATCACAATCACAGTAATTGTAAACGACGCCTCGCATGCTTGTCGTCCCGAACCAATGAATTTTTCTGCCAAACGCAAATTTTTTTCTACCATTTTGGAGCACTACAAAGTCCTACAGTCAATAAAAAGTATTACATTAATAAATTTTGAGGAAAATCTGTGAAATCTGCCACCGGATGAAAACATGAGCAGTAAGCAGTAATAAGAAATGCGCCGGAAGAACTTAATGACTACACCAGGAAGTGTTTTAACGAAGTGATTTGAGCATTACGAACATGATTTCATCAATATCCGAAACAGTGTAAGTAGGCAGTAAACGAGACTCCCCATAATTATATCATCGACAGTCGGACTCTAGTCAAGGAATACTTGAGTCAAAATAATGAGAACAACATATTCATAAATTTTTAAGCAACCAAAATTTTATCGGATTAGTTTTTCTTAGATAACTAAAGCTTTTAATTAGACTTTATTAGCTGTTCTAGCTCAGAACCTCACAAAAAGAAAACGATATTCTTTATTATCATCCAAAATCATATTTCATGATATGCGTATGCGTTTCGTAGCTTTTGAACCGATCAGTTATAAAAAAAAAATTCTTACAACTTGGATGCATTTCCGTTTAATATTTGCAGTGGAATTTTTAAATTTTCTTCGCCGTTTTTAAACCCCGTTGCTAATAGTTCTACCACCACTGTATGCGCAGAGAAATTTATCAAATACAAATTTTAAGCTTTGTGCTTCTTCATTTGAAAAAGTTTTGATATACTATTCACAATAGCCAGAGCGTGGCGAATATACTTTTACTCGCATCTACCGTTAATTTGACGAAAATCAAATCGTTAGACCGGAAACTTCGTATTATTAATTCGCAGAGGTTATTGCAAAAGCTTGTGAGCGGTAATTGATTTGCACCTAATTTTACCGATTAATAAAAATGCTTTAAAAAGAAGTAGAGTGCTGTAGTGCACTTTGAGGTGACATACACTAAAGAAACTGGTCCAACGACTTGAAATTGAGACTCAATAAGTAGTTTGTAGGCATTACACGCACTTAACTCATATTTCATATATTTAATGCTCCTCATAAATAATTCAAGGACATCGCGGATATATTCACGTCTACAGACAACTGTGCACTGAAACATTCATACATACATATATACAAAGCACCAGCATGCAAATGTTGTTGCATAAAATGCAAAAAACAAGATCGCGAGTTCTAAAGCGAATGCGTGTAATAAGGAAGCCAATCAGGCTAAAAGCTCGGCTCAAACATCAACAGATATGTACAAATGGAAAAGTACACTTAACTTACCTGCAAAGAAAAGAGCAAAAATTATTTAAAGTAAAATGCATTCAGGAGTTATTAATATAGGGTGTTTTTTAGGAGTAGAGAAATTTTATATATAAAAAAACAAAAAAAAAATGGCTGCATTAGTTCGCAAATTGTATGGACATTCAGTGTTTAAGCGAAGCTTCGGCCACATCCCACCGTTCCATTGTGCTCTCCTTTTCCAACCCAATCAGTTGATCTCTCCAATAACCAAGCAAAATGTTTTTCTATTATCGGTTCTATTATCTTCGGCAGACTATGGCGGCGAGCCTTCCAGCATAATTCTGGATATATCCGTCCTGCTGGAAGCATTCAGTCCAAGGAGAGCAAAACATCGTAAATAATGTGGCTGTAGAGCTTACCACTGTCGGTTACGTTGGTTCCATCTTCAGTTTAAAAATAGAGTTTGGATAAGAAAATGCAAGCCATATCAGACAATAAATATTTAAGGTCGCAAAAGACTCACTTTAGGATTTAGAATAAAAATTTTCTAATAAAAACAATTGAATTTTCTGTCTAGAACGGTAGACATTAACTAGTACTACTTCTAAAGAACACTTTTTATTTGCAAATCCCCCATAACCCCTTTGATATTTCAATACCAGACAAAAAAGTTTGTACTGGAAGTAATCAAGGTGCAAAAATTAAAGTATTAATAAATCAATTACGAATAAATGGCTACATATGTGTACTAAAGTATAGTATATAGTATAATAGCCGCTCATTGTCGCATCGATAAAAAGGTGATATTAAAAACAATTAAACTTGTTCTTAAATGCGAGTTGTGACGCTTCACTACTCCTGCTTTAAATACCCTGCTGTAGGCACACGCATACACCGAGATAGCATCTGAGCAGTGCTGGGTTTAATTTAAAATAGTGCCAGCTTATATTGTCTGTGGTCAGTAGTGTGCAGGACATCGCCGGCTGTAAGTGCGTGAGGCGTAATAACGGGACTATTGTTAGTACACAAGAATTTTAAGAATTACTTAGCTTCCAAAATTATAGTACGAAGTTAAACAATTGTATTTTCTCATGTGTCAAAAATGAAATTTCTAAATTTTTTCGCGCTTTACTTCGCCGCTGTTCTCGGTTAGTATGGTGTCAAAAGCACAATGCGATCTCAGTTTGCAAAGTAATTAATAATAAAAAAATAACAGTAAAAAAATAAGCTACAAAAGAGCAGCCGCTCTGTAATTGAGTTAGTTAAAATCAATTAAAAATTACTAAAGTATTGGATACCCAATTAATTATATATTATATCATTTAACAATCAGATAATACAAGAATTTTTAGAAAAGATGTACCTTAACAAAAGGAATGGTCAATGTCCCCCATCAAGTAAAAGTTATATAAGCAGATATGAAATATTATGTGGATTTTATATTCTCTCGAAATATGAGTAGGGATCTTAGATGTTGCACAGAGTTTAAGAGTTTCAAACTGAACTATATCATAGTTCATATCATATAGGTTGTATATCAAACTGAACTACTTTCCGGATGTCTGTCTCTCTATCCGCCCTTCCGTTCGTGCAAGCGATAACTTAAGCAAAAATTGAGATATCTTGATAAAACTTGGATGATGCATTTCGGGTTCTCTCACGAGGTTGGTACTGCGAATTGGCGAAGGCGGACCATTGCCACGTCCATAAAATAGCGATATTCTAAAAAAATAAAACGCTATACCATTTCACTAGTGTGTGAAAGGTGCAATGTGTGGTTTTACCTTTCTAAGTGGGGCGTGGCATCGTCTTCTCATTAATCTAATGTCCTACAAACTATCAAAGCTGTGTCAGCAAAGCTTGTTCGGAACATTGCTTGAAGTGACAGTAAAATAAATCGAACCAAGTAGCATAATTAGCACAAATGGTGAATCTTGCGTATTGCAACTCTAATCTCTGAATGCATAAAATCGAACCACTCCTTTCAAGACATTTTCTAAAAGCTCATATATTTCATTAGTCTCCGTATAATGGCTATGAGGATCTACGTACTTCCGGGTGTCTTTCTGTTAATCAGGTTGACACTTTATTAAATATTTCGGATATTAGGCGAGATATCTTAATGAAACTACATGGGCAGTTCAAAAATGGGGGACTTCAACAAATACAGAATGTTGAATTCAAATGCAGTATTGTCTCATAATAAAGTTTTGCATTCACCTCGAAATATTTTACAAGCCCTAACCCTTAAGATTTGCGAGAGTATTTACTGTATGTATTCTGTGAATTATGTGACCTCATATATTTTCGTTGATTTATTTCGATTTTCTACGAATTTTTAATACAAGCTTGTGAAAAATAAATACGAATACTCATTCCATTTATTCAAAGAAATTGCGAAACAGGAATAACAAATCGCAAAAAGATGATTTGTGATGCCCCTGCTTTTGTGAAATAACAAGAGTAAATTATGAATCTTTTAGTATTATAGTACTTATGAATTTTAGCTTCTAAATAACTAATAATAAATAATATTTCTATTCCGACTGAAAACTGAATTTATCTGATTATTTTCACCTTTTGCAAATAAACTAATCTGTTGTAAATATTTATGTCAACATGTGAAAATAATATCTCTAAAAGGTTACATTTTCCCACATTGATCTTCGAAATTCCGTGACGTGTTTTCATTGCGATGATTCACCACTGTTCAATCGCTGTTAGCCCTCGACGAAAATACGCCACAAGCATTTCAAAACCAGTTGGGTTATTGCGAAGCATTTACAGTGGAATTTATAGCGGGACTCGTTTCGAAAGAGGCACGTCAATTGCTCGATCCAGGATCACGTCTGCGACAAAAGCAATTGCGATATGATCTGTTTACACGACTGAATCCACACAAACGACAAATACTGTTAACTGGCGACCGAAACCGGCTGCTGACCTCGAACTTTAATGCCAGTTGGCCAGTCAGGTGAGTTGAATACGTAAGCAATAAACATTTATGGAATAATGAATCATTTTGTGAACTTGAACCTTTTGCACTGATCCTCCGAATTACATTACAGTAGCAAAACTACAAAGAGATTTTTTATTATTTATTATTTCTTTTTATTTTTAGATTATCCATTCACGGTTGGAATGGTCAAACGACGACTTGTTCGAATGCCGCCATTAAAGATGCGTACCTCGCAAGGGGCGATTACAATGTGATTTTAGTTGACTGGTCGGATTATTCGTTGGACATAAATTATTTTCGCGTTGTGGTGGAAATGTCCGAAATTGCAAACAAACTCAATGAGTTCACACGTTTCCTACACAACCAAACTGACGTTTCCTTCAATGCCATGTATTTAATTGGACACAGTGCTGGCTGCCACATCGCTGGTATGGCCGGGAAGTTGCTCCAACCCGATAAGTATGGTGTCATCTACGCACTGGACTCTTCTGGGCCCGTACATCGCATGTTGGATGCGAAATTTCGGCTTGCACCAACGGATGCCATTTATGTGGAATCCATACAAAGTGACATTGCCTTGTTTGGTTTCCCCGCTGATAACCTAGCACACGCCACTTTCTACCCCAATTGGGGCCTGGGTCAACCACACTGCCCTAATGTGACCACAATGGAGCCGGACTTCACATGTGATCATTTTAGCGCTTTATACTACTTCGTGGAGTCTTTACATAATCCGTCGGCTTTTGGCGCGATTAAATGTAAGAGTTATGATAGCATCGTAAACTATAAATGCGGCTGCGGAGCACGCTGGTGCCACGCGAGTGCGTTCATGGGTGGTGATCCGGCTTTGCCGAAGAAGGGCGTCTTCTATTTTAGCACACGTGGGACAATACCCTTCGGCTATGGTGCGATGTGCCGAATGAAACGGCCCATTAAGCCCACTATAACGCGTATTTAATCAGAATTGAAATTAAACAAGATCGATAGTGTTTATCACATTTATTTGCTCTTTATTTTCGCCATGGTTGATTAGTCATTTACAATATTTGTTTAATGTATTAATCTACACTTTTTGGTTTTCGATTCACTTGAGTTGCAAAAAATCACAAAATATATATAAATACGTTACTGTTTAAAGCATTTTTAATGCATTCATTTATGTATATATGTAATTACATTACTAGCGTTCTTTGGTGAGAACTTTGCGCTTAAAAAATTGATACATGAATAAAATGCCGCAAATGACACAAATTTGGAACATTCACTTAAATAAGGGCACGTTTTTAAGTTTGAACATGGCTGCATTCAAGCTTAAATACAATTCTTTGTACAGTTTAGTCAATGAACGGCCATATTATCATGAAGCATTTGATCATTAAGTTAAAGCAAATGGAATCGCTGATTCCGACATAAGAATACTGAAAAGTTTATAACTTAAGATTAATTTAAGTTATCTTTTGGAAAGCGAAATATTTTTAATGTATAAATAATTAAATAAAATCAATAACAAAAAAGGTTGTTTTAGCAAATGTTTAAACCCGCCACCGTATGTTTTTGTTTATTTTTATAAATGCCATTAACTTAAGGAAATATATATGAAATAAAATATTTTCCCCGACTCTTATATTATTAGCTCTTTGATTTTGAGCTAGACAAAAATCCCAGTTTCCATTTGGCAAATGTGTACAGATAATTTCCTGAATTCTCCAAAAATAACTACACTATGCACATTTATGACTACATAAGTGCCTCTGTAATTTAGGTGCGAGGCGCACTCAATGTGCTTTGACTCGTGCTCGCTGACATGCCGAGTTCCTCATCGGATTCGTCCGAATCCAGTGGGCTGATACGTATCGCTTGATACCATTTGTTGGTCAAATCAGCCATTTGTGATTTGCACTCATGTAGTTCTTGGCTATTGAAGCGACGCGTAAAGAATGGAATGAAGAATTTGCGGTCCATGCGACCGAATCCGCCAACGCGCGTTTGGGCAAATGACACATCCTCTTCCTCAGTCAACTCAGATAAATGTTCTGAATCAATAGCTTGTCCCCATTCACGCGTCTTCGATAACGAAATGGATTTCGAACGTTTTCGTGAACGCGAGACGCTTCGACATGCTACGGTTGCAGAGTTTGCATTACGGCCGGAGCGTGAACGACGTTTTTTGCCAGGTTTCAGATATTTTAGCAACGGCATGGTGGATCCACCGAAGAAAAGTGTGGTGAAGAGCACAATAATAAGTGTCGTAGTGATGAGCACTCGGCGAGTTTCGTCGTTTGGCAGATCCAGATGTAAAGAGAGAGCATATGAAATGGCACCACGTAAACCGGAAAACCACATGATAAACTGCATTTTGTTTGTGATTTTATGTTCGCGAAATTTGTTAACCAAAAATGCCAATGGAAATATGTTGCATGCTCTGCCAATTAAGCACAGCACAATTGACCAAATCACAAAGGATAGCTCCACTTGATGCTTGAAAGAGAATATTGCTAAACCCAAGTATGCGAAAACACAGGTTTCGGCGATGAAAGATAGCGTGCGCATAGTTTGTTGCATTGTAATCTGTGTGACGGTAGAAAGATTAAAATGTGTGTAGTGTGACATGACAATGCCACAAAATAGTATGGCCATAATTCCACTCAGATGTATGCCCTCAGCTAATACATAGGGTGCATAAGTGAACATTAACATCATAGCGAATTCCAGTGATGGGTGTTTGCGCAGGTCAACATATTTTAATAGCAGAGCCGATATGAGCGCGAAAATTACACCGATGCCGGCAGAAGCGAAGAACATCTCACAAAATGTTTTAAGCGCTGAAAAGATCTCCTCACCAGTTGTTGCTTGTGTATTCGCGGGTGTGTTAGCCGACTGTGTAATAGAGGTGGTCAGTACAATGGAGATGGCGTCATTTAAAATGCTTTCACCAAACACCAACATGTTTAGTATTGGATCTACATCCAACGCGTGAAATATAGCAACAGTTGCCACTGGGTCCACCGCTGATATCAACGAACCGAATGCGAACGATTCGGAGAAGTTAAGCCTAAAAAATATATTTTTTTTTTATTCTTTTATTTTAATATACATATATACATGATTCAATTAATTTAAAAAAATCTTTACCACTGGTATGAATATACACGTATGAACAAATACAACCAAATACATACGTATTTCTGCTAATTTAATTCTATTATTCCGTAATTGCTCACCTATATGCGACCTCTGCTACACCTAGTAGATAACAACCAGCTCCAATAACCAGTGCCGAGATTGTGGTGCCAAATATTGCGAATACTAATATAGAACCAATATTTTGGAAAAAGTTGCCTTTATGCAAATTATAACCAGATTCAAATATGATAGGCGGTAGTAGGACCAGAAAGAATCCTGTTGGGGAAAACACTTCTTCTCGTTTCCAACTAGCATTTTCTCCCGACATAACCTTGAGCAAAAGCCCAATTAGTGCGCCCAGAAACACTACAACAATACTTTCCGGTAAATATTGGAATCCTGTCTGTAACATTGAATGTATCAGTAAAATGCCTAGCATAATAACACAGATTACGAAGAAAATAGACAAAGAAGAATTGTGTTCTTGCTCCACAGCATGTTGATCTGGTAGTGGCGGATCTGCGGTAGGTGTTGTCACATTTTGGGTAACGTTCGCAGTAGACACTGATGTAGTGGCTGTCGTGTTCGTTTCAATTCCTTTGGTAGCATTTGTGTTATCTATTTGTGGATCCTTAGTTGCGTTTGTAGCTACAACGTTTAATTGATTAGTTGTAGTATTTATTTTCAAAGCGTTTTGCATGGCCGTAGTGACTATGGCTTGTACGCCATTGTTACTACCTACATTCTGACTGGATGATACATTTTGAACGGATACTGATTCGACTGATGGTATTGTACTATTCACTGAGCTGCTATTGATTACTGACCCCTGAAAGCCATTTGCATCACTTGGGTCTGCAATTACGCTGCATAATAAAGCACTTATCGAAAGCGTGAGCATGTAAACAATACGCTTTTGGATAGCCATTGTTAGATTTTTTTCAAATCTACAAAAGAATTTTCACACTTTATCGCCTCACGTCTTTGCCATCAAATTAATTTAGTTTATTTAATCGAAAGAATTTGTGTGCAAATTTGCAATATACGAGAAATTTTCAATGCCCACCACTTTTATATTACAACTACAAAGTCAACACGTCACTTTATATTTCCACGATAATCATCTGTGCAGTTCTGTTTGTTTTTCACAATTTGTTTACCAATCGTTCGTTGTTGGACACCACATTCGATCATAAATTTATGCTCCAAAACTGTTCATTTTATTACTTTAACCTCAATTTTGATTAAATTAATTTACAGTCGTAGTTTCACTTTAAGATTTATCAGAACTCACTTTTCATTAAATAACCTTTTTCAAAAATCGATAAATTGTCGTTTAAATTATCGATTATTTTATATCATTTCGCAATTTATTTAAATTTTATCATAGTAATAAGTGATTAATATTAAAAAGTGATCTCATTATAAATATAAATAGTTGGTATATGTTCATCAGATTTTGATGTTTAGTAACCAGACAGTATCTTTTAATGGCTCGAGTAAGAATCAACTTTTAAGTTTCTTACAATAATTGGCACATTTAAATTTTTGACTGCCATTCGGGCGAAGTGAAAGTATCAGCCGTATATAATATAACAAAATCAAATAAAATTATAATTAACTCATTAAATTTCGTGGAAAATGTTGTTTTAATGCGATTACGAAAACATCAGAACGTTCCTTTGACAAAAACGTGCCTCGCCTTGACTGATAACAAATTCAATACAATCATATGAATTCATTTAAAAGTTTAAATTTACTGATACAAGATCTTATTTTTATTTTTATTTTTTGATTAATAGTCTACGTGCACTGATAACTAAGAAAATACAGAATTTATATTTCTACATTTCTTGGTCCCCAATTACAAAAGCAATTTGTTTTTCAAATATGTTTTACTAGTAATCAGAACATTCAATCTCTCACGCTGCCCTTTAGTATTTGATAATATTGACAATACTGCCGTCATTCATCTATTACAACATTAAGACAACCGCGCTCGCGCCCCACAAAAGGAAGTTGATAAAGTCGGTTGGTGTCAGTTTTCTGAATACATAATTTGAGAAAAGAAATATTTTGGTGTATGATAATATTTAATAATGAGATGTTTCTATTTACTTAAAATATATATAACTTGTACAATAGACCTAAGAGTGCACAAGCGCGATTCTTGACCTTAGGAGACCTAACTTATCAGAAATCTTTGAATTAAGAAAGATGTATTTATTACTCAGAATGACTGAAATAAGATCAATAGGCGAAAGCAAATAACATTTGAATATGGAAATGCAAGGCACACCAAATTATGTTATCGAATAATCTCCTGATCTTCACGTTGTTTTAAATGTAAACGAAATTGTATTAACAAAAAACTCTTAATGTTATTGAGCTGATTTTTCTAATTTAGGAAAACATCTTATTTTCGGGGATACCTAAAAGTTTTTTAATTAACACATTTATTTTCTCATTTCACTCATTAGGTATGCTTTGTACAATGGCACATTTTACTCACTAAACGGAAGCAATTAACTAGTCACTATTTCCATTAAGTAGCAACAGTTCTCCTATGCAAAGATGAGGAAGTGTATTATTACGACTCGGTGGGGCGTATGTTTGTTATTCGACATTAAATAAAAACCCCGTTCGTAGAACAATCACCGATGTTCAAATATTCGAATAAAAAACACGAGAAAGTTATCTAGAAACTTAAAAAGAGCTTCGATTGCCGAGATGACCGTCCAAATCAAACTGGAAATTCCAAGAGAAAGTTGGTCACACGACTGCCTAAGCGTTAATGCCTTTGTTTTCCTATTAATAAAAATCGGAATCAGGCTTATCAATCTAATATGTACATACATATATTCAAGATCTGTTTATTATGAAAAAATATGACGTTTTCTCAGTTTCTTCGGAGAGAACTGATAATTTCTATTAAGATTTATGTATAATTATAGGTACGGTATAATTTCTATTAAGATTTATATATAATTATAGGAACCGTATATAAATGATAGAGTGATAAGCCTTACATCTCAGTCTGTTTTGGAGCTAGCTCAGAGTAAGTCAATGTTAAAAGATTCAAATTACCCATGAATTGACTTTTCGAAGACAATGGAAGAAGGAAAAAAAGTGCAAAGTTATCGAAATTTTTATTTTGCAAACAGTTAGTTTTAAAAACTACTGCTGTGTGTAAAATCCCATTTAAAAGGACATTTTCTTTGTGATGTACACAAGCTTTTAATGTAGCAGTACAGATTAATGATGAAATGTATGTCTGAAGTGTGCTATTTAACATGCTACATCGGATATATTGGCTTACCACAAATTTAGAGTGAACTTTAGAATAACATCCCCTGAATTCGGGGTTAAAATTGGTATGGGGATTGGTATGGATAATAATTAATAAAAAATAAATACGTAGAAACAATTTCGTGAAGTTTTAGTGTATGAAAAGTACATGGCATAAGTGTAAAATTTATTATAATTCGAACAATTGCACATTTAAAATTTTTTAATTCCGACGTTAATATAGTTTGCGGTGGCTATATTTATATATATTCGTGATCTGGAGAACCTCTTCTATCCGCTCATACCCATTCTAACACCGACTTCAGGGGATGCTATTCTAACACCTACCCCAAATTTATATAACGTGATTATTTGATTCGCATATAAATTATATTAAAATAATATTATTTAGGTTTTCCATATTGCATTACTATTAGGTACACAAATTTACAGTGATAACAGCGTTTCAATAAATATTTGCAACTCTGAAGAGGTATCGAAAAGTCGATTTTGAATTTATCGTCTTTTAGTAAGAAGAGAACAAATTACCATCTTAAACATATTTGTTTAGGCAATTTTGTGTTTTACTTTTGCTGGAAGAAAGCTAACAAAAGTGTCAACCGACGAAAAGCACGAATAAAAACAAAGTAGATGATTCAATGCAGATAGCTATCAGCAAAAGAAATCACCTACACGACTTATAACCTCCGCCGGCACGACTTTGCAGTCTGCTTCGTAGCCAACACCAACGTTCGGAATAGTAGCGATAACGAGCATTGCTGCCGTCGTCACCGCTCCTGCTATAGCTGGTCTGCCTTTGCTATATAAATTCTGAGAGTGGCAAATAGATATCGCTCTTTTTCTACCCAACCGTCAAGAAGTGCGGACGTGTTTTCTGCTTCTGGCCGAATTGATCGCATTTTGTGTTGTAGAATTGTGTGTGTGCAAGCAACTAAAAGTAAGCAGTCAACTACCTACAAATTGGCAGTCAAAAATAAAGGTTCTTTCAAAAAATACAATAAATATAAGAAACAGCCAAGTGATTATACGGAGTGCCAACTTTGTGTCTATTTGGGATTCTCCACGGCGAATTCACACAAAATACTGTGTTACATAAATAAATACGGAAGCCATCAGATAGTAATTAGCAAAATATTTTTTCAAAAGCTTAGTGTTAATTTGGTATCGGCATTTCGTACTGGTACCTTCTCCGCTGCCTATTCTGAATCCAACTTCAATTCAAAACAAAATCAGTTCTTCCTTTACGAAAAATCAATTTGTTTCAACCTGCCTTTTACAGCTACAAAAACAACAAAATTTTCATCTTTTGTTAATCGTCAACAGCATTTCCTCTCATATAAACGTAATAAACTGCTTGGAACCAACAAAATGCCACTATCATCTGCTGCGACAAATGGTCACTTCAATGGCTGCAATGGAAAGACAACCGATTCTTATGACATGGAAGATGGACAGACATTCCTTTTTACTTCCGAATCAGTGGGCGAGGGACATCCCGGTAAGTATTATTTTTGAAAGCTATTAAATTATAGTGAAATATTAAGTGTAAATGTATTCAAGTTGTTTTCTATGTATGAAAGTGCATCTTAATGAGCCGTTTTTGTGTATGCCGTTTCTACCCCTAACAAAAATTTGGCGCTGTATGCAGACAGGTAGATGACAAATTCTTCCAAATAACAAACCATAAATCACGATTTCTCGAATGTTTCCCAAGGAGAATATTACTTGTGAAATTTCCATCGATAATTAGCAGTTTTTACTGTTTGTCCTGTCTTACTATTTATTTTTCTTTGCCGCTCACATGGAGCATCTACAAAATGGCGGCATCTCATTCTTCTCTAGATATCGAGCACATATTCACTATTTCAACCGCGGTGTATGTTCTTTAGCATGGTCCTCAGCTGTATTGCATTACATTACCTTGCGACGACCCTTATATTTGTTTTATTACCTGTAGCATTTCATGAACGGAATGTTCTTGAATGTAATTTTAACGGTACAGAAAGGAAAGATGTTTTTTGTTCTAAAACTATCGGGCATCGAACATAATGCTATAATTTTTCATTTCAACTAAAAATATGTATTTGTTTGATGATTTTTATATTTCTTTAGTATAAGTTTTGCAGCAGTGAGAGTTTTTGTTTCCCTTGTGCTACGTATTTCGTATTGCCGAGAACGCGTGTTTTACGGCGCACACAAACGCAAAATTAACTCCCAAGAATATTCACATTTAGGGTGACCAGGTAGCTGCTTGCTGATGTGTATGTCTCTAATAGATTTTGTACTAAGATTGTTTTTATAGATTAAATTTGTTGTCAATAGATCTGACGTCGCTCAATATATGCATATAATATATATTTTTAATTTTGATTTTTGTTTACCTCTTCGACACTTAAATATCCCCTTGAATTAACATAATATTGCATTTTCGAACAGCTGGTCATGCGAGTATATGTATGTACATATATTGAAAGACAAACTAAAGCGTGTTTGTGTTATTCATGCGCACCATGTGCTCGGCCAAAGCTCCTATGGCCTATGACTCCCTCTCTGTGCTCTCTGGCATTTCAATATCATCGAGGTGCTCATGCATAAGCATATTTATACGAATCATTCTCACTACAGCTTTGCCGACGTTTTGGTATATGTGCTCATTGAATGTTTCAAAAACCCTCATCGATTGTCTGCTTATTGCGCGCTCAGCACACCTTTTGTTTTTATTATTTCTTTTCACATTTCAACGTGACTCGTTATAGATTTTAATAATATATGTCCCAATAGCACTCAGAAAATATATTTCAGAATTTTCTGATTAAATCTGTCTAAATCGAAGAGCAAAATTCTACAAATGATGCCATTGACCAACCCGTGCAACTAATCCGTCTTCTTTGTTTTAATTTTTTATAAATGTGTCTATATACATATGTATGCAAAGCTGAGCTTTGCCATTACACAAAACCACGTGGTTGAAATCTTCTCAGTTGACGCACCAATGATTAGCTGATGTAGTTTAATGCGTTCTGTCGTCAGTTGATGTTAGTTTCCGCAGCTCAGCTGTTTTCGATGTTTCAGTAGTTCTATGAATATATGTACATTTATATATATTATGTAAACCAGAAGCAGAGGAAAATAGAGCTGATAAGGGAATGAGTTTCCTCGAGCTGATTAAAAACTTGATGATCACAAAAATCGAGGTTACCATTTGGCATTTTGCGCTTTAAATAATTTATATGTATACACATATAACACTTATTATTCTTTAGCTAATGTTAGCAGAGTGCAATTTACCCTGATAATACAGTACATTTGTAAAATCTAAATAAAGCAAGTAATTGTAAAACACTTTTCTTCTGTAAATTGAAAAAATTTCATAATCGGGAATTACATTTTACTCGAAAAAATACACCATAAACAGGAATTCGCTAAAACTATGTTACTGATATGATGTTGACTGATGTTTTACTGATTATGACAGCGTGGAAAAGTTTAAAATATAAAATAGAAAACGGAAGTTATGATCAAATTAACTCGGGATTTTCCTATCAATTAAAAATAATTAATATAAATCACTAACAAAATCAAAATTAGTTTTCTGAGAATTTTGAATTTCTAAATAATTTATTAAAGGAAATTTTTTTTTTTATTATTTTTATTGGTTTACACAGAATTCTTTACGATGTGCTATGAACTAACTGAAATCATTGTCCTAAAGAATGCATATAATACTTCATGGCGCCGCAAAAAAATCTCCGTAAATCGATACTTTATACATATATACAATAAATATGTATGTTTATGCAATTTAATATTGTGCACATTGTGGAATTATTTTTTCTATTAACTTATTGAAAAGTAAAATGTCTGGAATAAATATTAATGCAAGTTTTAATTTATTTTGCTGAATAATATTCTTTAGATATTTAATTTATATGCAGTTATGTATGAGCGTCATATTATATGGCGACGGTGTCATATCACACACTTGTGCCGATTTCGCTCTGCACGCGCCTAATTTGATACGCGAGAATATACTCAGCGTTTCGAGCAAGGATCGCACGAATTGCACTCTGTGGGTACATCCATACGTACATGTCTATATATTTTCTTTAAGTCGCTTCTGTGAATATCTGAATATCTATTCACTTGTCCCATTTATGCTGCATAGACACTTTGGCATTGAATTTCGCTTACCGAGCGTTTAATTATATTTTGGCTAAATTTTGTTTTCCTTGACCATTTTTTTGTTCGTAGATAAATGTTTAATGTGTGTGTGTGACAGAATACCGACGTCATTAATTTAAACACTATGCACATGCTTTTACCATAATTTATGTAGAAATATTATGGTAAAAGCAACTTGCAAGAGAATTGAATTTTATGCAATAAACTTTTTTGATTTCTTAGTGGTTTTCTTCTTTAACGAAAAACAGAAATGAGTTAGCAACAAAGAGTGCAAATGCATTACGAAGATTGTGGTCTATAATTATAGGGAAATTAGTATTAAATTTACAAAAATGTTACTTTTGCTCTCTTTTTGGGAGGCATTTCTTACATATTCATTAAGAGAGCTCCACGTTGTTGCTTGTAGAACAACATCAAGGGGAACAAGCAACGGCTCATTGCGTTATTTTAATATATTTAAGTAAAATAAATATGTATGCATATGCTTAGATTAATTATTTAATTCTGCTGTATATATTAGTGTACGTTTATGTGTTTATATGCAAATGCTAAATTAAGATTTCCTACTTTTTGGTGTTTATCCAAACCTACGTACATAAATATTATGCATATTTACATACTACGTACAGTACGTATACGCAAATGGCACCCACTACATATGTATAGATTCACTATTTCCATTGTTCTATTTCCTATTTTTAGATAAAATGTGTGATCAAATCAGTGACGCTATTTTGGATGCACACTTGACGCAGGATCCAAACGCAAAAGTAGCATGTGGTAATGTATTATATTTTCTATTATATTCTATGATATTTCTTATTTATGAAAATTGTTATAATTCACAGTTAAAATGAGTTTCTGGTTTTCTATGTACCCTATGTACCCTATGCAACTTAATATACGAGCGTAATTTCACATGAGACTTGATTGCAATAGAACATATTGCTGTCCCAAGACAGGCGGGTATATATAATTGGAACACACTCGCATTTATATCGAGCCAAGGATAAACCAAAAATGCCAAAGCTGCTACACAACAACAACATGATTAATTTATGGAAAATGTCCCATATTGACCCACCTACTTAATCAGTTCTAAAGAACAAAGTTATCGAAAATTAAACATAATTCAAAGGTCAAATGCTCCAGGTATTTCAGCTGACATTAACGTCAAGATCCAGAAAAAAACTATTTCGATAGCTTTGGTTTAATATTTGCTTGACAAAGCTCATCCTATAAATTCTGCTAGTCTTTCAGGTCTGAAGACACTAATCATAATTTATTTGACTGCTTTGGTCTTTTACTAAGACTCCCCTCTCGCATTTATTTGTTGTGTATTTGTTTGTTAGTAATGAAAATAAACAAGTGAAACCGGCGACCCAACGCTGGTCCGCGTGCTGCATTGGTAAGGTAGCTGGTTTTGTTTTGTTATTTGACATATGATAATCATTCGTTAAATTCTTCTGTGGCTATTTCCCATAAAGACTTATACAACAACAACAACAGTAAAAGCGCCCTTACTTGGTAGATTTGAGTTTAATAAGCGAAGCAAAGCTTGCAGCATGACAATTTTATTATTAAATAAATAAACCAGAAACAAATAGTTGTGCGAAAAGCTCGAACAATCCGTGATTATCCGGATCAGAGTCATATGCAAGGTTCAAGCTGTGGTCCCTTCGGCCCCAATAAGCAATTGCCCTTTTTGTGATGACGCAAAATCAACGCGTGCGCAAAAGTACACAAAAATAAACATATTGACCCCACATATATACATACAGCGTTGCTACTTTTGTGCAGCTGTAAGATGAACTGATAAAATATTGTAAATAGAGTTGTAAAAAGCCAAAAGCTCGCTACAAAGTTGGACTTTGTCATGGAACGTTTGTAATTTTACTACTAGACACCAAGAGAATTCATAAATATTTACGGTACTAATGTGAAACCCAAATACTTGAATGCTTATAATTGCAAATAACCGCTTTGTTTATATATATTTACACTTGAGGTTAAACACAATCTGATTTGAGCCTATTTGCCTTTGAATTTTGCAGAAACCGTTGCTAAGACCGGAATGATCCTGCTGTGCGGAGAAATAACATCGCAGGCCGTAATTGATTACCAAAAGGTCGTGCGAGACACAGTCAAACACATTGGCTACGACGACTCATCCAAAGGTAAGTTAGCATTTGAGTTATAGAAGCTGGGCAACATTTTAGTGGCTCAAATAAAAATTTATATACATACGCGTTATATAATGGTTAAACTCCCACTTAGACCCGATGGTATTAAACGAAATTCCATTAATTGTAAAATTCTCAAGGTTTCGATTGGAAGACATGTAATTTACTTGTTGCAATTGAGCAACAATCACCCGATATTGCTAATGGTGTACATGTCGATCGCGATGAAGACAACGTAGGCGCTGGTGATCAGGTATTGGAATTTAACTAAATTTCTCACAAGAAAAAATGGAATTTGTTTTGTTGTTGTTTAACTGGCTGGCCTATCATACATATTACTCATAATATAAATTGACAAAATAGAAGAAAGGGAAATTTAAACCATAGCCAAAATAATAATGTTAAACAAAGTGAAATTTGCAACAGAGAATAATGCATGTCGAAGACTAAAAATATTTAGAATAACTGGTGAAAAATAAGGTGAAAAATACACGAGCAGTACATAAGCACAGTGTGCGCTGTAACATTTTCACAGTGTCCGCAGGGGTGCACCAAAACCGCTCATGGTTTCTCACACATTTCAAAATAAAATGAAAAAGCGCATGCCTACTACTCGAGGTATACATCCATTTCAAGAACATTCAAAGTGATTTGCTTTGATCTAAGTTAATGTTGTGTTGTCCAACTCGCCGAAAATATCCCACATATACAATTTTGTATCTTATTACGTATCTGCTACGAACATATCTCTATATCTGTATACATAGTAATTGAATAAAATGCTGTCACCAGGCGCAGATTTCAATTAAATAAATGACGCTCACTAACTGTGCATACCTAAATTAAGAAATATTAAATTTGAAAATTGCGTGTCTTCAAAAAACGTTAAAACTAATTGCTTGAATTGCCAACTGCAGCAAAGTTAATAAAATATTTTAATAACTTATATTATACGACATCTGCTTACTCTTATAGAAGCGCCCTCAAGCGCCACATTTATGTATTGAAATCTCTGCCTTGTTTATTGCATAACTAAGAAATCGTTAAAACACATAAAAAAAAAACAACAATTTCTATTTTGTATGCATTTCTCTTTTTTCGTTTCAAAAATATCGAAATTTTGTGCAAAATAAAAAATACCCGCTAAATAAAAATCAAGGCTTTGACTATAAAACGTGCAACGTTTTGTTAGCATTGGACCAACAGTCGCCGGAAATCGCTGCTGGAGTGCATATAAATCGTGCCGATGAAGAAATCGGTGCCGGAGACCAGGTGTGAACGTGTTTACGAATACTTTCAAAGCGTTTCTGTTGCTTATCCTTTATTTTTTTTTTTTATGTACTTTAACAAATGTAATTGAACGTGTTTGGTTTTTTCGCAAAAACTTTACTCGAATTTTTTGCTAAAAGAAAAATATTTAAATCGTAGTGCATTATTATTATTTTTTTTTGCCACGTCATCAGCACATTCGCGCGCAAAATACATACACATTACACAGGCAAAGAGATTAGAGTACATTTGAAGCACGAATTATATATGTATGAAGTAATATTTTTGAGCAAAATTTTCCAAGAAATTTTTTTATTGAAATCCCATGAAATTCATACAATTTAATATGCTTCACATACACTTACTATTGGCATTGGTGCACAGACTCGGTGTTTGTATTTTATTTTATAGAATTGTAAATTAATGCTAATTTGGATTTTTCCATCGAGATTAATTAAAACAAATCAATTGAAACAAATTTCGATGTATTGGGACAAATTTTACTCACCTAATGGAAATTTCGAGTCTCTGACTTCTTATAAAGCTTCTTAGTTCATTTTCTCATATACTCATTATGCTTTGTGCCTATTGTTGCTTACTTAGTATCACTGCTACTAACACCATAACTGTTTATGTTGCTTTTGTTAACTTCTACTTGTACGCTTTCTGCTTCTTTGCATGTGTTTTAGTTAATTATTTAAGGATTTGTACTTATAGAGAAACGTAAATATTTATAGGGTATCATGTTTGGCTATGCCACCGATGAGACCGACGAATGCATGCCCTTAACTGTTGTTTTGGCACACAAATTGAACGAGAAATTGGCTGAGCTTCGTCGTTCAGGCGAGTTCAGTTGGGCACGCCCCGATTCAAAGACACAGGTGAGTAATGCTGCTTGCACATACGCAAATGTTTATTAAAACGTTATCTAACTCTCCAAATCTGCAGGTCACTTGCGAGTACCTCTTTAACCAGGGTGCCGCTGTGCCCAAGCGCGTTCACACCATTGTCGTGTCCATGCAGCATTCGGAGAAGATCACTTTGGAGGAGTTGCGCAAAGAAGTCATGTATAAGGTCATCAAAGAAGTCATTCCACCCAAATATTTCGATGAAAACACAATTGTGCATATAAATCCATGCGGACTATTCGTAATTGGCGGACCGATGGGTGATGCCGGTTTGACCGGACGCAAAATTATCGTCGACACTTATGGTGGTTGGGGCGCCCATGGAGGTGGTGCCTTTTCGGGCAAAGACTTCACTAAAGTAGACAGATCGGCGGCATATGCTGCGCGTTGGGTAGCCAAATCGCTAGTAAAAGCCGGACTTTGCAGGCGCTGTTTGGTGCAAGTCTCGTACGCTATCGGTCTGGCAGAGCCACTTTCTATTACCGTTTTTGATTATGGCACCTCTCACAAGTCACAAAAAGAATTACTCGATATTGTTAAGCGTAATTTCGATTTGCGACCGGGCATGATTGTCAAGTAAGTGTGAATGAAAATATGCGGCAAGCTTTTATGTGATATTCATCAATATCGTTTTGTATTTGCATTCAATAGAGACTTGAAACTTAGACAGCCAATCTACCAGCGCACAAGTACATATGGACACTTTGGACGCGACGGTTTCACGTGGGAGCAGGCAAAGCCGCTACAGATCAATTGACTAGACGCCGGTGCTGATCAGCTAACACAGCCACCGTGTGCTAAAAAGTGTAAAGTTGCGTAATTATTAGCTGTTAATTTAATTATTTTCATTTTAATTGGCTTTTTCCTTCTCTCATGTATGTGTACATGAGGGGAAATCAATTGCAAATAATTACAAAAGAGGAATGCAAATGTGAATGCGATTTGGATAATAGTGATTGCAAATCACCAAAACGAAAGTGATGTCATAATAAATTGCGTTCTTCTTAACTACTATTTAATATAATTTAGTTTTAGTTATATAAAATTAATCGGAATATGAAACAAAATATCCCAACTCAATTTCTATTCACACGTGTCAACTGTTTTAATGTAATTTGTCGATCAACATTTTTGTATACGATGTTAGAAAATGTTAATTGGAATTTGTGTGATGCAAAATGATGTGGCGCGTCTGTGAGAGGTTCTATAGTCTAGAAGTATATGTTGTCAGTCCTACGTAATTTGTACGCGTATCCCAAAAAATGGTTAGAAATTTTGAAAAACTAATTGCTATATTAAAAATATACAAATGTCAATGATGTAACGCTAATTATTTTTAAACTGAAGCAAAAGCTCTATCAAATGAAACATATTTATTAAAATTTAATAATCATAATAAAACTTCAATATACCAATGTAAAACAATTTTATTGCCTCTGTATGCTAAACGTAAGTTCGCAAAATGCAAACGTTAAAGCAAGAAGCTATACATTATATAATATTAAAAATAAGAAAATATTATGAACATAACCACAAACACATTGAAGCATTCAATTATTTCCATCATATGTAAATGCAATGCAGAGATGAAAAAAGTAATTTAAATAAATATCAGATCAAATAAAAAAATTTCGTACGCATGTGTACAAAAAAGGAACAATTCTTATTTTAAATTCCAACACCGGATCATACGAAATGGAACCGGGTCTTCATCCCATCAAACCGTCAAGGTCTGTGAACTGGGCAGCGTTCTTCACAATTATTTTGGGGAATCTTTTGTGTCGCTACAACAATAAAAGTCCAATTGAAAAATTGTCTTATCTATTAACTTGAACAAGCAATAATTGTTTACCAAAAAAAGTATGGTTTACTTTATGATATAAACAAATGATAACGTGCAGATACTTACCTTTATCAAATATTCATCAAACTCAATGTTTACCAAGAAGTAAAAAATTCTCCAAAAACACATGAGCGAACAGTGAGCAATTGCAGTTTCAGTCGAGCACCAGACGAACGTATAAGACCAAACGAATACGTATTAATGTGGGTAGTCCGGAAGTAGTGGAGAGTAATGGAATTAGTAGTGAGAGTAGTGGAATAGCACCATGGAGACTCCTTGTTTCTCCCTTGGGCCATGTAGAACATGTTCTCATCAAAAGTCGATACCAACGTGAAGTGACAGTTACAAAACGACTTTAAGCTGCATCCAATATAACCAAATCCCCATAGCTGCGACTTTGTTTGATTGCCGTAGAATGTGAAACTTCCGTTCTACATAATTAAGAGTTGGTTATACGCTAAAGGAGAAATTGTCGTATAATTCCTCATAAGCCTACACTGTACTATTGTTTTAAAAAGTTATACCATAAATAATAATTTTCATACCTGGTTGCTGCTAGATTTGTCGAGTTTTTTATACGATTTTTTTGCTAAATTTATGGATAATTCTTTCACATTCAGTACAAACGCACATGACACACTTTAACTTATTTGGATTTCACTATTTCATCTCAAAACAAGTTAATGCGTCTATATTCATTTCCGCGTACAATTTCCACGTACAATTTCCGCGAGCGATTTCCGCTTCCACTTGACATTTCAATGATTGTGTGACAAAGCGTCAAGAAATGTTGACTGTCATATTTAAAAAGCCTAACATGTCAATGATAACTTCACGAATGCTTATATAAAAAATAATATGTAATTTCAATTCATTTCTCAAATGGATACATATAAAAATTTTCACTATGCATTATTTCTTTCGCAATGTAAATTCTTGTACCCCTCGCTGTGCTAATGCAACCATGTATTTCATATGTACACGTAAAAGAAACAGCTGTCAGAAAGCCCGATAAGTCTCGGAAGATTGCTTTCGGGATATAAAAATTAATATCTCGGTTAACAGAGATAAGTAAAATCCACGTAAACTATTAAATAATAAATACATTTACCAACGCAAGCTGCTACGCGTCATAAAGAGTCGATTAAAAATGTGTGGAGTTCAAGTACTAAGTGTGCTGCTGCTGCTGGCAATAAATTCTCATGTTGTGAAAGGCTTTGATGAGACGTCACAGGAACAAAAGGAGAAATCATCAAAGCTACCCCCTTGTAAATCATGTACTGTACTTGTAGAGTCTTTCAAGCTGGTGAGAAACTTAATTTTTAGTTTTTTTTTTCTTTTCTTAATTTTCTGGTTGTAATTGTGTGTGTTTTCTGTAAAAAGGGTATGGAGAAAACTAGCCGCGGTAAACATGCAGGTGGAGACGCTGCTTGGGAAGAGGAAAAATTGCGTTCATATAAAACAAGTGAAATACGTTTAGTGGAGGTGCAAGAACATTTATGTAGTAATGTAAGACGCGGGCAAGATCAATGTCACGCTATGGCCAACGATCATGAACATTTATTAGAGGAATGGTTTTTGCATAAACAAACCGATTTACCTGACTTATACGCCTGGCTTTGTATTGAACAATTGAAAATGTGTTGTCCAGACGGTCACTATGGCCCGGAATGCAAACAATGTACTGATTGCAATGGCAATGGTTAGTTTAATTGAATCGTGAGGTTATTAAGAAAATTGTTAATTGAGGGAAATTATTTTATATTTTTCAATAGGAAAATGTAAAGGATCCGGCACAAGGAAGGGCAATGGGAAATGCGCTTGCGATGCTGGCTATACAGGTGATAATTGTAATAAGTGCGTGCCTAATTACTATGAAGCTTACAATGATGGGAAGAAAATGCTATGTTCCGTATGTCACAGATCTTGCGGTGATGATGGATGCACTGGTGCTGGTCCTAGGGGTACGTGAACACGAAACTGTGTTTTAAATACATTAAGCGTAAATAATTGTTTCTCCTTACATGCGGTAGCTTGCCGTAACTGCAGAGATGGTTATATAATGGGCACGTACCCAGCCGGTTGCCTGGATATAAATGAATGCTTAGTTCAGGAACAACCTTGTCATCCCAATCAGTTTTGTGTGAATGATGAGGGCTCATATTCATGCCTAGAATGTGATCGTGCGTGTGAAGGCTGTGACGGTGATGGACCTGAGTGGTGTAAAATGTGTTCTGCCGGATACACGTGGAAAGATGGAAAATGTCTAGGTATGTACATATTGAATTTGTTATAAAATAAAACCAATAATATATTGATGCCTAGAATTGTTGCTTTTATTTAATATAAGTTATTTTTCTTAAGCACATGCGAATCTTACTTATTTTAACCATTGTTACTATGCATCTTTTGTATTCCTACTTTCTACACTACTTGCGAAAACAATGTGAATATTATGTTTGAAATCAATACTTCGTTTTTGTGGATACAATAGATGAGGCATCCGAGCAGCGCGACCAATACGTTAATATCATGCGTTTATTTACCTACTTTGGTCTATGCATCGCCACTTGTGTCATTTTCCAAAGTTCAACACACATCGCCTATATTGTTGGGGCAGCTGTAGCCGTTTATATAACAGCATCCGAATATTGGCTTAGTTCCACATTATCGCCGGCCGCAGCTAAACCAGAATTTGACACTAAACAATTAGAGGATTTAATTATGAAGTCACTTTAATATCAAGCAATTTTGACACGAAATACTTATAAGCAATTGCAATATAGGACAAAAGTACATGCAAGTTCTTATTAGGAAATTTTCATTTTATTCTGTGAATAAAAGTTGTGTAGCAAAATTACCGAAATTAATTTATTAACGATAAATATATGTTTTGACTAAACACATATGTACATGTTTATAGCAAATAACCGATATTCAGGACACTATAAAAAACTGCTTCTTATTTTTATTTCAACTTTCTACATTCGATTTGCTTTTTTAGCTATAACAAAGTAAACTTATTTTGCATTCCTTATATTTTCTTATTGTTGGTTTTAATTTAATTTATATTTATTTATTTTTTAATGTAAAAAGATTTAGTGTGTAAATCTGATTTTCTTTCACATATTTTGGTTTTACAGACGAAAACGTAAATGACGGTAACGAGGGCGACACAAATATAACGAATAACACAAGGACCGAACTGTAATTTTAGTTAAGAAGTGAAAAACGTTTATTTTGCAATTATTTATACAACTTGCAAGCAGGTCTACTCCAACAACAATCATTAGATTTGCACCAGTATGAAGCTATTTAAATGAATTTACTGTTGTAACTGTTTTATTTATAATTAGCACTTTTTTAAATTAAAATATAAAGCATAGATGCCAAAAATACTGATCCCATATATAATTTTTAAGCGCACCTTTAGTTTAAGCTGAATTCTAAGTATATGTATCTGACATGAAACTGCCATTTTAATAAATGGATACTCGCATAATAGAAATAAACTTAATTTTTTTCAAGATACGGCGTAAAATTGTATGTTTTAACTTTTCTGAACCACATCCGCCTCGCTGTCCAGTTCCTTAAGTACAGCGGCGCCGTCAGTGAGTAGATTGAGATCATTCAATTTTGTACTCATTGGTCCTTCGGGTTCCACCAGACTACCAAAGAGTTCATACTCATATCTTGCATCGTCGGCGCTCTGTTCGCTGCTGTTCGTATCTTGCTCCATTTTAAGACACGCATCCAGCGCCGCTAGGGATTCCTCCGCCGCTGCCACTATTTGTTCACGCTCCCGTTCTACATCTATCTCTGCCACCAGCATAGCTTTTTTCTTACAATGTATATGCGGTAACATGTTGGGGGGTATTTCACCGCTTGAGTCACGTGAATTGCAGTCTGTCGAGCTGACCGAAAGTGCCTCGGTTTCTAGCAACAATTTACCGTCTTTCAAAATGTAATACGGCTCCTGCTTGTTGTAGTTGCCGTACAATTCCTTCAGCGTCTTCTTTGTGAGATTGAACTCCCGCACGCCGAAGCCTTGTTTCTCAGTTTTGCGTTTAGCTTCCTTACGATGCTCGTGCGCCAACTGCTCTGCTGCGGTACGCAAACCTTCTCCGTCTTCAGAATTGCGTTTTGATGACCACGCACTAGAAATAGACTTCCGCGAGCGGCGTACTATTTGACGGCACTTGTTAGTTATGCCGCCGACGATTTCGGAAACGAGCGCTATAGCGCCGACCAGATAGCCGACGCCCATCAAAAGGAACATACCCTCCGTGTCGGCTGTCGTTAACTGGCGTTCCTCTTGTATACGCTCCCGAAGTGCATTGGACGAGCTCGCTTGTAGCAGTTTGCCACTAGCCGAACGTTGCATGGACCATTTGACCTCATTGAGAATCTTATTCATAAGACCACTCTGCTGTGCGAGCAATATCATTGAATCGATTTTGCGCTTATAAACCGAATCTCGCGGAAAGACGAATCCCACTTGGAACAATGCAAAACATTCCTCGCTGAGGTGCAGCGCCGATCGACGCGAAATGTTGCTATAAAGGTATATTTTTTCAAACACGACAATGACATACGCAGTTTGTCACTTTGTACAAATGTACTTACTCGTCGGTGAAATTCTTCTGCACCATGAACTCCAGTTGTGCCGTAGAGCCTAAGAATGCATAGTTCCAGAAGAAACTTTGCGTTACGTTGCCAATGCCCTCTTCCAAGTTGGAAACAAACTCCATTTTCTTGTACAATTTGATTGTTGGGGTATGCGTGGAGTTCTGGAACCATGTCTCCCAACCACCGTTGTCTGAAAAGACATCGCGTAAGAAAGTCTGAAAAGTAAAACCTGTGGGAACACTCAGCTGGAGTATCTGGTTTGAGAAACCAATAATGACTCTGTGCCCTAGTACTTATAAAACACCTTCTAGTTCAGAATAATACCCTTAAGGGATTCATTTAAATTGTGCTTTGTTTTACTTACTTAGCGTTCCCACGCGAAAGAAAAGACCCAACAAATCATTCACGGAATCCACAGTATTTGGAAAAGCCGGCAGTGTTACGAACGCAATAATGGAGCCGGTATAACATGCCGTTATAATTATTGTAAACAACCAATAAGAGCCTATAAGCAGACGCGTCGATGACTTCTGTGTGCTAGTCCATGAGTATTTACCCGAAAATGTGAGGCTGTTGGTAAACATGCCGAAGACATACCAAAACATGTTCTCCATTTCCCCCCAATTTCCGATCAAGTGGCGCAACGTCAACCGGTCACTGTATACAATAGGAAATATTGCGCCCAAATAAACTACTACAATACAAACCCAAACCAGCCACTGAAAAGGGCCCATAATAGCTCGATATCTGAAATATAACAGGGAAGATGAAGTTTACTACCACCATTACATTACCAAAATGTGTAATGTGTTTCCTCATGCTGTGACGGCACTCACTTTGGCAATGCTTTAGACGCAAGCGTAATAAAACTCGCACAATCGCGTGAGTGCCCAATGGACATGTCGGTTTCTGTGATGCGATCGTCTGTGATATATAGCCCACACATGCCGATATCGGCAGCTTTAGTGCGGACTTGCAACAGTATATTGTCAATGGCGCTGAACAAATGTAAAGGTTTAAGAAGAACATTATTATGGTATCATTTGAGAATGGAATTTTAAGCTTAACCTCTTTACATTTTGCCGTCTTGGTGGCTCTATGATGTCGATGGTAAAATTCAGTTTCGACGCAATCATATTGAGCAAGCGGTACTCCAAGCCATCCCAATTGGTGTGAGAAGTGCCACCTCTTGATAATGATTGAATGCGAAATATAAAAGGTGGCTGATTTATAGCCGACACTTGGAAGCTGTGACCAGCGAAACCATTTGAAAATTTCGGCGGGAAGAGGTTAACATGCGGCCGAGAAAGTGCACTTTGAATCCAACTGGTCAACACGACGGGCGTATTAGAACCCAAACCATCGGTATACAACTTATGTGTGTAGAGTACGTAAGGACGTTCCTAAATTTGGAATAAGAGATTTTTTTTTTAAACTGTACCATAGTTTGAAAATAATATTTCAGAACTCACACGCGAAGGAGTCTCGGTCAGTGACTCGCCTATAACCAATAAATTAACAATATTTGAAGAGGATTCCGAGGACAGAAAATCTCTCAGCTTCCATTGTGTGGAGCGTGCGACCACTACAACTCGACTTTCGATTTGTGGTCCAATTATTTTGTGCGTCATCTCTGGATCCGAAAGGAAGAGTATATAACTTTTACACTGACTATCTATGCGTCGTGTTAACCTTGGATTGGTAGGCTTAAAATGTTCGTTTATTTCGCCATGATAAAAGGTGATGGGAAAAGTCTATAAGAAGAAAATCGATGTTCGACAAAATCAGGATTGCGCTTAGCCGATCATTTTTGTATACCTTAAAAAGACTTTCCAATATCATAGCCTCGGATTTCTTTACGAAACTGTCATAATAGATGACCGGTGGACATTTGTACAGATATTCAATAGCGATTTTATTAATCAGCCGCACCAGCGAATCCGTTTGCTCAGAGTTGAGTTCACTCATGTGGAACTTGTTTGCCAGTACCTCTCCGCGCGGTTTCGGATGGCCACGAAATATTGGTTTGATCTCTCGAGGCAAACGACGATGCTGTAGCACCGTTGCATTTCGTTTCCGATATTCGCAACTCCCGTAGAGCTGTGGATTTAGATTGTGACGCTTTATCAAAGTTGGACTAACGCAGCCAATTTTCTCCATTTTTGCCTCAGTTGCAAGTTCGCTGTACGCCAATTCCAAGCTGCAAAGTAATAGAGCAACTCGAACTAGGAAACGCGTCCAATTAAGCGACATGATGGACACGACGACGATAATAAGTTTTGTGTTGTCCCACTGTTCACGCGTTCACTTCTGCTGTTTTTGGCTTATGAGTGGTGATATTTATCTATTTACCAGTATTCGGGATTATATTGGTCACACTGGACAAGGCTAACTCGTAATTTATTAGCCCTCCATGTGTATAATTAATAAACTAATGCGCTTATTGTTGCTATATTTATTGCTGCAGTTGTGCTTGGTGCAGTTTGCGATGAGTGTAGCACGCAATGGGTCGTCACCTTCCAATTAGTAGCAGCTACATGGTTTTTGTTATTTCGCTTTGATTTGGAAAACACCTGCTGATAATTGAGTTTCTATATCTGATTTGTCGTCGACATTTGTTGCAGCGACCTCGAAGTGAATCAGGTTGTTTGAAGCTTTAAAAATTGTTTAAGAAAAGGAATTAATTTTTTTAGATGGTTGGAAGGGTTCTTCTACTCTTTTGGGTGTCGGGTTGCATGTAACTCTAGAAGAAAAATGCTTTAAAGTTGAACACAGCTCTAAATAGGGGGGTATTGCTTTTTAATAAGCTGCCCAATAGGCTGCATGCCCAATAGGAAATGCAATACCGCCTGATGGTGTCCAATAAAATTTAAAAAAATTATGTTTTATTTATTTCAGGTTTTTTCGAACCCTTCACTCACTTATGCGCAGTAATTCACTCAAAAACTCTGCATAAAATATGAGAGAGAGATAATATTTTATAGCTTAAGTTAAGCTTTGGATATATTGTCGTACACCACATTGGCCTATACCCATAATTGGCGACCGCCCAAACCCACGTAACTTTGTGCTGTTTGAGTTGGTCGGTCTTCGCTCTATTTTCTACAAGCTCTCAACATGTATGTACACATGGATTGGTGGAAAAGCATACACATTCGAATTGTAGAAACATAATATTTTCTTTATTTGTAATAATCATTGATTTCGATTCGTTCAACGTGTGGCTAGCACAAAATATTTGATTCACTCGTTATATAGAATTTGAAATGACATTTTTTATTGCTTATTGACTATCGATATAATTAAATATGTTCTATATATTTTGAATTTTCTAGTTTAATATGTGAGTATGTGCTCGTGTTTGTTGAATTTCTTAAATCCATTAACTCACTTTTGATGCAATCTTAAAACATTTAATACTTTCGATGTCAATTAGATTTAGTTTGTTGGAAATTACAATTGGTTTTAAAAGTTATTGAAATATGCACATGTATTTTTATACATTATTAGTTAAAGGGTAAAAAATATAAATAAATTTATGTGATTTATTTCTAATTAACATAAATTATACATACATGTCTTTATGCATTTATGTTATATTATTTAATACTATTATATATTACATTAGCGGCAGTGTGGCAACAAAAACACTTTTATGAGAAAAAAAACAAAATTTTATGTTGTTGTGTACTAGTGCTACTTAATGGTTGTTTTTTTTTTCAATGATTATATGAACGTAATGCTTTTTCATAGTATACATTTGTCCTGTTGTCTTGTTATATTTTATCAAAATTTAATTTATAAAAATATAAATTTTTTAATAAGACACAATTGAATTTAAGGAATTACAATTTTTAAGAAAAAAAAGCTGAACAAATGTTTAAAAGATTGTAAATTTTTATAGAAAATATATATTTCGGCGTGGAAATAAATTTCTTTCTTAAAATTTATTTTCTGACCTCATTTATTTTTATTTCATGTACTTTATAGCTTGTCTGCAATCTCATCATATGCAATATGTATTTATTTTCAACAACAAATTAACTTACTTTTTCTTCTAACAATATTTCAAAATAGTTTAAATGAAAAATTGCTGCAAAGTAGAAAAATGTAGTGAATTTTAGCTACGCTATGCTTACGAGGTACAATACATACATATATGTATGAGTGTAGGTAATTATTATATTATAGCTATGTGCTTATGATGTGTGGTACACTGTATGCTATAAAAGAAAGAAGTGTGCTATAAAAAATCGATACAAGTAAATTTTTGAAAATTCTGCTGAAAATTAAACATTGAAAATTTCAAAAATCGTTTACTTATTGTAAAAGTTTATTAAAAATGATTTAAATTTATGCATTACTATGAACAAAAGTAAACCAGGATCAAAAAGCGAATACAAAAGGTACGAAAAAATAAAAATAATTGGTTTTATATGGTCACAAAGTTATGAAATTGAAAATTCTGTAATATTTTTTTAGTGATCTGGCAAATAGGTCAGATGTTTGTATGAAAGAAATGTTTCACTTAGTGAAGAAATTAGCTGGCGAAAGCTTTTCGAAATGTTTGCAGCTTGTAACTTTAAACAACTACAACATCGTTCGACAAAGCCACTTTTCTTTTGTACCTATTCAACCATGTATGGTCGATTCATCTCGAATAGTCAAACATTTATCACATATCATAAAAATATAGTAAATTGCCCTAAACATACGGTGCTTATTTGCTAAAAAACTTAATATGTGTATATTTTTTCATTCAAAACTCTTTATACAACTCTTTTTACAAAGTCAGTTGCGCTTCCGGTTGCACTTTCGAACAATTTTGACCGTTGAAAGGTGCAGGAAATCGCTTAGCCTGCCATGAAAAAACTACAACTAGTATTGCGCGCATGCGTGGCCACTTAATTTTAATATAATATTTTGCTTTTTGTTTTCACATTTAAAACTAATACGAATTTAATACTAGAATTTCGACAAAATTTGGAATGAAATAAATAATTTTTTGTTTCATAAAACACGAAAATTAATTTAGCCGCCTAAAAATGTACGAATTGCAGTTGGTCTGCTAAGCAGCTTCTTGGCTTGGCCAATAATTCATAAGCTCATTTTTGTTGTTATTTACTAAATTTAATTTTGTTGGTGCTAACGAGTGAATTGCATATTTTGTGCATTTACAGTTTACAATTGTATGTATGGTTTGTTTGTATGTATGCATTACTTCTCCTCTTCTCCTCTTCTCCTATTCTCCATTTTGACACTTTTACATATTTACAATCTGCAAAGCGCCCGCCTTCTCCATTACAGTTAACTTTACTGCGCTTTGTTTGGCCTTAACTTATACTCCATCCGCTGGCGCATACATCACTAACGGTTCTCTTAAGTCCACATACACACTTTGTAATTTACGCTGTCGAATCTTCGATTTCATTGTCGATACGTGAGGAACGTATGCCCGATTTGCCGGTCCATGGGTAGATGTCGGGGCAAGGTTGACATGTTTTCATATAGCGCACACCGGATTTGTGCCACAGATTGCAGACCTTGGGGTTGTTGCAACGCTTCGGACGATCCTTTGGTTGGCAAGTAAAAGAGACCGATGTTATTAATACACTGAGTTTCTCTGGAGATTCTTCTGGACTATCATTTTGTACACTTACCGAGTAGTCACACTGGAATGGCTGGAAGGAATTGATGCGCGAGATCGGTGTGGGGTCGCGGACCCATTGCAACATTTGCCAATTGGTCACAATCCAAACGTCGGGCATTTGATTTATGGTGTCCAAGAATTTGATGAAACCCTCCTTATGGTGGGGCTGGGTGAACCAAGCGGCGTGATAGAATAAACCAAATGGTGCTCTGAAATGTATGCAACATATTTAGCATTGCGGGAACCTGAAATTTAAAACATTCATGCATCATGGCTCACCTGTTTGTTTGGTAGTGTCGTTCGAAGTTCTTCATAATCATTTTGGTCACACCTTCGGACTCGCTGGGATTCGAGCAGGCGTCACCCATCGAGCAACGGCCACCATTCAAATCCTGCCACATCACCATAGGCACTTGCCACACACCCGGGTAGCTGCGTGTCGGGCAAGGCGGTATCATACAGTCGTGGAAGATTTTATAGTCAAAGGTGTAAGGCCACGATGGTGGGCGATTCTCGTAGACCGGCAGCGATGAGTCGTAGGTAAAGTTGGAATCGTAGAGCATCTTGTACATTTTATTGCCGCCGACTGAGAGGAATGGTGCGCGCATGCCGCGCACATCGGACAGCTTCACACCACCATAGGCGGCGAGAATTTCGCGTTGACCGGCGATCTCACGCGTCCATTTCTTCTGCGAGAATTGTTCACCGAAACTGTGACTGCATTCGTGAATTTGGTTGATGCGTATAGAAAACAAATACGTTAATTGGAGTTTCGAAATTGTTTGTTGCTTCTGAGGTTAAATATGTGCACATATATAAATAAATTTTTAGTGTTGGGTAAAAAGTAAGTAGTTAGGATAGAGCATTTATTGTGTAATTATATATTTATATTCGTGTTAATTAATACCGCCTAACGCCTTTTACAGCCAAAGAGAGATTTTCTGGCTTGGAGAGTTTAAAAAATAATTTTTATTACTACTAAAAAAAATGATTTCTTTCTGAGAAAGCTTGAAATGTTTTTAAATAATAAAAAACTGAAATAATGATGGATATATATGAAAAATAGTGAATTAATTATGAAATAAAAAAATTATAATTTTTGCCTGCAATGGTTAAAATATTTAAACAAATCCTTATCATATTTTTTGTGCGAAAATATCAAATATAAACATATATAAATAAATACTTTTGTTTTTTGGTATTTTTTGTACTTGGCTGGATCAGTTGAAAGGATTGACCATTAGTAAAAAGTAGAGTAAATCATTATATATGTGTTAAAATTAGTATCTGACTGCGTGAACAATTTATTTATATGTGTGTATGTGTATGTATTTATGTGTGGAAATGATGGCTTTACATTTAACGAAACGGGTTGATTTATTTATGAGACGTGATGTGATGTGTACTATTGAAAATGCACTTATGGGCTTCTATTGTACTACTCAAGAAGTGCTTTAACCAATATAATCCAGTTGTTAAGTGCACAGTTTGTCCTTTGGATTTAGGCGCCAACTTTTATATTGCTTTCTTTTCGTTTTTGTTTATTAATGTGTGTGTATAATTTTTTGTTACATGTGAAAGTGCTGCCACACTTTTATGACTTTGCTTTTCGGTTTTGTTTTTTTTCTGTTTTTTTCTCTACTTACGATACAGTGTGGGAGGCCATCTCATGCCCTTCGGCATACAAATTTTGCACTTGACTGTAGTCAGTCCACTCGTGTGATACGTAGAAGGTTGCCGTTATGGGGCAACCATTTGGATTGACACGCCCCTTTTCGAACAGATCGGTGTATAGTTGCTTATTCAGATCGTTAACGGAATCATCGAAGGTGATTAGCACAATTTGCGGCAGTGTCTCCACCGGTAAATCGCCTATTTTGGTGCACGCGTGTACATTTTTCGTAGGTACATGATTTTTTGCATGAGATGAGGGGAGCGAACGGGTCCACAACATAATTATATGCATTATGTGTATAAAGTAGGAAGAGTAGTTGACGAAACGTCACCATAGGTTTGTATGTTGTATGATTTGTAAAATAGAAACACAAATTATGTCATGGGAATAAATAAAATAAAAACAAGAAAACAAAACAAGTTAAATTAAAACTGCGTACGACATATACACAGACACATGTTTGTATGTAAAATGTGTAAAAACGAAATAAAAAAGAAAATAAAAAATTAAATTTACAGAAATAAACATTTTCATCGACATATGACAGTGTGGAAATGGCGCATTTGAACCCAGATTATTTATAATGGATGAATAACGCTTGACTGTCGGGCAGAAAACTTGGAAGAAACGACAGGAATGAGGGGCACCACATGCTCGGCCACAAAATGAACGCTTATATAAGTACGTATAGCATATTTTATTAATATACATTTGGTTCTTTGAGCTTAAAGCTCGCACAAGCTTCAATAAGCTCCGAAGCATCCAACTTACGAAACTGTATGCGAAGCCATTTCATGTCCATCCGAGTAGAGATCTTGCACCATGCCATAATCGGTCCACTCATGCGAGACATAGAAGGTGGCGCGTAATGGACAGCCATTTGGATTGAATTGCGATTTATTGTTGAACAACTCCTCGAAGAGATCGATATTCAGTATGCTGATCGCGTCGTCGAAAGTGATTAGCACCATTTGTGGCACCTCACTGACATTCAAACCGCCTAATTTGTGGTGTGAACGAGCATCGAATATTTTTGTGAGTGTTTGTTATACAGTATATTTTAGGTGAGTTTATTTATAAAAATTCATATCTGAGATATTCACACTGACTTTCGGAAGGTTTTTTTTTTTTTAATGTAATCTTTGCTTACCGGGAATGTCCTTGCCACCGCAGGCACAATCGGGCAGTAGACAAACATCCTTGCGGCACTTGGCAGCCGTCTTGTCCGGTGTTGGTTGCGGGTACAGTGGTTCGGGACGCGAGGGTGGATATCTGTAGATATCGACAAACTCCTGTGCTTTCGAGACAATCGTGCCGGACGGCTTCAAGGTGGGGCGTGTGCGGCTGTGTGGAAGAAGTAATTAGTGAAATTTCTTTTAGGTACCTTCCTTTTGTACTCACGGCGGATGGGTGCCGCGGTTGCTGGTCACTGCTGTGGGCGTGTCCCGTTCCTGACCGGCGTAGGGGGAGCTACCGCGATTACGATTGTTATTCGAATTTGTTCTATGTAAAAATTTAATTGAATTGTGTAATGTTAGCAACATCCATGGTTAATTACTTGTTGTTGTGGTTGTTGTTGGAGGAGAATACGATAACACAGAAACATATATAGTATATATATATATATATATCGGTTTGTACCGATGTAATCGTTTTGGTTTTGCATAACAGAGGCAATAAAAGTTAACGGTTAACTACTTTGCTGCGAAGCAATTACCAGTGTGGCCAAATCAGACACACGGCTACGTTGAACAGGTGAACTAAGCATAGCGCAGACGCACAACACACACTAACATTTATATACATACATATACGGTTTTACACATATGATTAATTCATTTACAGTTAGTAAATTTGAGTGAGAAACCAATTTTGCATGTGGAAATGTTATATAGTAAGCTGTTAGCAGAAACAACAAAACTAACAAATATACAGTAATATGTTAATGGACAGTGTTAGTAACGAGGAATTATTTACAAAATGTTCGTATGTGTTAGTCGCAGTTAGAAAATGTTACAACAGCTACAACAACCAATGCCTTTTTTACAAAATGTACACGCTGAAAATAGCGTCGAAATGCTGAAGAAGCTTAGTGAGAACCGAAAAGATGAATTGTTTGTTTATTTTTTCTTCTTCTTCTTCTTCTTCTTCTTCTTCTTATTTTCAAACCTTGCTGCAAAGAAAAAGTGTTTAGTCAGTTCAATTCGATAGTGTGTGCAGAGGCATTTGAGTTAGGCTAGTGAGGGGGAAGGATAGGAAGGGAGGAGTGAGGATCAGTAAAAAAAGTAGAAGAATTAACGGTATTTTTAGAGCTTTTTTGTACACATTTAGTGCTTGCCAACTGAATGGCACATACTCAGGGCACATTAGTTGCAGATTTAAATGTTAACGGTGGAAATATATTTTGGGAATTTTTCTCAATTTGTCTCAGGGTGAAGTTGAAAGTTTAGTTTAGCTAAAAAAACAAAATCGGGGGAAATATTTGAACTAACTAATAGAAATACTTTATTTAGAGTTTCGTGTTTTAAATGTACGCTGAATAAATAAATAATTCTTAAAGAACCCAATAATTCACAATTTTTTTATAAAAAAAAACAGACATTGTTTTCTAATGTAATCATTCTAGCTATGCTAAACTATATAACATACTCGTACATTAATCAAAGAAATCGCGTATCGAAAAGTCTTTCTTGTGATATAATTTAATTTTTGAAAAACGAAATGACACTAAATTAAAAATCCTTTAAGAAACCGATTATAGTTGTAAAGCATACTTTTATGTATCTCAATGAGCTTAAAAGCTCAGATGACTTACTTAATTTTTCAATTACCGTTTATTCCCAAAAAATAAACCCGCCTTAGCAAACAATACAGATACATAGAAATGGAGTCTATATGAGAAGTATTTAGGAGTGCACAAGATTTTTAGCCGAGTTACAAATAAAGATGATATTTTCAAACCGCTTCCGAGTAGATAAAGCATCCTTTGAAGGCTTTTTCTCCTCTCATGTAGACCCGAATTTAATTTGATTTACTTAAAAACTTTCATTCGCGCTTACGAACTTCTTAAGTCGCCTTCAAGAGGCTAACTTAGTTTTCGAGGAGCGTTTTCGAAGAGCTTTTTCATGCCGAAAAAGCACACGAGGGCTTTTTGTGAAATCACACGAAAGCTTTGGTTTGCCGGAAGAGCGGAACATATTTTTTATGAAATATCTTTAAACTTGGAAAATCTTAAGTCACTCTCTGCAAGTATTCTCTTCAGCTTCTCTTAAATTAAGATAATCTTCTAAAATAAAATGCATAATCCATATTTTGATTTTCAATTAAGAAAAGTGGAACTGGAAAAAGTAGTAAATGGATCAAATAGGTGGTAAAGTGGTGCAGAAAGCTAACTAGTGAGTGCAGATTGGTTAAACAAACAAAAACATTTTCGGTTCTCAATAGATACTAAACAATATATTAAAAGAAATAAAGAGTTTATATTGGCGCATTACAGTGCTCCAGCTACTAAAAATTTAGTAGTGAAATTTAATAGCTGTACTTCTATACAGAAACTCATACAAAATTAATAACTTAGAAATAATGTCAACTAACCACCACCTTTTCCATAAAATTATATAAGAAAAAAAAAACCGCTAAAATTCTATGGTGAAGTTACTAAGTTTACATTTTTCGCAATCTCTTTAATTATTCAGCGTACACCAAAACGAAAAATAATTGACTTCTGGTAAAATCAAAATTGCAAGGGAAATTGAACAACTAACAACTACATACGGTACAGTTGACTATGGATATATGACTTTTAGAAATTTTTCATAGTTTTAAGATAACTAAGGCACTTGGCAACCTTGCCAGTTGCCAGAGTGTATTTGACAGAAAGTTTACGCTTTAACGCGTTTTAACGCTCCAATCAAATATTCATAGAAAGTAACTATTAATAGTAAAAGTGGGATAGCAAATAACTGTGAATTTTATATATATATGTATATTTGTATTTGTAATATTGTAGTTGTTGTTGTTGGTGGTTAAGTACCTCGAGGGAATTTCGTTGCACTTGGCATTCGATGTGGTGTCTGAGCACTTGACTGCTGCACCGGCGTTCGTGGCGTAAGCACCGGCCTTAATACTGTTACCTCTAGCCGTGTTGGCGGAGCCCACGGCCGGGGATGTCTGGGAGGCAGTGGCGGAGGCGGAGTTAGAGTTGGAGTTGGAAGCGGAGGGCGAAGAAGGTGCGGAGTAAGCGGCAGCGGCAATCGACGACTTGATGGCATTATTGACTCTTGAAGCACGCATTGGCGTTAGCAGGGACTTGGCAGTGCTCGCTGGGGTGCTGCTGGCGCTTGCAAGGGAGGAGGACATGTGGGAAGTGGACGTAGTGCTATCGGTAGTGGATCTTGATAATGTAGGAGATGGGTGTTTAGCTTGTGTATAAGTGTTTTGTGTGGGGGAACGATTGGACGCAAATGTTGTGGTTGTGGTTGTGGTTGGTGTAGAGTGTGTTGTAGTTGTTGTACGGTACGTAGCAGTAGGTGGCGTAGCCGTAGTGGTCGGACGGAGAGTAGTTGTTGTAGTGGTGGTCGGCGGTCTGTGAGTGGTGGTCGTTGTCGTTGCTGTTGTGGCTGTGGTTGTCGAAGTGCTGCTAGTTGTTGGCATTGTTGAGACCTTAGTTCGGGACGTAGTATACAAATTCTTGATCTCTTTTACTGCAGCGCTTATTTCGCGCTCTGAAAAGTCATCCACGAACTGTTGGGCACTACTTTCATCACTATCGCCGGCAAGGAAGAGCTGCAGGTGTTCTAACACTGAAGCGGTATCGAATTTCGTACGGCTCGTGCTGGATGTGATGTAACCAGCATTCTGTAGACTTTCGGCCAATGTACGATCCTTTGTCTGCTGACGATATTTGTTTGAGAACAAATACTTCGGTGGACGCTCCTTAATCTCACCAACCTGTTGCTCTGTAGAGGATGATGAACTTGCGCTCACCGCAGATTCGATACTGTTGTCTTGCTTTCCGTCAATGGGTTGTCGAACCAAAGCTTCAGCGCGTGGCCCATCATCTATGGTTGACTCATTTTCAATGGGTTTACGGTTTACTGTCTTCTGTGGCGATTGTCCGTATGTGTTTGTGGAAGCCTGCTGTTGTTTCTTTTCGGCTTTATAATTTTCGTATTTTTCTCGAGATTTAAGTGGGTTCGTACCAAGCGCATTTCGCTGACCCTGTATTGCCGCTATACGCGCTCGTTGCTGCTTTCTTCTTTGTGGGTAGACCTCAAGTGGCGAAGTCGTAACGGGCTCTTGACCATTACCGCCAGAATAACGGCCTCGGGGCGCATAAGTAGAGGATTCGTCGGCTGTATTCACTGTGGCTGCAGAGTAGCGAGAGCGTCCGCGCGGACGAGGGGTTTCTGAATTGATTGAGCTATGATCAAGCTTTAGTAGATTTTGGTAGGAGAGTGCCTGTGAGACACGTATAGGTGCAGTCACAATAACTGTCGACATAGTAGTTGGCGTTGTACTTTCGGTTGTAGCCTCTGTTGTTGGCGCTGCGGTGGTGGTCGTTGTAGTCGTTGAAACTCTGTGTGGTGTATTTGAAAAGGTGTTGAGTATTGTATCACTTACACTGAAATTCCGCATACCTGTCGACGCGGTAGACAGAATGTTATCAGTGAGGTTGCGTTGTGGAGTTGTGATTAGAAAATAGCTGCGTACAGGCTTGACGCTAGTGTTCTGTGTGAATGTGGTGGGAGTGGTTGGACTGGTGTAGCGTGGCTTTACCGTGCTACGATGTCCATTAAAACCAGTATAACGATCTTCTTTTTCTTGGAGTATAGTCTCCAGGCTTTTATAGGGCGAAACAAAACGTTGAGCTGGAATTCCGGTGGTTTTAATTAGGTTGTCTTTAAATGTAAGCGTGCGCGGTGTGTAGCTCTGAGCAGCGCGCTCGGTATTAGAGACAACAAAGGTGGTTATTGGTGGTGGAGTCGTATTTGCCGTAGTGGTTGTGGTCCTAGTCGTGGTTGTAGTGGTTGTAGTGATGCGCGGGGTTGTGCTAGTTGTTGTCGTACTGCTACTTGTGGCGGGGCGTACGGTACTTGTTTCCTTTAGAGTTGTTACGACACTTTGCTCGTTGCCCGAACTGGAGACATGATCGTTCTCCAAACCGGTTTCCAAAACTATTTGTTGCAAGGGCCTGGCACTAGTACGAGCCAGACGCCAAGTGCTGCGCAGTGGTGGTGCATAGGTGGTTGGAACAATATCGTCCTCGTATGAGTCGTAGAAGGGAGATTTCTGTGTCGGCGAGTTGGCTGCGCCAGTGCTTGTAATGGGAGTAACAATTGCTCGGCTCGTTGTCATAAGTTTTTGGGCTGTTGCAATGGGTCTACGTTCATAGATAGGTTTACCCGTTTCATCCGTTTCATCCGTTTCATTCGTTTCATCCGTGTTTTGTGCACGCAAACTGAAACCATTTGAGCCGGTTTGCAAATTATACTTGAAAGGTTTCGGTTCAAAAACAATATTTGTGGGATAACGCAACGTTGTACTGGTTGCGGAAGTGTCATCACGTATGAACTCTAAGATCGGCTCGGGCTCTGAGGATGGTGGTAGCACGACTTTAACTGTCGGCAGAGGTTTAAAGCTCTGTGGCGCAGTATCAGAAACAACATAACTTTGTAGCCTTATTTTTGGCTTCTCAAAATCACTGAAGCGTTGCAGCAGTCTTTCATCTTTGGAATTTTTACCATAGTGCTCTTCCCGTTGCCTATTACTATTATAAGTGTTTTCATTGGTCGAATATTTAGCATGTGGGAGATTTTTTGCGCCGATCACACGCACCGAGTTACCACGTGATCCCTCTGCATAGTCTTCCACATTGTCGATGGCAGCTAAAAATTTCGATCTAGTGTTAAATGCCGACGATTTAGTTGTGCTTGACTCAAATGAGCGTCCAGCGCTGCTGAAAGGTTCAGAGGTCTGCACGTGTACATTCTGACTTGCGTCCGATACGGTTTCAAAGTCGCTTACTGTCCGAGAATTGAATAGTGATGGCTGAGAGAGTGCTGAGTTTGTTGTTTGAGGTGAGTTTTGGTTTTGTTGAATATTTGGGTTGGACTTGGGATAACTATGGGACTTGGCTACAACCGTGACAAATGTTTCATCGGAATCGAGGTATTGAGAACTGTGAAACGATTGGGATATTGGTGTAATTGTTGTAGTTTTCTGTGATAATGTTGCTGGTTTTCTTTGTATTGGTGTGAAGGTAGTTGTAGGTGGTGTGTTGATGGCGGTAGATTGTTGGGGATTGATGAATTGTGAACGTTGGTTCTTTTGGAATTTGTTTGCATGCGTTTTAGATCTGTAGGAGAAATCCACATTTTCGGTTATTGTTAGTGTTTTTGTAGATTTAAATTTGGTATTTGGAGTAGTGGTGTTTGTGGTAGTAGTAGTAGTAGTGTAGTAGTGGTGGCAGTAACGATTGTTGTTTTTCGTCAGTTGTTTGGCGGAAGGCGTTCAACTTTTTCAACTGAATATATTTATTGATACGTTATTACTACTCAAATTGGTGTTATTTTGTTGCTCTTATTATTGTTGATGGTAGTAAGGTGATTGGTGTACTGACTGATGAAAAACACCGTTAAGTTCTACTGAGTAAATAACGTTTCTGAACTGTACTGGTGCGCTGTATGCAACGTTTTTAGGTGGCTTAAGACATTGAACGATTAAATTCAATAAAGGTGAAAGGGCTATAAGTATCTAGGCTTGGAAAATGCTCCTTATTGGCAAATACTTCATTGATAATAGTATACCTGCAGACAAAAATGTTCCATTCTTTGGTGACAGACCATTTCTATGATTAATATGCAAAGGATTCAAGCACCCAGGTTCTCGAACATACGCATAACCGACTCCACATGCATTTAAAGACAGCGCTGGTAGCCGTAGCCCTAATCAAGAGTTTGAAGCATCCAGTAGTTCTGAAAACCCCATGCGGTTTACGAAGAACGTAAAACAACTTTAAAAACGCTCGAGCACCTGTTATATGTAGATATACAAACCAACGTTTTTTGTGTGTTTAACTTCTCATATTTTACAAGAAATAATTCAATTAAAACACACAGATGGGTAACTGAAAGATAACAGTTCAGTCTGGTGACATCTTCAGCCACCGGAAAAGTGAAAAATGAATATGATTTCATTTTGTTGGCCAAAGAAAACTCGAAGACTTAGGTATAACTGTTTGCATTGTTACCGTGGTGTCTTCCTATGGATCTAGTAACAATTGCTAAGTTCGTCTTTTACAAAAACTGATAAAGGGTGCGAAATTATATAAAATTATTTGAGATGGTCTAGGTAAACTAAGTTTTTTTATTTTTATTCGAATTAGACAGGATATGTGGCTTTGAAAAGGAGATTTCAAGGAAGACAAAATCGTTCTCCGCATTCCGAAGTAGATAAGTCTTAGAGATATTTTATTTTCAATCCCTTTTTAATTTGGAATAGACTCAACTTATTAGAAGGCATGTAACAGCTCAGCCAATCAAGTGTGTCTACTCGAGAGTATCGAGAGAAAGTAGACGAACTGACTCTTGCCCGATTTGTAGAATTTTCTGCAGTTAAGAGTCCGAACTCTAATTGAATGTAGGAACATTTTTGAAGGTCTTCAAGTGAGCCAATGTCTTTCATCAAGGAGCGATATAAAGCTTTACCTGCCTGCAACTCTGGACCTAATTTGTCTGCTTTTTATGTCATGAGCATACTAGTTCTAGGGGAATCCTGGTTCTCAGCTTTTTTATATGGGAGATGTGTACGACTGTGTGTTTCACAAGTTCACTTTCGATGAAGCTTCAGACTGCTTATGTAGAAATGCAAGAGGTGTTTGAAAAATAGAAATAATGGTGTATGCTTGTAATTATGTATGTGTGTATATTCGGTTATAAGTAAAACCACAGGTGAGACAGATTAAAAGAGACAACCAAAGAATGCAGAAGGAGAGCGCGTAAATTATGAATGCTTATAACGGCTTATATTTGTATGAATGTATGTTTGGGTGAGTAAACGTTATATGTAGTATATGAAGATATGTATGTATGAATGCTTTTGGTAGCTTGGTGATTGCCAGCTGATGATGAGGTGGGTGCTTTCAACAATTCAATTAATCCAATTAACAAATTAATATAAAGTAAAGCCAAATATCACGCAATGACCAAACGCAGTTACATAATGATTGAACCTTTCGAGCTTTCGAATGAATGCGTTTCGTAAGAAATTTTCGCATAGCATGGATGAGCGTGATAATATCGCGTTTAGCGTGTCAGAGACTATACCTTATCGACGTCGATGTTGTTGCCGGCTGCGTGGTGCGCTTCGTCGTTGTTGTTGTCGTCCTCGGCGTGATCGTCGTGCGCGGTGTTGTTCTTGGCGCCGCAGTTGTTGTTATAGCTGCTGTGGGTTGGCGACGTTGCGCGAGTGTGGTCGACTTGGTGTTGCCACCACGCATTGGCGCCGTCACCACCCTACTTGTGGGCGGTTCCACAAAGTTCGTCACGGTTGGGTTGAATACTTTCTTGAAATCCTTATCGAAGCGTGTCGTGCCGATAACACGGTATTCGTCGACATCTTGGGTGGCTACCAATTTCGGTGCATAGGTGGTGAAGCGTCGTGGCTGCTCGTACACCGCTCGGTCTGTAATTAGCTCATACGAAGGTACATCGTCATGCAGTTCGGCACTGTTATCGTAAGCCGATTCGTATATGGGTGCATCATTATCGACGGTCGGCGACTGGGCGTAGACATTGCGCACATCGCTAACCGGCTGGCGTGGTGAGTACGACGTTGTTGGTGTTGGTAATGTTGCAATGGTGACGCGCTCACTGTTTGTTTTTGTTTTGTACGTGCGTGTGTATTGTTTGTATAAAACGTAAGCGTAAAGTAGCATTGTTGGAACGGTTGCATGTTTGTTGTTGCAATAAAGTGGACAATTTAGAAAATGCAATTTAAAAATATCAACAAGAACAAATTTCGATTTTCACAAGTACGAATGGAAATTCTTTCGGTGTGTGTGTATGAGCGTGTGTTGGTGCGGGCGTGGGCGGATTTGTGTTATGTGTGAGGCGTACATATGTATGTGTGTGTATACGTGATTCATCCTGCTAAAGTAATACCTCAGAGCAGTTATTTGAAATGAGTGTGAATTTTAACTGCGCCTTAGACTTTACCTTCGGGAACTTTTTTCATGTTTGTATGACATATTTAATACAACGGTAGCAAATGGTTCTTATGCCTTGGCTGGTTAAATAATCACGTATGTATGTGGTATGTGTAAATCTCAGTTGTTATAAGGGTTTGGCTATACTCATACATATTAGCGCAATATTTTTTATAACGGTAATATTATAGGCTTATGTTTGTACGTAATTTATGTATGTTTATGACAGGCAGCTCTCGATTTGTAAGGCGGTTAAATTGTTAATCATAAGTTAAATGCTTTGGTTAAGAAACAAAAAAGTTTTATGCCGTTCTTTTGGTGATTAGTCGTTGTTGGTGGTGAATGATTTGTGCACGAAAGCATTAGCGTACTTACCGCGTGGGTGAACGTGTGGGCTGATCATACACATTATCCTGTTCGATCTGCCGGTAGAAAAATATATAGTTTATATGGATTATGGTTAATTCAAAAGTAAAACTCATGTAAGTTAAGAAGGAATAATAAATTTCTCAAGAAATAGTTCATATTCGACTACTTTTCAATAATCTAGTAAAATTTAGACCATCTAACCATATAAAGTCGGTTTCATTAGCGCGAGGTGTTTGTGTTTCTCCCGCGTTATTCGGAAACGAAGTGAATCTCACTACAAAAAATAAAGTATTTAATAAGATTCACTTAGACCGTTCTAACATAAATTGTCTGCCATTGGTAGGAAGTTTTGAAAGAATTTTTTAGAAAAACGAACAAAAGAGTTTCTTACAGAATTCATTACGCTTTAGAGAGAAACCGTCTCAACAACTTCTATGATCATTACAAATAGGAAGCGAAGCTCAAAAGTCAATTATTAAGAGATAAGCGAGAATTATAAGAGTATTGGATGCATTCTATAGCCACCGAAGTGATTTTAAAAATGTTCAAAAATGGTTTATGGAAACTCAAAGAATGTTTCTCGTAAAGTTTAAATCCGCCAGATGGCCACATAGTAGAGTTGTTACGCAGAATGCTAGGGTAATGGCATTATGTTTGAAAAGAAACCTTCTTACAATTAGTGGTAAAAATACCGTTTCACTTACCTGTGCAAGAAGATCCTCGTCATAGTCGGTATTATAGATCAACGACTGTTGATTGTTGTACGTTGGCTTCTCTTGTGGCTGATAGGTCTCTCGTAGCGGCACTTGAGGGGCGGGTGTTGTTAGAATTTCCAGTGGACGATAAGTCGATTGTTGGACGGGTTGCTGGCGCACTGCCTGCTGTGGCTGTGGCTGATATTGTTGCTGTTGTTGTTGCTGTTGCTGTTGCTGTTGTTGCTCCTGCTGCTGCTGATACTCTATATCCCTATACAAATCAAGATCATCATCATAAACTGAGTAATATTGTTCATAGGAGCTTTGCTCCTGATTGCTTTGTTGTGGTGCTTGTTGCGGTTGCTGCTGTTGTTGTTGTTGCTGTTGCTGATGTTGTTGTTGATGTTGCAACGCTATTTGCTGTTGCTGTTCAGCCTGTTGCTGTTGATGCAATTGATGGTGATGTATGTTTGCTTGTGACTCATAACCCGCATGATTTAGCAATGCCGATGTGTTATAGTAATTACGATTTGCCAAATTCTGATTCTGATTCTGATTCTGATTCTGATTCTGACTTTGTATGGATGGTATCGCCTCCACAATCACGGCAGTCGGTGGGCGTTGTTGCTGTACATAGTGACCGACCGGCGGTTGCGATTGTGGTGATGATGGCGACGATGAGTCGGGTCTGCGATGAGTTTAATGCATTTTTTGTTTTTGTTTGTGTTTTTGTATCGATTGATTATCGATTACGCCACCATGAGTTTGTTTTGTTTTCGTTTGTGGATTGATGTATTGGCAGTTAATCGTTATTATATATATATATTATATTTATGTATATGTATATGTATATATATTTATATATATATATTTACAAATTTAATAATTTGTTTGTTTGGTTGTTGTTGTAGTATGAGTATACAAAGATGAATGTGGTATAAATGCATATATATATATGTTTTCGTTCATAATATATATATATATATATATATATATATATAAATATATATTTGTATGTATATATTTACAAAAGAGAGTATGAGAACGAAAAGAAATAGATTATTTTTAGATTAGTTAAAACAATAACAACTAAGAACAAGTGGAGAGCTGCACAGCTAGGTTAATGGATGAAAGTGGTATGAGAAGGTGAGTTGTTAAGACGTAAGAGGGCAAAAGGGTGGAAGAATATACACAATTTGGAACATGCAAAGTGAAAATATACAATTCTAATCAATTCATTTACAGTAAAGAAAAGAGGATGAGTGCAAGTGCCGTTGTAAATTGGGTAACGGTACAAAGTACTGCGTACTGGGTCCATACTAAGTCCAGTTGATCGATTTACCTCTCTCGTGTTATTTATTGTTTTTCGTTTTTTGCTTTCAGGGTTGCTTTCTGGATTCAACGTACTTTGGTAAGGGTGTACACTCGTTTGTATGTACAGTTTGGTATTAGTGACATTTAGTAGTAAATAATAATATGTAACTAGGTACTTAGGTAGGTGGATCGTTGGTTCTGCAACGAAACTGTACCGTATTTGTATCGTATTTGTAGTAAGTAAGTACACAGACAATTATTTACACATCATTTACAATGGGTGGTGTTGGTTGAGTGTGCGTATGCTTTGGGAGTCGTTGGAATCACTTATGGACCGCCAGAGATTGCCCTGGAGCCAAGTGCCACATAGAGTCAAGCAAGCGAGCAACAATATTGGAGTCCACGAGCTTGACTCCGTAGCAGCTCTCGTATTCAGCTCAGCAGCTCACTTACGACTCTGGCAGTCATACGGTTGCCCTACGCTACGCGGAGGATTTGTCAACCCGTCTAGCTGTGGCTGTGTTGCTGTGGCCTCAAACACGCAACAACAAAATTTCGCAAGCAACAAGCGCACTGCTTGCAAATACAACAAATTGTAGAAATACATATACGTCTCTTGCGGATCTTCAACAAGTGTACCTTTGTCCACCGTCCGCCGTGTCCAGCTGCATGTTCACGTTCAACTGCAGCGAACCCAGTGCTGAGGACGCCGGCGTGGCTGCGGGTCGTTTGCGAAAGTTTTGCGCACCAAAGTCAGTTTTATTGCTCTTATTGATGTCGTTGTTGCTGTTCGGTTCAATGTTGTTCAGCTCCTTGTTTGCATTGCTGTTGCTTTGCCACTTATTCTGGCCGCGATGACGATTTGGACGCACCGTATAGCGGGCACGCTGAGTTGTTGTTGTCGTCGTTGTAGTTGTTGTAGTTTTTATAGTTGTTGTACGAGGTGTAGGCGTCGTAGTTGTCTTGGCAGTCGTCAAATGTATTTTGTTGTTGTTGCTGTGCGTCAAATTCGGTGCTGTCGAGCCCCATTGCGGCTTAGGCGGAAGACGTTGTTTGATCTCCTGGAATATATCGCTCGGGAAGTTTATAAACGACGGTATTTGGTTGTTCTGTTTATTTCCTGTTTGGTAAAATTGCTGAAATTGTGTATCACCGAATGGTCTTCTTGTGGTTGTGGCCTCGATATAGCCTGTCTGGAAACTGGGTTTCAAATGTGGGCTAATGGTCGTCGTGACCACAGGCGGCATAAATTGTGGTCGCGGTGGCGCCATAGTCTCGGACATGGGCATATACGGAGGCATTTGGGAGGGCGGCATTATGTCATCGTCCGTGTCTGTGCCGATCGGCTCTTCTTCTTCTTCGTACTCATCATAGTAATCGGGTGCAGACGTACTGGTGGATGTGAACGGCTTAACCTGTTGAACGCTGTGCAAATTGAACTTGTGTGCTTGATTGGGTATGCTCTTGAGAAAGTCCTCATAACCCTTCGTAGGCCGCTTAGTGGTTTCTACCGTCGGGCGTTGCCGATTTTGTTCGGTGGTTGCTTCAATTTGCTCTTCATATTGCTCAATGGGCCTTTTCACCTGACTAATGGGCACATTCGCTGCGACTGGCTTCCGTGTTGACACAGGTGTATTTAGTTGCTTAAAATATTTAATCATATTTACCACTTGCGGATTCATATTGGTCAAATCGGAAGATTGCAGACTTGCCACAAACTCGGGTACATTAAATTGCAGAGCCAAATTGGGCTTTCGGGAGGGCTGAGGAGCGTTTGCATTACTGAAGTTCGAGGTGGTGGGTCGGACAGTTTTCAATTTTGGCGAGATGGTTGTAGTGCGTACTTTGCTGAAGACCTGATAGGACTCTGGAAACTGTGAAGAATTGTTGGAGAACGTCAGACCTTCGGGATATTTCGAGAAAGTATTATATTTAGGCAGCTTCGTCGTGGTTGGCGTATGGAAAGGCGCTAAGTTAGGCGCTGAAATTATATTAATATTCGAAGTTGGCGGTGATGGTGTAGTGTATCGAAGCGCAGTGCCCGCCTGATAGGAGCTCTCATAAACTGCAGGTTTGCTAGTGCTAAAGTAGCCTTTGATTTTCTGATTTCCTAAAATATTGTAGTTGAAGTAATTACTTTCCGTCGTCGTGGGTATGTAGTTGTCGATGATGCTGTACTGTGACACAAGTTTCGAGGGATACTTCGCGGTGGACTTGAAATCATTCACATCGTCTTGTTGCGGACTACTATGCTTGTTGTTGTAGAAACCACCGACAGTGCTGAACTGCGCATAATGTGAGTTGGGTGTGACTTTAGTTGGTCTTTTGGTAGACTGAAAATAGGGCGTTTGTGCCACCGTCGTACTTACATGTGGCAATGTGCCAGTGGTTTCCGATTCCGAACCGGGCTGATTGTCTAAATGGAAATATTGGAAATTCTCCTGTTGCATTTTCTTGCGCTGCTCCTGGTACTCACGCAGTGACTGTAATATGTAGGGTATTAATTCCGGATTGTTAAAGAGATTCGGACGCCTTGCAGATAAGGTCGATGGGCGAAGTGTGGATGTTGTTTGATAGTAATTAGCCGCCATTGGACGGAAGTCATCCTCTATTCGTGTTGGTGATGGTGGCGGTGGTGGATTTAATGCCGCTGTGTACGTGAATTTCTGTTTCTGTCCACCAAAGCTTTGTGGGCGCTGTTGTTGCACTGCTGCTGGATACACTTGATAACCCGGACTCAATTGGTTATAATTGGCTGAGGTCGTTGGTGGTGACAAGTACGGGTTATACGCACCGAAATTAAAGCTCGGTTGTTGTGGTTGTTGCTGGTATGCAACACCATCAATGGAGCGGTAATGTGTACCTGGAACGTTTTGTATTTGGAACCGTGAGCGTCCATTGAAAAACTGGTGTAGTTGGCGTGTACCACGTTGACGAGCCTCGGCGGTGGCTGTGTCGTTGTTGTTGGCGTCGGTATCCATATCGAGTAGCGCCGCTATACTATTTAAGGTCTCCATTATGGGGTCAGCAGCCGAATCAGGTATTGGATTGGTGGCAGCGGTATCAATCGTAATGTTGGGTTCGTCAATGCGCTTATTGCTGGTCGCGGTTTCAGATAGAGCGGCTTGGTTCATCTGCATCTCAGGATCAGTTAGAGTACTCGGGTCGTTAATTTTCTCCAATTGCTTTCCATCACCTTTCAGTTCTTCCAATATTTTTGCTACTATTTCCATAACAGAGCCTTGCATATTGTCCTCTGGTTCAAAGTTGGTCTGCATCATCTCCTCGTGTAACTTTCCTTCTGAGGTTTGTTTGTTGGCAACTTTTATCTGTGCAAGTTCGGCCGTTTCTTGATGCTCATTCGGTTTCGGGTTTAAAACGGTTGGCTGATATATCTCATCCGTATTTAAGTATCCAATAATATTTGGTCTCTCCAACGTTTTTTGGTCTTCTTCAGTCTTTAAAATTTCACCGGTGTTATATTCCAGTACGCGTGGTTCGCCTAATGTCTTTGGATTCTCATCAGTCTTTAAAACTTCACCGGTATTGAATATGATTTTCGTGTCATCGTTGGTTGGTAGATTCATGTCACGTTTGACGCGCTTATGCGCAGTTTCTTCTGTGTTCAAGTCTCTGCTCATGCGTCCATATGCCTCCAAGTCAAAGTTGCCCAAGTCATTTACTTCTAGTAACTGTTCGATAGCAATATTATTGCTGTGTAAGTTGAGGTCAATGTGGTTAGAGCTAGAATGGTTTACGGTTTCCAGTTTTATGCGGATGAGGTTATAAATTTTTCAGTCATTCGTGTTAAATGGTATATTTTTTTTTATTTTTAGTTTTTTTTCGTTACCGTTCAGAGTCGTAGTGCAATAGTAAATGCAGTTTTGAGATGAGAATATTTCAGTTACGATAATGTATTGATTCGTTTTGAGTAGTTTCGAATGTACGATTAATTTGAAAATAGCAATTAAGAGAAGACAAAGCATTAAATTCGTATAAAAAAGCGCATTCAATTAAATGGTAGGTGAATTCAGTTCAATATGTTTTAGTTCGGCTAAGAAGCGGAAGCGACTATTAGTGAGCTTACAACGACCACTTACCTAAATTGAGAGCCGAAGGTGTACGAGCCGATTTTGCCATGATTTGGTATAGCATTGATGTTTGCCTGGTGTATAATGCCATCCCGATCGCGCTGCACCTGACTCACTGTGCTCGGTTGACCACGGTAGACACGCTGCTGACGATCGCTCTCCTCCTCCTCGACGGGTGGCAGCGTCTCATGTGCGTCTGCGTAAAGCTGTGCGGAAAAATTTGTGAAATTTCGTCGGTTAAAAAGCAAATTGATACAACTTAAATTTGAACTAAAACACAAGCAGCTGCGTTATCTCAGTTTCTCCGACACAGACTCACCTTGGCTATATCCTCCTGTGTATCGAATGGCTTCGGTTGTCCACGTGCTCCGGTCACGGTACCCGCATGCTGCGGCAATGACTGCACCTGCGCTTGAACGACCTGCGGTGACTGCCGATGATATTGTGGTGGTACTGTCGCCTTCGGTCTTTGTGTGGTCGCCGCCGGGCTGCTGAAGGCCGACCCAAATCTTATGCGACTTGGCACATGCTGACTATTAATGGACTGCTGTTGTTGCTGCTGCTGTTGTTGCTTACCTGCACGAGTGCCGCCACCATTGCCGGTATCGTCTAGAGACCCTGCACCACTGTCCACAACCTCACAACCCACATTTCGTGGCCAATCACAGGTCTGCAGCTCGTGCGAGTACATCAGTCCGCCGGTACAGCTCTCGAGCAAAGCACCGCCGAATACACACACATAGTACTGTGTACAATCGGTTGGATGCGGATAGTAGCCAAACTCTTCTGGGCAATCGAAATTAATACCATTCGAGGCAGACGCTTTGACATTGGTACCGAAGCTGCGCGAGCTCGTGATGCGCGATGAACGCTTCTGCTGCGACTGTGCCTGAACGTTCGTGGCTGTGAGAAAGCAAAGGAGAGATAATTAAGTTAAATTATAAAGAAGTTTCATAAGTGTGGTATATTTGTGGAGAATAAAATGAAAATATAAAATATGGGAGCAGAACTTGCTCAAAAGCTTTTGCCCGGGTCTCAGGCAACACAGTAGCTGCATATAATGTGTCGCAAACAACTAACTCTAAAGATATTCTAATATGCCATTTGACCTTCAAGCTAAATGCAGCGGACAACAATCCATTTATGGTAGAAACTACAATCGATCTTGCCTTGTTTTTATTTTTATGATGTTGTTGCGCATCTTCAACGCCGATAAACGCTCCACATTATCCGAGCTTAACTTATGTGAATGCAAAATGTCGTCTGTGGCGGTGTGTTCACATGTCATTGTTAATTTAATCTGTGCACTCCAGTTGTTAAAAAGGTTACGCATGACAATTGGCGGTGATCATTTCAGCGGCACTGACGTTTTTCTATTTGCTTGACAAAGTGAAGGATGACAAGCGAAGCAATGAAGCAAGTGATGCTACTGCCACAACAACAGCAGAATGGTGCTGGCACAATTGTTGTTCTGAATTAGGTCAATGGAGTGTATGTATAATTTCAATCACTGCGGTTAGGCTCAAACGTGTAAGTTGTAAGTGTGCAGCTCAAATAATTTTCAAATATTTTATAAATATTTTGAATTTGTTAAATTCTTATGCAGAGATGTATTCTAACTAGTTTATTGGCTCAGAGCTTTCAAAATAGTTGCTTTTCAAATTGTTAGAGTTATGCTTGCTTTGAGTTTCGTTTGTTAAACACGTAGGCTTGTAGAATTCTCACCATATTTATAAAATCTGTATAAACAAAACAAAGTTGGGTTTGTTCTGTCACAACTCAAGAGCGTCTACATCTATTTTTGTGAGCTCTGTTTTGCTGAATTCTTGTCCACCCCAACAACGGAATAACTTGATTTACTTAAAAAAATTGTCTAAAAGATACCTAAATATACAGAAAATGTATGTATGTATAGAAAAAAATCGAAATGTATGCAAAAATAAACAAGAAAAAATCCGAAGATTGCTCATTGGGCTAGCTAGTATATATAAAATAGATATCTGAGAATAACTGGTTACTACTTCTATAGTACCTAAATAGGCTTCCGAAACCAAAAATAAACATTTCTATATGATGGGATTTATATATGATCTTTGGGTATTTTTATACCGTATGGGCCAATATCAATTCATTCGACTTTACGAAGCCTGCCCCACAATAAACGAAATGTTAGGTCTCTATATAATTTTTTTGAAAATGATTGTTATCTTCGTTAACTGATAAAATAAGATAGCTCTCACAGGCCACCTTAACACTTTCCTCGAACATTTTACTAAAATATAACATCCGAGAGGCTTAATACTTAAGTAAATTCTTATTAAATTCTTATTAAAAATTATTTTTTTTTTGTGCTTTGGAATCGCGAGGCTGGTATTTGCCTAAAGGTCAACGTAACAAATGGCAATGCCGCTTCTCGTTCAAGAAAAAAAAACCGCAATCGCAATGAGCAAATAAAAGCAATTAAAATGAGTAGACGTTTAACTTCGGAGAAACCAAACAAACGAGCACATCCAACTTGGCAAACTGGCTCGCAATAAAATTCGCGCACCAAAGTTCAAACCCAAGTGTGTTAAGTAAACAAAAACCTGCTAAAATATAAACAAAGCACAAGAGTGTAAAACAACAGGAACAAACAATACAAATTGGCTAAAAGACGCAAACACTTCTAACACTAAAGGAAAAATAAAATAAGAGACGAACACTTTACTAAGTACGAGTTGCACCGAAGTAGCCAAGCAGAGTGGTTGCGCCGGCGCGGCACGGTCAGAGTGTAGAAGCCGTCAATAAACATTAAACGTTGCACCCGTCGTCATTGGCGCGAGCGATGATTACAACGGGCGATGAAGAAGAAGATGCAGATGATGTTGCAGTTGTTGTTTTCATATATTCCGTTCACGAACACTTCACGGTTATACAGTGTTGTTGCCACTTGTGGCATGCGCAGTAGCTGCAGCGTTAGCGCGCGATGTTGGTGACGACGGAAAATGACGACTTTTCCACTTTGAAACTGACGAAGTGAGAGTGTGGGTGTGCGCCTGCGCCTGCGCGTACGGCCTCTTCAATGAATTTGCATATGCAGTAGCGCTGGTAGCATACTTGTATTATAAGTGTTTGCAGATTTTCATTAATACACCTTTTGTTTCTTCTTGGGATTTTTCTAAATATTAAGCGGCAAACTGCACAGTTGCAACCGGTATGCCATACTGCCATAGTAAAATGTGTGTTTCTTTTTTGCTTGATCAATTACTCTGTTGTTGTTGTTGTTTTGCTGTCGCTTATGCGCTACCCATTTTTCAATGGCTAACATCGCTTGCTATTCCTCACTCTGTGCGCACCGAGTTAATGACCGAAAAAATGCTCTTTTGGTATTGTTGTTGGAGCCGAGATTGTTGTTGCTGCATGGTAAATGTTATGTGTAGTTGCCACACAACGCTACTGCACAAGTTCAGCTGCAAACATATCCATATATATGTAAATATAATAAATGTACATTGAATATGCATGTAAATACATATGTGTATGTGTGTGCGTGTCTATGTTTTTCAGTTTATGGCGCGTTGATCAGCAACCACAAAAATCGCATAGGCAATTTCGTAGCATCATCGTTCAAATTGCTGTTGGTCATGGTTGCTTTATTCAATTGCTTCAACTTGCTGTTGTCGTTATTACTACTAGTTTCATTTTCAGGCAGTGCAACAACACCGTGCAACACTTGTTGATGCGGCACACTTAGCCAGCTGCCGGCGCTTGACCTTTCTCATTTCGAGTGACTTGATTTTTACCAGGTATTCAGGCCAAAGACGCAGTTGATGGTTTTACTCAAATGCAACAACACGAGTTTGGCAATGTTGGGTAAATATGTTGGGATAATATTGCTAGCAAATCTTATTAGGAGTATTTAAGTGTAACCTGTGAAGCTGCACCAATGCTTTTGTTGAACGTTTGTTGAACCGATAGGTGACGCTCTTGTCGAAATAACTGTTTTGATTGAAATTCATATTACTTAACATGTTGTTTATGCTTCTGAGTCCAATGTATGTTACTGTGAACTGTAGAGATATAACTTATTTAAAATATATATAGCTTTCTCTGACCTTTTAAGCTGACTTTACTCAGAGGATTGTTAGACACTTGCAGATGTTTAACCAAATTCGTGATAAATCTCCATAACAGATTATTCTAACGGGACGAAGGGAGTTTTTTTTTTTACCGGAGTTCAAAGTCGCGTTAGGGGGCAATTGGGCATTATTTAGATTCGACCTTGTCTTCAGGTTCTTCTTGTCTTTCCATCAAGAAGACTTCCATGCTACTTATATCCTTAAAAAATTCTATTTGTTATTGTATAACTGAAGGCTTGTGATTTAATTTGTGGGCATTCGATTACATCCATTTAAAGAAGCAAGCGAACAGGCATCGTTGAATCAATTACTATTTTCATTCTGAATATCATACCGACAGCATTATATATCTTTATTTTTTGCTAGACGAATATAGGCATAATCTGCCAGTTTAAAGACTATAAACAACAACAACATAGAGTAAAGTTAATTAAGTTAAGTTTCGAGCTTTGAATTACTCGACGAATTTTTAATTGAGATTCTTCACATTTCTGAAATCACAAATTTTCGTATTACATGCAAATGTGATGTAATATTTTGTAACCATATGCAAATCCAGCGTGTATTTCGGTGAATTGCGTACATTTTTTTTTGTTGCAAAGTTGCAAAATTCATATGTTGCAAGCAGCGGCATGCAACTCGATCGCACTTGAAGGTATGCATTTGCGCATACTTTGCCGCTATAAACGTAGAAGCGCATATGTTTCTGTGTGTTTCGCAAGTCGCGCGATTAGATTACCCATTGAACAAGAGATTCCAACGACAAACTTGCGTGGTGAGTTGACATAAACCAAAAGCAATGCAAACAAGTTGTTGTTGCCTGTGTAAATAAGCAAAGCTGCATGCAATTTTACAAGCACTGCATAACAGAATAACGGTTTGAGGTGTATAGTCGCATAGTCACAGCAGAAAGCAGAAAAAACTGGAAATGGAAAAAAGAGACCTTGAAATAAACTTTCGTTGCATACTTGCGCTTTATTGGTGAAGAAAAATTACCGTAGCGACCACTGCAACAAGCAGCAAAACTAATTACAACAACTGCAATAACAAGTTCTACTAACACAAATAATTTATTAGTATTACTTCGAATTCTTCTGAGCTGCGAAAGATAACATTTGTGGGTCTTCGGTCTTCTGCGCCAACGAGCGGACGGACAAATTGCTTCCCTTTCAAACTGATTGCATGAATGAGATTTTGTAATTTTCGCGAGCGTTGCGCGCGTGTGTATGTATCGCTGTCGCTTGTGTACGTCACACTTGTCACGCTCTAATTCGCATTCCCATGACATGACGACCGCACGCGCACCGCTTAAACAGCTGACAAGCGGCTGACACCAAGAACCATGGAAAGAGCGGCCAATGAGCTAATGCGTAGAAGATGGAAATTGCAACAAAAATTGGCGTTGATAAGTGAGGGTGTGCTGAAGTTTCAGTTTGCTCGTTCGTTTGCAGTTGAGAGCCAACAAAGTGGCGAAAAAGTACACAGTGTTTGATATTGATTCTAAATTCGTGTAAAGGAAATCGCCACTGCGGCGACCGTGCTGCAATAACAAAAACAACAAAGAGAATTGCACAAGCTACCCAAACTGCAGCGAGCACAATGAGACGCCACATCAACCAAATGCCATCGAGTACTGCTCCCAAGCGCTTTTGTTTGTCTCGGCTGCGGTAGATTGCCCCAATCGAAATTGTAGGAGTTTGAAGCCAGATTTAATGTTGAAGTAGCGCTTAGCTGGTGACTTTGGCCATTTTCATTTAACCTGAATGTGTTGCCACTCGAAAAGGTGTTAGTTGAGTATAGAGGAGGAGAAATGACGGCAGGATGTGGTGAAGTTTAAAAATAGCTAATTTTTAGAGCAGAAGAGAGTATCAAGTGTGAGACCTTGAGTTGAGTTTGTATAATTTCTGCGATTTAAAGTCGAATATTTTGATAATGGAAGCAACCTATTTCTATTAGCTCTTTCTGCTTGTCCAAAAGTCCAACAGTACATTAGGGCCTATGCAGAGTTTGTATACCACTTGACTTCTTGGAAGACTTGAGGACTAGACCTAGACTTCTAGACTTAGCAAATCTTCGGTTGGCCTTCTTTAGCCTTCTCCTTGTCCGTTGTGCCCAAGCGAATACTTTCTTTCGGAAAGGTCTTTCTTAGCTGCCGATGGCTTTTTGTTGCGATTTTATTTAGACGGTAGCAAATTTTCACGGTTAAGTCGTTTCGAAAGTTATTTAAAAGCTTCACCGTAGTTCTCGCACCCTTAAAAAAATAGTAGAAATTAGCGGCTATGTTCACTCATACTCATAGTCATGCCGACTTTATACATACAGGGAGAACGAAAAATCATTCAGTGAAAATTTGAAAATCGTCTGCTTAATCTTCGTACTTAAACGTTATAGGCTTTGTCAGCAGACTCAAAAAAATACTGATGAGCTGAAAGTGTGAATTCTTTTCAACATAATAACAGCTCAGCTTTTTCAGCTGATTGCATTGGGGTGCACTCCATGTGTTGTTTACATCAGTGATTGGCAGCTCGACTTGAGCAACATGGCTGCAGGAAGCTTGAAGTCAAATGTGAACTTTGTGAATCAACTTGACTTATTGTCACACTAATGCGCCAGTTTGCAGTATTTACAAACTTATCGCTATTTTGTTTTTGTATTTTTTGCACACAAACGCTGTGCTGGCTATTAAAACACCAACGGCAACATGGCGTATACGTAACATTTAATTACAGTAGCAAGTCTGAGAACAGAAAATCCATTTGCAAGTTTTATTATTTAAATAGTCATGTGCAAAAACGCTTGTTTGGTCCATTCAACGTCTGTTATAATTAAAATCAAGCGTGATTTCCCCTTGCTCCTTGCTGTGCTTCTATGCATGAAGGTAAGTCTGAGTATGCGTATTTCTTGTTTTATCACAAATTTAGCACATTTTATGAGTACTTCGTAGATAAAAGTAACTCGAACGTTTGGTTGGGTAATGAAACTGCGCATAAGTATTTTTGCCTCTGCTATTCCTCAAACTGATGTGCACTTAAAGTCAAGTTAGGAAACATTAACATTAACACCATGCGAAGATGTTTGCATATAAAAGCCATGCTCCATCAAGCGTGGTAGATTCGTTACTTTTTATTGACCTCCTCAAATTTATAAGCAATATAAGCGTATGAGCGAAATGACAGCCATTAAAGTATGCCATAAATCAATTGAAGCAGTGACTAAAAGGCATCTTGCAGCCATCAGCCGTATACACACGCGGTTACGTACATGCGCAGAGCGGCTGACATCAATGAGGTGCCACGACAGCCGCAACATCCGGTTCTATGATTAGTTTTAAGTTCTTCCATGTGGTGGCTGGCAAGCACTTTGATATTTTTATTGATTCATTCATTCATTTTGGCTTCTGTTGCGGTTTGGGTTTTAATTTCATTATTTTTTGTATGTATCACTTTAATGTGTGCTTACAATCATAAAAATTTGATGACATTGAATTTTAGCTAGATAGTACAAACGAACTAATGCACAATAACACTAATTAATAATGAAAATTTTTTTTAATCAAGACTTAAAAAAACTTAATTAAAATTACCCGAAACTAATTAATAAGTTCCCTGATTTTTGCAAAAATAGAATTATGTTTATTAACAGCATTTAAGGAAAAAAATAGCAAAATGTCCACAAAATCTTCGAATTTGAATAACTGAGCAAACAGGTTTTGATTAAATTGTGAAAAAGGAAGCAGTGGCACAGTTTCGGCCAAGTGGCTAACCCGCAATGAGCGCTGATGACAAATGAGGGACATTTTAGTACACAATCACACATATATACACGCAGACAAACCACAAATGCAGTGCTTTGCATAAGTATGAGCATAAGTCAACTTTAGTAAAAATATCTATGATTTGTGTCGATAGTCGCCGCACCGCAATTAACGCTTCTTTGTAAGTAAATAAGCTAGCGAGCGCTAAGCTACTTCAAATGAAATTGAAAACTTGTTTTTGCTGCACAAAAAAATTAGTGTCATACACTCTTATTGCTTGTTCTCTAAATGTTTAAAGACATTAACGAACTAACAACAATATTAATCAATTGAAAAGCCAGCCAATCTGTACATTTCGATTTCAATAAAATATTTGTTCTTTGTTTGTAATCTTTTTCCCTCTAATTCTTTAAAACTCTTATAATATTTGGGGAAAAAATTTGCAAAACTAATTAGCATATATAATGATAATGTTGCTGTTGATGAGCTGCAACATTAAATCACATCATCTACAGAATGCTAGAAGAAGCATAAGAATATATAAAAGAATTTAAATAATAGAAGATATGTCAATTGCCTTGAAAAGAGGCTTCAGCAAGATTAACTGCTGCCGGCTCTGTGAAATTATTTGATTTTAGCTCTTAATATTCTTTCTTTCGCAAATGATTTATGATGCTAGTTTGTTAGTTCTTGGAAATATGTGTGTGTAACATTAAAGCCCAAAATGTTGCTTTGATTCATAAGAAAGCTGCCACAACTTTCGCTTTAGTTGCTCTCTCTGCGTTTATAGGGCCGAACAAAGACTTTGTTGTATTGTTTTGTCTAAAACTAAAACTTAGCATATACCAAATAGTATTAGCTTCAATATATTTATGCGCTCTGTGAGAATGAAAATTATATTATATAAATACATTGCAAGTCCTTCAATGATAATATTAGGAGTTATACGGTAAAATGATGCGTTAGAATTCAAATTGTGGTGTGTGTCTATGATGAACTGGTATAACTTTGTATTTTCAGTGAAATTATACCAATGAAATTTAAGCAATTTTTTTGGCGAGTAATAACTAATAAACTATTGATTAGTGCTAAATATATACCAGGAGTCAGATCAGCAAGTCAGTGTTCAATTTGTGCAATTTGCCAATATTTCCGATGAAATTTATTATATGTGCCCTCAATACTGCGCCTTTTCACTCCTTGGATAAGGTTTAGTCCACGCATGACTTCTTGAGTTGTGGAAATCTTGGCATTAATACTCACATAAGTTCTCACATAATTCTCATATATAATACTCACATAATTCTGTCTCAATAGAAATCGATAAAGCAGATAACATAAAACTAATATAAAAACGTCAATAGAAAATACACGAAATAGGTTCCTCAATCGGTAAATAATAACAGCTACTCATGTCAAATTACAAAAAAAAAAAAGAAAATCGATATACGAACAAGATGTAAATTTACCAAAACGACAATGAATAAAATATTACAAGCCAACAATGATTGCGAAATGAAGCAGTAAAACGGATTCCCAATAGAAAATCAGCATAAAGAATGAAAAAATAACTGGCGGAGAGAATGAAGTGGGGACAGGTACACGAAGTTAAAGTAAACTTTTCCATGCTGATTTGCGGTCACTGCAATGGGCAAATACACGCCGCTTATTATATTCTAGCAATAAAAAACTCCAGACAGAAATTTAAAAAAGTGACGTTAAAGCAAACAAACCTGCAAATGTAATTGGAATTTTAATTTGTTGGCGGCTAAGCCATTTGCAGTATATTATATCAAACAGCAACAACAAAAACGAACAACTAAGCACCTAAAATCTGCAACTGAAGCAAAGCCACATCATCAAACGGACACTTATTGCCCGGCCAGCCACATTCAGCCACATCCAGCCACATCCAGCCAATGAAGCGGCAACCAAAGGGGGTACATGCAACCGGTGCAGCAACCAGCAATCAGTTTTTCATATCTGCCATACACACCATGGGCGATTGCGCCCCAGAAGTCTGCACTACAGCATAGACTAAGCACCAGACTAGACTAGACTAGATTGGAATGGCCTAAAGCAGGCATGAAAAAGAACGAAAAGGAAAATAGTGACAGCAGCATACAGCAGCGCAGACCAGCAAACCCGGCGGCAGCATCGAAATTGGTCGGGGTGATTTCGAAATCGCCTAAATAGTTGCAATTTTTGCACAATTTCGTACATATGATTTTCGATATGCTCATGTAGCGATTTGTTGGGCGGGCTGCAGCGGGGACTTGCCAGTGTCGAGCACGGAGACTTCGAGTATTATTGCGGCAATTTGGCTCTAATGTAATAAACAGCAATTGACCGCGGCTCAGCTGATTTCATTAATGGAAAGCATAATTTTTATTAGCTCAGATCAATTGCTGGACAATGCAGAGTTATTCACCAATATATGCGCGCCGCACAGGGTAGCAATGCAAGAATTATTGCGACAGCCTTATGGAGTCTATGGAAATTGATTATGAGTTCAGGCTAGCCATTGTTGTTGCAACAGCAAGCATTATGACCGCTGTTATGGCGTAGGCCGCGATTGGCCTCCCGTCGGCTTTGGCGGCGTTGGAATCGAATTTAATGATTTCGATTTATTTTCGCTTGGGATTTGAGGTCAAGCTAAAGGTGCAGCCCGCGTTGAATAATTGAGGCCCTAATTGCGGCTTAGATGTAGGTTTTTAGTGCACATTACGGGCTTGAGTGGAGCATAAAAAGCAGTGAATATGGACTAACCAAATGAAATGCATAAAATAATGCACCAGCAACAACAACATGGTGTGCCGTGAGTCACCCTCGTAAGTGATTGTTTATAAAATTGACTATACAGTCTTATATATGCATATACACATATACTGATATATATATGGCCAATATATATGTATATATATTCATGTATAATTACTTTTATGTGGCGCCTTTCGTTGTTACATAAAAGCATTTGATTTATGCGCAAATCAGAGCGATCTGTCAAATGACAAGCATTTAAATTTTCCAAACGCTGTTAAGTGTCATTTGATTTACAGTTTTGACAGTCGTTTAAAAAGTAAATAGCAAACTTTTTAATTGGCCACTGATGGTTGTAGTTCATTTGCAGAGCAATGTTTGATCGCTGTTGTCGCCAAGATTTTTTTTCGGCTGCTTGCAGCTTGTTGGTTTACATACAATTTGTTGTTGCTGTTGTTGTTGTTATTGTATTGAGCAGCGCGTTTTGCGTGAAAGGCTGCCACAGTGATCGCCCTGTCCATGGGTGTGTGCTGTGGCGCCATATTGTTTGCTTGTTGCCAGCTTATTGTTTGTTTGTTGTTGTTGTTGTTGTTATTGTCACGCTCGTCCAGCAGTCGGTTATGCTGTTAGCGAAAGGTAAATACAGGATAGGTGTATATTTGCACTGATTTCTGTATCCGCATTTTATGTTCTTTGTTGTTGTCAGCGGATTTCAATAGAATGCAAAACTCGGCTGTTGGTTCAGCCATTTACTAACTTTAATTAAACTAGCTGACATTTAGCAGCCGCTCTTATCTAGCTGTATCTTAAATAGATCAGATTATTTTAACAAAAAAGTATACGTTTTAACATTAGTTTGGTAGGGATATTTGGTTTGGTAGGATTGGTAGCCGGACTTCGTACTAAAAGCGAGATTTCTTGTGAGATTTTGAAATTATTTTGCATTCAGTATTGAAAAATAATTTGAAAACTGTGTTTGAATTGATTTTTGTGTAGAAAAATGCTGAATTATCTGATGGCGTGCTTTAGAAACAAAAGAGACTAAGAAACGAACTTGCTCACTCGCCGCTGAACCCTGGGCAGTGGAGCTTAAGTACAATTATAATTAATTTAAGTACTTGGTAACAAAATTAGAAATCACTACATAATGACGATGCTGTTGAAATCACGGTATTTCAGACAAATTTGGATTTCATGACATTTATTTAATTTATTTTACCAATTTAATAATATAAACACAACAACACAGCGAAATTTTCTTATTTGTAAATATGATGCCCGTATTTTTCATCTAGAGTGTAGATTATGATTACCTTTGTTGCAACCATAGTTAATATATATATGTATGTTGCAGAGAACGGTTTCATGAAAAATTCGAAAATGGTCAACCCCCCACCTCCCTCACCAACAAACTCTCTAGTTTCCATTACAATTTGTTTTTAGCTTTTCTGCCTTAACTCATTAACATAATGACTAAATTGGCGCATGCGTGTCCAGCAAGCCAAGCGCGTATTTTCTGCAACATGAATTTTTCCATTTTTTGCGTTATGAATTTATGAGCGACACTCGAAACCAGTTTTAGGTATGATATTCGAAATATATAAAACCGTTTCCATTCATCAAGTGGCCAAGAGTAAAAGCATAAAAGCGAAAAGAAATATACATATCGTACACACATACACATAGGTGTCCATATAGTCGTTTGTATGTATGTATCTACTTGCTGCTGACAAGTGCTTATGACATCTGAGCAAATATAAAGGAAAACATTGTTTACTTCAACTACATTGTTTGGCAATACTCAATAATTTACAAGCTATCAATAGGTGGCAAGCAACAAAGTGAGTGGGCAACAAACTGTGACCTGTTATTTTTAATCTAGCTTACATTTATTGCTGCTCCACTTCATTACGCTTACGCCAGCGGCGCTATTTTTATTATGTGCATGAGCTAATTACATTAACAACTCCAGTGTGCTTGTGAGCATTAAAGTTTAAATGTTGGTGGCGATTAGCTTTATGAAAGGGTATTGTGTTACGTGACTCTTTGTATGCAAATATATGCCGTTTCTGCTTTGTCGTTTACATAACCGATTTGAAAAATAATTAAATTCGAGTAAGAAGTCGTGGGTGAAGATAAAGTCTTGGGTTTTGATAAGCAAACTTATATTATGGGTCCATAAAAGTCAGCATAGCACATTTGTGAATAAATGTGTTTGATAAGAATATGTTGACAATATTACAAAGAACACAAGTGGTAGGTGGAGTGGAGGAAAAGTACAAAAAAATTAGCATAATTATATTTTTAAAAAAATTTATTTTTCTTATTGCCGAGAGTGGTTAGAGAATCTTAAAAATGGCTATGGAAAAATTTGAAGTTTTTGTTATTGTTATATATTAATAAATATAAGAATCTAAAATATTTTTTACTATTTATTAATATTTTATAACTCTAATATTTTAAAATTAACTTTTTCTATTAATATTTCTTAATTTCTATTTTGGAAAATTTCTTTATAATGTTAAGTACATTTTATAGAGAGCTGATTTTGTCATTTTACATATTCATTTGTAAAGTATTTCCAAAATAAATCTAAATTGATCATTTCGATGCAAGTCCGGACAATTGTTGCTGCTGTAGGGACATAAAATATTCCTCAAATAGTTTTGGAGAATTCCGCCGATAGACCATCTTTATGCGGTTAAGAATCCGGTTCCGTTCTCATTTCAGTGGTATGGAAACAACTGTCGTGGAAACGGAAACCCAGCTAGAGAATTTTTTCCCCGATTACAAGAAACACTTTAGTTCTCATAGGCATACACAAAACTGCTGGCGCTCTTCTCAAACTCTGCGCTTCAGTGTGACTCATTTACCTCGTTGATCTGCGCACTAATCTTTTATTGCCATTTATGAAATTTAACTGCTTTGATACCGTTTTAACAGCCATTTCTACCAAACAAAGCAACTCATTTAAATTCTGAGCAACAACTACAGAACTGAGAAGCGCGCCTATGAAGGCAATGAACTCTAAAATGATTTGTGTTCAACATGTGATATGCCATAAATAGCGACATCGGTGCTGTGGTATAAATTTACGCACATTCGTTAAGAATGAAAAAGCTCTGTTTTGAGTCAAGTTCGTAGCAAAAGTCGTTTGTTTACGTAACATCAAATAGTTGGTTGGGAAAAGCTGGTTATTAATTATTTCATTTACCTTTTACTTACCACCGATACACTTACATACATAATTGTGCTTCTTCCGCATAGCAGCGCTTCAAATGAACGCTCTAAAATCGATAAAATGGCGCAATATTTTGCAACGAACCGATTTCAACCTTGTTGCAAGTGATTGCAGACCAATAAAATATAGAAACAGTACAAAAATAACGATAACAATGCGCTACGTGCAACCTTTCGCACCTTTGGAGGCAAGTTGGCCTCCTGGTGCTGGCTGGTAGGCTTCGCAAACGCTTCGCAACTTGCAACAAAATTGTTTTCGCACACACTCTCACAGCCTATGTAACCATATTTTTATTAATAACTGTAATGAGTTGTCTATTGTGGCACTGTTTATACCATGTTGGCGTTGTTTTGAAATAGCCAAACTTGGTACGGTTCGTGTTGGGTCAACTGACGTTATGGTCACTCCGCGTTTATAGCTTGCGCCACTCTCGCCACATCGACTGCAATTGCTATAATTGGCCATGAATGAGTTGCTGATTCGATTTGGTTAGATTATTGGCACTTACAAAAACTAAATAATAATCGTGTCGAACAGAAATGAAAAAAATTATTAAAATTAATGTGAAGCAGGCTGCCTTACCAACGCCTTTTCTTTAATGTTACAGTCGCTTCCCCATTCAACCCGATTTAATTATTAGTTTTGGAGGTGGAAGCTGATAAGAGCGATAAGTGAGCTTAATATAAGAATAATAAGAAAAGATAATAAGATTAAGATAATAAGAGAAAATATAATAAATGAAAGCTTTAATAAGCTCACTTCAATTGTGAAGTGATAAGTCAAATTGAATGCTCTAATTTGAGCTTTACGTCCCAAGCGTCGCAAGGGTATATTCTAGCATTAATGCTATGAGAGCTTATAACCCGGACAGGCGTCGAAAATAGCAACAGAATTGAAGAACGAATAAGAAAAATGGATTATGTTGGAGTTTCGAACCAAAATATTTCACAAACTTACAAATCTAGTATATTTCCTAAGAACTTATTCTTTTTTGATATTATTACAACCCACATATACTGTAAATAGTTTAAAAAAAATGGTTTTTAAAAAGAAATACTGTATACGGAATAATGAAATTATCATCTTATTCAACGGTTATGAACTGAAAGGGATTCCTCGCCGCAATATCTAGTGTGGGTGTGTGGATAGTAAATGTGAAGAAAAGCAACTCATCCTCCGGCAATATTCAAAATATAATTCTCCATAAGTAAGACGCATCTATTTCTATTTCTATTTATATATTTAAAATTAAATATACTTAATTGTGAGCTGTCCACACCTGTAGGTTTCGACTACCATGCATCCGCTTAGTGAAATGCACGACAACTCTGTTTTGCTAACTCATCACTCAGCTACCTTAATACAACAGTGTCACCTGCCAGTGTGCACCCGCATAATTTAAAATGCAAACAAAGCCATGAATTTGTGCCAACCGCCGGTGACAGTTGCGGTAGCCGGAAATCGAAATGCGGAGCATATTGTTAATCAATAATCACCAACGGAGCCAGACGCGCACGTACTTAATTGCAACACGAGCACAACTTGCGCTAGCAAACCGCATAATCAGCTGACCGTTAGAGCAGCGCGCAAAAGAAAAACAACATCAAACCGTGCACAACAGAAAGAGTTGGTTGTGCATGCAAGTGAAAAACTTACATTGCCCCAATTTTTGTTTGCTTTGATAGCGAATGTTTCTCCATTATTGTACTAATCCTAAAATGCTCAGCTTGTTAGTTTTTTTTGCTAAAAAGATAAAAAAAAGCGAATTATTATAAAATCTCGCGCGTTTATTATGTTTGGGTCCTTTTTCTGTATTTATTTGTTCAAGGCTTGTTATTAATTAAACTAAGCTCTCGTGACAAGGCACTTTGAGGGCGATATTTTGACCCATTTGTTGGCGGCGAAATCGTTGGTTTTTCTGGTCTCGATTACTTGTGCTCGTCTTTTGACCAACTTCCTCAATTTATTTACTTACTTACTTCCAGATTTTGAAAGAAAACTGCCGATCATATAATGGCACAAGCTTTGCTCAGAGAATAACAAATAAAGGCAGTTATAAATCGAAGTAAACCCAACAACAACAATTAAAAAGTGCATACATAAACTATAGACACACACTCTCACACACAACACAACATAAGAGCAAACCACAAAATTTACTTATTTAAAATATTTGCAAGTAAATAGAGCAGAAACGGTTTTTTTTTTCTTCAGCAAGCGAACCGTAAATTAATATGTTTATGTAATTTTTTTATTATCTACTATTTCGCTTACTGTAACACAAATGCAACACTATGAGAAATATATTTACTTGTATGTATGTATTGTACTTGTAAATATGTATATGAAAACTAAATAAATCCAGTACCTAGCGCAGCAAAATCGAAGGCAGAAAGACGGACACTTGTAAAGACAATACAAATCAATTGCAAGCACATTTGCTGCTTTATCTATGTACATAAACAACAATAGCAATAAACATTAGCAAGCAAAGCATTCAGGCAGTCAATAAGCAATGCTTGAGTAAACATTCGAAAGTAACGATTTGATAACTTCGAAGTAATCAAGTAAGCAGGCGCAACTATTGAACTTGTTGGGGCGCAAAAGTCATTCAAATGCATATACATACATACATACATTTGTGTGTTATTGTGTGATAAGTGTCAGCATTTTGTATACTTATAATAAATTAATTTTTGTTTCAAAACCCGTAACCTCCGAAATGATAAAATAAATATTTTTTTTTGAAATATAAGTAAACACATATTTAAAAAAAATATTATTTATTTCAAATATATTTTAATTAAACCAACTTTGAAGGGTTTAGTTATATTTCGTGTCCATAGAACTAAAGTTTAGTGAAAGGCATTCTTATACACACGCGGATGCAAAAAATTTTTCTAAATTTAATTTTTTTTTTGAAATTTTGATTTAGACTGAAAGCATTTAAATTCGATTTATCTTTATTTTTCCAATTTGATGCAATTTTTAACATTTGTTCAAAAAATTTCAAAAAAAAAGAAAACTCAGCTTTAGGTGGGTTATAAACAGGTTACAATAAAAATGACAATTTGGATTAATTCTTTTATCATTTTGTATATAATTAACTTTTAGATTTTTGCATAGTAATGCTGAAAATATTAATTTTATCCTTTTCTGTTGCGAAATCAAAAAATCCTTTCTCAATTTGGTGAAATGAAACGCTGAAGCAAATTAAATTTTGAGTTATGCGCTTCATGTTTTATTTTTTAGTTTTTATTAGTGGGTTTTCGCGCATTAATAACAAAAATATGTGTGTATATGTTAAATAGAGCGCACTTTTTGCATATAATGCGTAAATATTTATTGTCAAAGTTGTGCGAAATGCCAAGCAATGGAATAACAAGCACGTGCCTTTCGCACTAAATCGCTTGGAATTTGAAGCGAAAACCAATAAATTAAGTGCGGCACATTTTTGAAATGCACAATGTGCATATGTGCGTGCGTACAAGCCGTTTACGTGCCAAACATACTAGCCGAAAGTGAAGCCTTGACATGATTGCAAACGATTTTACAAGAAAACATTCAATCAATATTAGACATCAGCATAATATTATATATTAAGTGAAACAAGAAATGTGTTTATTTTTCATGTATGTATATATTTGTATGCAATGGTTGCTATTGATATTGCAGAAATTTTCGAAACGTTTGGAATAAATAGCTCTGGTCAATTGCAGCCAAATACTTAGAACGTACACTTCATCTGCATTTCATATGTATACATATGTATATGTATGCTCTAAGCAGAGCCGGCCCGAGTTGTTAGGCTTAAAGGATTTACATGTATGCTGAGTTTTGAGGTCGAAGACGTTTTAAAATACATATCGTAATCTTAACGGAGAAATGCTATTGCTTATTTTTGATTTAGCATAAAAATGTTATGCGTTAATTGCCTTTGGTTAACAATGCGGCAAATCAGTTTTAATTATTTTTGTTTTGGATTGACTTTAAACAACTTCAATGTGACATCAATGCTTTATTGCTATAATGAAGTAAAATTTATTCTTCAGACAGGTGCCAACACTTAAGAGAAAAAGCAAACATGCACCCATACTTATATTTCTATATAATAAAAAAATAATCTCGACATAATCACCTGATCACCTCAAAATTCAAACCTTTGAAAGGTTGGCATTAAAATACTAATTTTTAAGCGAAAAAATCTGTCGTAAGGGAAAATTATATTTTTACTGTTATAAAGAGCTTACAATTAGTAACAAAAAGCGACAGAATTAAATTAATAATTTGAAATAAATATCCGCTATTATTAGCAATTAGCAGAAAACTACAAGCGCTAACGAATATAAATATGACTAAACACGAGTTAATACATTTCTTTATATACATACATATATTCAATTCATAAATACTAATCTGTGTTTTTTTAATGCTTAGGGTCAGCAGGCTAACTGAGAAGGTTAAGACTACTTAAGCCATATTATATTGCTAATAATAAAACAAAGAAACACAAATGAAAATTTACGAAATTCGTGTGAAGCATTGCGTGAGTAAACATGCATGTTTGTATATATGCATGTATTGGTAAAGGAAAAAGTGCGCCTGGTTGGTATTTTGCTTATTGCAATCGCAAACAATTGTCGCATGCCAAAGTGAAGTAAACGACGTTAAAATTAGAGAAAACAAACAATCGAGATAAGAAAAAATGTTCGAAAAACGTAAACAACGTTGAATTGTTTTGTATGCTGCGACACCCAGTAGATAAAAAAAGTTCACTCCAAATGTAGTTTACCGATTATTTTCTGAGTATTGAGAATCGCAAAACAATATAAAATAAATTAAAACGAAATATAATAAAGTAATATGAAATAAAATAAAATAAAATGAACCAAAATGAAAAAAAATTAAACTAAGGTAAGTTGAGAATTAAAATGAAATAAAATAATTAGAAAAATGTTTGAACAAAAAAAAATGCTGTTATATATTGCAACTCTGAGCACAATTCGAATCTGAGTTGTTGTAAGTGACCACTAATCAGCTACATTTAACTGAAATTATTCGAGTGGGCCGTAACCACTCCAAAACATACCAGTCGCAATGTTGCACTCTCTACAAACCACAATACACAATATGAATTGTAAACAACGCAAGTCTAAGGATTTGTACTGCGTGCATACATACATATATCTTGATTCTACGCATGTGTAATAACGACAAGTGCACCGTTATGTAAGTGGCCGGAAAAAAGTCATTTATCTTGACAATTGTTACGGCAAGAGCCGCCATGTATATCTGCATACAAATGGACTTGTTGCAATGATTTGAGAAATGTCAAATGCGAAAGAATTTGACGGCAAATGGCAAACCTAAAGAGCTTCAATTAATTTGCGACAATAATGTAACGAGAAGCGAATAAAAGTGAGCAATAAATCGATAAACAATAAACAATTGAAAACAACAAAGTAAATCATGCGCAAACATGGAAGTCGTATATATTTGCTGCTATATTTGCCTAAAATGTTGTTGCAAACTCACATCTGGTTTATAAAAAATCTGGATAAAATTTAACGTTATCCACTTAATGATTTTTACAGTTAGATTGATGATTTTTTGATTTTACGACGAAATTTTACAATCGTCTAAAATTTGTTTAGCAAACGTGTCTTTAACACTACAATGGTACATAACGGTAACATAACATAACGGCATACGCTCCTAAATAAATTAACAGTAGCATTTTGACCGGGGTGTTTGCAAATATTTGCGCTGTGTGGTTGTTGTATTGCCAAAACAGTATTGTTAATTTGTCTTGAATGCCTTGGATTGCATTTAAATGATGTACTCAATTAAACCTATAATTATTTTTGAACAATTTTGCCTGTTCGCGGCAGTATAGCGGCAATTATAGCGTTTGAAATGCTCGTGCTGTTATTTGAACTAAAGAATTTGCAATAAAATATTAATTATTTACAACAAATTATAATCACTTACCATAATAAATTATAATTGAATGATTGAGTTGCTGTAAACACTTTTAACTCGAGCCAAAAATTTTTTTTCTTTATTTATTTTTTTTCTTTGACTAAGTCTTAAATGAGACTGACTGCACTGGTGGCATGTTGAAAATTTTAATAAAAATAACAGTTTGGTCAGCAGTGAGCGCAACAAGAGACATGTGGAAAATATTTAGGTGACCGTAAATCAAAAAAGAAGTTTCCGAAATCCGTACCATGCTACACAGACCCTGCCACATTGGTCTCGGCGATGAATTTGGACACATCTGAGTTACCATTTCACACCGTTGGACTATTTTGTCGTGAGCGTAAGACACCGGAATTCTACAAATAATAAAGACTTTTCAGACTATCTAAGTGAATTTAAGCATACAATTCGTAAGATTGAAAAAGAAAACAAATGAATAAAATCCTTTTAAATTAATAATGAAAAGTTTGCTCTAGCATGGACCAGCTCTTAATACTTATGAAATATGTTGTCAAACATGTTAACTTCAAACCCTCTTCAAACTACAACATCGATATTTAGAGATTTCTTCAAACCAACAGTCCAGTACTGTTACAGATCTCAACACATGCCCCCCTCTCTATCTATATACGTATGTACATACATACAAATTCTATGGGAACCACATGAAATTGGACATATTTGCTCCAAAGCACCTTTTAATTGGTTCGAGGAAACACGGCCGTTTGCGGCTGATTAATAAGTAGAGCACGAGTGGAGCTTACATGGTTTTATGTAATTTTCTGTAGAAATTCGAACACAAACACACACACCTATGTATCTATTCATGCGATCACATGCAATGTAAACTTCCGCGATTTTTTTTTTGCGGCTGAACGCCAGCTGTCCGCCAATTGGAGGCATTCGATTGGCTGTTAATTGCTGGCATCCGTCGCCATGCATCAACAGTCGGCGCATGCAAATTAAATGTGCTTGGTAACGCAAACTAAAGAGCTAAATAGTGTGCCACATATATTTGTTGCATGGCGTTAAAGTGCCATTCCATTGTGATCATTGTGCTGCGGCAGCAGCGACACACACGCGCAGGCATTTAAATTGTCAATGCTGTGGCATGCCTTTGATTGAATAGCGATAATAGTAAGCAGCCACATTTGTTGGAATGTGTGTCTGTGCGCCAGTGCGAATTTATGACTTCCAAGTGCAAATAATCGGCAAATCCGCAGAAGCCCCGCACAAATGCATTGATTTTATTTGAGTGAGCAAAATATATTTATATATTATGAGTGCACATATATTTGGTGGCATGCGCACTTATTTGCATGCACAATTTATTTGCATGTATTTTCACACACACACACACACACATCCATGCCGGCTGGCGCACATGGTCGCTTTGTTGTAAGGAAGCAAAAAGAGAATGTGTGTTAATGTGCCGCCAGCATAATTGAACAGCGCACCACTGAGCGTTGGCAATGGTGTAGTGAGCTTCGCAAAAGCCGGAAAAATTCGAGCAGCAATTCCGCTGCAGTGGTCAGTTGGCATCGCTGAACCCATTTGGCTGCACACAGGAAGAGTGGCAAGCGGCAAGTAAAGAAGTTCGCAAAAGTACTTTCATTTTCTATGCTTTCCAAGCATTGTCGTTGTTGTTGCGCCCGGTTGAGATTGACTGCACAACTACGCCAAACTGTTGCTCCAATATTCCAGCTAAGTGTTATTCAATATGCACAAGCGCCGTGTTGCAGCGTGAGGCAGCTGGGGACTCCACCTTTGCTTCACAATGTTGCCAGTTGTAGTTGTTGTTTGATGTGGCAACAAACGCGGAATATGATGACTGAAAGTAAGCGCGTCACAGTGCGCTTGAATGCGTTTCTTCGCTGCCTTCTTCGGACAGCGTGCGCATAGCGTTGCTAAGTTTGTCAGACAGCGTGTCGGGGAGATTAGATGTCATACATTGCGGCACGCTTCCCCGTGGCTGCAGTGGAGTAAGGCGGGCAGCGGCTGGATTAAATGCAAAGTGTGTGTTTGAGGATGATATGAGACCAAATGCACTTTCATATTATGTACAAATGTCTTAGTTCGTGGCTGCGCACATTTGGAAAGGCCATTATAAGTGCTGTTGCGTACTTTATTTTGTAAAAATTTTGCAAAAATTTTATTAAATGTACATATTAAAATTTTACGCCCTCTGAATTAATCCAAAATTGTGTATGTAAGATGTACTCAAATTTCTAGTCTAGTGCCAGTGACTGTTAGTAGAACTGGTAAATGTTTTTATTATCTTACATATCTCACCTGGATTAAAATATACAACCTGGAAAAGTACCCTTTAGTATGAATCAGAATCTTTTATTTAATCCAAACTACAATTCTCTTAGCACCTTCAACAGCATACGCAGATCTTAAAGCCCAATATATGTATTATTCTAATAATTTCTTAGCTGTCGACTATTTTTTGGCTTCTATTTAGTCCGCTTTATTAGAGAATTAATGGCTTAGTTTGGTAAGAAATACAATCGCCTGCTTTTAAAGGCAAATAAATTGATTAACATGGCAGTTAAATCTATAACATAAATATATTCAATATTAATATGTATCGATATCATACCGACATCAATACCGATTAGGGTGTGCGTGTGTGTTTGTGTGTTTGTGCTTGTGCTTCACATAATTGAAAGTTGTTCTGCTGGGTGTTGCTTTAAATGATTAATTGCTCAACCACATATACGTTTAAGTTGTTGTAAGAAAATGCCACCTCGTATATCACTCGCTTAAATACCATTTCATAAATACTAAAGTTATCACTTAGTTTGGATATTAATTCACTCGGCGATGCGCTGCACGCTTTTGCATAAACTTAATGTGAAAACAAGACACAAAGTGGAGATGGAAACTAATTTTAATTAGCTTGCACTATTCAATATGATTTTTATTAGGTGAGCGCTTGTTCACCAGCTTGTTTGTTTACAAATTTAAACGTCGGCATCACAACAACAAGTTTATTGAATTAATAGTTGGTTTGCATGCTATTATAAGTTTTCATGTGATAACTATACATAACCTAGATAATGTGCTTCAACTAATATATGTAGTCGCAAGTTAGTTTTAAGCTGATTTTAATAAGTTAATTAAATTAAATATGAGTCAATATATGTTTAGTATCATATTAAAATATTGGGAATACTGTTTAGTGTATATTACTAAAACTTTGGCTCATTTTAATGATTTCTAATTGATTATTTAAATATATATATACTTTAATAGCGATATGTGATTTGTCTACCCTTCTTCGGACTTCTTCGGTTGTAATGTCTCACGACCGCGAAAATTTCATAATTGATTTAGTAAAATAGACTCACATCTTTTTATGGTAATAATATATTTTATAAATTTATTATAGTGAAAAGTAGAGTAAAAAGGAAAAATTTCCGGAGTTTCCTGTCAACCAACCACTGCAGCGGTGTTGGTGCTCGCACTTTTCCGGCTTTTGGGAAGCTAGCTTAGCTTTTGCCAACTCTCAGCGGTGTGCTGTTTAATAAACACGCATTCATTCATTGCACATTTTTTAATAATTATCGTCATAGAGATAGCGAAGTGTTGGTGAAAATATGAAAATTCAATTGAGTTAACAATCAAGCCTAAATATATGCTCTCTGTCGCAAGTTATTGTCTATTCGAAATACCAAATACTTCTCCTGATTTGGCCAATAAATACTTTGAAAGTTAGAGAATCTGCATTCTTACAGAATGCTTCTCGAACCCTTTTCTACTCTCTCAACTATGCGAGATTCCTCCCTGCAATCGCCTGAAGATATAAAGCTTACACAAGATATTTCTTTTTATCAGCGTAGTGGTGACTTCATCGAATATTGTCATCAGTATACATTAGGACTTGCATGATGAGGGACTAGAAAAACATTACATGAAAGAGAATTTTTGAACTCTCCCTGCCAACTCCTTACCTACTCGAGTTGGTTATAAAAAATTAATAATATACAATTCTAAATCAATAACAATATGCTTCTCTGTATGTATCCACTCAACACTCGATCCAGATGTCAAGAGCTCTCTGCTTGAGCAACTTTCCAAATCCACCTCAGCAACACTCCAATCAAATTAAGCTAATTTTGGGCCTGCAAACCTGTTGGGTCTATGTGCTTTGTAATGTAGCAATATTAAATTAGATTTTGTGCAAGAATTTCGTCACACCGATTCGTGTTGAGAAGTAGAAACTTGTCGCGAAAATAACGAAGAGCGATACCATTTTGGCTTTCAAGCCTCTAACTGTCATAGCATTGATATCGAGTTAGCTCCGGCAAATATGTGGCCGTGCTTGTTGCACCAGGCATATGCGCTTTTGGTGGGTGTTGAAACTCGCATTCCGTTTTGATTAATGCATCGACGAGGCACAAAGAATACAACGAAGTGACATGTATATGTTGCACCTGCGCAGTCGACACAGCCACACCAAGTCAACCATAGAAGCAAATAAATCACGGTATTTGTAGCTGATACATAGAGAGTACAACGAATGAGTGCGAAATTCATGGTAAAAGAAGAAGAAGAAGCAGAAGAAATCACAAAATGAGACTGGTGTATACTTGCATGCCACCATTTGGCTGTGGTGTGATTGGTGTGGCCCAGATTGCTTTGCTAAAAACTAGGAAAAATCTAGTCACCGTCACAATAGCCATTTATGGCTGCTGGACAACAAGCGGCGACCAACTAGAAACGCGTTAATTACTTCCTCCTATGGAGCACATAGAGCGCACACGATCTTGCAGAATTGCAACATTGACGCAATGCCAATGTAGATTGATTATAGCGTTGCAATATCGATGCGGTGCAGTGATGCAAAAGTCTGTGCAATGTTGTCGCATACCTGCAGAGAGAAGAGAAGCGAGAAAAATGAAGGTTAGTTATAGAGTAGTTTTTGCCTAAGTGTGAATAAAATAGTTCGGAATCGAAATGGACTAATCTTAAAACTTATTTATTATACTGTTATTATAGAAGCACCTTGAAGCAATTTTTTGTACTGCTAAAGCTTTTGTGTGCATTTTATTTGCCGCCACGAGAGCAGTCTTAACTTTTGTACTCAATAAATTCAGTTTTTTTATACCACAAAATAATTATTTAAAAAATAATGAAGAGAATCTAAAGGTTAGTTTATTAGATTTTGGGATTTGCAATACATCAAACATACAAAATAGTGTCTGATTATTTGAAGAAATAAAATAAATCTAATTTCGGCGTATATAAGTAAAATAAAAAGTTTTAGACTCATATAAATATAACAAAAATAACAGCAGTTTGTTTACTTATATTTTATCGCAACATTAGTTTAACGCTAGCTCCCGCAATCTGTTCTATTGAATCTCTTTAAATTGCTTCGTTGACTTGCCACACATTTGGCCAACTGCCATTTTCCTCAAGTTGCCGCTTTCATTTATAATCCACATTTTATTGGGCATTAGCCTCACCGTTTCACGATTAAACTGGTTACTTTTGGGAGCGATACGCATCTTCAGCTGGCAAACTGCACCGCGCTGTCAAAAGGGCAGCGCTTCACCATCGAAAATGGAAATACTTTTGCAGGCTCATGATGCCGGCTTTTATTGCTGTTAACTGGGACAATTCAACACGGTGATTAAATAAAATGTAAAAAACAATAACAAAGTACTGTTGGTACAAGTTTGTGGTTCGAAATAAAAAATTAAAACTATAAAGTCAAAAAATAATAAATAATAGCAAAAATAAAAAATATTAATACAAAAAGTGTTCGTTCTGCACATTTGCTTTGGCTTTTACTCGGCTTTAAAGCTGAATTTTTTTGAAGGTGTGGCTTTATTGCCGTAATATGAATACTTTTGCGAAATTTCGCATTCATAAAAATATTTATTGAAGCTAAATGCAACAAAAACGATTCATAAAGTGGGTAATGGGGGAGTGTATTTAAATGTTAAGTGTCACTAATTTAATTGTAGGTGCAAAATGGCTTTAATTTGTGTTTTCGGTATTTATGGGTAAAGAGAATTAAAAAGCGAAAATTTTCCAGAAGAAATTTTCGTTGAAATTTACAGTATTTAAATTCGGGCAGGTAAAACCCAGCAATAGTGGAAGTAAAGATTTCTTTATAATTGAAAAAAGTAATACATTTTCAAAAAAAAATCAGAAACGGAAATAGCGTGTGAAACTTATTTTCTTGATTTTCTAGCCATCACATAAATTAATAAATGGCAAAAGCAACCATTTGCAAACATATTTTAAAGAAAAAATATCAATATTAAACATATTCTTTAAAGTCACAAAAGAAATTTGAAACCAAATAAAATATCCAATTTTGCAAACAACTATTAGAAAACAAACTTTTTAGAAAAACATGCTTTGCTTATTTCCTTTCCCTTTCCTACGACAAGTTTCTTTCTTCATACCTCTTCAAAAACTTTCTGCTTCATTTGACTATGAATACTATCCATTTCTATAACTATTCTTCGAGCCATTTCTAGTTTCTGCTGCTACATTCCATTACAAATACAAAAAATACATACAAAACTACCAAAAAATCTCATACGCACATTCTTGCTTTCCACTCAAAATGCTCGTACCGCTTACATATATTCGTAGACGTACGAAATTGCGAGTAAAAGTGAATTGCCACAATCAGGTTTGTCGCTTAAGTCTTTTGTTTGAGTTGCCTGGAATAACCAGACAGCCCACAGCAGCGGACTTTGATGCGTAAAAGGGTGAAGTCGAGACTTTCTGCCAACTTCCAGGAACTCACAATCAAAAACCACCATGGTTATTTATACAAATGAAGCAATCTCACAACGAAAGAAGTGAAAAATACTGCTTACGCAAGTTGTGAAAAAAATTTAGGTTGAAAATTTTAAGCAAAAATGTATTGGGAACTTTGGCCAAAATTAATGTAAGGCATATAAATTACTTTTACTTTTATTTTGCTATTTAAAATTAATATTTTTTTACTTTTGCGACAATGCTGTATTGCTTATATAACAAATTTAAAGTAATATTTATTGCTTACGTTGGACTTTTATGGCGCTGCTGAGCGGTTAATTTGCTTGGCCACTTATTTCATGCCACAAAAATTACAAAAACCAAATCTTTTTTTTTCACACATTTTCTTATTTGTGTCAGCAAGTATTTTGCAGACATTTTGGTGACTCGAAGCGATTTTGTTTAATTTTGAACAACTTTTTTACGTTTTTAACTTGAGCTACTATCTCTAAGCGCATATCTGCCGCGCATATATTTTTTTATTATATTTTGCAATTTTCCTGTGGTGTGTCTATGGGCTTTCATGACGCTTTAATGAGCTGCGCGACAAGAAGTTTTCTTGTTTGCGTTAATTACATGCCGTTTTTAGGTTGGCCACTTTGGCAGTGTTTTGCAAAATCTTTCAGTTTAACTTTTCTGTGGCTGCTTGATAAAATCGCCAGGCTGTTTAATCTAATTTAAATATGTGATGGTGTGTCTTTTGCTTGCTCTGCTGCTTGCCAGTCTAACAAATCTCTACAGTTTTTATTACTGTTGTTGTTGTTCTCACCAGCAGCTGGTGCCAACCAAGTGCAGGTAGGAGTATGCGAATCCCAGCAAAAATGTTGCACATATTTTGCACACAAAGTTGTCACTCGCTTTGCTGTTGATGTGCAACCGATTGTGGCATAATGCGTTGTGGACGCGTTGGTGTCACTCTTTGGTGGCTGAATAAAGCCAAAAGCGATTTATGTGCGCCACTTCCACACACGCGCACATTCACACATATTCACACACTAACAACAATGGGTCTTAAGGGATTTTGATCTGCATGCATTTTGATCTGCTGCAAGCCTCACAGTTATCGCCACACATTCGGTGAAATTTTATGCGCTCGTCGTGTAGATGTGGCAACTATCACTTTGTGGCGAAACATGAAATATTCAAAGTGTCTTTGTTATACGGCGATTGTTATGACAACGCTGCCCCCGCAGCTATTATTCGCTCCAGTTGCCACAGTGAGCATGTCACTCAGGTCGCTAAGCTCTAAGCGGTTCACCACTCAGTCCCGCCGCAAACAAGCGCTGATCCCGCAACAATTCGCAATGAAGTCATGTTGGACTTTTATCCGAATTGACGTTTTGTTGCTTTTGTGATGCATTAAAGCCGCTTGAGTGTGACGTTTGGTGTTGGCCCGCAGCGCGTCGCAGTTGAGTGACACCTTTCCTTGCACCAACTACAGGCATCTGCATATGCATGTATGCGTGTGTGTGTGTGCCGTTAGCTGCTGGTTGCAACTGGTGTTGTTGCAGTTGTATGCAGCGCATTGTTTACCGCTGTTTACCCTGCCACCGCCGCTGCTGTTACTTTTTTCTCGTTTTCCTTCGACTATTTATCCAACACCTATTGACAGCATTCATTCGCTTTTCATTTCTTGCTACCAAAGCGGCTGCTATTTCTCTATGCCTTTGGCACCTGTGTGTTTATCTTTCAGCAGCACTTTTGTTGCAGTTTTGTTTCGATTTTTGCTGTGCACTTTTATTTTCGTTTGACTTTTTTTCGCCACACATCTCTGTTTGATTGCTTAATAACTGTGAATTGTGTGTGGCACTGGGAAAATATGGAAAAAATGTGGTAGGGTCTGTTACTAGTTTGATAGGTAAGTGAGTTTTTTGTTGGTGGCTCAGACTGGCTGCGAGGCATTGGTTCAAAGGGGGTCAGAAATCAAGAAACATTTTTATTTTTTAAAACTTTCAAACTTTTTAGTTCAATTGCTTGTAATTTCTTAAAACATATTAAAAAAATAAAATATAATGTTAAGAAAATAATCTGGGGCGTTTGATAAAGATTTTTTTTCTTTACTTAATAAATGGGTTGGGTCTTTGTAACTTCTTGGGAAGAACATTTGTTCTAATTTGGTTTGATGGTAGGTTATCAAGAAAGCTAGATGAATTTTCTGACTGGAAGTGTCGGCGACTGAACTGTTATTAGCATTGTTGTGCACCCAGTGAGACCCAATTATTCACCATTTATTCGAGTTTGAGTTTTTCACTCTGGTAGTCCAAGTTCTTTCACATGCAAACATTTGCCGCCTTGAAAGGTAGTTTTTCGAGATGAGATGACATGCGGTTCAGGTCTACTCCATAACTTTAAGAAGTTTCGTATTGTTGCTACCGATCATCAGAGTTGTAGTTGTAGAAGAAAGCATATTGCATTATCGTGATATACTGTCATACACCTCTTCAATGGGAATTAATACGTTGCTTTCATCTCCCAAGTTATCTCGTTTTAACAATCACATTGCCAATATAGGACTATAGGATATAGGTTATCACATACTCCCTTGAATATTTATTGGCCAGATATGAAGAATGACTTCCAGAGCTTTTGTTAACATAGCTCCAATAGCACTAGCTAGTATAGCTTTAACGATGAATGCATAACTTCTATATAAATAATTGTACTTAATGGTATTCCATATAAATTTTATCACCCAGAGCTGACCTCTCGCACTTGTATGCACCATTAAATATATGTAATTGATTCGTGCACCTTGCAAAAGTGACTCCCACTTCACCATGAATCAACTAGAAACAGGTGGAAAACGTCAACTAGGTGTTAAGCACATTACTTCACAAGTTTATTGTCGTGCTGAAAGAAGGTACTCATGAAATCGACAATTTTTTTATTGTTTTCCTATTGTAACTTCATTAGCAGAGCAGCACTTAATTAGCCTTTTGTGAAGGATAGCCACAAACTGCTCCCTCAACTGCTTCATGGCTAATCAACAATGCACAATTACATACAAAAACTATTAACCGTGGAGAATACTATATGCATTTATGTCATTTTAATGTGTCGGTGTGTTAGTGTGACAACAATATTGCTAGTAAACTGCTGTCAAAATGTCAACGCTGCAACCATTAAACGGATGTATAAATCATTTTCGACAAGTGCCAGCGAAAGGGTAACTACAGTGGAGGATATTTTGACTTACAACTCCCTGCTGCTACAACAACACAAACAATATTGATTTAATGCGCATGGCGGGGCACACCGGCAGCCATAAGTAGTTGAACTCATTGCTTGGCGTGTCAAGTGGTTTATGTGCCACAAATACAAAATCAGAAAAACCAACAACAAAATTCAAATTATAATTCGTTTATGCTCGTTTTGCCGCCACGCGCACATTTCAGTCTGCATTGAAGGTTGCCGGCTGCATGTGGCCAAGGAATTATGAAACTGTGGCACTCACTTCACTCGGTGCAACAAATGCGCCGGCCTTTAATTTTCCTTTCTAAAAGGAAACAAAATTGGCGAATTGGCGAATTGAAAGCAACTCTTGCTCTTTGTTGTTGTTGTTGCATTTAGTTCAAACACATTTATTGGCGTTGTGCAAGCGAGCGACTTCCTGCTTCGCTTAACGGCGTTTGCTTTTATAAGCAAAGAAATTGGCACTTCATGATTTGCCGTTGCAACCGGGTCAAATGAACGGAACTGCAATGAATGGGTTAATGAGGGCAACCCAGGTAGTGTTGTGCGAAAGAGTAAAATCGGACTGAAGTCAAAAATTAATTTTCAGTAATTAATTACCAACAAGTGGAAGACTATTCGATGTAAGTCTATGAGGTTATGTATTTAGATTTTGTTGTCATTAAAGGGGTCTTTGTTTTGTGTTATCGTCAAGGAACGCTGAGTGCTAAAAAATCAGGAGAATAATAGGAAATTATTTTTCTCTAATTAGCATTATTTCGCCTCCTCAGAGTATAGCTCAACGTATATAGACCTAAGCGTTTAACAACTTTTTGAGAGCTGATATTCCGTGCTACTTTCGAAAAGGTGCTAAAGACGCTAAAGGGCAAAGGATCTGAAGCGATGATAAAACAATGCTAGTAAAATGAAATGAGCAATATATTTTTGTAATGAAAGTAGAGTACATCATCCTTAGTGGTCCTTGCTTAGTTTGCAGCTTGAAGCATAAAATTTTCAATGGGGACTTGAGAGGTTCTTCGAGAGCTTTTCGACATTAACTCTAAATATGCTGCTCAATTTCACGATCGCAGTTATAAAACTTACTTTTAAGGTTTCTAAAAGAAAGAGAGAAGTGCTTTGTAGAAGTACGAATGTATTGTGATGTATCCAATTATCACTTTTGGTTCGAAAAATTTCTTAAATACATCTTATGAGTTCTTTTATTTTGCTCAAAATGCTAACAAAACCAAACACCATTGAAATTCTATAGCATATTGAATGAAGTGCTTCGTAATATGTCAATATGTCATTCTCTGTTCACTATAATAAATTCCTTGCTTTGATGTGGTCATTTTAGTCAATCTGAATGTTACGCAACATCTCTAGGATCGCTGGCATACAATACATCCCATCTTAGAAATGAAATACAAACCAAAATTGCATCGCCTAAATGGACAAGCTTCTGCAGCCTGAAGCCTCTCTTTAACGAATAAAAAATTGTAAAATAATGAAATTGAGCGTAATTACACTCCTATCGCGCGACTTTGTTGCTATGCGTTACGCAGTGCGGTGTTAAGTTGCCAATTAAACGAACGAAAGGAACGTTAATTGAGACTATAAAAACAAACCGTACGATATTGCCTCATAACCAATTAAACTCATTTACATAGCGATCATCGTGGTTGAAAAAAACAAAACTACAAAAAATAAAAAAAAAACAACAACGACAACAACGCAGAATTATCGACAACATCAATTACTTTGATTTATGACAGTCATTACAAAATGCGCTCAAAGAAAACAGCTGGCAGATAAAAAGCACACACACACACACACACACACACCTACGTACATACTGAAGCTGAAGCGTTGAGCACCTCTGCAGGTTTGAAGCACTTTCGTACCTAAGGTATCGGCTAAGTAAAAGTGCTTGAGTTTACATGAAAAACTGTTACAATTTTCGACGACGAAAAAATGGTTTATCACAATCAGCTGAGCGCACACACACACACATCCAACGTCACATAACACAACGAACTGCGCGTCCGAGTAATCCAATGTTCGCCTGCGAGCGCGAGCATGTAACATGACTTGGTTGACAGCGCGGTCAGCCGATGGACGAGCGAGGCAGCGCACTTCACTGGTCCACTGGACCACTTGACGGCTGGCGGCTGGCGGCTGGCGGACTCGCTGACTGTATGACTGGCTGCAACATAAACGTCAAAGGCGCAGATGGAGGCGCATGAAACTTCGCTTGCAGGAAATATGTTTGCGGTGGCATCCAGCAGCGGCGCCGACGGCGACGCAGCAACCGTCTCTTCGACGAGCGCCGTGCAGCCTGAGCGTTAGCGCGTTTGTTCGTTTGTTCGTTATTTCGGCCGTTCGCCATTAAACGAGACGATCAAACGAAATTGCTCTGGTTTTTGTGTGCGTATGCGTGTGTTTGTATTTTATTTTGTTATTGCTTTCGTTATTATCATTGCAGCACATTCAAATATACGCTAAGCACGTGATTATGCAATTTCGAACCTTTTTTCTTACCGAATTTTTCAATTTTTGTTGCTTTTCCCATTAAGCGACGCTCTGCGCTTGCGCACTTTGTTGTTATTTCACATGCAGTGGCTGATTTTTGTCTTTTCCACTTTGTAGTAAACTGCCTGCAGCATAACCATTACTTAGTCGCAAGCCGTCAAGTGCAGTGTTGTTGCGCTGTTGTTGTTGTATGATCGTTAGCGGCGGCGAGAATGCTCCAATTTCAATTTGGCCAAAATGCAAAATTTTCGTGTTGCTCGCTTCACTGGTTGGTTTCTGGCTTCATTCGTTTTCCACTTTTTTGCTCGCGCTTTGACTTTCTTCAAGTGCTGTGGCTGCAACATGTCATGTGGCATATTGGCTGTACACTCATTCCCCAACAGCCGCACAGCTGTTCCCGAGTCCATGCTTCCTTCGTAGTGCCTCATTTCAGACACTTCAGCGGCAACGAGTTTGTCGCCGTTCATTTATTAGTGTTTATGGCTTTGCCCCGCTATGCGCCCCGCGCCTTCACCGTTCGGTTTGCTCCACATTTTTCGGCATTGCTTCGGTTAGTAAGTGAGTGTGGCAGGCACTTTCGTGTTCGACGGTGACGGTTAGTGCTATTTTTGTTGTTGTTGTTGTTGTTGTTGCTGCTGCTACTGTTGCTGCCGTTCATAATATTCACTGGTCGTCAACGCTAGTGGCACAGTTGCACAGTGCATTTATTTTAATTTGCTGTTATCAAGTAGTTCGTTGGCTTGCTGCCCCACTAGCGCTCGCCGCTTGACTGGCTGGTCGTTGCCCGCTTAGCTGTTCACGAAATATTTTCCAAAAGCAACTTTGCCACAATTTTTGTTGCATGTGCGGCCGCATCTAAGCTATCGAAAAATAATAATAATAGCCTGCTCCGAAGCCACTGCTCCAGTAAGCGCATACATACACACCCATATATCTATATATATATATATATATATGCTGCAAATGTTTGCTCCAGTTCGTCGCTCCACGGGCACTCCATTCAACGTAATCACTGATTAAAGGTGATGAATATTTTTGAGAATTTGTTGACAACTTTTAACTAACACGATTTTATCACGCACACATATACACAAACATCTATACTTACATACATACATACATACATACATACATACATACATACATACATGCATACAATTGTTATAGTAATGCAATTTCTAGCGAATAATTTTGCATCGATTTTGCTAATTGAAATTTGCTGTTTTCCTTTGGCTGATTATTTTTGGTTATGCGGCGCAAAATAGTTCATAACATCGGTGGATAAACTGTTATTCGATATTTCGAAACAACTAAAAATGCTATTACATTTTCGAATGTTGTAATATTTTTCAAGGGAGAGCAAGAGCATTGCCGGCATGTTTCAATCGGCGAACAGATCAGATCTTTTGTATAACTTCGTTATTATCCGGGTCTAACTTCAGCATTTTGTTCGCATTTTGTTCGCCTTTTGCTGCATGTGATCCTCAAAATATGCAGCATAACAACCAGTTTCTCCATGATTTTTGGACACGACTTCTTTTTGAAGTCAATATTTTGTACCGAAGTCTAAAAGTATGAAACAATATGAAATATTGTTAATATATATTTGTATCGTAAACAATCACAATAGCTAAACCTTTTTTCCGTAGTTGTTTTAATTACTTTAATAAAAAAGTTTTAAAATAATTTATTAATCTATATCTTTAAGTATTATATCCAATATGAAAGCTATTGTATGTATTGTATGTATTTGTTTATTCAAAAATTCATACTAGTCAAATAAATAATATCCAGATAACAATAGACATTTAAGTAGTGTGCGATTTATAATCACAAAAATATATCACAAACGTCAACCACGCCGTAAAATTGAACTAATTAGAATAGTAAAGTTTTAAAACCGCTTTTTATGATACAAAAGATCAAAAAAATCCTAAAATTTAATTATTTCCATTAATCGCACACGAAAGATCTGTAATCAGTGCAGAAATCGCTAATTTCAATTTACATTATTTCTTCCATGTAGACTGGAGCAAAGAAAGGGTTCGTTAACCCCACAAAACAGGTTGGTTAATACGGTAAAATTCATCATAGCTACACGAACCAGTATATTGAATTGCTTTCAGCACACGCCGCAAAGGTGAGTTGATAAACTCTGGATTTTGCCAAAATTAGCGCTCGTGGTTTATTAGCGTTCGATTTGGTCACTAGATAGGCGCTTGACTGATAGCCGATGAGGGCACACGCCTGCACAGAAACACACAAACAAAACTGCATTTGCACATGAAATATTATGCTATTTGCTCCAATTGACGATAATTTAGTGGGGCAACTTCTAATGAGGACTTAGCCAATGTGTGGCAATAAATTTCGCTTTGAGGCGTCAAACGACTGGCGAAAAAAGAAATTGTCGAAAATAAAAAATAAAATTATTTCAGCGCTTTCAGCGAACCACTAACAGAGCCAGTTCTGTGATTTGTGATCAAGTTCAGGGACAAGGAATCTGGTTCTTTAGTATTTTATTCTTACAGAAACACTGAAAAGAGTAAAAATAGGTGATTAGCGTCGATTAACTGCGCCGTAATTATTCTTTGATCAGCTTTGGTAGGCTTTTGATACCTCCAGCCGGAGAGGCCGGAGAGGCTTAAAGGCAAAGTATTTTAATTATGATTAATCGATGAGCAGCCCGCGAGGCGCTAAAGCAGCTGGCGAATAAATGTCGGAAGCCGGTTTGCGGCACGCCAGCGCAACGGTTCGTGCTACCCAAATTCGAAGGCAGCAGGTGAGAATAGATTTTATTTTGAAATATTTTATTATCTTCGGAATCAATTGGCGATTAAAACCGCATTAAGTTCGCGTATTTATTTGCTGTTGCGTTAAGCAACTTTTAGACGGGTCTGTGCCACTCGAAGGGGTTTGTAACAGTAGCAGCTAGAAGCGTAATTTTTTATAAATGCTTCGTTTTATAATATTGCTACAGTTTTCGGCCGGTAACTTGCTGCCAGCAACTGTCCAAGCGATTGCAATCTCCATTTCATAATTTACAAATATTTATGTATCGCCATTGCCGCAATTTCGGTTATGTGCGCGCTTGTTTGTGCCACAGTGGCCTCCTACCAATGACAACAACACATTTGTCCAGATGCATGCATTAAATCGCTGTTGGCTAACAACCTGCCGGTAGCCGAGCCGAATTGCCGCGTTGCCGCATTGCCGTGTGCAACATGAAAATTGGCCCACTTGTGATCGACTGCGAGTGGTTGCATAATCGTTCGCCAACATGCCTACAACCGCCAGCAGGCGGCGATAAAGCGCCTACCGTTCTTTAGTGCTGTTGAGTATGTATAAGTGGGTGTGTGTGTGTGTGTGTGTATGTAGAGGAGCCTTTTATTTGCGGCGACAAAAGCCTTTCTATTTCGCTTTCGTTTAAAGGAAAATGCTCTTTTTTCTCTCAGTTTTGACTTTAATGTGCGAGCGACAACACCGCGACCACGCCCGCTGCGCCGTGCCGCCGTGCCACAGTGCCACAGTGTCACATTACGATACTTTGGTCACTTTGGGTGACTGCGAATTAAGTGCAAGTGGCCGTTGCTGTCGCCCAGCGACTGAACGTTGTTGCCTGTTGCTTAGTCCGTTGGTCGCAGCTCATTTGCACTAAACTCACATTAGTTGGCGAAAATGGCGTGTCGATCGAGCGTTTGCGTTTAGTAATCGAGCGAATTTATGAGTGAGTGTTGCGGTGAGTGGGCAGCTCGTTGCCATTTTTGAGGTGTGCTGCATTTGGTGTATTGGGGCAAATAAATAATGTATGACTTACAAGTGATTTCATTTTATTGCCGCTGCGACTGCCGCTGTTACACCTTCGGCCGTTACCTTATACTCGTACATACATATATCTAGATATAAATGTGTGCACCTAAGCGGTCAGCTTATGTGGCATACTAAAGGCAAAAGTAAAAGGAATGGATATTTGATTTATTGTCAACTTATTTGGAAAAGTTTGGTGACAAAATTCTATTTAAGTTGTTATTATTTTGATACTATTGTTTAAATCAATTATGGAAAGTAAAAGGTAACAGCCAATGAAAAGGAAGATTAATAGAAGTGGAACAATTCAAATATTTTGTACGAGTAAAATATTATATGGAGTTATGATACCAATTAAAGTAAAGTAAAGCATTTGTGACCGTAAAGTAATTGCTTTTGAGAAACATTTTGCTTTTACCTGAATATTCTAGTTCTTATTTTTCTTTTTAAATGTATATATACACTAAACGTGCTGAAAAATATTCTAAACTTCGATACGAATAAATTTATCGACTTTGAAATGAACGGATACCCTCGATTTCACAGAGGAACTGTTTTTTTTTTGCTCCAAAAGCTCATATTTTGGAGCTTTAGGAACAATTAGGAATTGTCTCTTACTCTTCAGACGGAATTAGAATACGTCACAGGCCTGAAAGGGAATCTTCATGAAAGAAGATTCTTCAGATTTATTATATAATATCGTTCTGGAATGCTTAGGCTTTACGTTAAGTTGGAGTGCAAGTATCTCGGTGAGTAATTGCTGAGCTCAGGAATATATGTATATATGTGAAACAAATTCTGTGCCTTTTGCAAAGATATGGTTCGATTTGGGAGAATTCAGGTTCGATTTTTGAAATTTTTAAAAGTGGTTGTTATTCGTTGATAAATTTTTAAAAATGTTTTTTACTTTTTATTTATCTTTTATCGCATTTTCAATAATATTTATCATTTATAGCTAAAAACGGCATCGTTTCTCAAGTTCAGCCTTCATTCATAAATCAACACAATACAAAATAAATATGGCAAGCAAGAGTTCAATAGCAACTTCTGGGCATGAAATTAAAGCAAAGAGTGTTTGAGTACACCAACAATGCACACAAGTACCCGCAAATTCGAAAAAGTAAACATGGAGCAAGGCCAATGTCCCCACATAAATAAAAATTCCACCTCCAACTGAAACGCGCACAAACCAAGCGACTGAGCGCAAAAAGCGGGCAAAGAAAGACCATAAGCAAAGAAGCGAAAAAAAAATTCCAAAATCAAGTCAACAGCCGGCAAACCATAAATTTGGCTGAGAGATCTTCTTCAGCGTAGACCACAGTCGGCATTCAAAACAACTGCGAACAAGCAGGGAACAACAACAACAACAAATGAAACGGCATAAAAAATGCAATAAAAAGCGGGTGGTGCGAGCGTTTTACTTGGCGCAAAGCGAATGCCAAAACGGTGATAAAAGCAGCTGGCAAGAGTGTGTGGAGCGATGGGGGCGTTTGAATTCGTAAAACAGTTGGCAATTTCCTATCAGCGTGTGGTGACGGGCGATCTACTCACAGGTCGCAGCGTGATGCGCTGCTGGGCGGAACGCGAATGGAGCACGGTGGCGTTCAGGCGGAACACAAATCAAGCGGCTGCATTTCGGCGGCTGGCAGATGTGGCGCATCCATGAGGCTGACCGAGCACCTTGACCTGCCGACAATAGTACCCATTGTTGCCTCATTATCATCACCGCCGCCTGAATGCTGCTGAATAAGCCATAAAGTGAATGGATTTGTTGTTGGTGGCTTGCGGTTAATTCGCAATATAATTGTTGGCGGTAAATGGGAAATGGGTAAAAGTCTTGAACGGTGCGAACATCAGTACAATAGTTGTAAAAATACGAAAGGTGGCCGCAATGGCCAGTATGCGATTGTGTTGTTGCATGTTAGTGTTGCGATTCAGACAACCTTAACCGTGCAGCAAAGCGGAAATCGCAGGCAATTTTCGATAATGTATGCAATTCACCATACAATGCAGATGCTCAATATAGCAGTTTGTTATAAGAGCATATTGTATGCATGTGTGTGTGTGTGTGTGCTGCAAGTGGAGCATTGTCTGCCTAACGGTTTTTCATGGTTCAATTATTATGACATTTCTTAAACGATGCATCAACTTGATGCTGTGGCTTGTGTAAAACAGTTTTATCCACCACAATATCATTAAGCAACAACAAAAATGGCTTTCAATGGCAGAAGATGCAACATTGCACCGTTATTTGTAAGGCAGCGCAAGTGTCAGCACAATCAACTGCAGCTGAAAACAGTAATCTACGCCTCATCACTATTGTTTTTCTCCTCTGTAGCATAGCATAAGCAACAACAACAGCAGCAGCAAATGGTAATCACCAGCGCTAATTAAATGCCTCCATTAAATGCCGCCTACAACGGTGAGGCATCAACTTATGCCAATATATGCATATCCATTGTCAATGCTTCGCCGCCTCGCCTAATTGTTAGCCATATATTTAATAGCATATACAAATGTATATATGTGTGTATACACCAGTAATCGCTTGACTATCCAAACATTTGAACTTGTCTTCATTCCAACAGTCTATTCGAAGAGCCTCTGCTTGAGTGAGTCATCTTTAATGAAAGTTGCCTTCAGCGGGCAACTTGTGTTGCTGTTGTTATTTTATTGTATGCTTCATCACTTTGTTATATCTATTTATATATATACATATAAATGGGTAATCAGTAAACACACGACCTAGCGCCACCAAACAGCAGGAAAGAGTGATTATTGCATTTGCAACGCTATTCCAGCAGCTTGTTGCATTGTCAGCAATTATATATAACAACGCTCAGTACATATATAATTGTTATATGTGAGCTTGGCAAATTAATCTGGCATTCGCGAAGTGCGTTTCGTCATTATGGCGAATGCCAGCCCAGGCCCAGGCCCAGGTCGTGCCCAGATTGTCCCTCTTTCATATTATTGCTAATTGCATGCTAATTCCCTGCACAATTTAACACGTGTGTAAATATCGCAGATGCATTTTTCATTTTATGTCCAAACATATAATGGCATAAAAGATTAAAACCAACAAAACAGAGAAAGAGGTGTAGGTAACCGTTAATTTAAAGCCATACAGAAATATCTGCCAAGTAGGAAGCCAATAAATTTTAGTTGGCCTGAATCGCTCTGACTTCTTACCTGAAATGTCTGAATGTTAAACCAGTCCTTATTTGTAAGTGAGAGTTTACCTCTCGTGCCTCACTTACGTGTATGTAAGTTCGTTGATCGATTATCTGGCCAGCCATAACTACCTATAGTTTTAGTACTCTTAGATTATCTATTTCGGTTTTCAGAGACCAAATGTGAGTTTTATTTCGAGAAGGACGGTAGAGCAGAGCATAGTCTGTTCTTTCTCTAACACTGGCTAGATAAAAGCTCCATATATGATTCTATAATACTCAAGTCGCCTGATTAAGCGTTGTTAATATTCAATGGAGTAGCATATAGCAGCTTCGATTTTTAGGCTTAGTGATCATGTTTGCAGAAATATAAAGCAACTGTTGCCAGATAGACACAAAATCAATAACAATCAATTTAGAGTGCTAAACAAATTATTTTCACTTACACAATGGGCTTTGCGAGTGTCATAGCTTGCACTGGTACTCAAGATCAATGGTATAAGTACGAACCTGTAAATAAATGAAGACAAAAAATTAAATTAATATTTTATTTTAGGATAATGTTAAGAAATGGAGTTCCAATGAAATATGTTAACCAAAAAATATCGATTTTATAGAGCTTAAGTGCAGAGAATAGAAGGACCTGTATTAGATCCAAATTTTCGACTGACATCAATATACAAAAATAAACCTGCAAATACTCTTCTGTCATATTAAAGCATCTTGGAGAATCTCTCAACCATTCGGAGCCAAATAAGTGCGATAAGGAGAGGGATAGGCGCTAATTGCTTATGCCTAAGTGCTGGGAGACAGGAAAAAGTTGTCGCTATAAAAATAAAATACACGTAAATACACGTGAATAAAAAACACGTAGCTTTCAAACTGTAGCACTAACAGTCAATGAAGTTATAAACACTTTTCACAATATGTTAATATATTATACCAATAGGAAGAGTAATTAATAAATGAATAGTCCAAATATGTACATACATGCATATAGATTGGTATAAGCGTGTGTATTAACACAAATATGTTTTAATTAAGAATCAAGGTGGGTTCCTGCTGATCCAATCAATAGTATATTTATTACTTTATAATTATACAAACGCTGCCCCTTATGACGCAAAACATTTTAAAACATTTTTAATGAAGCAATTAATTGTGGAAGGCCCGTATGCTGTTTCTGGCTTAGGTCATTTGATGATTAATTGCGCTCTCGAGTGTGTGCGTTTCAGCTTCCGAGCGACCGGGCGCAACTGTATAACTGCGCAGTAGCTGTAATGTTTCAAAGGTTATCACCAAAATTACACGTACATGTACCAACTCATACGTTGATAGGTCACGCCAGGTCAAATGGGGCAAGGCGAGTACGTGCGCCTTGTTCTATCAACATATTGGAGACATGCGAGTTGGCTTCGAAATGAACACAATCAAGCTGCAGACATGCTAGGATGGTTGTTAAGAGTAGGTTATTGGTTAGAGGAGTAGTAGAAAAATTACAATGCATGCAGAATATATTTAAAAAAAAAATTAAAAAATTTTATTATTGTTATTAAGTGTGTTGCATAAAATTTATTAGCATGAGTTTTGATTTGCTGCGGAATTTATGTCTTAAACTTTTACAAGCTGTTTTTCAGCTAAAAGTGTACAGGTAAGCTATGCAACAGATAATATTTACAGTTAGCTGTCGGGCTTGTGTTAAATTTTTCGTGCAGCAACTACACAAATTCGTTACATTTGTTAATAAATTAATATTAAAACCGAGTCTACAAACAAGTGAGAACTATGTCTCTCCAAACACTTGGAAGGCTCTTTGTTTTTGTTTGTGAATATCAACTAGACTAAATTGTAACTATATATTTAACACTTTTTATGTTCCGCAAAAACTAACGGCTAATGATTTGCGCATAAGCACACACACTCACGCACACGCACACGCACGTGAACGCATAAAAATGCTGTTAATCGGATTTGTGGCTTTCGGCCACCTCAAGTACGAAAAATTGTGAGTACTCAGTGAATTGTTGCACGCACACATTTTTCAGAAACCAAAAACCAAAAATCGTTTTTCGCCAAATTCATAAGCCACATTTGCCACATACATATTTTTTATTCGTTCGCCAGCGCACATATTCATAAGGCGCCACAGTTTTGAATGCAAGAGATGCCCAAAAACAACAAGCGCCGAGCAAAAAATGCGAGCAAGTGGCCACATACCTTTCACTTTTCATTTGAATGCACTCGATAAATGTGGCGACGCGACAGCAATTGCTGCTGCTCCTGCTGCTGCTGCCACCACTGGCTGGCTGATTGCGCGCTCTTGCACCCAGACAGTGCGGGTCCACACCGCGACTTGCTGGCCATTAGCAGGCAGCTTAACGCGATCGCAAAGGGGCGGGGCGCAAATGCGGCACGAGTCGGCGGCGAGCGACGTTATTTCTTGCACGCGCGACGTGCGACAGTGCGCCGTGTTGTGGCTATTTGCCACACTCTTTCTTGTGGCAGCGTATGTTAATGCGTCCAATGCCGGAAATACTGCAGGCTGCGGCAAGCCAGCAATTGCAACTACACCGCAAAATTATTACCGTTGAATGAGAATTAAGACAGCATTGCTACTAACGATAAACACACAGAGATGGCAGATAATGTGGCAACAAATTGCTAGCACACATGTGTGTGTGTGGCAACGATGCGTGCAAATGTTGCCACATTTTTCATGTGAAACACTTGCGAAAAGTAATTTTCAACGCGTAGCGCTTAAGCTGATCAATTTTTAAGCTTTTCAATTTCGTATTTGGAGGTCTAATTGAAAGCGTATGCTTAATGCCGTTATTGATTTGCAAATTGCGGTTGCAAGCAGGCAATTTGTGGCAATAAATCAGTGAGGAAGATGTCTGCTAAATGTTGTGCCAGCTGAAATAGGAAGTGCTGTAGTAAAGCTACAGCTGTTGGTAATTAATTTTGATACTTCCCAATTAAATTTTATCAAGAAAAATTTTTTAAAATTATTTTTCACAAATGCTTAACTTTTTCTAACACAGAAACACTGGCTAAGAGTGTAGTTTAATTGCTACTACTAAAGTCCATAATTATTTCATACTCTCCAAAGTTAAAGATAATAAAAGGCCTTTGATGACCACACAAGTGGCCAAACAGTTCGCTGCACAACACAAAAGCCATATGAAAATGTTGTAGGCCTTCAACCAACCTTTCTTGATAGATGAAGTTGCTCATATTTAATCTCAAATATTTACACGCAATTTAAGTTAACTTCATAAATAAGTATACATAGCTCATACATATATGTTTGTATGCCTGGTACCAATTTTAATTTTCCATACTTCGCAAAGGAGTGGTTAAGCAACAGTTTATTGAAATTCAGCTTCGTATATTTGTTTGTAGGCGGTCATAGCCAAGTGGCATCACAACTTGCCACATCTGATTAAATTGTCAGTTTTGGATGCGGCTGTTAAGTGTGGCTTTTCTGGCTCTGCGCTGCATGTTAAGGCTCAATTAAATGCTTTTCCACTAGACAATGCGCTGTCGGAAAGAAAGCAGTTACGTATGAGCCATACAACCGCTGGTATTAAGTGGCATACTTGTTGGCATAGATTAGATTAAATGTGCACCTATATATAGAGCCTTACAGTGTATGCGAGGTATTACCGAGTACATGGCGTATGAGTAACTTGAGACTGTATATACCTCGGGCGATTTCATACGACAAATTCTGTTTCGAATAAGTGATTTTAAAGGAGATTTTACTCCAGTTTGGAACGATGCGAAGCTTGAAGTGAGGAAGTGAGTAATGTCTCACTTATTTATTGCAAATATTTAAAGAAATTTTATTTACGAAGAATTTACAGGCTATCTCCCGCCTATCCGGACAACACCGCCAATCAATCAAATCAGCGTGGATATAAAGTGATCAACTATTGATTATATGTGAAAAACATAAATTTTTTCGGTTGTTTCCGTAACATGCATTTGCTGAGGTTATATTTTGAAAAAGTAGAAATAACTTTTATTATATCTACTTTTTTCGACTACTATGCGTAAAAGCAACATTTATATATATATCAATCTAGTATGGTTCACATATGCCCTTAGGCCGTTCACCGAAGCTGGCGAAAGTGGCTCATAAAGTTGTTGACAGTCATAAAACTTGCTTAAAACTTGCGTTTGTTTCAAAAAAATCTCACAATTGACTTTTCACTGCGTATTAAAATTTTATGCGCTCGTTAAGCGCGCATCTACAACTTTTTGAGCGCTCACTTGCATATGATGGTGGTGATAATAATAGTAATTAAATGAATTAGTTAAAAGTGCGTGAGGCTATTAATGCCGGCGGTGCGTTGTAATTGATGGAAAATCCCTTATTTTTATGCCTTGCAGATAATTGTTTATGAGTTGTTTATGAATCATTAAATGACATAGTTGACTTTGTTTGATTGTGCTATGTAAGTCAGGAATTTTTAATGGGCAAATAATAAATGTTACTCCAAGACAAAGTGTCATCATAACTTGCATTGAGGGGCATAGTTTCTTTTCATAGAAATTATAATATTTATTATTATAACTAATTTATTTAATTAATTGGTTAAAAATGTGCTTTCTGATTTGAAAGTTCGTTATACTTTTAGATAGTGGGTATCCAACAAATCATCAAAGAAAATAGCAAAACACGATTTCAGTTTATAGAAGAAGCAATGTTTCAATTATTATCTTAGTGCGTTTGAAAAATCTGTGAAGCCAGTAGTGAACCACTCCCCATACGAAATGTAGCAAAGTTGTGGCAACCAACTGTTCACACGCACAAAGCCAACTGCACAGCTACCGAACGTTGACACACAGTCTGGCACATAAATACAATATACACTCTGGCTCAACAGCGCTCGCGTGCCACGAGTTTGCGGGTGAAGAAATAAAATTAGGCAATTCGAATTTATTGCCTTTACTTTGGGCGTAAATTTGGCACGCAAAATATTTAACTTCCGTCCACCTGCGCAACGCTTAACGCAGTTGGGCTCACCAGCCAACAAAGCGAACACATTAGACATATATAGCAGCAAAGACAATCCAAAGCAGATAGCGTACATTTTCGCATTCGTGATGTTTAGCAACAACAAATGCAACAACACATTTGTGTGGCAATAAAAGGAAGCAAATGCGCTCTGAAATGAAATAAAATGAAACGAAATGAGCCAAGATGACAAGCTGATGGGAAACACCCACGCTGCTTGCTATAACTGTGTTGGTTTTATTGTCACCGCGGATGACCACTCCCAGTTGTTATTGCACGCTTTTGACATTTTTCCAACACAAACAAGAAAGAAGAAGCACAAAGCTGCACTGACAGCCAGCAGATCACTCGGAAGAGTGCTGGCGTACCTTGCATGCAAAACAGTCGCGACAAATCTGTGCTGTGTTGTTGTGTGGCATTCGATGTCAATGCTGTCAATATAACTGTGACCAATTTGATTAGAGAATATGCAAAGCAATTAACTAAACAAGGTGGAGGACGATTTATTATAATTAATAATTTATAAATAATAACTTGTCAATTGGTATGTAGGTTAGGTATAGTTATTTTATAATAAAAACTCATTATTATTTATTACATTATATTTTTATTATTCTTTTTTTTTGTTTTTAAGCGTATATTTTTCAATTTTGCAAACTCAATTGTTTTAACTAATATTTACCACCGCTAAGGACCACAAGAGTTTCTAAAATTTCTTTAATAAAGAATTTTAAATAAACGCGTCATTAATTGAACAAAAAATTTTATGATTTCATAACCCCAAATTGAGAAAGCTATTGCCCAACTTTCCATTTTAGGAAAATTTTAAAATATTTTAGTCTGCAGCATATACTACTTAACTACCTTAGTTCTAGAGAATTTACCTCTTGATATTTCTCGTTCTTCACACCGATTATAAATTCTTGCTACTGGAGACTGCACTTGAGAGATCTTTTATACTTTTGAACGGGTCTTTTCTAACAGTGTATTCTTTTTCAGAGAGCTCATTTTATAATCTCCATAATCAAAAGCTTTTTGCCTCAATTTCCACCAGACTGAATTTAACACATTTCTAGAGAAAACTTCTTTCTAGTATTGATTGACCTTTCTGACACACTGTTAGCCGACAAACTGTTTTCACAAATGTTTTTTTCTCTACCCCAATTTTATTTGTTCACGTTCCCAAGTGTCATTTGTATGCCACTTGCAACAAGTCGCCGCTGTTGCTTGTCATGTCTTCCATTGCCGTACAATGAAGGCGACGACTGCATGGAACAACAATAAACACAGCGTAAAACAACAGCAAAACTAACATACAACAACAAAAACAACAATAACAGCTGCAGTGGCAGCAGCAGCAGCAGCAACAGCAGCAGAAGAAGCAGAAGGAGTAATAACAATGACAATGACGATGCGCATGCGCAAAATGTGACATGCGTAGGTTGGCTCATCATAAAATTAGGCAGCCAACAACGGCGAGCGACAACAAACGAACGAGCACGAACAACGAGAACAACAACAACAACAACGCAGCGAAAACACAAGCCACTGCTGCTGGCAAACAACCTGCCACATGGTTAGCAAACAGTGCACCACCGACTGCGCTTCGCGGATGCGGCGCGAAGCGTGAGATATTAAAGCTGTAATTGTGGTAATTGAATTTCTGTGCGATTATGTTGGTTTAATTGAATGTAATGAAAGCGTTTAAGCGTGCGCTGTGTGCGCTGTGTACGCTGGCTGTGCATACATATGAGGAGATATTTGTGAAGGAACCGATGTGGGTATTTTCACATTACTCGTTTCTTTTCTGTTGTTGCTGTTTTCCGTTAGGAACAAACGAAATTGAAGATTACGTGAAAATGATATGAAAATTGGCACAATTATGTCATGACTATGGTAATTACAGCCATCCATTTATCGCAGTTTAAAGTATGTATAGTACTTGTGTATGCTTTTATGAATTTATATAACAAAATTGCACTGGTTTTGTTGTAATCATATATTTAATTTGCTTTTATAGTATTCATTTTTCAATTAAAGTCACTTTACGCCCAATAATCGACACCTGCGGTCGCGCTCAACACTGTAGCCAGCCTGCTAGCAGTCGACCTTCAGCAGTTTGATTACACGAGGGTGGCTGTCAAGGTGCGGGTTGTGAGCTTGGCTGCGGCAAGTGAGAATGTGTGTGTGTGTGTGTGCCGCCAATACGCGTATGCATTTGCATAATTAGAACTCTAAATGAGATTATTTTGCACCAAATACTTTTATCGACACACTGAAAGCAGATATTGCAAATGTGGTTGGCGCAAGCGCAAAGCTGTTTGCTCACATATGCATACATAAATATTTTATAAGTGTTATAAGTAAATTATGTCTTGTATTGTACGCCTGATTCTCAAAAACAAAATTTTGATTTACATAAGCAAATTTTCTATATGCACTCCAAGTACGTGAGAACTTCTCAATGAATATTTATGTACTGATATGTATGTGCATATTTGGCTGTACTTTAGATGACCCTGTTTTTGACAAATGTAGGTGCCCAGTTTCGTGTGAAAACTATTTTGGCGCGGTTATTGTGTATAGTTGGCGCATTGTTCAAAACTTTTCAAAATTTTCTCGTATTATATTACAGTTTGTTAACAGTTTGTTATTATTTGAACAAATTGAATTTAATTACGCAATATCATTCTAGAGTATAATTTGATATGCTCTAATAGTCGTATAACTAGCTTTTTGCTCACAATTTTGTGTAAAATACATAAATAATAAGTTGTCAACAGGTAAGTTGATAATAAATACATGGTGGGATTTAATGCTGTTGATTTTTATACAATATATGCATGTGTTACAAGTATATATTTTTTTTTTCGGCATATTAGATATATAATGAAGGTCATCAATCTTGGTTTATTATAAATCAGGGCTCCAAATTTGACACCTTTTCGTGGAAATTATTTGAGAGGTACAGCAAGCCTCCAACTCTCGGCGAGTTGCTCGGAAATGTAATAAAAATTAGGCAAAAATGTATTCTAATTTTTCTGTGGAAAAGGTAGACAATATAAGAAAATTAGCAAATGAATTGTAAGGGCACAAATTAAATGAAAATATCTTAAAAAAATTAAAGGCTGCAATTTCTTTTATAACCTGTCAGTATTTACATACATACACGTACACATATAGACAGCCCAGGAAGCATTATTGCCTCTTGCTGTGCGAGATTACTGTTTTTTATGAGTTTTGCTAGTAGCACTATTAAAATCTCAATTTAAACTCTAACCAAAATGCGCACGCAACGTCTAAATTTTTTGTTAAATTTCGGCTAGATGGCAACTCAGTCTGGAGTGATTGTGCAGATTGAAACTTAACTTAAACACCAAAAAGTTTATTGAAATATATCAAGTTTTTTAAACTTTAACTTGTACAAGAAAACTTTAAGTTACTATATTTGTTGGCAACCCTAGTCTTATATTTTCAATACAATAATAATAAAGTTTTTTTTAAATTTGTAAAATAAAATAAGTTATCTTTTAAAATATTCATATGCAATTCAAAGTATTCTCCCTTTTATTTTTCATAAAACTTTCAGAAAATATAGTAAAACAATGGTGCTAATTATTATCAAAGTCCGTTGGTATTAAAGTTACCAAGAAGCTCTATAAAAGATAGCGTAATTATTTGAAAATTAATGGCAAATGTCCCGCCACAAGTTACTAATTAATTTAGCAAACAGAGATTTTTCCAATGAAATCGAAACTTGTTTGCCACCAACGTCATTGACCCACACTTCCTTAAAGCGTCTTCTACTCGAATTACTCAAATATTTTCTCAGACTAGTAGAGTGATTTCGAAAATGCCAAAATGTGGCTAACCGCGTTCGGCATACAAGACATGCACGCCGGCGCAAATAAAATTCAATTACACGCTTGCGCACTCTGGTTGCATGCCTTCGTCCTTGCCATATCGGTTTTCGCAATTTTGCGCCACTTTAATCAACTGGAGTAATTCTTTGCATTACCTTTGTTGGTTTTAGCTGTTTGTTGTTCTTGCAGTTGCGGTTTTCAGGCAAGTACGGTTATTGCCAATATGTTGCAAACTTCGCCCTGCCGTAAACTTTGTTCAAGCTGTCACATTTTACTGTCATTTTACTGCGCAACGAGTGTGCGCATGCGCAATTTCACAGCGCTACCTGTTTTGTTGTTGGTGTTTGGCCATTTGTTGTTGTGTTTTTTGTACTTTTGTTGTGATTTCAATTTAGCATTTCTTCAATTTTTTTCCCCTTTTTCTTTTACACCTGATTAAGTTGCCGCTAAAGTAACGGTGACAACAATCAACCAGCGGTTTGTTGCCGATTTCGGGCCGCCCTGTCGTTACTGCTGTCAATCTTAATGGAATTGTGCGAATTTCTGTAAATATTTTGCACACTTTTCGATGCTAAGGAACTGTTAAACGCTATACTTTTTTATCTTGATTATTTTTTGTTTGTCGGACATTTGTGTGCGCTTCGCATTCCATGTCGCACAACAATGGCTGTCAACTGTGGTTGGACGGTATGAAGCCATCACGTGCGCTTTACCACAAGTGACAGTTAGTTTTGCGATTGACTATCGTCCACACGCCCAGTTGGCAGCTCAATAGAAAAAGGAAATATATTTCATGTTTTCTCCTTATTATAAAGCAAACGGCTTGTAATGATTTCCTTATATTTTTTCAATTTATTTCATGTTAGTTAGTTTATCTGTGGCTTTTCAATGCTTTTTACCCACTTTTAAAATAAGTTTCGAAAAGTATGATTCGTCATTTAGTTTTTGGTGGTACATTGACAAATACTTCATATCAAGTGGCGTTTACAACGTTTTCGAGTTTTATTGTGACATTATCTCTTGTGAGTATCTGTATGTGTATGAGTGAGTATTTTATTGTGGTATCTCACAAAAAACGGTTTACAAGTTCAAGGGGTTTTCTGAAAAGCTGATTTCAAACAATAATTTCATGTACGATATCGTCTGACGAGGAACTGTCTCGGTCATTTCGCTAAGGTGACCGCAACATATTAACTCTATTAGAGTTTATATCATAAGATTTTTACAACTAATTTCTCAATAACCATCTTACGAAAGCGAGAACAAAAAAAATTGTCCAATCGGATTCAATATATGTGAGCATGTCGATAACTCATTAAAATAGCATATAGCTAATTGTTCTAGGCCTGTCTATTTCATTTGTAATACTTATTTGTTCGATAAAATGTTAAACAAATCGAGCAGATAAAACGATTTTTAGAGATATTTTGACAGCAGCGCCACCTAGTGGCTCAATTGGAAAGCTCGAGAAATATTAGAAAATTTATCTCATTGTGCAAATCGAAAAAAAAAATTACAATCTGTGTCCACATATAACATATTACGTAGGTAAGTGTACCACAACTATATTCTCAACAAACGAGCGTAAATCCGATTTTCTCAATTGAATCATTCATCAAAGCTTAATTGTTATTAACGGGTGCACCACCACGCGGGACTTAAATAATAAAAAATGATTTGAACACATTTTTCACCAATCATGTGTGTGTGTATGTGTGCTAACCATCCGTTCGTATGTGTGTGTGCTTTGCTAAGAAATCTTCGTCAAAGCAAAAGCATTTGCGCAAAACGATTTATTTATGCTTTTAAAATGTACCACCAGCACAAATAGCAATTTGCAGCCACACACACACATACACACACTCATTTATGCTCACACAATTATCATTACTTATATGTGTGTGTGTGCGCTTATGCACGCAACTAACTGGTTGTACATTAACGCACCGTTTGATGAGTTGAATTCTTGAAATATCACCAACATTAGTGAGAATACTGCAACGAACAAAGCGGTGTGGAAAAACTGTTGCAGCACCAACAATGCAACCGTTCGAATGCCAGTTGCAACAACAGCACTTTTGACACAATGAAATAATGCAGACAATGACAACAATCGTAACAATGGTTGTAGTGATGGCGGTGGTGTGTGTAAGCGTGCAACGATGCACGAAAAAAGGCCAACAACAACAATGCGAAAAGCAAGAGCGGAGCGAAGGTGGGCTGTAACCAATTCTCAGGCCGAGCTGTTGGCGGTGGCGGCAACTCTGGCTGACTGACATGAATGCAACTGTCAACTATGCGGTAATGACAACAACAGAAGCAACAATTGCCAGAAGCCAAAGCAATTGTAGCACAAGCAACAACACCAATTGCTTGCCACATAGGCTGTGCGGAAAGAAGCATGGCAAAAAATCACATCGCATGGGAGAATTTACGCTGGCAATAAGAAACTACGAGCAACTACAAACGTTACAACCAGAGCAAGAAAAACAAAACAATGACAACAAAAACAAAAACAAAAACAAAAACAAAAAGAAAAAGAAATGTTCGTGCAAACGCTATTAGAGTGAAGTGGCTGCAACAAGTCTTCACATTGGCAAATATATTTATATGTAATGCAACAATAACAACAACAATGCTTGTACATTGGCAACAGCTGAGTGCTGCACTGCACTACATTGCAGCAATAGTGGGCAGGCGCACAGACGGGCAGTATGCATCGCAACCAAATGTTGCACCGTTTCACTGTGCCTCGCATTTATTTACATTACTTTTCTTTGTTTTTTTGTTTTTTTTTTTTTTTTTTTTTCTTTTTTTGTTTGTTTGCTTGTGACTTTACGAACACTCTTTTGCTGCAGTTTCGGTTTCGTTGCACACGTAGTTGACATGTTGTTATTGCCATTAGTTGGTTGCATCAATACGAACACTTGCCTCTAAAGGTTGTTGTAGTTGTTTGGCCAACATGCACAACTTGCGCTTGTGTTGTCTATGTATGTGTGTGTGTGTGTGCATTAGGTGCTGGAATATGACAACGCCGCTCTGTACAGCACTTCTGCTGCTCTGATACACAATGTCGCTGCTGCCACATGTTGCTTGTCAGACATTTTTGCCATGCTGCCGTGCTCGTGTTGCGAATTTACGGCATTACGGCAAAATTTTCATTTGTTGCACTTTTTATTTCATTGTTTTGAGCGCTTATTATTTACCATTCTTCATTGTGCACTGTAATAATGCTGTGAGAAAGTGCAGAATAAAATATAAGAGTTTCTGGGAAATATTTAACAAGGAATCTTGAGAATCTCTGGTTAAATATATTATTCAAGATTGAAGGTAGTAAATTTTCTATGCCCAGCCCTACAACTTTTAAGAACTTTTGTCTTGAGTTTTGGAACTTTGACGTCAATGTACTCAAACCGATGTTAAGTATAAGCTCCATCAATATTATTCCAGTGGCTTTAAAAATTCATTATGGTAAAATATAGCATTAAACTGCGAACATTTTTGGCTGTTTGTTAATCTCTATCATCATATCGATGATTGCTGAAAATGTAATACCAAAGTAAAGAGAACACATCGATGCTGTTAGCTAACTGACACTGAAGCATGTGATATGTCATGAGATCAGCCTGTTATGTGCCTAAAACTCCTCAAAGCAGATGCATCATTCTTCGACATGACAATACGGGCTCTCATATATCAGCACTGAATACATAGCTTTTGTGTGACCAAAACGTATGATATATTAAAATACATGATTGATCATTAAAAAATATATTTTGAAATACTAGATTTTGACAAAATTTCGACTTTCGTCTAGTTAGCAAATTTTTGTGGCCTCAAATTGGGAGAGAGGTCAAACATAAGCGAATTTATAGCCTTGAATATCCTCTCAGCAGTAATTAAGTGCGAATCTTTTAGACCATTGTTATAATAAACAAAAAATTTAATAACCTTAGAAGTGTGGCAAGGACACTAAACAGCCTATAACTCAGTTTGGATTGTGGTCCAACCAATCACGGATTTTTATATTAACTTCATAATTACTCCTTTTGAGTAATATTAGCAAATAAATTATATTCGAAGAGGTCAAGGAAATATCATGAAGAGGTTATAATTTCGATAAACCTATGCCTGACTAATGAGTTGCGCAATATAATTAAAATAATTTATTGAACATTAACATTTCATTTAATATAAAATTCAAGCACATGTTATGGATGAAAAAAATATGCAGCAATAAAGATGGAGAAGAAGCGCCAGATAGATTGCAATTGATAAATTAATTGAATCTCTCCATATCGAAAAATGGAAAGTAGTTCAACGGAACATCGCTAAGTGATGGCTTGAAGTGGGACGCTGTCAAACCAATTGATGCCAACGAAGAGATGCATAATTACTTCAAGTGTCAAAATGTGGCAAATACATATATACTGATTTCTCATAACAAAGTTTGGCATGTGAATCTCTGAAACGAAAACGCCGAAAGACTGAAACTCAGCAAAGTGGGTCATTTCCTGATGAAGTTTCGGTGCAAAAAACAACTCAAACACTCATAAGTAACTGCTGAGGCAATTGAAATCCATTTTCACCATTAAATCTTAAATTAAAAATTTAATTGCATTTATCATATTTTTAAGTATTACACCAATTTATCAGAAAATTGCGAGCAAACCAAGTGGCGGAGCAAAAGGAAGGGCTGGCAATTGAGAGGTGGCCTAAAAAATACCACAAACTGTACGTCGGTGTATGTGCAGATAAAGGGCGCCGTTGCCAACACATGTCGAATAGCCAAATAGGCGATTAGTTGAGCCGCCAGAGCGACAAAAAGCAATTGTGATAAATGGCGCTGGCGTGTCAAGCGCTGCCAAGCCACGCCACGCCACAGCCACACGGGGCCACGTGCATGGCCATCACGGTGTCAGCTCACCGAGTGGCTACTGCGTCCGTGGCTGTCACTGTCACAATTGCAGTTATCCGCACAATGTGCATATGTGTATGTGTGTGTGGCAAGCCGCTGACAGTCACCGGTTACCGGTGAGTAATGAACTTTTAACGAAGTCAAATCGCAGGCGGATACACGCATATGGCTGAATTTTGTGTGTGCGTGAGACTGCATGCCATTCAATATTTATGTGTGTCGAATGGAAAAATGGCTTTAGCGGCTCATCGATATGGCTGGCCAGCCGTTAGCAGTCAATTTGCTGCCAAATTGCATAATTATGATTTGAATGTTAGCAAATAAGCAATAAAAAAACAATAAAACAATAACTACAACAACAATTGGAAATTAACAATGGCATGTTTACAACCAATGTTGCCAAGGCCACTGACAACTGCCAACTGGCAGCGGCTCCGCTGTGACTGAATTGAAATGTTACAAAAGACAAAATAGTGACCACTAAAAAATAACCACCACAAATATAAATTGTGTAGTGAAAATGTGTGCAGGAAATCGCTGTGAAAAGCAAAAATAGTACCGTAACGGAAATCAATCACAATTTTTGCGGTTTGCTTTTGTCGCTTTGCGAAGCGACATTTTTCAGCTCGATTTGAATGCGTGATGGGAAGTTTTAGAAGACACAAGCATACAGATTAATACATATTAACTGGAAATTAAATTGCCAAAAAATGAAATATATTATAAAGAGAGTAAGGTAATACTTGTTTTACTAAAAAACAAAAAATTATGATGAAATATATTTTCAGTTTAGAAACAAGAAGCGGGTAAAAAAGAAGTGAAAAAAATTTGAAAAATTGAAAAATTTTTTTGGATAAAATAGCTTTATGCAATATTATAAAAGCTACGGAAAAAATTTTTAAAATTTATACAAAACAATAAAAACAGTTAATTGTTTTGATGATTTGATGATAAATTGAGAGTCACTGCCTAAAAAGTTGAGAACTTTTTCTTTGATTATGAAATCACACAAAACCACCGAAAGCTATAAATATTTTGGATGTGTGTCATCAGTGCCTCAACTCATAGTCTGAATTTTATACAAAACATCTGGAATTTTTTAATTTAAACATATATATATAACCGAAATTTGTTTTCGAGGATAAAATCATTAATTTCTTAAATTTTTAATTGTCTTTCTAAGCTATTTTTATCAAACAAAAAAGAAAAAAACGCAACCTCAGAGTTAAATAATTCACATTAAAGCTTTATTTGACTAATTTGGTAGCAAAAAATCAATTAAGTCTCATTTACCAACCAAACTGTAGTTCTAAACACCATTATCAAAGCCATAAGCATAGAAAATATTTTCGAATTCTACAAATATTCCGAAATAACTCATATATTTTGCGGATTTTCAATAAAAGTGCCGCAGTTCTACTTATAAATAGGAAACATTAAAACCAGTATTCTTTGTTTAAGTATTAAATTTACAAAAAATTAAAAAAAAAATTTTTTTTACTAAAATGAATTTTGTATACTCTATAAAATATATTTTCTGCTTATTTGTAATCACTAGTTCTCACGATGCAACAGTTTTCTGTCAACTCTAATATATACTATTGTTCTAAATACAACTTAAGTTCAGAATTTTAATAGAAAGTTATTCAATGATAATTGTTATGAATAAATCAGCTAGTACACCTTATAAGGACTGCAAAATATGCTAAATTTTCGAAATAAAATGTTACAAATTTTAATTTTTTACCATCGACATACATGCCTGTCAACTTATTTCTCATATCGCAAAAGATTAAAACTCACTGCAAATAGATATCTAGTTTTTAAAGCCTTATTTTAACCCAAAAAGCGGGCAGCAGCAACCATTTGCCATATTTGGTGTGGAACTTTTGATTTCTTAAACACCTCAGTATGTATAGGTTTTCTTAAGCAACCTTGACAAGAAATATTTTTGAAAGTAAATAAATTGCTACAATTTAATTTAGAAAATCACATATGCCGCCAGCACGCTCTGGTGTACAAAGAACGAGCTGTTTGGGGCCAACTTGTATGGCACAAATCCACACATTCACTTAACTGGTGCAAATACATATCTATGCGCCTCTGCGCGTGCGCGTGCATGTGTGTGAATGCGGGAGCGGCAAGCTAAAGGCATTTTCAATTAATACAGCTCGGCACATACACACATATATACCAGTGCAGCCATGAAATGTGTGTTTGCGCTTGCATGCGTGAATGTGTTTGTGCACCCGAAGGCTAAATAAAGCTAATCGCTGCGTTGAAGTAATTTGCTTGATTCTCTCTTCATACATGTACTTATCCATTACCAAATTTGGAGCAATTTTGTTGATTTAATCGCCCGCAAAATTACTCATGAGCTCATACAGTCACAAGTTTATACACTTCTTAGCCGACTGCCCACTGTCGTGATGGATAATTAAGTTTCGAAACGAATTGTATACAAATGTCACATTGCAGTTGACATTTAAGTATTGCCATAAAATCGCAATTGCAGCATTTTATTAAAGATTTTTCAAAGTTAATGGCTTTAGCGTCACACCCGGAATGAAAATGCATGCACAAACCTTATATATTTTAATTTATATGCTGGTGGATATGTGTTAGTGCAGCTTGCATTTGTAAGCAATTAAATTAAATGAATTCCTGCAATTTTTATTTCAACCATAAAATAGCCATTCGAAATAATAGGAAATAAGTTTGTGTAATTAATTGCATGCAATTCATTCTTTGGTACTTTTTTGTTAGAAACTTTAATTTTGTCACCCGATTTCTCAATGAATTGATTCATGGGATGATAAGTCAAAATGAAAATCCAACAATTTTCAATTGGAATATTGTAGATATTCCATCGAGAATGGGATACATCGAAAAATATTTTTGTAAGTGTAATAATTTTAATATTATGTTGTAGCATAAATTATGTCGTGATATTAAATATGGTTTACCATAAAATATTTAACTATAAATTTAATATTTTCATATAAAAGTATATAGGACATTTATTAGTCTAAAACACTGGTTATTCTTAATATTATGTTATACTATTAACTATACCATAACATAAGTTATTAAATTGTGGCCTACCATGGAAAAGTTTACTACAAAAATCTGCCGCCTTTTGAATAATTTCCATACAATGTTGTGTAATTTTTCAAATAAACTAACTGATTACTCTATAATAGGCCAAGTAGACAGATGCATTTTATTTACTAAAAAGAATAAAACAAGAAGAAAAAAAACAAACATCGTGGTTAAATTTTTAACGATTTCATTCAATCAGATTTCTGTCTAAATTGCTCCATTCAGCATTGAATGCTGAGTCACTCACACACACTAAGTCACTTAGGCAACTAACTAAATCAGCAGCTGCCCACTTTAACATTCAACTTTTCCCATACAACCTTAGACGTTCCCATTAAATGTGATTTTATGTGAATTATTTAAGCAAACACAAATAATCTACCCACACACACACACACACGCGCCAACGAACAATTGCACAAAAAATCATATATGTAAAGATTATTTGAGAATGAAAAGTTTCTTGTGTGAATGCGATTTAAATGCAGCCAAAGTGATTGGCCGAGTTGTTAGTTCCAAAGAACATAGTGGGGGCAGGTTCTCTGAGCAAAAGTGGTGTGGCCGTGTAGGCTACGACCGCGAGTGCAGCACTTGAGCAAATTCGTGTACTTTAATGTCGTTGATTTTTGCATATATTTACAAGCAAACAAACGCATGTGCAAATCGCATTAGAATGAAATAAAATCAGACAAAATTCAAATGTCTAAGTGGTGCTCACCTGGCATGGGGTTAGGCGTGCTTGGGTGCGCCACAAACTGCGAAGTAATTTTACTGAGTCAAAAATGGTGCTGCCAGATTTACTGAAGTATTGCTCAGTAGTATGAATTGTGTACTAGACGTGGGGACAATTGTGCAAATTCTCGGAAAGGAAATATAAAAAACTATTTGGACATTGTTATTATATTAACATAATAACATATTATCGCTGCCTTAAATAGAATAGTGTATAAAGTTTTGAGATCTGGGTGAGATTGGGTAAAATATTGTCAGTCTGATTTCTCACATTTAAACGATTACCAAAACCGAAGAACATATTAATTATTATGCTCCCGTAACTAAAACGTTTTCGAAAAAGTTCACTACATTCTTAATATAAAGTTAAGCAGTAAATTAAGTCAAGATTTATATTATGTTATGCAATGGAAAAAGTTTAGAGTTTCCCTAGAAGTTCGAGCTATACTAAATATCGTGTTAAGCAATAAATAGTGCTTATGCTTTGCCAAGAAAATATATTTGACACTCTGTAGAAATTTGGGCTATTGTAAAAATTATACTAAGCAATAAATTATGACATGGCATATATTATGTTCCGCCATGAATTATATTTTCGCACAAATAGTTGTCCTACCATGTATTATTCATAAAATTCCAAGCAGTTCATTTGGTAAATATGTTACAGATAATACGAATACGATTCTCCTTTTCTGTATAGCTATAAGGCGGATTTCGGAGTAAATTTTACCAGAGAGAAAAGCAGCTTTGATGGATACATTTGTTCAAATATTTAATGCTGTTATTTTAAGTACAATTAATGGTTTCAGATTTTTAGGTAGCGACCTAGAATTGAAGACCATGTGCTTCTGGATGCACATTTCTATAAGACAGCAAGAATTTTTCCAAAGTATTGAGAAAATTCTCAATATTTTTTATAACCCACTCACTTACTTTATACTCAATCTAATTATCATTCGAGTGCCGTCAGAGCAGTGCAAATTAACGCAGGCAATTAGTGGAGTATTACAACAAAATGACCTTGTACCAATACATCTATGTCCATTTTTTCTTATTTGACTCACTTTATTCAGTTTAGCATAGTGCATATATACTGTGAGCATCACTGCTCTACTATATGCATAATATTTCTCTTCGATATCTTTAATCACTTTGGTTTTTGCTTTTGATGCACTTGCCATCATCGATGATGCCACATGTTGTGCAGATTGGCAAATAGCTTTGGAAAAAGTGCAGCTTTTTGATTTCATATCATACAGTGCACCACTCATTCATACCTGCACACATGCATATATATGCACATATACAAATCACTGCTTTACGAATGCACATTTGCACAGCACGATTAACGTCTTCATTCCGCCTCATTTCTCACGTCATTTGCGAGTAAACCATTATTTTATTGGAATGTTAAGTTTTTTAATGTGTGCGTTCATTTGTATTTGTGCACACACACGCACATACACACTAATGCGCAGACTCCCATAGAAATAGACTGATGTGTGTTGAAAGCAAAAGTAATAGTCGTCGTCTCTTTTTATGGAATTGTGAAATGTTTTGACAAATGTCTCTGCTGCCTCAAGAATGCGGCAACAATTTCGATTTTTATAGCAAAATACTGGTCATAATGGCCCGTTATTGGTACTTGCAGAACCAGTGTGTGTGAGAAATTACTAAATCATTTGCAAACAGAAAAACTCATACTCGTTGCTAAGTGAAACGATGTTGTGGCTAACAATAGCAAAAAATTTTAATCGAACCGCAAAAACAACGAATATCTTTTGTTAGTGACAAATGTAAGGAGTGTGTGTGTGAGTAAATCGAGTATGGGTACACTAACTACTTTACTACGGACTAGCAACTTATTGCAGACATATGCACAGCTGAAACGTTAAAAAGACTAGAAATAAAGTTTCTCAATGATGACAGATAAAGTAAGGCTATTTATAGCAAAATTACCAAATTACTCCTGCTTGTGAAATAATAAAATAATTTCCATTAACAGAAACGTTGATCAAAGAAAATAAATCCTGCAACGTGGCATCAAGACCAAGTTTCACCGAATCAGATTATGCAAAGAGGTTAACAATGGTTTTTTGGTATGAAACGCAGTCAACATCATTTCGATTCCTGGTCATATTTGTATGTACAGAAAGCAACATCCTTTGAATCTTCAAGGAGTGGATACTGCAGTAACACCAAAACAGTGCAGATCATATAATTATTTTAGAGCGAAGATCAAAAATTGCTACATTAAATAAAGGAAGCTCGGTAGCTTGAGGTCTAGCATCCAAAGAGTAGATGAGGAAAAAATCAGCATACTGTAGGCATCTCATCCTTTAGGAATCTGTATAGAGAACGGAAGGAAATATCTGAGTGGAGTGAAGGTCGTTGATTCCGAGTGTGAGAATTTGTTCCCGAGTAAAGTTTTGTTAGTCTCAGAACGCTAGCAGAGGCTCTCAAGGTCACTTAGGTAGCTTAGTTGGTACAACATATTTCGGTTGAATATTTTTGACATAATGATTTCGATTAAGTCTGAAGATTCATATTAGTTAATTATGTATCTAATATTATTAAAATTTCTTCAACTATAAGTCTACTCTCTTCGTATTTTAGAACACCTTTTCAGTAAGCCGCACTTTGAGAGTCCCTACGAGTTCCTAGAATTAAAGTAGCTTCTCTAAATGCTTGTGTAACGATACAACTTCCGCCTTAAGCACTCTATTTATAATCTCATATTTATATTGATTGTAATCTTTCCACTCATACCCACGAAAAATTATTTATTTGAAATTGCATGTCTATTTGCATGTAGGTTTGTGCTGATTAACAACGTTTTCATTATAAAAAAAAAAATGCAATCTCACCGCACGCCTGATAAGGCGCGAATTATTCCGTATTCCTTTCAAGTGCTCCAAATTTGTTTACGCAAGACCGCTTAGAAGCACGAGCCGCCCATGAATTGCACAAACTGACCAAAACAAAAACAACAGAGTCTGTAATGCGGAAGTTTGCGCCCCCAAAGACGCTCTGGACACACAGAGCTCATGCGCAAAGCACGCAATCGCGCTAATAACGTTATAGTTGGGGAAAAAAAAAGCAGAAGGGCATTAAGCGTTAAAAGTCGAGCTAGCAGAAAGAGTAATTGAAACAATGAATTGAGCTGCCCGCCATTAAACAATTTAAAAGTCAAGTAGCCAACGCGATTTCATGGCCAAGTCGCACAACACAAATTCTTACGCAGCGCTGAGCACGAATAACAAGATCGACCGTTAAAGGCAAAGTGAAAAGCACAACAATTTAATAATTTAACAAAGAATGACTTAGAAGTTGGCAGCAATTATAATAACACTTCCATATACCTGTGTGTGTATGTGTGTGTGTGAATGTGCGGCAAGCAGTCATGGTAATTCAGAAAAAAACTTAAATGGAGTCAGTCAAATCTCAAATCTCAAATACAAGCGCAATGAGGAAAACCTACTTTTATACAAGCTGTAAACACAAAAGACTCACGCACCACACATACACCACTATAAGTGTACATGTGTGTGTGTGTGTGTGCGTGTGTGTGTGTGTGTGTGTATGTGTGCGCTTCGATTTTGAGCAAATTTTGTATGCAAGTGACGGCTGATGAATGTTGAACAGCGAATGTCGCAATTATAGCGGCTTTAATGACAACAGCGAGCATGCACGCACACATACACACACTCGCTCACATATGCATACAACAACAATATGAACGCGCTGAAGAATAGAGTTCCCGTACAAAGCTAAATTATCCGCTTTGTACTTATGTATTTCTGACAGAATAGGAAACTGCCCACTTCAATCACAAACAGACGACGGTGAAATACGACGATGAAAACAAACAAAATTGGCAACAACAATATGTGTGCTCAACACTTTTTCAATTCACTCACGTCGCCACATAATTTATAATATTAATTCAAAATTTATTAGCAAAATTTGTGCAAAATTTTCCAGTTCAGTTGATAGCAGTGGCCTATTGTTGTTAGTGTTGTTGTTTTTTAGTCTGATTTTGGAATTTCCGCAGTTTTTCAGTTTGCTGCGTTGTATTTTGTTGTTCGTCCATTAAGCGTTGACACTGAAATAACTGCACACTGTGGAAATTAGTTCACTTCTGAGGGTTAATTGCCGTTTTGACCTTTACGGCGTGTGCTTAACGGCACATTTGGGCTGCGTGCAGTGAGAAATGTTAATGGGCTCTTTCACAGTGGTTGAGCGCTGCACATTCGCTATTTATATGTTGGCGGCTAATTGGACAATTAGTTTAATGCATGCCTTAATGTGTTAAATACCCGATTATCGGAATCTGTTAATGCATATTTGGTTATTACGTAATTAGTAATGAGGTTCAATACAAGTGGGCTGAGAAAATGAGGTCAAATGATGACAGTGTGGTATGTGGGTTTTTATAAATAGTTTTCATAGGAGGATAACTTAAATGGGCGGAACTTTTTATATGGAGAGGCCATAGTGAGAGGGCATTGGAAGTTAGCAAATATGGATTTTGTACGAAAAGTCATTGCTGTTTACTTCAACACCTTTATATTTTGAAGGTCGAGGTAAAGCCTTCTTCAATTACAGAGCCTTGTAATAGTATCACTATAGTTTGTTTAAAATTATAACGGTTCTTTCTGATAAAATGTGGGATGGGCGGTGGGGAATGGCACTTTAACTAAATACCTTGCAGTGCATAATTGATGCTTTAATCGCCAATATTTTTCCTTTTTATTTTTTCGCACAATATATTTTCACTTTAGTGGTTAGCACCATTTTTTTCGAATAATCTGTTGAGTAAATATACTTGTACATACCTGCAAAGAGAAAAAAGTATATGCGTTTAAATAGAATTTTTATAATATTTAGTTTATTTAGAATAAAAAATATAAAAGAAAACAACATTTTAATAATATTTTGCAGTTTTTTCAATAAATAATCGATAACAAAATTAATACTATATCTTTATATATTACGAAGTTATGAAAATTTAAGCAATCTACTTTTTGATATTTACCTATTACTTTACACTATGTTAACTGATGCATGAAAGACATTTTGTTCTCAAAGTAAAAAGAAGTAATTAAAATCTGGCAAGAATAAAATATTTAAATAAATTTAAATAAAAGGAACAATAAAAAATAAAAGAATATACCTTAAAGAAAGTCGTATATCGGTATATATTGGAAGGTAGAAGAAAATAATTATCTCCAAATCTTTGTAAGAAAAAATCTCAAATTGTTTCCAACTGCAATAAGCAATCAGTAATAAATTATATATCTAAATAATCGTGTATTAACTTAGTAAAATAAATGTTACCTCAACATTTTTTTATTCACACGGTCTGGATAATTCCAACTATGCGCCTTTACTTGTAGATTCTTACAACTAACATATTATTTATTTTATTTTTTGTTTTACCTCCGTTATTTTATTGCCATAATGGATTAGCAGTGCATTGGCTATTCATAGTCTTAATTAAAATTCTTCAATTATTACTGAAAGTCCAATACCAAAAATTGCGAAAAAAGTAAACAAAGACTTTGAAGACTTTGTTCTTTCACGAAGCGAACTTGCAACATAACATTTTGTAACAATTAATTTAAACATCGAGCACAAAGCAGCGCAAAAATTCTCACAAAAATTTACAAATTAGCTATTAAAGCAACAGCGCAAACAAAGAAAAAAACAAAGAAAAAAACAAAGAAAAAACAAAGACTTGTAAACCATTTCCTCACAAGCAATGGTGTAGTGTGCTCCAACAGTAGCTCATTTGAGAAACATAACAGAAACGACAGCAGCGGCCGTAAAACCAATGACAGGCAAGCGAATCACGAATTAAATAAATCGTAAAGCAACCGAAAATAATCTAAAGCGGGGGAATGAAAATATCAACGGAATTGTTACATTTTTGTTAACAACAAAATCACTTGTAAATAGAATTTCAAAATTTGGACAGCTTAACAGCTGCGCTCAGTCAACGACAGGTTGGGCTGAATTGAAATGCTAACGGTTACATGACACACAGTGACACGCCTGCGCAGTGCAGAGCTCAAGTAAACAGTGTTGTGTTGTTGTACAACGGAGCAAAAATTGTTAGGAAATTAACTATAGTGTAATTACACGGAGGTGAAGATATATACAAATAGTTTATATGTGCTATGTAAATACGTATATAATTAGCAATTATTATTATTAGCCGAGTTTCTTCTCTCATTTACGGTATACACCTTGAAACTGTTCGATAACCTTAGAAATATGTACCTTAGAAATATGAAAAAGACTCCGATGGGTGGATTTTTTGAGAAGGTTTTTCAAATCAAAAGAACCAGGCGCAGAGTTTTACCATTGTCCTCCGGGGGTGACCTCTTTAAAAAAAAATTTTTATTCTTTTCGTTGAAGGGAACAGAGATTTAACCAAGGTCATGCGCAACATTAATGCTTCGTTCGCAAGGTTAGCAAACCAGAAAAATATTTAACTTACATTCTTTAAATGTCAAATATAAATTTTGGCGAAAATATCAGTTTTTACATTAACATAAACAATTTAGCATAAAAATTAAAAAAATATAATTTGAGTTTCCTTAAACTGTTATTCAACATAAAACTTAACGGTTACCTTAACCAGAGAATATTAACAGAAACTCATCATCATCATAGCTCTCAATAGTCGCTATCTTCCGCATACCGCCATGTTCTTTCTACGCTTTCTGCTATGTTGGGGGCACCCATGTTTACCATGAACGCCCCTATAGAATCTTACATTTTTGAGAATTCTATTCTTAAGAAATATTTTAATTTTCTTTTTTTTTTTCTTAGATTAAATGGAGTCGAAAAAGTTATAACTACGATTTTAAAAGACTCTGTGGTGGCTTCTGGAGCTTTGCGAATAGAACAAAAATGGAATTAGTAATATATTTCTTAAAGGAATATGGACGTTCTGGTGCTGAAGCTGAGTTATATGCTCTCATGCTCGCCAAAGTATGAGAAAAAGTTTGCTTACATTTTTCATATATATATATTTTATATATAATTTCTATAAAATAAAAATTTTAATACAAGTGTTTGTTTTAAAAATAATCCTAAATTATTACAAGGCAGCAAAGCAAGATTAAATATGAATTTCTCACAGCCAAATCACAGCATTGACAGCAAACATAATTCATTTACTTCTGTACTAAATCTGTTTCTATTTTCGCAGATCGATTTGCTTTCAAAATATATTATAAAATAGAAGTATACAAATACAACGTTATGAACATATGAAGCTAGTCACAACCACAAATGCATACTAGGGTGTGTGAGTATAAATGATTAGTTGTTCGAAATGAGACAAATAACGCAATCAAGCTCGCCTTCAGCCCGACAGAGCAGGTCTTGTTTTCGCCATAAGGGTGTGTCCATTGCAGCAATGTGCGCAGCAGCCATTTTGATCTATTAAAATTGGCTGTCAACCACGAAACTGCAAAGTGCCACTTGGGCACACACACACACACACACACACATATATATATATATATATATATATATGTATATTTGTACGCGCCAGTAGACCAGCAACCAGAGTTGGTCACTTCACATACTTGACTTTGCTTCAGTTTATTCAAAAGTGTAGTTAGTTTCTAGCTAGTATACTAGCTGTCACTAAGCCAGTGAACTAGCGCCGTGCTCGAGCCGTAAACTTAATTTAAGCGATTTTTGGTTTCGATTTCATCTCATTTTTGGGTTTTTGCGAAAATGCCATGCAATTAACTTGTTCAAGCTTGTTCATGTCGAAAATTTAGCGCAACGTTTTTGTTATTTATCGCGCTTTGACATGTATTTTATTGGCTAAATATAAATCGTGCAAAATGTAGGCTGATAAATCTAGCTGGAAGCGTCGCAAAAAGCGCTGCGAATTTATGCTAAATTGCCACCAAGCGATAAGCCGCTAAGTTGTTCAAAATGCGATATTTTTACATTTTTTTTCTTTAATAACTTTTTATTGCATTGCAGTTGCAGCGCGCACGCGCAGCTTGAGTGACTTTTGGCTTTGTGCGGTGAGACTTTAAACGGCGCTGCTGTGTGTGTGAAAGCACGCCTTTGTTCTTTTGTGCAGCTTAACTGCTCGTTTGTGTGCTAAATGGCGCATTACCCACATTTAACAAAGCCAAATGTTGCAACGCAAAAATCTATTGTAAAAATTATGAGCAATAAAACAGCTGCTGGCCAGTGCAACGGTGGGAAATTTTGTGCGAAGCGCTTAGCTGCCTCCGAATAAGCGAGAGTTATGGAAATAATTATTTATAAATTGAAAAAATTTAACTTTTTTGACGTTTTAACTATTTTCAGAATTTAATTTTGCAGTTCATTTTTATTCGGCTTTCTATATTTGTATGACGCAGCAAGTTCGTTGCCAGAGTCTTTTATTGCGAAACGTGAGTTCTAATGTAAGAACAAGTTCGCGTTCTCCGAATGAATTTTATTTCACAAATTAAAATAATTATAAGGTGTCAAAGCGAAATTATAAATTTGCTGCAGCGAAGCCAAAAATTCTTAATTTATATACTTTAACGCTGTAAAATGTATTTATATGTGCAGGCATATAATTTTGAGAAAATTTATTTGATTAGCGAGCACCACAAATGCACAGACACCATGCTTTGCTATTCAAAAATTGTTGCTGGCCGTTGCACGTGTGGGCCGATTTGATAATTGCCTTAAATGCGCCGATTTGGGTTATAAAATTATTGGCAATGGCGGATAAATGGCCGAGCGAGCGCCGAAAAATCGCTAACCAGCACAACCGTATAAATACGTACTTAAATGTCCATTTATAAGCTCACAAAACCGCGCTCAGAATAATTATAATCGGTTGTACTGGCGAAGCTAAACGTTTAGTGACGCCTTCTCAAATGCTCCACAACCACCTTAAGGTTAGCTTATTCGTTCGTCTATCAAATAAAATGCAAATATCAATAAAAACAATGTAAAGCACATGTAAATAGAAGCCATTTAATCAAATGTGGTTGTAGAAGCGCTCGTACGCTCTTAACTGCATGCAAGCATGCGCAGTACGTTTAGCTATATTTAACGCGTTCAAGCTCGTATTTAACCGAGGCACACATTATAGCAGCGATTTTACTCTGGTTTTATTGGGATTTGCATTTTAAATTTGCTTTTTTGTGCTTACAGCACACCAACAACACCACATTTTTTGCAAGTTGTTTTTGCTATGAATTGCAAATGTGTTATTATTATTGTTGTTGCGGCTGTAAAGCGTATGCGCCATTGTTCTTATGCCAAGAAAACTAAACCAAGGCCAACGCAATAATTCAAATGTGACCGAAAGCACAACAACAACAAGCAAGTAAGTCGTTTTGTATAAGTATAAGTACTTTGACATGGTTCTTAAAGTGAGCTCCACATCCACACATATGTGTTTGTGTAGCGCGTGTATGCATTTGCAATGTTGCATACGTGGCTGTAGCTCTTAAAAAGCGTAACACATAAAAATCGAAATCAATTTCAGCGCATTCACGGAGGTTAAACAAATGTTAAGAATCTTTTTAACGGCTCCAAGTTATTGCAAGTTATTGGAAAACCGTATTTGACTGTTATTTAAATGGCATAAAAGCATATTTATAGAGACTTAAAATCTGAAATGGCACATTTCGATTTCGGAACTAACGGTTAGTTATTTTTGTAATAAAAAAAATGATGCTTCTCTAAACCGTACTACTTATGTATGCATTTCGTAGCAGATGAGTAGTTTTCAATAACAATTATATGCTTAAAATTAATATATAATATTTTTAAATGCTTTAAAACTGACTTAGAATATTTGAACTTTAAATATGTAATGATTACAAAGTTTGTAGCTCGCAAGCGCGGAGGTGAATAACTTCGTTACTGCTGGAGCGGAATTACGCTTCATAGGCACACCCACATACTTAACTAACTTAGTCGCAACATTTTTATTTTTCTTATTAAACTTAAAATAGGCACACTTTGGATCTGGGCAAAGACAGACAATTTGACTTATTTTGTAAATAATTATTTTGGTTAGCGATTTCAGGCATTTCGCATTGAAATCTCTCCAAAAAGGCTAAATTTTTATTAACAGTAATTTAGAGAGAACTTGAGTAAAATAATGTAAGAAACTTTTCAAACATACCAACAATTTTCAATGCTAAGTTTTGTAAAAAATTTTGCAAGGTAAAAGGCCTCTTTGATTTTCTGTGGTGCACTTTTTCCTGTAGAACTACTATTCTCAATCGATTTCTCAATCATTTAAAATGTTATAAAATATGCGCAACTTGGTATTAAACATCGTCTAACACATTTTTGTAAATTCCATAGAATCATTAGATCCATCGAAAATCGTAATTCATATTGATTGCTTTGATAATTAAGAATACTTGCATACAAATCTTATGCCACTGCAGTTATGAGAAATTCAACAAACTTTGTGCACTCTTTAGTGTACGACTGAAACTTGAACTATTCCAAAATTTTGTTTTTTAATAAATTTTTATTGTATTGTAAGCTGTATATCACGTCACGGCCTTAAACATCGCACGCCTATGTATTTTGTGGCAAGTGGCATGGACAACTTAAACTTTTCAAAAAATCTTTCATTTGACATATAAAACGTGACCAGAAACTTGTTTTGACAATTCGAAAGGTAATCTAATAAAGTGCCTAAGCAAATAAAATAAAAATTTACAAAGCAACTGTGCACCAGTAGTTGCCATACAACTCCACGTATTCTAGAACAACTGTTTACGTTGGCTTAATAGACGGTGCAAGCAAATTCTGAATTAGAGCTTACATAATGTTCATCAGAAATTGTAAGATAGCAGCTTCACTAGTAAACTGCATAAAATAGTTCGCTCTAACCCAAAAACAATCAATTGGAAATGCAAAAGTAGAGTAACGATATATTAATATGTGCCTAGCAAAACAACTTATGTTGAGAGGTCAAAGGGAAAATCTTGGCATTCATGCTCACGTGGTTAGCCTCCGAGTTTAAGGCTGATTTGGAAGCGGCGTAGAGGCATGAGAAGAAACTAGGCGGATTTTTTTTTAACATTTAAGTCCAGTGAGGTCCATAAAATCACGAAATTTATTGTTGATCTCACTAAACTTTAGTTGGCGCCCTTCTTCATCTTCACCTTTCACGCCTTTATTTGATCAAACAACCCTTACCCCAAATTGTTTCAATAACTGCTTGATGTCGTATGTTAAATATCGAAATTGCTGGAGTTTTCCATAACAACACGTGTTGTATCAAATAAAAATGAAAGCCTACCGCCAATCATCAAATATTGCTAATGAGCTGCAGTTACACTCACGCTCGAAATATAGCTCTTCCTTTTCTAAACAAGGCTATTTTAAATAAATTTACTAAAAAATAAATTTAGAAAATTTAAAAAAAAATTTACAAAAAAAATTTTAGCCTCTAAGTTCTTTTATAATTTTTCATGTCCGCCAATTAGGTCACTGTCAAATTACAAAAAGATAAGCTTAAAAAACTCTGCAAGAAACCTGACGTCGGCGAGAAAAATAGCATGCGTCACCATGTGCATGTGTGTGTGTGTACAATCGTGTGGGCTGGCGTAGGTTGGCCGCAGGCAGAGCGCTCAAGACAACACGGCAAAGGCAGGAAAATTCGCCAGCGAAAAAGTGAATTTTCAATGCGCAAACTGGTCATCCGCGCTAAATGGCAAAGCAATAAAAACAAAAAGCAAACAAAGCGGCGAAAAAGTTGTTGGAGAAAAACTGAAACTTCGGAGCAGTGCGATGCACCACACGCTACGGCTTACTGTAGCAATAACTGGCTGCGGTTGGCGCGCCTGTTGGTTTGCTCTTGAACTTGAGAGTGAAATGTGCGCCTCGCAGCAGTGCAGCGTGCCAGCCGGGTGACGACAGCCACTTTTACTACTTTGAACTTGAAAATAAACTCAGTTGTGAAGGTTGAAATAGCGAGAGAAACCGAAATGAGGAAAACGCTGGTCAAATGGACAAACAAATAAGGTGCTATTGAATAATGCAGGCAACATTTGCAGCCAAAACCAAATGAGCGCGCAAATGCTTATGGTCATAGTTACCGCTATTTGTTGGCCAACCGCACATATTTACGGTACGCCACAAAAAACGGTTTGTTGTATGTGTGTTTGAGTGTGAGTGAGATGCTGATGCTGAGGCAACTTGTTAAATTGGCCATTTCATCTTTTTATTATTTGCGCAAATTGTGCGCCTGCTGCCTGCCACACTGCCTGTAATCAATGTTTTATTCAGATTTATACTTTTTTCCAGCCAGCGCAGGCGTCGTACTGCTAATGACCGCAGTTCCGAAGATGCTTTCTAACTTGCAAGCAAATAGTCGGTCTAATGCCACAACAACAACCGCAACTTCATTAGCCTCTTTGGTTGTTGCACATGGCTGCATGTGTGCGTTAGGACGTGCGGTTGCAACACGAGCCACAGGCATGCAATGCAAGAGATTATTGCACTTTTGCATGGCCAATGTTATTGACCAACATATTGCGGCTTTGTGCGATTTTTTGTGTGTGTTACTTTGTGCTCTCTTGCATACAAACAAACTGTGGTTGAATATGAAGATGACAAAAATAAATAATCAATAACATAAACGGTATTGAAACGATGAAACACCAACATATACTTTAGATTCTTATTTCATAAACCACCTCCCATACATAATAATAAAAAACAATCAAACACTAAAAAGTATAATTAAAAATGTTTTGCCAACCGCATGCGATTAATAATTATTATATAGATACGTATATTTACAAACACATGAAATGCATTTAGAATAGCCGATATGTTCTTCATTTCATGTGCAATATATAACAAAATAATTGTATGATAACTTTCACTTTGAACAACTTCCGCGTTAATGGGTCTAAAGTTGCCCTAACTAAAGACTTAAGCTACGAACTTGCTCCGTAACCAGCTGAAATAAATAAAATTTATGCGTTCTTCGCATGCACTGCCATAGAAATGAGCTCACTTAAAGTGATTGAACTTAAATGTGTTTTAATTTTATGGTTCTCGATATTCACATTACTTTCGAGACAATGCAAATGAATTTGGCTTCGAAAAAATATTTCCACAAATTCTAGCATAACTTTAATAGATTTAGTCACATGGTGAAATGCAAACCGGAATTTTATTTTTAAAATATTGTTGTATGCAAAAATAATGTTGGCAAAGAACTTAGGAGAAATCGAAGTGAAACGGGAAGCAGAATTGAAAGAACTTTTTATGCAGGTGGTGCAGGAGTAATGAATGCTTACAGAACTCAACGGAAAAGAAATTGAAACAAAAACTTAATATTAAAAAGAATTAAAACAATCGGTATTCATAGCTTCTTTGAGAGCAATATAAATTTCATTTATAATAGAAACTTTTATTCCAAGAATTTTTTAAGCTAACAAAGAAAATGGGAGAAACAATTTTCTCTTCGCTACCTAGTACATCTTCACACGTCAAATCAGTTTAAGCCCAGATATACGCATTTTATGTTTGGTCAGAGCCATTTCAATAAATTCAGCCGTCACTACGCCTAATCCAATTCAATTGAGTGCACACTTTATGGCTTCACTAGCATAAATGCAAAAAAGAAGCAGAAACGCCAGCAGACATCCCAGCCATCTAGACTTATGGCCTGTGTTTAGGCCACTGCATTAGCGCCAGCCGCAGCTGCACATTAACAGACGCCTCAGAAGCCACAGCAGGACAGCCAACAGCAGCAACACGCGTCGGCTTAATGTCATTTGCTTGTTTAGGTTGGCGCTTTAAGTGGCTTCCAGTGGCGGGGCAATGCCATAAATTGCACTGATGGCTGCTTTGATTTCACTGAACCGAAGGAAGCGTCCGTCCGCTGCCAAAGGCTGTTGATTGCGTAGGGCTAAGGCATTGAGTTGTTATACAATAGGGTAATGAATGTTGATAGCCCCTAGGTAGGTGCCGCCATGTCCTTCGGCTAAGTGTGTATGCATGTTGTTCGCTGAGTGAGTTATGTTAATGCAATTAAATTGGGCGTAAGGAAATTTATTTGCACTTGAGTGGCTCTGACAGGCCGCCAACTTAAGATGTGTTGCGCTGAAGCGGAGCTACTAGCTGAAAATAATTGCAGTCGGAGGTTGCAGAGCGCTAAGATAAGATTAAGGATAAGCAGAGCGTGAGTTCTGGATTGCTTAACTGCGATAACAAGTTTCCAATTATTAATTAAAATATTAATTTTTGGTTTACTATAGAATTATTAATTTATGCAATAACAATTGCTGGGAAGCCATATAAAATGTAAATTTAAAATGAGAATTCATCACTACACCAGCAGCAAAGAATTCACACAGTTTATTATTCGAATTGAATATTCAATTGTTGTAAGTTGTTGCAAATTCTTAGCAATTGTTGCTTGTTACACAATCACCCACGGCGATGAAGCCAAGCAAGCGCTGCAAGTTCTAAAACCTGATCGAATATCGCAAAATCATGTAGCACATCGGCTATATTGCACTGGCAATTGTTCGCTGAGATGCTTTTGTGGCGATTTTCATATTCACATTGCTTCAATTACACCAACAATCAACGGTCACCTTGTAAAACCTATGAGAATTTGCACCAAATGACGCAAGCAAATATCAAATACACAAATGAAATCATATCTGGTTTTCACAAATGGGTGGCAACCCATCACAAATGTCGGTAGCTGTTCTATTTTTAATTACTGCGCATATTCACAAAGCCAAACACAAGTACTTTGCTCGCTCTACTGTACCCCAGCGGTACACTTAATTGATGTGGCATGATTGTGCATGAATAAATCTACGAGTGTCTAACGATTGTGAGAATTTATTGTTGATATTAGTTGTGAGAATGCACTTCCATTTAGAGAGCACATAAATTATCTAAAGCTAGTGCATAAATATGTTTGTAGTGCCGTCTTTATTTAGAGGCAAGCCACTCGGTCTAAATAAGCTCATAATTGAATTGTTTCTGGGCGTTGATGAATTATGGAATTGAAAATATTTTTATATATATATATATAATACATAGTTCATACATATACACGTATAAATGTACGTCTCACGAAAATTTATTGCACAAATGTGCTGAAAAGTAGATTTTCACCTTAAAGACTTATTATTGATGATGACTTTAACACACTTTATAAATGGTAAAAGCAATTCTCCTTAAACAAAGAGCTTTATTTATTCCAAAGATAGTTTTAGAAGAGGTGGACACTTTTTTCCAGAGTTGTTCCTTTATATAAATTTTCTTCTGTATGGTTCCCGTATTGCAGTAATTGAAGCGAAATAAACAACTCAATTGTTGAGATAGGTATTTTAAGGAGGTGGCAACTCTGGTAGAAATATTTTTCTTTTAAATATATTTCTGAAATAACCTCCACTCTTTATTTACATGTTTTAGTAAACTTAATTTTTCAAACAAGTGGCAACTCCTTCAAAAATATCAGTCATATCAGGTGACAAATCTTTAAAAATATAAGATTTTTTTTACGATTTTACTAAAGAAACCGCCGTTTTCAACAAGTTTATTATTTTCTTGTTTTACTACCACGATATCAAATAAAACTACTCCATATCCGTGGAGGTGGCGAGGTGGACAGGGACTTCGTGAGGGCAGCTTTGTTTGTTAGGTGAGCAATATACTAATGATACACACTGTTGAGAGGAAGGAGGAATATTAATATACATTTTTTGTGATTCAATCTTTCATAGATTTTTGGTAAAGGAAAAACAACTAGAAGCTGTAATTGTTGCTTTTCATAAATTTTCCAGCTTAAGCGAGCATTCCTTTGCCGCTCGCTTATGAGAATTACAATGTTACGACGACAGACACACGCCCATACATTCCTAAAAATGTACTTGCTAGTAAGCAAACACGAGTATTCCTCATAATGAACTTGAACCGAAGTGACGGGCAGAAAATTTATGATTGCAAACGTGCCAAGATTCGCATTGAATTTGCTTGCAGTGGAATTAAAGAAGAACAACAACAACAACAACAAAAATAATCTGGAATTCAGTGCTCTTGTAAGCTGTCAGCCGGCTTGTGAGTTGAATATCGAATGAACTATGGATTCGCCAACTCGAAGCAATGGAAAAAATTCCACCGATTTTGTTGTTATTATTATAATGTTGTTGCGGCCGCTGATGATGATGTCGCTGTAGAGGCTGCTAGACAACATGTTTATATTCGAGATTGTGTCCTATTGTCGCCGCTTTTGAATTTTGCTATTATTAATGCTGCCTCCACAAATGTTGATGATGGCGAACTCTTCGAACTCCTCGAACTCTTCGCATGCAGACAGTTGACTACGCTCGTTTGGAATGCAGCAAACGCAAGAAATATGCCAATAAATTTTCAACTCGGCAACGGGCGTTAAATGCAAAAGCAACAACAACAAAAGCGAAAACAAATTAATTGCAAAGAATCCAAAACTAGACGAAGCCACGCATGCGCCAACTATGCAGGCAAACAGCCGCGCCAGCAACGGTGCAAGTGTGGATGCAACAAATGTTCTCGGGTGTAGATGCAGACAGACTAATAAAATATAGTTACTTGCCGTTATTTTTTCATAGTTCTACAACAGCTTTGTTGTTGTCACATCTACAAGTGCGTAGTCATGTAGCAAAACGCCTGTAAATGTGTGTGTGTGTGTATGCGCTTAAGTGCTTGCTTCACGCCACGCTTGCTTTTCAACTCACATTAATGCGATGCTTGTGCTGATTACACCACAACACACCACACCACTCGTACGAGCTTAACAATATTGCTCGCAAACGCTTGTGGTGTTTGTATTTGTTGTCTTGCTTGTTTGATTGTGTTGTGGTTGCTATTGTCAACCTGCGAATGTTGTTATAACAAATTGTGGCATATACATGTTGCTACTATTGTTTACGTTGACAATTGTTTTTGTTGTTGTAGTTGTTGCTTTCGTTACCAATCGCGCTTGCCCGCCAGTAGCGGAGGATTTTCATGCACGAATCTATATATATATATATATATATGTGTGTGTGTGTGTATGTGTGCAGTGACTGCCGTGAATATTGTACGACAACGCACATACGCATCCTCATATATTCACAAGAGTTGCCACATCGCTGCTGATTAGTTTTTTTTTTTTTTTTTTTTTTTTGTGCCCACTAATAAATTACGAGACATTACTGAGAGGCGGGAACACCAGAGACGCTGCAGAAGGGCGTTGTTGGTGCTGTTGAAGCAATCTCGTGTGGGTTATCGGCGAGGCAGCAGCGGCCATTCCATTCCTTCATTTCAATGTGCTCGCACATTATATCTTCGAAATTTACAATTGAATTCCTAAGCATATTTATTTATGCGAGAATATATATACTCGTGCTTATAGGAATGTTCACTTCCACTTGTATAATTTGTTTATATCTTGCTTATGTTATGCCTCGCTTTTGTCAAGCAAATTATAGTTCCTAAGTGTTTTGTGTGTCTTCTTGATTTATCATTTAGGGATGTACGTTGTTCAGATTTTTTACATACAAACTGTGACTTATGAGGTTGTTCTTTGATATTTATGAATGTAAAATTACATTGGAACTTCACTTGTTATCACTCATTTACCAAGAATGTCCATCCGTTCTCCAGTTATACAACCAATTCACAGTCGTGCTAGTAAAGCTTTGTGAGTTTTTAATACCGTGTCTACAGCGCCACCTATCGATAAACTCTTTCTTTATTATGGCTGGTTTAGGTTGCACCACCAAGGTTTTATATATACGAACAGTTGTACAGTATTTTCATTGTGTGATTAGAAGAAACTATGGGTTTACTTTAATGTTTTTAAGTAACGTTCTATATTTATAATTGTCAAAACTGTGAAATTATTAAAAAATTTTTCTACAACAAAGCAAATTTTGTTGCAAAAATTTTTGTGTTAAAGAAGCTGTTTTGTATGGGAACTTAGTATCAATAATGGTATCGTATTAAAGGACAAACACCAAATGTCGTCAAACATCGAGTTTATCGGACGTTGGTTCACGAGCGGCCGAATTTCTCAATTATAAGTATTCAGAAAACATTTTTTTAATAAACAGCGCAAGTATTTTCGAATTTAATCATTTTCTGTGGGAAAATAATTTACTATAATTGTAGCAATACTTAAAACATCCACATATAAAAAAAATACATATTTTAATTTAAATCGTTTCTTTTTTAAAGAACTGAATGCTTTACAATCCTCATCAGGTTTTTTGAAAAATTTACCACCCTTACCAAAAAGTGGACACATTTTTCTCTGATTTGGCTTTCTCAACATTTTATTACACATTTGGGCAAGCAGTAACTAGCAAAGCGCATTCATTAAACGTGTTCAATATGCTGTTCAGTTATGGGCGTTGTGTAGTATTTATTGTAAGTATTATTTACAGTATCTACAAAGGTATATAACACAGCTAACTGGAGAAGTTTGGACATAATTTTCTAATACAACCTGTATTTGGAAAGACTAAAATCTATAGCTATAACTGCATTAAATGTTGTACAGTTGTGCATTAAAGTTTACGTTAAATAGGCAACCGGGTAACTGTGTAATTGCTTCTTCATTTCTCTACTTAAGCGAGTCCTCAGCCCACACACACACACACACACACACACACAAATGTGAACATAATATTATATATCAGCAGGCAACACAGATAATTTCCAGTTGAATTTGTTGCACAATTCGCTTCATTGATTTGTTCGAAAATTAAAAATTCCGTAGATAATTTACGAGCAGCACACTCAACACAGTTAACGTATTTCGGTTAACCTGCCTATATATGTGTATGTTTGTTTGCATGCGACACTTGTACATTTGCAACTAAATTAATATGCACAATTGCATCATGAATAGCAACAAATATTAATGAATGAAAATTTGGATTGAGTGAACGACGTGTTTACAAACTACCTTTTGTGGATGGTAATTAATACGGAAAATTATGAGTTTTTAATTAAAAAGTGAAATGTCTCATATCGAAAAGAGGAGCATTTTCAATTCCATTCGAGTGGCATGAGGAAGTTGCAATCGAAGGATGGTCTCCGCTACTTTTTTGAAAAACATATGCTTATTTGACTATAATTTCATCGATTGAAGGAATCTATTCAACTTAAAAAATTTTATTCCATCAAAAACGAAACACCAAAAAAAAATTATGTTTTAAATCATATTTTTGCCACAAATTTTCCATATCTTCTGTGGTCGATTTAACCTTAGTAACTTTAATAGAGGCGGTATTTTTCGAAGCGATAAACAACACGCTTTTTGTACATATTTTTGTTTTTGTGCTTGTGTTTTTGTATCCAAAGACGCTACACAACGCGTCATCTTTCAATTTTAATAGCTGATTTTACATTTTATTGTTTATTTTTTGTTATGTTTGCCTTTGTTTTCGCTTATTTGTTACTTTTTTCGTGTCGTTTGTTGTTTTGTTTTGCTATTTGTTTTTGCAATAGGCATTAGCGGAGTTTATAGTATTGAAACAGGCTCTTGGCACATAGTCGGTGTTGTTGTTCTTATTAGGTGTTTTTGTTTTATCACTGAATATTCATTCAGTTTATGACGTTGGCATTAATTTGGCATCAGCCAAAACACCTGTTTCATCTTGTCGTCGAGCGAAGATTGCCAAGGGACAGACAAATAAAGCAGGCAGGTTTGCGGAGCGTCAAAATGGACAGCAAGCACAAGATTTACAAAGACTTTCGCATGGTATTTATCTGCTACTTCTTATTTGCATTTCTATAATTATTTGATTTGTAATTCATGTGCAAATGTGCGTTTGTTTTATCATCTCTCAGCAAAACAGCGGAAACATCAGCCTTCAACTGGGAAAATCCACTACTTGTTTCTACCATTCGATTGCCTTTGCAGACAAAATAATTGGTCAACTTGCGGTCAGACAAAACCAAAGTCAAATTAACAACAAAACTTTGCGTTAACGTTAATAGGCCTGCAGCGGGCCTTTTGAATTGATTATCATGGTGAATTATCAATTTGCCTGTGACGCAAAACACATAACCTAAAACTTCTGAGTGAAAACCACTCTCCGAAGTCTGAGAGCCATTCTTTTCATTGTTGCTGCTTTCAAATTAAATTTTTATAGCTTAAACACCTACCAGTGTTTCACGCCCCTATCACTCGATCAATCATTTAAGCTGTCAATAAGCCGGATTTAAGAACAAATTCCATACATGGACTGCCTTGGGGTTTAACAAAATCATACGAAACGCTAAACTGTGTTTACAAGCACTTTTCACGTGATTGTTGTTGTTAGCATAACACCCTGTTTTTGCTGCTATCAATTCATGCTCAATTTCAAATGACATAGCAAAGTGCGCTTAGCCGAAAATCAGCATGGATTTATGTGCCTTCGAAACGCTTGACACTTTCAGTCACTTCCGTGGACATAAATTTGTGCGCGCTGCTTGGGAATTGCGCTGAGGTCAAGACTGCAATTTGGGTTTGCTGAAACTTCAGAAAATTGTATAATTTGCTTTATTTTGTGATGCTGCGTATATTTTCTTGTTTACATAAAAATTTCTACCACCTTAACTTATAATCATAATTGAAATATTCTTCAGAAAACCATATTATGTAAAATATATGACTGGAATCGCGTTCAGTGTTGTAAGATATTGAAGGAATTACAGTTTTTTTCGGGTTTTGCATTCTTTCTTTCAATTATACTTTGATGTCATGTCTAAAATGAGTTCTTCCGGTTGGTTATGTTTACCTCTTCAGCTAGCTTAGACAACATATATCTGGAGCCAAATGTCATATACATTTTAGCGAGCTTAAGTAAGAAAGCGCTTAACTTGGGAGTTAAGTCATTTCGCATTGATTTGCTCTTACATATACATAGATATTCAGAAGATTAAGTATCCCAAAATGTATATATTTGTATAAATATATTAAATAAAAGATGTATACCTCTAGCGATATCATCGAATCGCCACCCAAAAGTTATTTCCTTGAAAAAGGCTGCTAAATGCGGATATAATGACGCACAGATCTTTGTTGTTGTCACACACTGATTCAGACAGCTATTTATAGTTAGGCAAATCCGTGCGTTTTCCCTCGCTCTTTTGGCCGAATGCTGCCTTCGAGATTTGTATACAAAATTAGCATATGAAAGCATTAAATTTATGCAAACACAAGCACACACACACACATAAGCAGATAAAACATAGCAAAAAAGTGAACAAATTAAATGAAAAAAAAAAAAAAATCGAAAACCAAAATTTTTTTAATATTTGCTCAGCATTGAACAGGTTTGCTGTTTTGTGAAAATTCGTGCGCTAAAGACTGGAAATTTAACGCGTAATTAACCTTCGCTCTTTATAAGCGGCCTCTGCAGCAATTGATGGCATTTGTCGTATTATATGTAAGTATGTAATACGAAGACTTCTTCTTACGAAAAATTCTTATGAATAATTATACAAAACGCAATAAGCAATCTAGAATTAAGGAAATAACTGAGAAAGACATTCGAACTTAAATGGTGTGTAAGTAGGCAGCGAACTGTAATCGAGCCAAAACGATCTTGGGTCTCATTGCATCTATGAATATAGCCGAGGTGATGCCGAGAAAAGAACCTCATGTATTCGCGAAGCTCAAGTAGCTACTATAGTTACACAGTTACCATTACAGCTAAAGTTAGAGGGATGGTTGTCAAACCAGCTGTCAAAGTAAGCATAACCCATGAAACAATGATTTCATTCCGCAGAATTCTTGGTGACCAAGTTTTCAATCTTCAAATATCAATTTTCAGACCGAATATCAAGAAGTGGACCAATCAGGGGCCACCTAGATCTTGAAGTATATGGCCGCGATTAACTTCATAAGATACAGTATCGGTAGTTAAATGCCCCAAATTCGGCTCACGCATCATTCTGCTTTAGCATACTCTGTTAAAGCATTACAGAAGAAACTATAAGGAAATTGTGCAAATTAAAAAACAGTTTTCGGCGCATAGCAAGGCATAGCAGGAGCTTATGGCATTCGCACTTGCGATCGATTAGCATTGAAAGGTGCACTCAATCTGTTGGTGTGTGTGTGTAATATAATGTGTTAATTTATCGAATCAAGTGCAGAGTGGTTGATTTTCATTTGATTTTTTCCTTACAATTTTCTCCCAACAATATTTCCACTTCCAATTTCGGAAGCATTTTTCCAACACCCACCGCACATACCACAGCTCGTTTGCTTTATTAGCACTTAGTTTAGTGTTGCCACTTACAATTTATACAAAAGACAATCAATTACAACAATTACAACAATAGAAACACGCAACACACACACAGCTCTGCCTATAAGCTGCGATATTTTATATTTTATATTTCATTCACATTTTCAATTTAAATGTATTTATGGAAACCTGCCGCACTGCCACTTCGACGCATTGCCACAACGCCGATGGAGCATGGAAGTGGTCGCCATCGCAGCTTTAGAGCTACAAGTTCGACAAGTGCACGCTTATCGCTGCTGGCGGCTGTTAGCCTCTTGCGTTGACATTGAAATTGAAATATTTGGCGTGGTTTCCTTTATATTTAGTCGTTCAATAAAATACAGGATTTTGCAAATAACTGTTTTTGTTGTAGACAAAACACTGAATATGCTTTGTTTTTGTGCTTGAATGAAGTAATTTTTCCGCTTTTCCCACTGCTATATTTGGAGCGCGTTATTTCTACTATTAATTGACATTTCATGTAAGCGACGTAGACACGCTCAGCGCCTGCGCGCCAGTGAAAAGTTATAATGTATTTTTGAAAAAAAAAATATAAATTTACAAGGTTTAATTTATCATTGAGGAATATATATGTATAAATACAATAAAAATTAAGTGATTTAATAATTATTTATAAAGTCACTGATGTGATTAGAAACAAGAGACTTTTGCAGCAAACTTGTATGGTGAATTTCGACTTCAGAAATTGTGTTAAAAGTTTTTAATGAAAATTGTTTTGTTTTATTCATTATTTTAGCAACATTTATGTGAGAGAGGCCTAATTTTTCAATGTATACCGGTTGACGATTGCACGCATCTCTGCATTTATTTTATTTACCTTACGTGCCAGTAATCGCTAAAGTTTCTTGGAACGTTGAAATAGCACTTTTAAGGATTTTTAGATGTGTGAAACCTGTGAAATGCTCTATGTTATGTACAATTCTGAAAAATTTTCAGTTTTAGGTGTCATAAACATAATAAAAAGAATGAAAATGACAATATCTCCTACGATAGTTATGCATTTAATGCCTTTTCGCATAAAAACCGGTTACGATACCTGGAAGACCCAAAAAATTTCTCTCCAATTCAAAGATGTTAAGTTTTTTCATAATTGCTTTGCTTTGGCGAATTCGGTTTTTCATAATGTAGAAAATATCTAAGAAATTATAATATATACCAGAGAAAGAAATGCTATGTTATTATAACAAGGAAAAGCCAAAACCTTTGAAAACAAACTAAGCTTATTTGAAGCTTTGCTTAGTATTTACATATTCCAAAATTAATAAGTAAATAACCCAATCGAAATTAGGTCTAAGAAAACTTGCCAAATAATTTAATCAAACACAAGCATTAAAGCAAATAATTATGTTTAGTGCTTAATAATTATTGTAGGCTGCCTAATGGAAAAATCAATGAATGATTTTGAGTTTGCGAGTATGCGAGTTATTTAACTGGATTAGCAAATATGTGCGCAAGCATCCCCAAAGCACATAATTATACGGTCAGTTGCTTGTTTAGTTGACTTGGCACATCAAATTGCTGAAATTAGACACAGTTTGTTTTACGCTGAAATTTATGGAAATATTAGCGAAGCACTCATTAATCATGTGGCGGCGCCGATGCCCGTAATACGCACGCAGGTGAGTGTGTCTTTGAAGATGTGACACTCCAACTCATACCAACAAACAGGTGGTTGCATAACATACACAAACATGTGCATATATAACGGTGCTGCATTGCAGCAGCGGCGCACAATGTCAACCGTTAAATTTTCACACACATTTCCGCTTTTTGTAAATGCTGCAGACAATTGATCGAGTTGTTGTTGTCGTATGTATTTGTAAGCGATTTACGCTGGCGCCCAATTGTTTTGTTGTTGCTGATTTTTATAATCGGTACGTGCCCATATTTTTTTTTGCGCGCATGCGTAGTGGTTTAGTTTGCACACGACTTCTTCGGCTAATAAAGCGATGACATTTAAAACAACAACATAGTCACTTAAGACCAGAAAGACACGGAAAAAAGTAATCAGAAGAAGTGGCAAGAAAAAAGTGGGCTTGATTGCAAAAATCTGGCTAATGGAAAGTGAAAGGTTAAAAGCGTCATTGCCGCATTGCCACATGCCACGCGTGTTGTCACTGATGACGGTGGCAGCAAATTATTGAAATTTATTTACTTTTAGTTTCGAACGCAAATTTTCCATAGACTTCCTGTTGGCGCAGCAAGAAGCGTGAATTGTCGGGCTGACGGTACTTTCACTGCCACAAATCAAAAATGTCAAATTTTACAAAATCTGTCTGTATATATATATATGTGTGTGTGCGTCTCACAGAATTATGTGATTCGGTTATGAAATCGCCACCACAAGCGGTTGCAAAAGAAATTCACGAAAGTGATTGCAAATCGTGTTGGGCAGATTTATGTACACTCTATTAGGAGCTTATGGAGATCTTTTCATAACTTATATTTGGGCTTGGGAGAAAAACGTTGGGGGTTCAGAAAGTATTCTGCACTAAACTGTGTTTTCGGTTTGGTAATTCGTGAGAGATTTTGCATTGCTCTCTGCCAGAGCGTTTAGCAAGTGGTCATTGCGGTACCCCAAGTGGTCCCCCAAAAGAGATTATCATACCTAACTCTCTGCTCACTACCAACAAGAGCTTACGCATAATCTCAATGTGGTATTTTAGCATCTGCTTTCATCTTTTCTTCTTGAATGTGGATCACCTGCTTTAGATCACCTCTATTTTATCTCTCTTATCCATAAGACACCGAAACCATTTCTCAAAAACACTTCAAAAACCTCAAAAAACATAGCTTAGACTAGGCAAACAAAAATTACGTACAATATATCTTGAGTTTAGCATAAGTTGCAAATATTCCCGAAATTCGTACCCTATTAAATGACATTAATCACCTTTCTGAAAAACTCAATGGCCTTATATGAGTGCGTATAAGATATTGGACAAATTCAGAAATCAAATCGAAAATACTCAATGCTCATAACTGCATCATAAACGGCTGTAAGTGATGCCTGTTCCGCTTGCAACTCGTCCAACTAGCTCTATATACATGCATGCCTGCAGCAGAACCGACCAACAACAAGCGCCTGTAAGAGCGAGTAATCTCAGCGCCGACACACGCCAAGGTCGTTCGAACGAGCGCCAAAAGTGAGCGCAAAAACAAAAGGGAACAGCAACGGAACAAAAGGCAGAAAAGTTGAAAATTGAATGGATTATATTACACTACCGCTACCGCTGCAACTACCGTTACCGGTTACCGCAACTAGGCGCTTCATGCAACACTTGGCAGAAAAAACAAAAGTAAACTCGAAGATGAGAAAAAATTCACAAAAGAGACAAAAACAACGCCAACCTCAAGTTGCACTTTTACTTTCATTCTTACTCATGTATTGCCAACAACAGCCAACAACAATAGCAGCAACGACGAAAAACAACTGCGCTGCATACCTATAGGTTCACCAGTGGCAAGCTGGTTGGTGTGTGCGCTGACTGGTGACAGGGAAGGAAGCAACACGGAACGCTCTGTGCCATTGATATCAGCGACACGCTATCTGAATTGTTGTTATTTAATCAATGCATTGTTGTTGTGCTTGTTCGTTTTTGTTGCTGCTGGGTTGGCAATTCTGTCAGCTCCCAACTGAGGTGGAATTATTTTGCAGTGCGAACTGATTTTGCTTTTGGTGTGGCAAATTGTCATACAGTGTCATGATGCCTGACTGATTGCGACCCGAACAACGGCGCGGTCGTGTAACTGTGGAAGAAGAGGAAGCATTTCTTGATTGCTATTATTCCCTTGTTGTATTGTGACTGACAATAACGAGCTCAAGTGCCTGGTTATCGTAAATATACAACCGAATGAAATAAATATGCCAATTAGTGTAGTGTATTGAATACTAGTGACCTTGAAAATTCGGTAATTGAAATGAATTTAGTTGCAGAAAGGCATTTTAGGATTACAAAGAGTTTCTGCTTTAGAAGAAGTAGGATTTACGCTTTTGAGGCAGTTCTAAAGGAGACGTAAAAAAGTAAATTCCTTCCCATTTGTATGTTTCTAATAAAGGAATAAACTTCATTCACTTTAATCATAAACCCGAGTTTATTGGTGCATAACATTAAACAGAATATACAAGCTAGGAGTTTAGTTTACTACACAAAAAGTTTACTTTAACTCACCTTAAACACCGTTAATTCTGGTATTTATGATGAAAAAGAATAAAAAAAGCCTCAAGGTTGCTCATGAACTCAAATCAATAAACCAAAATCGATAAATTGTTCACTACACACCACAGCAAATCACTAACCTCAGTCATCTGACTCAACCTTCTCCATCTATTAAAACATTTATATCTTCATCAAGGCAAAACATCGGTCGGGAAATTACATTGAGCCCAATTCACGGTTGCTCTTCTCTTATCACTAAATCGAGTTAGCATACAACAACACACGCAACATCCAATTTGAAATGAATACAGAGCTGCAGATAAGAAAATAATAAATCACTTAAATCGCACGCGAGTTTTGGGCAAATTGCACGCGCCGCAAAAACATTCATCCGAACATGTGTTCATTGGATTTACAACACCGTGGCGGCAATGTCGATTTGTATCAGTTGAAAAGTAACAATTATTATTATACATGCATTGCTGACCCTTTTAGCCTGACGCTTGTGTTGTTGTTGTTTAAAGCTGGCCGACCTTGCGGCATAGGTGTTTTTATGCATTCCCAATCACATAGCAATTTTCTGTTGCAACAAGCGAACAGCAGCGCTACTTGGAGAGGCAACAGTAACAACAACATCGCCATTCGCCTCGTCACCGACCTTCAGAAAAATAACGCGAATTTTTAGTAAAATAAAGAAAGAAATTCAAAATAGGAAAGTGAGCGGCGGAGGAATGGAAATGCATTGAATGAAGACTCCTTTCGATATTTTTAATGGCAAACGATTTTTTCACTGAAGAATGTTGTTGAAAAGTGTCGCACTCGCACGCACTCCATTTGTCGATTTCAATAAAATTATACTACCATTAATTCGAGATCGAGTGAATCGAGGGAAATGAGAAATTAACACGACTTGCTTATGATTTAATCGCTTGCTACACTTTTAGTAATTAAATACTACCTTTGATGTAGGAAGGCGCCGACTAATGTGCCTCTGCAGTGTGATTAGTCGGCGGCTTTACGCAACTCTTGCGCCACAACTTTGAAAACAGCACCTTGTCTGCCATCTCTGGTCTGTTCCTACACTACTAGATGGCACTTGAGCACTGAACTTGAGTTTGCTGATTTGAGAGGGCTGACCTCTACGATTTTTAGTAATAATCGATAATTTCTGTTAATTGACAAGAAGTCGATTACACAGACAAGTTAAGATTAAACTTGCTAATGGTTTAATCGAAGTCATGAAACAACAACTTTTCTTATTTCTATTGACTACTTTAACTGCACTACTACTGTACTGCGTTTTGGCACATTTTCAAATACACTTTTTTTGTTGTTGTTAAAAAATCCTTACATTAAATACATATTTATGGATTTTTTTAATGATTTGAAATTCTTTTGCTGCATAAATTACATAAGTCAAGTTCGTGGGAATCAATTTGCCACACATTCACTTGCCCCAGTTATTTAACTGGGCTCCACTCTTTATACGCCGAACTAATATTTAACAAAATTTTTAACTACCGAGTTGGATTTGATTCCCATCGGGTAAATGCTTTGTGCACTAATTTCGCTGTTACGACTTTCAGTTAAAATTTTTTTTTTTTTACTTCTTTTGTGGGCGTGCATACCGTCAAACAATTGTTACTTGTCTTGCTGTTTAGCAATCATTTGAAATGCCGTTAATACTTAATTTACCAAACACCATCTTTACTTTTCGCTGCTCATGTTATTATTATTTCCAACAACAACGCACATTTTCACATATGCTCTCGATTTGCTCCAGTTTTTGGCATAGGAAAATTATAGCTTACATTAATTTGGAGTTCAGCATTTCTTCACTGTGTAAATACATTCGTTTTGGAACCTTGAAAAACTTGCGTGTACTTCTTTGCCGTACAATTTCCCTAACGTTTTAATAAGCAATGCAAACTTCAGGGTTCAGATTAAGTAACAATGGTCAACAATTTCACGCTAACAATATGTGAGCTAACACTTTAATTAGTAGCCGCATTTAATCGGCTGAAAAAAACCGCTAAAAAGAAGTAACCCAATAAGTAAATTACATATTTCATTCGGCGAAAAGATGTTTTGATATTGCGCAAACATCTTAGATCATCATCATCTTATCATTTTGGACCCAGTTTACAACCCTCATCATTTCTATACTTTTCAGAAGGAGTAAATTCTGATAAATTCTGAATGATAAATAAACAATTGCATAATATACCCGCAAAATTTCTGTAAAACCGATACATAAACGATCGCGACATTCGAAGGTATTAGAGGAGAAACTGGAGCCTTCTCTCTATATACTATATATATTCTGTGTTTTTTATTTTCCTAGCAGCAGTAATTTAAGCTAGCATATTGGAATTTATCAACTTCTCAAGGGCTTGTAAGTAAGGGAAAATAAAATGCTGTGAGAAGATTACAGGACAATCAGGTTTTACAGAACGCTGTTAAAGTAGTTTCAGGTGAGAGAATTCATTTTTATCAATCTCGTTTTGAGATTTTTGACATACTAATTAATTTTAGATTTTAGTTCCCGTAAGAAATTTTGTTTACTGGCGGCCTCCCGATAACATCATTTTGCTCGATTGCTTATTTTTAACCGATTTCCAAGTCTCTATATGTGTTTAATTTCCGATTTTCAGCTATTATATAAGTTTTTTCAATATTTGTTGGCCTGAATAGCTTCTGGAGTTTAGAAAACTATTTTTGTTTTTAATTGCTTAATAAAATAAATAAAATATTGACAGTATAAATAACTTGAAGTTCCCGATGAAAAAATGTTGGCCATCAGAGTTTCATAAAATTAACAATTAACTGGCATTTATCATTTGAAATAGTGTTTGTTTTAGGCTTTACTTATATACTATTTTTTGTTGTTGTTGCTGTTTTTGCCAAATAACATTTTTTGCATGCCTCCTAAAGGCATTTATTGCTGCGCTTTGATAGCATTTTCATTCCCATTTAATTCTTCCAACAACTTTATTGCACATTTTACTGCTTTATGCACCACCATCAAATCGCACAGACCCACAATTAGTTAAACAACGTAAGAAACCCAAAAATAAACAACACTAACTAGAAAGCGACAACACCAAAAACATACACCAAGTGACGGCACGCGGCACCAAGTGCTATGTGTGTGTGTGTGTGTGTGTGTGGCCAAATAATAAATTACAATGAATTGCGGAGATGGTCTAGTTGAGCAAACATACACAAAAGCGAGCAGCAACAACAACTGCAGCAAGCACAAGACACAAGAAATTGCGCAAAAAATCATGTGAGCCAGTTTCATTGCCCGCGCTGCCCTGTCGCTGGCTATCTACATCCAAACACACACACGCACACATACACACACACACATATAAAGGCACATAGCTGCGGCTCACTGGCCAACCTAGCCGCTCGGCTAATTTTATTTCTAACACAGTAATTGTAACTGCTTTCGGTTTAGCTTACCTCTTGGCGTTTTATGTTTTTGCAACTTTTTTTTTTTTGTTTTTGTTTTTCGCTTTGTTTTCGAGTGCGCGAGTGCGCGAGTGGCCAGTTATGGCTCGTTGCCACTTTTTAACTCAATTTGGCAATTGATTAGGGGCGCACGTACTCAGACCCGATACACGGGCGTCGCGTATTCTTACCTGCAATGGAAATGGAAAGGCAAAAAATTACAGCAAATGAAAACAAATTCAGCGGCAATTGAAAGTAAAAGTTAGTGGGTGTTATATAAAACTACATTGTTGTTGTTGTTGTTGTTGGTGGTGTTGTTTTGGGAATAATATTTTTACATGAAATATTGCGAAAAGCGGCGCACAGTTTTAACTTGATTTGTTGTAGTTGCTTGTGTGCCACATTTATGACACTATGACGAATTTATTTACGATGCTTACTGCGGCTTGTAACCGCGGCTCAAATATTGCGAATTTCCTAGCAGCGATCGACGGATTAAGGGAGTACGTGTGTGTGTGTGTGTGTGTGTATTGGAATTTACGAGCTGCTCCGAGTGAGTGTGTCGGCCGAAAGTAGGGAAATGAAAGTGGGTTTGTGTTTAGGGGAGCTTATAGCGGTTATTCGCCAAGGACTTACATAGATACAAGTGAAAAGGTTCCTCCAAGAAAGGAAAAAAGTTAAAGGCTATAGAGAGGTAAGAGGAACTGGTATTTATGAATACAAAAGAGAGAAAATGCCGCATTTTGTAATTCTACGATTGCTAGTTGTATAATAAAAGAATAACAGGAGCTTAATATTCAAAGTACGTAACTCTGACCACTAGTAAAAATTGCAAATTGAAATGTGAAAATCTAAAACACAATCTTAATACAGTTTCTGTGGCTTAAAACTTTTCCATGGAAAAGCTCTGTTCAATCTTATAATAATTTGATGCACTGGCATCTGTGCAGAGTCTAAAGGCCTCGATAGCTTCGATAGGCTCCTGCCACATTCATCAAAAATCACCATTTTGCGGCCTCTACAACCCGTTACTAAACAACAACAATGCGATTGTAACCAAAAAATTAACCGAAAAATTATTAACACCTTGATGAATTCCCACTGCAATAACAAACCTTAGCAAAGCATTCAGAAACTACCCGCAAGCAATTCCATCATTAAGTTAGTCATTCACCATACACACCAACAAAAAATACAAATATTAAATATGAATTCAAGAAACCGGCAAAACAGCAAGTCCAAATAAATATTTGGAATTTCGTTGAATGCAAACCGCATCAGAAGAAGAAGAAGAAGAAGAAGAAGAAGAAGATGTGCATACAGTAATCAAAATATGAATGGCAAAAGCAAAAACAAGAACAAAACTATGCGCTATATTATAAGGAAGAGAAGCAAGAGGAAGACACACACAATGGGCACACTGTGCACAGTGGGAAATTTGCATATCTTCGATGCTTTGCTGCGTGTGAGATGAAAGACAAACAAAAACAACAAACAACAAACAACAATTAAAGCGTGCATGAAAAGTGAAGTGTTCGATTAACTGTTATGACTGCTATGCGGCCATCAAATATTTATTTGCACACACACAGCGGCGACAGCAGACGCAAAAGTACACAACAACAACAACAACGAGCACAATAGTGACAGTGAAGATTGGTGAAGGTGTGAGGGCGTCGCGATTATGCGCTCAAATGAATCAGATTAACATTTCGCTTCGCGCAGATGGAGATGGAGATGGATACATAGATATGAGTTTCTGGGGATTTTGTACAAAAAAAAATTGAAGCGGCGATTTTCGCTCGTCATAATTTGCTTACAAAAACTCAAGCGGAAACTGAAAACAAAACAGGCAAACCGATTGCGGGGCAACAACACAACAGCATACCGTTAAATTTTGCTATTTGTATTCAAATTTGACTTCCTGTCGCCTCGCTTCCAAAGCATATTTATTAAATGTACGGCAAAAAGAAGGCATACACACAGCGCTGCCAAACCGCAGCGAAAACTGATAACAAAGACGTTGACGTGGTGTCGCTGTCGATGGGAAACGGTGCGTAAAACACCCACACAAATACACACACATTTGAGCAAGACACACACATGCAAGTGCACGTTAAAATATGCAATCCATCGGGGTATGCTAAGTGGACGAGCGTCCAAGTGAGCGCTCGCTGACGGAAAGTGACAACATCATTATCCACGATGACGTACAGCAACAGCATGCCGCGGCATGGCTCACATGCGAAAGATTGGCATGCTGTTATAGGATTACAAAGGAGTTGCAATATTCGATGGAAAGATGGTAAGTGTAAATACAGCAGCGATCACTTCATTTGAGTCGCCTGCTGGCGGAAGCTGTAGCAGAATCGGTGTCAGCCTGCCCGTGTTGCATGTGCTTGTATATACCTAAATGCTATTTCATTACATCGACATTGTCTCAAATTTCGTTAATAAATATGGTAAAGAAAAAAGGGACACAAAAAATTCCATTAAAACTTTAATTAAATTTTTTAATCTTTTTGGTTTTTGCATACAAAATTTTTAATGAACTTTTCAACTTGCCACTTTTGCTTGCGCCGATTATATAAAAGTAAGTAAATACTATATTTTTGCAACTGTTTCGTTTCGTAAACTTCTGACTGGTGAGATTTGTATGTAATTCTTTTCAAATTTAAACCGAATTTTGTTAATTAAAAATGGAAATTCCTTTTGCAGTTCAATTAAAAACTTAAGTTTGCTACCAACAATTCTGATTTCTTATGTATTGCTCTAAGAAGTGCGAATATATATATTCAATTTTAAATTTTTATTATATTTTTAAATTTATCATTATTTTTATTTTTTAAAATTTTTTCTAATACTTAAATTAGCTTAATTACTTAATTAAAATTTTAATTAAAATTTAATCTAATACTTAAATACTAAAAGTAATTTGTTGGTTTGTTATCTTGGTTCTTCTTTGGTACTTCTTCTGGTTTTGTCTTAATATACACCCTCCTAAAATGTTTTTGTTAAAGCAATAGTTAATTCGCAAAAATTTATCTCCCTAATGCTGCATTATTTGACAATTAATTTGAATTGCTAATAGTTTCTTTGCACTCATAAACGATTTCTTCAAATTTGTCACTGCCAGCTGAGGAAATAAGTGTAAAAAGGCTAGAAGCAGCAAAGCAAAACAAGGTACAACAAAAAAAAAATAAGCATCACTGCTAGTAGTGATAAACAGAGTAGAAATTTTCGGTTTTAGTAAAATATGCCGAAGCCAAAAATAGAACTTAACAGTGAAGATATAAAGCAAGTTATTGGGTTGTTCGGAAAGTCATTTCGTTTTTTCCCGCCAGAGGACTTAATTACGTTTTTTCGAAACTAACTTCACACTTAAGCCCCATAACCATTATATGTCATGAGAGCTGATATTGCAAGGCTTGTGTGTGAAAAAGTTCTATTAATTCTACCCAGTAGTTTTTGGTTGGTGCCTTTTTAAATATGGAGAGCAATAAGCAGCATTTTCGTCATATTTTACTTTTTAACTTCAGAAAAGGTAAAAATGCTGTCCAAGCGAGAAAAAAATTGACGGATGTGTATGGAGAAGGCGTGTTAACAGTACGCCAGTGCCAGAACTGGTTTGCAAAATTTCGATCTGGCAATTTTGATGTCGAAGATGCACCACGGTCTGGAAGGCCGGTCGAAGCTGACAAAGATGCGATAAAGGCATTAGTTGATGCAAATCGGCGAATCACCACACGAGAGATCGGTGAGAGGTTAAATTTGTCGAATTCAACTGTTTATGGCCATTTGAAAGGCATGGACTTAACCTCGAAGCTCGATGTGTGGGTGCCCCATGTCCTTACCGAGCGAAATTTGTGTCGTCGTGTTGACGCGTGTGATTCGCTCCTCAAACGTCTAGAAAATGATCCATTTTTGAAGCGGATTATTACTGGGGACGAAAAATGGGTTGTATACAACAATGTTAAACGCAAGAGGTCATGGAGCAGAAAAGATGAACCGGCTCAAAGCGTGTCAAAAGCCAACATTCACCAAAAAAAGGTGATGCTCTCCGTTTGGTGGGATGTCAAAGGAATCGTTTTTTTTGAGCTTTTGCCGGACAATACAACGATTAATTCAGAAGTCTATTGTCATCAGCTGGACAAATTGAATGATTCACTTAAAGAGAAGAGGCCCGAATTAATCAACAGGAAGGGTGTAGTGTTCCACCAGGATAATGCGAGACCTCACACAAGTTTGGTCACTCGCCAAAAACTTTTACAGCTTGAATGGGACGTACTGCAACATCCACCATATTCTCCAGATCTGGCGCCTTCCGACTACTATTTGTTCCGGTCCCTGCAAAATTTTTTGGATGGCAAAACCTTTACCTCAAATGAAGATGTAAAAAACCACCTGGACGAGTTTTTTGCCAGCAAGGACCAAAACTTTTATGAGAGGGGAATTATGTTACTGCCAGAAAGATGGCAAAAGGTGTTGGACCAGAATGGCCAATATATAATTTAATAAAATATTTATTCATTATACGAAAACTGTCTTTCATGTTCCCCAAAAAAAACGAAATGACTTTCCGAACAACCCAATATATGAAACTATTGCATGAGAGTATAAGAACAACAAAAAGATTGTATAAAATAGCATGAACATAAAACACAAAAATGTTTGGGTGCAAAGATCATCAACTGGCAGTGTCAGCGCCATATAGAAGCACCTCAAAACGCTACAAACACACATATAGCGTTATGCAGTTGCAAACAAGTGTAGACAGCAACATTGCAGCGACATTGCACTGCCACTTTATGTTGTTATGCCGCGCAAATTGCCATCAATCACCCACAAACCACCGCCGCTGAGATAGTTTCTGTGTGCTAAGAAATAGACTGTTTGCCAAAATAGAGTTTGTGATGCTATCGTCGGTGCTTAAAAAAATGCAAAAATGTCGTGAATTGACACAATATGGATTCACCAATAATTTAGAATTGTAAAATACCGTATTTTACATGCTTAAGTGCTTAGGCTATGAGCGCTGAGTGCAGTGCTGCGATAAACTAGCAGTTTTGCTGCAAAAAAGCACAGACTCATCGCGCATGCGCCGCCACTTAGCTGACGCAAATTCAACTTGACGCGCTGGCTTTGGAAGATTTTTTTGGTGGTTTTTTTCGTAGTTTTTGTGGAACTGCTGTTTAGGGTGAACCGGTGTAATTAATGATTTGCATATTTTTGAATGATAATAACCAACTAAATGCCGCTGATTGAAAAGATTGATGTCAGAACGGAAATGTGCACACATGCATACATAATTGTACACACGAGTATATAAAGTATATAAGTTATAAAATTAAATAATTGAAAATATATAAAAGAAATATATACATATATATCAATACATATGCGAGAAAATAAAATTGTAACCTGAGTAATAACACTTTTAATGAACTTAATTAATTTTAAAATTAATTGAATTATTAGGTAATTTTCAAAAATTTTAAGCAAGTTGGCAAGTCTTTACAGTATTTTTTCAGAACTGTGGTTAATTTTTGGATGAATTTTTGCAACAAAAATGTTCAGTGGCACATTTTACGCATTTCTGTATTATTTCCATGTCCACTTCGGCTGATCCAAATGACTTATTTCGTTTTAGAAAGTGTTTGAAAACGCTGCCGTCTTGAAACGGTGGTTGTTTGTTTTGACATAAATAGCTCAACCATTAACAGCAGCGGCATAGGGCGAAATTCTCATAAATCTTGCTTGTTAATTGTCTTTCGTTACGCCACTGCAATCAACGCGAGCGACGCAAACGCGTAGCTGATTATGGTCCGGCTGCGTGTGTGATTGATGTTGGGGTCTCTGTCTCTCGGAGGCATATGGGCTCCACCGAATAGCTGCTGCCGTTGACGTTACGCATATGGAGCGACATTCCCACCGTCGCACCGTTGAATTTGCAACTATGCATATGCATATATATATAAATATTTATGTTTGTATGTATGTGGATGAGGAAAATGCTGCTTATCTTAAATTATGCGAAACCCTAATGATTGCCTTAGTGGCAGGAAGCTTGAATTGTTTCACTTAGTTTTTGCATTAAAATGCATAAAACCATTTTGCACATGGACAAATCCACATTAATATTTATTATTAGCATTATTGATGCATATATGCGAACAGCAATTATTGTCTGCCGCCATACACAATTTGCATAATACACACACACACATATATATATACGTAAATATATATGTATGTATATGTGTATATATATAAACAGGTGTACTTATCTCTTGTCAACAAGTATATTATAAAGTATAACACACATACACAAAGGTAGTTACTAAGTGTGTTTTTCCGCGCTATTCTATGCAAAGTCAATTTCCTTTATCGCCAGAGTGCTGTTTGTAGAATGAGTAAAAAAGAAGCAACAACAACACGCCTCCATAAATTATGCGCCGCTTGGTAGCCGCTTGGCAACTTTCACGACAATGAAACTGAGAGTGCACAGCCACAATGCAAATGAACTAGGGCTATACTTACATATTTACATCAGAGTGTACATTATATTATGCCAACAACAATGAAGGCAAAAGTATAATGCAATGGCAATAATGAGTTTCGTAATAAAAACGCAAACAATGAATGGTTTAATTAAAATAGGGGAGCAATCATTGCTGTTAGGTGTTGCAGTCAGGAAGTGCATGCAACAAGGTATTGTATGACGTCAATTAAAGCATAATATGTCATGTATACGTATGTGTGTGCGAAAAGTGGTTGTAAAATTATAATTGCTGAACTTAAGGGCATATATAAAACAAAGTCAAATCGCGGTTTTCAGTTGCTTTAGAAAGATTTGGCATAAAATTTCAAAGTTTTCATTTGAAACTATTTTGAAAAAAATTTAGAAATCTGAGTTGTTGTTGCTTATGAGTGAGCTGCTATACTATACTGTTACTTAGACTCGACAGAGATGGAAACCCACCATCCCACTCAACTTCCTTCTTTATAAAATTCACCGAAGCTAAATTGTGTCCTCAAATTTATTTATGTAACTACTAGTGGGTGTTAACCATCCGCTACATTGAACTCTTGAGAAGCCACCACACAAAGTGAGAGAAGCACACTCTTGGGAAACACACAACCACAAACTCTTGAGAAGCCACAAATGAGACAACGAGTACTAATTTTTTGTTCACAGGATACTACTACCAGGACATTTCTCTCAACCATTTATCAATTTTTTTGCTGGAAGAAACAACTAGTTGAAATTCAAATGCACAACACAAAGTAAAATACTCTGATTGAACTATTGATAATAGATGTCTTCAAGCATATGGAAAAATGCGGAGGGCGTAACCAAGAAAAGTAAAACCAAAGCATCCAGCCAGACAATGGCTTCGACCGCTTTCAAGGCACACCATGCGCTTCCTGCTCCCATTGATTTGCGCAATCGATTTCCATAGGCAACGCTATGTACTTGTATGTAGATAATTAAAGGCATAGCAATCAATGAAAGCAAAGGGAAAAAATCGATTCCAAAACTCCAATGCAAACAAGCATAATAATTGCGGCATAAACACATACACATACTGGCAATAGCAAATTGAATAGCAGCACACCTCTGTGCTCTGTGCTGCTTTGGCTGCACGCCAGCGCCTTAACTGTCGGCTGTCGATGTTTAAAAAAAACTGAAAGTGGAACAATATGGTGCGATTTTGTGTTTTGCTTATTTGCTTTTCGCTGCCGCGCAAGCTCAGACACCGAGGGTATTAAAATGCTTAAACGTGCGCGTAACAGCAAATTATAAGTAATTGATTAAGTGTCCATGTGTGCGTGCGTTTGTGCGAGTGAGCGCCATGCGGCTATGCAAAATGGGCTGCACGCTGATGGCTGAGCTTTCTTCGCTACTGGCAGACGCTGAAGGGTGCAGAGCGAAGAACGCGCATGCGCATGCGCACTAATTATTTGCATTGTGATAGAATTTTGTAATATTTATTGTAGCCAGAAAAGGCTTGCAACGAAAAGTAAAAGTGGTAAGGGCTTGTGCAGTGCGCGCCTGATTTTGCCACAATTACCCGACTTACACAACTTGCTTGAGTTTTAATTGCGCAATTCTTTATTAAAATTTTATGTTAAACTTTCATTTTTTATGCATTTAATGTTTCCTAGGGAGCTGTTCGCTGCATCTTACTGCACTGCGCTCTTAACAGATCTTCAAGTGAAATAGGTTGGTGCCTTAAGTCTTTCGTTTGAGCGCCGATGGCGACCAGCACTGTGAGAAAGTCGGGAAAACTAACAATTTAAGCTTAAAATTAATGAAGACTTATGCCCAAAGAAATTGTATCGCTGCATTTTTGCTACCAGGCTTGTATCTTAAGCCTTCTGTTTACACACGCTACTTACATACTCACCTTAATATGTACCCCCTGACGACTTTATCCGCTCAACCCACGCTTACACTGAATATTTAATGAAAATAAATGTTCCAAAAGACCACTCCACCTGGGCGCGCATTTACGCAGACATTAACACCTTGTTAACAAAATAGTGTGCCACACTCGCCAGCTGCAGCAAATGAAGAAATTACCATTACACATGCTCAAACTTACGCGCGCACTCGACTTCCATGGATTTCCCTTCCAGAAACAAGCAGCCGGGCAGCGCTTAAGCGAAACAACTGCAGCGTTGGAGCTGAATTATTGCTGACCGCTGACAGGTAATGCCCAGTGCCGCCCATTATACTAGGCTTCGCTTGTTGCTGGGTGATTTTTTCATATTTTTCCTCCAAACAACAACAAATAGATTTATGTGCCGCAGCAACGGGCAACAGCTAAAACACCAGGCAGCAGCAAAACATTGTAATGAATGAACCGCACAGCTCAATGAATGGAAAAGCAACAACAACAACTGCCTGTGTGTGTTGTCAGCGAGCAGTGACTTCAGCCGCCTTTGGTCGGTAGCGTGTGTTGACTGCTGGTAGCTGTGTGGTGTCTGAACTTTCGGCTTGAGCATACCGAATCATATGTTTTGCATTTTGACGATTTCAATAAAATGAAGCACCAGCGAGACATAGAAGTCACAGCGCGTATTTAACGACCATGACAACGGTAATCGCCGACAACTGTGCTGTTACTAATAGTGTTGCGGAGAGAGTACTCGCAGCTGTTGGGCTGGAAAGCTTAAATCGCTTGAAAAAGAAAGCGTTTTGGTTAAAGTGTTGGTCAAGGTAAATATTAAGTAGCAAGTGCTTTGATAAGAAACAGTTATGAGCAATGTTTTTTGCTGGAAAATTAGTGACAACAGAAAGATTTATGCGTAAAAATCGTATCACTGCATTTTAGCTCACAAGTTTTTGCCTTAAATCTTTCATTTATACACTCTCTCAACATATGATATCATCATAACACAAGCAGCATTAAGTGAGAACCATAAATCACCTGGCTTGAGACCACAATATGTCAAGGGAAATACACATATTATCCTATGCATTCAATTAACATACGTATAATTAGCTCTTGCCAGTAATCAAACTTCAAAACAAAAACACACACTCGCCACACTGACTTTCAATTTGGCTTTCCATCACGCAGACGCACACGATTTACTTCACATTTTTATTTCGTTATAACTTCAGTAAAATTTCAACATATTTACGCGTTCATATCGCCTTACTAATTAATTTCGTTTGCACACAAAAAAGAAATTAGTTAATTAGTCACATATGCAAGAAAGCAAATACACATTGCTAGTACGCACGCTCACTTACATACAATATACATACATACATACATACATACATTACATACATATATACAAATATTTGTATAAAAAAAAGTACTTAAAATTTTGTCACATCGCAAGCGGAATGATATTACTTTCGTAAAACTAAGCACGCATTGTGTGGCAAGTGCAGGTGAAATGGAAAGTAAACATTTTATGGTGTGAACTCGTGACACATGACACATCACAGCCGACAGATGACAGTGCGTGAAACCGGTGTATATGTTGGTCTGCTTCAACTGGTTGATGACTTGGTGCGCAATTGTGTTGGTGCGATGAAATCAAGGAGATTTTGGCAATCATTTTATTTTTTGTTTGCTATTATTGTTGTTTATTGTTATAATTGTTTGCCCGCGTCCAACAACCACAATTATTAATTAGAAACATAACACACAAAATCAAATTAGAACAAAAATGATAATTTAAAGTAATAAAAGCAATAGAATTTAGTAAAAATTTGAGGCTAACCAAACAACATATCAGCTTGAAGCAAACTGTTCCTATTTTTATGATATTATGTCATACTGCATTTTCACATTTTTATACCAAACTCTACACAAACTCTCTCCATACAGAAACTTGCAAAAAATATTTTTGCCAATAAAACGAAAGGTTTCTGTGAGGATTTTATGTGAAAAACAATGTTAGAAGGAAATAAAAGTTTGCATTTTTTTATTAATTCAGAGCAATTTTGCTAAAAATTCTAGAAACTTCTAATTATAATCAATTATCACTAACTAGCTAAATGTTCAGACAAAAAATTATAATAATAGTGGAGCTTACTGAGCAATTTTGTGCAAAAATTCTAAAAAAAAAAACTTTAAATAAATTGTTTGCCTTCACATGCCAAATGAGAAAAAAACAGACATTACTTAAACGACATAAATCGCTTCCTTCAGACGGCATTTGCATTAAAATATCAACACAATCACTTAGGCATGGAAATGAGTGATTGGAATATTAAAAAAAATAATGATAACTTCATTAACTGTTTTAGGCTTGCGAAATGCTAAGTAATACTTTGTTCAATTTACAGTTTCAAATTCTCCCAGCCCAATTTTTAGTAAATGTTTATTCGAAATGTTCTACTCTATATATAAGACTACTTGAGTAAATGCGCATGCAGCAGCATCAACTTCCGTCAGATATTCAGCTTTTAACTCACCAATGAGCAATGCAGTGTCAGATGCTCAAGCCGAAAACAGAAAAAATTAACTTACTGTGCCAAAAAAAGCGATTTAACTGCTAATTTTTATTTTTTTTTTTTATTTATAATTTTGTTTTTGTATGTTTATTTCATTATGCGTTTCATTGTCGATTTTGCGGTGTTTGGTGAATACATTATTGCGCCGGTACACGCTAAAGGCGGGGACTTTTACGAATGTGCATGGTATGAATTCGAAAAAAATTAAAAAAAAAAAACAAAAAATTAATCAGAAAATAATATAAATATATATAAATAAATGACAAAAGTAAAATAAAATTATAAAACGAAAATTCACAACCAAATTGCGCAAAAGTAAATGCAAGCGCAAACAGGTTTAAAAAATTAATATATTCACGCTTTATTATTTTTCAACATATGTTTAACTTTATTTCGGATTTTACAATGATTTTTAGTTAGCTATATATTATACATATATAGCTTATAATGTCGAATAGAATTTTACAAGCAGCTGGAACATTTGTACAAGTGCTCTCACTCATCTGGGCATTTGAGTGTTCTTGTTCCGCTAAAATACGGTCGGTAAATATTTCCCTTCGCTTTTTCACTACAAAAATGACTTTGTGAAATGACTTTTGAAATAAGTTCACGTATATATTTGCATATTAAAAAGCATTGCATTACTTTGAAATAGTGTCCGTCCTTATCAAAGAGAGTTAATGGCTCAAAGGTTAATTTTAAAACCTTTAACCCTAATAATTACACGCCCAACATTTTTATTACGCATACCATGTCTCCAAACCGATAGCAACTTGCAAACATTCTCAGCCACTCACATCATACACTCTTGGAGTTATTAAGCCATGTGCTCTTATAACAGTCTGTATCTTAAATACACATAATTCTTCAGCAGCTACCCAATTCAGTTCAAAATATTCAATGAATTCGCTGTCTCATTGCAAGCGCCATACTGGGGGTCTGCACTGTAGGTTCGTTGCCTAAGTCTTGGGTTGCGCAGTGTAGAGAAACCAAAAAGTAACGAAATGAATGATCATTAATGAGCGCAATTCATCTGCGCAGGCAATGCTTAGCGTACAAGTAGCGCATCGCCAGCGCAGAAGAGCCGCCTAGCTTAGCTGTGGCCCATAATCGTTTCATTGACATCTCTTCACTTTGCTAATAGCCGGAAACGACACCGCAAGTGGCGCGGCAAACAAATTGTGGTAGCAATGATGCTTTAGCACTTTTACTTTCCGCTGGCCATGAAAATAATTTCACTTCTCTCTTTCGCTATTGACTTTTACAATTGGCGACAATTCGATAATCGAAATTAATGCGTTTTGAACATTTTGTGGGCTTCGCTGCTATTATTTATACATTTTTCAACTGTCGCGATTACTATATTTGGCGTTCGAAGCGGCAATGGCGATGAGCTTTCAGATTTATCAATTGTTCAATCTAAAGCAGCGAACAAAAAGACACAGTATAAAAATGGAAAAGGCGCTGAATAAAGTCTAATTTTTTAAATGAGTCACAATTATCATCGAAAAGTTAAAAAAAAAAAAAGTAAAAGAGCAGGCTTAAAAAACGTCGGCACAATTTAAAATCGCATAAAATTGCCTGTATCTGGATATGTGTTTGTGTGTGCGTGTTTGTTTGTGCTGTTGATCGAGATGAACGCACTCGCCGGCAGAGCTGCAGCTGTCTATGATGCAAAGCAAGCGGCAACGTATGGTATAACACGCGCTCCGCCAAGCAGCTTCGGCAACGCCGGGTGCATTGCAACCACAACAACAACAAATGCCAGTTGAACATTTATAGACGCTTGATATTTTCCATTTTCAAAGCAGCCACAGCGCTTGTATTTCAGAAGCGCATTCGAATCACCACAATTTGTACACCTTTGTCACACGCACACACACACACTTACACTAGTGCACAAGCACACAAGTACATACATGCATTGTTTATAAAATTGTATTCTCCGAGTGTATTGCCTTGCATTTCGCCGTTGTGTGCGTTTTCATTTCTCTTGATCAATTAACAATTGCGATGAGAAGTGCAATGGCTTTAAACATTTTTCGCCGCCGCAACAAGCAGCAAAACCACATGGCAACAACACCAACACCACAACAACAAGAAAACTCTAAAAAAGTCGTAACGAACTAAACAGATGAATTCCCGGCTTTACGGGCACTTGAGACTGCAACAAGCTCTGTAATCACTCGAAATTGCTTCGGACGATTTTCAAAATGTTTTCACTTCACACTCACTACACAACAACACTGCACTGCAAGTGCAAGCAACAATTGTGGGAAGTCAATGTTTGAAAATATAGTTCAAGCAACACTATGGATTTGTGCATAAATTAACAGTAAAGTGTGCAGAGAAGAGGCGCTAAAGGCAAATAATCACAACACCCTCAAGCGCACCCGAACTTATGAGCTGTAAAAATCAACACGCTTTTGTGGAAGGCGAGTAAAATACATGCGCATAAAGTTTGTGATTATGTATTGAAAGCATTACTTCATTCATATAAATATATGTATACATATCCACATATGTTGTCCACATATATTTTTAATTAATACATCTTAGTGTTTTGCAACATGCAACTGGAAGTGGTGAGAAATATTTCATTAATATTACTTTATGCATATACTCAAGCGTTCTTATCGGCAAGATGCTTGTTCATATGTAGCTGTATATCTGTGCATACGTAAGGTAAGTGATGAAAGAAGGAAACAGATTGAAAAGTTTTTGATCTTCAATTTAGGGAACTCCATTGCTGGGCATTTAATGAATAACTTCACTCAAGTATGTTCATTTAGCAAAGAAATATAGCAAAGGTGCATATTATATTAAAGTTGTGGAGTGAAGTTCAAGCTTAAGGACTCCTTGTTAGTACGAGAATCAACATTTAATTATAATGGAAGTTTTAGGAGTTCTTCAGTTGTGTATGGAAAAACTTAGCCCAGTAAAATCAGATTTAACAAATCTTAATTAATATAAAGTGAACTGAAACAGTTAACTAGGCTTTGTTTTCACTAGACAAATGCACTAGAAACTTGAACTTAAGATCGGACTTTAGTGAACCACAGGTATCCCAAATCCAAATTTCGACACTGAGACTGCAAAAAGTGGGCCAAACCTTAATTCTATAATTTTACCCTACCTTATTATTATTACTGTAAACAATTAAGAGCACTAAATTAATCTAATGGAAGTTACAATTTCTGAATATTTATTTTTGTTGATGGCTAACACACTCGTTATAAGAAGTATGGTAAACCAAATATTTTTAAAAAAGGCAGTTAGCCGAGGTAATGAAGTAATTAATTTTATCATAAAGTTTGCGTGTCAAACTTACTCAGTTTAGCTCGAGCAATTAGTGTTTGTCAGCTTTCCAGAAAAAAAAATGTGTTAAATACTAGATAACATCTGCATAAACACACGGTAACAACTTAACTCTAGTTTTATATTTAATTAAAAAGAGCTCAATTGCAACAACAAGCTTTTTGAAACCAATTTTAGAGGGTTTCATTGGAACTTTTACATCAATTTACTGCCAATTAGACACTAATTCGGTAGCCACTTAATTAGTTAGTTGCAGCCTATTGTAGTAAAAATTGGGCATAATTAAGAGTTAAATTGCTGAAATTCGCTTAATTGGCGATTAAGGCATGCTTTTTAATTCCAAGCCTTTTTATCGAAAAATTGAAAACTTTGACAAAAGAGGTTAAAACTATATAAAAGAGGCTCAATACCAAAATATTGAGTCAAACTATCATATAATAAGCAACTAGGTAAATACTTTTTAAATTAGATTTACATTGATTTAACCCCCTTTGACGACGCTTAAGTCAAAAATCAGAAAGAAGAATAGCGCGCTAGAACGGCTTCCAAATTCGGAAAGTCTCTTTAAATTGGTGCGTGCCAAACTCCACACATAACTCAGAGAGAGAGAAAGAGAGAGTAACAAATTTATTTATAAAGCATTTCACTTCTTATAACTCTTATTTAAATATTAAGAGTTTAGGTTTGTAATTCAACCAACTAATCAACCAAAATTTCCGATTTCAAAATAACTTCAATCTCGGCTTGGTAACGGCTCAATGATATAATAATTTAAAAATAAACACCAACTGCTACTAAATTTAACTGAAGATTACAAACGGCCTATAGATTAAAAAAACAACAACGACACACACACACAAGCCACGCAATCGCTAAAGCATTTTTCCATTGAAACCTAAAACAATGAAAATCTGCGTCTCCGAACATAAAAGCTTTACATCGAGTCGCGTGTTTAAAGCAATTTTTTCATTATCTAACGAAATAGTTTTGCTTTTGTTGCAGTTTTATTCGCAATAGGCATTTTAGCTGCCAGCCAGCCAACCAACTAATTTATCGTTTCATTATTTCTGCCAAAAATTTACCCGCCGCTAATTGTAGAAACACTGCTGGACGCCGCTTCCAAACAGCCGAAGCTCTTCTTCACTTCTATTTGATTGAATGCCATTTTTCTATCATTCGCTTTCAGCAATTTGTATATACAGCTGTTTTTAGTTGTTTGATTGTCTGACTACAACAATTGAGAAACGAAAAGCAACAACAACATCAAAACAAAACAAAACAATATGAAAAGCGTTTGAAAACCTGTATCACTTGACCGCTCATTCTGCTGTTGAAGAAGCAATGGTAGAACAACAAAAGCACCAAGCAGCACACGCACAACAATAACAGCAACGGTAACCTCCAATGACATTAACACACTTTTGCTTTCTGGCTTGATTTCAGTTAGCGTGCTGGAGGCGTTTTGCAGCCGCTTGCCGCTTGCCGCCCGTCTCCTCGTCCCCCCATCGCTGCCTGCTCGTTTGCTTGCTGCTAAACTGCTGTCCAACTATTGTTGGCCAATGCCCATTGCGGTGATTCTCTGCATTGTCACCGCATAGCATAAGCATAGCATAACATAGCAGAATTTTTTTGTTCAAACCTATTTACATTTGACCACCTCCCTGCAACTATTCTTTTCATTGCGCGGTAATAAATAAACAAACAAGCTTTATACCTATACTTTTTTCTACATGTTGGCATTTTTTCGAATAGAAACATACAAATGTATGTATGTAATGTTAACACAGTAACACACATATCCATTGTACATTGTGGTGTCGTCTGTGTGAGCTCGTTTCATTTGCATGTAATTTGATTGCAATAAAAAATGTTTTATGATTTTGAGGCAGACTGCCGACATCACTCTCCACCGCACAAGCCCATTCGGCAAGCGAGTGTTGTTGGGAGATATGATGGTATTTTGATGAGAAAACTCACTTGCCTTGCCGTTTCATTGGGGCATCGGGTCGGTGGCATGCCAGCTGGAGGCGTACGTTAACGCCGATGCCGTTAATCATGCGGCTGCGACAGCAGAAATTCGAAATGAGTGTTTGGCGAATTGATTGCAGTATTTTTGGCATTTTTGAATGCCTTTCGCACACGCTGTTTTGCATTTCATTTGCGATAATTTATGATAAAAGGTATAAAGTAGATATTCATAGCATGCCAGGCACTTCACATTATTTTGCCCATTTCCTTTTCAATTGAATTATTTAAGTCGTTCAACTCGAGTTTAATGACAATTTTGATGTTTGCCAAACAATATATTCTCCCACACTCGGTTTAAGCAATCGCATCGTTGAAAAATATATATTTGAAATTCTTGTAAATAGTTCAATCCAAAACAGTTGATACTTGTTCATTTCGTTTTAGCATTAAACACTGGCCACAAGCACGGAGTTTACCATACTATTTGCTAAACTCTCCACATCCAAAACCGCAGAACAAAATTAACTCGGAGTATTTCAATACAAACGAAATGAATCTCAATCTTTCATAAACGCAAAATGTTTGTGAAATTTGTGAAAACTGAAACTCCATCCAGAATCTTGCAACCAGTGCTACCAGCCCGAGTATTTTTGTGAGGAAAAAGTTGAGATGTTTAAAGTTTTATGCTTTGGTTTCGCTCTCACTTCGAATAAGGAGAGAGTAGCTGTGCAGGGTTTGCATAAGTTTTACTTTTTATAAAACAAAGAAAGTGTATTTGTCAAAATTTATCAAGTGACTATAAATTTTCCAGCAAGTTCGTGTCCTAAGTCTTTTATAGCGCCAAGCTTTCACTAACTTCCTCCATTTATTGCCATCAAACGCGAAACAGACTAACCGCTAGCCACAAAAAGTGTAACAAATTCGCATTCTAAATCATCTCCGCCGCACAAACAAACAATAACAACAACAAAAACCAAGGCGAAAGAAAAAAAAACAATTGAATAATGCAACTCACCTGTTTGAAAGATGAAGCAAACGCACGCCAAATAGCATAACTGCAGCACAAATCCACGCGATAAACCCATTTTATTTATAATTTTCTGTCAATGATTAGTTCCAAAGGCGGATAATTGCGGAAAAAGTAATCAAATGCCAGCTGTCAACGCCCCACAGCAATGCGAAATGTCGCAATAAAACGACACTATAAATTGGTAGTTTGGTTGGTCGGTTGGTCGGTTGGTTGTTGTTGTTGATTTGAATTTATATTTTAGTATGAGTCCAGTTCGTGCCGAAATTTAACGAGCAATCGGCAAGCAACGGTTGCACACACGCACTGCACACTAACACAAGCGCAGAGTGGACAGTTAAAATCGGCGTTCGGCGTTTGGCGCTGAATTCAGTAATTTTACGTTTTCTGCTCTTGTGACGCTTTTATCTGTTGCACTTACTCGCTTTCGTTACGATTCAATTTAGTTTTCTTTGATTGATATTGGTTTAGTTCAGATTTTCCACTGGAGCACTGGACACTGGAGCAAAGCTGAGCCGCGTGCAGATGTTTTTGTTGCACCGTTGTTGCAATGCCGCGCTTTATTTACAAATATTAACGCTCACTGCTCGCAACGCGCGCTGACTCTCATTGCTTGCACTGTCTACCTGTTGCCTTGGATTACAACACACAATTCTCGCACTTTGCTTTTATTTTCTTTTGCGTTTTTCTTTTTCTTCTTCTTTTTTTTTGGTTTTGTTTTTGTTTTTGTTTTTCTTTTCTTATTTTATTTCAACTTTTGATTTTATTACACTTTTGTTGCGAATTTGTTGTTGCCACACAGCTGCTGCAAATGAAAATGAGTGCAAAACATGAAATATCTGGAAAAATGGAGCACAATTAAAGACACACCACAGCAACAACGAAAGCGCCACAATCAAACGCAAGATCTCGCCGGCAGCGCGTTGCTGCTTTGGAATTTGCCACGGTGCTGGTGCTGCGCGCAGTTGGCGCACATTGTGTTGCAGAAATTGGTGGCAAATGCTAACGGCCGCAAAATCGGAATGGAAATCTCGCGTTGCACGTCCGATTGCAGCGAGGCTTGCGTTGCTGCTTTTGGGTCTGCGCTGTCGAGGACATGAGGCAAGTGTAAAGCACCGCGGCCACCAAGCAGTCAGCAGCCCATAGTTAGTGGCAAGTAGCATGTCAGCCAGCTGAGCGAGGCAAGTGGCTGATAGAAGTTTGGAAAACTCGAAAAATCAGTCGAGCTGCTGACTGTTTGCAACTAAGCTTTGGCAGCATCGGCGCTTGGCCGTCAGGCGCAGTGGACTTCGCCATGCAACACACAGTTCGTGTTATCATATGTGTTGCGCTTTGTTGCGCCTCTGAATGAAACTGAAATGCAGACAAACGTGAAAATTGCTTCAATCCAACAACAACAGCAACTGCTCTGCTATGCGGTAGGCAACGGCGGCACAAGAAGATTACTTTGTTGTGGCGGCAAAGCGAGCTGTGTTGTTGGGTGACGTAGCGGGCAGCACATTCATGCAGCAAAAAACTTTCTTTTCGCGCGCAAGTTGCAATTGAATGCGCGTTTTCTTGCATTTGCACTAAGATTCGCGGGTTTTATTCAATCAATTGAGATGTTTAGGGAAATTAAATGAGATCTTATTTCTCTTTTTTTTTCTACTAAAACAAAAAATATTTATAAGTCTAATCAGGTAAGATTAGACTTGAAAATGTATGCTCTTCTAAAAGTTGCTATAAATATACCAAACTCATGGCAATAAAGATTTATTTTCTTGAAATTAAAAATTTTTCTTTAAATTTTTCATTTATGTTAAAAATGTATTTTTATTTCTTAGAACAAGTTGGTAACAATTGGTGATGGATGGTAATTTAAGAATATTAAGAATATTATTAAGAATAAAAAATTTGGTAATCCTAATTAGGCAATTTATTTTTAAAGATATTTCAAAAGGAAAATTTTGCAAACAACGATAATTTATCAGGCTGTTATGAATGCTTAACTTCCATATTTGAAAATTAAATTTTTTTTATTAAAAACATTTTATTTTACTATAAACACAAATTTTTTCTTTTTCAGTAAAAATATTTTTGAACTTTTTTAATTTTGATACAGATAAATGTTGTGTTTGAAATTTCCATATATTTTGTTATGTTGTATTGTGTTGTTGGACCGATTTTATATGAAATACATTTTTACAAAATGCAAATTTTAGTTCATAATTAAAAAACATTTTCTTTTTAAGAAACAACTTGCTTTGCTTAAAGTTGCTGTGGAAATAGAGACCGCAATATTTTTTATAAAACGAGAAATTTAATTTATTTTTAATATATCTTTTAAGTAATTCGACATAAATATCGGCATATATAATAATTTAGTTTTATTTTTATTAAAACTGAAAAGACTTCGAAATTGTACATTACATTTAATTGAAAGGTACAAAAATAAAAGTTCTGAAATCCTTCTCAACTATAATTAGCCAATAATTTTTTCGCACAAAGATATATATTTTGATATTCTTATTAAAACAATTCAAACTCAAAAGTTTATTATTAATATATCATTATTGAAGATTAATATATATTATCAATATCCAGTTTTCAAAGCAAAAAGAAAACATTTATATTTGTTGCCTGCGGAAGTTCAAAAAATTCACAATTTCCTTAAGGAGACTTCGGAAGTATTTCACTTTAATGTTTTTGGTGTGTTTATAAAAAATATTTGCTTGCTATTTCTATATTCACATATATTCTTTTTTTTATTAGAAATTCACTTTAATTTTTTAAATATCCATTTCTTTTTCTGAATACACATATAAACACTATTTTATATATATATATATATATGAACATTTGTTTTTTACTAACTTTTTCAGTGTTGGCCAACAAACCAATTGAAATGTATTCCAACCAAGTAACGTCTTAAAACACCGTCAACACCGCCGTTCGGTGCTGTTCACACGAGCACTTTTCCTAGACTGTATTCAAATGGATCGAACGTCTTAAGTGGAGCTTAATAACAGCGCGACTGTCGTGTCGCTGCTATTCGCTTTGCAGAAATATAATTCGCCCATCGCGTTTCGGCTACGAACTTGCGTCTCGTTTCTTCAGCTGGCGCTCACATTGAATTAACAGCGTCTGAGCAGCGCCCGAACAGCCTTGACGTACCCGTTGTTTGGTGTCTGAGTGCATAAGTCAAACTATCACTCAAATGTTGTACAAACACACTCACACAGGTATAACGTTGGTAGTTCCGTCTCAGTTCCAACGGCCACTTGTTGCTCTATATAAATGTGCTTGTTGGCTGTTGGGGCTTATGGACTTATTGGCTTCAGACAAAGTGAATGTTTGGGTAAATGGAGTTATTTGCTATATGTGGCATGTTTTTTTTTTATGGCTATGATATGCTCGCATGCCAAGCTTTTGAGTGAAAAAGACAAACACATTGAGAGAAAGATTTCATGTAAGGGAGCCATCTTTAAGAGAGCGGAATTCACTTTTTTTATAGAAAATAAATTTACAATAAACTAAATATTATGGGAGTTTGTGAGCTTCAATAGAATGCAAAAAAAAAAATGTTTACTTCCAAATATTGTTATCGAGTTAGCGGTAGATATTGAAATAATTATTTGGCCGGTGCTTGGTCCGATGTGAATCCATCCACTTCTAAAATCATACATTGTCGTGAGCACACTTTTTTCCACTCGTTCCTTTAAGGAATACCAGAGGATTACATCTCTTATGGTTCGAAGTTTTGGGTATGAAGTGTCTCTGCACCCAACTCAAACCGAAACACCTACATTTTCGTCCAAAACAATCGAGCAGAGCCCAAAAACTGCAAACAAAAGTCATCCTTCAACTAACTCAATCGCCACCTTTCCCTCTATATGACGATTCCCACTTCCGAATCTCTAATAATTTCCCGAGAGATGCGGTACAAGTTAATTTAGGTCACTGAAATAAATTCGGCGAAGAAACTAAAGGTTCTTGCAAACCAGGCTTAGCGCTAAGAGCTTTGAATTAATCGTAGACATGACCTAAGGGAAACCTACTTGGAAGGCAATAATAAATAATTTTATTATAAAACAAGAAAATTTGTTTTAGTAACTATTCGGATCTATTTGAATCAAGATTTGGTGAAATGGTAGGGCGGAGGTCACATCTCAAAAAGTTATGGAAATTCAGCCAAACATCTACTGAGTGTGTAAAAAATTACAACATTGTTGAAAACAACCATATCCAAATTATTCAGGAAGTTAAAACTGAAATTAATTTACATAGTTCTTAAGAAGCACTTAATAAAGAGCAAACAAGATTTAAATTCTTTTATAAGAGCAGAGAAAAAGAGGTACATAAAATATGAAAAAAAGAAGGGCAGCTATATTTCAAGCAAATATTATTAAGCTTATGCCTAAAACGGTAACATGTGTAGACCACAAATGCCGCCTAAGCCAGACCAAGAGTATAACTTCTGGGCAAGAGAGCAAGCATGATCGCATTTAAAGTTCTCAAAGAGAAGTTCAAAGCATTTGCATGTCGAAACTCAAAAATAATAAAAATATAAATGCACAAAACCCCTTCTGCAATCTTGTCACAGTAGTTAACATTTGGCCAACGCTCCAATGCAACTCGCGCTGAGGAAATTAAAATTCTGCAAGTGGCCCTGTTATTCGCCTCAATGAAATTGTATGTGTGTGTGTGTGTGTGTGTGTATAGCGTGTAAACAGCAAAACTAACAGCGAGTATTTTTCGCACGCATTATTTCACTTCACTTTCAGGCAACGTGCGCTGCACCAATAAACTTGGCCAGCAAGCAGCGAGAGTGACTCCACAATAAAAGCAAAGAAAAAAGCTAACTGTTGGCCAACAAGCAGCGAGAGCAGCTTACAATGCACAAATATGGTTGGAGCAGTGGAGCTGTTGCGGCGCAGCGTCTGCAGTAACGCTTACAACAGCTTTAGCGTATATTGCACCAGGCGCCCAGCGAGCGGCTGCAAGCGATGCGCGAGCTCGTGCAACAGCAACAGCAACTGCAATAGCTGCGCGCTTACAGCGAGTTTGAATGGATACGCTCCAGACATTTGCTGTAATATTTTTTGCATGCGCGTGGCTGCTTGCTGGCTGGTTGTGTGTTCTACTGCGAATGCTTGCAATCACTGTTGAAGCACTTTCATGTGCGATTGCTTGTGTGTGTGAATGTTGCTGCTTTGTTACAGCCCTGAGAAGCACTGTGAGCACTGGCGGAAAAGCATAAAATTTCTGCTGCTAAATGGCATATACGTGGGTAATAAAGCTGTGCGATAATTTTAGCCAATACCAGAGCTTTTTTTATATTCTTTATATATTCTTATATTGCTACAAACAATTAATAATAACATTATGTTCCGTTTACTCAATTATATTCAAGGATATGTTGCCATTGGTGTGTTAATATTACAATACTTTAATAGCTAATGAAATAATAAATATAATTATTTATTAATTGTTATATTAAGCTGAACTAATTTGATGTGGTGTCATAGCTAAACTCGTCTTGCAACTACCAATTACAAATGATGAATCAAAAATTGCGAGATTTTAAGTTTCTAAATAGAATTTATAGTGCATTTTATGGTACAGATTAATTTGAAATGAAACATTTCTGAATAAACGAGTTTAATAGTGCTTAGTGTTCCGAGTCCCAAGGTTATATCTAATCGAAAATGATGATAATTAGTAGCATACGATCCTTTAGTAGCCTGACCAACAAGGTTGCTTTCCGTTGTTTCCCAAGTTACTACAAATTATTTAATATTCGTTGGATTGCAAATTGAACTGTGCAATGAATGAAAGCGATCCAACAACCGAAATGAAGGTTCTAAGGGCAAGAAGGACACGCTTTTTATTATTTCGAGCGTTATCCAATGGGTATATACAAAAACGAAACAATCATATAGATTTCGTTGAAGTCAAGGTAAAGGATATACAGAAGAATTTGAAGGAAACTAAGACACGTCTACGAAGGAGAGAGCTCCTGGCCCTTTGATGACCGATGCAAAAGTGGTATTAGCTTAATAGCTTAAGTAGAAGACTTTTGCAGAACTTTTATATATGGTGCTGTTATTTCGAAAAAAGGATACAATGATTTTGATTTGATGCTGCAACACTTCAAGGAACTCATGGACTGGTTACCGATCCCATCGCATACACATAGCAAATTTCTCCACAGCTATATTCACCTAAATACATTTGGGCCACACCAATGTCAGCTCGGGAACTTGGTTCCTTGTGATTGAAGAAGATCAGATTTGCTCTTGACACGCAAATTCAACTTTCATCAATAGAGTGAAATACACGCTCCTAATATTTTTAACCACCTCGGACAACGTGTTATTTATATTGTTAGTAATTATATTATAATTTGGAAGGAATTATATCACTTTACTTTCGATTGCCTTAAATCTTCCAAAGCATTTTCCTTTTTATGGAGAATATCTTTACTGAGGCAACATTAAGCAATTATTTGTAATTAATTGCATAAAAATAAATTTGCGCAAAAAGCAAAATAGCAATGCTTCCTTTTTATTGCAAAACTCCGAAATAAGTTAGCACAGAATTTCCACAGCATTTTCGCTTTGGTCCCATTAAAAGTTGCTGCTTTTGATCGTAAATGAGAATAGATTATGCATAATAAAATAGAGATTAATCAGATTAATTTCGCCTAATCAAATCGCCTGCTATAATTCGCTTTGGCGCCGCCAACACCACAGATTGCTGCCAATGGGAACAAGAAAATCCTTGATTTCATTAGAATTGCAGAGCAAATTGTTGTTTATAGCGGAGCGAATACATTAAAAAAGTTAATAAGCACAGTGCTTGGCCATTAAAATAGAGCGAACAAGCACGAACAGCTGTCCACCGCGAACGGCAAGCCATTTAGCATAATCAAACATTAGCGCAACAACAAAAGTGGCATTCGCAAGGCAACCCAACAGCATTTACATAATAAAAACAATAAAAACAATCGTAGCAGCATGAAAAATAGATTTGAAAAGATTCTTTTGTTTGCGAAAATACACGAAAACGTTCGTAACAACAACTTGCAATAATCACCCACTCCAATGAAAATGCTTTGCATAGAACGCCGAGGAATGTCTTCGATCGGATTGGAGTGGCAGGCAGGCAGGCAGGCGGCTGCGTCACTCACGCGCTGAATCATAACAAAGGTGAACTGGTGGCGCGTGAATCGCCTGCAGAAACAGCAGAAAATAGCTGCCATTGGCACTGTTGTTGTTATTATTGTTGTTTGCTGTTTAGCTGGTCGCTTTGTTGTTGATGGCCATTAGCCGTTGCTAGGTGGTTGGTGACTGGCGCTGGTGTCGAAGAATTGTGCCGCACTTCCTCGCCCACAGTTCGGCCGCGAATTACACACGAATGGCGAGCAAAAGAACACACAATGTGTGCGTGTGTGTGGGTGTATGTTGTATAAGTATTGTAATAACAATGCAAATAATACCCCACAAATTAGCAACAACAAAATGAGCGTAGCGTGTTGCGGCAATTTAGCCAAATACAAATCGTTTTCGCTTTTAATTCTGGTGTTGCCACCAACAACAACAACAACAACAACAACGCCAACGTCAAAGCCACTGCCACCGTAGCGCCTGCTGTTGTTGCTGTCGTTGCTGTGACTTTAATTCGTACGTTTTCACTTCGCTTTGCTGTTCTTTTGCGTTGTTGGGTTTTTAGTGCGCGACCACGAGCGCTATTTGATTCGGCAAATTTTCTTCTTTAGTAATTTTCACACGATCTCTTGCCGCCACCATCGGCGCTGCCTCAGCCGCTGCTCGCGATAAATTGTTTTAATTTTCATTGTTTGTGTTTTAATTAGTTTTACTGGCTCATACTCTACTCTACTCTACTCTACTCTACTTGGGCGCATGCGCGCATGTGAAAATACCGCGTTACGATGCATGCGCTCGTACACACACACACACACGCACACATGGGCATATATGTGCATGTATGCGTGTGTGTAGTGTACGCTTAGAGGAAGTTGGCGTGGTTGTCTTCAGGCAGCATTGAGCGGCTCGTTTTCGACTTCATTGAAATCGGTATATATTAAATTTCGAATAACCTTGGAAGGTGTTTTGTAAATTGGCCGCAAAAATCGGAACACATTCCGTAATAGTTAAAGAGTAGTTATAGAGTAAAATCATAACAACAATTGCTGCAATACAAATTAAATCAATTGGACTTTTTCTCCTCCACATTGCTTGGAAACAATTTGAAAGTGAACGCTTCGCATGCGAATGGAATTTACAATTTTATTATGGCGCTTGGCATTTGGCCTAATGCAATCATACAATTTCATACATACACATGCATAGGTACATATGTGGGCATGACTTTAGGCGAATTCAATTCTTAATTTAAGCACATACATACGTACATTAAACAATGTATATGAAAGTTTTTCCATGGGAAACAATCAAAATTGAAAATTACCTTCTTGTTATTTAATTCAAAAATTAGAAAAAATTTAAAGCTTTACTAAGCCAATTGGATTTGGGTAAAGAAAATGTGGTTTTAAACAAATGTATCAATAATAAATTAAAGTTTGTCAAGTAAGCTGTTGGCTTTGAATTATATTTTGAAGTAATGTAAGAGTAAGGGTCAAGAAATTTTTAACTCAGAAGGCAGTTCTAGTGGCCGATTGTCCCCAGAACCTTACACCTTTTGAGGAATACACTGACAGCAATTTTATAACCGCTGTACTAATCAATATGATACTAATGCACCGAAAAGAGTCCAGAAATGGTGATTATTGGCAATTATATTCCATAAACATTTGGCTGAGAGTTGAATTCATTGGGTTGAAAAATTGGGTCAGGCGAGTATTATCTTGAGTAAAATTGCTCCCAAACATTCATACAACATTTATTGATGATGTAACAAGTTCAGCAGACAACGCCTGTGCAACATGCAACATAAGCATTGAAAATTGTTCACTTGGCACAAAAATTACATAACGCATGTAAATGTAAGTAGCTTGAGCGCAAAAGAAATGGAAATGAAGACAACTATATTGCATGTGTGTATGTGTGCCCGCAACACTCTGTCCACCGCATGCACTATTTACCCATCACAACGCTACTCGTAAAAGAACCAACAACAAGTGGCGCAAATTTATGTTCCCATTAAAGTTCATCCCAACACTTTCCACTGTCACACAAAAATATCGCTCGGCTCGATTCGAGTCAGTGCCAAATTTCGCTAAATTATATTTTATGCTCGCATTTTGTGCTGTAATAAGTCCAAATAGGGTTTTAATGTCTCAATAAAATGTTGTGGCGAATCGAAAGGCAGATTTAGCACAAAAGCCACTGACAACTGGCATACAAAAACAAAATAAGACAAAGTAAGACAAATTGTTTTAATAAAAACAAATGCAAGTATTGCACATTTAAATTTTTGCTCACAAGCACGCAATTTTATTTTAATGCAGTTTGTAAACATTTCAACTTTATTAATTGTGCCTTGCAATCTGTAATATACATTCACTTTGCCCCAGCGCACCTACCCGCGCTACTCCCCAGCAATCTATCCAATCCAATTAAGTAAATGGCCCACTTGTGACACACTGCTTTTATTTGCCATGAGTATGACTCTAATTGTTTAATCAAAAATTAAAATCTTGTTTGTCGTGTTGAGTTTTCTTGTTAACCACTGTCGGCACTTTTTATTTGTTTTTGTTATTATCCACTTCTGGGTTATATGGAAAGCCCAAATTGCGGCATTTTCCGCCAATAATTCAGCTCATTTGTTCGTGTATTCGCCCATTATTATTTGTTGTTGTAGCTTCAGCGTCCCACCCAATTCGGTTCCAATGTGATGTTACGACCTCGCAAGCAACTACACAACCAACCTTTTGTGTTTTTGTTTTTTTCTTGCATTTGGATGCTGAGCGAGCCTTTGTCGCCGCTAGAGCTGCTTAGGCGCTTAGGCGCCGCGGCGGGTGTTCAGGCGAGAGCAGTGTGGGGGCGCATATGCCAATATAATTATGTATCTGTTGAGTGTGGGTGTTACGGGCAAGGCCATTATGTTTATTTCGATAGTGTTGTTGTGTAGTTTGATCGCAAAAGTTGCAGCAATTGGATTTTTATTCATTATCCGAGCGTGTAAGCTGAGTCCATTCGACGCGTTTGTAACGCCGAAGGAAGTGATTGGCGAGTGTGGCTCTATGTGTCTATATTTATTTCAAAGGTGCAAAGCAATCGCAACATAAACAAGCAATTATAGAAATGAGCACTTGTGGGAAGACATCGTTCACGCTTCTACTTCCCTTTGATAAGATGTGAGCGGCAGTCTACGAAAATTGTATTAACTTTATTATATTGTAGTTAACTTAGAATGCATAACATTTTAAATAGGATAACTATAACCTACAAATCATAAGCCAACTCTTGGCTTGATATATGCTACGATATACTTCGGTTGTGTTTTTATGAACTCAATCTACTCTCGATAAAATCCACGGAGCGCATAATTTGAGTCAGGGGAGGGGGTAAAAGAATACTGAGCCAAATCAGGCGAATAAGTTGTCTGAACGTGAACTTTCCCTGTGTTTTTTTAGCAAGCATCTCTTTTTTGATATCTTCTAAACGCATTTTTTTTTAAATCTCTGAAAACAATAAAAATTCGTTGACACGATCTATAAGAGCCTCTATTTTCGGAGACGAAAACTACAGACATATGTTTTTAAAAACACTTTAAATAAATTAATTTGCGTCAAACACATTCAGATATTATATCTTAAAAGTCCATATATGCGTATAGAAGATGAAAGGCCAAGATCGATAGATCTCAGAAGATTAATCTCAGAATAATAACAATAATATTAATCAAATGCATGGAAGAATAATCAATCGTTGAGTATCTGTCCATTACACAAAAGGCCTCGGGCTAAAATCATGGCGAAATATGAAATTACAAAACGCTCTTGAGGGTGTGTTCCAGCCTTTTTGTTGGTAAAATCAAGAGATCACCTACAAATGGGAGGAGGAGAAGGCCGACAGCACTCAACTTGATCAATGTGAGTCAAATCATGCAAATGGGAGAGGTTAAGTCAATTATAAAAAAAAAACGAAATTTTTTTAACTTCAATGTAAAATTCGCAAATTCATTAAATTTAAATAATTTGCATGCAAACTTTAATGTAACTTAATATTTTACAAAGATATTTAAACTCCCACCATATTCTACTGCCTATCGGTTACAAGTAATTGGCATTTCAATAACATATAACAATCAGGTCAAAGCAGGCAGCGCCAGAAATTGATGACCCACAGTGCGCCGTTAAAATGCCTCAGGTCAGCAGGCTTGTCCGCCCAGCAAGCTGTAACGCACAATAAAATCGAAACAAAAAAAACTTGAATTAGCTCACAAACATTTGATCAGCAAATTCCAAATCAATTTTCGCGCATACTCACTCCTACATGCATATCGGTGTGTAACGCCCACCGCTTATCCTTTTGTGTTGCACAAATATTTACAGCTATTAGTGAGCCCAAAAATCGAGCAGATCGTCTAAGAAAGCATACGCATCACACATATGCGGGTATATAGTTTATTTATGTTTACGAGTACTTAACAGCTGCTTGTGTGTTGTTATTGCTGCATGCTCACAGCTGGCAACGCCTTACACTTTGCACCAAATAAGCCGCAGCGGTCGAACTGAAAGTAAAACGCGAATTAATTGATTTTTAACTCATTCAACAATTCACCAAAACATTCATTGATTGATTTGAGTGCAACAACAACAACAACAACAAACAAACAAACAATAGGCAATTAAGTAACGAAGCATTTGGCCATTATATGGTTGTCGATAAGCTTTGGGATGAGCGCAAAGCAGAATACCAAGTGTACGAAGCGCTGTATATGTTGTTTTGGTTTGGCTTGGTGAGCGCAGCACATCAGATGATAATAGATTTGGTTTCATGCTGCAAATAATGTTTGCTGGCAATTCGTTTGAAAGTTTAACTACGTATTTTGAAATATTTAATATGAAATTATTACTGAAAATAACTGCAACAATTAATAAAAAGCTGCTAATTGATTTTGGAAATAATTTAATCCGCGCTTTTGTTTAGGAAATTTCAAAACTAAATGACTAAATTGTTGTAAGTTTGTATTGAAACACGCATATTTTATGCCCTTGCAACATGTTCCAGAGCCTGTAATAATTTTGTTCATCTAACGGTTGTTTGGAGCATGTAAAATTGAGCAGAGTACAGAGTTATGTGCATGAAAATTATCGGAATAATAACAAAGACAGACTTCACAACATTCGTCCGTCCATCTGTCACGCAAGCGATAACTCGCATTTAAATTCAAATATCACTTGGAGGACACTTGAGATCTATAGATTATAGGAGAAAACTCGAATATGATACGCCTTTTTTTTACTTTATAAGAGACAGACACACATTTACCGAAAATATTACTTTTTTATTATTGACTTGAAAGTCAAAAGTATGGGTATTAAGCTGGATATTTTAGAGGTACTAAATCAGCATGTGAGCTATAGCTTAACTTAACGTCGCAAACGTAATCGGTTCACGATTCCATTCCATTCTTACATGTTTTATATATATACTTATGAATTTGCAGTTTACAAATCATATGTATATCAATTGTATCTACGAGTACTTACCAATACAATACATGCATACATACTTAATGAATATTGGTTATGCTCGCACATAATTACAAACACAGCAGTAAAAGCCCCCTGAGCAACAAGGAAATTGATTTGTCTTTATTGTTTTTTTTTTGCACGTTTTACCGATGAAATGCGGAAACTGGTCCGCACTTACTTTGATTCGAGAATTATCGCCAGTATTTGCTTATTGTAATACTTCTACGGTTAACTGTATCATAAACATACTTTTTTAAATGATATTTATACATATATTTGCCATTATCCCACATTGCAATGCAAATATTTAGCAATTAAATTAAAAAACAGATCTACACACACACACACACACACACACACATGCAAACATTTTAAAATGAATTATTGCTAATTTATGATCTAATTATTTATTGGTTTTACGTGTGAGCGAATGAGACTCTGCAGAGGCCAATTAATTGCCAGAAATGGTTTGAAATCAATAAATTTTCAGTTTTACTCTCCCATTTATCCACACACCTACGGCGTTTTGAAATGGCTTGATTAATGCAAATTAATGATTATATTTAATCAAATATTTCGCTGCGTGGGAAAATCTCTGAAGAAATTGAAAGTGAATTGCAACAGAGCTATTAATGTGTATGTATGTGTGCAACCACTTGCTTCGGAGTAAAGTGCATGCAATTTATATAATTCGAAGGGTTTTTACTTTTCAATAATTGCTAATTTACGAATTTACGCATTTACGCATTTGCGCTATATGTGCGAGCCCTGCAATTACACACTCGAAAAGGTGTTGCCGAAATCATCTAATAGGCTGTCGAATAGTAAAAATATGAAATTGACCGCGCAAGGGAAAGGTACTTTGGGGAAGCGTGGTGTTACGAAATGTGAATGTAGTGAAATTGTGGCTGCAATCTGCATTTCATTGATTGTGCAACAAGGGGCGCACATTTTTTGTAAGAATTTCTATGGTTGCAGCCCTTGGCAGCAACATAATCTCACGTGTATTTTCAAAACTGGTAAATTTGAGAGAGAAAAGTAAACATTGGAATCCAATAAACAGGGGATAAGTATTAGGCATATTTCAAAATTACATTTTTTAACATTGAAAATATGTTTTATTCTTCTCTTCTCTTGGAGAAATAGAATTCTCAAGTATCTTCCATTCGAGACCCATATCCTCATATTCAATTAACTTTTTTAAAAAGATGGCAACCCATTCCAAAAAGAACTTCGACTGAAGCATGCCTTAAACCACCATAACAATATCGTATAACCATGTTTTCAACTATTCTCGTTATTTTCACAGTTTGTTCCCTATTTGTGAATTTTTAAACAGGTGATTGATAGGAATACGTGAAACATAGTTTAAATAGCTCCCACTACTACAAGAAATTATCTTGTCCATATCTGAAATGTAATAACTGAAAAGCTTTTGACACGGTTGCCAACAATTTTTTATAGAGGAGGCATACCCACCCACCCAAGGTCACAGGTATGTACTATATAATATTGTCAGTAAAGGACATTATAGAACTATATTTTTAATCAAAAAGAATCATATGAAATGTTATTCTTTTAAATAAAATCTGCATATGTGCAATTTTAAATTAATTAAACATCTATTTAGCTTCTTTACAACCAGTAGAAATGTAATGGCTTTTGATTGCCTTCGTTGCTCAGCGTATTTCATGATCTCTATGTTCTTATACTTTGTAAGAGTGTCTGCTGTTGGTTTCATAATTTCTATAACTTGCAATCTCTATACATTTGTAGCTTGTTTAATTATAAAATCAGCAAATCAATCAACTCTAAATCCCCGGCAAATCTATTAAAACGACAAAGCAACCGCAATTCGTCAAACTAAATGAGTCATTGACTAAGCTTCATTTTTGCATGAATGTCAACTTTTATAGTTCTCACACAATGTCTTTACTGCTAGCTAAGAGCTAATAAAAGCAAATATTAAATGAAATAATAAACCACATCGGAAATTCCTGCGCTAATTGCAACACCATAATTAAGCGGAACACGACAACTTAGTGACCTTAACGACCTTCAAGTATAAAAGCACATTGTGCAGACATTTACTCGAACTTCATTTATTTCACAAAAAACATACTTGATATTTTGTTATATTTGCAAATAAATTCTATATATCTATATATATCTAAAGCGCAAAAACCAACCCTGGCTGAGGAAGGTGCGTTCGTAAACTGTTCGTGAATAAACCAAGTCGCTCCGCAAATCGGCGTTATTTAAAAGGTGCAAAATATCAAATTAGTTTTTTGGTACAGAGCATTTGAAAGAGATAGGAGAATGACAAATCGATTTACTTCAAAAAATTTGCGAAAATTCTTTAGCAAATAAACAGCAGCTTTGAAGAAAATCAATTATAACGGCTGACGAAATCGTAAACAAATCATAAACTGTGGGGGGTTTTTTGTGCACTGAGCTGCTCTCTCTTCGCTGAGACGTTGCGTTGCTTTTGGCACGTGCTGGCGTGCAACTGTGTGCCGACTGCAGTGGTGAAGCGGATTTCGCACTCGCTGACATGCTCGAAGACGCAAATGAGACCACACTGCAGCGCTGTTACCCGTTTCGAAATGCTTTTCACTTGTTAGTACATTGTACTTAGTTATTCAAACTTATTTTGATTTTGTGAAGCGAATTTTGATTCAATTCGGTATATGATTCGGCAAAAACAAATTTAAACTTGCACGTAACGGTATTTAGAAAGGATCGATTAACTTTAGTATCTATGGTGCTATACTCAGTGATTCAGAAAAGCCCTCATCTATAGGAAGAAGAACCCTACTAATCACCCTATTAATCATTTTTCTCCTTTACTTATTCATTCCTCCGGATGAGAACGCAGACAAATGGTGTACCCAGGTATATGCTGATTTCGCAATAAAACTTAAACTTTAAGTTGAAATGTATCATTTGCTTTGGTATTCATGAAGAGAGATGCCAGTAGCGAAGGAGGTGCAGATAGTGAACTGCAAGAGTAGCTGTATTCTCCCTTTCCTTTTTGTTACCTTCTTTGCTGAAGCTCTTAATGTATTATATGTATTAATGTAACTTAATCGATCAACATATTTTGGTTGGTGTTCTGGAAATAGTTTCGTGCCAAAAGTTAAATGACCAATGAGTGAGTCTACAATGACCATTACTGATTGCATCATTATGAGCATACTCCGGAATCATCATTACAAAGGTAACCAAAGAGTATAAGCACGCTTGAAACGCTTAGCTCTACACTAAATGCGATTTATGACACGCAAAAATAGAATTAGCCTCGAAACGGTAGCGACCAAAAGCACCGTAACGCGTTGAATTTCAATCAAAATGGACACATTAAATAATTAAATCAAATACGTGTAGGTCTAGGAAGTTCATTAAGCTCCCCGAATACAACTTAATTATACTCTGTTGTTTGCCTTTTGCTCTTAATAAGTTACTTAATTGAAGCAACGCAATAAAAATTAGTAGGAATTATACAGCACACACACACACACACACACACACACACATACATACACCATTGCACAAATACAACTGTCGCTGGTCAAGCGCCGGTGTAATGCCAAAACGTTAAGTGTTTTGCACACTTCACTTGTATGCACTGACCCAGCAACGCAGCAGCAAACACCAATCAATGCAACAACAACATTAAAATGTATCTACCCGCAAGCGAACAGCAGTGGCCGCCAGTCGCTGGTAATAAGCAAATCGGTAACTAACGAGCTCGACGGCGTCTAAGCGTATACATGTCGTTCGATGTGCACAGACGGACAGAGAAGCAACTGCAACAAAAACCTCAAACAATGGCAATAAAGTGCGTTGAGCCATTTAACCTTGTCAGCAGCATTCGGATTCCAATTCCAACCATTATCCATGCCAATTGAGAGCTCAGTGTCGAGCGCTGCTAACAGTACATACATACACACACACAAGTTCGAGTAAGTGCAGATGACTTTGGCGTTTGCGCTGCACTTCCAGAGCTCTTTGCCGTTGTTGTATTTATTGTACATATATCGTTCGCTATTGCCGCTGGCAGGTGCCTACCCTAAACCCACTGACAAGCGCAGAAAATAAATGCCATAAATTAAATTGTTCAATTAATTGATTTGAGCGTTAAGTTGGTGATTTGCTATGCTCGCACTATTTTCGATTGCCACCGGTGTTGAGTGCGTCCACCTCTGTCGAAGGTTGCGGCTGCTGGTATTAGGTGACTTTGGCATTTTTTCCATTCTTCATTGAGCTAATGAAAATCTTTGCTTGCCTGCTCACTTAATGAGCTGCCTAATAAATGAGTTGTCAAAACAAAAGCGCTCAGACGCGTACTGGGTGGCCAATAATACAGTTAGCGTATAATTTTCCGAAATTTTTCACAACAAAGCATTTTCAATTTGCTACATTTCGATTAATTTCCTGACCCTATGAAGCTTTTTCAATTATGTTTTAATAGAAATTGAACTATTTTGCAAAACCTGAACTTATTGAAGTAGTTATCGACTTGCTGTTAGGCCTTACATAAACAACTTATATTTTGAAGATGCTCAAAACTGGTCTAGAATGCACACTTATCTAAGGCAGCGATAGCTGTCTGAATTTCGATTAATCGCTACTAAGTTTTTTGAGTCTAGTTGTAAAAAACTACTGAACTTCATTGGTCACTATAACGAAGTTAGAAGGTTGCCACCAGATTGAAAATCTCCATTTACAAATTTAAAGAACAAAGACACATTCGAAGCTAACTAGGTTTAAGAATTTTTACAGTCGAAAATATGTATAGAAGGGGGATGCCACCTGTTTATATTTATTATGCAATGATTTTAAAAAAAGAAAATAAATATTACAATATTCTCGAACTAAATAGTTTTAATAAGGAAGCACGACAGAGATATTTTTGAGGATAGTTGCTACCAGTTTAAAAAATTTGAATTCAATAAAATTAATAAGATAAATAAACTAGTTTAATATAGGTATCGCACTGAAGAGGGCTTCTCCTTGGAACGGTTGCTAAAAAGTCAGTGTCATTTTGCAAATTTATATTATTAAGTAATACATCTTAGACTTATCTCTCTGCTTATTGGATTCAATACTTACGTCCCTGTTTCTAAGAGCTTCATTTATTTATTTATTTAATTTTTTTAATCGAGTATATATAGAATAGTCAGGTTGTAGTCAGGATTCTTTTGGTTTTAAAAATGTGACGCCAAAATGTAGGCAAAGCTTTCCAAGCTACTTTTAAGCTTCCTTCTACCAGGGATTGCAGAAAGTTGCATACTTTTTGGGTTATTATTTTTAACAAAAAAACATATGACTTTTTGTGTTTTTAATAGAAATAATCTATTGAGTTCTCATTTAGAGAAACCGGAGCAAATATATTTGTTAACCCTAAAAATTAATTTGAAGAACTTTCGGTGCAAATATTTGAAAACATTTGAAAACATTTGAAAATATTTTCAATTATGTGCAAACAAGTTCAATTGCGTGTTCAAAACCCGAATTAAAAATGTTCTGAATAAAAAAGTAGAATACTTTAAACCTTAGTGGCTAAGTGAAGCACGAATTGTTTTCGCAACTTTATCATTCTTGCACAATCACAGTATTTAACATGCCTTCACTTCGGCGCATTAACGGCTGTTGCCATACAAAATTGGAAAATCAGCGCCAAAAAACTGTACAGAGAAATCTGCAGCACAGCGCTGAGCCACAAATAATTTTTTCAACCAGCTGCCGACCGCTTTATATAACTAAATTAAGAACAACTGCAGCGTTTGGAGCGGCACAAAAACACAAAACACATTTTTTAAATAAAACAAATAAAAGAAAATACATAATTTGCATAAATTAAATTACTTCAACGCCAACTTTCAGTTCCTGCAGAACAAAGCGTGGCAAAGCGGCGATTAGGTGCGGCCATCAGCACACGTACACACACACACACACACACACAAGTGTGCTGGAAGCAAAGCTAATGTGCCCAACTAAAGCGCATACTAACTAACAGTCGAGCACTGGACGGCTCCACAAAACACTTTTAGCGAATTAGTGATTGTTGTTGTTGTTGTTGCTGCTGGTGGCGATTGTATTGGCAGCGGCGGAAGAGCGAGACACCCCACCCTGGCCGAGCGACAGCAATGAATTGCGAGTAGCGGAACAAAAACCGAAACAAAGTGTTCAGTGCTCGCGTGTTGTTCTCGCCTGCTGGCCGTGCAGCAATACAAAGTAGCAACAAAAAGGAACAGCAACCGTAACAGCTGTTATTAGATCAAGTAAGTAACACCGAAGCGAATTGGCGTTATGCGAGGCAGCAGTGGCATTAGCTTGTACCAAAAGTCCACACAATCCACTCTGCTAGTGAGGCGAATAACAAGTCACCGCTTGCTGTTCGTTCGTTTATTCGGCCGCCAATCACCAGCCGCCGTCAGCCAAATCATCAGCGTTGCGGCGGCGCAGACCAGTTGACCTTCCCGCACGACTACAGCAAATCCCACCACCACCACCCTCCTTGAAAAGTCACAGTGGCGCAGCAGCATGCCGCGCGCTCCGCAATTGATTAACTGTTGCGTCAACAACAACCAGCCAGCGTTCCACCCCACTCGCGCTCTTCGTCTGCACGGCGCAAGTTTTCTTTTACAGTTCGCAGGCGTTCACTACCCGGGCCACTGCACTGCGCCACACCCCGTCAGCGCGTGTTGAACAGTCGTTGCGGCCGTCCCCTCCGACGGCTGTGCGTCGCTGACCGCATTCGATGCCAACGACTTTTACTTCGCCACTTGCGCAATTATTTCGGCGCTATTGCATTTCCAGCGTCGCCGCTGGCTTGCAAAGAACCTTTAAGTGTAGCAGTTCTAGACGGTTCTTTTGTTTTGTCGCGCTTGCGCAGAGGCTGGAAATCTTTTCATGCTCTTTAATGAACTTTGTTTTCCCAAGTAAATATTGCTTGCGCTGTTATACACATGGAGCTCTTGGTAGTGGTAATTTGTGCGCCTGCTGTGCGCCGCCTAAAATTTGCTATGCGGCGCTGAAGAACATTTTGCAAGCCCGTCAATTGGTGGCCACCACTGAGGGAAGGCCTCTCAGCTACAGTGGGTGATGCAAAATTCGAAAAACAAAGAAATCGGTGTAAAATTTTAATAATCTCATTATACCCTGCAGAAATTGAAAGTAATACCACTTCCGGCTTTGAGCAGGTAATTGATATGGAACTTAGGCTTAATAATGCAAGGGGGAATGCGCCAGACTCCATGCAAAACGTTTGGTGCCTTGGCTACTCCCACCCTTGTAAATCAACCTGTTCGCTAGTTCTACCGTAGATCAGGCACTTTACTACGGCATAAACTTCTTAGAATTTTGGACGCGAAGTTTGATAAACCCGGAGCAAATCCAGGCAATGATCTATACAGCGAATTGTCGCAGAGTTTCGTGAGTTCAAAGTCCGTTGTTGCTGTTGTTGTTTTTCCAGCACCTAAAATTAACTGCTTATGGCTATGAGAAGTATTGTGCTAGTGGCAGTTACTCGCCAGTTATAAGCCCAGATTTATTCCGTTTACGTAGATCCGATTATCTTGGAAGTGGTGAAATTTCTATTTTTTTTAGCTCAATTATTTCCCTCTGCTACTAGATCTTTACTTTTAGGAGGTTTTTTGAACTTTTTTTTCTCCTGAAGAATGAAATGTGTAGAAATTATTAGAAATTAAGGAGTTGACAGCATATTTTAAAGGGAGAGAGGGAAGGAAGGAACTAATTATGAATGCCTCAGCGAAAAATAATAGAAATAGACTTGCTGAGAGAGGTTTTTTTTTCTCAAAAGCCTGATCATTACTAAATACATAACTCTGTTAGAATTTTTATTTTAATCTAGATATCAGCCGCAAATGTAGAAAATGTTGCTCACCACCGTAAGTCACCACACTTTTTCACAGAGTGAAATATTTTAAGCAAAACATCGGGGAATTTAGAAATTAGCCTCATATATGGATTTCCTAGTGTCCAAAATCACACACCAATCACAGCCTAATGGCGTTAATTATTATTTTAGCTCACTGACACTACGCACTTCTAATGAATTCCTCTGAAATTTATGAAAAATTGTTTATTATAGCCGCTATAAACACATATAACAGCAGAAATCTAAAAGTTCAATCACGCACATTTCTGCAACGAAGGCTTTCAACCCCATATTTTCCCAAGTATACACATGTGTCAGTCGCACTGTGGCGCCTAAGCAAACGCTTATGAGGCGTGTGTATGCCTTTGAACTAACCGCAACATTAAGTATATTACGTAAATATGGCCTTAAATGGTTTCTGTTTTCGATTTTTCGATTTTATGCTCTTGTTTCTATTCCGCATGAATTATTGCTTTATTTCATTATTTTGGTTGTGTGCTTCAATGCTTAGAACCTTTTCAATTGTAATTGCCGAACAATTGCTGTTGCTTATTGATTGATTTTGTGCGCTAATGGTTCGGTGTGGCAATCATAAGCGTTGGTGAGATTCAAAACAATTATGTTCCTACAGATTAAAGCAATATCCGCTCTAAATTTGCATTTGCTGGCGGAATTAAGTGTTGGGAAATTGTGAGAATAAAAAATTAATAATTAATTAATTGCAAATAAACGAATTCTTTCAGCGTGAATAATTGTGTAACTTAAATGGAAATAATACTCAGCAATATAATCAGTTTTTGCTCAAATGCGCGATTTTTTGTTGCTTCTGTATTATTTTAGCAGTGCTGTATTTCGGCGTAATCAATCATCAAACGCACTGCCGCCATTCGAAAGGCTTAAGCGACAAACTGTCAATGCATTAAATGTCCATAAACGGACTTTTCTGCACAATAACCGCTACTTAATGCTGCTAATTACATAGGTGCACCTTCAAAGTTACACACAACTCACAATCGAGTCTACAAATATGGCCAGTAGCGGAATTCCCAAAATAACATTAAATGTGCAGAAATGCTGCGAATATGACATTCTCAGGAATCAAAGTAAAGTGTCCAGAAGAAGTACAAAAAAGGCTAAAAATTGCTAAAAGTTTCCCTTATATAATACACCTATTCTCCGCAGCTGCAAATGCCCAACCCCAAACATTTAGTTCACACACACACACATACACACATCCAAGCACACTGAAGCCAACCTAATTACGTACAGTACGTAAATATAACAGTAGAGAGATAAAAAGCAACAACACTCTAAATTCCGAATTCACGACATCCCCGATCAGCGCGAAGTGTGGAAATAATTATGAGTAGGCAAGTAATCGAAACAGCATCGTTTCAAATTAAAATACCATTCTTCATATTGTCGGCTTAAGACTAACCTAATTTAAACAGCCGAGCTCAAGTGCTGGGAAAGGTCACTTGGCGGGCGCTTGCGTGGCCTGACCGCCTTCGGCAATTACAATGTTACACCTAAATCAATGATTTTAAAAAAGTTCATTTAATTTTCAACAATGCGGCTCAGTTGGGTGCACCGTTATAGCATGATGGCCTGGTGGCGGTCACATGTGCCAACACACACAGGCCAGTTGCGCGCCAAGCGCTTTTCATTAAATCTAGATGCTGGTAAATGTAATTAAACTTTTGAAATCATTACGCTTTGCGTAATTAAGTAATGAACTTTGCGGTCGGCGTGCGCAAGAATTTGGAAATATGTCCAATCAATTTGAGTGTTGCCGAAAAACTTACTGAAAACTGTAGTAGATGTGAAGTGAAGTGAATGGCTCGCTTATAAATTGCTAACAAATAAATTAAGTTTTGAGAATGGATTTAAGACTTATGTGTATGTATATGTGCAGTATCTAACTAAATATCCAACATTTTATTAAGACTTCACAACTTGTATTCGATTACAATGTGAATGCATGACACAATTAATCAAAACTTTACTGCGTTCCTAATTTGAAATCAGAAGATTGTTATTTATTCAGAATCTTTGCTAATCAAATATTACACTTGATGAAGTAATAAATGAACAAAGAGACAATTAATTAAAAAATTTTAATTGGGTCTTCTGGTGTTTAGTAACTATAAAGAAATATATATCCTTGAAATCGAGCCATAATTTCATCTAGCTTACATATAGCTTATAGGTTTGCCTGGAAATTAGTCGCCTCAACAGATTTGTGAGAGTCTCAAAGCGCTTTGCCTATATACGAAGGGCTTAATCTATATGTAGGAGGTTTTCTGGTATGACAAAAGACCAGTATTTGACTGTATAAAAGTTATCTCTGTAATCTCCGTCGCGTGGATCAGTTACAGCATCTAACCTAACCTAACCGGTGACCTTTCAAGGACCGCAACGTGCCTAATTTTAGCCGACGTTTTCGTTTTCGTTTTCATTACAGTGGAAGTGGAGTTCAATAATGAAAGCTAAATACTGCCTACATTTAGGGTTCTGGATAAATTTGATGGCTAACATCGATATATATATATATCCTGCATTACTGGGTTTTATTATTAATATATATGAACCGAAATTATGAAATCAAACTCTTTTAGTGACTTTATCTACAGAATAAGTGAGCAAAGGCAGCAGAATTTAAATAAAAATTATTATTAGAAAATAAGTTTAGTAATTTAGATAGTAAATAACTTTTTACTGTGTTATTATTCCCATAATCTAATTTAAATAATTGCTGCAGCCATTTCTTGAAATAACCTAATATCCTCGTAAACCTGAATGAATATTTCTGCAATTTTTCGATCAAAGAGTATAATGGATTGCAAAGCAGCAGCACCAGTAATAACCCAAAGTGTTTCTTTTAACAAATACAGTAGAGGCAACAAATTGCACACGCACGCACAGTCATGCACAAAAGTGCGACACACAAGCCCCAAATTTGCTGAGGCGAATGAAAATTTGATAAAATAAATATTTGTATCATAAAAATGCATATATTATTTCAAAGTCTGCAAAGTACATCTATATATGTGTGCTTTCTAGTGCCCGGTTGAAATATGTAATAATAATAATAAAAACTAAATATTTGCATCAGATTTTTTTATTGCTAGAAATGTGCCAATTTTAAGAAATATCACGCCAAACTCAATATAGTCGCACTGAAAGTCGCTCTAAAGAGTTGCATGGAGTATGAACTTACTTGGCACTTTCGAAAAGAATGCAAAAAAAATGTTTAGAGCAACTGTCAAATTTTTCCTGCAGGGTTGTTACCACAGTGGCTGAAAAACGCCGATAAAACTAACTAACTAACAATCTAATACTAATTATTTAGTGGTTCACTACTGCCATTCAGCTTGTAAAAAAAATTAATTCTGCAGCACTGCAATGTATCTGTCACCAGCGACCGTTATTACGACTAGTAGCTATTGTAGCTGCTGCCTCACGCTGCGGCAATAAACGAGTTTATCCACTTTTACTAATTGAAAGCAATAATGCAAAATAAGGTAATGCTGAAATGCAGATATTTTGGTACACTTGTGATCGCAAATCATTAAATATTTCAATTGAATTTACATATTTGTAAAAATTCTTAAATAGCAAGAGTCTAGTAAAGACTTCAAAAATAAGTACTCAATGATATAGATGATAAGGTAAGTAGCAATAATTAAATTGAAATATTTTAACAAAAAAAAAAAAATGAATTAAGAAGCACGGATTTAATTTTAAGCACCTTTCCAACTCTTTAATTTCAATGGAAAAGATTTTTTTATAGATTTGACTTTTTCTTGTCATAAATTTAAAACTTTTCGTCTCAAAATTAATTTTAATTGAATAAATTTTTCAGCTTCATGAAACATTTTATACTGCTATTACACTCACCATAAGCCATATATTTAACCATAAATAATTTTTATTGATTTTTATCAATATCCAAGTTCGATCTTTCCAATCAAAGCATGGTTTCTTATAGCAAAACAATGTAAATAAAAGTATATTGCTCATAAGACAAAGAAATCTCCTCAAAAACTTCAACACAATACACAAACAAAGCACTGAACGCTAACTGTAGTCTCGTCCATTCACTTGACCTCATGGCAACAATAAATCTGCGATTCTCGCACTGTTTTTACATGCTAAAATGTATGAGCCACAATCTTGCAAGCGAGTATATATATATATAGATATGCGTGTGTGTGTGTCAGCTTTACATTTGTGCATGCGTCCTTCAACCACCGCAATGAACCTTTACAACAGCAAACGGGCGTTGCAACGCCATCAGCTACAGGCTATGCTGCACATATACACAACCACACATGCGCTTGTGTGTGTGTGTGTGTGTGTGTGTAACATATTGCAAAGATTGCTACTTTTTATGAGAAATATAACCGCAATTTCTGCTGTGACATTTCAACAGATGTCCTGCTTGCTTCGCTTAATTGATTTGCATGTGGTTTTTGTTTACTCATTATTGCCATTAAGTTGCCTCGTAAAATTTTATGGCCTAGAGTTGGACGCATTCATTTTGCCGGCCACACATCCACGACAGTTTTATCGGCGTTTTATGCACGCAAAGCCCACGCGCTTATTAATCAAGGAAGTAGGCTTAATTGTCGCGGAGGCGCATAAATTGGGACAAGTTGTTGTTGCAGAGATTTTAACTAAATCAACTGGCAGCGCGTTCAACGTTTTATTACAGACAGCTCTTTTTGCAAAAAATTTCCTTTATTGAATAAAAAAAAATTCATTAAAATTTTGTATTTTTAGGAGCGGAACCAGTTCATTCTAGTATGTTTCTATTTTAATTTTTTATAAATAAAAAGCAATTTTTTAAATTTTTTTCATAACATTTTTGCAGTTAATTCTAGCATCCATGCATCACTATATATATTATATCTTTATATGAATTGTAAATGTGCGCTATTAAATTGACGTCTAATCGCTTCGCGAATATTTACCCAATTATTTTCGCCAATTTAGCGGTTATTAATCACACATATGGATTCAGATTTTTTTTAAGAATATTTAACTGAAATTATTAGTGATTAATGTCAGTTATTTTATGGGTTTTACGCTCCCTTTGCTTGCGGTTTTTTGAAACGTTCGCTAAGATGTTTATGAGCCAGTGTATTAGGGCGGGCCATTTTACGTCAATAACAGAATTTAAAAAAATTTAATTAATTATTAACTTCAACAAAATATATAGCTAATAACAAATTTAATATTTTAAAATTAATATTGATAGTTTTATATATTGTATAATAATATTTTTTCATTAAAAATACATATGCATTTATACATAAAAAATAATATTAACTAAAAAACAAATTATTTTCAGATTTTTAAATATAAACATAAAAAAAATGTAGACATAGACCGCAGAACTTTATGAATGGTATGACTAAGTCATTAAACTCTAACACAAATATATAAATATTTGCAATCTAAAATTAATTCAAGATATTAAAATTTCCATGAATAAAAGATTAATGAATTTATCAATAAAAAGTTTGCACTTTTTTCAAATAAACGAAAGAAAATAATCGATTAACTAGAAATATATACTACTTGTTTTAATTCTTCTTCAAATTCATGCGGTTTCAGAATAATTAATTAAAAACGCGACCCACCTTAATGTTTATTCTATTTTTCTTTACTTGAATCTAATACTACATAATAATATTATTAACAAAAGTTTGTTAATTAATTTTATAACAATTTGGAATAATAATATACATATTTCTTGGTGCTATAAAAGCCAACTAAACGATTCACTTAAATTAAATGTGGCAATTAATGTGAGTTCTTTCACATTCTCTACAGTAAAGCTCACATAGTAAAAATAGGATATACTTAAGCATTTATATTATTGTTGTTGTAAAGTCCTGTGGCATTTCAATAAATAAATAACACTAAATTATTGCTACAACTATAATTATAGGGGAGTGTTTGCTAATATGTTTTCAACTCCTGCTTAGCACTCTTCCGGCAAGCGCTAGCAACAATTAATAACACCAATTTGCTTCCCCCACAACAATAAGCTAATAATGAACGGCTTCTCCCTGTCATTCGTATTTAGCTACCGCGCATGCGCACACATTCATGACATTAATCCTGCAATACGGAGTGGATTTGCTCGCTGCCTTCTTTCCGAAACTAAACATTTGTTCGCAAAACATATTCTCAACCACAAATTCTACCGTTCACAACAAAACTATAGCGAATATTTCACTTAATTGTTTATATGAAATTGCAAACATACATAATTACGTGTTTTTATGTGACCAATTAAAATATATATGCATGTATTGGTGTTTTTTGTAACGGCGCATTCTCGTCTGTACGTTTGTGAGTAGTTGTGAACAACCTTGGGTCGTGTTCTTTTGCGTGGGATAGTGCCATAATTGTTGTCAGCTGCGCGAAGCCATACATACACATACACACTTACATACAAACACGAGCACATGTGCGGTATTGTTCTTGCATGAGGGCGTAGCTGCGCTGCCTGGAGTTATAAATATAAAATAATTGCAAATCGAATTGCGCTGGACACACAAAACATCATTATATTCCTATAACAAGCGAATGCCTTTTTAAACTTGGTTTTGGATTTTTTTCCTTTTTTTCCACCTATTTCGTTAAATTGATTCTAAATCCGGTTCAATTGTTTTCACATATTAACTGTTGGCAACGCGAAAAAAAGCATTATGGAAAAGTGTGGTTGAAATAACTTAATGATTGGCTGCAAAAATGAATTTTTTCGAGACGTTTGAACGCCGTCACAAATACATTTACATGAGCAAACACAATTTTTTAAACAAAAATGAAGGTAAACGAAAGAGAAAACGAAATAAAACAGGATCCTTGAGTAGATTTAGTATATAAATTATATTTTTTTCCTTTTTGCAAATACTAATAATAAAAACATGTTAAAGAAATATTGTGAATTTGGCATATTGTGTTCAGAATTTAAAATTTCGCATATTAACGAGATTAAATTTCGGGTAATAATAACTTCTTTATCGCCCTGACTATGGTGACAGTGGTAAGTCTCCATCAAGATCGTTGGATTTTTGCGCAGGCATACATGGTGATTCATCGACGAGCTTCCTGCTTTCGGAATACCTCAAGTAGAATCAATTCCAAGGTTGTTAAATTTGGTTGTTAAAGCTATAAAGTGTTCACCATACCTAGTAAAACATATTAGATTCACACAAACTTAGCGAGTGTCGAATAGAACAAACAAGAAGCATAAATCCCATTGATTGTCATAAGCAACACCACTCTCTACACCACTCTAACAAGAGAACACCTCTACTGTGCGCAATTGAACAAAATTGTTGTTGCTGTAGCATATAAATTTTGTGGCAAAAGAGCAAAGCTCAAACAAAGCGCACAAAAGACTGGCGAATCGAAGGCGCCGTATATAATATAATAAAACTTTTTGTTATGAGACAGATTTTCATACTTGCACGCATACCTGCTTAATCACATATTATTTAAATAAAAAAAAATTGTATTTTCGACTAAATATCTGGAACTGAACATACCTCATAAGGCAACATAAGCGACTTTTGTGTATGTGCGGCTGTGCTCTATAATGCTTTGTGCTAAGTGCGGCGCTAATTACTTTTTGTTAACAAGCTGCTTGGAATTTCTTAATTGTCACCTATAAATACACATGCATATAGTCCACATACAAAAACCTTATGTGAATGAGTTTTCCGGTGAGTGTGTGTGTGCGCCACAATAAGTCAACGCCACATTCGCTAACAATTTATGCACACTTTTAAGGAATAAATTTGGAATTACAAATGTGCTGCAATAACAACAATATCCTTTGGCTAGCGCCGCCATTGTCACACTCCGCTTATTGCTGGAATTTTATAGCTGTTCTTGTTGTAATTTGATTACGCCAAATACGATCACTTTACACCCACGCGGACGGCGAAACATTTCGGCATAAAAGCGAAAATCGTGCCACTTTTAACATGAATGTGTCCGCATGTGTGTGTGTGTGTGTGTGCAAATGGTTTTCTGTTTTTGTTTTTGTTTTGAGTTTTACGGCAAAGTGTTAAATGTTCAATTTTCCCTTATGTGGGCAATGAATGAGGAAAATTACATAACACTAGCACTTTTTCACGCGATGAAGGCCTAGAAAATTTTGAAATGCAAATCGGTAAAATGCAGTTAAGCAACCGACTCGTAAATTTTCGCAGGCACTGAGCAGAAATGGAGCAAAGCGCAGGTTGCTTGTAGGTACGAATAACTTCCGAAGGGCATTTGGCGATCGTCAGCGTCGCAGCACCGAATTTGCCGATGCAAATGCCTGACAATTTCGGCGTTAAGGCGGTCATGCACATAAATTCATACATACATACTACATAGATAAACACGCTGCAGAGATCGGATTAGTCATATGAAAGTGTGATTGAGCAGAACCGATGAAGCAACTCCGCCAAATTTTCAATAGTTCGTGCGAGCTCGACTCTTTAGAATTATATATCAAAGGTAAAGCGATGTTGGTAAGCTGGTGGCGACTTTTTAAAGTTCTTAAATATTTGTGCAGAATTGTTAGCCATATACTGACGGAAGAAAAGTCAACAACTTCCTATCGTGGAGATTAGCAAAGTCTTTAGAGAATATGTACTTGATTTTTGTTAATCTTTCAATATTAATTCCGGAAATACAGGGTTGCTATTTACGTTTTTGGCCTTACAAACTTCACTTTTCACCCTATTTTAGCACCATTTGTCACTTCCCATTGGGTTGAAATTATGCACTGAAAATCTCTGTCATTATCCGCCATGGAATTAGATCGCCAAGAAAATATCGATACTTTAAGAGAAAGGCTTTAGGGAGGTTTCTAAATTCGTGAAAAAACATGGATTTATGGAAACGAGCATTAAGCCAAAAGAATAAGGCGAAGTTGATCAAAACCCAACAAAAGTTGCTCTGTACTCTGATCAGTGATCTGGCTATCCCTCTTTTCGTTAACATTTCTTTTCATACTTAGTTGTTAGAAGTGAGCGCTAATGGTCATAATGACTAAATAAAGCAGTTGAAATGCATCCTTCCTTCCAAGTAGAATTGTAGTTGTTGCACTGAGGCTGTTACTACCTGAAAATCGACACATACATTTTTACAATTTTCAAAGCAACAAAATTTCATAACAGCCACAATATTTGGGGTCCCGTCATAAAAGAGTAACGGCATTTGGAGCGACGCGTGTCGTGGCTGACTGGTGTGTCTTGCTCTCGTTGAGTTTTTTTTTTTTTCGTTTGTCACCTAGTCTGCTACACTCAAGCTTACAAAGCACACACACACACACGCAAACTGATATTCGCAGCATTTTGTTATTGCATGTCGGCATGTCGGCATGTCGCCATGTTGGCAAGTCCAGTCCCAGTCAGCCGGTCATTTAACCAGCCAGTGTGTCAGCTGTGTGTTGTTTCTATTTTTAACTTTTTTGCACTCTCGAATTTAGTAACTAACTAACCAGCTAGCAGAGTTCGCTCTGATTCGGTTGTTAGTCCAGCGTGTAACCCAGTCACCCAGTGCCGTGCCGTGACGGAGTTGCCACTCGTCGCATTTACAACTGTCGGACGGTCTTGCCCAGGGGTGTGTAATTAATCTGGGCCGAAATGGGCAATAGTCGTGCAGGAATTATAACCAATTGGAAATGAAACACGCAAACATAAATAAAACAATATTCGAAATTGCAACAAAAGCAACAACATGCGCAGGAGTCCGACACGAATTGGCGCGACCTCGACACACACACACACACACACACGCACATAAATATGGGCATATATGCTCCCAATGAATGCTAGATATTATGCAAATATTGCAGCGAGTGGGAAATTTGGTCCTACATTTTGAGAAATAGTTTTGGTAGTTACGATTTGACTAATTTGGCTGACAACATATGTCGGCGGGATAAGACCAACTGCGGAGGCAAAAATGAAAGTGATTGGGGTGGTGAATGAGCACATACACTTTGCTCGCTTGCTCACGTAATATCAGCCAGAACTCCCGACTTAGTGCTTAATCGTATTAACAAATTTGGTCTAAAAGTTTAAACGCCTTCCCAATAGATGATATAATTCATAAAGGTGGCTTCAAGAACAAAATACACTCAGGTTCGACTTTGGCTGTCGCGGAACCTTAATCGACCTTAAAAAAAAAGTTTCCATAATTTTAGATTTTGTTCACGACCTTAAGCCATAAACCCCCTGCTGACAGTTAAGAACTAGTAAAGCTTTATGCTTAAGAATTGGTTTCATATCAGAAAGGTACTCCATTTGGTTTTTTAGGAACTACGTTTAACACAGCTTTTAAGTCGGAATTTAAAAATTACTGCGCCGATTTTTTTCTTGCCATGTTGAGGTTATCTGACCCACTGGTTCTTTGCAGTAGGCAATGACTAAAGTAAACACGCCGTATTTCATATATAAATGGCACTGTACAACAAATTTTCATCAACATTCTTCCTCCCATGAAATTTTAACTAAAACTACGCCTTTCTAATTTATCGACGGAAAATTCGTTCAATTTCGATGGTACATAACAATAAAAATTTTCATATTAGAAAGACATATTATTTATGCCTATACCTTTGCGACCTATATAAAAAACCGTTAACGCCTTCAAGCCTGCTGCTATTCACATTGGACGCAGTACCTGAAGTAATTTTTATATATTCAAGCAAAAATTCGCATACTGATCATTTATTAGTTCCAACAACAATTGTGATTGTAAGCAAAATTACAACACGTGGCAACAACGTCTCATTAGAACCTCATTAGATACAAATCAAAAGTCTAATTACCCAATCAAAGTGATTGTGTGCACATTTTTCAATATTTTTTTGAGCATTTTTTTCAAATTTTAAACAATTATCTTATAATAAAAATTTGCTTAAAATAAAAAAATAATAACAAAGTTTTCCGCATAAACAAATAAATAGCTGATTAGGTAAAGTATTGCTTTTCGATTATATTTCTATTTCTGTAAAGCGACCTTTTCTCCCACTCCTCGCCGCCACGAGAGCACAAAGGGGGTACTTAAGTCATCGCGTATAAGTCATTCATTGCGTACCTTTTGCTTCAACAAGCCACTCCCAAAAATTGTTTGAATTCGATTTGGTCTCGAACTACGAACGCTTGCCAGCACCGTTACAGAGTTCAACGCGCCAAACGCCCCCACTTGAATGGCGACCGCCGACTGCCGACCGCCGACCGATGAGACGCGGGCCGCGGGCCGCGAGGCGAATGAACACAGAATCCATTTGAATGGAGGAAGAAAATTTTGATTAGCGCAAATGGCGATACGATCTAAAACTCCGTGAATACTTCGGCTAACGCAAAGCGGTAAATAGTACATTGATTACGATTACCAATAGCAAGTATGAATTGTGAAAATGATCAAAAAAGGGAAATAACAATAATTATAGCGAGTCATTGTTGCCAAAAGAGCTGAAAGACACAGGCTAAACGGGTACTTCAACACAGTGCGATATATTTCTGCTTATGTAAGTGCTTATGTTTGTATGTATATAGTTAGAAGTTGGAAGTTGGAAGTTGGAAGTTGGAAGGTCAGGCGTTAGCACGAGTCAATCGGCAAATGACAGTTGCGTCATAATGCCACAGAGACAATTGAAACTAGGCAAATGCCAAGCAATTGACACACACACACACACACACACACACATGCACACATTCATTTGGATAATGTTGCAACAACACACAAATATGCTTTAAAACGGTGATAAATACTTGTCAAATGCACTTGTCTAATTGTATGTATGTTGGTATGTATATTAGTATGGCTTCGTATGCGCCGTTTCCTATGCTTCTCTGCTAGCGTTGCAGCAATTGTTCGTCGAGTCTGATGAAGTCAACCAAATGTTAATGGATAATTATGAATATTAAATAATGGGTTTGAATTTGGCACAAAGTTATTGTCAAATCAACTAAAATCGATTTTATTATTCATTTGTGGGTAATTACTGCCGGCGCTCGTTGCAAATACTTGCAGCATGAATCAGGGCGTCCGTTCAAGGGCTCAGTGCCCCCAAGTTGTTGGTGTATGTGTCATGCTTTAACCATTTGCATAATTTCATTTTATTTTTCATTAATTTTACTCCGATTATAGTGCAGAAATGTGATAAGGATATTGCTGATCTAGGACTCATGTTAAATGTATTTTATAAATAGTTAAGGATCCAACAAGTAAAGTATTTTCTTCTACCAAAAATATTGGATTTGTATTATTGGAAGACTGGGTGGCAATTGCATGAACTTTGCAAATTTTCTAAATTTACTTTTCTGGAGACTATACATAAGGTTTATAGATATTCAATAAAAAATTCGACCACTAAGGGGATGCAAATATCTCCTGATTTAACCCAGATTTAATGGTTGTGTTTTTTTTTACTCTTGGTAATACTATGGGTTTTATGAATGCTGAAAAAAGCTGTCATCTAATGCCACCAGCACATCTGAAGAAATCGGATAACTCCTGATCCACATCTTAGCATCTACGGCGGTAAGAAAATTGGATAAATTATCAAAAAACACTATATATCTTTTACAAATATTTAATTTATCCAACCTTTAGTAGATTTTGCATCACTTTTTTCCACAAAATATTTATAATAGGGCTAAATACTACGAATGCATTATTATTATTTTTTTATGTTTTGTATTGTTACTTTTAAATCATACTCAAGTGACAATTGCTTCACACTTTACAAAGTATGGGTCTTACAGCTGTATACCCCTGCTTTGTGGAGCATTCACGCTATAAAACAACAAGTTAACAGTGGTCCGTCTTCTCCCATAAAACTTATATGAGTGCAATAAACAATTCAATTTGTTGAATGTGAAGTTTATAGCGTGATGTTCGTCAGCTTTCATAAACAAAAGCTGCTTCGTTTGCTAAAAAGCGCTTTTATTTCGTTTTAATTCCTGCTATTAACCAAATGAGCTGCAAATACTCAAAAAGAGTTTTTATTGAGGCTAAGTGAGTTTTTTACAGCAACTAATCAAAATTAAATATTACAATGAAACATTAAATAATTTGCATATTTTTATAACAACAACAACCTAAAAAGTGACACTTGTTATAGCACACCAGCCGAACATTGCAGCAAAGGCTTGATTTTATTCCGGCATGAACAAGATGGTGACATAGCGGTAAAATGTGTGAATTTCAAAAAAAAAATATATATATATATATTTAAATTACGCAAGACATGAAAGTCTAAATTATTGCCTCGGCACCATTTATGAGCAAACCACAACGCACCAAAATTATTTGCGATGGACAAAAGCGAGCAATTTCGCACTTGTTTTAGCCACGCTGTGCCAATAGCCTAAATGGAATTGCCACTTGAGAGCGTTTATTTTCCTTGAAGCTTTTAATTTACATTTTCATTGCAAACTATACGCTTCAAGCGATGCTGCCAGCTCAAGTCCTTTCGCACCGATTGAAAATTGGGTCAGAAATATATTTGACAAAAATCCTGGACGTTACACATCAGCAAATAACGGTAAATGCACGTATGCAACAAGTGCAAATTTAAATTAAAAAAAAAAAATCAGAAGAGAAATGAAAGCGAAAAGTCCAAAGTAATACAATCTAATGCTGCGGTGCTGTGATCTAGCCGCAGGTGGCATTGACAGCTGTTTGCCACCACGCTCCCACACGGTCACTATTCTTTATGTATTATGTCATGTAAGTGGCATTTTATGAACTTCTTGCATATCTATACACATATATATAAAATATGACACCTGCTACCATTTACAGTTGCTACCACAAAGCAAGTATGCTGACTACTGACAATGGCTATGCTTGTATGTATGTGTGGCGCAGAGCGTTGAACTTCAAATGCCAAAATTAGTTCATTAATAATAAATTGTGCCGGCAAGAGCAGACACGCATTGAATGACTGCAACAATCAAGTTGGCCACCAACATAGCCGCACACTTACCCAGCGGCAATGTCATTCAAGCTGTCGAAAAAATTGACAATTGTCATTCACCAACGAAATGCTTTATTTTTCAATTTTTTAAGTAACAATGCATTTTAATTGATTGACTACAGTATTTGTGCCATTATTAGTTTAATGAGCTGAATACTTTTGTGGCTGGCGCTTTCGCTTTTTTGTTTTTGTTTCATTTACACATATGTCAATCGTGTATATGTATATCGACTTTTTCTGTTTAATTTTGTTGGTTTTTTGTCTGGCTTTGATGAAAGCTTTGCACCTGAAATACACACTTCACCCCAAATTTAATATCTCACCTTTACCTTTTTTCCTTTTCGCACGCATGATCGTGCAAAATCGGAAATTTCGGTCTTAATCGCCATCACGCAAGTCAGCATTCGCTCTAATTGGGTCAATGTCAGGCGTAAACGCCGAAAGGTATGCAACGTTATTTCACCTGCTTTCATATAATAAATTTTTCAAGTAATTGAATGGAACCTTGGAATCTTTTATGAATACTTTGAGGAATAAAAAATACAAAGCAATTCATTGAGAGATCCGACAAAAGTCAAGCTCGGTCGGAAATTAAGGCGATTCTCTTCGAACTCTTCGACTGACAAAATGTTATTTACCGTAAGTTCGATTCAAAGAGCCCAACCGTTTAACCGTAAGAAACACTACCAGGCTATTTGGAGTGTTGAGCGATTCGTCATAAGTAGCCAGTTTTGTAAGTAATTATTTCAAGGACGTCTCACCAGTATTTGCAGTGATAGTCACCGTTAAAACATTTCTTTGAATAGATTTGATTACATATGATTCCTTTCTTTTCCCGAAACTCAGATATTCACTCCGGGGTATAGACCACAAGTCGAATAAGCTAAAGCCATACCGACAGAGATCTGTTCCAGGAATGCGAAAAATTACCGTTACATTCTTTCGGTCTTAGTTTAGAGGCCCTCCCAAAGCGTTCTTTATATGAACGGTAAACTTTCCACTGCTCTTGAGATATTACAAGACATAAAATGTGGCTCCTAGGATCCCATTCTATAACGGAATTGATTTAGATGATCTAAACAATGCTGAAATAAGCTGCATGCTTAAATAGAAAGACAGATAAGTCGCCAGAAGAGCCTAGAAAAGCCAAGTGACATTTTTTTCAGCTCTAACAAAATCTCTTCTTTGACTCGGAGGCTTGCCATATAACACCACGTTAATACAAATAACTTAAATTTCTATTCTTGGATCAATAAATTTGAAATATTCAGAAATCACGTTGGTGTTGTAGTTCAGCTACCTCCCACGACTCAAAACAATGCCTCAGCACCACATAACCGGCCAGCACAGCATCACGTTTCGAATGACGTGCCAGAAATGGTCACAACCTAAGCCCAGTTACGAAAAAAGTCACGAACAATTCTAAAGCCTACGCTTACGCGCAGGTAAATGTGTTTGCGAATGTTTTATTTATGGGGTGTACGTGTGAGTGAATGGAGCAGCGGCATAACCGCGCCCTACAAATAGAGGCAGTATTCACATGCACAACACCAGGCCTGAATAAACAAACAACTCAAAATGTATGTACAAGCATACATATTATATATATATATATACGTACGTACGTACATATGTACGGTATCTTATGCAAAGCGAGTGCCAGCAAAGCTCAGCGCCAAACAATGCCAAGCACATGATCAAGCTCTGTTTGAGTTGCGCCTGCGCCAAAGCATCGCTTAGCTCTAGCTAAGCCTCGGTCATTGCGTCTGTCTGCAAGCTACTCACCCGCAGACGCTTCCAACGGCACATTGAAGCATGTGTCGGGCAACGGCGCATACCTCATCCGGCCGCTTGCCGCTTGCCACTTGAGCAATGAGCTATGAGCACTGAGCCCGGCAATTTGGCCGGGGGCAGAAGCAAAGCGCGCACATTTAAGTGCCTTTATGACTAGTTCCTCGCCCATTTTTGCTAAATTTACAAGTTCGCCGCCGAAAAATGTTTTCGTACCCTTTCAATGCGAAATGCGAAATTCAAAATTCTACCGAAACAACAACACCAACCACACACAATATGCCATTTGGCAGCGCTGCTTTATGGGTTTCATATTGCAAGTCCATTGTTGTCGTGCCGAACTTCGTCGTTGCCGCCATTGTTGTTTTTGCCACGTTGTTGCCGCGTAGCATTTTATATGCGATTTCAACACAGGTTGTCCTAGTTTCTCGGTTTTATTGCCGCCACCAGCCTAATACATGCACATACATGCATACAGCCCGACAGAGCGATCTATGAATCGGCGCTCATGCGCTCGTGCATCGGCAACAACAACGGTGGCTGGCTCCAGTGCGCCAACTGACTGATCGAGCTGATCGTTCGATGTCTGTCGCAGATATTTGGGCAACATCGTTTAGTGGTATTTTGCCGCTTGGGCGCCTGCCTCCATGAATGCTGCCACTAATGGTGCTGCTGCTGCTGCTGCTGCCGCTGCCGCTGTTGTTGGGGTCACATTGCTGCCGCATGACTAAGCATATTTGCGCATGCGGCATGGCCCGTCTGAATGCAAGTTGTTGTTGCTATTACATACAAATTCTTATGTAGCTCCAAATGTTTACTGTAAATTTGTTAATTGTTGTTGTGTTGTATTATTTATGGCCACTTGATCGGTGAGCACTCCGCTGCCTGCCACATTGTTATGAATTATGCATTCGTTCTGGATTTAATTGGTGGAAAATTGTTTGTATTGTCATATTTGGCACTGAGCGAAGAATGACTGTGCAACAATTATGACACAACGCCCCAACATGCAGCACTTGACTCTCGGTCCGTCTAATCTTGCGTTGCAAATGCAGATTTTCTAATCACTTCGACAACTGAATTTGTTCATTGATTCATTGATTCATTGGTTCCGGAATTTGGGTGAAGTGCAGCTGGAGTTATGGAGCAACAACATTTGCACTCATATGTACTATATCATAGGTGTTGCTGGTTTATCCTTGTACCTGCAGTACCCCGTTAGTGAACTACTAAAAATTTTAAACCAGATGGCAAACTAAAATTTCAACTACCAACGCAATCTTTTGCAGAACAGCAAAGCCATCAAACATTACACAGTATCTTCAATTAAAGTTGGGTGAGAGAGAGGATCATGAAGTGGAGAGAGAGTGGACCACATGAAATCGCCTCGAATTTCATAAGTCTAATCGTAATCGAAGCCGTTACATGCATCAATGAAATAGAGAAAAGAAAATACCGCCTCCCTAGTGTAGGGCAAATCTATTTATATAATATACTCGTATATGTGGCTTCCCCTAGTGTGTGTACCAGCATCTTCCATATATTCCAAATGTGTGGTTCTTTTGAGAAATGCCTGCAATGCCTGTCGGTAGACATGTTTCTATGCTGTAAATTTCCACTCACTCCGGACACTTGTCTGATAGAGGGCCGAGAAGTTTACTTCGATGCTATTAAGGCTTTCCAAAGTAGAGTAAATTTGCCTTGTTCCAAAACTACTAAAGCATTCCAAAAAAAATATCCAAACATAAATGAGTTTTTTACGGCTGACTGAGAATCCAAGTTATTTCCTTTGGCTTCAATAAAAATTTCAAGGACAATTAACCCTTTGCTTTGTCAAGATACGAAAGGGCCACTTTTACATTGGGAAAGGTCGGTGTTTTCTAAAATAAATAAGCAATACACAAAGTATTTCAAAGTATGTTAAGGGTGTTTATAGATTCGACCAGCCAAGGAACGTAAAACAACCACAGCGAAGAACATATTTGGGTTGTATACACACAATACACAGCCAAAGCTAACGGTGACGGTGGTGACTCAAGGCTTTTGTTCGTGAGAAGCGACTTTTATGTTGCATACATTTAGGCTTGCATGCAAACTTGCGCTCAAATACATACATACAAACATACATACAAACAGAAAGCAAAGCAAAACCACCAAACGGGCGAGGTAAGAAAAATAAATCACAAAGTAAAAAACTAAAGTGAGCAGAGGCAGAGCGATGAAAACGCAAAGCAAAAAACAAAAACAACAACAACAACAACAACAACAAAATGAAAAGCAAAACAATAACAGCATTTGCACAGTGGCAGCGAATGAGGCCGATAAAAGTGCAAAAGCATCGAAACAGACAAAGTACACGAGCAAGCACAATAGCGCTTATAAACACGCACATATACATACATACACAGGCATAATACACACATACACGCGCCGGCATATCATAGGTATATCAGTGAATTCAAGTAAACCAAATGAGCGCGTGGAGTAGACCGAAGCGTCGGCGAGTAAAATATTGTTGTTGGCATTGGAATAGCGAGTGCGGTGGGACGGTGGGGCGGTGTGCAGTGTATAGTTGACGTTGGCAGCGCCGTCACCGCGAGATATGCGTACATGCGTACATACAGACTTCCTCACTTCGTTTGGTATTAAAATAAACGCTTACGCTGTGCTTTACATACTTACATGCATGTGCATGTGTATGTGTGTATGTATGTATGTATGTATGTATGTATGTATGTATGTATGTTTGTAAGTATAAATGAAAACACTTTGCGCGATGCGTATACGACACGACATAACAACAACAACGCCACACGCACAACATCACAGACCTACCTCCGAAGTGGTTGACACGCACATTGAGCGCGAAATGAAGAAATGCGAAAAATTGCAATAACAATCGCTGGGCAAAAAGAATTATGCATGTATATGGACGGGCGCGCATGTGTGTGTGCGTGTGTGTGTGTGTGTGTGTATGGCTGCATGTTGCGAACGCGGGAAGCCCTGTCAGGCCCGCAAAACTGGTGGATGGGTGCAGTAGGCAAACGAAATATGTGTATGTATGTATGTATGTATCTGTGCTCGCGTGTATTTGTGCGTATTGCTCTTGTTTTTTCGGTGGCGAGCAAATTGGATAACAGGCTGTCGACTGGGCGATGGAAATTGCCTACCCAGCTGACGGAAAGCCAAACAGACGAGTTCTATTTTCTGTGTGCATGTCTGCGTGTGGCGTGAGTAAGTGCGTGTATTTGTACTTTGTGAGGGTGAATTGTCACTGAAGTGGCAAAGCAAAATAAAAGTCACGAAAATGCACACACAACCATACATAAGCGGATACAACGATTAAGCATGCCATTTAAGTGAAACGTGGCGCTGTATGCGTGCAAAAATTTATTAGTACGAGTATGTAGTTGGGTTCCAACGAGGCGAAAATATTTACATGCTTATGTATGTATGCATTTATGTGAATATTTGCATATATGTATGTAAGATGGAATTTGGTCGTTGAAAACACCAACCGAATACAACAAACAATATACACCTGACACTGTTGCTGAAATTAAAGTACATACAGAAGCATATATATAGAAATCTATGAAAAAATTTCCAAATTTCTTCTGCATATGTATGTACTATATACATGTGTGTCAAGTGTGTGCTAAGTGTGAATGATTAAAATTTTGCTCACACATTTTCCAATTTCACATTAGGATGGTGCAGACTTTGTTGTTATACAATTTCATAAAAAATAATAATTCTAAATGTTGATAATTAGCGACTTAGATGCGTAAAGTAAACTTTTTTTTCTATTACTTTAGTAGACTAAACCGAACACCCTAATGTTTATGATGAACACGCAGCGAGTGTCAGTCCACAAATACTCACACATACATAATTATATGCACATGTATGTATGTGCTCGAAACCCCCAACAATGTTATGCAGTGGAAAGGCTTAAGTGCACACACAGCTGCGTTGAGCTTATTATTTATTATTAGTGCGTGTATGTGTTTGTAGAAAAATCGAGGCTACTGAGTGACAACACATACACTCGCAAACGTATATTCGCATATGTGGCGCATTAGTTTAAAAAAACATCTCTACACATCTTATCTCATTAGTGAATGATTTAATTTTAGTTTAAAAGCTTAACTTTCATAAGGAATTCAAACACAGCTTACTATTATCATTAGCATTTTCTCTCGAATGGTATGAAAAACGGAAACGGAAGTAAAAAATAATTCCAAAATATGCTGTAAAACTAATGATGCTGCTATAAATAGTTGCCACTTGCTATTTGGATTCAAATAAATAGTAATAGTAATAATAATCGCAGAGAAATATAAGAGAAATAAACGTAAATTATTTTATTAATTAATATATATGAAGGCAGTTCTTTTATTTACTTATCAAATTATGCCTTTTATTAAATAAATAGCCTTTAAATTTTATAAATACCGTTTTCTCTATTAATAAAAAAAACAAATATTAGAAATAAGTGTCAATAAGTGTCACGAAAATTGAAAAACGCTCGCAAATGCCACGTTTAGTAACTTTGCACAGACATACACAGCCATATGCATATATATTTTTATATATTTGCCGACAATAGAAACAGTTGAATTAAGAATTTCTGCGAGCAGTTAACACACACACACTCCCAATATTGGAAAAATTTGAGCCAACGCTATGATTCATTAACGGACGCATACTCTCACATTTTCTATTTCCACTCGCTCAACTAGTTACGAGGCCGTTGCGTTTGTGTTTGTGTAAGCACGAATTCGCCGCAACTCAACACCAACACAATTCTGGCGCTGTATGCGTGAGATCGCCGGTCATGCATCGATAGGCAGATGGGTATGCATGTGTTTGTGAAACAATCGAGCGAAATTCAACACCAACACACCCACACACACACACACTAAGAAAAATTGCACTTTCATTATTTATTTTCCTTTGGGTTGCAATCGTGAACGGTTTTTGTTTTTTTCTTGTGTGAGTGAGCGCTAAGGGTTCAATACGCAAATTCCACAGTACAAATAGACATTTACACACACATATGGACATACATATTATGAAACTGCAAGAGTCAAGTACCCAAAAGTAGGTGCAAGAAAATTATAGACTTATTTTTAATTTTATTTCTTTATTTATTAATATTATGAAGTTAACATTCATAGATACCTGTACACAATTATTTGCTAAAACGACCAATGGTTTAATTCCTCAAATGCTGTTCCACTCAAGCTTCCGCAAAGTAGAGACTGCTTATAGACTGTTATTGGTCGAAAACTATTATAGAAGTCCTAGCGTGTCCAAGACCCGTCAAACTGTAATATCTCTCAATTTAAGTTATAATATATATAATTATATTACAATAGGTTACATATATATATATATACATATTTTAGATTATAACTCTCCGGAAGAGCATAATGTGCATTCGCGCCACATCCTGTTAAAATCGATAGTTCATATTAATTTATTTTATATTATTTACGGCTATAGTCTTCGTCTGGTTCTGGAAAGAGCTCTGCGCGAATTCCTTGATTTATGAGCCTGTGATCCACCTATTCAACTATGAAGATATTTTAGTTTTACTCTTCCGCTCTTACAGTTTCAAGGGCAAACGAAGTAGTGAGGCGACTATTAGGCTAATAAGTACTGAGCTTGTTTTATACCAATAAGTTTCTAGCTAGCGAGTCTTTCTGAGAAAAACTTCACTGAGCACTCCTTTCTCAAACGTAAACCAAACATAATGTAATATATAGAAATTTGTATGGATCCTCGCTGTCAGATTTATCCCACAGTTATAACATGATTCTACAGATCTGTCATTTCAAGTGGTATTCTGTGGTGGGTGTTACCTTGGCTACCTTTGCTCAAATTCACACCTGTCTTTTCATATATACGAACGATTCGAAAATAAAGCAATGAATATACTTACTCAGTGAAGCAAATGCAGAACTCAGGATACTCTAGGAGAAAACACAGACGATATCATCGTTTTTCGAGTTTGCGATGATAAACATTGAAGCATCAATAAAACCAGTTTTAAATCAACCTTGCATAGAAAGGCCCAAAATTGATCGCAGTCTCATAGCTACAAGTGCATTTCAGACACCAACTACTTTTCCATTCCCATACTACTGAGTATGAGAGAAATCTTCAATCGGTGTAAAGGAATAATCTGATTACTCTTCAATAGTTGCTGTCGACACTCATTTGGATGGGATCTGAGAAGCTTAAGTGCTATTTTGCGGCTACTAAAAAACCCCTATATAGTTGTGTAGAATACATGGAGCTAGCAAAAATATTCTGTTTGATTTTATGATAACTAAAAGTACCACAAGCAGTTAAATCTGCATCTGCGAAATTAATATTTTTTTATTCCCAGTCAGAGAGAAAACACTTCGGATTTATCAAGACACTAACTACAGAGAGTGATCGCTGAATTATCATATTATCAACTGGCAGATGAGTAAGTCACATCAACTAATATTGGATGGGTCGTAGGTTCAAATACCGATCAAGGTAAAATCTAAAGTTATAGAGTATTGTTTTCTAATGTCGAACGAGCATCGGTTCACATTTTTTCGGAAAATCAAATATGCTTACCACAAACGCGACGAGAAGCTCGGTCGAGCATCTAGCAGAGGTTTAAGAGGCAATTATGCTAGGCTAGAACTATCCGATGCACTCCCCGGTTAAATATATGCTTTAGGGAGTACCTACAGTGGAGCTTCCCAATATATATTAGTGCTATTCAGTGCAATATTGCACAAGTAGCATTATTTCGGGGAGTACAAATTTATGTGTTGAGAGTAAATGAAACTTTTCATTTTAGTGAGAATTTTGTTTGCTATTTATATGTCGTTTAAAGGCGATGACCTACTTACAAACATATTTATGTACACTTCTACATGTTTATGTATGTATATATGTATGTATGTAGTTTTGGTTAGCGATATTTGCATTCAATGCTTTTCTAATCTGCGCTTGCAATCAAGGTGTACGCTGATGTTGAAATGGATGTGCCTACAGTGGCAAACAAGTGTACATATATACATTTAGGCTTAAGTGTATGTGTGCGTGCGCAAGTGCACCTTTATGGGAGCCAGTTTCAATTGCATTTGTATGCATTTTTACAATAACCGAAATAATCCAACTTTGCCACTAACACCACTACATAAAGGAATGCTATTTCATCCTACAAAGCTTGTTGTATTGCCAGTTTCATTATCCCCAACCGGCAAAACCGGAACCAGTTTGACTTTGCATGAGTGTGAATGTGTGCATGGTGAAGAGTGTGCGATCTAAAAATAAAGATACTCAACTGGTAACATTCCCCCACTCTATGTGTTGAGTGGTCAAAGGAGACCGTACATTTGTTTGGTTGTATGTGTTGTCATACGTACATATTTACATATGTATATGAGTACACAAGCATGTGCGGTATATAGCAAGCCTGAATTTTTGTGTTGCCAAATTTTGTGTGTTCGCATTTAAGGCGCAACGAATTTTGCAGTACAGTTACAAAATTACACACACCCACACGCCCACACACACTAGCAAGTGCGTACAGATACGGAGCTTGCATACAAAAAATTGTTTTTAAATGCACTCAGATGAAGGCGAATAAAAGTCAAATTCTGCCAACCAGCCAGTCAACCGGGCGAAAAAGGCATAGAAACAGCAAGCAGGCCAAGCGAATGCAAACACACGCACACACACACTCACGCTCACGGCCGATCGGCTGAACACATACCCATGTGAGTGCTTATATATAGAGATGAGTATGGCTGTATGTACATATATGGCTGTGAATGTGATATAGAACGCGAAATACACGAACTGGGCAACAGCGACTGTGACTAGTACGACTGGCGACGGTGGAACGAAGAGGACTGGAACGAACGATGTGGAGAGGAACTGAGTGCGCTTAATTTTTCAACGCACACAAACGCAATAAATCGTGCGCACAAACATACATACAACCAAATATGCATTCGACTGCACACACATGCACACATACACAAACGCACTTATGCAATATATACAATAAATACAATAAATACAACATAGCACACGCACACAAACGAACGCAATTAAACGAACGATTAAATGAAAGAGCCGCAAAGGCGAAAATGTTGACTGCGTTGACTGCGTGTTGCCAACGCGACGTGAAATGGCATGGGGTGCGAAAACACTGACACGCAACACAACAACCAGCGGCGAAATAGAATTGAAACTGAAAAACAAAGAACATATTCAAGATGGTCGATAGCCGATGGTTGAGTGTCAAGCTGCGCATACCGGATGACCGCCCGTGCAGTGGTGTTAGTGTTCTCCGATTCTGTGCGTGGGCATCGCGTCGACCGCGTAACGTTTCCAAACGCGCCTACACGTTCTGCTTTGCTTATTCACTTATGTACGTAATTATTCGAAAGCAAAATTCTTATTGAGAACAACGAAAATTGCGAAAACGCAATAAGAAAATGAAATGGATGTACAAACACATACACATACTTGCCCATGTATTCGCACGCACACAAACACATAAATGGTCTGGCGAAAACTGGCTGACGAATGTGACGCACACAGCGGCAAAGTTCGGCGATTTGCCTCACCAACACCAGCGCATTGACGGTTTGCGACGGCTGCACAGTGTTTTATTTTGAATTTGTTCGGCGGAAAATCTGCAAGGAAATTTTTAAAAGAAATTTCATTTAATAACTGTAATCCTCATGTGATATTCAACTTCCATATGTATATATAAAGGCTCCTTTCATCACATCGTCCCACATTTCTAATTTAGAAGCGTACAAAAGTGGTTTGCAATACTATAGAAATTTATAAAATCGCACAAGAAATGTAATTTATTTAAGGTGAACTTTTCTGTTAAAATTTTACTTTGCTTAATCCTTCTACTAATGTACTATAAGTGATTTTTGACAATCTGGTAACTCAATATCAAAAAAAATGGCAAAGATTTGAAATCATTTCCTTATTCTAGACTAAATATTCCAGATATAATATTTGTAAGTGAGTAATAAAATACGGCCTTTATACGGCCTTACGGAAAAGTTTTGTAAACAGCTGAAAGCTGCCAATATAACAGTTCTTTGTAATAGCGAAAATAAATTTGTATTTTGTAACATATTTTAATTTCTTTTGGGATGATTTATTCTCACGGAAGTAATAGAATTAAAAAAAAGAATATTTCATGTCGATTTGAGAAGCAAATAATAATAAGATCTTCGTTTAAAAAATAATTAAAAAATCTATAAAATTTTCGTTCACTACTATAAACGAACAGATTATCGGCGGCAAGCGGCAAGAGTTATGAAATTTGATTAATTAATAATTTTGATTATTTGTTATTAGCCTCTTTGAGTTAGTTTTGGGAAAGAAGTTAACTAAAAAACACAATCCTGACCAGAAATATTCTTAAATGGGACAAATATAAAAACTATAAAAATAAATACTCTAAATAATAAAAATAAAAAAAATAAAAATATACTAAATTATAAAAAAAATTATAATTTAGTTAATCGGTTAATCGGTTTTGTAAAAATAATAATTTATGTACCTTCTAAGAATTTCTATCAAATGGTTTAACTTTATTTACTTTACTTTTTACCGTTGTCTATGTTGTGATATATACTGGTATATCTACTGCATCGCAAAACCGCTGTCGTTTATCCATTATGATATTAATAGCTTATACCATTATTATGTTCCCTAAACAATGTTCCTAAACTTCGTTTCATGGCCGATTTTGAAATCACCTTTCGAATTTAGTTGCCTCTCCATTCTTTACAAACAAGGAAAGGCGAAAATTTATATGATTTATATGAGAAATTAAATAGTATATCCATATACTTACGTACATATAAAAAAATATGTACATAATTTTTCATCTTTCCGTTGTGCTTAACAGCTCGCCTTTGTTGTAATAAATATGCATTTAATTCAAATAGATGAGATATCAAATTATCAAGTTTGTTCAATTGCAGCTTTTATTGCAATAGACACTTTTGCTTATATTTTTACATTATTATATGTTTAATATCGAAGTTTGACAAAAATGCTTATCCAATTCTGTTCTCATTAACCCGGTTATAAATCCAATGAATGTTGTTCGAATTTTTAAGGATCTTATATTGGTGAAATTATTGGATTCTCTTAATGCGACACACTGTGCAGCGTCAGCCTGCTGATTTATGCGCTGGTGTGCGTGCGGCGAGTTGCCCGACTGCAAGTGTAGTGGTAACAATAGTCGCGCCTCGTTCGCATTCACAAACACTTCGTACATACGCATGTGTAAATGTGTATGCACACCGTGTGATTGTGTGTGGGCATGTAAAAATCGTGTGTGCCCATGTGTGCGTGCAAAATGCTGAAACCGAAACGAACGTGTGTGTTGCGCTCGTTGCTTTCCAGTTCAGTTCTCGTTTGTACTTGGTCGCGCGCGCGAGTGTGTGTTTTAGTCAGAGGAAAACTTTTACAGGAAAACAAAGTGAAGTGCAAATATTTTTTTAGAAATATGAATTGTGCGCAGTCAGCGTACTAATACCGTTACGCAGATTAGCAGCACAACATGAACAGAGTACAGCGTACAATACAAATCAAACTGTCATATGCCAACAAAGTGAAAGTTAAAACGACAACAACAAAACCGCTAGTGGCGCTAAGCTAAGAAGTCCACTGGTGCTGGTGCCGTTGTTTGGGTTGCTGCATTGTATGGCAGCGCATACAAGTGTATGTATGCACAAGTGTTCGTGTGTTTGTGGTTAGGTGCGTTTAATGCCAACCGCTGCCGCTAGATGGCGCTCGCGGTGGCTGTGTGCTTTAAAAGGCGGCGAGCGAAGCCACTGACGTCGGTTGGTGCGGCGCCAACAACAACACGGCTGGCCGCGGTGCGTGCTAATCGGAATGCGTTTTCTCGCTATTTTCTACACTCGCGTGTTCTGATAAAATACAATGGCTTTTCGAGCACCAATATTCTAGGTGTTGTGCTCCGAAATGTCGACGGAACAAGTGTGTGTTGTTGTTGTTGCTGTTGATGTTCTCTATGCCGCTACGTGTGCTCCGTAGCGCTTGGCGCATATTATTTGCAATTCGGTTGCTTCCAAGCTCAGCTGTGCTTTGGTCAAAGCGCTCGCGTCGCGCGGCAATGATTGGCAATGATTCCACGAATGCATGGATTGGGAGATGTGCGCGACGGCGCTGACGTCTGTTAAACAGCGCATACCCAACGGGACAAATTCACTGCCCGCCGCCTTTGTTAATTCTACAATAATAAAAAAAACGCTCGCGTCCATTTCAATCAAATAACCATAAAACAGAAAACAAAAATACGTAGTAAAAAAAAATTGTGAAAATAACAACAACACACTGCCATAAGCAACGGCACATCAAGTGTAATGCCAACAACAAACACACACATACCGAAATATGGCACAAAACAACGCAAAGCGAAAAGCGCGTTTGCCTTCTACCCGAACGAAGTAGACGTCGCCAACAGCGCTGCTTCAGCCACGTTCGTGTTATGCTGTGTTTTTGTTGTTTCTTTGTTGCTGTAAATTATTATTTTTTTTCTCACAACCTCGCAAAAGCTATGCTGCAATATCTGTTGCCTCTGCCATCTCGTTGGTAGTGTCGGCTTTTTTATGTTGTCATTGCTCTCTTTTTTTTGTTTTTGTTTTCTGTTTTCTTTTGCGTGTTTCGCGTTTTTTTTCTGTTAGCTAAGAAGTGCGAGAAGCGATGGTTTATCGTCGATGTAAGCGCCAACTAGCGTGTGTGAGTGTGTGTTCTGTGATAGGCCGCCGATTAGAAAACGAAAAGAAAAAAGTGCGTTTTGAAATTCAATATTGACACAGTGGCTCTAAACATGCCAATGTTTTTAAATTTGTGAAATCTGGCTGGTGTATTGAAATAGAAATTTTTTTAAGTTATTAAGCGCAAAATTCCCTAATCATATTAGCAATAGCTATATACATATATAACCATAAAGCAAATAGCTTAGTAGAAACCCAAAAGAACTGAAAGAAATTTTAACCCACCATATCCTCAATCAACTATGTTTACACTGGCAAAGATAACAACAGAAAGAAAACTTCAGTAAATTCTGTCAAATGCACAAAATTAATTCATTTGTTCTTTGCTTTATTGAAAAATTCAACAGTCTAATCATTTTTAAAAAAATTTTATATTTTATATGTAAAAAAAATGTGTAGGTTTAATTGCAAAGAGGTTGCATAAAAGCTTAAAGGCCACAAGACCTAGAAAATTTTCAGTTAAAAATATAAACAGTTAGTTAATAAAAAGAGAAACTAAAAATTTTAGTAAATTGAAAAGTGTCATATAAAAATTCTAAAACGTTTCTGAAACGTTAAAAATAAAACGATCGTACAAATTAACTATAACTATACAAAACACAAATCAGTAAAACAGAAACAAGGAAATGGAGAACCCATCGTCAACATTTGAATATCTGTGCCGTGTCTGTGCCGCCAACACGAAAGGCAAAAACTCTGTGGCCGAATGTGTTTATATATTGAAAACGCCAGCATTAAAGGATAAAATTGAGAGATACCTATACTTGACGGTAAACATGGCATTTTTTACATATTTACATAAGTAAATACCTACTAGCGAGCATTCACATTTAAATTAATGAATGTAATAATACTTCAATATAAATGTGTTATGTAAGCATGGATCGTGCAAAGTAAGGAAAAATATAAATAATGCATTTGTATTTCTGCCAACTCACACCTACATACATACGTATGTGTGCGAAAGGAAAGATGTGTGTGTTTGTGTGTGTGTGTGTGTACTGTTTACTGCTCTCCCGGTGCTCTTTTCTGTGTTGGGAATTGCTTGTGGCGGCGAATTTTGAGAATGTGTGCACGCTGGGTCTTTTCTTCCAATTAGATCGATCTCCGTTATGATTGTATTGGCGGATGTGAGGTCAGGATAATGGACCAATTATTGTGCAAAATAAGTCAAAATGAGTTAATTGCAGGGAATTATTGGACACCAGTAAAAATAAAAATAAACCATATCAGCTGATGCCAGGGTCATAAATTGCTTGTTTGCATTATCGTATTACAGCTGTTATATATTATATAAATCTCGCAAAACGGTTGTTCAACACTACATTAACTGGAAAGCATAGTAATCACCGGAGATAAAGTTTTTAGCAATGAAATATTCATTTTGTAATCTGTATTTTTCTTAAAATTAGGTCTCAGCCAAACCTATGTAGATCTCATTTGGAACCAGTTTGACTTCCAACTACTTATTTTACTCAATAATAGTTAGCTAAGGCAACAACAACGATAACGGAACAAAAATTATTACTTATAGCACCATATAACTGTCTTTTGTAGTATATCTGATATCAAGCAACTATTTTCCAAAAATGCGGATGTGAAGCAGTCTAGGTCTAGATCTTCTAAAAAAACACATCTACAAATTGGTGATTCCGTTCCCCGGTTATACTTAATAAGACAATATGGGAGATATCTTATTAAAATTAGATGGAGATATGGCGCTTAGTTATTCGAATACTAAGGATACAGAGAATACTATCGAAATGTTGGGTTCTCTTCAAGAGTGACAATTAATGCTAAAAAATTTTTGTTTTCGTTTGTGTAAGTGAATTTTATGGTGTGAAATAAATTGATCGACCTAGCAGATAACAAAAAGAGAACCTATACTGCAAATAGACTCATGTGACTAACAGAGAAAATCAACGCGAAAAGCATTACCCAAGAAAATGTTGATAAAAATAAAATCGGCAACAAAAACAAAAACATCACAATCAGCTGAAATAACTTGTGCGATATACACATTCTTAGATTCGCATTTATGCACATACACGCACACGCACGCACACACATGGCCACAAGCAGAGGCTATGCACCTACACTGGTGTGTGTAAATCTCGTTTGACTGCACCTACACACTCGCACATAAAACTTGTAACGAAAAATTAAAAAATTAAAAAATAAATAAAAATATAAAGTGATTCGAGCAACTGGTGCGAGTCGCAAAATTGTGTGTGTGTATGTGGGTTTGCAGTTTAGTAAAATGAAAGCAGAAGAGAAAATGAAAAAGCTAAAAAAGTAAAGCACTTAAAATCTTAGAGTCAGACATTAGAACTTCGCAACACTTCGTGTTTTATTTTATTAAAAAATATTTACGGTAAACTTTCTGCCACTAGAATTATTGTAGGTTTCGAAAACAGAACTTCAGCACGCACACATGAAAACAAAATTAGTCACTCACACACATGCGCACACGTGGCATATGAACACAGTAGTAAAAAGCGTGAATTCAGTGTAAAAAGGCAACAAAACTACACACATACACACGCACACATACACCAACGTTAATGTTATGTATGCATGTATCTACGTAAATATACAGGTGGATTTTTATTGTTGGAAAAATTTCATAGCTGACGCTGGGTAACGTTGTGTAATACTCGCTCTGAGACACTAGAACATTGTATTTTTATTTAATTTATAAACTGTAAAGCTTTTCAAAGGTGAAGGTGCATCTGCGGTAGTGTATTTGTTGGCACACATGCACACGTACACAAATGCATATGCGTGATGTTGCTCGTGTTGCCCGTAGAAACGATCATTAGCCAAGTTGAATCTTAAGAATGTTGAAAAATGTACAATATTTAGCTTTTCTTTGAATCTATAGAAGTGATTTTGTTTTCCAAAACTATGGAAGGTCCCCTTCGTAGATCCGTATAATTAAGTCCCTTGCTCAGTCTGTGTTTTCGTGTTCAAATACTGAGTTTGCCTATTTTTCGGCGCAATATTTCCAAACTATATATATATATATTTAATATAATATTCTCTTAATTTCTACAATTTTGAAATGCAATTTTCTTAAGTACGGTGATGAAATTAAAGACTGCCACAAGCTATAATGAGGGCTGGACCATATTTTTTAAGGTTCGAAATTTTAAATAAAAATTAAAAGCTTAACACCCTGACACTTAAAAAGTTTTAAGGTTGCCACCTATTCGAAATATTTATATAAAAAATTAAAGGCTAAAAATCCTCAATACTGAAGAGGTTTTAAAAGGTTTGCAGTTAAAAACAAATTTTGAATTGAGTTGCCACCTGTTTTAAAGTTTTTGAGAAAAACTGTGATCGTACTGAAGAATTTCGCTGCAGTAATTTTCGTCTATAAAACTCTTCTTTTTGTACTTTTACTTAACTACTCTTAGAAATGAAATTTTTTGGTGTAATCACCTGGACCACTAAACGATAAGTTCAAAAACCGACTTAGCAGATTAGGATCCGTAGAAGGAATGTGAAAGATGAAGTTTTGCCGTACTGACTGAATTTTATTCAACCGGAGACCAATCATGATGAATAAAATTTAAACTTTGAATGAAAGAAGGGTCTCTCTACTCGAGGGTACCTCTATTGGGTATATAGAAACCAACTACTCGGTATTTATGGATCTCATTCAGACTTCGTTATGTAAATATATGCGCCGTTTCGATCTGTATTTCTGGTTTTAGGCGTAAAGTGCGAGTGTGTTGTTGCCGAAATTCCATAGAAACCACAAATACGAAATTTCAGATCAAATGCAGTTCAAATTTTGAAACGTAAAAACACTGAAGAAAATGCTTCAATTGTTCTGCAATGGACTAATCCTGTCAAGTTCCACAGTATGCATAGTTGGCACGACTTCGAACTTCCATATGTGTGTATATTTGTTTCACCTTATATCAGTTTTAGTATATATGTATGCGTGTGTATCTTTTTGATCAATACATTCTCAATGAAAACGGGTTAGCAGTGTTCAAATGTTGCACAGAATATTTATTGTTGTTCTCGCCATATACATATGTATGTATGTAAGTGACTAAAGGTGCTGAAAATTGGCATTCACTAACAAAGTTGCACTTTTGCAATGTCAATGTCAAAATTTTTTTCAAAAAATTCACGCGTAATGTACAAATTTACGACTGACTGTGATGAGAGAGCGTGATGAGCGAGCACTTCCAACAACACACTAATGCATATTTACACACTTATAAGCTAACAAAGCTGAATGCATATGTATTTACACACGAATTTCTAAGAAATCTAACATAAAAATGTGAGTTCTTACATAAAGAAATATCCTCACCTCGTTGTATTAAGTAAGTTATACTACATATTGACCTATATGCACGTTAGAAAGGCCGCAGTAGCGGACAAATCATTTATATGGAGTTTTGGGGGGCTAGAAAGAGATAAATAGAGATCGATTTCAAATATTTAAGGAGAGATCTTTTATCTGATCCATATTAATAACACCCACTCAACCCAATTTGAAGTTTCTGATGTTGTTTTCATAAAGTCACAATTTAAGCAACAAAGTTACTTGTGAGATGGGCGTGGTTATTAGTCGATTTTCACATTTTAGCTTGAGGTGATGAAAGGCGCTGATTGGTTGAGATGACTATGGAAATAGGTTAAATTATTTATAAAATGGTAGCGTTCAATGAGCCTGTAAGAGACGGGATATGAGATCCTTCAACTTAACCTTGCATTATGCATACAAATGTACATTTACAAATGAAAGAATTTAAGTTTTAAGAAACTAGTAAAGTTCCAAAAATTAAAATCTAAATTTGCATTATATATTCTATTTCCAGATTTCAGAAGAGGATATACTACCGAAGGTGTTATGCAAGGCTTGTTTCCGCCAAGTGGAAGCCACTGCATCATTATCAAAAATCGCCAAACACACACAAAAGGTTTTCCGCGATTTCATTTTTAATACAAAGGTTTGTTCCTATGCCAAGATATTACAAAATCCATCACACCCACACTAATTACGGGTATTTTATACTTTCAGTCGTGTCTGCAAGCTGAAAGCAGTGAAAGCAGTACCCCCGCCACCAAATCCACCGCATCCAAGTCCCCAAAGGAATGTACGCGTGTCGCTCAAGTACCGGAGAGGCCGAAACCGAAGGAGCGAGAGAAGGCAGTTATGCAGACCGCAGAATCCATGCCGCCAGCTTCACTGCCCGCATCGTCAACGTGTTCCCACAAAGATGAGGTCGTCGTAAATGTCTCTGTCAACGATCCGCTGACACGTGAGACCCAGCACAAGATAATAACAGCATCGCGTCGTCAAAATTCTCTAGACGCACGCTTCACACCGAAATCGATCGCACAACGTGGTTTTGGCAGCACACCGAAGCAGCCAGAAGGCACAGCTCCCACCAAGAAGCCAGCAACGTCGGGTGTCATAAATTTCTTCCCCAACCGACAACAGCAGGTAACGGCAGTCACAAGTGGTGGTTACGTAATTGGTTGTGCACCTGAAACTGTACCCACGAGCAAAACTACAGTCGAAGAGCCTACGCAGAACATAAATACTTTGCAACAGAAGCGTAAAAATCTTAAAAATGCATTAAACAACATCAAAGCGGTTAATGCTGGACAAATTTCGCTATTGAAGGTCTCACAAAAGCTCGGGCAGAATGCGCAGGCACATGCACATGCACAACCACAACCAAAAGCCGTCGAGCCGCCAACTTTGTTGGTTGAGGATGATGTACCGGCAGAGCCGCTGCCTGAGAAGATGATCATTGCCGCAGCAAAGCAACAAAAACATCAATTACAAGTTGCACCTCAATCCAATCCACATATCGAGCCAGCTTCCGAACCACAAATGCAATCAGAACCAACCGATTTGTCAAAATCAGCCAGGCCCAGTATTCCCGATGACATTTTGCTTGGTAAAGTTATCAAAGATGGAGATCTGCTCAAACTCATATTGAAAGCACTCAAATGGCCGGCGACAAAACACACAATGGAGGCGCAATTGGATCGTTTGCGTAACTCACGTTTTGCAACCATTATGGCTGATCCGAATCTGCTGCAGGACGCCGACCTCACACAAATAATGGGCCCCTATTTGGGTCCTGTCTTGCAGGCGGCACAAATGTTGCAACAACAACAAGTAGCCGCTGCAGCTGCTGCGGCTGCAGCTGCCACCAAAGAAACTGAATTGCAAGTGGCAGGCATAACAACAGCGCTGCCGTACAAGCTGCCGGCAGAGACTTCAGTGCAGTTGGTGCCAGCTAGCCCAGAAGAAGAAGCGGAAGTATCAGACATCACACCGAAGGCGAGCGCATCGAACCAATCATTGAAGCGAAACGCTAAGGATAGTAATACAAAAGTGCCACCTTCCAAAAAGGTGCGTAAGATGTCGGCACGAGGACGCAGCGCGTCGATATTTAACAGCGATGAATATGCTGCTCTGAATTCTACCCTCACTTCGCAGTTTTTAAATTCCAAGTCTACACCTGACATCCACGTCGATCTAGATCCAGCTACATTATTTACACATTTGGGCATGCTAAGCGGTCTCAGTGCAACTAGCTCGAATGATGCTTTGCTGGCATTGCTACAACGACAACGCGCCGCTCTCTCACGCTTGCAACAGTCCCAGTCCCAGTCCCAGTCCCAGCCACAGCCACAGCCCAGACGCCAACGTAGCAACTCTATTATCACAGTGCCTGCCAGCGGAAGTGACTTTGTTTTCGATACAGATGACATCATATTGATGGAACCGGATGATTGCACTGAAAGCACAACAACAAACTCTCAAAATAATGGCGATGGAAACACGGGTAGTTCCTTGAACTTTTCCCAAAACGAGTCCATCACCTTTCCAGCGCCACAACAGACATCCAAACTAATGATAACACGTCCAATCATAAAGCGTCGCAAAACCGTTATACAGGCATCACCTGCACGTTTGAATCTTGCCGTAAACACTAAGGAAGTAACGCCTTTCACCTCAACACCATCTGAGAGTGAAGCCTGCACTGCCCCGACGACCAAATTGGTAACGGTCTCTTCCAATGTATTACCACAAACAGTAGCGCCGCCAAAGAAGCCCTCCAAAACACAATCCCTCGACAGCCTCAACACAATTTCCACACAATTCCCATCCAACATCATCTCAATTGGCACACAAGCACCATCAAATACAACGAATGTGAACGAAGCCGTGCCCACCACAATTGTAACGAAAGCAACGGAGACAATGTTGACAGCTACGGCAACTGCGGCAACCAGTGTGTCCTCGCTAGCGGTAAACAATACGGCAACAACAAATACAGCCGCAGTCGGAAGAACGACTACGCGTAACAGTAATGCGGTGAAAAGAGTAACATCGAGCAAATCTGCGCTTGGTCAACAACTACTGGAAGCGATCGGACTGCAGAAGGTCGCATCGGAGAATAAAGACGTCGCTGTAGTGTCGGCAACCACGCCAGGACTGCGTGGTTCAGTACAACAGATACGCAGCGCCTTGAAAAAATCTTTACAAAAAGCACAGGAGCAACAGCAGCAACGCAGCAGAAAGGTTCCCTTCTTGGTCGCCACAGAGGATAATTCTGAAGAGGCGGTGAATGTTGTTAAGGAAGTAGTGGTTCAACCACGCGCAAAGCACGCGTCTAACACACCAACCGGCCCGTTAGATGTGGAGGAGGAGATCAATAAAATCACATTAGTGTTGCAGAGCAAAGCCAAGGACGATAAGAAACTCGAAGAGGCAGACAAACGTTTGACCGCGGCGGCGCCAAGCAGAATTCCTGGTATTAGACGAAAACTGATGCCGCCCACAATCGCAATCCGCAATCGCAAGTCGACAGTCACACTTGTGGCGGAAGAAATAGTTGATCTCATCGACGACGAAGAAAATCAAGATGCAGCTGAGAGGAAAAATGTCGCCAAAAATAAGGACAAGGATATACAGTAAGTAAAATTAAACCAAGCAAAACTATAGGCAATAAACTGTCTGTTTACCATATCATTTGCCAGCTCCTCAAACGCGGAACAGGATGAAACTGATGTCTACTTAACAGCCACATCATTAGCCTCATTACAGCGTGTCAGCAAAGCTGAAGCTAAAGATGCAAAGAATACGTCACCAACACGTAAACGTGGAAGAAAATTGAAACAGGAGAATGAGTTAGAGGAAGATGAAGATGATGACGATGACGATAAGCCGTTGAAGCCCAAAACCGAAAAGAACGCCGGTGATAAGCAAGAAGGTGAACCGCGAAATTGTACGCCAGCACCTCGACAACGCAGTCGACCACCACCGGCCAATGGGCGCAAAGTACCTAGTGAACGTGATTTCGAAAAGGAAAGCGACGATACAGCAAGCATCAAGAATGACAACGAAAGCACCACCAGCACAATGTAAGTTGAATTTAAGAGTGACTTTTGCTAATGTAAAATCCTTAAATAACCGTTATATCTTTAGTGTCAGCACGCGACCATCACGCGTTAGCAAGACGATGTCTAAATATTACAAGGGGCCAGATAAATCGCCCGCAACAACGCGACGATCTGCAGTTTCAACACGCAGCAGTAGAGGGAGGTGAGAAACTGCGAAGAATCTATAGTTATTAAAAGCAATGTTAGCTCGAAATGCTTAAAGTTTAGGGTCCTGCACACTTTAAATTGATTCAAAACAAGCTTTCGGAGTGTCATTGACTTCTGAGAGAGCTTCCGTTGTGGGAAACACTCGTTTTCTATAATTTATTTAAATTTTACTTTATTGCATTTAAATAACCTTTTTGAATTTTTTTTTTCTTAAATTTTTCAGGAACTAAGCCACTTCTCAACCAGCTTTTGTGTATAACACAAATTCGAGAACGGGTTCTCTTATCAGCAGTAGTGAATTATTCTTATATTAAGCCAAATTCCACGCTATGCGCTGAATAACCATATACCATTTAAGTTACGTCACGTTTTGCATACATTTTTCTTGTGTATAAGAACTTTGTCTTATATAAAGCTTATTTCTTTTCTTTTGTATGCACATAATGTCTACTTATGTATATATATAAAAATTATAGTTAATAAAAGTTAATAAATTCGTAGTGAAATATTCAAAATATGTGCACATTTATGGTTTATTGAATTGAAAAATCCAGAGTGTAGCATTGCATTTATTTGGACGTTTTTCGTTTCGTTTCGGAAGAATTTTCGGTTAAAAAATATGAATACTTATGTATATATGGAAACAACATTTATATCATATGTTAATTTTAGAATAAAAATTTATTTAAATTTGTTTTGTTTAATAGTTATAAAATTACTCTACTGAATTAATTACACATAAAATATATTTAACACTCACTTATACATACACATGCATGTATTATATATTACTCTGTTTACTTGTAAAAAGAATGAAGTTTGAGCTACAAATACAATGAATTGCTGAATTAATTTTGGTTTGTTTTACTCAAAATCACAATTACTTGTAAAATTGAAAATTTATAAATACGTAATGAAATGTATGAAATATTACATTAAATATATACATATATAACTGTAAGTATTTACCTCATTGCACTTACGTATGTATGTACTACCTTATCGGCGCACATTTATCAGTATTTCCCACCCGCGTATGGCACGCCACAACCAAGTTTTTTACCATCAATTATATAAACAAAAGCAAAAAAACTGCATGAGAAAGTGAATTTAGCCAAAAATATTAAGCGAAGCCCAAACAAAAATAATAAATGAATGCAAAAACATTTTTCTTCAATGACGATACTGGCATTTACATACATACATAAGTACATAAGCACAATTGAATATACCATATGTATACAGGCAGGCATATGAAGTAGGCTTATAGTAAATAAATAAATAAGAAATGTTTCATAAATTTTTCTAAGAAAACCGACCATCCAAATAGTCTGCAAGAATTGATCGTCGTGAAAAGACGTCAAAAGTAAATCGGTCGCAACATATTCCAATATGTACACACATATTATATATAAATATCTGTAAAAACATCAGTGCATGTGTAAGGGCTAAGATTTTTAGCACCCATGACTTATTAATCAAATCTTTACCGCAGGTAGGCAGTATAAGTAAAGTAAATAAAGGTACAGTGCAATAAATATTTTAAAGCCAAAAAATTGCCTGTTTTGTCACACTCGTCTTCGCAGGTGCGAATTTATTAGCGCATGCAAACGAAGAAAAACAAAAATTACAGCTATCTTACCTTTTCCACAACTCCATAACGCAAGTGCCGTAAACTTATCAGTTCACATCGGTGCAACGATCAACCACAAAACTGAAGCAACGAAGTGCGGTAGTATAAGATTCGAACACCTTGTCCGCAGAGCAAATATGTATATTTGAATTAGTCATTGGTGTTATTTTGATTTCTGTTTGCTTTTGCAGAGATAGCCAAAGTGACGTATTGGCTCATTAAAAAAATATAAAAAATCGTGTTAGCTGAGAAAAGAAAAAGCTAAAAAAATTGTCTATATTCATTCGAGAGTTATATATATGCTAATAATAATAACAAAATGCCATGCTATAAAAAATGCAAATCGAGCAGTGGCTCAAATGCAGATGATGAGAACGTGGTGAGTACAAAGTAGATTAAAATTGTCAATATTCAGCTAAAAAACAAACAAAACAAATTAGATGGACTATTTTATTTCATACATATTTTCGATCAGTATCGTAAATTTGTGTACGGAAAATGTTTGCTGTGGCAGGCTTCAAAAATTCATTTCTTGAATGATTTCTTAAATGATAAACATTTCTTAAAGAGAACGAGATATGAAAACCATTATTTAATAATTTAGTGTTTGGTTTTTTTTTTTTATATTCAAAACTGACTACTACTAAATTGTCTTTCATTACTCATTTGTGAAAATTGATAAGTATATACTAACATTCATGCATTTTGAGACTATAGTGCAATAACTCAGGTGAAACTATTTCTATAAATCTAAGTATGTATGTATGTATGTATGTATGTATGTTTGTTTACACACCAGCACGCGTATTCTAAAATCATTAAGCTTAGAGCTTATCAACAAACTGCTGATATGTATTAACTTATCGATGATAAGCCACAGCTCGTTGGGAGGAGACGTCATTGAATTTGATTTTATGACCAAAGCAGTGGAAATGAATTGGGCAAGCATTAATTTTAGTCAGTCGCAAAAATTCAAACTGAACTAACGCAAAATAAAACTACATATATATATATGTACAAATATAGGTATGTACGTGAGCATAACAGTGCAAACACTTCACCACCCCCATTGGTGCTCATACGAGTATCTTGAATATTCACTAGAGAGGGTCCAACTTTTTCTCAGCGTAAGGCAACAACAAAACAGAATGTGATAAACGACGTGTAAGCAAATAAAGATGTTGAGCAGAGGTGAGCTAAACGAAAATTAATGGACGGGCTGCTCGGTGTGAGAGCGAGCAGATTGATTGAGTAGGAACAGCGAGGGAGAACTAAAAAAAAAAAATAAAAAAATAAAAAAATAAAAAAAAAAAATAAAAAAATAAAAAAAAAAAAAATAAAATAAAAAAAAAAACCCAAAACAGTTTAAAGCGTAACTTCCATTATGGCCGCACTGGCATTCTGTGTGTGCAGTGCATTGGAGCAGCTTTGTGATTTCGCGGATGCATTTGTGCGTTTCGGTTTAAGTGCAAGTAGAAGTTTCCAGTATCTGCGTGCCAAACGTAATCAAATTGAATTTCGACGAAACTGTCGCGCTGTCTGGTTGCAAGAGTTATCCAACAGACACGCATTATCAGTGCGTATTGTGTATGAGATATTACGTCGTGTGCGTGTACCGTTGACTAGTGCCAATCACATAGATCACACAATCAAATCAATTAAAAGTGAAATGCATCGACGAGGCATCGATTTTGCCGCTATCGAGGCGTCTGCCGAAGCTTATGATGCCATTGATAACTTTGCGATGCAACGCCGGTCCTTAGCTGGCTATGGTTCTACGGATGGCGGACACCGCGATTATGACATGGTGGATAATTTTGACGACATTGAAGTGCTTAGTGGTGATGAAATAGATGTATGTATCTTGTGTTTATAAATTTTATATTGTAGTTGAATGTAGCGATAATATATATAGGTTATATACATACACACATATGTATATTGTGCGCAAATTACAAAAAGATTATCTCATCACCTAATTTAGTACATTTTGAACTACGTAGTTGTAACCAATTTATATATATTTAATTTGTTCTGTAATACCCCACCCCTCTAGCAGTTACAATCATTTAGTTTTTTGACACCCATATGACTTTTACATTTCTTGTTTTGGTTTCTACCACTTTTTTTGCGAGTGGTGCGAAAAACGTCAAATTATTGATTTCGCTTTTGGTGTTTTTGTTCGTAATTCGGTGTTGCCATATAAGACAAAGAAATATAAATTCAATAATTAAAACTGCAACAAAACATCCACGCATTGAAAATTCAAATAAAGTAAACAACAATTGTTTAAAAAGTTTACTACTAATTTACTTAACATACCTTTAGGGGCAGTAAACTCACGAAAAATACTTCCGCTTGTCAAAGCATACGTATATACAGTTAATTAGCTCTTTTTCAACGTCAACAGAAAATACAGTTATGATAATAATAAACGACCTTTGCACTTGTTGCTTAAGTGACACCCGCTCACCATAACTCTTTGAGTTGTTGTTTCTTTCACGACAAATGATTGAGAAAACTTCACCTATGAAAAACACAAAAAGAGAATTAGCAAAAGGCTGATAACAGCTCTAGACACCAAGAGGGCAACAACATGAGTTTATGAGTGGACTGCGCAAAGCAAAGTAAAGTCTGAGGAGCTTCCTTATCAGCTAGTAAACATTTTACAAAGGAAGAACGAATTCTAGACAATATTACACACACACTTACAAAAGTGTAGCAAGCGCGATGAATAATCATATTCTCTCAGAGAGCGTCTAAAAGTAAGAGAGTCTTGTGAAATAAATTAGAGCATATAATTCTCAATTACAAACATATTGTAATCAGAAGCATTTGTATATTAACACATAAATATGTTTGCATTACTTAGTTAGCTGTGGTTGTAAAATAAAGCATGAGGAAATTAGAAATTACAATCATAGCAACAGCTAATACAAACACTCATTAGCATATTCAATAGTCCAAAATAAATTTGTTTTGATTATGCACGCTACATTTGGTATTCGAAGATTATGTAACTTAAAGGACCGTTAAAATTACAAAAAAAAGAAGCAGCAAGTAATATTAAAATCTGCTAACTCGAAAATCTATATTTTTGAAAAGTTTTGGTGATTTTGTTAAAACAAAGAGCATTTAAAAGTAAATAAGTTCAGCATGGAAAATTATATTTTGTGGGAAAATTGTTGAAGCCCACAAAATTGTCTATATCTCCAAACTGTGTCATTCGATGTATAGCTCGCTTTCTAATACTTGCGTTTTTGATGATTTTTTCTTTTGGTACTTCTTTTTATTCCGAAAGAAGAAAGAGTTAACTTGAGCTGAAAGCCTTTGGTAATCATCATTTTGAATTTTTTTGATAATTAATAGCGTAAACACGGTTTTCAATGACAGATGGACTTCTAAGGATACATTCTAATTTGTCTGAAACACACTTGATTGTCTGACATTTCGAAAAAACTCTTTAGTTCATCTCACTGCATTTGGACTGACTAATTCTGTCAACACCGGCATATATAGAAGAAAGTCTAAAAAGCATTTTTTGCTTCTAAGGGCCAAACAAATTTGGTGATACTTAAAGTGGGGCATTATGATTTCGTTGTGCCTCGTATTGCAAATGCCTAAAAGTGGAGGGTGGGTTGTTCCGCTTACATATTTGTGTGAGTATGTGTGCATGTGCAGTTTCCTCGGAGTACGAGATCTGAGTAAATGAAGCTTTTCATGCTAACAGCTTTTGGTCTCATTAATACCATAGTCATCGTTGTGCTCATTACAAACATACATACAGCCATTCTCAATTGAACAGCCACTCCACATGGGAGCTTCGCGGTGCTCAGCAAAACAATTATCTTCAGTCAAGTCGCGTATTTGTACGGCATAACAAGTTGAAAAGGCATAGAAAGCATGAAACAAACAACAATAAAACAGACGAATAAAACAACAACAACTCTGTCAACTATTAGACGCATTTTATAGTAGCGAACCATTAAAATTACTCGAATGTATACGTGAAATAGTGAATTTTAGAAGAATAGCGATAGAATTTTTGTAATACAAATAAAAGCACATACTTAAAACGAAAATAAATGTTCAGGCGTCGCATGCCAAATGAAATGGCAATCGATTTTTTTCGATGCTGACGATTTCGTAGCCAAAGTTGGTAGAACTCAACGGCAGGTGAATGCGATAACAAACGCAATTTATATAAAATCCGGATCGAGGACAAGGCGGGACTGTGATTTAATCAAAATAAAAGGCGAATTTAGGCTAAATAAGACATTTTTAAATCGTAATTAATTCCTTTCAACTTTTGAAACCTGTAGTTAGAAATTTTCCAAATAAGTATTTACATAGGTATGAGTGTCTGTGCATGTGTATGTAATACAGTACTTTAAATTGAAACTACGCCTTATAATTAAATATTGAAAAGTAAATTTAAAAAATATTAAAGAGAGTGCAATAAGAAATTGGCTAAAATGATGAAGTAAACCAGCGCAAAACGCTAAATTATTTATAGCGAACGCGGCGAACAGCTGTATATCAGCAACAACAACAACACGCTCTGCAATATTGTTTCTTCGATTTGTTGATATTAACAAGTGGAAGATAAGCAAAAAACAAGTAAATGACTAACACAGATGTTCGATAACTTTATTAACACACTATAAAGTATATACGCAGCACAGCAATTGCAACAACCACTGAGAGAATAACAAAACAGAACAAAACAAAAAAAAAAAAAACATAAATGCCAAGATCAAACAAGGCAACCAGACCAGTCCAATAGGTTAGAATAACATTGCAAAGCAGAAAGCGAAAGAAATTTATTGTTCTACGTGAGAGGCGCTTGAAAGCAAGCCGGCAAATCACGGTGATGTGATTCATGCAATGCCAAGCGTTTGTGCATTTTTAGAATATTTGGCAGGTTGTGATTGCCGAGCGCACTCGAATCGCCTTATGAGCGCTTATGATTGAAAATAAAAGTTGATAAATGATATTGAGTATATTGAAACAAAACCTTGAAAGGAAAAAGTACCGCATGCCCACAAAGTGATGACACATTAAGAATAACTAAGAATATATGTACATACATACGTTGCGTGTAATTTGAAAGAAACGTTTATTTAATATTTATTGACGCATGACGTCTTAGCAGGAAGTCGCAATTACTGGCAATAGAAGAATATAGAATCTAAACCAAGTTAATAACTCTCCATAAATACCACTCTTGTTCCCATTAGAGCAAAAGTAGATAGGACACCCCGTTATTCCAACATCCGAATGTCGTCTCCAAACTGCTCACGCAAGGTACTTGGTTGCGAGCGAAAATCAAAATAATATAAAAATCTGGATTGTACTCGTACTAGCATTTGAAGGTCTACACACGTACATACACATAAATATAAAGAAAGTCCTTCACTTCAACGATTTTATGCAGCTGTTCTACTTTTAAGTTCCTAAGCATAAGTAAATTAGTGTTTTTAGCTTTCATAACTAACAAATAATAATAGCTGGCATACAAAAACAACAACTTTTTAACTTAGTAAATTTAAAATGTGCTTTCGCGGTATTTTCGATTGCCTCTTCGGCTGTTGTAAGTCGAAGAACACACATGGTCTTAATGAGGTAAGCTGCAAACATGAGTATTCACCGCATTTTATTATAGAAAGCAACGGCAATTGCTGCTGCAAACTTTGTTGTTCAACTACAGGCTTATTATTTATAATGATTTGATTGCATGCTGATGAGATTGTAGAAAGTTTTATCATTGCAAACACTGAAATTCAACTCAACGGTCGAAGTTGTCGGAAGAGTTGTTTATAATTAAAACTCTTCAACTAACTGCATTCCTAGTAATAATTAATTTCCATGCAACCGATTTTTTTAATGAAACGTAGAGGTTAGGTCAGTTGTGTATGCGTTACATTCCTTCGACAGTTTGGGTATGCCTAAAGGGAATGAGAATGATTGAGAATGATTTAAGGTGATGCTATGCAAACATTAACATTGTTCAAAGAATAATAATCGAGGATTTGAATTTTATTTATGGGCTGATTAGCAAATATCGAATCGATCTTTATGCTCAGTTCACTAGTAAATAAATCACCCTTGTTTCAACACTGCTTTTGCTTACAAAAAACACCTCATTTAGTAAATTTACTTTGTAGCGGCTTAAGTTATGAAATATAATAGCTTTGCATAAATTTCAAACAACTTCGTTGTAGATCTTTATTTTCTGCAAGATCTGTTAGATAGATATAATTCTAAAGAATTAATATTTTTTAAAATCAACGCAGTACTAAGATATCATAACCGCTCTTCAGTATGCATAAAACAGCCTCTGTTATTGTTGTCTGATATATTTTCTGAAGTTTGGTTAGTTACACATTGGCAACTCCATATAGCGCTAGATTGTATTCAGGAGCATTTTTATACTTTTTATTACCTTACCTTGCCAAGTGTTCTTATTAATATTCCTTTGAACGTTCACAGAACATAAATAAAAGAGAACGTGTGCGCTGTCAGACGGGCTGCGAAATGCCGAGATGACGGCATTAGCGTGTAATAATAAAATGAATGCAAAATATAATACTAAAATTAAATAAACAAATACACACATATAAATGAAATGTTTTTCATCGCGATGACATTGTGCTGGGTTAATAATAAGAGTAGTACATGTGTAAATGTTGTTGGATTTGGCGCAATAGTGTTTGAATGCTAATTTGCAAAAACAAACATATTTATAGTAATGTGTGTGAATACTATATGTATGTAAATGAAATGTTAGGATGACCCAACCCCTGTTCAACTTATTTCTACTCTATTTCCGATCCATTGCGCAGTATGGACTCATATGGGTTAGCGGTTATACAGCGATAGTTCAAAGCTCTATGGAAGGTCAGATGAAAAACTTGCTCTTCAGGGTATCATTTATATTCTGTTATACTGGAGCAATACTCCTCATATTACCTTACATAACCTATTTTTTATTTAAAGTATTTTCAAAATCCCTCGTACAAATTCGTATAAATTTCATACAAATGCTTTATGGAGCACATCTATTTAAGTACCCTGTATAGACAAGTAATGTATATAAATTAGCGATATAAATACATATGTATGTATAAGTAATCCTGCCGTATAAGTCTTGCAAACAATATTTGATGGGCAAAAGGAACTATTTGTATGCTGATCACTCGTGCATGAATATATGCATATATATATATATATATACACACACATACGTGTGTGCACAGTGTGATTATGAGACGCAATATTTTTGTAATCACATTTTTACCACACCCAAAAGCTTTAACGTCAATTATTTCAATTAAATAAAAATTTCTTTAATTCAATTTTGCTATATATTTTACAAATTGATGTAAGTGTGTATGTGTGTGATGATAACAGAACAAATTTCTATTCAATATTCGAGTTACTAAATAATTCCACAATTACAATAATATTGTGTAATAAATATGTGTCTTTTTCAATTTACATACATACATATGTATCTTTGTTGTATTTTGTTGTTCCACTTGTTGTTCATTAACAGATATTCAATTAGTTAACATTAGCGAGTTAGTCAAACTTCCTAAAACACACTAATATTTATACACGCGATGCCAACCGACACTTTATCACACGTCAGTTGCTGTTATACAAACAAACATACAAATAAAGGTATGCCATTGCATATGTCAGTATGTATTAAAGCAAATTGCAACACAGTGGCACAAAAAGTGCCGCTTGAATGTACATACATAAGTATATGCACACACAGGCGTGCGCATAAAAATATATGATATACATACATATGTACATATGTATATATATGTATATATATGTATATATGTATATACATACATATGTACATATACATATATGTACATTATGTATGTATGTACAATATGTATAACACGCAGTAATTAACACACCAAATTGGGTGTCCACGGGGTCAGACCGAAATTTTTGTGCGCTGATGAAATGTTTTCAACTTCACTCATTATTCACGTAATGCTCGCGAGTGCCTAAATCTGTCACATGTGTTTTTCCATTAAATCTATTTGTCTGCAATGCTAAATTTTTGCCACTTAGCGGGTGTATATAATCAATTTATATATAATAAAGAGTATATGTTTTTCTAATCCTTCCTACAAAGTGGCGGTTGTTGTAGTACCTAAACGAGGGTTTAAAGTCTCCAAGACTGGCCTGTTTCATATGGTTGAAAAGTAGCAGTGGGTTTTGATCGATTTCAGCCACAACATCCAGACCATAAACATGACCCCTAGCAAAATAGACTGCTGCCCTATCCGAAGTAAGTCACAAAATAAACACAAGGACATTTATTTAGAAGCTGGATTTACCTCCACATTCTTTAACTTAGTTTCACGGCTTCGATTAGCCAAGCCCCAAGTAATTGGTATCGAAAACGTCGGTTTGGTAGTGAGATTATTGTTCTCGAGCGGTACGTTGAGCAAAAATCTTCTCAGATAACCGAGTAACACCCTTGTCATGGGCGGTTCCAATCCGTACTACCCAAATCACCAGAGATTCCAAGCGAAAGTTAAATTCAACAGTCGAATAAAAGTGTCTTGCTAGAGCTTTCGGTCATTGCATCATGTACCGGGACGAATTCGCAAATAAGCTGAATAGAACCGATATCCGGATATGCGCGAGGTTGAACCACTATGATACCCAGTCAGATAGAACACACACACACACACACACAGAAGAGAGAGATGAGAAGAAGAAATGAGAGGGACTGAAATCCAAAGTAAAGTCTTGTTCACAAATCAAAAGTACTGTTAGTAAGGTAACAATGTACAATCGGCTATAGTGGGAAAGGGGTGAGGATGTCAAATGGCGCTCTCTTCGCTACTTAGGCCGTGTGTAATCTTTTTCCGGTGTTTAGAACCTTTTCAAATATGTAACAACCCTGCTGTCTTCAACCAAATGCCTGTGCAACCTATAGATGATCCAATTCTACCGCAGCTTCGTTAATCTGTGTGACCACTTTACACGAAATTGTTTGCCGCTTTGGTGGATTTGGTGTGACCTGGAGTTGAAAACAAAGCTTGTAAATGATATACATTCAACTGGAGCATTCTGTAGTCAGAATTTCTCCGATTCACCATTCGAAAAGTAAAATACATATATGAATAAAAATTTATTGGTGAATGTCAAACAAAAATAAAATAGTTTCTGTTAACTTAGAGAAACAAACAATTTGTTGTTTTAGTTCTGGTAGTCGTTATGTTTCGTCTGATTTTAAACTATCGAAAAGCATGTTGACAACTAATTCTAAAATTTAAAACATATTGATTATACTTAATTCATGTTGAAGACAACATTTAACGGTGATGTGATATATATATATTTCTTTCAATTGCAGAGCTCCTTCTACGACTATGTGGAACCATTGCCCGTGTACCAGAATGAAAAGATAGGCGCGCTGAAGGAGGGCATCAGCTTCACAGTGACCGGTAGCATTTTGCTCAACTGCGAGCGGTAAATGCCTGCCACCAACTCTAAAAACAATCAGACATACTTACATACATACACATTTATGCCATTTCAGATTTTCCATAAATTTCGTCATTGAGAACTCAACGCGTGACGTTGCGCTGCACATCAATCCACGGCTGCCGCAAAACTACATCGTGCGCAACACGAAAGTGAAAGGCGCCTGGGGCAAGGAAGAGGTCTCGTCAGCACTGCCATTCTCATTGCATCGCGGCAGCAAATTCGCCATACAGATCTTCATAACCGATAGTGATTATCTGATCTCGGTGAATGGCATACACTTCGCCAAGTATGCACATCGATTGCCCTACACGTCGGTGTCGACGATAGAGGTGAAGGGCGATGTGGAGGACGTGAGCATGGAGCGCGGCGAGGTGGAATGCTACCCGGAGCACATACCCGGCTTTAATCCCAAAGAGATACGCACAGCGCTGGACATTTTCGACGAGCATCCCAATGGCAACAAGTCAGCACTTATGCCATACGACGAAGTGGATAGCTCGAATTTGGATTGGGCGCCACTGGGCATAAAGAGTTCGATCGCCTTAATGAAAAACATCGCTTGTGGCATACCACTGCCTTACTATGGCCTGTTGCCGGTTGATTCGCTGAAAGTGGGGCGCTGTCTGCAGATTGTGGGGCGCGTGAAATTGCTGCCGCAGTCGTTCTACATCAATCTGCAGAAGGGTCAAAACTATTGGCCACATCCGATTATCGCATTTCACTTCAACCCGCGCTTCTCGAAACAGAGCGGCGCCATCGGCAAGGCGATTGTGTGTCGAAATGCTTGGTTCAATGGTGCTTGGGCTGATGAGGAACGCTCCGAATTGGACACGGACTTTCGCCCGGGCAAGACTTTTCGTTTGGCCATCGTGTGCGCAGAGAATGCCTTCGAGGTGTACTTGAATGAGAAGCTCATAACTGACTTCAGATACCGCATCAAACCGGATGTTGTGGACACCGTATATATACAGGGTGATATTAAATTGCGCAGTGTTGTGCTGCTCACCATTTCGTCGCCGAAGGGCACAAGACGCATTTACACAAATCCGCTATTCCGATATTAGTGATGAACGGTGCTGCGTATGTGTGAGAACGAAACGGGCTAAAGTGAAAGTGAGTTAGTGAAATGTAGTTGAGTTTGCTTATAATTGAAAACGAAATCTCTGAATTCCTTTCGCAGTGCAGCGCAGTATGCGGTAACTGCGTAGTCCATGAGAACCTAAATAGGAGAGGGGTAGAGCTTTTTTCATCGAGACAGAACCGAGGAAGCCATATTTAATAAGAATGTGCGAATAGATATTTTTTTAATGTTTAAGTTTTTGTTTAGCTTTTTTGTAACTTTTTCCAACTGTATATTTTGTATAATCTCTCTGTAAAGTTCATTTTTACTATTGCTTGGTAGTTTAGTTATCAGACAAAACCCACGAACTTACACTGAATCAAAGATTAGTATATAGTATATTGTTTAAAATAATAAAAATATGCTAAGACACAAATTGTTGCAAGTTTTTTCGAAGCATTTTCGTATTTCATGTTACTGTTATGCCCTTAAAACCTTTGCAAATTATAATAAAAGACACTAAGAATATTTTTTTTTCCCCCAGAATCTAAATCGTGTTAAAATTAATTTTCCGAGACAATAATTATCTTAGTCTGTGTATTAGTCAAATGTATTAGTCTAATGGCCAGTTAGTTAGTCAACGAAGGCGTGTCGGATGGTTTAGCCCTTACGTATGTCTGTTTGTAGTCAAATTCAATATGTATGCATGTTTTAAAAATTTCGTGCTCCAAAATTGAAGTTACCTAATGGATTTGTGATGTTTTACTCCAATTGAAATCTAAAATACGAAAAAAGAATAAATTTTAAAAATTACAAACCCATTGAAAACTTTATATACTCTACATAAATATATATCTCTGTTGTATTTCTAATTCTTAGTCTTCAATGAATATGTTATGTAACCATTTATATACACTATATACTAATAAATAAACTGCATTTGCTTGAGATGTGCTGTTATATGGGAAAACTTAAAAACTTACGGACGAAGTATTGCATTTTCTTTGTAAAAATTTGTTGTGTAGTTTAATGCTTTAAATGAGGAAATTAAAGAAATTTATTCTAACGAAGGTTTACAAGGAGTAATATCATTATTAATCAGTGATATGTTTTTTACTCTTTTAATTTGCGTGTATACAAACTTTTTGCGCACAGTGTTCCTCTAAATTATCACGTTACAAAAAAACATTTTAAAAATTTTATATAAAACTATTTTGAAACGGATATGCTTGTGAACATAACGGAAATGCGAACAGAGTGTACATGGTGAGCTAAAAAAGGTACGGGTTGTGTCTCTGCTAAATGGAAATATAAATATCTTAGTGTTGCCACTACTTCGTTCAATCAAATTCAGGCTAGCAACGTGCAAGCCGTGATATGCGTTTTCCCTCTGGGAAAATTCTTACGAACGCAGCTATAACCTTTAGAATACTGTCAAAGTACAGTAAAGTTGGGATTACGTATTTTGAGCCCGTAGACACGCTTTAAAAAAAATACACCAATAAGATATAAATTTGAGGTTGTTTTACAGCCATATAGATGAACTTAAACTTATTTACTTTTCGAAGTGAATGTTGCAAAGTGATGGACCTAAGAGATTTCATCTGTATACCTCTCACTTTCAAAGCTATCGAAATATCTCCTAGTTTTATTTGCGCGGTCGCAAGGTCTTTCCGATCTGAAGCGAATTAAGCCAAAGATATTCTTACGCTTAGGACACAAATTTCTCTAATTATAGCGCAGACTGACCGGTTTGCAGCCATGCAGTAAAAAAGGTTTGGTTTATCCCTACAGCTGAAGTTTTCCGAAAGATGAAGAGATGGAAACTCATTATTTATTTTTTTTACCGTCCTATTTTTCTAAGACAATGGAACAAGAACAACGGAATTGTAACGGGCATGGCTGGTCGCGCCGATATTTAGAGGTGTATTTCTCTGCGGAAATTATGGCAACGCAAATGGCATGCTTGAAACTGCCGAAGTGTGCTTCCGGATTGGGATCGGCAGGATATACAGCTCATATAGGCGATTTTCAACATTCTTTCGCAGGGGGATTCTTTCGAAGGGCTCGTGGGTCTTTTCATTGCATGTTGTTATCATTCACGGTTAAGGTTTTAAATTATAAATTTAGTTTCAAGTTTACTTGTTTGGCATTCAAGTAAATTATTATTAATGTTCTATCCTCTAAATTTCAATATTTTATGACGTTGCTTTATCTTATTCACCTTTTCCGTGTCTCCGTATCTTATTCAAGTCTCCGTGAAACTTAAATTTTCTTATGTAGCTGGAAGTTCTATCGATTCTCCCATCGCTTATCTGTCAGTTGGTGATACAATGGGAAATACTTATACTTTTACGAAACGATCGACTCTTGAAGTAAAATATTTTTCATTTTCTCATGCAAAATAATTGGAAATCTTTTTAATCTTAGTAGAACGAATTCGACTATGTTATAGACCAGTTTGAGCCTGTGTACCGAACGCAAGAGCTTGGAATGCTCAAAGAGGGTATTTGCTTTAGAGTTACCGGCAAAATACTATTAACTTGTGAACGGTACGTGCTGAATCGGTACTACCTCATGGTGAAAAAACCCAATAATATCTATCGCTCTCGTAGCTTCTTCATCAATTTCCTGGTGAATAATGCAGCGGGTGACGTGGCGCTACATCTTAATGCGCGTCTGCCGCAGAATTATATCGTGCGCAATAGTCGAATTAACAAGCGATGGCAAGTTGAGCAGAACACTTCAGCGATACCATTCACATTGCGGCGTGGCAAAAGATTCCTCATGCAGTTTCTCATCACGGAGACTGCCTTTCTTATATCCGTGAACGGTTTCCATTTCTCCTCCTACCTCCATTGCATACCATATCATTTGATTAGCTCTGTGGTGGTGAATGGTGATGTCACAGATGTCTCAGTGACGATGACGGAGGTCGACACGTATCCCGATCGCATCGATATAATACGACCCGTGAAAGTAACAGCCACAAGTAAATTCGGAGCACTACGCACGACTAGATCAGGATATGCTGAGCTGACCAGAAATGTTACAGGCTGGCGTTTTGGCATTATATTAAAAGCTGTGCATTGGCAGACCGAAATAGCGGCACCCTACGTGGGTAGTTTACCAAAGAATATCATGAAGCCGGGTCATTTCCTCAATATCGAGGGACGTGTCAAGTTACTGCCAATTTCATTTTATATAAATTTACAAAATGGCGTTTATTTCTGGCCCCATCCGATCATCGCTTTCCATTTCGCTTCGTTCTTTTCCCAAAAACGCGAAAACATATCGAAAGCGCAAATTATTCGCTCCGCCTGGTATGATGGCGAATGGTCACCGGAAGAATGCTCGGATATAGATACGGAATTTCTTCCGGGAAAAACATTTCGGCTGGCTATTGTGTGTATGGAAAACGCTTATGAAGTCTTTTTAAATGGCAAATTTTTGCTCGAATTCAGGTATTACATGCGACCAGAAGTGGTGGATACGGTGTACATATGGGGTGATGTCAAGCTTAACTGGGTGTCACTACATATCAATACTGAAAATGATGGCGCCACATTGCAGTACTTTACCAAAAATTTTTAAAACCCAGCCCTACATTCTCCCCTCCACCCCGAAGGGATACTTACCGCAATTACACTTACGATTCTACGACTATTTAATAGTTATACTCATGTACGAACTTAATGGAGGAATGGAGGAATCAAATATAAATATTATAGAAATAGTTCCATGCATACGTATTTAACGAATCTCTTCAGAATTCTTTGAGTTATTCTTTTACCACGGTTTGGACAAAAATTATGTCATTCAAGTGCTGGACATGTCAAACAAAATTTCCAGATTTGGAGATCTTCCATTTTAAGACAATGCGGTAATCTGTTATTTTCGAAGTTGGAAGTGAAATGTCTGAAATCGCCCACAATGCACTTTTAATGATTACGAGCTTTCTACTCCCGGGCAGCTGGGACGACTTCTAAAAACGCAGCTTTGCCGCTAATTGAACTTAATACAGATTATGGGACTAATAAATACAATAAAATCGATTATCGTTCACTAAGTGTATCCCTATTCTACGACAGCTGTATTTACCAACCCCAACTTAAGTAGGAATCTGTTTTGGTGGTTCTCGAAGTATTGAGACTGTTTAATTTCAACTCATTGAAAGCTTATGTAAAATGTATCACCTTACCAACATTCTTTATCATAGTGGACTTAGAGCGCGCAAATGAACTCCAAACTAGATCTCCACTATGAATTTTTCATAGAAATTGTTTAATGGAAAACAGTATTTTGTGAATTTTCGATTAAGGTAAAAAAAATGCTACAATAGTTTCTTTGTCGTGACAGTGGAGATCATATTTTGAGCAGACGCCTCTGGTATGTTAAAGGTTGCTAGAAAATATTTCTACAACAGGACCAATCTTCTGACGATTGCCGTTATCTTCTGAACAAATCAGTATTATATTTTATATTAATAAAGGGGCGAGTCCTACCCCTACTCCCGACACAATTGGCTATGTCGTTTAAGTTTTAGTCTGCCTTCTTGACTGCTGGCTGGCTGACCGAAGCTGAAGAAGGTCTGAAATGACATGCCATCAAGTAAAATTTCAAATGTTCCGTAAATTAACTAAAAGCCCCACAATGTTCCCTGATTCGGTTGAATTTGAAGAATTAATTCAATATTAATTTAATTTATTTGTTAAAAATAAAATTTGATGAAATAAGTTAGTGCAACTATTCTATTGGGTCGCATGAGTTAGTTTTCCCTTTCTTCCCATGCTAAAACTATTAAACACTTCAATACTGAAGTCAAAGTTGCAGCAATCCTCTCGGGTGAAAATGCCATTTCATTGCGCCGAGCTCCTCAAATGATTCGAAAGTGTCTTATTAGATAATACTGATAATAGGATTGCCACTACTCGTACAAACATTGGATAATCAAGTTAATTTGCGACGTCAATACATAGGCTTGGAAATCAATTACGCACCGCAATTGGAATCGTCTGCAGATCTCCCTGAAGACTTGTCTACTCATCGAAATTAGAAAACTCACAGTCGACACAATGGAGACTTTAGCGCAGAGCGTCGCCTTAATCAACGCCTTTGCCACCAGATGCACTTGAAAGCCACTGCATGTGTGTGAAACGCCCCCTCACTTCGCGCTAACGAGATAAGCCAAGAGCCGAGAGTAGTTAAAGTGATAAGGAAATTGTTGGGAACACTTGTTTATTTCAATGGCAGTACATGTGCTCATATTTACTTTTGACTAGATAAGCATGAGTGGCGAAGCGGTATATTTTCACACACACACACACACACGCACACATGCACACACACACACACACACACACAAACACTCGTACGTACATATTTATTGAGATATCGCTCAAATAATATTCAAAACCTTGCTATTTCGCTGCTCACTCCGCTGTTGGTTGTTGGCTGTTGGAGCAACTTGCCACAACCAGAACATCAGCAATGAGGCTGCCGTCATGCATGTCTGTCTAATGTACATTCCTACAAATGGTTTGCGTTTCCCAAGTGACTGTGTCATCACTACTGAAACGCCAGTTGTCGCTCTTCGGGGCATAATTGTGGTAAATATCCTAATGTACGTCGCTTCTCAATCATTTTTCTACATATGTACATGTGTATGTTTTTATGTGCGGGTGTTATTGTTGCTGTCGCTCCGGTTATCGCAAACATTTGCATAAACTTTTAACGCATCGTTAAAGTGATCGGCTATTAAAGCGAGAGGGGCGTACCGCAAAATAGCTGTAGTAAGTGGAAGATATTGATTTCGAAAGGCAATTTCCCATGCCCAAAGCCATTAAATGAAAGCCTTATTGTGTCTGCTCCAATATTTTCGAGTTCAATTGCAGCTGGAGTAATGCAAAGATGAATTACGAGCTCAAAGTAGAAATGCATTTCAGACTGAAATGAAATGTACATGGATGCTACTGATCCGATTAAGTGCAAATTTTCACTTCAAAATTGCAAGTAAATGAATCTAAGAACTACAGAATCCAACTTTAAGTTCAATAAATTTCAGACTATCAACAGACCTTTAATGTGGAAGCGTATTTCTCACCACAAGTTGCATCAGTCAACCCTCGAACTAGTTACTCCTAAAAAAGAAACATTTCTCCAATCTGTATATCCTATTGTCGAAAGAATTCAAAGAAATAAATGTGGACGCGATAACTTTCTGGTCCCTACATAGTACCCTTTCCCTATTCCCATAATTTTTGGAAAGAAAGGCAACGAAATATCTGGGAAAGTTAGGAAGAGGAGGTGTTCTAACTGACTTTTCGGTCCCTCATATATAAATAAGCATTCGAACTATAATGCATACTTTTTGGGCAGCTTAAAGCTCACCTTGGTTTCAAAGCTCTTGAGATCACCATATGAGTATAAATACTCTCTACGATTTTTCAAAAATTTAATCACTTTCAGTAAGGCAAAAACAGATGTGTTACAGTTTTTCTCTGTTACCGAGTGTAAAAAACCATACGTATCTGAAAATTGTGACAAGTGTTCCTAACGACATAAATGGAGCGCAGTGATTTCAGCCGACTTTGTTTGCTCAGTGGTCATGCTGGGATATCTAGTCTGCTGCTGCTGTGCTCCAACACTGTCTATCACATACTTATATATGGTACATACAAACATAGATACATGTTATGTTATTATTCACTTTTACTAGTTGTTGATTCTAATCTAGTTATTTGTCCACCGGCGTTGTCGCTTAATTAATTTTGTGTTTGCGCAGAAACGCACATCGATGTCAACGCCTCGTTCATTGATTCATTGCCGATGTGATGGTATAATTTACGCCACTTTAACGATCCTCCTCTGAATGGCGGCGACATAGACGCCGACAGATTATGTTTACATTCAACTTGTCCCACATCCCCTGCACCAACTCCACTGCGCCTCGGCAGCAAATGTATATGAGCAGCTTCTTTGTTTGTTGCATGCACCAGAGCCAGAGCCAGAGCCAGAGCGTTGACTTGCCGCCGATTCGGCAGCAGTGCCACGGCAGCATGACCGGCCCGTTGGTGGCGGGATTAATGTGGCAATCGCTCGTAAATTTGCGCGCATGTGTGCGAACTGTGCCATAAACAATGTACCATCATTCTAGGCACCCATGCCGGGCGCCCTATTTGTCGAGCATTTGTAAAAACAAATGTGCAAATAGTGCGTGCATGAGTGTGCTTGTATGTGCTTGTATGTGGTTGTAATAGCGCTGGCTATCAAAACAGCTGCACCATTCGAGCCTGCAAGGAATTCAATTAACTGCAACAATGAAGATGACAAACAACAGCTCACAAGCGAATACAAAATCTAATGGAGCGACGGATGGGCGGGCAACTATATGCATGCAATGTTTACGAGGGGCAGCGGAACGTGTGGTGCGTGCGCTGTTAAATCAAAGTAAACTGCCGTTTATAGTCTGTTTGCTTGCCATTTGCTATTTAACGGCATATACGAGCGCATTAGTTAAGTCGCAGTCAGTGGCCAGTGGCATGATGTCATCAGCGGCTGTCTTATCATTCCCCCTGGCATGTACAGGTGAGAGCGAATTGCATGTGGTGGTGTGTGACTCTAACACTGACAGCTCCAAGCGTTGTGTTACCACTCCAGCGGCCAGAAAAGTGGCACTTGGTGCGCTCCCCTCGGAAGTCAACCATTGAGAAGCTTTTGCACGTGCACAGCCTTTTCAGTGGCTTGGCGTATGCGACATTTACCGTTTTCAAGTGCGGGATTTTGTGCTCACATTGAAAGGTTACTCTATAGCCACTTAAGTGTTTTGTAGCTTTGGCATGCTCTTCAGTGTACAGAGGCATTCTAGATTATCAGCGCTTATCTTGCAAGCAATGCAGTTCACTTACAAGTACCCCTAATCAATATGTTTACCCAGTAGTTAAGCAAAACGCAAAAAGCCGTTATATATTTCTTATAAGTGTTCCCATATAAATACACACATACTTACATAGACCTAAATAATTATTTGTATCGCTTATCAATAACAGCATCGAGCTTAAAAGAGCTTAATGCATGCTTATAAAAACACTGGGAAATATTTGATTAACATGGATGGCCTCGTAAGTCTAATGGCAACTACTTAAGGTTGATGATATTGCAGATTTTAAAACTGCGCAAGTTCTGGAGTGTGTCCCGAACTGACGACACTAAAGGCAAAGCCAGAATTTCATACTCACATATCTGGAACTGAAAATGGGCATAATATTGGTCACGTATTAACCCATTAAAGCCCAGAAAATCTGCTCGAAAAAAGTGCAAATCTTCTCGTACTGATTCATTTTATTTTATACTATATATAGCTCTAACTACTGGAAGTGAGCAACAGACTTGCTAATATTATTTCTGTAGTATATTGCAAGTGAGCGCTGCCCAATGGATTTTACGAAAAATATTTATTTGAGATTCAGAACCTCATTTTCAAACCATTTTATTTGGTCTTTCCCCAGCGTGCTTATTATTCACAGACAAATAGCTATATATGTTCACGTCTCTTGGTTTGAAAGTTTTTCTACGTTTTACAGAGACCTTTTTAACTTTACTCCCAAGGTTTTTTAGACTATATATATTTCAGCCAAGGATTTTCAAAACGAATTGGAGCATAAACTTTTATAAGGTTTTAGTAGTGGCATACTCGGTTGTAATCGGACACTAATTCCATCGTCAGCGAATAACTTACCCGTAGATTTTTTAACAAATTGATCCTAATTTTTCGCTGAAATTCTCAATCATTCTTCATACTAGAGGAACTCCTTCAGGGTGTCGATGTATGGTTTCTTCGGTTCTCGAATCACTATTTCATTTTTTAAAACCATGATGGTCGAGTATTGTGATATAGTAGTATGTTGGGCTAAACTATGGCTCTGTAAAGGGAAAGTTATACTACTAATTCAAACCCGATCTATTGACATATATCCGTTTGATTGTACATATTTAGAACTAGTCATCTCCCCAAAGGAAAATCTCCCCAAAGAGATTACAGCTGCTTTGTGGTATATAATTTGGGACACGAGTACTTAAAGTACTCTAGGCAAAGGTATGTACTGGCATCGACAATTGCTCGGATAACCAGTGTATCGGGAAAAGCAATTAGAATAATTATAATGTGCCTCTTACTGACTTTGACTTTTTCAGTGTTCCATTGTGCGCGAGCATTACTTTTTGTTTCGGAATGTGTTTTTATGACGAAAGTGATCCCAAAACGATTGTCGCTGCCTTTCAGCCGCTGCTGTGCAGCCGAGCGCGCGTGCAGTTAATGGAAGCTGTCACTGCCGTTTCACGGCTGTGCAAACAGGCTCGTTTGTGTGCTAAAGTGTGAATTGATGCGACGCACGTCCAGAGTAAGCTAGCTTTATTGTTTCGAACATTTTGCAAGAAGTCGCGCCATTCCTTTTTAATGACTCCGACAGCAACTTTTCTATGTTTGCATTAAAATTTTCCCATATTTTCCATTATTTCATTTCAGTTTATTTTTCTTATTATATTTTTTTATTCAACAAGTATCCCTGACTTCTCTGCATATTAGCATTTGAATTCATCGATTTCGGCATAAAACATTTGGAAACTGTTCGCTGTGTCCTTGTTCAAGGTGTGTGTGTGTTAGTGTGTGTGTGAGTGTGTGTGTGTGTGGCTGTGATCTGGTGGAATGTGTTGTACAGTTGCGAGCGCGCTGTCAAAGCACTTCGCGGAAGCCAATTGTACACACATTAGAATGCAGTTTGGTAGCGCTCCGTACTCACTTTACTCCTGCCACGGCAGCTACATCTATTTACGATCATTTACCGGCATTTATCAAATTCAGCGGTTAAAGCAAAAGTTTTCGAAAATCGTTTTTTGCATTGTTATGCACAATTATCCGCAATGCCTTGTATAATGCAATTGTAAGAGCTAAAGAGGTCGTATACCTACGGCACTAATGTGACCTGTGTCCTGGCAATAGTGCTGCGCACCTTTGGACGGTCTGATTGTCACACCGAAAATTGGAAGCCTTCGATTTGTTTTGCTTTTCATATGGCTGACACAAAGTCAGAATGTCATTTCACATGCTCAAGTGCGCTGCCGCTGACCGTGCACCCAGCGCTGATGAGCCGATGAGCCGATGAGCCGATGAGCTGAGCAGCAGGCAGCATGCAGCCGCGACCGTTTGTTTTGGTCTACAATCGGCGTGCAATTATTGGACCTTCTGTATTTTCAAATTTCCATCATTAATAACCCAGGCGGAGGTGCAAGCGGCGGCCGCACGTTCTCTACGCTTCCAATATGCTGCCGCTACAAATATTTACCCAGCTTGTAGGAATTGGAAGTGTGACTGATGCGTAGCATTGGGTGCATTGATGCGTCTTGGTCAAACACATTTATGCGCGTCAGTGCAGCAGCAATGGCTGTTGTTGTTGGAGTTTTTGCTGGACCTGCTGCTGGTACGTTAATGCGGCCATTAGCGCACGATGGCAGCGAACGCGTGAATGTCTTGTTGTCCCCACATTATTGTCCTCACTGTCCTCACTGTCCTCACTGTCTCGGGCTTGGAACGCATTCACAATCGGAATTTTCGGAATGCACCGCAGGTAACGCCGCTCGACGTTCCTCAGTGGCTGAAGTGTGCGCAGCGTGTTCGCGCGGAATGTGCGGGCATTAGCAAACGCAGTGGGTGTCGCAATGAGGATAAAGATGCTTCATAATTATGCCTGCTGGCCTGGTAATCGCTTCGCTAGTCCGACTGCTTGGTCGACTTACTTGCATTTCATTTGGCAAGGGGGCGCGTAAAGTGATCGCGCGCTGCGTAGGTTCGCCGAAATTGTGGGCCCGCTGCAATGAACCAGAATGCGTGTGAGTGTGCATATGTGTGTGCTGCCTGTTTTAGTCGGCGGTTCGCGTTCGATGTGTTTGGACGCCCAGCTGCGTTTGTCAACGCAGATGCTAATCACGGCATTAGTCTCCAGCGGGCGTGTAGTGCTAAATCTTGTTTTGCCAACAGATGACATTACCAACACAAGTGCGAATGCTCGCAAACACACACCCATGCACTATTGGTGTATGTGTGCAAAGAGCGCAAAGTTTTCGCATTGGTTTGCAGTGTCTCTTTCTTGGATGTGTTTGCATATGTGTGTATGTGTGTTTGGACGCTGTGGACTCCCTTCGTTCTCAGATTATGTTCTTGGCCACTTCTAACTGTAATTACACAGTTAGTTACGCTCGAATGAGGGAACCTTCAATAACGGTTAGTTTTTGGTGGAATTAGAACCAGGGACAATTTTCACCTTTTAAACGGTGTTTTGTAGCGTGACAACTTAATCGCCAATTATATTAGCTGGGACCTTGAAAATACCATTAATGCGAGAACACACTAATAGAGATATTGGCAATTTGTCGACAATTGAGCCAATTAAATATGTATTGCAATTATAAACCAATGATATTTAAGCAGTTCAAATGCTTTGTACGAAGCTTAGAAGATTAAAAAAAAATCGTCATTTAATTTAGAATTGAGAAATAATAAAATTATAAGAAAAATAGACTTTAAACACCCGAAGAGCTCACAATTGTGTCCACCCCGAAGATGGACACAATTCTTTTTGTTAAAGAGCCAGAAGATAAAAAGAAATTTAGGTTATAATTTAGTCGCATTGCTAAATTTTGGATTGAAAAATCAGCCAAAAACTACTTTCGAATCGTTAATATTGATGGCTTATGAAAAACGCCATAACTCTGAAAGGTACAACACCAAATTTCCAGGTGTGAGTCTAATCTATCTAACATCAACAGGATGCTCCGGAATATAATATTGCAGTTCCACCTCTACGGCTCCACTGACTTCTTTTTTTCTAGAAGACAACTAAAAAAGGCCCAATAGTCAGCGAAGCATATTTTCCGTTTATTTGCTGTCATCATAAGGCAATTGTCGATTGTAGAATGCAGAATGCAGAATGTAAATATTTAAAACCAAATAATGAGAATGTAAGACACATTAAAAGGCTTTTCACTTTATTACTTTTACTTTTTTTTAGTTCGAGGAAAACCGCTCGACTAAGTTCTTCATGCAATAAAACGCGCTCGAATTGCAGCGTCAAATCAAAGTGGAGGATTATGTGCAGCAAGTCAGCGCCGGCCCCTTCGTGTTGGGTCGGTACCACAATGTCTGCGCGTCTGTCAGCACATGTGCTCAGCTCGGCAATTATGTGGCGCATGTATGTGTGTACATTTATGCACCGTTATGCGCCGATAAGTCTCTGCTGCTGTCCCCGAAGCAGCCGACTTGGCTGCCAGAGGCTTCATAACTGTGAATTGCTGCTGGCTCTTGTTGCTGCAATTAGTGCGCGCCTCAAATGTAAACAAACGATTGCGAGAATCCACACACAAACACACTCACGCATGCAACGGACGCTTAAGTAGCCAATTCAAAGAAACCAGAAGTAATAAATGTAGCAAAGTGCAGCAAAGGATTTCGTCTCGACTTACATCGCGCGTTACAACACCACAAAGTCGGCAACAGAACACCGCCACTTCACTGCACTTCACACGAATACGCATCACTTCATGGGCACTTTGACAGCCGTGATGCGTTCATAGCAAAACATTTACGTAATTTATGGCAGCACCTCCCAGTAAACATAACCTACACAAGATTTGGCATGAAATTGGAGAGCGGCCCATACGAGCCACGAGAGCTCCGCTTTCGAGGACATTCCTGCTCACATGTGTACGTGCGTGTGTGTGTGTTGTTTGGGCGCTGGGCAAGGAGCTGTTGTGCAACGGCACTCGGCAATTTCGGAAAGTGTCCACTTGACACTTGGTCTCGTACGATCCAGCGCTGGGCGCTTGCGCAACTGGCGTTGAAGGATGCGAAGCGCAGTTTTTTAGTGTTTAAAAAATAAATTCACTTTCGTTTGAATTTTCGTTTTCGTTTTCGTTTTCGCTGTAGTTTTGCATGTTTTTGTTTTATGTTACAATTGTGTCCTGCAGCCTGCGGGATGCCAACACGCTCATTAGAAAACTATTCAGAAATTGTGGGCTGCATGTGTTTGTGGTGATAAATCAGAAATGTTATGGGAGTTATGTCAGGCACTTACATTCATACATATATACATAAGCGTGTATATACATATTTATAAGCACCAATTTTCACACATCTCTGGCAGCAAAGTGTCTGCCGATGAAATTCGAATACACATTGGAGATCGCAAGCAGATACATATCGACAAGCATTTGAGCATATGCATTTATTAGGTGGATGCATACATGTGTATGTATGTTTGCATGCAAGCGTCATGGTCTAAACGTGCGTACGCGCTGGTAATTTCTCCGAATTATGGCCATAATTAATGACGCCTCGAATCACATGGTGAGTTGATTAGGCACACCGAGGACAGCTCGAGGGCAAAACGGGTCCAAAGGTGCCCTGGCAAAGACAGGGTGTTAAGGCGGACGCTGCCACTACATGCGGCATGTTCAGCGGCATATGAAACTATAAATACCCATTTGTGCTGGCAGCTTCATGCATATGTATGTATATGTAGTTAATTAATAGTTTATTAATTAAAGTCACACAAGTTACTGCGTTGCCATATGATCCATACACATAGACACATACATATATATGTACATATATATATATATACATATCTAGATGAGAATCAATTAGTGGTGCGATTTAATGTATTATTATTATATTCAAAGGTGCTAGCGGTCGGTAACGCTGACAACAACACCTCCAACACCTCCGACACCTACACACAATTAGTTATGCGCAGCCAAAACGCCGGGGGGCAATGTGTTAATCGCCCGAGACGTGTTGTAATCGAGCGCGCTCACCAGGAAGAGCGTGAATAGCAAAAGTCGCAGCCGAAACGCTTTTCAAAAACACATTTTTTATCAACTAATTGAAAATGTATGAACTCAGGAAACAAATAGAAACAATAAAAGAGCTGGGAAAACAAAACCAACGCTCAACGGCGGCTTGAATTTTGAAAGTGTGAACACAATGCTTTCGAATCGCAAAAAGCGAAAATCGCTTACATAAATGAATTGTAGCCACATGCAATGCATGACATGACATGTATGTGTGTATGTCGGTGTGTAATTCTGTTGATTTTGTATACATTTCAAGCGCTTGACTCTCGATTATGTTTTGATTGTACACAGCGGCAACGGATAGCTTGGCACTAAGTATGTTCGTGTGTGCGTGTGTGTGTGTAGAACTATCAACTAACTGAGCACCATCAATTTGCCCTCATTTAACGCATTAAACACATTTGCCACCCAAGCGTGATCGATCTCGACGCGCTCACGATTTGACTTTAGCGGACTGGAGTCCGTCATTTATCAATTGTGATCCATGAATGGAGGTGCGATGCCGCCAAAGCGCTGACGACCATTTGTAGTTACATGTGTTTTCGTTTTGTTGTGTTTTGTTGACCCGGTTGCCGATTGCGCTGATGTTTTAAGATCACCACAAAAGTGTAACTAATGCTTAGAGGGAATCCCGCACGTAAAAATCAATCTGCAGACATATGTCATTCATAACAATGGAAAATATTGAGGATTAAATTGATTTCTACCAATTCTCTATTGATTAACTTACTAATTGATGAAGTAAGTGGGCAATGATAAATGCCGAAATATTAATCATGCTTGCGTCGAACAAGGATACAGGGACTAGCATGCCTGAACATGATTGATTTCTGAGCTAAAAATTCTCAAAGCCAGTGGAGAAACTTTCGTAGGTGCTAAGCTATACGATCTCTCCTTTTCATAATTTTATTTGAGTATGTATTCTACGTATCTATTATGACCGCTGTTGCCAAGTGGGGCGCAGCTAGCCTTAGTAAACTACTTCGTAGGGTTGGGAAATGATTTTTCAAGTTATTAAAGAACTTGTATTAAATTTATTCTGGCGAATTGGCCATCTGGTGACAAAATGCCAAAGCTGGTGTTGATCCGATACGTCCCACGCACCGACAAATTAGCTTTTTTAAATGGCATGGGAAATATATATCCTAAGTGAGTGGGAGATGTTAGACAGTATTAATATTAACTACATCGTACAGAGCATGGGCAGTGAGTTTTATGATTCCAAGAAGGTCATATCTGTGAAAAACATAGATGTATCATGTAGTATTCATTGAAACTAATCAGTTTTAAACAGCACTGAAGCCGAAGTGCTTTCTACAATATATTCCAACAATTTCTCTTAATTTTTTGCCGAACAGCTGAGTGTATTCGGAAGAAAAAACATAAAGGCAGTACAAGCGTAAGCAACTATTTTCGCGCCTTCAAATCTCGATCGAAGCCTTTTGTAATTTTATAGAAACCATTATCCCTTTATAATAGGGGACATTTCTTTTAGAATTGCAGCAGTTTCGCATAAACTATATCTGTCCTTCGAGAACGGCTTAAAAATTATCGGCTGACAGCAAGGCCATCATAATAAATGGAAGACGAATAGTTTGTACTTACATTTAGAAAAGATTTGCGTTAACTGTTTAGACTGTACAAAATATAAGGAGATATTTATAAATTATATTCCAAATATTGAAATTCATTTAAATTGTAAAAATCAATTATGTACTGTTACTCCATAACCTCCACTCCATAACTATTTATTGGCTCATTCATTATGTAATATTTTCTATATATAAATAATATTATAAATTAATACTATAAATATGTAATAAAAATATTATATATAAATAATTTGCAATCGCTGATAAAGTTCTTTTTATTATAATAAATATTATTTCTTCTCCTTTTATTATCTCTTAATTAAGAATATGCCGCCATTTTTTTTAACGCATTTTCTGTGCTTTTATGACTTCTTCAGGGTAATAATAATTATCAATTTTCGCTAAGAATTCTATTTTTAAGATTTTTGTGCATTATTGCTACCATAAAGTTCACTTAAAAGTCATGCGATAAAATGGCGAATTCGTTATATAATGCCAAAAAGGGGAACTCACGTCAATTCGATCTAGATAAAATTTGCACTAGATACATTTTTACGCGACCTTCCGCCTCACTCATCTTACGACCAACCTCGTTTTTGCGTCATTCGATTATAGTGCTTTTAACGGTATCTTTGCAGTAAATATCGGTAACTTATCAATCGGCAAATCAAATTTTATGTCTACCAGTAAACAAGCGACATTCGCCTTTTGGCGGTTATTTTTTACCTCACTTTTATATATTTGTCTTTGACGTATTTGTTGTGGGCGGTAAAGATCAAAGCGGAACGGCAATTTATCAAAGTCAAAGCCGCTGTTTGCGAACTCATATTTTTTATTGTATTTACACATGAGTAGTACAAAAGTACGAGTGCTTATGTGACATACATACACACATACACACACACATATATATATATATATATATGTACAATATATCAGGTGTATATGTACATGCAAAACTGCTCATACTATTGGTACATAGGAGTGTGTCTATGTGTGCATACTTCGTAATTTGCTATATTTGTGAATACATAATTATAAATATTTACTGCACAAATGCGCGCAAACAATAAACTGGCGACAAATTACGAAAAGTCAAATACCAATACATATACATAAACGCAGTATATAAGAGTGGCTGTGCATTGGTGCAAACGTATGCTTTGCTGGCCCTGTATTTTTCCTGTGTATTTACTCAAAAGCTTTCCTATATACTATATCTATACGTATTTACATATGTATGCTCACACATTCGCCGATACCTACCATGGCGGCGTCGCTTTGCCACCTCTACGCAGAGAAGCTTGCAATCCCACAAATAGGTATATATAAATGTGTGTATGCATATGCTGTGTGCCTGAATGTATAGCAACGAGTATATCCACCTCTTTCGCTGATAAACACTTTGCCCTTGCACACACGCACACATATGCACACATATGCGCACGAGCGCTAGCGCATATTCACCGTTGAATATGAATTGAACGCGTCCAAACAGCGGCAATGTTTTAGACGAGGGGCGTGGTTTGGCTTCCATAATTAGTATTAAGCGTGAATTGCGGATAAGCAAAAGGATTACTCTAATTACGTTTACAAACTAAGATCCTTTTTGCTTCAGAACTTTCGCATGAGTCCTCTGTTCATCCCAACATCCATGAACAAATAAAGTAAAAGGTAAACTCCTATATATTTCACCACTTCACAGTTTATTACGCTATACAATTGACATGTAATACTTAGCAGCCGCACAGGATTTAAGCGAGCATAGCTATGTTTCTAATCTCATATTCAAGGACTTTCAATGACACACATTCTCTTCGCTTGCCTTCGCTGTTTCGCTGAAGGCATATGCGCGTTTTTGTTGTCGGGTTAATGAATTGAATAAAAGGCGTGTATGCAAAGTATATACCGTATGAATCCTTTAATTGTAAAAGACAAACGTTGACACCCATTGTAAGGGCCCACTTTACCAACATTCGGCTTCGCTTTCACTTCGCGACGAAATCGCTTGGCTCTTCATTGCTATGTCGTATGAAATTTGCGGCTAATCCTTTTACGCGTTGATTACATTTCCGGAAGGCGACTTTGCTGTTAAGCGGGTGCAGTTGTGGCTTTTGTTTGGCTAGTGTCTCAGTGCCAAGACTAAAGTTGATGTTTTAAAAGTAGGCGTTATCGTTTTAGGGATCCTTTATTGTTTAATCCGTTTGACAAAAGTGTATTTTAATAAATAACCGAATAACATTGGCGTCCTTGCCGATTTGAACGACCTTGAATGACTTTGACTCAATTGACAATTTACTACTTTGGAACAATACCTGGGTGAAGAATGCGAAAAAATGTATAACGATGAGAAAATCGGCTTAAACGAAAAAGTGGGAGAATAGTTTACTTGTTTTCAAGTTGTTAATATGAAAGTATATTTGCTCATGTTGGTGTTGTTGTGCTAGCGCAAACATACCGTAAATAGTTTTGCGGAAAGCAGGTCATTAGCGGACCTGAGTCTCTTGGGATGACACATATTTACATATATGTATACATATATATGCATAGAGTTTGTATGGAAAATAGCAAAACTTTAAACTTTAAACTAAATAGATCTCAACGAAATTATTCATATTCTAAAAGTGTAGTATATACAAACACTTTCCTTAATCTCACTTATAATAAATCATTTATTCAACAGAAAAAACTTATAAATGTTAAATTTTTTGTCAAAATAGCTCACCTTTTTTTCGAAGAAATGATTGAGACTAATTAAATTTCTATGTATTTGGGAATTTTTCTAAACATTTTTTAATATTTCCCATATTTTATGAATTACTTTCCTCTTTGGGACGGAGGAAAGTTCAATAAATCAGATATCATTAAAATCATATAAAAAAGGTGTAACTAATCCAACTTATTTATACGGGTACGAAGAAATTCCGTTTTAATAGTACTCGTCGTCATTTATCCCGGTCGTGGGTGTAAATTGCCAATACAGTTGCTTTAGTTCGAATAAATCTGCAGTTGAAACCTTTAAATTTTTTGTCAATAATTCTAACAGTTCTCAGTACATGGCGTAAATGATGTTCCTTGCATTGCTACCCAAAGCATTATTTGTGAGTATTTGATTCAGAAATCTCTTTACTGAAATTTTGTAGTTCTAAAATATTTATAATGTTTACTCCTTGAATTTTGTTCGCAGACCAGATGAAACTATGATCCCCCAGGAACCTGCCAATCGAAACTATTCTAATATTAACAACTTTGTATTCGAAAATTTTAGGAAATGGAAGGTACATGTGATTGGAGAAATATTTGTCAAAAATCTTGTGGTCTTAACAGTTCTAAACTCGATTTACAAATTTTATGGCATATTTTCTTAACTTCCCTTCTTCTTCCTCGACATGGCATTGCATTCCGACATGTGCAAATCAATTATGCTATATTATCCGCTCTTAGAGCATTGCCCTTCTCCTACAGTGTTCTTTACAATTCTTATCCTGAGTTCTGCGAACAGTAGATTTCGAAACGTCACACAGAGCGTATACCCTTCCTGAGTTACTGAGTCTAACTTACCATAATGGCCTATATTTCAATATGGTTTTGTAGAAAAAAACATTTTCTAAGCTTGAAGCTATAATTTAGCCACAAATGTTTCAACAGAGTTTTAGAAAGATAAAGAAAGATTCTGCATACTTCTCTAAATAATTGTCTAGAATTTTTTATTAAATTTTAACCAAAGTAATTTTTATGTCCTATATTCAGTATATATAGAAAAATAGTATAGTATAATATATAAAATATAATATAGTAAAATAGTATAGTATATAGTGAAAATATAAAATGGGCGCATATGCAGTTGTACTGTTAAAGATGTAACCGACTTTAAAACACTCTCTAAAGTGCGGCGTCACATCATACACGATCAATATTTTTCTATTTTCTCGCTTAATTTGTTTTTTTAGTATCTATTGTCACATGTGTGGATTTGCATAGAAAAATATGGAAATTTGAAAAGTTAATCCCGCTTACATGTACCTCAGCCAACAAACGTCCAATATACGTATGCATTTAGAAATTCCTTCCATATGCTTGTGTACATATATATAGTAGGATTTGTTTAGTTTGTCCATCCATTCGACGGCAGGTATTTATGCAAATATGCAATTATGCAAACACTGGCGCGTTGTCCTCTTGCACACGTCGAACTAAATGAAAATTGCCACTCGGCTACATATGCATGTGTGGTAGGTAAGTGTAATTCCTGCGTGTGAGTTTAGTACACTATGACATTTGTAAATAACATTAAGTTAATCCGCGGCTGCCGTTTCAGAATTTTCGGAGTGTACACAGATGCGCATAAACATGATTCGCTCGCTTAAGAATAACTGCAAATATAAGACCTTTCAAAGTCAAAATTCTTCAACTACTCTTGCAGAGATCTTACTAATAATGTAAAATAAATATATGTAGACAAAAATATTAACGAAAGGATTATTTCGAAATGGCTGACTGATATAACTGCATGTGGGAAATGCATAGAAAGCAAAGAATATGACCATTAAGTAAGCGGACTAGTCTTGAAACATCAGGAACAAGATTCTAAAACTCACATGAGGCGAACAGCTTAACTTAGAAAATGGGTTTAATGGTAAAAACCGGCGAATAAAAGAAGATTGCACCATTCTTGCTTAAAAAAAGCCCTTTTGTGGTACCATTGCAATCTTTGTATTCAGCATTATTTCGATTTTTAAAGCAACTGTTTTTTTTTACATGTAGAGCAGTTTTTAAAAAATTTCCCAAATTTTAGATATTTTTCAATATCTCGCGAAGTTCAGGTCATGTCTTACAGCAGCATTAACATGTATAGATCTTTTGAATATTAGAGTATAAATCAAACTTATATATGATTAGATGTCTTTCTGTACATCTTTACTGAATTTCTTCTATATTTATATCTCGTATCTCCACTTTAATATAGATTTATAATATAAAAAATATTAATATTGAAATTTAGTTCTAAGTAAATACATTATTTACGACATTGTGTCTTCTTCTACAAAAACGATTACACCCTACACCGTACCGCATCCTCTAGGCTCATTGAAAAAGCTTAGACAAACAAAATAATAATCATTTGAGTTATAGTTTATAGTACTCTTAGTTTATAGGAACTTTGTGTTAGAAGGAGGTAAAAAATAATTAGATTAGAATACGGCCCCATTATTTGAAATATATTTTTCTCATATTACTTTATTATTATTATTACAATTTTGCTTTAATAGTAATTTTATTAACTCGGCTTGTGAGTTCTCTGTTATCGATATGTCTTTTAGATGTGAAAGCTTCTATTGTATACCAAAAAATATAAATAGAATCTAGGTACAGTGTTATTCAATATTATATTTTCAATTCAACAATTCGAGCCATTAACTCGACTTAACATTTAGCCGAACTTCGGCTACGATTTTACACATTCCACTAAAGTATAAAACACTACCAGTATTTATAAGTAATACTAGCTTAGAGTAACGAACTTATATATTTCGCGATGTATTTCACCATAAGAATATACAATTCAGTAAAGCATATGTACATATTATATGTAGATAAATGTACTTGTGTGTGCTTCTATAAAACTTTATCAATTTGTAGAGACATATTGGCTACAAAAAATATGAACGCATGCAAATGAATCCGGTAATTTGGAGATAATGGAGAAATTATCTTTCGCTTTTAAACTTTTCCATTATGGAATAATCAAATCATTAACTCAACTCCACAAACACACACAAAAGGCCTTTGGCAATGTGCTTTCATTTCTGAGCCAACCAAAAGTACTCAGCCAGCAACAGAAAACAAACACATGCACTCCATATAAATGCTGAGGCAATGGGGTTGGGGCAGATTTTGGTTTTTGCTTTGCGCGCGTTGCAATTTTACAAGGGTCAAAAGTCAATTAGCGAACACAATTTTCATAGTTTTATGTATTATATTTACATATGTACGTATGTATCTATATATGTATGTATATCATATAATATATATGCATTCAAAGTCATCACTGAACATGGAATCATGGAATATTGAATTTCGTTTGGCAGCTTCGAAAGACCGCCTGCAGCCGGAAAAGGCAAATTAAGGTTATGTGTGGCATCGCACATACTTTAACACAAATGTACATATGTGCAATTTCGGTGCACATACGGGTATATGTGTATGCTTTGCGATATGGAATTACATTTAAAGTTTAAAACAATTTTCCATTCTTGCGCAATTTTCTCGACAATAATTCGCCGTTCGAACACGCAGATAGCAATGAAGTCATTTTCCTGGTGTGAGTGCGATTCTTGTGGCACGGAAAGTTATTTGCGGGGTGTACCTGATTTGTTCGTAAATTGAGTTGTGCAATTTTTTGGGAAAACTTAATTTTGGGAAATTTTACAAAAATTATCCTCTCTTTATTTTTTATTAGATTACTTAATTAATAATCTATTTTCGGGTGATTTTACCTTTTCGCTCAATGTGTCAAAAAACATGAGACTTCCGAACAAAAGTTACAAAAATCAATTATAAAATTATGTGTAAAATAAAGTATGAAGAATACTATAACTGAATTGGTACGTTAGGTATCCCGTAAAAAGGCAAGAAAACATAAAAGGTGTGTTGGCTGACACTCATTAACCACATTGTTATTAATAATTATGCAATGATCTAGTTCTATTCAAATATTTAGTTACTAAATTTATTATGCCTATTGCATTATTCTTTCTTTATAAAATATAATTTTAACAGAAAGTTATATAAATATAAAAATTATTTGATTTCAAGTGGGTTAATTTCCCTTTTGCGTATATACATTTAAACACTTTACATTTTTATATATGTGAGATATTTATAGACAATATATAAACAAGAATATTTAAGCCCGCATATTGTATTCCGAAAAAGTCGATAAGCTTTAGATTTACATATATTATTTAAACATTTTCAAGTTTTTCTTGATTACATTTTTGGAAGGGAGTTTACGTGCCATGTGGCACGCCAATAAAATAAGCAAAAAATTAAATTAACTACAAAGAATTGAGAAAGCTCTCAGTCAAGTATATAAGGGAAAATGTATGTATAGAAGAAAACAGCTTCGTACATGCATTTACATATGTATGTATATTAGCGCAAAAAACGCTTAAACTCATATTTATTGGTGATAACAGTAAAAAAAACACCAACACAGTCACATTAAACAGACCGCAGTAAAAAGTTCCAACGAGCCAGTGGGACCAATAGTCGCGCTGGTGCACTGGCTGCTTATCTACACATACACACACACACACAGAAATATTCATACGCAATGTACAAGCTTTACACATGGCCTCACACCCACTTTGGTTCACGTTCGCTCCAACCAGCATGAAAGGCAGTTGGCTGTAAGTCAGCTCGGTGACGCGCTGGTGGCAGGAACGAAGCGTCAGAAGCCGAACGTCAGCAAACAGTTTCCGCTCGCTAGCTGCTGTGGTGGCAAAGAGTGCAGAAAACAACAACAAATAAATGTGCGTGCAGTGCGTGTATGTGGTAGCGGCGACAGCTGCAGCAGCAGCAGCAGCTGAAGAATAGGCAGCCGAAACAGGCAACAGGATAGTGAGTTGAGCAACAACAACGCCGATAAAAGAGCCCGGCAGGCATCGTGGCATCAGCCAATCCCAGGCGGCATACTAATGGTGGGCGTATACCAAACAGCCATTTCCAAAGAATTCACCCCACACACTTACAAAGCGAGCTGCAAACAAACAAAAGCAATATAATGCGCAAACACACACATTCAATTCAACACACATACAAAGCCGTGGACAGGCTTAACTGACAGCGGAATAGTTGTTGTTGTGTGTTACTTGCTGGTGGCGAGATGCACAAACACATATGCGCACATCGCGGGCTTCAAAAACCAGTTGCCACAGCGGCAGCAGCTACAGTCACATTCGAGCTACTCGCAACAACGGAGCAGTTGCCACAGACACACTAGAAACCAAAGACTCACACCGTACAAGTAAACGAGCAGTCAAGCGGAAGTCACAGAATCAGAAGCCAACCAGCTTCAGCGCATTTACACACCATTTTACGCTCAGTGAGTCACACACATGCACAATACTATCGAAGTGTTAGTGCGATAAGGTAAAGAGTGCGCTCACACACACACACAGGCGCATACCAGCACCACTTTTGGTGTGCTTATGAAGTCGAGTGAAAGACACTTTGGAAATTGAGTTGCTCGCGAGAAGCCAAACCAGAAATTAGTTTGAGTCGAGAAGTTGTCCGAGTAACATTGACGGCTAGTGCGGACGCCGAGTGTCCGATCAAAACAGCAAAAGTCGCCAATTCGTTAAAGCAAAGACGTAAATTTGAGATTTAAGAACTAAGTTCAGTGAGCCAAAAAGATTTAAACCGAGAAAATCAACAGTTTCGCATACAAGTGAATATCCAGCCAAATATGTCCTCCAGATCGGCTTCGCCGCTGAGCAACGTGACGGTGGACGACGAGATAAGCATAAAAGAGCACGGTAAGTTTCCGAATAGCGACGGCGAAATGAGAAAGTACCGAAAATCTCATGCTTGAATGGCTGGCACGAAATTGTTTTGCCGACGGCGAAATGCCTCAACGACTTCGTGTTCAAAACCAAACTTCTTTTCAAACAAAGTGCTCCGTACAGTCTAACATGATGACAAAGATAACAATTATTGAAAGCATTTCTCTTTAAATTTTTGATTTTGGCAAGTCGAAATTAAATCAAAACATTTTCAGACCAGTCACTTTTCTGTCCGAGAATTTTATTACTTAGTGGATTTCTATAATCGTCATAACTAATACAGGATTTAATTATTTTCCAAATAGATTTTGGCCCAGAGTACCTGGTCATCAAAGAGGAGCGCGAGAGCAGCATTTCACCCATATTGACACCGCCGCATACGCCGACGGAAGAACACACACGCGCACGCACCCAACAGCAAACGCACATGAACAGCATATCGCTCTATGAAATGGAGCAACAACAATTGCAGGCGCAGCAGTTGCAGTTGCAACAACAGCACACACAGATGACATTGTTGCAGACGCCACCACAACCACAGCGCCGCCCATATCCAACCGCAATGCTTGAAGCACAACAATTGCAGCAACAGCAAGCAGCACAACAGCAGCAACAACAACAACAACAACATCGCTTATGGTTGCATATGCAACAACAGCAGCAACAGCAACAAGCCGCCGCCGCATACGCTTACGGTCACGCTGCCCAATTTTTGCCCGCTTCAACGGTTGCCACCGACGCGGTACAACAACATCAGGCGTTACTAATGAACCAATGGCTGCGCAGTGCCGCACTCTACCATCACAGCCATCAGCATCCGCATGCACCGCATCCACACCACACCATGCCAGCAGGCGCTGGTGTGCCCCACATGCGCCCCTACCCTACGCTCCACCCACTTCATCCCGCCGCACGCCTTGGCCTACCCGCGGCCATGAAGTTGGCTGGCGCTGCACACGGTGCTGGCAGCCGACCAAAGAAGCAGTTCATTTGCAAGTACTGCAATCGCCATTTCACCAAATCGTACAACCTGCTCATTCACGAACGTACACACACCGATGAGCGGCCGTATTCGTGCGACATTTGCGGCAAGGCATTCCGCCGACAGGATCATTTGCGCGACCACCGCTACATACACTCCAAGGAGAAGCCATTCAAGTGCAGCGATTGCGGCAAGGGTTTCTGCCAGTCGCGCACGCTCGCCGTGCACAAGGTGACCCATTTGGAGGAGGCGCCGCACAAGTGCCCCATCTGCCAGCGTAGCTTCAACCAGCGCGCTAACTTGCGCAGTCATTTGCACAGCCACACCGAGGCTCAATTGGCGGCGATCAAGCAGTGCAGTAGTGATGGTAAATGCAGTGAGTTGGCAATGCCAACGGATGAAGTATCGACAACAACGTTGACCAACGCGCCAACCAGCGCGCCAACCAGCACAACTACAACACCCATACTCGATCTCTCCGCCTCGGGTGTGCAAACGATCAACTGCTGCCAGCGTCCAAAACGTGCGCTTGGTTTTAGCATTGATGAAATCATGAGCAGGTAGACGGTGGCAGTCGCAGCAATTGCAAATAGACATTGGTGCAAGATAGGAGAGCGCGGCTGCAGCGGCTGTGAAAAGTTCGCGATGGAGGCTGCAAGTTCCCAAATGATCGCTGCGGCGGTGGAAGGCAGTCGGCTGGCCATGGTGTATACGCATGGCGCATGGCGCATGACGCAATACGTTCCGGTATGGATGGCCACAACTGTTGGCTGGACGAGAGGACGAGGTGCTGACAAAGGGTCGCATGGCGGCTGCGCTTCTGCATTCCCGGTCCGCTTCAGGTTGTCGGCCATTCAAAGTTCACAACAAAAGTTCCCAGTTATGACCCGTAAAGAGGCTCTTTTGTCTCATGTTTGGAGACGCTAACACACACGCACACACACGTACACACACACACACATTTTATTGAAGTCATCATTACCATTAGTTAAATGCATAGGGAATCACACACACATACACACATGATGTTTTGTATAGGTTTAACCAATACATAGATACACATACACATAGATTTATTTAAACTAAAATATAATAAAAAAAAACAACAACATCAAACAAAAATGCCAAAGCAAAAGTATTTATGGAAAGGCCGTTTCGCGCGCGTTTCACTTAATTTATGATCGTCTTCGACACAACTGATCGTCGATAGCGAAAGAGATAAACACACAAAGCACCTTTGCAAATGCACATCAATATACACAACTGTATGTATGTATGTATGTACGTAGCCCAGTTATAGTAGGTACAAGTTATTTTAATTTAAATTCTATAAACGTATGTATGTATATTGTTATATGATAATTTAGCGAATTGTTTGTTTCTCCAGTTTTTGCTGTACCTAATAGTTGTAGGTTGTAATTTAGAAAAATCGCCGATATCACGGCTTTCATGGACTGTTTTATTTATACTTGAATGTATGTATGTATGTATGTATGTATGTATGTATTGAAAATATGAAAGTCAAATCATAAAATGTTTTTGAAAATCTAAAAAATACGCATTTTTATTTATTAAAGTTTAGTCGTAAAGCTTTCCGCTTGGGCTTCTCTGTTGCTACTACCACAAAGTAGCCTCAGACTCAGTGGAGTCTGTCGCACTGCTGTTTCTGGGTGCGCCAGTGGCTGAATAATTTATAATTGTGACACTAAACAAAAAGGCGACTGAACTCGAAGACGCAATGATCTCATTGTCAGCTAGCTACGACTATTTAGGCATATATACGCTTGTCATACGCTTGCATGTATGTATGTGTATGTGTGCCTGTTTGGGAGTTGGTCAGTGCGCGCAGAGTTGGTGCGTTTGTTTGGTGTACATTATGAATAAATTGCATAAATTTAAGTATATAATCGTATTTAACAATAATAAATATATAAGTGACATGTTTATGACAACAAATTCCGTTGTGTTTTGAACTTTAATGTGTGCAGCTACATATTTGTGGATGCTGTGGGTGTCATTTACGAGACAGGTCTAATTTAAATAGGTTTTGCCTTCAAGTTGCTAAACAAATTTGTAGGCATAAACATACATGGGGAAACAGATTGAATTTAAGAGAGTCATAGGCATTTGGTGAATTCTTTTATTTAATATTTTTGAAAACGAAGTCGCGAAGCGAGATTTGAACGCAACACTGTGTTTAAGAGGTATTACTAAGTCGATATCAAATCTGTAATATCCAGAAACCGTATTTTATTTACTGAAATTCACTCTCAGTCTAATACAAAGTATTGGGTTCATAAATATGTAGTTCCGGAATCCTGAAAATCTTGTTTCAATTATGAAATATGGTTTGGAAATCTGTGATCTACCTGGTAATTCTAAATACATGAATATTATTAATAAGAAATTCTTAAGAATTACATATTTTTCAACCACTGTTAAAATAAGTTAATTTTTTCATGATTTTTCTCCTTCTTCGATTATTATTTCATTTCGGTGGTCATTTTGAAACATTAGTCATCTGTTCTGAGTTATAAAAACAGTTATGTATGAAATATTTTGTATCGAAATCTCGTTAAGATGCAAACATAAAGACTGCTTAACAAGTAAGGAAGGGCTTAGTTCGGGTGTTATCGAATTTTTATGCACACGTAATTTGTGAGGCTCAAAGACGGTGAAATGTTTCAATTGTTGACAAAACTTTATATCTAAGAACATTGCGTAAGAATCCAAAATTCATTATTCGAGGAAACCGTGAATGGATTACAATTATATTTGGAATTTTATTAACATATTAGAGGTCATAGACTCACTGGCATTAAACTATTATAAGCTTGAGAACATGTTTTCATGCAATTTTATTAAGATAACTCACACATTGACCGATATATGCGAATTTTTAAATGCTTATATTAGGTATACGGGAGCTAGGAAAAGTATTAATCCCATTTTTTCGCTTTTGGCATAAACACGCACTGTTATCAGGAAACGATTATTTTTGAATTTCAAAAATATGTCTTACAGATTGACCGATATTGTCGGTAAAAATTTAGACCTAGACACTTGGACCTCAGTGCTTTTTTGATATAAGGAGGCTTAAAAAGTTAAGCTTCGATTGCGACCATTTTTATACTTGAGATGCCATATAATCTTCCTTCATTAGCTTGCGACGATTATCAACAACAAATATCCTTACGAAACCGTACACCTGGCACCACTAGTTATACATATAGTTGTATATATGTGTATCTAATCATGTACATATACACTTAGGAGCTTATTCTCATTAAGCATAGATTATTTTAAATTGAATTAATCATTGAGAGATTGCTGGCACTTGAGGTTAAACTTCTACAGTAGCCACTCGCATGTTTCAAATTAAATGCCAATCGTTTATAAACTTTATGGATGGAAATTAACTTGACTTGCAGCTAAATGCTTCAATGTATCTACTATGATTAGATTATGCCGGTACATTTCTGGATTTGACATTGTGTGAGCACGCACATGCTTATATACTATACTTATTTATATTTGAATGTGTGTGGGCATGTGTGTGTGTGAGTGCCTGTTAGCGCTTAAATATTTACATGTATTGCTTGCGGTAGTTTATTTTATCTAGAAACAGTCGTGATATTGCATATATTTTCCCATAAGTAGCTGATTAATTTTAATTACTATTCATTACTATTGCATGCAAAATACATATCTAGAGTTGCCGTTATGCAAATATATACAAAATATATGTTTGTAAGTGAAATTGTTTGCGGCATTTGAAAGAAATATTTAAATAGTACAAAATATATAGATACTATTTGCTTGTGGCAGTCTTCAAGCTGTCTACTTGTAGACCAAGTTATTCGGCTATATCCCCAAGAAAAGAGAGATTATAATCAAATATAGTGACTACGAACGTTTGTTTATAATTCAGAGACAGGGAAACCCGTTTTCAGCATTCAGTCTAAACATAATATGTTTTATAGGTTACTTGCAGCCAATCTCAAGGCATATAATGACTACTCTCGAGGCAATAGAAACCATAGGTCGTTCATGAACATAAATAGATTTCGAGCATTCTTTTCTGCAGGGTGAAATAAGCAAAACCTTTTAGAATTTTTGTACTTTGGGATTCAATTTGGACTCCAAGCCGCGCTTAGAGGACAAGTTTAATTATTTATTGTAAAAAGATTTGAACTTGAAATCATAAAAGTCAATTCACAATGAAAAATGTATTCCAAATTCTAAAATATCTGGAGGGAACACCGAAATGTTGTATTTTTTTTATCTATATATGCATGTATTCTTGCAAATTAATTAGACTATTTATCGTTATTTAAAAGAAGAAACTATTTTACACATTTGGTACTGCCTATAAGCGCCGATTTTTCGTCAACTTATCTCGATATTTTCAAGATTTTCGGATTGGGTTGCACAGGAATATCATATGCCATTATCAATTTCGCAAACAGGATACTCCTCATTTTGGATCTTTTATGTAAAATAGAATTATCCGCTAAACAGGATTCGCAATAGGATTTAGATTATAGCCGCGGCTGCCTCACTGCTGGAGGTGGCAGCTGTAAGCAAGAGATGCCGGCGATTTTGTTGCATGAACGCTTTCAAATTGTATGTTGTTGTCGTTGGTTTTGTAGAAGTGTGGTCAGCCGCAGTGTGTGACATTTCTTGCCACAATTTTTCCATGTAAATGAACACACCGCAAAGACGCAATAATGAGTTCATACCGAAATTGTGCACGAATAATCGGAGGAAAAATGTGCAAATGGTGCAACTAACTGCCGTGCTACATAATTTGGTGCCACACAACAATTGGCTGATGTCTCTTTTGCAAAAACGAGTGCCTATCTGAGGGCTAGTCTGCACTGAAATCAAACATCTTTCCGTTTCTGTACGAACACACGCCCCACCGCGTTGCACCGGGCATAAAAATACTACCCATTATCGGCTGGCCAAAGAAACGAGTCTAACATTAAGGTAAATATTTTCCTTTATTTTGCAAAATTTTGATGTGTTATTTTGCGCACAGTTCGCCGACCATTCGCTTTGTTCGATTGGCGTGACACACAAGCCTGCGGCCAAATACAGTGTGTAGGAGAGGGGACCTGCTGTCACAGCCATTACTTCAATTAAGGCCAAACCAAATCACGTGCTACGCAGGTTGCCATCATTTGGCAAATGTCTTCTTTTGGGGGTTGATTGAGGCCGAGGGTGAGGTGGTCAACCGAAGACTGACCGAGTCGACCAACTGCTGGCCGAACGGCGTGACATCTCCCCCGCAAATATTGGGCAAAAACATGTCTAAACTCTAGCTGTGCGGTATCGTGGTTGAGGGCATTACTGAGTTGGCCAAAAGGCCAAAAGGCCAAAAGTATCAGAAAACGCTGCCCAAATTGACGATTGTCTGTTTATTGTTCAGTTCGGAATTGGTTTCCAAATACTTGTTGTCAAACACTTCTTGCTGATGTCCGTGCATTCATTTCATTGTTGTTGCATTGATGAGTTTGTGTCGTTGTGAATGTATTGATACCATATCCAATAGCGGTTTTTGTCGGCAATCAGTTTGCACACTCAAGCAATGCTCATGGCAACTGCCCAAAATATTTTGTGAAAGTCACAGCGGGCGACGGAGGAGATGAACTGTATTTTGTAGCAAGCAGAAGCAAATGTAGCAAAAAGGAGTAGTTTCAAAAATAGATACATGAACAAACAGTAGAGCAGCTCGTAACTCACGACAGGACCACAACGATCGTTTAGGCAATCATCCGATCCGTTGGCCTGAATCGATGCTGCCTGATTAGGTGAGAGATTGATGGTGTGAGTGCTGAGTCCTTTTGGATGTTAATTGTAGTGAAACTCCGCTGCTCAACTAGGGTGGCCTCTCTGATGGACGGCAGACGAACCATGCATAAATAGATCGACATTAAAGTTCGTTGTTGTTGGGCATCGCATACTGAGTACATGTTCAAGCATGTGTGCGTGTGTGTGGAATTGATGTTGGCAAATAATGTAAATGCCTACTGCAGAAAGCGAGCCAAATGAGCAAGCGTGCAACGCTGGCTGCCGACTGCCAACTCGAGATTTTCATACACAAGTTTCCCGTTGCTTTAACGACCCTACATACATGTATATTTGTATACACATACATGTACATGTGCAGACAGTGGAGACGCGCATGTGCAACAGTAGGGAAATCCGGATGCAGCAAGGACACAACATGTTCGCATTCAACAATGCCAATGACAGCCGTAAAAATAGGACAAATCATGAAAACAAATAAAAGAAAATCGCTACAACAACAACAACAACAACAATAATAATAATAACAGCATAATATGTTTTCTAGCACATTGTCGAGTGCACGTTTCCGCAATTTGTTGCCTCGTTTGGGAAAATTGCAACAACCTCACAAGGCGGCCACGCTGCCGCATAGCTGCTGCTGGCTCCTCTGGTGCGTGCCCTTGAATGCCACACAATGGTGAGATAACATAATTAGCAAGAACTTCAACAAGATCATACTAATTTATTTGACCACCCAGTTTCGATCGGAAAAGTAATAAAACTAATTTCACGCACACCACCACCTCAACGACCTCACCATCAATGGCCACAACCGACAACCACCAACATCTCTCACTCAAGGACCTATACACGGTGTGGTGGCCAAACTGGCCATCGTGCATTTTAATTTGAATGCAATTCAAATTAAAGTCTTCTTATGCATTGAAATTGATTTGTTGTAGGTTGTTCAGGTATAGAACTACGGCAATTGAACTATCACCTGACCGACGGTCACTTGGGACTCGATTATTAAAATAGAAATATAACATCGAGGATCTTTTTGAAGTTGTGTGGGAGTGACAACTATTAGAAAGCGCTTCATACATACATACATACATATGCATATATTTATCAAGAGCAGCTCAAAAGAAATTTGACGAAAGAATTCAGGGAATCTGTGAAACTAAATTCTCACAGAATTTTTATCAACGTGTTAAGAGCATACTGCATTCCGATGTGCCTATATATATGGGATACATGCTTGTACTGCATACCTTGAGAACTTTTCTTCAGACAACCAACTTTTAAAAAGATTCCCATCCATATTGCATACAGTTTAGATATTGTAATGTGGTTATGTATGTACTTAAATAATGTTATCACCAAATTATGTAACATTTGTAAGTACACTTGTTTCGATTGCAGACACATTTGCACCCAGTAAAGTTCTGTTGAACAGCTTGTTCGCTGTTAAAGAGGGTTGCTAGCTTTTATCAGTGCCGACACTTCTACTAGTGCTCACTTGAAAAATCATGTTCGAAAACATGTTTACGACGTATCTCAATTAGCGTGACTATTTCATGAGGACTCACTACTGTTTACGCGACAATTGCACAGTCGAAGGTGTATAACTATGCAAACACAGCGCAAGGCAGCACCGAGACGCGATCACAAGTTAACTAATGAACGCGTAGCACAGTTGTAACGGTAAAAAGGTGCACACCGCGACGATAATTGATAAAGCGCTCAATGAAATTTCCAAGTGACAAATGCTATCTTTCGATTGCGGAAATGTTCATACACACATACTACGGAGTATAGAGTACACATGAGTAAATATGTGTGAACATCGTTCCATGAATGCCACACACATGGCTTGTGAAGTAATATCATCATACATGCATTCAACTTAGTATGAATTCTAGGAATGTATGTACATATATATGTATGTATGTATGTATTTAATAAAATGTTATTTGCTCGATGCTTTGTCCCAATTTAGACGAAATCTGGCAATTTTGAATGTACTTTAAAATGTGCAACACACATACACGCTCGGAATTGTATTTATTTGCTCGCTTATGCTAGACGCAACCTCATTAGCCCATATACTATGTGTGTATGTATGTATGTATGTATGCATGCAGTGCACTCCCCATTAACGAAACACATAAAAATCTACACGAATATGACAATTGTGGACAGTTATTAGATGCACACACACACACACACACACAAATGTATGTGTGCTTTATTGAGTTAAATTGTTTATGTACAAACATAATATATACATACACATACTACATAATTGCACTTGTCGAATTTGATGCGACAAATGCATTTCTAAATTGGAAATCGAAGTTGAACATTGCCCCACCCAAGAGCACTTGGCATTTTGTTGCAACATTCACTAACTGCGTGGGAGAAGTGATTGCAATCAAAATAAAGGAAATCATGGCCATACATGAATATATGTGTGTACAATATTTGCATGCATATCACTTTCAAGGCATATGCTTTTAATATTAATATCAGAATTGCAGATGACAGATTGCATGCTGCATGTAAATCTATTACTAGGGTTCATGCTGCAGCGAGCAAATATTCTTCTTATCAAACTATGGTTAGATACAAGGTCTAAGGACATACATGTATATCTATATACAAAATTCGTGGACAGCTGAGAAATAAACTTACGGAAAGTATTGAGTTGAAGGAAAGAACTTCGAAAGAATCGTCTAAATAGAAGCGAGGGGTCTTTCAAAGTTTTATCTCATTAAATTAAAAAGCAGTTCGTAAATAACTAAAGCATATCGCGAAAGAATTAAATTACTGTAAAGTAATTGACATTTAATCATAATCGATAGGAAAGTTTCTAAGGGGGATCGCAAAATAAATACTATTTGTGAAAAGTCGCCACAGTCCTTCGGATTTAAAAAAAAATCTCCTATTTATAGATGAATGCTAATAGATTTTTGAACGGGATGACGGTTGTTTCATGCGGAAGAGAGAAGATTTCCTACTTGAAGTTACCAATGGAATCGGGTCTATCTTGCTTTATATAAGAGGCAATGCATAGAACACCTTAACGTCCTAAATCGACATTTCCACCAAGTTCCAAGTTATAATCAGGTAGCTCGAAGTGTTTTAGAATGATACGAAAAACTCTTCCTCGATTATGAAGCGATACATTTCTGTATAAAGCAAATTTCATACTCACTCAGCATTTATGGACTATAAAGAACAAGGTAAGAAAAATAACGAAACGTTGTAGAAATGTTCTAACAGCTGAATACTCAGAGAAATTCAGAGGTATATGTCGATGGAAGTCAAATTAAACTCAAATAAAGTTCTTCAGAAATACAAAATGGACACTTATATTTAGAAAAAAAAATTTTTTTTGTAAATTTAAATGCAATGGATTGAATATCCTTAATTAAAGGAATTATTTTGCTCCGCTCTTTCCAGATATTTGCGAGCAAAAGCAGAAATGAGAAAGCATTCTTTACTTTTGTTACCTATTTAGATTGAGTCTACACAAAAGTTCGCACAGGATTGAGCACAGCGCTCCTAAAATGCAGTAATATGTCGCTGAATTGCTGATGGTGGTCAATACTGAAAAGCGCTCTTAGGAATGTTTTGGCGTTTCGGCGCGCTTTACCTAGAAGCTCAGTTATGATAAGGGGTGGGGATGATAGATACTTTCAAAATAGCAGGAAGGGACATACAAAACCATAATTGTATAAAATAATTGAAAAAAATCTTGAGATAGCATCTATGAATGCTGTGAATCCTGTAAATAGCTCACTTACCGCCAAGGAAGAAAGCAGTTGCTTCTGGTTGGTGTAAATTATTTAAAAAAGAAACACAATCAAATCTCCTTAACCATTGTTTCATCTCTTATCCTTGCTTTAACACCATGGCTAACGAGGAATTATATTCTAAACTATTTCTACGAACAGTCACTTATACAAATTGCCTCGTTTGATATTTTCCCAAAACCTTCAATTTACTTATCAATGAGTTATTGAGTTGTGGAACTGCATCGGCAGTGTTAAAACCCAAACCGAAGCTAAATCCAGTCGCTAAGTACTCATATTACCTTTAATTTTATGACTTTATACGTATTAAACCACCTAGTATATGGACGAGTGAGTGCATGTGTGTATGTGCATTACAACTCGCTCATTGTCGACAAGCATGCGTGTGTTCTCCAGAGTGTTGGCCGTTTCCAGGAAAGACCAATTTGTGAGTGACACCTCCCTGTGTATCACTAAATTATGCACCTTTACTATAAAAAAAGGCATAAAGTAATGAAAAAATTGAAGAAGAAATAGTAACAGCTCGATCCTGCATCGCATGGGACTGTCACATTCACACACATACAACGTAAAGGTAAAATTCCTTGCTGCTGTGCATAGCACTGCCGCGCGGTCTGTCTTATCTGTGTCTATTTGTCTAGTTGGGTGTCTGCGGCCTGACCGCCGTAATCAGTTGCCCCGATCAGCGGCCGAGTTAATTGACGACATTTCAATAGCACCATCGCTGAGTGCTATCCTTAATGACATCACACCAGCAGGCAGCACACACACACACGCATACATACAGACACATATGCATATGTGGCCCTCGTCCATAGCACGCATGTGGTGGTGGCACATTGGCACCATTGAACACCTTATCACTTCGCTCTACTACCCTCTCAGCCCTTCTTGCCTCTAAACACAATTTGAATGCAATTTGGCATCGAAAGCGTTACGCTGTAGGTGCGCGCTACGCTTTATCGCTGGCATGCATCATCAGGTGAAACATTTGTAACAGTTAAATATGAGCGCGCTATGTTGAATTGCCTGGCGGCTGGCTGCATAGAGTGGCAGCATCCTCGCCGGAGGTCCATACGATCGACGCGACTGTCGGCTTTGTGCTATGTACATACATATGTACGCATATGTGTCGATCAGTCAGCGCCTGCGCTGAGAACTTAATTGAAATTATCTCCTTTGTTTATGTTGTTTTTATTATTTGTTTTACTTGGACTTCATGTACATGTCAACCGTATCCATATCGGTTACTGTGTATGAGCAAGCATGCAGATCATATTTCCCATGAGGATCAAAGTGACCACAGTGTTACCATTGTGCTGTGTTTTAGAGAAATTTATTTAAAATAGAGAGGCAGCTTAGAAAATCGAATCCTTCATCTATTTGATTTTACCTATGGAGATCATGTTGATATATTCCCCTGATAATCTCTAGTTGGTGTGAACACTTAATACTGAAAATATCTGTTCCAATCTGCTCTTCGACATTCCAGCAGATATATGCTCTAATGAAAAGTCTTATCATATAATTTGTTCTGAACCTCGGACTATTTGCTCTACTCAATCTCTCTTACCACTCGGTCCAAAATTCCACTGATATGATCCAATCAGCCCGTTGGGAAAGGGCGCGAAGCTGTCACACTTGCACCTGGTAGAACCTCGGAACCAATATTTGGTATCTGAATCTATGATAGTTGAGAAAGTTTGTGGGTTCACTTTTATTACATATACGAGGGCGGGTCAATAAGTCCGTGACTTTTTGAATTTCTGACCTCTTTACTGAAAAAACAACACTACTCCTACACTACTAAACACTACTACTAAAAGTCACGTACTTATTGACCCGCCCTCGTAACATAAGTGTATATGGAAAAGTGGAAAATCTATTTGACTTAGTCACCCACTGCTTCAAGCTTTGTGGTTTCAAGCAAAACCTGAATATTCAGATTCTTGTGATTAATAATTTATCCTGAGAAGTACTCTGATATATAGCACGATTGCTTAATTTAATAATAATCATTTTAATACGATGTCTATGAAGAACATTTTTCTATTTAATTTATAGACAACAATTTTTTTTATCCAAAACATGGCAACTCTGTCTGCGTAATCTACCGACATACAGACATAGTATATACATTTATAAGCTGTCAATGTCGCCGCATTGCCTCGCTATCAATTGTCAACGACTAAGTATCGTGAAATGTGTATTTTGTGTTCGCACTGTGACATTTTAATGCGCTTGCTGCCCCGGTGGTCAGCTGATCGATAGGCGAACGCACCGCAGGCCAGCATACACCGTATACGTACATATGTACATGCACGCAAAGCGACTTATTTCGACTTATTCAATACCGTAGATGCGTCGCGCCACAACAATCATCTCTCCCCCCCTGTCCACCGCGCTAACTGCAGCTGCATTGTGGCTTGATCGCTTTCTTAACACTTTTGGTGACAAAGGCAAGACGCGAGTGGCGACATAAATAAGACGTTAGTCGGTTTAATTAAATTGTCTGTGTGTCTCTGTCTCTGGGACATTGGGACATTGGGGCATGAGAACCCACAATGGGCTAACAAATGCAGCAAAAAATTGTGCCCAGCACTATCGCAGATAAGGTTACTCGAACGCTAAGCACACCAGCGGCAGACGGGGCAGGGGCGCACAATAAGTGTGCACTTAAAATCGAAAAAAATGTCATAATTATAATGTTACAATTGGGAATGAGAATGTAAGCAATGAAGGCGCAATTGATCTGTTTACCTAACTCTCCAAATACTTGCGCTGGGGCACTTCTTCAATGAGCACACAATGTTGTCAGGGCTTTGAGAGAAACAAAGAGTCTATATTATCCCATTTATCGCATGAAATATTGTTATGGGGTTTTTTAGTTTTTTAGCTTTCTTTCCTCCTTCATTACTTTGTTTGATGTGATGTGAACTATTGTTGTTGTAGTTGCACTATGTTGGTGGTTTCTTAAGACTGCCCCACAAATAGAGTAAACAAAGCGTTCATGCTGAAGTAAAAAAAGAAACTAATAAAATATATACACAACAACAAAATAGCTACAACAACACAGCTTAATAGTTGATGCTTCACTTTATCAATTCGCTTTTGTGTATATTGTGGCGTGTACACATCAAGTTGCCGAGCCAAGGGAGAAGTAAAACTTGGAAATTCACACGCATACATATGTACGTATGCAAGTATGTGAGTTGACTTGTTCATCCATAGCTACACCTACACCTAGAGCGCACAAGTTGTATGATTAATGATTTGAGTACGAAGAATTTCAACATATTTCCATGTTGCTACAAATCGTTATTACACATTAAATGTTCCCAGCCAGGGGTTAATCAACAACAGTGCCGGTGCTTCGGCAGCAATGACAGCAACAACGACAATAACAAAAAAAGCTATAGCAACATGCGCGGCTGCCATTGCCATCGCCAGTACAACACGTTGTGGCAACAATGCTATTTGAGCACTGAACGACATGAGCAATGAATACCAATGGCAACAGTAACAACAATAATGCTACTCACAATAATAGCATCAATAACGGTTACAACAACTGTTGCACATTGTAGTGTTTGATTGTTTTTGTATGTGTTGCTCGTAAACCTGAGCACATTCGTGTGCTGATCGTACGTGAAATCAATTGAAAATAATTTGTTAACTTAAATAAGTGAAATAATGAAAGGCTGCTAATATATCTATATATATAGAATACTGATTTCAAAATAAATTGGTCGAAATTTGACTTATAAATGCAAAAGGACATCCAAATTACAGCTGAAAGCAAAAAATACCAAAATTGACCACCCAAACTATAGAAAAATCGTTCGATATTTATGCTTAAATGGCATTGCTACTTGACGCAGCACCAATTTCAATTTCTTCCACTCATAATTCATTAGAAAACGAACGTGCTGCGGTTAAGTAAACATTTATACATATTTACACACGTAGGTGGGCTTGAGTGTGCGCATGTGTGTGGGTGGAAGGCCATCAAGTGAATGAGTGACGGAGCGAGCTTTGGTTGGTTTCCGCACACGAGCACTGCTGGTGCCGCGCAGCCACAATCCGCGCGCCGCCATCACAGTCATTATCGAATGACAACAAAAGAGGAGCTGAGTGAAGTGTTTCGCCCTCGCTTGGAGCATCGCAGTTCGCTGCATCATAAACGCCAAACGTTCACCGAAAATGCCTCAACTCAACACTTTTTACTCACCCCCCCACAACACGTCTTCTGACTGCTTTTGTTATTGTTTTTACTTTGTTTTTTTGTATTTGGACAATAATCGCTGAAATCAATCGATCAATGTAATCAATTGGCATTGTTTCGTTTCGTTAAGTTTACTTTGGAGTGCTCATTGGATTGCGGCTCAGCGCTGGATTCGCTGAAATTTCTAGCCCACCTGTGAGACCAGCTTCATGGAATGCGTATGCATAAGCACATATATATTCTATATACATTTGTATGTTGTATGTGTTTATTCGAGATACATTCGAAGTATATATTTGTTGCTATGCATATGTATGTATGCATATATATTTATGTATACTTTACATACATACACATGCACATGTGCGCTTTGAAATTTGATAATTAATTTTTCGCTTTTAACGCACAGACAGTTGTTGGAAGCTTCAATTTAAAGGCTAGCCATCACACGCGCGCATTTCTACACGGACACAAATATATACGGATCCATATAGTGAAGCCTCATTATAACAATGTCGGAGACAAATTGCTTTGGAGGCACAGATTTACATTTTTTTTAACATTGGTACCGTAACACCACCTGAAATATAATAATAGCGGTTTCTAGTTTACAAATTTCGTGGTTGCAGTGACACATAGTTTAAATATATGTACACGAAACCACTAATCAAAATATTTATTTATAAATTTTTTTATCAAATTATTATATAAATCTGGGTGCGTTATAAAGAGACCCTACTGTATTTTATGCTTATTATTATTATTATTATTTTTATTTATTCGTAGATATATATACGCGAATAATATGCCTTATGAACAACTGAATGAATTCATTGCCGCTTTGTACACAATTTGTACACCCGAAGCTATTAATATGAGACGTCCGCCATTCACGCGGCATTAGCTTTGTGGTGGCACAGATTTAAAGCAGTACTTCAAGCAGTTTTTGCTTTTAAATCTTTTCAAACAAAATCTTTGCTGATGGCGAATGTTACTTTGCGTGTCAAAGTTTTTCGAATTCGAAAACTTTGAATGCTCTCATTTTCATTATTTTTTAGAAGAACTTTATTTAATTTAATAATTTATTTAATGTGTTTCCGCTTTGTAGGCCTATCACCATATCCATACTTACTTACATATAAGGTAGGCAAAGTGCCTTTAAGTATTATGTGAAAAATTTCTAGCTGGCTTTATGTTTATGCTACTGTTATGCTAGTGATAAGCTAGTGATTAAGGTAACAACCACCAGTCTAAAAGACCCGAGGTCTATTTGATTTTCCGAACAATCTCAAAAAGTTATTTTATTTCTAATAGTGATCCACCCTTGGCAGACGGTGGCAGAACTCTACTGCTTTTGTATAATGAAGTGTCTGCTCTTGAAGTTCATCGGCTTTTCACAGGCGACTTCAAAACAGTGCACAGTTCATCGAATTTATTAACGGAAGGTTTTGATTTTACACAAACAAAAGCAACTACTTTCAAGAATTGTAAGCTTGACATAAGCCTTTCTTTAGAAGGGAATATCCAACTTTGAAATGAACTTTCTATACATTCTTTGGTTTTGGCCAATTTTTGTTTTGATCCTTTCGGAGAAATCAATCCAACTTGCGAGCTTGTTTTCGAAGATAATTCAAAAGACATAGAAAAGTCATAGATGAATTGTTAGGAAAAAGGAAGCTAGAATTCTACTATGATCCTTAAGCACTAAACCCTCTTCTTAGAGACTTCTACAAGTATTACAACAATCAATTAACAATATCTTCGAAGAAACATGCATACGCATTCATGGATCACATCACGAATTCCATTAGCATTAGGGTGAGATTTATGCAGCAGTCAAGGCGCATTCAAATAACGTTTATATACATATGTATATATATGAATATATGTGGAAGTAGGTGTTCGACGGTAGGACCGAGCAATGCGGTAGGAATAACATTACCATCATAACACACTTTACATATTTATGATAGCACTAAGAAAATAGTGAGAATTTTCAGACTTTACACCTAATTGATCTGCCAGCTGCCACCTGCCACCACCGGCCCAGGCCCTCCACCCGCTCGCCAATCGTCAATCGCCAATCGCCACCACCAAGCGAAGCTCGCTGCTCAGCTGTTCAGTTGTTCGGCGCGGTTCGGGCATATAGGCAGTCGGTATTTGATCATTGCGTTTCATTTGTCAGAGAACAACAACAACGGCGGCAGCAGCAGGAGTAGGCAATCACGGCAGCTGAACGTTGTGCCGATGCTGCGCGACGCCGTCAGTTCGCTGGGATTGCTCCTGCGTGGGAAATGGCGTGTGCCCTGGAGCGTGTGCCGACCAATTTGACTTCTCGGCAAAGCTGGACTTGGCAAAAATATACGAAGGTAATAATTCAAAAAATATTTGCAGACACCAGTCATGTAGCCGGGGCTACAGCTGGGCCGGCTTGCTTGCTTGCTTGCCTGGGAAACGCTTGTAAAACATGTGCGCAACAACTGCAACAACAACAGCAACAGAAACAGCAACAGCGCGGCAAGCATAGGGCACCTACCTCACTTAGGCGCTTTACAATACGTAATAAACACCCGATGCTGGTGACTGGTGGCTGGTGGCTGCTGGTCAGTTGGCAGCACTACAAGCAGCAAGCGGCAAGCAACCGCTACAGCAGCAATAAAAGCGGCAGCTTACCAATGAGGCTGGCGAATGTACGCGAATTGAACGGGGCCAATGAGGCAGCAATGCGCGAATTAGTGACCCCGTCCGGTTGAGGGACTGTGTGAGAGGAGCGGGTGGTGGCTGATGGGAGAGCACATAGGGGAAGGGTGCACTGATGGTGATGCCATGTTGTGAATATATTAAATACTTTTGCATTCGTTATGACAAACATGTACACATACACACAGACATGACCGCGGCATACATACTTACACACACACATGTGTAGGTATGTGAACATAAGTAAAAGAGGTGTAATCAATGGACATGAAATCACGCAGCAGCCACGGCAATTGGCATACGGCGGCAGTCAGGGCCATATTGTTGCACCAATAATGGCATAAACATCAGCAACTACAACAACAACCACAGAAATTTCCTGAACCAAATGCGGCACATCCTCTTTGCCCACCCACCTCAGCCAGACGCACATACACATACATTGTGCGCTGGTAGTCATCATGTTGTTGGATGTGGCTGCCGAAGTGGCATCGCCGAGGTGCCAGCTACTCTCCAGGGGCTGGCTGGCATAGTTTTGGGCAATCAGGCTGGCCGGCAGCAGTGATGCTGAGCAGGTATGCAAACGGGGCATGCGATCAGTTGACGATGGTGCGGCGAAGTGGTGCATTTCTGTTGCTACTTGACATGGGGAGAGGACAGCGGCAACGACTTTGACTTCCATATTCAGTATGGCTGCCGTTGTTGCTACTCCAGAATTGTTGTTGCTGTTACTGTTACTGCGGCTGTAGTAGGTGGAATGCACAGTCCGTTGCTAACTGCGAAGCACAAAAAATATTTATCAAGTTAATATAAAATTTTACTAGCAGTTGTTTTTGTTGTTGTTGCGCTTGCTGTTGATGCTTTTATTTATTTATTATTATTATTGTTGTTGTTGATGTTGTTGATGTTGTTGATGTTGATTAGCGTTGTTCGTTGGCCCGCATGCCGAAAATGCATTTGGTTGGCCATCGTAAAACACGCAATCCGCACGGTCCCCTGCGATCCCTTGGCCATTCCAATGCCAACGGTTGCACAGCTACATACACCCATACTATACTTTCGCATATAGACAAATAAGTGATCAGGAATCAGCATCCACTACCACCACCGCTGCAAGCGTGCTGCAACATTTGCTAGCCCAAGTCGGTGGCGGCCACAATCTGATGATTTTCTGCTTTTCGCATTTTTATTTTATTTAAATTTTCTTTTTATTCCCCTTTTAGTAGTTGATTTTAATTTATTTTCGTTTTCTTGTTTCTGTTGCGCTCTTCACGGCGCATGCAACAAGCAGCACAAGATGTGCAACTTGCCGCGTGTAACGTTTTCTGCGCTGCGCTGCACTGTGCTGTGCTCTGCTGTGCTGTGCCTCGTTGTGCTTTATTGTGTATTTGGCCGCAGGCGAATTTTGTCGCACGTTGAGTATTTTTAAACCATGAGAAAATCCTTTGGCGCTAATAACCCGAATTCCTTGCATTAAATTTTGCTTGACTGCAATTTCTACATACAAGTTAATATACTTTGTTCTCATGTATCCTTCTTGCACTGGAGCTGTGTGTGTGCATCTTGTATGAGTGCCACAAAGCTGCCACAAAGCTGCCATATGGCGTTTATATACACGTGTATAAGCATGCGTATGTGCGCGGGTTCACAATTACATATGTATGTTTCGGGTTTTTAAGTGAATTTAGTATGTCTTTAACAATTTGTATATATATGTATTTCAATACATACATATACATACATACATATATGCACAGTGTGAGCTAATTTAAGTAAGTATAACATATTAATTTCATTTTGAAGAATTCAGGTTTAGATTGGTGGAACATTTCTTAAGGAAGTCACTTCAATTTACAAAAAACACCGAAATTACTTTTTCTCTTGCATTCTTAACTCAAAGTGTCATTTTTTATATACAAATTTAAGCAGATTATTACTTCGCGTCTTTAAATTGGAAACTGCCTAAAATGTTTCTAATTAAAAAACGAAAATCCCTTAGTATAATAAAAATACTTGATTATTATATGTGTATATAAATCATATATGAGTGATGTGGGTATGTGATAAGAAAAGGCGATTTGTTACAAAATGAAATCGATCTTCTCCTTCCTAAGTAGAGAGAAGTAAGCCAGACCCCCCATAATTGGCAATAACATCGATGATATTTAGATCTATATACATTAGTTTCAAAAATTAGACAAATTAGCAGTTTTCTCCTTATATCGTTCATTGGTACCCAGACAAGAGTCAATAAAAGTGTGCGGGAGTTTCAACACTAAGTCCAATGCATCAAATATGTGTAAGAGAGGAAATCCATAAATCAATAAGGAATAGACGAAAATATATATTTATTCTCCGTTAGACGTAGAACGTTATGAAAGGTAAGACAAGTTGGCGTTATCACCACGACTGTCCCAGACTAAGCACCTTCGAGAGCTGCTTTAAGTATAGATCGGTAAAGGAACCTATCAAGTTTTAACACAAATACAAACTATTTAGCCTCAGAAAAATTGCTATTATCAAATACTTATCTCCTACAACACAACAAATGACTTTCAACCAGCTGTGAGTCATTCGCTTGCACTTAGCTGCGGTTATTTTCACAAAAATTTATTACACCTTAATCCTTTTCGTATACAATTGCCATCAATCGATTTCCTTTCAACTTAACGGCTTAAATGACCAAACATTTTTGGCTAAAATGATGTTAACAATGGATTATCCAACCTCTTGAATGCATCAAACAACAACAACAACAACAACAACAGCAACAATATCAAACAATCCAACAAAAACGAATAATAAAATAACAATAACATCACTTGCATGCATCGAGACACAATGGCTGCGATGTCGATCGGACAATCAAGCAATGGAACCATCGATCGCCTATCTATCGTTGCGCATCGATCACACCAACACACCAACACACCAACGCAGCAACGCACACACGAATACATATTCACCGACTTTCTGTACACACATAGATCAACTTGTTGCAATGTGACTACAAAGCGCCTGACATGCGCACCTTTTCACCTCTGAGTGTCCACTTCAAAATGCTAAAGGAAACCAAAAAATAAATAAAAAATTACAACAACAAAAACAAAAACACTCATAGTGCATTATATAGTGCCACTAGGAATGCCATTGAATAGATTGCAACCATTTGTTGTACATGCTCTTGCCATCATTGTCGGTTTTATTGTTGTTGTCGCTTTTTTACTTTTGTTGCATGCACCCACAATGGGTACGATGGCAACAAAAGGACAATTAGTTTCGTAGTTTATGCTTGGCAGCGAGAAATTAACAACACAGAAGTCAATTCAAATCCAATTGTGCACTAATGTGGCCCCGCACAGGACTACCAGGAGCAAAACGTCGAACGAGCATTGAATGCCGAATCGAAAACGTGCTTCTAATGCTCTCGTGTGAGTGGGGTTCGATAGCGTGTGAGAAAATTGCGTGTAATCGGATGAAAATGCCGTATATTGAATATGAGGACAAAGGGCTTCAAAGGAATTTTACACGGTTTCAGTATTCTATATTCTATATTTTATATATTGCTTCTAATTTTCGAATTCCCTTTTATTACATATTATTATTAGATATTATTTGTTATTGGAATTTCGCTTCTCATTTTTTATAAATGTCCTTTTTTTAATTTTTATGGCGCAACCAATCATTGAAAAAGGAGCGTTTTCTATTCCTTGGCTTTATGGCTTTCTGCTCTGCAATTAATAGCAGCGATCGGCAAAGTTCGAAAACACTTTTGACACCATTGTGCCTTTGTTGGGAAACACCTGGTAGCTGGGGCCTTTACACAAATAGTCATTAGAAAATTTTGTTTGTTGTAACCACTTTAGATTTATCATTTTATTAAGTGTCCTTCTTTGATTCCCTGGAAGCGCGACAAATTTTTTCTAGTCCTTTGTGGTGAGGGCGAGACTACATGACGACCGTTTTTTCTTATATACATACCTATCATTTTTTCATTTTGGTCGATGGTGAAACTGATGATTTGTATTTAAAGATTGTTGAGGCTGATAATATGTGGCTGATCGGACTTTTTTGCGTACAAAAAAACTGACCGGAGCGACTGAAATGACATTTCGCGGTATAAACATGCATATGAATTTACCAATCAGTTGTTTTGAATATTTAAGTCTAAATTTCTCTTTGCAAAATGTAAAAGGCGGAAATTTTATAAAGCTTAGTCTGAACTTTAGCTTTTTGTATTGCCACATGTGCTCGATTAAGATATCGGGAATGACATAAAAACTTAATACAATTTTACAATAATGGCATCAAAGCATTTAAGTAAGCTTTATTAAAAGTGTGAAGTAAGTTGCCATTTGAAATGAAGGTTCGTACAAGTTTTAAGTCGCTCCTTAGCAATTCAGGAATTATATGAGCACTTCCTTGTTGACCTTAAAAATGACCGCAAATATTCGATATTGCCAACTGAGGAACAAACGCTTTAGAAGACATTTTTCTAAAATTTTAGACTTTGCAACAGCACATATTTTTATCCACGACCCTCAGTGAACTGGTATAGCAATCAACTAACGTTAAGATTTTCATTAACGACACTTCGGAAAGCATTATGTCAGTCAACCTGCTCGGTTTGAATATCCAAATTAATTTTAAAATTTGTCTATGAACTGAACGTTTTTGAAAAAAATATTGATTTAATTTGAGTCTGACCCAACTCTGTAGGACCAGCACCAAAAGTCAGCTAATTCAAAACTTCTTTCTTTGGGAAACGAATATTAAATAAATATAAGCATGCGAGAATATTTTCGTTAGGCGACAAAATTCCACCAAGAACAACGTCACTTTAGCAAATATTTTAGACTTCGCGCCATAAACATTGGATTCTCCGTATGAATTCTTTTCGCATGAAATTTAGCAGTGGCGTCAGACGAAAGTTGCCAATCTCATGCGCGGAACACATTGTGCGGCATTTAATTCGGCCGCCACTAATAGCACCAATTTGCCTGCCACACCATTAAATGGGGAAGCTCTCACGCCTGCGCCTCGCTTGACCTCCGACTGCGGCCAATATGCAATGCCGTCGTTTTGGTCGCGCAACTTCACAGGGTAATAAACACAAAGGACTTCATTCCAACAATCTCGCAATGATGCGCCATTTCTCTCGAAGTGCAGCCCATTTGGGCACACGGCGGCTGCCATCAAGTATAGCCGATATGATGAACGACAGGCGCGTGAAGGAGTCCCTTACCGAAAGTATCTAAAAGCTTAAATGCATTCCAGGAAGCGTCGCAGAAAAGGGTTTCAGTTATTTTTGGTTAGTTTTAGGTACTTAAGTAGTTGTGTTTAAACGACGTGCCACAGCGCGAAGCGGGCTGCGTGGCGAAACGTGGCTGTGAGCATTTTTCAACAATTTTCGTGCAATCATCGCAGCGTAACGCAGAGTAACGCGATCACTTCGCGTCATTGTTGTAGCGGTAACCATTTAGTCCGCCCTCCGTTTAGAGCCCTTCAAAAGCCAACAACAACACACACAGCAACGCATCATCAATATGTTGCAGGTCGATTAGGGGCGGTACGCTTGTTGCTGCCGCTGCTGCTGCCTCTGCTACACTCACTGTGATTTCTGTAGTTCGCATTTATATTTTATTACTTTTACTGTAGCGACTGCCGATTTTATTGCAGTATGCTGCATGCTACATGCAATCATGACGCAGCTTCTCTTTGGCCTATTGTGACCGCTGCTTTTGCGCTGCTGTCTGTTCTATGGCAACCACAATTGAGCGAGGGCACACCGCAAAAATTTGGTTTCCTTCTGGTGGTTGTGAAACATCATTGATGACCGGCGCTGCGTAACCACTCAAACGGTCAATTCTCGGTGTAAAGTAGAGTTTAGTTGAGATGTTGCTGCCTGCACCTCTGCCGTCGGCCTCTACGTAGCCTCGTGGCAGCAAACAAGCTGTCTTTATCGGCTGGCTCGTGTAGCTGCAGTTGTCCACTTTCTTCAGCCAATTCTTCGAGTAAGTTTGCGCGTCAAAGCATATGATTCTCAAGATGATTGCCTGATTATTAATCATTGTCCGAAACATCAGAAATGCGTCAAGTTCGGCAGCCCGACATGCAGCGCAGAAGTAATGGCTACGAGTTTTATTGAAATTACCAAGCTTGTCTCTAAAGAAAGGAGCTTGAATTAGTGAGTCACATACAGGGTTGCATTTCGCCTGTTTGTTCTAAAAACATTTACTATTAAGAGATTCATATTCGAATCCAGCCTACAATGCGATAACGGAGCCATTTGCAGCTCTGTCTTTTGGCTGAAAGAGAACGAGCTTTCTTCGAGCCACTCTGACATATACGGATCCAGTATGCATTGAAGCCGACAGCGATTGTCCACAAAGCGGAGCAGTATGTTATTAAATCAACCTCAGGTTGTGTGTTGGGCCTGCGGACCGGACTTCTTGACTAGGAATATTCTTCTACCCGATTAGTTGCCACCCCAAAAATCAGCGGCCATGCCTGAGGAAATTCGGACACTACGTTCCTGTATCAAGAAGCGGAAATTTGGGGTGTAAATTTTAAGGAGAGAGACTATTTGTCCTTGAGTACAATCGCTTATATAAAAAGTTAATTAGCTGTCATTGTACTGTGGCCGCAGCGATCCACCTAGCTTCCTTTGTGATCTTAATGTTAAACTCGTTTCTTGGCTAACACCCTGTATAAATAATGCGAAACTACTCGGCCAAAGGTAGAATGACTCATTCAACTGCTGTAAACATGGGCTTATCGCTATCATTTATATTGTTATCTTTACGTTGTTGTTGTAGCTGCTGACTTTGAAGTTATTACTATTGTTGTTATTGCTATTATTGATGTTGATGTTGATATTTGACGGCTTATCACTGCCATCGTCAAAGCGCATAAGACCCGTAGGAGGTAGGTGGCGAGGGGAGAGAAAACAACTCAACACAAATATATTGATATTGAAAAATTATTATGCATAATATCGCGCCCTTCTGCCACCTACCGCCCGCACTTTGTCGGACGCATGCGTAGGGTTGCCGCAGCGGCAATTTCTGATTGCTAAGGTAGCCGCAACACACGCATATAATTTCGCATTGTACACACATATTTACTTATGAGTCCGCACATTTCATTAAATGTGGGGTTTTGAGTGTTGTTGTCGTTGTTGTTGTTGTTGTTGTTGTTGTTGTGTTTGTTTGGTTCGTATGTGCGACTCGGCAGCGCAATAATCTGCAATCTCACTAATTTATGAATGTCCATTGGGAACGCGGACCCATGCTGAGTGGCTGTCGATCGCTGTGTCCGTAGCTACGCTTTTGTGATTATCGAGTACTCATCACCGGCGAGGATCCATTCGTCGAACGATCGATGTCGATGCGATGGATGGATCGATCGATGGCAGGTTGCCTCGGCTGCTTGTTTCGCTTTGAGGCTGTAAGTGGGTGTCTATGTGTGTGTGCGTGTGTGTGCGCGCTATGGCAGTGATACCTGCAATTGCCGCTGCGATTATACCACCTATCAATGACCACTTGGCCATGGTATGAACGCTTCAGATGTTTTGCTTGGCTTCGCTGCTCTTTTGGTGTATTGTGTTGTGCTGTTTTGTGGCGTGGCGTGGTGTGGTGTGGTGTGGTGTGGTGTGGAGCGGCTTGGTTTGCTGTGTTGTATTGAAACTTTGGAATGTGCTGTGTCATTATTTTCATGCTTAGTCAACAATTTGTATCTTGGATTGTAACAATGGATTTCCATGTACGAAATCACAACAATTCGCCCCCACCAAGAGCGTTATACATACCAACAACAATAAAAACACTGCATTGGCAATAAATAAAAGAGTCATGGAAAATGCGCTTCGCAGCGAGAAAGTGTAGAAAGGTGGTAATGGCCTTTTCTGGGAACTTTATTAACACAATTCGACAACGATTGAGCACAAACGCCTAAAATTCAGCAAGTGGACCGAAACTTAATGTTCTCATTGTGTCTTATTATATTTATTATACGGTTTGCTGGCGGCGAAGTGGTTTCAAATAGAAAATGAATTAATTGCAGAATTGAGTTCGACGCTGAAATTGGTGTGTTGTCGGCCTAGAAAGTGTTTGATCAACTTTTTCGTAGGGAACAGTATTTATTTTGCAATGAGAAGTTGTACGAGCGCATTTGCTCCTCTGTTGTAGCCTATTATATATATGCTTGGGTGTCGACGTGGTTTTTCAGACCACTGAAAGATTTATATGAAGACGATTTATTCCGCAAAGGAATATTTTACGAGATAGTGAACCATTTTTTACTTAGATGGAAGAGAAGAAATTGTATTCTTTAAGGTTTCGGAGACGCCGAGCTATTCATGATAACAACTAGCAGTAAAGCGGTTCGGTAAACCAGTATTTCATACGGATTGATATTCGATAAGTTCCGACTCGCTCAAGGTAAACAAACGATTTATGAAATTAAACTTATTGCACACGACTTGAAAATTTTCAACTTTTCATCGACATTTATCTCGGTCTCACTGCCATTAAAAACCCAATATCAGCGACAGAATTCACTCCAGGTATGATTTTCAAGAAGGAAACAGCTTTTCCATCCACCTTCGATATCTGATCTCTAACGTCAAAGGCATACAGCTTAAGATAATCTGCCAAACAAATTTTCCATTCATAATTCGCGCCACAGTATTTCGTAGAATTCCTATTTTCACATACGAAGAAATGCGATCCATGAAAGTAAGAAGAGTCATAACTTTTTAATGATGTGCCACCAAATGGTGCACACAGTATACATACATCCATAACTTTATATGAATGTCAAATATTGACTTAGCGTTTGCGTAATGAATGCAACCGCAAACAGCTGCTTCACCGTAATGTCCTTAAACGAGTCGGCTACACACGGCACGGCTCCAGGCCCGACGAGCGCATATAGCCCATATCCGATGTCGCCAAGTGCACGCTTAGTCGAATGATCATATTCAGCTACGCAGCTACGTTGCGTCGCACGCGTCAATTGCCGGCTACGTAAGCGCGGTGCGGTGCGACGCGTTGACTCGATGCGAATATCTTGTTTTATCTGCGGTTCGACACGGGTCCTGCTGCGAATTTGATGCCGCTGCACGGCCTACACCTTTGGCTAATTCGAGACGTTGCAACAACTGTCCGTCCGCCTTTACGCGCATACGCACATTTGCTTTTAACTGCTGCATTATAACTGTGTGTGTCTGTGTGTGTATGTGTGTATGTGTGTTTGAATTTTTCTTTTCTTCATTTTTGGGCCTGCAACAGTCATTGTCGCTGTTATTGTTTTTGCCATATCGATTTTTGTTCTTTAGCTGTTGGTAATTTTGCGTGTATTACCGCGCGTGATAACTTTGTGACTTTGTGACTTTGTGTGTGGCGTTGCAGCGCTTCAACGGCCGGCAATGACAGCGAAACTCATGCAACAACAGCAACTGCGCGGCGACATCGTCATCATCGCCACCAGCACCGTCACCAGCACCGATGCGTCTTGTGCATCGGCGACGACAACAACAACGAGCCAACAATTGGATTGCTGGATTTGGCAAGCCCACGCGTCGCGTTTTTATACTTTTAATTGGCTTGTCGCACTTTGTGTCTTATTGTACACAAATGCCTTTTTACAACTTCGACATATGTATTTACATACGCGTCGATAAGTGCGAGCGCACGCCGCAACACATGCGCACACCACACACACACACACACACACATATATACACATGCACACACATTAAAGATGTCCATGCAGATGCGATGGGATGTAATCATGCTGGTACATGTGTTATCCATCGCGTTGTCTGGCCGCTGGCCGCTGGCCGCTGGTCGAGGTGTTTGGGCGCTGCGTGTCGTATTCCGGCTAATAGAAATGATGTCGATAGCACTTAAACACGATATCCGTTTCAATTTGTTTGGATTCTTCAATTTAAAAGGTGATAATTTTCTACTTTATGGCCCTTGACATGTGGGCCACCCATAAAACTGATATCGGTGTGTAAGCAGATCGCTTAGCTGCATCGCTGTGTGGCTAGCATTCAACCAGTTCGGCCCCCACCGGTTGTTGGTGCTTCCAACAACCCGCGCGGCATGCTGCCGAGACCCTCAGAGTCGCAGTTAAGTCGCTAGTCAATAAGTTAGGCAGTTAGGCCTGCATATACTAGTGTTCATGTATATTTGACTAGCTGCTGCTAGCTCGATGTCAGCGACGATAATAATAACAACAACAACAACAACGGAAACAACAGAAACAACTAGCCACTCTAAGTAGTTTTCCGCGCGTCCAAGCATCGTTGTTCGCTCAATTTGTGTTTCAGTGATTTTCACACTTGATTATCGCATTGACCAGCCCTCGAGATGTATAAACAAATGGCTTTCTTAGGTCTTTCTTTCACGCTAGGCTCGTAGAAATGCACAAAAACACATAAATGTGAGTGAAATTTTCTAGACGCTTTTTGATCGCGCTATAAATTTATTTCCATGCGCCCACATGCCTCTCTTTAGTAGGTGGGCAAATAGCTAAAAGCAGACTTAATACCTTCGCTTACTCCAAAGCGGAAGTACACACACACACACACACACCAAGCATACTTGCATATGCAAAGTAGAGTAGAGTGGTGGGTAATTTGAGATTTTATGTTCTCTGCTGTGCGCAGTGCCATCGCCATCCGAATGATTTGTGATGCATAAAATAGATATGGAAGTGAGATTAGCCAAAACCGAATGGAGCTTAAATACTTTGCATTGGCGTGTATTTATAGCCAAATTTATGAAAGTAATCCGTGTTGAATGCTCATTTAATAGAAGCATTGTGAAACTTCGCTTTATGGGCCTTTTAACACTTCAGTAATTTCTTATGATTTAATTTAATTTAAGGAAGCATTTACTGCTGGTATTTACAAATCTAATCGCTTGCTAAATTTTGTAGTTTAAAAAACTGGAATTTTTTCTCTTTACTTTTCTGAGCCTTTAGCCGGAGCGGGCCAAGATCTAGAAGCTTCCTCAGCAGCCGCAAACCCAAGTAATAACAGACGGATCCATATTTGCTCATCCTTGGAAGCAATTCGGTGTGCGACCTTCGGAGACATCAACATCAGAATCAGCTATTATTCCTTGTGCGCTCTAAATTTGTTCGATATTGTCTATGGATTATTTGTTTCTCTGAAATTATACTATTTTCTGATATAGTTCATTGGACTTGGACATAGCCTCAACCAAACTGTCTCCAATAAGTGTCTCCAATTTTTGGAGTGTTTGTTTAAAAAATTCCAGATTCGTTTCGCCTTGTCGAGTAGAGGTGGTAGACAATTTTACTGCCAAAGAAACTGTAATGAAAACTATGGCTTTGTCTACTAAAATGCCGTAAGACTTTTCCCCTTCCTGGACTCCAAACTAATCCACCGGAGAACGCGCCTACTACATTCGATTACGGCCATAAATTCTTTGACGGAATTATAGGTCATTTCACACTAGACTTATTGAAATTTGTATTATATATGTTCCGAAAACAAATCTTTGGTATACTTGCCTATGAAACCAAAGCAGTATTTTTTGAAGTTTACAAAGATTTATAATAAAAATAATTTGGAAATTTTTGGTAAAAATGCCTTTAAAGTTATACGGTTTTCGCTCAGATACATAATAAATAAAAAAATTTCCTTTCGTTCAGCTAAATGCACTTATTAAGTTAGTTTCGGGTATTGAGTATATATGAGGTATTGGGTATTGGGTATTTGCATCCTAACATATTGAGATTCAATCTATAACTATAACACTATATTTTTCTTCAGATATTAATGTATGTGGAGTCTACAATGTGTAGGGATAATTAGATCTCAGGGAACATGTTTGTATATATGTATCTGTAGATATTTACATATATTTACTTATTAAAAACAGAAAATAATAATAATAGCAGGGACAATCCCACACGCATGCGCGATTGTCGCGTTGGATCGCACTGAAGTGTGTGCACATGTATGTATATATATGTACGTAGATATGTATGCTGTGGCAAGGTGTAAATGTTTATTTTTGATAGCATTAAAACCTCTAAATAATTCTAAGTGGACGCATGGCTTTCATTTCAAATTGATTTCGACGAATTAATATAATATAATCGAATGGCGCATACCGTTGAGAAAATGTTGTTTCACAAAACAAAACAAACAGCAGAATAAACCGTGTGTAACTGCTATAAAGCACAACAATGTCAACAATGTCAGCAAAGCAACAAAGGCGACAGCAATTGTGCTACAACAAAACCGAGCCAAGTGAAACACTCTAAAACTTATTGTGCCACACAAAGCAGCTTACAATGCCACACAATAAAGCGTAAACAAAACAGCCATACACACATACGCACATAGCGAGTGAGTAGTATGCGGCGAGGAGCCTGAGATCGGACCACGCCACTGTTGGGATCGAGCGAAATGAAATCAAATGATGTGAATAAAAATGTAAAATGAGCAAGAAATGTAAAAAAAAAATCAATAAGAAAATAAAGACGAAATCAAATGGAGGGGAAACAGATAAATAAAAAGTTAATATGAAAAGTATAATATGTAATAACAACAGCAACAGCAACAGCAACAGCAAGCATAAAACACACGGCCAATACGAAGAACAACAACACATGAAAAAGCATTGAAGATATATAAAAGTGGAAAAGGCCACAATGAATGCCGAAGAATACGACTGTTGATGGTTTTTAAGGCGCGGGTGATCGTTTCATTGCAGCACCGCTCCAGCGGCCAGCCACAACGGCCACAATAGGCCTGCCCGCGCTCTGCCGCCAGAAGACAGCGCTCAACACTCAAAGCTACTCGATCGGCCAAAGCGATCACCAAAATGCAAATGCCTAAAGTCGAGATCAGTTGCTGGCTGCGCGTTAATGTGTGCGTGCATGTGTATGTGTATGGGTTATTGACTACAGCTGAGTGTGCGCTGCAGTGTTTAACCTTAATGCCAGCCTCCGAGAGCATGTTGGCTGTGAAGTGGCTTATGCAATGCAGAGGGCAGCCAAAGCGCGGCGTGTCTGCTACGTTGTTGCAGCAGCTGAACAATGAAGTGGTTATAAGGAAGACATTAACACAGACTTATAGGCAACAACAACAATGACAACAAGCGCAACAACAAAAGCAATGACAGTAATAATAACAACAATATTATACATCCTCGTAGATCGTTGGCAACAACAACAGCAACAACAACTCTATTGTATATACCTGTACGTTGTTGTTGTACGCAATTCATTGGATTGTTGCATCTTTGTACGCGTTAACACTACAGGATCGTGTAACTTGTAAATGTTCGATGTATTGTTGTTGTTGTTGTTGTTGTTGTTATTGCTGTTGGTGTTGCTGCACACTTACACTTGAGTACGAATGACAGAAATTAGTGAAATTTATTATTGATATCCACTTAAATTTATAGAGCAGCAAACAAAGGAATTGAAAAGGAAACCTTTGACGAGGCAAGAAAAAGAAAAGAGAAAACAAAAATAGAAGCAATAACAAGCGATTGAAGGTGAAACTGCAGCATGCAGGGGTTGCCACATGCATTTCATGCTACAAATAAAGAGGGAGTTGCAGCAGCAGCAGCGGTTGCATTGCACTATGATTTCGCTTCTTTTATAGCGTGTATTAGGTGAAGAAGAAGGGAAAATGTGTCTTCGTACACATTGCAGCTGTTGATTTGGTTTCCACCAGCCACTGTTGTTGGCTGGTTGCTGTGCTGCCACATTTATGGGGTCAAATGTTATGTTGGTCAATCGCGCTCGTTTGTTGTGGCGTAGCATATATATCTACCATATATCTTAGGCTATGCATGTACATATGTAGTTATTGTTAGCGTGTGCGTTTGCGTGTGCTTGTGGGTGTAACCCAGTGGATATTTTATGTTTGTCAGCGGTGGCAAAGCGAATTTCCAACTGATCCGGCTATTGCCACCTGATCGTCGGCGAATCATAAACTTATTATGTATTTAAATTAAAGGATCCTGTTTTATTAACCGATGTATTTGAACAAAAGCGGTTCGAGGTTACCTACTTTCTACTCATACACAAAGCTAACATGCGAGATGGTCACATCATAGACCTCGCTTATTTCACTATTGCGGCTTTCTTAGCCATATCTATTGTAGAACAGAATTGAGTTCTTAAAAATCGGACTGAGAATTTCTTTCTCTGAAGGGACGATCCTAGAACTGATGTTGAATAGTAAATAAGAGCGCAAGGGAATAAAGCTTCCGTTTATCAAAATATAATTTTAATGCTATCAAGCCCACCCATCTACTGTTAAACACCTCGAATAGTATGAGCCTTGCGCCCTAACACTGCTGAGCCTTGAATTCCGGCTAAGCGATCCTTAATATCGATTTACGGTAGCAATCGGTTGCATCTGTCAACAAATAGGTTCAGCTATGAGCAAATACCTCACTAAGAAAATGTGCTCCAATTCCTTAGAGTGCGCTTTACATGGTAGGATTGGGCGCTAGGTTCGGCTCCGTCACGCAACATCAAGCTTTAGTGTTAAATACCATAATGTTAGAATGACGATAGAGTCGGCAACAACAACATGATGCTACCTGATCATTTGTATTAGTGACACATAATGAGGTTATCAACTGAATGTATTCGGCAAGTTTACAAAGTTGCTCTGTACACCGGTAGCAAGCTCTAAATGTAGCAATAATAACAATGTAAAAGGAAGCATGGATAACATGGTCTATACAAAAGAAATGTTAAAGAGCGAATGATTTAGGTTCGGTTAGTAGTGCGATGGAGAATCTCCAGCCAGGCCGGAGAATGCGACCAAATCTCGGTAATTTGGAAACGACGAGCACTGGAAAGACTAATCGTCAAATTAAAACAAGCTAATTAAACTAACAGCTCCTGGAACACATTTCTAAGCGTAGAGTGTAGAATTAATCATTTTTAGCCCAGCTGTCGAAAAATCTAGTCATATATGAAGAAATTTTTGTCACAAATAACTTAAAATTTTACTGATGTAAATATAAATTCTTCTAAATTAAGTAGACAAACCAAGATAAATATATCTAATGAAATATGACCGAAGCGCTGACTATATTTAGAACAAACTCCACAAATCTATTTAAATACATATAAAAGTGCGTTTTGGAGAAATTTATGAATATATATGTAAGCACTAATTTTCAGAAGTGAAAAAATCTTTAATTTAATGGCACTATTAAAATTTTTCTCTACTCCATACATATTTGTTGGGTTATTTGAATTAATGAGCATTTCGGATTTGTAGGTTACGGTTGTCCGCTAATAAGTATCACATCTCCGCTCATTGCTCGCCCAATCGAATTATCTTCTATTCACATTTCGACACATAAATATGCCGATAAGCGGTAGGAACGAATGGTTGTTAAAGCGCTGATCTAGCGCTCGATAAAGAGACCGCATTGACGGTGTCTGTCAAAACGCTCGGGTGACCGTACCAGGTGACTGCCAGGTACGCCAACGTAAAGCACGGCCTGCGTGTGTGTGTGCGCGTATGTGTGCGCGGCATATAAATTACGGCAATGATAATAAAATGCACTGCATGCACTGGCAGCACGACCGCGTTTGCCAACGCACAAACGCCAAACGTTCAATAACGCATGCAACAACAACAACAACAACAAGAGCGGCAGCAGCGGCAACACTTCGCCAACAGCATCGAAAGCCGTGTATCACAGCGCACTAATGGCTCGGGGCCATCACCCACAGCATGCATGCTGCCGCATAGCGCTAGGCTGCCAGACTAAACGCTGAGATTGGCCGCCCTAATGTGTTACGTCAACCGGCCAGGCAGTGTGGCCGGCCAATTGTCGATCGGACACTTATTACACTCGTATCGTATCGTTTTATCGCACCACCAGCAACCACAACGACTGACCAAGTGGACCAAGTGGACCAAGTGCAGCGAGCGCGGCTAGGCAATTGATTGGGGCCCCGGTTGACACGCTGCACCACCCAAGCCCTTGAGACGCAGTTGTGTGCCGCACCGCTGCCCTCAAATGTGTTATGCATTTTATTGTTGCATTTGTAAAAATAGTTGTCAGCTTGTTGTCTTCTACTTGTCTTTGCTGCTAGACGATGCTGACGGCGTGCTGCCTTCGTATCACTACGTTGTTTAATTGCCGCTCGCACTGGGTGTCAATTTTTATGGCGTTTTTTCCAAGAAGTGCAACAATTCACATTTCTTCTGTCTTTCCGTGGGCTGCGACGATAACAATAGAGTCATTTAGTGATGTTATTGATTTCAAATGCGCAACCGCCACAACGTCAACATCTCCACGTTTACCGGGAAACGGTGAAACTAGCACTACAGTGTCGCCAGTCAGTATGGCTGACAGACGGACAGGCGAACAATTGGTCTGGCTGTCCACTTGATCCGCCAGTTGAGTTGGCCATATTCCTGCAGCATCTAATTCTTTCCCACAAGCGCTTGAGTGCGTCATTGAGCACGGGCCAACAAGAGGTTATGGACCATTGAGCCACAAGTGTGCACTTATTAAAATGTTCAAGTGCTATATAGTATATAAGTATGCATGTCGTGTAGTTGCAAGAGTATACAGCGATTGGTGAAATGGTTGGCGCACGCGCGCCCTTTAATTAAACGGTGGCCCAATATATGCAAACGAAGCACTGACGTACATACATATGTAAAACACATGTGCGTATTTATGTTTGTAGTGTGCAAAAAAAGCGCAATACTGCGCATGCGTCATAATTCATTTTCGCCGTAAGCGTTGAAAAGTGTGGCTGACTGCCAGCCTACCTGGCACTTTGCATATTAACGCTGCCCTCTGCAACGCTGCTGTTTCTGCAACATTTCGGCTCGACTGTTTCGCGCGCTTTCTTGAATACTTTTGCATTACATTTTGGTTTATATCACATTCGTGCGCATGCGCGTGCGTTGTGAAGCCTTCAAAGGCCCATAGGGACATATGTGGGACACGCCCCACTTTCAACACGCCAAAATGTGGATCATATACACACATAGTCTAAGATCTGACAAAGACTGCAAAAAGACTGTTTCTGCAGGTGGTTACAGGATACAGCACAGTGGTTCAAGGTTTTAAGAGCGTTTTTACTCGCAAGTGGAAGAGTGTCGGAACGCTCCAGTCAGTGCTTCAGTTGATACTGATTTACATTGGTTTTGAGTAATTTCTTCCAAACATCGTTCGCGTATGGATCTGGGGTTTTAGATAGGTCTTCCAATAAATACAAAAACAAAATTTTGACAGAAATTATAAATTGAAAACATTCATTTTTGAAATGGAATTGCAACCTAAATAAAAAATTTCTCAATGAAATAAGTAAAGATATGTTTAGCTATAGAAAAATGTTCACGAGGCTAATGCTAAGGCTATAACAGATTTCTTTCGAAATTTTTTAGGTAATCTAATGGACACTGTGCCTCAAATGATAGCATTATAAAAACATTATGCTTCTACTGGTTACGCCTACTTTCTTGCGCGCTACTGCGCATGCGTTCATAAATTTTCCACTCCAATGTATGAAGCGTGTTGCAAAAAAGCTCCAATTTCATTTACATTTTGGACGGATTTTTGATATTTTTTTAAAGGGTTTTCGTTATTCCCTCTGCAACACTGCTGAACGAACGTCAGCGCCAAAATCTCATTTAAAATCGATTTATGAAAGATTAAAAAAACTGTTAACCTAGCAATGAATAATTGGGGCAGACGCAGACGCAGACGCAGCCGCATGGGCGGGATAACACCAAATGCTATGTAGTTAATATGGTATATTTGCATGTAGTGTGTGCGTGTGTGCGTGGAGGCAGTGTGTGGCATGCAGCTAGCGGCAGGATATGGAAATTAAGTGTTGCAACAACTTGTCCCAAATATATTTTTAGCGGCATGGAGTGGACGAGCCGAATGGCGAGCATACACGTCCATCAAGCTGCCAGCCGAACCAGCAACCGGCGCAGCAGTTCCATGCCTAGACCCAGGCATGCCGACAGAAAAAGCGATCGACAGACAGACGGCCGGCCGACAGACAGGCAAGCAACAAGAAATTAGTAAAACTCATTTCGGATTTAGCCTCCGGGTTTAAACTTAATTCGGAAGCACAGCAGGAGGTTCTAAGTAAATAATGTGGCCTTTGAGTAATCTTTAGCGCTTAATTTGCATTTTATTGCCAACAAGCCAACGAACCAACGAACCAACGAACCAACGCGTCAGCAACTCAAATGAAAGCAGCACTAGTGCAATCCTGTCCAATTGGCTGGTGGAGGCAACGTTGCGCATGCACTCGTATGCGCTGTTATTATGTGTTGTGTCTGTTGTTGCGCATGCGCGTAAATTAATAAGGGAATAGATTTCATACATTCAAGGGTTCATCCAATTAACACACGATCTGTTACGCTTTTTGGGCTTATTCAGTTTAAATGGTAGCTTTAATTTGGAATTTATTAAAATTGTGCACATTGTGAAAGTTGGAAACGATTGTGCAACATGCTGCGAAAGATTTCCAAACTCAATAGCTGACAGGATATTGAGTTTTCTTTGTTCGCACTAAATCGTCTGGAAGAAAATTTATGTACATTTTTTATTCACACACAACTTCCGACTTCTAACCGTTTCATAGAGACTTTAATGCAAAGAGAGCAATTGGTTTGAGACATCATTTTCAAAGCATTGGTCGAATCTTCCGAAAAGTGCTGGCGACACGTGAGTTCTAAGGTATACAAAAAATACCAGACAACAGTTATCACTCTGAAAAAATTAATGGTAATTTGGCCTAATTCGTATTTTGTATTCCCCCTTAACATTTATTCGTAGTTATTTTATCCGAAATGACGAAAAAACGAGCGAACGAACATTTATGTAGATACACGAATACAAACGAATATGAGTTTCAGATCGATCTGTTCAGCAAAGGCAATACTAACTACTTATAGTTTAATATCATAGGCGATATGTCGAGGCTTTTCTATTAAAATAGACAGATTTCGAAAAACCGAAACTATTTAGTGAATCACTTCGTTTTGCGGGAAACTGGAAAACGGACTAAAAAAGTTTGTGTATAACATCGAGCAGATCCTCAATCACGTGCCAGCGAATCGAACTTTCTTTCAAAATTTAAATTTTATTTATTTATTTGTGTTATATGTATATATATGCATATGAGTAATCCGCTCAATACAGTGGCAGTGGTCTTAAACTTCAATTCAATCATGCAATCAAGTGAAAACTATCCCACAAGGTATCCCCCAATTGAGCTGAAGTGTAAATATCCCATTCCCAGCTGGTCAATTGAGCGTTTACCAATTCGGCCAATTGGCAGTAATTGCATTGCGTTCGACACGTATTCGCACGCCTGAGACAAGCACGAAGGCACACAACCGTTGCATGGGAGCGCAAATTTCGACCTGAAACTTTTACCCCAGAATACAGAAATCTGTTTACAGTTTGAGGTGCTCGACTGCCGTGACACGTCTGTCTCGGCGCAACGCTGCGAGCAGTGACTACGTGTAAGTCCCTGCTGTCAAAGTGGCCCAAATTTTGAAACGACTTCAATAAGGGGCGAGAAGCGCGTTGAATAAATGAATGAATGCGAAATCGAAATGCTTTTGTTTCTCACGTCATTCGTGTGGCGCAATCGCAGTCAACTCTTCGCGATTGTCATTAGGCCAATCAAAGAAACGTTAAACTTTAAACGAATTCAATTGCAATTGCGTTCTTGCAACGGCTGCACATTCGTGGGTTAAGAAAATAAACGGCAGTGTGCAACAGCCATACAACGGTTCGGTTCCATTTGAATGTCAATAATTCGGCAGATGCTCAGCGGCAGTGCAGCGAATTGCCACAAATGACGAGATTCGACGATTTTGTGCGGAGAGTTTGTGCGAAATGCGCAGTCAGTCGCTGTGGCGCTGCAAAACTTTTTTGTGGCATTGAATTGCAGTGCTCGTTGTTGTTGTTACTACCTGAGAAATTGCCGCATGTCCAGCGCAGTTTGGTGGATATATTAATTGCTTGACCGGTCAATCAGTGTGTCGGAGTGGGAATCGTCGAATCGTCAAAGTGGGACATGCGGAACTCATGAGTATGCAAATCGAAGTGGTTCCCACGGAAGCTGCCAACCGAACAACCGACCAACCGACCAACCGATCAACCGACCAACCAAATTGTTTTGCCATCACTGTAGGAATATTAACTCGCTAGCGCATTCCTATTTGTATGTGTATGTGTGTACGTATGTGGCGAATTAGCCAATTTTTCAATTTCCATTGGCGGTAAATTTTTATAAAATCCAATAGCTTCAGGGTTAATGTTGGAAAAAACGAAGGTGAACCCAATCTCAACCAAATCAGCCGACAAAGAAAACAGTGACTTCGATCAGCGGATCAGACACAATGACATTGTAAAATACGAAATATCTTCATCGCCTAACGCGGCAAAGTGGCGGCAAGGCTTGAATCCAGCAAATCGGTCAATATGGGTATCGTATTACCGAAATGTGATTGCTCAAAATCTGTCAAACACAATCATGGATAAAATCTTTCCGCCTGTCAAGTTAACCACCACTAATCCCACTAATATCCGCAACATGCCGCTCTATGCGTGTTTACACGCTCCAACAAAGTGTTAATTCCGCGCAGACAACCAGTGAGACAATGACAATTCAAAGATCACAACAACAATGCCGATTTACAGCAGCCGCCACAGCAGCAGTGCGGCAAGTAATGAGCACTCATAATTCCAAAAACTCAAAAGCACAAAAACCAAAAGCATTCCACCAAGGAATGACTTTGCTTTCAGTACTCAAATAAGAGGGCGGGGAAATGATCAGTCCAACATTTTTTTTTTTTTTCAGTTCTTGTAAAAGGAGAAGATTAGCACAAACAATAATCAGTGGTGCCAGTCTTAGCTAATAATTCGATTTTCGGTAAAAAAAAGTGCCGCTGTAAATTCTTTATTCGTCGGTCGAATTATAATTAGACATGAGTACTTTTTAAGGTTTGCTGGACGCCTTGATATGGGAAAGTTGTTGCAGATCATCAGTGTAGTAGAATTCATCAGACTGATTTGGTTCTAAGAATAAATGTTAAGTCAGCTGTGACAGTAGTGGTGACGGAGACCCGCAGTCAATTCAGACTCACAGCAATGACAAATCTTAGATATTCGTATCTTGATGGTTTTATTATTAATATTTTGCCTTTCGACATGCAATTCTACACATGTGGACGTTGTTATAAGACGGTTATTTTTGGTTTCTGTACAGAAATCGCTATTGTTATTTTGAATTGATTGATATAGTAGATAAATAGCTTGCCATAAAAATCCATCAGACATTCCGTGATGGGTTAAAATGTCTAAAAAATCACAGATGTATATTTTTCAGAAAAATTTTTTCTTCACACAGTTTTTCTGCATTTAAATTAAATATTTATGAGACCCAACTATTGCCTAGTAGACCTTAGAACTGGTGCCTTTAGACCTTAACCAGTCTAAATTTGGTCTGAAACGGTTTTCTTGTGGCATAATAAGACTTATTTTGTATTGATTTCCCTAAGCTAAGTCTTGAATAAAATTTCTAAGCAACCACTCTGTTTACTTATAAGTTTACAGAAAAAGATCTAAAACTCAAAAAGTTAATACATATCGCATGCTTGGCTCTGGTGGCTTGATCGGATCTTACTTGGATAAAAGTATTCGCAGCTTGTTGAAGGCGTGAAATCCCATCTCTCCATGTCTGGTGTGATATGCTTAGGTGTGCTGAGGGTGGTGAATTGGGTAATGCGTGTTCTATTGTGAGGAGTTTGAGGTTGTGACACTCACAATTAGCTACAAAGGTCAATTATTTTCACGATGAAATGAAACAATACAGGTCTAGACATTTTCAAAACAAAAAAAAATTCGGTGAATAATTTCCCAGTAATGCAGTTTTCTCACTTAAGGAAAATAGCACTTAAAATTAATTCTGCTTATTTATATGCATTTAAGTATCAACATGTAAACTTATTGCAACGACAATTGACACTGTGAGCCGGTCTACTTCCGCGCCGTTCTCTTTGCGCCATTTGTTGAACAATTCGCAGCTGAAGTATAAAATACATTTGCTTTGGGAGGGCCATAAATACAAACCTACGTAATTTTGAGTACCGAACGGTGGTGACTTCCTATCGGATCAGCGGCAATTACTATTCAATATCGGTGATTGCAAGTTCACTGCGTCGCTTACTGATAAGATTTCCGCAATTGCGGCGATAAACCCGAACACCTGAGTCACTTTGCGGCCTGAAAAAACATTAAACCAAAAGCATTCAACTAATGAATGCTGTGTTTCCTTCGCTGTGCAACCATAAGGCAAACGACGTACTTACACACACATATACACACACATACACATGCGCACGTTCGTATGTAGAAGTAGTAATGAAAAATTGAAAATATTGGCCGCCATTGATAGTGCCCTCGTCCACAAAGTATTGCCACGCTTGCAGCGAACAATGAATGCCTCGCCACATGTGCGGAGTTTCAGTGAACAGCAACACAAGCAACAGTACAAATATGCTTGCAACATTGCAGAACATTGCAGAACTTTGCGACATTTTGCTGCGTTGTTGAATGCTTCTGACCGGACGATGGCGCGTGGGGTGGGGCGCTCTGGTGGTGCTGCACAACAATTCCGGTTGAGTGTATCAACACCAAAATCGAATCGAAATCGTATACGCGCCATAAAATTTTATCGTCGATCGTGATCGTGTAATTTCAGCCCACGCATCAAATGAGTGCACAATGAGCGAGCGCGCATGCACGGCCACAACAACGCGTCTGGTTGCGGTGCAAAGCAGGACGACGCCGAGGGTAAGCACATCCTTCTGTGACAGATGACGCTGTTACAAATGCTGCCGCTGTCGCTGCTGCTGGTGATCGCTGTTGTTGTGATCACTGTTGTGGCAGTTGTTGTGCCAATCGCAGCAAGCTCAAGACAATTTAGCAAGCCAATAATTCTTCCGCGGCACGCTAGAGTTGTGGAGTATAGGGCGGGTAGTATGTACGATAATGAGTGCCTACTATGGGGGCAGGCATTTGCATCTGAACGAATTGCAAAGCGGAAACGGCACTGTTTCAGATGCTGCGCAGATGTAGACGTTGTGGCAGTGCTTTATTCTCACACAAAACTCGCTGAAAATATATAAAATTAGGAAATTTTTAAACGCGATTGTGTTGAAACAATCTTCAGAGGCTTACATAGTTGCCGATTATAAAGTGTATTCTAATTCCCGGGTTAGTACTTGTATTAGATATGGTCGAATGATGTCACTTTGGTTACGTCTACTCCGAAATTCCGAGAGTCACATAAAAAACCTCTAGCAACAACATATTCACCACCATTTTAATTCCACTCATCCCACTGTTGCCTTGAAACTAACCTCGCAAATTCGTCTGTGAAATCGATGGACCTATCGGTGGGACAGCTGGACGGTATGTCAACATGACTGCGACAATAAAGCAATGGTCGAACGACCAGCCCATATGAGCAATGCGCATGAGGTGCAATGAGCGCAATAACTTCATATTCACCTTGTTGCAGGCCGCCCTCCTCAGCGTCCCCGCACCCTAAAAGCGAGTGTACTGATCGCCACAGTTGTACGTGCAACGTTTCAAGATTGAGATTATGCAAGTCGCTTTGAAGCTGACCGCCAGCTGCATGCCGCATGCGTTTATGCACATAAATAATGCCACAAATCGCGCAAGTATGCAACAACTGTGCAGAGTCTTGTGGCGGCATTCATGAGAATGCATTGTGTAACCAACATTAGAATAGGCAACTAGGCAGACGTTGAAGGGCGATGGTTGTGGGCCGGGTGAGGTGCGTGAACCAATGTTCAGGGCAGAGTGTGGCATAATTACGCATTTAAAATAGCGCGTGCACTTGAATGACATGAGCTTGGGCGTTGTTGCTGATGCAAGTCCTGTCTTTATTTTCGTTGTTATTGTTGCTGTTGCGCGGCAGTTGCACACGGCGATAATGAAATTGTCGTGGCTGCAAGTGCGGCACAATGGAATGTGGCTAGGGATCATACGCGCCGTGTATATGTGTAGGATATATGTAGGTAAGTGTCTGCCTTGGACTTGTACATGGTATTTAAAGCACGCCTGTCGAAGCCAAAATGACCGCGTACAATACTAACCCAGCTAACGAGCCAGTGATGGTCAGCCATGCCAATACACGCGCTATCGTCCGTCCAGTTATCGACAGCCGCATGTTGCAGCCGCGCTTGAGCGATTCGCAAGCGCGCACCAGTGCTGCTGTCGAAGCGCTGTACAGATCATCACTCGCGAAAACACATACATCCACAAGTAGTCACAGCACCAGCACGGCACCGCGCGGCAGCTGAGCTAAACTAAGCTCAGCCCATCGAAGCTTCTCCGTTTATGGAAGTTCAGTTCGTTTGGGTTAATCAAGCGAAACGAGCGAATGACATGTTTGCGCTGCATTAATCAAAATAATATCTGTATAAGCGGTGGAAAACGCTTAAGCGCAAACTTTTAGAGCAGAATTGCAATTTAATGCTGAAATAAATTGTGGAAATGCTGCACGAATACCCCTTTGTATGCGACGCTAAAATCAGTGGGCAGGCAGATTGGCACATCGGCAGACATTTCGCCGATTGGCATACCGACAGCGATATGAGTAGACAACTGTTCAACAACTGTGTTCTGGACGAAGCAACGCTTATGCAAGCCAACCTGCAAGTCCACCAGTTGGTTAGCGGACCTGATAGGCCGCTTCTTCCTCGATCACAGCGTATTTGATTGCGCCGCCGTTTATCACATGAAAACGAAATGAAAGTCCGGCCAAAATGCCATCCAATTGCGGGAATCAAAAGTAAAATTATGAAAGAATGCCAAGACAGAAAGTCGTTTCGCAAAGCGAAATTAAGTTGAATTGCAGCCCAACCGATTACCGACTACCGACAGCCACTGGTTACTCTGGCTAAATGAGCGCTTGCCTGCAATTAAAATTTCATCCAAACTTTATAACCGTAATAAGTGTGCGCAGACACGCAGTCACGCATACAGTACTACAAACATACATACATCTACGTATGCACCTGAGTATAATGATCGAAATAAGTTATTAACGCGTTCGCCTAATTACAACTTTTAGTGGATTATGTATGATAAGAGGAATTGAAATATATTCGGAGAAATTCACACACTCGCATGCCTGAGATCGTACAAAAAGATGACACTTACCGAGAGGTATAAGAGGATAGATGTGACGAAGCATGTTCTATAGTTTAGAAAGATAGGAAACAAAAAAGGATTATATCTAGTCGAAAATTATGATTCATAGCAGTTGTGGATTTGAGGAGCATACATATATTTGTGAGAATATTCGCAAACATTTCGAAACGTCCAAATAATTTTGAAGTTATTAATTATTATCATCTGAAAATATCCTTGGGCATATCAGTATTCTCTATTATAGTAAAGTTGTTGCTTCATTTTGTTTAATTTCACTTTAAAGTGAGCTTTAGGAAATTTAGAAATTAACGGAGCGAGCTTGCGGATGATTGCTATACGTAAACTTTCTTGATTCCACATTTAGGATGTCAACACCTTAAGCTGAATTGGGATAAGCTCGGGATCTATAATACTTTTGATATCAATCATCAAATAATCATTCCAAATGAAATATTTGATACATAAAATATGCTTTGGACAAGTCAAACAATCCCAAGAGCAAACAGAATATATGTATATTATTGATGAATGGACTAAATATCTCTAACAAAATTTCATTATGCGTTTAATGAGCATGTTTGACCTTCGCAATAATAAGTAGCTTAAAAAACTTGGAGATTTTTTCAGTTCTGCTTTCAGGTTTGGCACTATCTGAAAAAGTTATCTGCTAACCTACGCCAAGATACCCATCAACTTTATTTATTATTAATCTAATCACTATGGCTGTGTCAAATAGTTCTACTTTGGTCTTCGAGAAATTTACGATATTATTATTATTAGTTCTTTGTTATGCCATGAGGGGCTTGGCGGCAACCACACATTGTTGTCGCACCATTTTTATCGACTAAAGAACTTGCAGACGTCAATAAAGATTATATATTTATGGAATTTTTTACTGCGACAACATGTCGAACAAATATCTATTCTATATCAATCAGGGTGATCAAGGTGATCACATGTGAGACCAACCGCATTTCCCTGCGGAATCGGACGGAGCCCTAACCAACCAAACTTCTGTCTTTATCATTGTTTGGAAAATAGGAAAAAAGCTCTATGATTAAATCTAAGTGAACAAAATGAGCATGAAAATTATTGATATAATTAAGATATTGGCTAATATATCCCCTTCACAAGTCTGGATGATTTCTTCCCAAAAAGAAATTAAATCGACCAATAATTTTGCCTAACCTACGTACATCGCATGTAATGGTTTCCATAATCCAGGTTAATATTATCCTCAACTATGAGTATATGAAATGTCTTAATGAAATTAAATAAGAATATTGCACTTAGATTAATGACATTTAATACCAAAAATCGTATTACATCGGTTATCGCATAAAGATCATACTGAATTAGCTGTTGAATGTTTGAGCTGTTGAATATCTCAAACAATAAGTAGAATAACTTAAAGAACCTAAGTATGTATGCTGCTCTTGGCTTAAGATGTACCGATAACAACATCCATTCTGATATCAAAATGTTTATTAAAACTGTTTGAAAATTTCTCGAAATAGTTGAGAGTTAGTAGTTAAATAGTTGAGTCTTCGGTTCCACCCCAACTTAAGCCTTTCTTAGATATTTTTTTTTTTTGTTATGTACCTTATGTACACACCTATTTATATCTATACAAAATTTAAGAAACAATTAGAACAATTGACGCAATTCTATATTAGTAATTATGGTATATATATATAATTAATTATTGCCGTTATTACGCCTTCGCTTGAGCATGTAACGAAATTTCTATGATCATAGAATGAAGAACCTTTACTAAAAGTCTCTAGACCGTTTATAATGTGGGCTTAAACTGACCGCAATCTCGCAAAATACTTCCAACACACACCACAGAACTTTGAAGCGGGCCCAAACCATCAGAAGATCAGAGATGATTGAGTGAAAACTAAAAAAAATTAGCAAATAAATATGCTGCTTTCTGACACCTTTAAATGTCAAATTCTTGCTTACAAAAGTTTTTAGGCCTTTGGGTCACAACCTCACTCTCTTCCTCACCTTTAAAAAATTTTCTAGTTAGATTTTCCTAGTCAAAACTTACACGTACTGATACGTTCGTACGAAATGTTTGACAATTAATGCATCTATGGTCCACCGCTTCTCCATAGCTGAGAGAATGTTTGAAAATAATAAGAAATTACAAGTATAGTTATGGTTTATTTTTGGCCGCGTTACAAAGGATTCTTCATCAAAATCTTGTTCTATACTCTTATAAAATTGCATTTGCACAAGAACTTAAAGGCTTGAGGCCACTTAATGTAGAGAATAAGACTTAAAGAAACATCCCTGTATTCGTGCGGATCTGTGCGAAAAGATAATGGAAGTTTGCTTTCATCGAATGCATTCCTATTCGGGTTAGTTTTGGAAATTGGAAGCATATGCTTCCACAGTTCGTCGACGACGTTTACAACTGAAGTTTTTTTCATTACGAACAATATTTTTCTTTTTTCTTTTATAGATTTATAAAATTCACGAAGTTGTCAAAACAAAGCGTGTTAGCCCTTTATTCGAAGGTGTTATTTTATCATTAATTTCATTATATTACAAGCATACAGACGTATATAATTATATAAATATTTATAAGCTTTTGTCTTTCTCATTTAAATATCAAGAGAATTCGGTTGTCGTTGCCGGTTTGTTGTGTATATATAACTACACCCACGCGAGTTTGCAACTCGTTCCCATTCCCATTGATCGCTACACTAAAGCCTGGATTTCGCGCTTCAACCAGCCAGCCAGCCAACGAACGAACCACCCATTAAGCTGCGGCAAGCGTGTGTTGGCCATCAGTTAACGCTGGTCCAAGCTAACTCGTTCTGCGGGTTGCAACTATTTAATCACAACGCGCCTTAACATTAACAACAGCCGGCGGAGCCAAAAGCGTTTAAGAGAGCAAACCCGTTAAGAGGCAGCAAAAGAAAAAGATCGTAAAGAAACTAGTTATTCGTATTGTACACGAATGGAAGAATACCCGCTGTGTGTAAGTGTGAGTGAGCGCTGCAAGCGTGTGTGTGCGAGCGTTTAATACTCACACATGCAAGGGCAAAAATCACCACCACCTTGGCTAGGTGAAATCGCGCGCTCTTTATACAAGTGTTTGGACTCAGTGTGTGATCGCTAACACATGCACATGCACTTACAGAACCGCACACATACAGCGCTGCCGACTGATCGTTGGTATATGATTGTTTTATGTATGTTTATGTGAGCGCGCGCATGCATAGGTGTGCGACGCTCCGCTTCAGACCGAGCATTTGCGATTGTATGGGTGCTGAGGTGAGTGCGCTGAGCGAATGAATGAGTGTCGACGCGCGTTGCTTCGGCAGGCACGTTTATGTGCATTGAGTGTGTGTGTGTGTATATTTGGTTGCGCATCGCGCCGGTTTCGGCTTCTCTGTTTGTTGCACAGGAGGTCCGCGTCAAACCAGCGACGCAATGGACTTTTAGTTGTTTCGTGGACTTGCCCAACATTGTGCGCGCTTCAACGCGAAGCCACGTTACGCGCACGTCATACACTTACTCATCACTTCTGAAGGCATAGAGCACCGACAGCAGTGCAGCTGCCTTTTATTGTATTTGTTTTTGTTCTTGTTTTATGTGTGGGTGTTTTTTTTTTTTTTTTTTTGAATTTTTAATGATAGCGTTCTCGATAATTTCGGTACATTCGGTAGTGAACGCGTCTTATCGCAAGTAGGCAGTGTCGACAGTCATCAGCCGCACAGCGGCAAAGCTGTAACATAACCAACAATTAACCAACTTGCAAGGGTGGCGAGACTGTGTGAGCAGGCAGACAGATAGAAAAGGAAAATAGAATTCAACAAGAACAGCAAAAGTACGACATTCTACGAGATTCTACTCCAAGCATTTCGATAGCAATTGCATAAGCCATTTTATTTGCGTTGTTAGTGTTTTTGTTGTGTTTGCTCATTTACTTTGAACTGCTTAAATTGTGTGTTGCTGCCGCGGCTCGTGGCTCATGTTAATTGCATATATTGAAAACACGCGCTCAAGTGCCTAAACCAACAAAGTGCGTGTGGTCTCAATCGCCGCTTCCCGCGCTCGTGTGGCCTTTGTCATTCGACGGCGGAAACATTTTGCGCCTAAGTGTCAGCCGACACTTATTTGCCGACGCGGCGCCAACTCACCAAACGCTACGTGCTGAAAAGCGACATTAGTCCAAGCAATCGCACGAAGCTTGTTAGCGCGCCACCAGGGCTTTTGATGTGTGATCTATTAACGTTCGAGTTGTTGCAGTGGGAAACCGCAAACGACCAATTGCCTCAGTGACTACAAGTCTGCGCAGCGATTACAGGGGCATACACAGGCGCGGATGCTGCATGCTGATGGTGATGGCGATGGTGAAAAAGTAGGAAGTAAAAAAAAAAGTTTGTTCTTTCAAAAACACGAACAAATATTCGCACATACATTATTACAACAAAAATAACAACATCAGTCCAGCGCACAACTTCGGTGTTGTTGTCGATCAATTTGTTTGTTAATACGCCAGCGGTTTTTTCTTGCTTTTAGCGCTGCGGTTGCAATATTGTACTGCTATTTTCTTGTTATTCTTGTACGAACGTCAAATTCGATTTTTATGACTTTTTGAGCGCGTGACTAAGCGATGATTTATGGTGGCGTGTTGTTTTTAATATTCATACACTCGCTGTGGCATCCACAAACGAACGCAGCAGCATGCCAGTGGAACAGTAAGGAAAAGAAGAAGAAGACAAGCCGCAGCAATAACAACAGCACGAATACTCTACCCAAAGTTTAACGGCTAAAAGAACGAAGCGATAGTGGTAAAAGTCAAATTAACAACACCAACAACACCAACAGCAACAACAACAGCTATCACAACAGCTGCCACATCATCGATAGCAGCCACTAGCAAGCGGGTCGTTAGCTTGCGTAGGTGCGCTTGCGCAGTAACTAGCAATCACTGAGTATCCACAGCGACAGGCAGTCAGCCAGTTACCCAACAATTCGCTGTATATTGAACGATATCCTGCTGCGCATGCGCGATGGACTCCTCCACATGCCCGAATGCCGCTGGCAACAGTGTGCAACAACAACAACTACAAAGCCGTGTTAAACAACAAATGCATTTGAAGCAGCAGCAGCATCATCATCAACAACAACATACACAGCTGAGACAACAGTCACAACAGCAATCGCAGGCACAACTAGGCATGCAACATGGTCAGCAGCAGAAATTACCACAACAACAACAATTGCAGAAGTTTAAACAGCAAATGCAAACACAGCGCCTACAGCAGCAGCAACAACAGCAACAACAGCAACAGCAACAACAACAACAACAACATATCCAATCACAACAGAGACATGCACATGTGCAATCATCAACGGTACAATATTCTGCGACAACAACAACAAAAACAACGAATGCTGTTGCCACAGCCGCTGCCTTAACCACTTTGATCAAAGAAGAACTTTGCGCTGCCGAGCTACATGCCACTTCCGTTGCGGCAGCACTTGAACAACGGCAACAACAACAAAGTAACAGTAACAAGAATCCGCAGAGCAGCAATGGCAACAATAACAGCAAAATCACTGCCGCTAGTAGCTCACATAACCAGAAAGCGAATTCGCCCCCGACCTGCTCCACTACCGCAATAACTGCACCTCCAGCCGTGACCGCAATGGCATTGGCGTTGGCAAAGGAAACAAATAGCACCGGCAGCGGTCCACAGCAGCAGGGCAGTCACTGCCACAGCATCGGTACGTCATCCCCCCAACAAGCGCCGATATTGGCGTTAAATAAGTGCGATACTGGTAACAATGGCAGTAACAACAACAACAACAACAACAACAACAATGTGAATAATAGCGCCAATAATGCAGGCAACTGTAACATAAACAACAGCAACGCATCACCGTTACCAAATGTCTCAACTACGAATGACCTCGCCGCTGCAGCCGCTGTCGTGCTCTCCTTACAGGGCACCATGGTCAGCAGTCTACAGCAGGCCGCACTACTGCCCGTCAATTCACCTGCCGCAGCGGCGCTCAACTTGCAAGCGCTGGAATCGTACTTGACACTGCAGCGCATTACCGGCAAATCGGATGTCTTCCGCTTCAATACCATATCCGCCAACAATAACAACAGCAGCGATGGAAGTGGTGATGGCGAAACAGGTGCCAGCTGCACCACCAATGGCAGCAATGCTGAAGAGACAAGCAACAACAGCTATAGTTTAACAACAGTAGCAACTGCGGCGTCGGCGCCGGCGCCACAACAACAGCAACAAGAGTTGCAAGCTTTGGACACGGCCAACCTATGCCTTGAGGCGACCAAACTGCAGCGCAACGCCAACACGACGAATGCTATGCAGACGCTGTTACAAAGTGCGGGCGCCACCGGAACTGACCTCTCCGGCAGTGACCTCGGAGATTGTGACCTGCCGCTGCTGGACGGTGATGAGGGACTGTCGTTTGAGGCTGCTGAACTCGAAAGTAGCTACAACAATTTCATATTCAACACCAATGCTTTCAATTGCATTAACCAGCAACAGCAACAGCCGAATCAGACCATCCAGCAACAACAACAGCAATCCTTATCTGCCGAGATCGAATCGATTTCGTCACTGCAAGCCACCATGTTCCAAGACAAGCTGAACCATCAGCAGCTGGTCATAAATGAAGGTGCCGCTGCCAGCGCGCTGAATGATGCGAACGCCCAGAATGCCAGTAGTGGCGGTGCGACCGGCACCGCTCCAGCGGCCGGTGCTGCCAATTCACAACGCTCCAAGAAACAGTTCATTTGCAAATTCTGCAATCGCCAGTTCACCAAGTCCTACAATCTACTTATACACGAGCGCACACACACCGACGAACGGCCCTATTCGTGCGATATCTGCGGTAAAGCATTTCGTCGACAGGATCATCTCAGAGATCACAGGTAGGCAGACTAGCACGCTTACTACACCTAAAGTTTAAATTGAGTAAATGAACTTACACTTTTCCGTTAAATAATAACCGCGATACTGTTACTTCCGCGATAATAACATAAATTTTTTTCTCCTCTCACCCTTCTACTCATCCCTCAGATATATTCACTCAAAGGAGAAGCCCTTCAAGTGCGCTGAGTGTGGCAAAGGCTTCTGCCAATCGCGCACCCTCGCCGTGCATAAGATCCTGCACATGGAGGAGTCGCCACACAAATGCCCCGTCTGCAATCGGTCCTTCAATCAGCGTTCGAACCTAAAGACTCATCTACTCACACACACCGATATTAAGCCATACAACTGCAGCTCCTGTGGCAAAGTCTTTCGACGTAACTGTGATCTACGGCGCCACAGTCTAACACATAACCTCACCGGCATGACAGGCAGTGGCTTGGGACCCGGCAGTGAGCATCTGCTCTCACTCCCCGCCAGCGTAGCGGACATCTTTCAATCCACTACTGGCGGCAATGGCTCCACCATGTCGACGGCACGTAATTTGGACGCGAAGACGGTCACACTGTTGCCAGCTTGTACCAAGGTGGGCAATGCGTCGTCTATAGATCTGATTGCGGTGACTGATTAAGTGATAAGGTTTTCAAATAAGAAGAGCACGTAACATTTGGCATTATATTTGTGATCTACACTATACTACATAGGACTCTGGTCCGTTTGCATTAATTACACCCCCTAAAGAATATGACACTCAGTACTAAGTAGACTTGTACGCGCGACTATTTTAGCCCCATGTGGGCGTTTTGATATGCATTTAAATTACATAGGTATCTTAAGCACATATTTCGAGTATTCACATATATCCGCATATATAATATTCTAGATTCTAGATATTATTCTTATATTTTACATCTCTTATGCTCATTAGGCTTCCAAACAAATATATCGTTCCAAACGTTCGATATACTAGGCTAGTGCAAATAGGTGAGTGCTCTCAGCAGCGTTTCACATATGACAATATACATACACTTACATATATACAGGCGCAGGAGTATCTAAAATGAAATGTAACGAACTTAGTATGGCGTCCATATATATATATTAAGCAGCTAGAAATGTAATTTTAAACTTAAGTTTTTTTATTTTTCTCCTTCGACCATAAGGACATTGGTAAGACTACCTACACACACACACCCACACAAACACACAAACACACACACATAAAAAGACATAAATAAATATGTTTAATATTTTAGTATAAGTACAATATTTCGAAATTTATTTCTCTGCGAAGTTGCATTATCTGTCCGATTTCGTGTATTTGAATAAAAATCTAACTTCACACATTGACTTGAACGCCCTTGAGTTTTTATTTACTCATTTTGTTTTCTCATTCCTATTCGTGCGTATGTATACATATACATTCATAGGTGTGCTCACGGTATATAAATAACTACCTTTTTAATGGGGCAGTAAGTATGGGTCCGCATTAATATATATAGATTCTACCCGTATACCTGCAGATGCATACATAAATATAGTATAAATACATACATATGTATATATATATATATACATATATATGTACTTTATTTTAGGTATTTGAATGAGTTCGCTTATCAGTTGGCGAGCGAATGAGTTGATTTAGATATGCCGACAAAATGTTTGACATTCGGAGGTAAACAATAGATTCTACTAGAATTTACGCTGAAACTTGTCTTGCTTATGGGAATAGAATAATTTCCAGCACTCGATTAGCTATTTGCTTTCGTTTAGTAAACACAAATAAATATTTACAAAGATTGAAACAAAATTAGTTTCGGTGAAATGCAGCCTTCGGTGAAATACATGCTCGCCTATACGCTTGTGTGCTCGTAAATCAACGACGTGTGTGCGATACCACCAATAGCTACGTCTTAATTATATGAATATAATAGGTAAATAAATTTATAGAACTATGAAGTCGAAGCTGTAAGTTTGACATATTGTAATTTAATTTATAACTTGTTATTTCCTTAACCCTTGTGTTGCCGAGATGCTTCAGTGCTACTATGTAAATGTAAGGCCTTATTTCTTTCGATTTGAATATGATGAGTGAGGAGTTGAGAAAAGCGATGTAAACTTTATGTAATTGGTCCAAAAAAAAAGAAATAAAAACAATTAAACTCTTTGAAAGCTTATCTATATTAAAATTTTATTTTTTTTTGTTCTCAATTGTTTTGTTCTCAAATCTTGTTTATATCAACTAGATTGCATTATTCGTTTCATTGTAAATAAAATTAGATATGTAATAATTAAGGTTTCGCCTCGAGGTCTGTATTAAATACCGACGTTTCGTGGTCAATTACATCACTAACATTATTTAAGATATCTTGAACAATGATTAAGTGGCAATCTTTTCGATCGAAATTACGCATTGCTCTCAGTCTGTCTGGCACGCACCAAATGTTGCATCGTTAGCAACTTCTCTACTTTTTAACATATCTCATCAATCTCATTACATATCTCGAAATATTTCATGCCTTTTAAGTTTTAGAATTTGCAAGATTAATACTTGGTTCCACGCGAACTAAGTTTCCTTACTTATAAAGCAAATTCCCAAATCGATATAGAGCATACTGAGCTCTATAGAATAGTACTCACCAATCGCTAAAAATACGTAACGCAATTGTATTTATGATTCATTGAGATTCATTAGTCACACATTTTTTTCATTGCTTCGCAGGAGAGTTAAAGTTATTTTGTGTTGATCCCACAGCTGACATACTACAATAACAAAGGCTTATCCAAACAATTTCCAAGAACTTAAAGTTTATATTAACATCAGATTTGCATAATCCCAATTCCAAGTAAGCACAGCTTGGCTCAATCCTTAAGCAGCATAACAGACATTTGATGTCGACACATGTAATAAGTACTTAGGGGCAATGTCAACACTTAAAATTCAATTAACGCAATCTCATTAACCACCAACAAATTGAAGTTGAAATCTCTACCGAAAGTACTAATATATTATAATAGTGTTACATCAGATATCCACATGAGTGTATAAAAAAATTAATATTACTATAGGCATGCACAAAACTATTTGTGGGGGCGCTGAAGATCAAAGGCGTTAGATTATCACCGAGGAACGGTCGGAGAGCGCGTGAGCGTGTATTTGCCATTAGGAAACGGTGCAATTTGGAAATTTATTGGTTGCGTTGATCCACTTCAGCACCACTTCACAAAGCTCATGTCTATTTTATTCATGTCTATTTTATCAGATTAGCCGCCATCACCAATAATATGCCACGACTAGGGCGACTGCGCTGCCGCTGTCCGAATGGCTGCTGACGTTGTCGTTTGCGTTGAAGCTTGCGACAGCGGCGATCTTGTCTATATGACACTAATGACAAATTGGCGGCGCAAATGCCTTTGAAGTTTGATTGTTTAGCACCTAATCAAACGGGCTGCTTGTTCACTTACCAACATGTATCAATATGTATGTATAGGCGCAGTACCACCACAACCCGATTACCCCGCTCGGCCATCCAACTAAGCGGCATGCCGCACCTACCTATACCGTAGCGAAAGCAAAGGCAGCGCAGTCGTTGGGGCTGCCTCAGAGTTGCGCTTTGCAAACGACATTGGTAAGGGCGCCTGTGTATGTGTGTATGTATGCATGTATGGATGGATGTGGGGCGTTGCAGCGTCGTGTGTGTGTCGCCCGGTCGTCATGTGTCAATTACAATTGACAGTTGCCGGTGACAGCGGTTAACGCGTTGCCCAAACTACAGCGTTGCGGCGGTATTTGTTGGCTGGCATTGGTGTTGGTGTTACTGTTGCCATTGATATTATCAACGCTCGCAGGCAATAATCGGGGAGATAAGCTGCCGCGCTATCTTATTAGCGCTCGTTTAATGCCTGCGCTTAGCGCTCACTGTTTTTGTTGCTGGTTTTGCTGTTTCGGGGTTTTTTCAGTCCGCTATTTATAACGTTCGGTTCGCTTTGCCTTTGTCGCCTTGTTGCAATTGTTGTCACTGTATTGTTTACTTTTGCGTGTGCAATAAAACGCCACATCATATCGCTTTAGCCGCCACAATGACTCTTGTTGCCATTGCCTATTTCTACAGCACCGCTGAAGGCCACAGCGTTGCCACCTGGTGTAATATTAGTGTATGCGACTATATAGGTATATAAGATGCGTGCAATGTACTTTCTGAGGTCTTGGGTTCGTTTCCTAGGATAGAGATGACTAAAGAAGATCGCCGTACTATGCTATATATATTATATATGTGGATATCTTATTATATATACCTGTCTTCTTTACTTCTTCAACACATTCATCACTTTGCGCTTCGGTTTACATACCTCATTCACTCATTTACTCATTCGCCTGGCAATTATTCGCGCAACTCTAACACTAACTTAAAAAAAAAAACCAAATGCATTTACATATATTTATTTAGATAACTTTACTTTATGCACGCGCCTATTGACTTTTCTTATGAGCGGTTATAAAGTGTAGCGAATTCTGTAAATTGAGATGCATGCCTTTGCTTAGCTAAGCTCAGTCTGCTTACAACTTAGTAATAAATATTCTTAAGACTATACATCTACACACACATATGCGAAAGTATGTGCAGTTGAAAGACACACATTTTTGATGACTTTTCTAACTATTTAAACGAAAACACAGTAGTGTTTCACAAGCGACTGACTGTCTAACGTAGCGGTGCTCATGAGCTTTTTAGTTTGCCGTATTTCGTATTTATGTATGTAGTTATCTGTTTGTACTTAAAATTACATGTGCATATGTGTATGTATGTGTATATATGCTTTACACATAACCGCCGAACTGTCTGCCGCTCCTGTCATTCCGTCCAATCCACAACTTATCCATGTGCCCGCTTAAAACGCCCTCGCCACCTTTATGAATCTTTATCTCGCTCTCTTTTCTGGCTCTTTTAGGTTCTATTTAACGTGAAAAAGTTGCCGCACAACACTTTTGCCTCCCTGTTGCTAATACCGTGACAATCTTAGTGTGACCATAGCACAGCTACTTACAACAAAACACCTAATCATGGTATAAGTGCTCGCGTAACACATTTCAAAGTTTTTCTAACCCTGTCGGAAAACGTGTGCCCGGTGACCAAGTTATCAAATATTACCCAAAAATGTTTTCGCCGAGTAGCACAACTTGTCTTCGATTTGCCAGCCGTTAGAAAGTTGCGAATCGAACAAACTACATCAAGTGTTCAAAGAGACTACATCGACTATCGAAATGAACTGTCTTTCCAAAAATTCGTTTTTCAACATTCTCGATAAATTTATAAACTACATCGCGTGATTGGAATTTATGTCTATCGAATAATCTTTTAATGTTAGAATTTTATCCTTTGTTACGAAGCAGTTTCAATTCTTTGCAGGGCGACACCGAGTCTCAAACTTCCAAGCACAAAAATTGAAACAACACTGCAGCTCAAATCTCACTTAATTTATGCGTTTTCAAAGAGTTATTCGATAATTCTAAAATGTCTCGCGGGGTCGTCGAACGCTCAACATCTCCACACACACACGCATGGAGTGACTGCGAACCATAACCTTGCAGCCCGTCATAGGAATATTCTCCTTTTTATGTGCATACAGAGGTGCATTTTAGATCTACGGTGTTTCGTTTGTATGTATACGCTAGGTCTGCTTGTATACCCTGGACAAATAACGGCCGAAAGGTAAAAGCATGCTATGTAAATATGGATATACATAGGTATGTATGTATGTGTGTCGCAATGTTTCTATTGAGAAAAGAAAACTGAAATAGTTGGCGGTGCGCTAAAATAATGCCGACAACTATGTCATTTACATTCCCAAACCTTTGACGGTATGCCAGTTGTGGCAGTTCTAGGAAATACTATTCTAATACACAGCTCAACTACATATCTTCGCTATTGTTGCTGTTTTCAGCAGCTGGCGCGGTTTATTCATTTTAGTTTTTATTAGAATGCAGTCTGTGCATTTTCTACGAGATTTTCGTTAAGGCGCTGGGCCGCAAAGCCACGCCTCACGCATGCGTGCGCTGCGCCGAGCTTCGAACGCGGCGGCAAGGTGTTGAAAATATTCGCCAGTGTCTTATGCATACGCACACACTTGCAAACGAAAGTGGCAGATGAAATGGCAACAATGTGTGGGCTATCGATCATCTCGTTTATGAACCTATTAGGCTGTAAGCAGGCGTACCAACAACAGTAACAGCACGAACAATAAATGCTGCCAATACCGATTGCCATTCGTGCGGCTCTTCAAAGGCAACTCTTCAAATGGCGGCACGACACACATACGTTTGTATAGACTTTGTTACTTTGTGAGCGTACGCGCCGCGCTGGCTTAGTCTACAGAATTTATGACAAACGCCTGAACGCCCCAATGCACTGCCTAGTCCGTCGGGTTAGTCGAACTAACCAACTCCAGCTACGCCAATGTGTAGTGGTGTTGTTGTTCGTTGTTGCTTGTCGTGGCCGCTTACTGTCATAATTATTAGGCAAACACAAATAATGAATTTCATAATTTTCCCATCAACCAGCGCGCGTAAACATCCGCGCCAACAACGCGCAACAGCAACTTAACCAGCGCTGACAACAATAAAATCGACATGCAACAATGGGGTGCTCGAGCGTAAAAAAAGGCTCGAGGTAAAAGGTATACACATAAACAAAAGAAGAATCGCCGCAAAGAACGCATCGCGCCGGTCGTCCGACTGGCGGGTTGACGTTGTTGGCAAAGTGTGAAATTGCACCTATTCGCACAAAAACAACAAATACAAAAGAAACACAAACACAAACACAATCACCGCCAGAGCGATAACGCCACGCGTATTACCACCAAGCGGATAAGTGCTACATGGCACCGGTGTATGAAAAATGGTGAAATTGTGAAATGGTTGGGAGTGCGCGGGGTATATTGCAGGCCGATCGGCGTTGTTGCTAGGCGCGAGCATTCATTGAGAAACTATGGCTCGTCATGGCGTTGGCCAGCCTGTTACAGATAAAACTCTGTGTAGTCACGTTGGTCAGCGCAAGATATCTGTCCGATCACTCAACGAAACTAACCATCGATTAGCCGATCAGTTCATCCGTTCACTTGTGGGCTTACACATATTTATTTAAACAGGGCAAGAAGGGAACGCATTCACACTTTAAATGTACCGAATTTGTTTTGGCTTGGTCTCAACTAACCGATATGTATTGTATGTTTATAAGCGCACAGTGAAGCAAATTCACTTAACACGGCTTATAAACGCATGTGTAAGTGTTCATCAATGCCTTAAAAGCGGTTTTAAAGGCAAGAGTGTGAGTAAGAGAAAAGTATGCCTCCACGAACTTCTAGGAATAAGGCTTGATGACATAATTTATGTCAGAAATATAAAACTTTTCGAACCAGGCTAAGGACCACTGTAAGGACCAATTCATTGATCCTTGATAATTCCCTGCCATATAAATATTAGAAGTATAAATAACTGTGCTCTGTTGATCAGCTTAACTAAAATCTTTATATGTAGGATCAACTATTGGAAATTGATTGTATTGAAAACTATATCGACCCCTACGCTTAGTTTTGCAACCACTGTGCACTTTGTAAAGGCAACAGAGCGGTTTGCTTTAGTCCAGACATTATTCTTTAGCGACTTAAAAGAAATACAGACATTGAATGTGAAATATTTACATACATACCCTGCAGAGAAACAACTGGTCAGACAAATCTTTACTTGAGCGAACCAGAATTCCAGTCTTCAGTCGTTGGGGTGATAAACTTAAGTAATATCAAGCTTAATATGGACTGATATGAATTTTTTTCTTTTCACACGATCCGCTTTAGTAATCGTTTTTGGTTTTTTTTCCTATTCATCGACCGGTGAGTCTTCGACTTACGTCACAGTATTTCGGAACTATTGCAGAGTTATTCAGAAGTGGTCAGTTGGTGCTTCTTCTTCTACAAATTTTAAACTAGAACATTTCCCTGCAGGGTGCTTGAATCTCACTCACTTCAGAATGTGTAACTTCAATTGTATGTGTGCAGTGTAAACGCCTGTCAAGTGATGGGTATAATTGGTATTTGATTGTTGTAATTGGTTGCAACACAGGAAATAAGCGTGTACCAATATCAATGAGCCGTTTAACGATTGACGAACTAACCAACAACGATTCAATAACAAACAAATTGTAAACGATAAATAAATATAAATAAGAGTGGGAACTTTCCTTTTGAAATTTTAAGCATAATCTTATTTTATAAGCGAAAACAAATAAACAAAATTTGTGGCGGCTGCCAGGCACGACAATGATCGATATTTTCACCAGGCTAAGCAAGTAACGGAACGCCATACTAATTACTAGTTGATTTGGTAACGTACCGCCGAGTTAGTTCTTAAACAACACATTCAAGCAGTTTGTTGTCCCCACACGGAGATCCTCTGCAGTCCAGTCTGCCGACTGCTGCTTCCAATTCATCAATGGTTGAGTACGAGTGTACGAGTTATAATGTGTGCGCTCGCTTGTCGGTCGCTTTCGTCGCTTCTTTTGTTGTCGATAATAAATTTGTAAACTTTCAGCTGCGTTCTTCCCTCTTTTTCACTCCCCTTGCTGGCAGCGTCCTCATTTATTTCGGGTCATAAAAAAGTTAAAGGGTTTGTTCGCACTGCAAATACGTCAAAAGTAAAGCAGCCGCCAACAACTTGTAGACATCTAAAGTCAGCGCGGCTTCATACAAGCCGCCAACGCCACCATCAGAAGCAGCAACACCCTGTTGGCACCTATACACAACAACACTGCCGCACTTCGGCTTTATGTACAGAGTTTTATGTAATACGCGGAAGAGGCGTTTATGGGAATAATTTATGTAGAATGTCGTAATCCTGTTTGTCAGTATGCAAACAAAAACCGAAAAAACATCAGCGTTGCTGACCTAAAACAAAAGTACCGAAAACGATGTCACACTTTGTTGAAAAGCATACTATATATTTATACATATTTGTGCACACATACATACACATACATACATAAATGTGCTTATTTACTTAAATTGAGTCGCAAGCAATTGAAAAATGGAGTACCACCGAATGGAATGGGCATTTGCATACACATACATGCATAAGCACATATATACGCACATATGTGTGTATATATATGTAATAGCAAATGGAAGTGAAGAGTTTAAAACCCATGAAATTTCCGCCTTGTGTAAATCCCTGTAATGGGAAAGTACACTTTCAATAGTGAGCGCAAACACCGGATACAACGGTAATTAACAAAGGTGACATATGAAAAAAATGATCTTTATAACTCTAACATATTGTATATGCGAGTTAAGATATCTAATTTTATTTTATTTCACAATAGCAGAATTTTTTTCCTTGATAAAATAACTTCTTTTCTCCCTGGGTGAAACTAAGGCAACATTTTTTTCGACCAAACCGAACTTAGCGCATAAGAAAATATTTGTATATTTTTTTTTATTTTTTACTTTTTTTTTTTACTTTTATAAAAACAGCGGATGTTTTCAAAAGAAGTCTAGCAGCACTGCGCTTTTCACTTACACTTATTTTTAAACTTATTCGAGGTAGTCTGAGAAGTATCGTATAGTTTCTCTGAGAAGAAGAATGCAGACAATGCACCGTGTCGAAACTAAAATTTTTAAATCTGAAGAGAGCACTACCTGGATTTAAATTGAACGATGACGAAAAGTTGAAGCAAAAGGCAAATCGTGCTATGAAAATCGTACTATGAAATCAGTGTACCGCCTTTTAGGCAACTATGTTAAAAATAAAACACAATTTTTCAAAAATTTAACTTTTCAGCAATATATTTGGTATAGCATTTAAATTATTGACCGCGTGAGCATAATTTCCGTGCTCAATCGAATCAATATATATATCGAAAACAATATTTGTTCTTAGTAGGCTTAAAAGAGGGCTTTATCAAATTGGTAATAAGGAAGAGACTTCTTACTAGACTACAATCGTACTCCCCTGAGAATGCACCTCTCACCCCAACCCACCTAAGTGTGAACTCTTCAACATCTTACTGATTTTATTCAACTGCTCGACGTAAGAGAAAACCTATAAGACCAAAGAAAGGAAAAGTCATCGGTCCAAGCTGAAACCACAGGTAATGAACTGTGCAAAAAACTCTATAGTTACTTTTCTAAGCATATGACCGGCGCGCCATGAAGCCATTCATACATACGAGTACCTATGTGGAAATCGCCTTCGAATTTCATACCTCATAACGATGAATTTGAAGCATTTGCATGCGATTATCAACTTTTGAATGGCGATAACATCTCTACATTTCATAACTGTGCTGAAAATGAAGCGCTGCTGGAGAGATTTCTCAAGCCATTAATCTTCGATAAGTATGTATACACTGGTGTGCAGCCAAACACTCGTGTCCATGGCAAAACGGCTGCGCTTTGAAGTCCACAAACCTAAATGCCACCATTAAATATCTAGTTAGCTGAAACAAGGAATTTGAGCACATCAAATGCCAGCGTTTATTTAATTATCTCAGCAAGAGTTTTTGGCAAATCTGCATAAATCACAGACACAGCGAAGAGGGCAAAAGCAATTGGCAAAGAAGGCTGTGCACCACCCTCCCCAACAGCGAGTCATGTATACTTTTCAACAGTTTATCAGGCAAGAAATATCTATGGCCCCGCCCACCACCACTCCATCAGCCGTGTGCGAGGGACGGAAAAGCTGGAGTGTGTCGCTTTTGTCGTTCGCCGGTAGCTTGTTTGGTGGTTGCAATGGTAGTCAAGGTGGTGGCGACATCTGCGACAACATTAACACCACTTTCATGGGACTGGAGAGCCTCAGCTAATACATATACATATATAATAATATACATATCTACGGTCACATGTGCATTTGTGTATACTTAGATAATTCGAGGTAATCAAGCGTCAATCCGACAAACCGGCGGCTGCAATATGCCACATTTGCGCAAATTAGCTGTCGGATGTGCGACAGGGCTTAGCGCAGATGAGCGTGAAATGTCCTTAAAACGATCGTTATGGCCAAAGCGCCAGCAGCGCGCTCAAATCGTTTTACCTAACACAACAATTAATTTAAGAATGGCTGGGCGAATGTGGTGGCGAACATACACACACACACACACACACACACACACACACACACATGCACAAATAAATAAGTGCATATGACCGACGGGAGATGCATGGCAGACTGCTTACCGGGTAATGGGAAGGCAAATGCATCTGTTTATGAAACGCTCATAATACGTTGACAGCAAAAAAAGAAAATTAAATAAAGAACCGACAGAGCCGAAAGAATATGCCAGGACAAGAGGTGATAAAGTGGCAAAACGGCATTTGTTATGATGGGAAATGAGCGCTTCTACTCGGCGATCCGGTGTAAATTAACGCTCCATTGCAGTGGATTATGACTGAGCTAGGTGGTATCTGGTATCTTGTATCTGGTTGAGAGTGCTCATTAAACAAGCAATTATTATTTGTTGCACTTTCGAAAATCCAAAAACATTGTGCACTGCATATATGTATACCATCCATACAAGTGTGAACATCCAAAGAGATTAGGTTGGCTAAGCGCAGCACAGAAAACGGCTGCAAATGGCAGTCGGAACTACTTTCAGATCATAAAAAATATGAACTATCCCAAAGATTTTTTTTCCATTTAAAAATATTTGTATAGATACTTAAAACTTTGTTGCCAACAAAGAGTGGCAACTACCGCTCTCAAGGGCTACTGTCAGATCAATGTACATAATTGCATGCCAATAGGACCCATTAATTTTGATTGTACTTTAAAATTCTTTAGCTGGAACCGGCTTCGATGCTTCAAGACACACTACATTAAAGTTATACGAAAAAGATTTTATTCCCTCCCAAAGGTTGATGCAAATTTATAAGACAATTCGTTTAACATAAAGATCATTGAGTTGGTTAGCATAAGGTTTCCTTCAAACTGTCTGAACTGATACTTAATGAGGTGTTAAAACTGACTGAATTGATTAAATAAGAGCCATTTAGTAGCTGAGAGCTTGTAGAGTCTTTAAGCTTAAGGATTTTATCAATAAATACAACATAAATAAGAGAATAAGCCCAGATCAAAACTCAGATAGAGTTATTCGAACTGTTCATAATATGGGGGACATTTTCGCGTGCTAAATCACCATAAGTTCGCCATTATGCCGGATCAAAAGTTCACAAAGCGTGATGAGTGAAGATCTCGCTTCTTGGAAGAAAACAAGAGGAATTGTGAATTGGTATCAACCTGCCGGTGTTGTAAAATTGTAGAAGATCGAAAAGCATTAGGTTCCAGATAAAACAAAAATAACATATTATAATATTATAATATGTATACTCAAAATTTATGATCACAGAAATCAGACATCATTCGCACTATTTGAACAATGTAAAATATGCTATTGAGATGCCTTCCAAGCCAACACACACACACAAGGGAAAGTTTCCAATATTTTCCCAAGACAGTCGGACTTAGGGGATCGGAGCGGACATAGATTTTTGCCCCATTAGCAAATAGCAGATGTCGACGCAACCATTAACTCATGAAGACAAATTAAGAAAATTCATTCATATTTGATATAAACAAACTTATTTCTTAATTTCTTAATTTCACGTTATTTATTATCTTTATAATGTTCATGAAGAGGAATGATCATTATTTCACGGCATTTAAGAACGGAAGTTTGGAATAATCTTTAAGGCCCACAATATAAACATACGCGTATGACCTAATTTGTGCAGACGTTTGAAAGTAATTCGCGTTTTAATGTAAAGAAACTCCGAGCTCGAAAATTCTGCGATTCATCATTTCACCATTCATTCACGTTTTCAATCATAGAGCCACTTAAATAACCATTTTGTCAGCAATAGTTTGAAAAAATTTGCTGATTTGGCAGCCAGTTTCTTACTGCTTCTACCATGCTGATGTTATCACTCAGAAATTCCCCTAATTAATTAATTTGTAGTGGCCATACACCAACTCGCATGCCCATACATGTGTAGGTTTGTGGAGCGTCGTTTACCGCAATCGTCTCACACATCGCAAAAGGTGTGAAAATATCAGAAATGTAGCGTGTAATCACATCAGTCCATTTGTCGCCGTTGACACCGTGGCGGCACTTTCGTGCGAGCTTACCCACTGGCGTTATTGTTGTCATCTACATACCTACATATTTCCATGTCGTTGTTAAGCGATCGCTGCCCATCCCTGAGAGCCCCTCCGCGAGGGTGTGCGCGCGCGCGCGCGATCGTCAAGCGTTGATTGATGGCATACAACCGAAATGCTTTTGTATCAAATAAATTTCATCAAATTTATTACAAATTGTCAGCATGCCACAGCGACAGCATGAACGCCAACAACGCGGTTGCCAATGCCGCTACCAGCGGTCGTGCGCCACCACCAAAGTCACCAATGAAAAATGTACCATTTGAAAGTGTCTCTTTGTTTCTCTTGTGTGATTTTTATTGTTGTTGTTGTGTTCTTAAGTTTTGGCTTTCCTGCTGTTGGTTGTCGCTGACCCAACAAAGCGAACAACGACGACAACAATACTCGGACAAGTAATTTAACAAGCGCGCTAGCACCTCCAACCTATCAAACGTCTGAATGCATAAGCTACAACAACAACAATGTAACGCATTCATGTTGGACACCGAAGACAGCGATCAGCTGTAGTCACTGATAAAAACAAAAAGATGACGCGCGCGTACCCCCACTTTTGTGAGCCTCTTCGCTGACCCACTCTCGGGCTGTGGCAAGAACTGATCACCGGCCTGTTGCCACCCGCTGCAGCCAGAACAATCTCCTAGTACCGTATTGATGATGATGTTGTTGTTGTTGTTGCGCTTTAGTCATAATATTTCTACTGTTGCTCGGCTGCCTTCTTCTTCCGGTATAAACAGAAGTGTCAGCCGAGCAATAAATAAGCGGATAATTTTCTGCTCGCAAACAAATTAGAAATTAAAATTGACCCATCCATTGGCTGTGTTTATTCATGATGATAACAAAATTGAAACAATAAACAGTTTTTTCGAACACAAAACACACAAATCCACTTAAGCGCACTGCCGCCGCCGCTGCTGCTGCCGCGGAGAGTGTGAATTGAGGGTGCCGCGTTGGTCAAGAATGAAACTGAAGCAAAAGAAATGGAAGATGGAAGATGGAAGATGGAGGGGACAAGCGAGTGCAAAAGATCGCCGTTTGTTCTTGGATTGTTGGAGTTGAATTTAGTAGTTGCGATTGGAATGCTTGTTTTATTAAATTCCGAAATACCGTAATAAAGTGGGACGAAATTAAAAAATTCCAATAAGGAAAAAAATATATTTACTTAAGTTGGAACAGGGTTATTGTACGTGACACTCTGGGGCAATACTAAAATGTTGAGAGAACTCTGCACACTTCTTTGATATGTTACGGCAGACATTTTCGTTAACGATTACTCCAAGATATAGAGAATGGAACTTTGAATGGGTGGTATCTGAAGAAGAAATAGAGATTTGCCAAGCTCGTATAAATGCTTTAAGCTATATTCTATCTCTTATACATACATCGATATTCTATATAATATATACATATATATACACATCTATATTCCATATAAATATCTAAGTTAGTGAATAATTAAGGAAAGACAGTGGCAGTCAAAGCGCTCTCAACGCAGTGATTGCTGCGATTTTAAAGAAACATTGTCTTCTTTATATGCATTTTTTGTTAGTCTAAAATTACGTAATTTTATCGCTCTCTAAGTTGTCGAAGTTTCCTACTATTAATATCGACAAAGGCGAAAGAGTGAAGCCATAATCAAGCAACTCATCGAGCACATTGAGACGATATAAATCGACAGACCGATAATCTGAGTTTTTGAGCAGCATAAGGTTCCAAATAACTACAGAAATGTTAAATCCTTGACACATAAGTATGTAACCTGAAATATGAAATGTATGCTAATGCAAATATAATCAACATGTGAAATGTGAATTGGAAAAGCAAATGGATTTAGGAAAAGGAGCTACTTTAATATAAAATATTATTGCTAACACAATTTTTCAGTTTGTCCCACTGTCGCAGGCGACCAGGTGTCGCAGCTTTGCTGTTTTAAAGCTATTTTATGTGGAAACCCAGAAATTTTGGTTAACTCAACTATTATGACACCCTGTATTTTTTGGTTTCATTGTTTTATTTTTTTTTGTTGCTATTATTATATTTGTTGCTGAATTGGAGTTGTAGACAATTTATTGATGAGTTTATTGCGCGCGTACATCGTTCTTTTACGACACAACTCCGGCCACAATAAGTGAGCACACCACCGAAATAACGATCCAACGCCACAGACGAAACTTTCAAGCACACGAACGCCTGGCGCTGACGACAAACAGCCACAACCATGGTTGATCATTGATGAAGTCGACGTTGCTGCAGATGCTGCAGCTTCAGCACCAACTGCATCCAAACACCCCACACATCTTGCCATCATGCATGGAATCAGGTGTTTTTGTTGTGCTCATTGTTGGGATTTTTGATGACGCTCGCATCATAATGGTGATTGTATGACGGCAAAGGCGATATTAATGCAGGCAACGGCGACGGCGATGGCGGAGGCGGAGGCGGAGGCAGTAGCCGCCGAAACGGTGTCGCGGACTGTTGCGGGCGGACGGTGGCAACTTAGTCGCTGATGCTGGCTGCTTGGCTGCTTGGCTGTCTGGCTGTCTGGGTGCCTGGAATGAAGTGGTTCTTTGTTTTTTGGGGACAATTTGTAAATTTCATTTTATGGAAGTGTGGAGCGTAAAATAAAGAATGAAAATGCTAATTTAAAAAATTATGAGTTTCGTTGCGGTGGTCACACCTTAAAACAGTTCCTCGTGTGCTCCATGCACTTACGCTTTATTATTAATGTGGGCTCTTTGCTTTTATTGTTGTTGTCCGTTGTCAACTTGGTTGTTGGTTGGTTTATCTGAGCGCGCACGCTTCACTCTTACGTTTTAACATTTTAAATATGCTTCTACTTGGATCTTTTTTTATATAATTTTGGGTTTTGATATTTTTATAACGCAAACAGTAGGTACTTTGGTGCTGTTAGCTTATTGATAGCTGTCGCGCCAGCGGTTTCGGCTGACAACTGCTAACTGCCAACCGACGCCGCTTTGACGATTATCACAATTCGATGCGTAGTTCCGGCGCTCGGGCAGCAGAAAACTTGATTGCCGATTTCTTATTTAAAAGTCACCACTGGAAGACATCGTTGGGATGACGCTGGTAAAATCGATATTGAGAAGGTGACAGCCTGCTGCACCTAAACTTGCATTCACTACTTGCCTCAACTCAATTGTATGTAAGTGCTTGTATAGACATATATGAAGCTAAATTGTTGAACATGATGAGATTGTTGTTGTTTGGTTGAGAAAAATCTCTTTAGCTTAAATATATTTGGCAACTGAAACTAATTTTCAAGATTCCAGGGTATCAAATACGCTAATTTTTACACTTAAATAATGTTTGAAAATAGCCTCAATATAATTATTCAGCAGATATGAATATGCAATTGGCATACAAAGTGTTAGCGCATGCGTGGCAGGTGGGCAAATGCTTGCCACAAGAGGTCTGCCATAAACAAAATTATGGCAAATCATTTTCCACTCTCACTTTGTATGTGCATTTGTATGTCCGCTCATTTATTGTTGTTGCCAATACAATTGTTATTGTTGTTGGTCTTTAATGCCAATCACCATGGTGCATGCATTGTTATTGTTGCCTTCTTATGACATTTACTAGCTGTTTGTTGTTAGTTGCTTGTTTGCCATATGCTTTGTTAAATTTTATTGGCTTTTTGATGGCTACATGCGTTCTGCCCTCGCTCGCTCGCTGCATACAATCGAACGCAACAGCAACAATGACAAAACCAAAAATCGGTGGAAAAAAGCGCTGCGCTTACGAAGCGGCGTGGCAACCAAAAATGCCGATTTAAAATATTACCTCCAGCACACCTTAAAGAAAGGCAATAACAACAAAAACAATTAAAACAACAATTGCAACAGTTGCAACAAAAATTATATGCAACAACAACAGGGGCGAAATTTTATGCATCGCACACACTATAAAAAATAAGAGATTACGGCAATAAGGGAGTCATCGACATACCCTTAATAGAGCAAATTATATTCCAAACTTTTACACAACCGTGCGGATAAAGACAGTGAATGACAGAGAATGTTCCAAAATTTATTTTGAGATCAGCAGTTACAAGAATAACCAAGGAACTTATATCCTAAGGGTTTCGTAGTAGCGGTTATTAAGACTTAACTTGAATTTTCAAATTAAACAATTCCGATTCTCTCAGTGTCTCACAGTGTCTTCATATGCAATTGGTAATTTTGCCAACCGCGTTCACAATGGAGGCTTTCATATGATGCCTTGATGCCTTTAGGCTATGCTAAGACGATATGCCTCGGCTTTACCGCTGACTGTGAAGACTTAAAAGCCAGAAATACGCTGGATGCTGCGCGCCCAGGTTAAAGTTGGCTCCTCACATCGCATAGGCATAGGGCATTAAAACGAGTAAAAAATTAGACTTTGGAACGCAGTTTGTTGCCGGTGAGCGCGCGCATACTGCTCGTGGGTGGGAATCATACATTTGCTGGAATACGCCCGTCTATTCCTCAAGTGTATTTAGACAGGCATAAAGATGCACATGCCCATGCCCATACCCATGCCCATGCACAAAAACACACACACAAGCGCAAAGGCGTCAATAAGCGACGGTATTGGCATATGCCAGGCAATCCTCAACGACCTGCCAGATTTGCCAGCCTGAACGCTGCAGCGTTGCATTCATTGAGATCGTCGAATGAGCGACCCGACCCGACACCAGTCGCTGCGGTTTTATCGTTGTCGTTACCAAGTCTGCGTTTCAATTTTTTATTTTACCTTTTATTCTTTGCCTAGTTGTTTGCGCTGTTGTTGTCATCGTTGTTCTTATAATCGCTGGCGTTTGCATTCGACGGTTGCCTGGTTGTTTGCCTGTTCACAGTTTAGTTCGCTCAACGTCCATCAATGTTGGCTGGCTCATAACTCGAAGTTCAATCGCAAGCCGCAGGGCATTTGCCAAACCTTAGTGCCAGCTAGGGAAACATCAATCGCCCACGTCTTTGCACGCGGACGCGCCAGCGCAATCCATAAACGCCGTGCAATCGGCTGAGGGGTAAATATATGTATGTGCTGAGCGCGTTGTGCTTAGCTTATGTGGTCATGGTGCAATGTGATGCGACGCCATATGGAATTCGTGGCTCTCAAATAACAACAACAGCAATAATCATTCACAAAGCCGCATTACTATGTGTGCAATAAAACAACTGTGCAAGAGGAATGAAAGAAAAGACAAATAAGGGCTAGGCGCTTTGCGGCACATACATCTCCGCTACTCGACAAATACGCGCGCCGGTAACAATGCCGGCGGCCAATAAAGCGCTCCCATCTTCAGTTGCCCTATGCCACCTCCGCATTTTTTCTTGCGGCGCTGCGCGTTTCAACCAAATCGATGGTGACGGTGGAGGTAGTGTTGCTGTACTCTAACCAAGCGGGGGGACGAGCGATAAGCGCACGGCCGCCATTGAATGGCGGTAAAAATGCGACAAAATTTCCTACATCGTGGCATTCAACGATTCTAATAGACCGATTTGTCAGGGATCAGGTTACATGGCTCACAAACGCCCACATCCGGTTGGCTACACACTTCGCAGTAGAGCGCCAAGCTGCCACGCCGGTCGCTTATACAGTCGAGCGACCAGTTAACCAGCGCGACATTGAGCGCCGATCGGCGACAATGTCAGCGTGTGGTGACGCTGTTGATAGATAGTATATATATAGATAGATGTTGACGATAGTTTGAGCTTATAGTTGAGATCCTGGTCGACCATTGGTTAGAAGGATGGATCGGAGTAGTTTAGAAAACAAATATATTTTTGCCTCAATTAACCTCTAAATACTCCAACTACGAGATTTCGTTCTTCTATTCAAATTAAATTTATTTCAATTATGCGCTTGCACATACCATACATATATACATAAATGTTAGGTATGAATGGGATGTTGTCTTCAATACTTCAATACTTCAGAGTATATTTACAAAGCGTCTAAGCTTTCAACACAAAACCAGCAAAGAGACGGCAAATTGTTGTCTGGTGCATGACATTGAGTTCATAGTGCAATTAGAGTTGTGGATTATGCTGATGGCGACCAGCTGACGGCACAAGCTCATTTCGGAAATAATACACCATGAATTATGGACTTTATTCATGCGTCCAAGCAAAACACAAAACTATTTCGAAAAACGCGACAACATAAAGAACAAAATAAAAATAAAAAAGATAAGTAGTTGTGGACTACAACAAGCAGCACTACTGGCTTCATTGATCCTTTTCCAAATTATTAACCCATTTATTTTATTTATCTACATTTTCTTGTTTAGTATTAAATCGCCTTAGGGACGGGCAATGGAGAAATGTCGTTCACACAGCGGGGGTAATTTTCGAAAAGCATCCAACCGAATTCTGAATTCACCGTCCCGCGGCTGTCGCGACAGCCTTCGCTGAACAATAGCTGTGACCATTTCAAGTAACAGTTGGCGCTCACGGCGTTACTTCATGTCCACTACCACTACCACCATCACTTCCACCTTGACCGAGATGAATAAAGAGTGAGGGATTCAAGTAAGAAATGGAATATTGTGATTTGTTTTGTTGGAAAACCCGGTCCAACAAAAAGTACGTTAAACGTGGAGAACTGTTGGTTTGAAGAATTTGGTTGGTAGACTTTAAAAATTATAGACCAAAAGCCAGCTTGCCAATTTGATATATATGATATGTATTTGATGGTTATTTTATCAAAAAGTTCCTTGTAGCACCACAAAGCACGCAAGGGAGACGCATGTGAATTTGGATCCAAATGAGAAAAGTCACAAGAGATATCGCCCGAGTCAAGTCTATCGATTATTTGCCGGTGTGAACGTCCACAGTTAATATTTGGTAATGTTTGACTATGAACTAGTCGAACTAAATGTTCAATTGAAGTGTGGCCTTCACAAAATTTTGGAACAAAGGGATATCATCCATTTCCTACGCATGCATATCCAATTTTTCCTCCGAAATTTTTTCAAGTAAACTCAGAAATATAAACTTGTAAATATATAACAATATTACTAATATTCGAAAAAACGGGAACCCTGAATAAAATTCTTACTTTGATTATAGTTAAAGATGTTGGCGTTCAAAATTTATTTCAAGAAAGAAACTATCTTAATTAACATCGGTTCTGCATGATCATATGATGACACAATAATACAACCTATACGTTCTGTTTTCTCGAAAAAACTATTGTTCGATTTAATATTCTTGAACACAAGAGAGGATCGGCAGTTGTACTATGTCGGTATACATTTTTGGATCATATTCATATTTTAAGGCGATATTGTCTGAATTTTAGTTCCACCTTTCTTCACAAATACTGTCCATAAGTTCACTTCTGCTCGCAGAGTTTTTCCAAAGCTACATTATTTGCAAAACAATTAAATGAATCCATCACTTTATTTTTACAAAGCATCTCCTCTAATCAGACAGTAGTAAATGAAATGTATTTCTGCAGGCCACAATTTAGTCTAAATTAAGACTAAGTCCTTCACTCTAATTACTTTCGACAACGCCTAACCATTGACATTGATCCGCCAGCACAAAGACGACGTCTCCAAATTCTGTGCAAACAATTCAGTGCGAGCAATAGGGATCCGAGATAGTCAACAGCCAGCGCGTACTTGATGGACATTCGTCTGACATTAGGTAATCGGTATACAGCCGCAAGTGTGAACTTTGTGTTGCATATACCTGTCAGCGCTTGTCGTCAGTATATAGAAAACGAAATAAATCAGGCGGCTTCCAAGCGTTATCACGATCTACTAAATTAAGTCGCTGTGACTATCTTTGCGAATAGCGGCCACATCTGGACCGCATCGGCGATGCATCGGATGCAATTTCGTTTCAGTCAGTCGTTTGGTGATTGCCGGTGATTATGGTCATCAGCTGCTGCTCCTGCTGCTGCTGCTGCTGCTGCTGCAACAACAGCGCCACCACAGCATCATCAGTTGCCGTGCGCTAAGCTCCTCAGCACACATAAGACGCTAAGTTGGTGAGTAATGGCCGATTCTCATGGCTAAATAAGCAATCATCGTCATGTTTAGTCGCCTGACCAACCGCTTAAGCGACTGGGCTGATCGCGCTTGTGTGCGACTAGAAGAATGTCACGTTTGTTGTCAATGCGAACGCTGCTGTTGCTATTGCTAATGTGGTCCTTTCGCCATGCGCACGGCGGACTGGTATATCGGCCAGCGGACTATGTTGTACTGATAGATGTCGTTGTTGATGTTGATAGCTGTCTGGGCTGCTGCCACAACCGTCGTCGCCCGACAACGCCCTGCAGCGTGCAACACAGATCAGTATAAGACAGACAACGTGCTACAATTCTGTGGCAACATGACACTATACGCAATGTTTCAACTACAAATACACGCAACTCATGTCCGGTGAATCCCCTTCGTCTAGCGTAGGAGCAGAGCTGCGCAACGCACAATCGCCTGATCGGTTCATAAACTGCGTGTGCGCTTTAATGACATTCGCACTTACGCGTCACATTCGCGCATCACTATAGTGCCCAGTTGGGACAATCTGTGCTCTGTGCTTGTAGCCATTGGCAAGGCGAGTTGCTGGTGCAGTTATTGCTGCCTGTCGGAATTGCTCAGTGAATTTGTGCAAATGCGATTAAAATGTCAATGCGGCACGGTACGGACAAGTTGTAGCATCGCGATGCATTGTCAACTTACTTGACTTGCATTCCCAGGCGTGCGCGCCCTTGCTCAGCACAATTTACAGCGGCCCAGTAATGGCGGACGCACAGTAACTGTACGCGCTTGTGCGAATATCGCAAATATGCGTCGGCAGTCACATGCCGTCGGCTAATGCGCAGCAAACTGGCTGGTGAATCAACATTTTCCAGATACCTGAATGTGAAATGGACTTACTCTATGCTCCGGGGAAGGCTAAAGAGCGGCGCACAGATGTGGCGCACATTCACTCTCGCTGAGCACACCCAAAGCGAAGTCACACAGGCACACAGTCACTCATTGCAAATAATGACATTCCAGGCAACATTTTGATTAAAAACTTGACAGGCCACGCAACGTTGTACTGACGGCCACCCATCTGCGTGGTATCCGATATCGATATCGTTGTCGTTGCCAATGCCGTCGCAGATAGATATGCCGCGTTTGCTGCTCGTTTGATTTGCATTGTTGATCATGCCCATCGCCGCTCGCTGGCTGATAGTTTCTATACCGTTGTTATTGTACATGGTTGTGGCTGTCGTGGCGCTCAACACCGTCGATCGATCAGCGAGTATCGAAAGAATCAAATCGCCGATTGTTGACAAATTCTTTGTGTCGTGCGGCATTCTTTGCGCCACTGATTTTGCTTATTCGCCGATTTGCTGAAATTCCCGTAATTTTTGCTCCACATAAATACCCGCGAACATCGGTGACCACATATGTGGACACATTTTAACCCAACCCTATGAACACGATAAAAGTGTGAAAGAAAGAAAATTCAATCTAAAAAAATACCTTCCACTTTTATATGAAAAAAGAATGCAAAGAAGATTGCTGATCGATCACTTGATCGATCGTCGTGCTGATATGCACACAAGTGAAAGCATGGTGGCCCGGAAAGGGACTGATTCGCAAGCGATTTGGCGATTGATAAAAGTCTTTGATTCAAATCGGTTGTGACTATCCATTGCGATGTCAATAGCATTGTCCATAATATTCATAAATAGATCGTTGGTATTGGGAGTGGTAAATGTTGAGGTACGTGGTGATATCGGATTTAACAAATAGTTCGAAATAAATGAGTAATAGTAAATTTAAATTATGAGAATAACGTAAAATTGGAAATTTTATTTGGTAGAGGAAACAAAAGTAATCATTTATAATTACCTCACAATACCATATGTATACATATACATGTCTTCAGTGGACTCTAAGGTAAATTTATAATATCAACTCACTCATTAAAAAACAAAAACAATGACTTCAGTCATTCAGTTTTATAATATTTTTAGTACTTTAAGGCTCTAATGTTGTGTGAGTTTCACGATGAGTCATAAGCTAGTCTATCTTCTCCTTTTTTTCTATTCTAAATTCGTTGAGAACGTAGCCCTGCTTTCGCTCAATTCACAGTGCACAGAACAGGGTTCGTTGATTTACATTACCTTTTACTTTTATAGTCCAATCAATTCTTCTGAATTATAATAATGCAAACTTATCATTAGAGAAATTTATTGATCGACTGAGACTGAAATAAATGCGGCTGAACTATAACACACATAGATCGACAATATTACAATTAGCTTCAGTTGTTGGGATATCGTTCACGGTTTGTGAATTATCACTCTGGTTTTTTACAAACTCTAACAATCCATGTGATGGTCTACAAAAAGGAATATTAATAAAGCATAATGGCACATTTTCTAGAAAATTATAATTTAAAGAGAGCGAAAGAGAAATTATGATTCCCATCTTGGGTATTGGCCACAGTACCACACCCATCCTAACCTAACTACTCTGAGCCCAGTAACGTCCCGCTACAGAGCTTCAAAACCATACGTACTTCTTATATATAAGTCTTTTCAAATTCTTAGAAATCTTCTTTCAAATATCGCGGTGCAAAGGGGGGTGGTTTCACCACGACCTTAACACTCTGAAAGAGGCAAATTTTATTTCAGTAAAGGAATGCTTCCAATTTCTGTTTTTGTCAAAACCCGTTATAGGACGATTTCTATAAATCCCTCCAAATAAGATTTGGGAGATATTCGTCATAAAGTATGGTCGAACGAAAATATGTTCGTTTTGTGGCGTGTATATGTAGACGATTGCTTATTTCGGTAATTTAATGATGTACAAAATAACTGTTATGAGACCAAATCGATCATTGCCTCTTTAACATTTGCGACAGTATAACAGATTAAACTAAGTGGATACTTAATAGCTTGGTACTAAAATCTCACAAATCACTTAAGTGTCAGGAAACGTTCTGCACTGAAAGTTCTCACACACAGTTGTCTCGAAACTGAATTTTTCGAATTTCAACTCGATTCCAAACACTGACTTAATTGTTTTCTAAATGGTGACCATCAATCAATGAGTCTCAAAGCATCAACAACATCGGTGGCACCTGCAAAATCCCACGCCAAAACCACGCTCACACACATACACATACTTACTCGCATACATGTATTTAAATATTTAATTCGCCAAACTCCTAGAAGCACACTCATGTGAGCGCTGGCTGAAAGGTTTAGGGCCAGACACGAAATCTCAGAACACTACCACAAATCCACTAATCGTCTAATAATTTAATTTGCCACAATTTAGCAACGTTTATCAAAATGTACGGCCAGATACCATAATGGTTGAAAATTAGTAGCAAACATTCAGATAATAATATGCTCGTCGTTATAAAACAACAAATGGCACAACTAATACAAAAACAACAGTTTCAATAGTTTGAAACCTAACGATACAAGTAATAATAATTGTGACTATAAAGTTAGGATTAAGCGAAAATCACAATAAACACGCTAAACTTAGCGGCTGCGGATCATTTCAGACATCTCACGTTCTATGTACGCGACGCGGAATACCGTTGAGGCCTGCGCGGGCCGGACCGCCTTCACAATGGCTACATAAATACATGTGTATATACGTAGCGGTGCATTCGGTTTCGTGGGACTCGACTTGATTCCGTTGAATGGTCTGCTACCTAAGCGCCCGATGTGATGCGTCTTCTCGCATTCAGCAGCGGGGACCGTGGAACGTGATCATCCCAATTTCAACGCCCATCACCAGCCACTGCGCGAAGCTCCCACTGCTACTAGACGGCGTTGGCTGCAGCTGTCTCTTCCATTTCTTCTGCTGTCGCTTTTGATTTCCCCACCTCCTCGATCTTGCTGTCAAGCAAACAGTATGAACGGCTGCAGCACAGTACATAGTTTCTGAAGATGCTGCAACAACAATATGCGTCTTAATAGATCGCAACAAGGGCATTAACAACGGCAAGAGCCACCAAAATGGAATTCCTCGAATTTGAAAATTTTCAAATTTGTCTAAAATTGTGGGCGCACATTGCGCTGCATGACCGCTCTGTGTTACCATGGTAGCTGTTGGCGGGCTGCTGTTGCTGCTGCTGTTGTTGTTGATTACTGTTGCCATTTAACACCGTCCAGTCAGTTGGTCGGTCGGTCGGTCGGTCGTCATTTGGCCCGATATGACGGCTGTTTGAATTGGTCAGATGAGCAGGCCAGCAGACAAACAGACAATCAGCGCGGACAAAATCGAAAACAAGAGCTGTTATTAAATTGTCAAAAGGTCGAAGAAATAATGCTCGGAATTCCATACTCAGCGCCCCCATGTGTGCACAACGGCCCGATTTGTGCCGCTAACCCGGCAGCCGATGCTGCTGCTCTTACTGTTTTGTTGTTTTGTTGTTTTGTTCCACCTTTGGGCTGTCGAGCGGTCAACTGCCGCCGTTGATGACTCCACTGTTATTGCGTGCGTGCGTATCAGAAGCATCGGGCTAATTGGAGGCATTTTAAGGCACCCCTGCAGCCAAAGACCGAGCGGCCGAATAGAAACCAACAAACCTGCAAACCAGCAAACCAGCAGCCGCCTGATCATTTAGGACATTTACGATTTTATAGGAGCGAAAAGGTAAAATGATTATTCCGCCGCGGTTTTAGGTGCCACCAACAACAACACATACCGGTGCTCATGCAACTCATACACATGTTCGGGTGCGCATGTGTGCGTGTGTGGCAGTTATGATCCTGACGCTACATTTTGTATATATTTTATTGCGCTCACATGGCGTGTGAATTTTTCGGGAGTTTCAAGCGCTTGATCTGCGCGGACACCGCCATCGCCATCGCCAACGCCATCGCCACCGCTGCGCTGGTGATTAGTGATTTCTGTGTCTTCAGCGGCGCAATATACGGCTGCTGTTGCGAGCGCAGCGCTTACGGTGGGCGTAACATGGCATTTATTACAGCCCATGTTACAATTGCTGGACGAGAGATTTATGTCCGTGGTCCGTCCGCGCTACGCGCTTTGGACACACCGCATAAGCGCATATGTTTATATTTGTAGACTTTTATAGACGTTTGTTAATTCGAGCTGTGTACAAGTAAGTGCTACCCGTTTCATAGCTACCGCTGTCAGTTGCCGATGGACAACCCTATCAGCAACAAACATGGTACAACTAGTTAGCGCAACAAAAACAAACCAACCGACAGACTAACAGGCGGGCAACTGACCGCGGGCGGTTGGACATACCTACTTTCTGAGGATTGCACTTGATTGATTTCCTGGAATTGAAAGAGATGTGAACGTTATACAAAATGTTGCTAAATACCGGTGCAACGGGGGCAGTAACATCCACAGAATGCGTTTGAAATCACACTTTGTGGTAAATCGAAAATTGTGCGGCAACAATTATGGTTTCTATGTCTGTACATATACAATATATATATATATACGCAAGTTGGTTAAGAACACACGAGGACTGAGCTGAGAATTTGTCTTAGGTGATTATCGATTTTGGACGCTTAAAGGGGAGTTTCTGTGTGCGCAAGTATTATAGACCACAGCCGTTAATTCACAACTGCTAAGCAGGATTATTGTTTCTACCACATTTTGAGTATCTGACAGTGAAAGAGAAGGCCGGTGAAAGGAAACTCTCTACAGTAGTGCTACTCTGGCAAGCGGACTATGTTTTTGAAACTCATCGCGCGTTGCACATTTTATTTAAAACTGATGCTGATGCTAGGGATGTCGTCGAGATTGTAAGGAATATGAATGTCATTACTCATGCATTTTTTTACTCAACTAAATCAATCCGTTATTTGCTTCATAATTTATTCTAAACAAAATAAATACTCAAGAGTCACCCTGATTATTCCTATTATATTATGATGAAGGGTCGCGACCAGGGACATGTCATTCGGCTCCTTATATATATATATTTTACATATGCTTTATATAAACTACATAAAGAAGAGCTAAACTAGTCTGACATTAAACAACGCTATGAACCCTCCACATTATGGACATTAGCTGTCTTCAATTCGCCACCGATGACCACTACTATAGCTATCCGATTTAGTGAATATCCTGCCCATTATCAATTACTTTTGAACTGAGCTCAGCTTAAAAGTCGGCAACACATATTTTCAGCCTAACTATACCGAGGTCTTACAGAATTCATTCGCAGCAAATAGTCGCTCTTAAAATACGAATAAGTATTTGTGGGAGTAAACGCAAATTAAAATACTCATAATTTTTAAATTAAATAAATTTACAGTAATCGTAAAAGTTTCACCAGTGACCACCCACTACTGAACGTTGTGCCAGTGACTGAAAACACATGTACCACAAATCGGCAACAGCGAGCAACCAACGACAACTTTAATCGATAATAAATGTGAACGCTCGGCCGTTCGCTTGCTGGCCATTTTGCGGCGGCGCCGACCAGTGTGAGTAAAACAAATTGCAAACATCAGCAATGATTGTCTAATAGTGCTAGGCGCGAGGCAGTTAAGCCAACAACACAAATACCCACACGAGTGGTGTTGCACATTCGCATGCGTTGCAGTTGCAGGCAGTCGTTTGGCGGGTCTCATATATGCAATTTGAGTGTTAAGGAAATTCAATAATTAATTCGCGACCGAGAGACGCGCGCCAAGAGAGCTGCATATGTAAGTGTGTGTGCGTAGAAGTTGTTGTATACCCCAGTAATTGTGTTATTTGGGCATGTGGTAAGAAGTATGATTCAGCGCGCAGCGCAGTGCAGCAAATTGTTGCAAGCAATGACCGGGCGCGGCGTTAAATATGTGGCAAAAGCTGCCACAACAACAACATATTTGTAAAATTTCGCCACTCCAGAAAACTGTTAAATGCTTGGGGTGTGGATTAGCTTTTGAAGGTCTCCGCAGAGACGGCTGGCTTACTTGCGGCAAAAGCGTCGGAGAGAACAACGATGTGGTTTAACTTGCAACATGAGTGTGGTGAGAGTGAGAAAATGTTTGTGTAGCTCGGCTCGGAGTGGATACTGTGACTTCCATGTGTGTAAATGGATGTGTGTGGCGTGTGTGTCCAGAGGTGTCAGCCAACAAGTTGTCGGAATGCATCTAACAAGGAATTCGTATTTCACGCGGCTGCCATGCTAATGGCATGGGGCATGTTGGCATGTTGGCATGTTTTACCACGCTCGATGACATGAATGGGCGCGGGCAGTTTGCCGGACAATATACGCGTCTCTTGGCTACTCAAATAGGCAGACGAATGTGTATTTACTTACATATAGATATGTGCTATGGTAGTCGTTGTTGTATTGGTCATTGTGCATGGTTCATTTTATTCAATTACAAATTGCGTTGAAACTTTTGTTTTCTACATGCCTCTTCTTCTGTAAGTCTTTGCTGTAAGTCAGTCCATCCATATTTGATCGTTTTTTCATAATCATTAGCCACATCGTCAACACTACGCAATCGAACACACCACTGAGCGTTTGCAATATTATAACTCTTCTGTATGACTGCCCCGCACTCTTCCCTTCATCTCTTTGGAGGCGTTCAAGTAAATATATGGCCTTGTCGATGCTATCACAGAGTGATCGAATCAAAATATTCAGAACATGCTGAATTTTTCGCATTTTCCTGTAATTTTGCAGATGCGACAAATGTTATTTCACGAAGCAACAAGAAGGAACAACGAATATGCAACGTAAAAAATTGCATGGCAAATTTGTGGAAGAAGCGCAACCGAAATCCATTTAGATTAAAACCAACAACATCCCAAACTGGCGACCACAAACAAGCTACATATGTTCGTACACACATGCATACGTGTATGTAGAAGTCGTTGTGCATGCGCGTGCGCGTGTGCGTTTGCGTTTGCGTTTGCGTGCTCCCCAATTTGTTGTTGACGTTAACGCATTCGATCGCATTGGCAATTGATTTTTGTTGAAATATTTGCTTTTGCTCAGTTGCCCCAAAACCCATGCCAAATGGTCAGTGATGCCCATACCGTTGATTGTCCATCCGTCCATCCGTCCATCCGTCCGTCCGTCCGTCCGTCCGACCATCCATCTGTGTCTACATTGTTTCAAGTGTTTGTCTCTTCTGTCCGTCCACTCAGCTGAGTTGATCTTGTCCCCAATCGCCTGAACATACATACATACACATACATGGAAGTGAGCAGTGAGTGTGTTTGTTTGTGCGCATTGTATACGCTTGCGAAACATCCGCTTACATACTATTCCCATTAGCAGAATGATGTTTTATTTTCCCATGTCGCAGACACGCGACCATCTCCTCCACATCTACTTTGGCCGCCTTTCGTGCGTCGCTTGTCACACACAAGTGCGTGTTGCCGTTGACTGTGTCCCCATGGCAACATACATGTGTGTGTATGGGAATGCAAAATACAAAAACCCTCACACACCCTCACACACCCTCGCACATTGTATACATTTTCATAAAAAGTTTATATTTGTTATTATGTCCAACCAAAATTAAAATGTTCGGCATGAGCCAAAGCAATGAAATAAAATAAATATGTGCGAAGGGGGAAATACATATTTGCAGCGTCAAATAAAAAGGATTAGCATAAACTTTGTGATTTCAATTTCTTGCATATTTGCTGGCTTGTATTAGTACGTAACAGCAACAGCAATTCATGAATTATGCGAAGTATTGGAAGGAGTAGCTGATATGCGCTAGAATTTCCAAAATTTCAGGAACAAATTTTTATTGTGATCTTTTATCGATAATTAATATAAACAGCTCTTCAAAATTTACTACTCTGCAAAGAACTCCTCAATTTAAATTACTTATGTGGGGCGCTTAGAGTCTAAAAAAAAGAAAAAGAAAATTTTATTAGAGCCCTTATCAGGTGCTCGAAAAGCTTTAATACAAATATCTTTACATCTTCAAAAGAATTAAAAAATGTGAGAAAGGAGCTTAAAGAGGAAAAGAAGAGTCGAAGATGATGTAAACGTTTACCTTGTTTTCTAAACCGTTAGCAAATATATAATAAGTATCTCAGTAACTCTCGCCACACCAGACTTTCCTTCAAAAAGCCTTTCCAGCCACCTCTTCTGGAAAAGCACAAAAATATGGGTATCTAAGGTCAAGGAAAGTCAAGGAAAGTCAAGGAAAGTCAAGGAAATAGGCTAAATCGTCTTACCTGCTTATAACTAGCGGAGACCAACTGGGCGCTCGATAAAATAGTGGTCTCACCACCGAATAAAGATAGTTATTTATTAAGTGACTCAGTAAAAATATCACTTTATAGTCTTTTTGAAATCGGCCATATACAAGTGGGGTGTTCAAAAAATAACGGGAATGTTCTTCGACCTTAATGACATAGTGCATCGTGAATTCTTGCCTCAAGGTCAAACGGTGAATAGGGAGTCGGAATACTATCAACAAGTTCAACGCCGTTTGCGTGAAAAGGATTTGTGGAAAAACAATTCATGGCTTTTGCCCACTTTTGCTCAATTCTGCGCACACTTCGTTGTTTGAAGTTTGAGAAATCGAGTTTGAGAAGTGTTTCGACGTTTGGAAGAAGCGCTGGTATAAGTGCGTAATATCGAATGGAGACTATTTTGAAGGCGACAACATTAATGTAGACGAATGAAGAAATATATTTTCCAAAAAACGGAAAGCAAAATAGACCAAAGCAGCTTTCAGAAATATTATATTTTCTAACAGGTTTCCATGCTTATGACGAGCCGCACTTATGGACGTTCGTATATGAGTGAGAAAAGCAAATTTGTCATCACTCGCGGTCTTTGTGTCCAAACCTATATTTCCAAAAAATGTTTTTATTAACAACAATTATCAAAATTTATTTATGTCGATTTTATCCTACTTTCTTAGCAAATAACTAATATCGTAATAATTTTCTTCCACAAACTATCCGCCAACGCCCAGCGCTCACATTCTCTTGTTGTCCCGATTATATTCGTACATATTTAGGAATATTGCAATGTATTTCTCCAAATAATTTGTGCGAATTTCACGGCCATAAATTTACGCGACCGAGAATAACAATTGCGATACCAAAAATAGATCGGCACCAAGTTTAGCAAATTCAGCGATTGGCATGCCAAAACCCACACATATTCACACAAAATCAAAAGCAAACAAATTCACACATTATATAAGTATTATTATATGTATATATATGTATATATGTGCATGGTAATGTGCACTTAACTGCAAGTTGAGCAAATATATACGAGGAATAAGAAGAAATGTTTGGCAAATTTTATTGCTGCTGTTTTAACTTTTATTTTGCGAATCCCATAAAGATAAATTCGTACAACATGCCTCGTGCATCATTAACACATTTTTGGCAATTTATACGCGAATGTCGCGATAGGCGATGGTGATTTATATATTTAGAAAGCGCAAAAGATCTTCATACATACATATGTATATATAATACAGTCGGAGAGCTGAGCGAAAATAGCAGCAAATCAGGCCGATATAAATACATATGTATATATTTATGTATGTGTGTATATATGTTTACAGGCATAATTTCATAATTAAATTTTCCCAGCAGGAAACACTGGCATTTTAAAATATATAGTAAAGTAATTTTAATGTTTTATTTAACCAAAACTGTTGAAAATTGAAAATCTGACATCGAGTGTTTGCTAGTTCTGTTCTTTTGAGGCAAGTTAGGTTACATTAATGGTACTTGTCCCAGAAAAGATACACTTTGGTTTCTGCTGTTCATTTAGTTTGGAATTCAGTGTCTCATATATTTTTGCTATATATCCATATGTATATTTGGCCAATTTTCCTCTCTTCGTTGTGTTCTAGGGTTGAGTGTTTTTAACGAAGACTCTTCTGAATTACTTCCAATATAACATTTACCCCTAATTACTTTCACAACCATCTAGACCCAATTCAAGGAGTTCCTCTCACCGCTGCTGTCAACCCGCGGCCAGAGAAACCCGAAGACCTCATACACATTCGTGTTAACTTTGTGCTCGCTCAGATAATTCAATGCTTACCTATCCATCCAAGAAATGGTAGCACTAGAATAGTGGAGGCGATTTCACGTGTATCGAGCGTCGTTGTCAACAGCCTTAGAGATTATACGGTACATCGGAGTGTCACAGCACAAATAAAGAAAAACCCCAGCATTAAAGGGCAGAGGTACAATATTCTAGTTGGAGATCCCCTGTTTTCTTTGCGATCTTATCCGAAATTGTTCAGGGAAAGCAAATGTAACATGTAACCTATTGAATATCACTAATTTCAACAACACCAATGCAAAATTTCGTATATCTACCTTGGAGCAAATCCATAAGTGGTACAGCTACTATAAAAGTATTCACTCTTTACGAATTGGAAGTGACCGATCTTGTGGCAGCCATTTCGTCTAGGCTGGCGCAGCAAATAACACAAGATAATTGTATTAAATTATAATTATTGTAAAAATGTTATACAAATGATAGTTCCTTTAGTTTCCGTAATCTCCATTTGGACCATCACAGTGTCTCGGTGGTGTGCTGTTGATGCACATATTCATCATGTCCAATAAATAATAATCAGCGCTTTAAGTGCTACCCATGCATACAATATCGGTGTGCAGCGTAACCCTGAACTGGCTGCACCGCAACATTAACAACCACCACAAACACACACAATCCCACCTATGCACGAGTAAGTATGTATGTGTGTGAGTGTGCACATCATTGCGATGCAAGCCAGGACATATTGGTGACTCCATGGAGGGGCTGCCTATAAAAGCTTAATGCAGGAAAGCCACAACTCTGTGCTTTAGTTAACTTTTCGGTCATATGGGATTGACTGCAGCTGGTTGCAACTAGCAGCTAGCGACCACAACTGCCAACTAAATAGATATTGACGATTACTGCTGCTGCTGATGTCTTCTTACGAGTGTGTACGAACGTTTGTAGGTCGCTAGTTACTGCGCGCCAGCCTGCCGTCATGCAGATTAGTCACATGTCACATTCAATTATCATCGCGGCATTGATACTTGGCTTCGAGAGCTGGCATAGGAGGACGGTAAGGGAAGAAAAATAATAACCAGAGAAAGATAATGCACAATAATCGATAATTTTTTTCGACAGATACAGGGTATCCCAAATCCGATAATTGCAGTACTGCGATTTCGAAACCAAATTTATAATTGGAATTTTTTTTATAAATAATATAATAGTAAGACACTAACGCCGCAGTGTGGTAATTATAGATGCTCACAAAATATTCCGCAGAACCTCAGCTTCTGATCAACACTACAAAGTTTTTCCCAATAGTGGTTACCTTATGGTAGGCTATGGAAGCCTTCTAATGTATTTTTGACATGAAAATGCTTTTCATAAAATATATCAGCTGCTCTGAGTCTGGTTTCATGACATTAATTCAAAGATTTATAGCATAGCCTAACCATACGCTTACATATCTGATCTTGTATGAATAATCACAATCACGCTATATCAAGTTCACGAACTTACTTGCCCACTTTTTAGTGGCAAATTCTGACGTGTTGACCTTTTTCCCTTCCAGATACATAAACCAATTGCCTAGTGAACACTCGTAGGTAGGTAGGGTTTTCCCTACGAGGCACTAATTTAGACCCAATATCTCCCAATGAATAGAATACACACAGAAGGAGGTTGATTTTTTATAATTTCTTTTAATATAGTAAAATTATTATATATTAATAAAGTATTCGACGCTTTTCACTACTTAAATATAATATGATTTCCTAAGCTTCTAAGTTGCATTTGTTTTCTTTGATGTGTATTTCTATATATAAAATGTATATAGAGAAAAGAGAAAGAAAACAGATCGCACAAAATTACAATTATTTATATACGCACATTGCGGTCATGTTGCAGGCGCATTTAGACATGTGCAACATTATTGATGTGGCATGCAACACGTATGAGCGGCATTTAAGCGGTCAAAATATGTACATGCGGAAGTGCGTTTTATGGCAAAGACACTATTGTCACCTTTGTCCGTGGCGTTGAAACGGCAAATTAATTGTGGCAGCTAATATGGACGTGTAGAGATCACGGAGACCTCCAGTCTTTGTGCGTGATTAACATATGATCACAAGTATCTGTGCGTTACAAGTGAGAAATAGCCGACCACAGCCAGCGGGCACATAAAAGCTCCATAAATCATGCGTGGGATCCGTGTGGGAAACACAGCGTCTGTGTCGCTCTCACCTAACACCAACACCGCCGCTTCGGCGCGTCGTTGACATTGTTCAACCGCAACAGTATCCGTCGTGGCAGCGGTGACAGTGGCAACTGGAATCTGAAAAAAATGTGACAATTCACGACACCACCAACACCACCGCAAGTCTGGCTGAGCCTGAACTGCAGCGCGGCTTGTCGCACACAATGCTCATGAGTAATTGCCCACAAAGCGTTGCATTTAAGATAAATGGAAAATTGTCATACGCCTGTACTCCTCACTGCCTTGGATGCACACACATCCGTGCAAATATATAACAACATACGTACAAATATATCACATATGTGCATATATATATATGTATGTGATCTACTTATGCACAATGAACTAAATCACGGGCGGCTGTGTGAAAAATTAGTGTACATACGTCGTCACAAGCGTTGACAACAACAACTAATTGTTGTTGTCATGTTTTGTTGTTTTGTTTGCACGTATGATTCTATGGAATTGTTAGCAGCACTTCAACATTAACGCACCTCATCTCATGCAGCGCCTGAGAGTTCTCGATTTTTCAAAAACATTTTACGGGACTCGGAAAGAAGCTCGAACGGTTTCCAATTTGGTTTATTTTAAATAATGAGCTGCATGCCACCATGTGCCGGATATATGAATACATTTAGAAAAATTTTCATTCATCAGTTTTTAGGGAAATTATATTTTTTTACAACTTCTCAACATTTATCCCACGAAATTCCCATTTGTAAATTGCGGTTTGGTGGTATTGTTCAACATTCTTAAAAGTGTTAAGCTCCAATATGGTTCGATCTACACAAATAAATATATGGAACAGTTACTTATTGAAATCGAACAGAGAAACCCACAATTTTGACCACACCTTGTTTTGATGGCGATGATATAGTTTCATGGTTAGCGGCAATATAAAATTTCATATTAGCTGCCCTTCTTTGATATTCCACAATTAAAGGTATGTATTAATCTTTTATCCATAGATACTTCTTCATTCAATATACCACATAGGATGTGGCGCCGCCACAATGGTAAAGATCTGATCAATAATGCCAAGGTTCGTAAAAGCTACACTTAGAATTGATGTCCTTGCAATTTTTTAATCGCGAACTTAAAGTTTTCCAAAAATATGTTCGATAAAACCTGGAAGAGAACTTTTGAAGAACCGTTTTGGTGTAGAATTGCACAATGCACTTAAATTCCAAACGACAAACTAGCTGTCATCAGATCGTATTGCGAGTAAGTCTGGTTGCACTCGTTACGCCTTATTTGAATAACGCAGCGGATAATCCAAGCGCATATGCGCCTTTTTATTGTTCTCTAGTCGCTCTGATCACTCCTGAAACTTTCAATGATCCGCTCATAATGCGACAAATCATCATAATGGTCGGTTGTAGGTTCGGGTTCGTCATTTTCTCTGGGTTTTTGCTCTTCTCTCTCCATTCAAAAGAATTGAAATATGATTCGCCTATAATTTACGTAAGCTCTAGACTCTACAACCAATAATTTTTGCACAGGTATCAAAGAATAAAAAACTGAGAAAGTTTGTTTATTGAAGTTGTTTAATTTTCAGATTTTCGCTTTATACCTCTAGCAACATATCAAATACAAAATCATTTAAACTGTGTCGAATTATATGCGAACTTTCTACAAAGAGATTCCCCCTAGTTCTCAGATCGCCGAAAAAACGTCGGTGGTCGGTGGTCGGTGCGTGTTGACAAGTGTCAGACTTAAATGTACTTAAATTTCTGCACATAATCTTTTTGTCATTGTTCTGGTGTCAGTAGCGCGACAACCGACAGAAATCTCAGAGATGCCAACAAAATTCTTTATGCCCACCATTCCTTGCTTCGCCGCAAAGCAGTGTTTACTTGCATACGCACTTCTTGTATTGTTGTTCTTTGGCTAAATCCTCACAATATCTTTATTTATTTGTGGTGAGAAAATGCACCACCATTGTATTCACTGTATTATAATCCTTTAAAAAATGTCTTGCTTTGATCTGCTATGCGCGATAAGTCGGTCAACAGTGATGACTGTCGGGACGCGATGTGCGCCTTATGCCCGGTAAATGTACATAATACCGATGGCAGTGTCGCGATATGTCCAACTTCCCTTCACGCTTCGTCCACTACACCTTTGTGCCGCGAAACGTGCTGACCATTCAACGATGCAATCGTTTTACACTCGTTGGCGACATTAAGTGCGAAATGACCTCTTTATCCCACTTGTCATCGTCACTTCATAAATTAATGCGGCTCACTCCGTCTCGCAAAGCTGGCAAAAGTGTTCGCTTTGCTGCAAAGACAAGATGACAAAACCTTAAATCGCCACACAATATCAAAACAAAAGAGAGCGCCTTGTCTGATTCTTTAACAATCCCAAAATGTGTTTTAAATGCAAATTTTCTGCAGAATATCTTCCAGTTTGAAGTCATCAGTTACAAAGCTTTGAAATAAGTTCTTTCTTCAATATTAATTATTAATAAAGGAGATAATTAATGGGTTTGAGAGTGTTTAAGGGCCACAGCATTATGAACATGCAATTTATGCAGGCCGCTGTGGCTTCATTCTTCTAAGCTTTCAAGAAACGGAAAGAGAATGGAACGGAGACTACCTCGAAGCACCTTAAGATAAATCGGGGTGCGGCTCTCAACAGTGAGGGTTCGAACGTGGATCTTCAGATGTAAGTTCTAGCAGTTAACGCGAATCTATCAATGTAAAATCAGTCAACGAAGGTCGGTTTAACCTTACAAATTTTATCAATACATGTACCCCAGTTCGAAAATGAACTATCCTAGGTATCCCACATATATATAATACGTAATATGTACTGACATATCGCCTAACCGACTTTGACAAGAATTTCCAATTTGTGTCGCGCCTTTAATAATCCAAGTTAGTCTCAACTTATCATGCTATTAACCAGCATAACTTTTTCAAACCACCGATCCTCCGATGTACTCTTACAATTTCGGGAAATGTTGCATATTCTTCTGTGTTTTCTGAGATAATTATTTCTAAGCACAAAACTTTTGTTTTAACTTACCCAAACTCCTGACACTAAAAACCTCTCAAGGAAACGATGCTTACGAGTCTATAATTTATGATTCTCAGTTAAGGTAGTAGGTAGGCACCCCGTTTTTGTCAAGCAAAGTAGGCGATGAAATTCCTTACGGCTTCATCTAGCTCCACAGAAGATGAATGGAATCATTGGCAGACGTTATCACCGCCACAGATCGCTTTCAAATCATTTGCAGCAACAACAAATCGCATAACAAAAACAGAAAAGAAAGAATACAACTGTTATACAAAGTATAAATTAACTGCAACAAAACGAGAAGTCCCTGGGAATGGAGCGATAAGTCTCGGCAATTGAATTGGTTGCAAATGTTGGCGAAATTGCAATTGCCACAGAGATGACTGAAACACATACACACATACATGTTAGTTGCTATTGCTGTAGATGTCGATTTCGATTGTTGCTGCCACACGGCTTTTGTTGCTTTCCACACATTTGTTTTCCTCTTTGTGTGTCTCCATGACATTCACCGACTGCAACAGCAACAGCGACTGTATCAATCGCGTCTGGTGCGCCTATAAGTCTGTTGTTATTGCCATTTGCGTTGCAGCGACTGTTGCTTTGCCCTGAATAAAATGGCACTTACAAACATTCGAGCACAGATATCTCATCTTTATCAGCATTCCAGTCGCGCAGTCGAGAGCAGCGAGCATGTAGAAATTTGTGATAGCGGTGGCGCAGACAAATTGGTCCCTTAACCGCTGGCCTAAGCAACGGCTGAAGTGCGCGCCACCAGCTCATAGCCAACTGATTCTCTTGGTCCAAGTTAAGCTGCGCAGGTTAGCTGTGCCCCGTTCACTTTTGCCCGCTCCGCAACCAGACTAACTACCGCAATCACCATCACCTCCACCAACCACACCAGCAACAACACCAGCATCCACAACGCCACTTGTCGTTCATCATTCGCCGTCGTCGTATGCCCGCGTTTTCAGTGAATGTGGGGTTTGGTGTTTCGTGTATCTTTACCGTTCTATGTACAATTGGAACCATAGCCGTGTGTATGCGGTTGACGAACGAGAACGCGAACGCGAACGCGGACTGCGCTCTTGTGTGTGTGCAGTCGAGCTGAATGCTCCTTCTCGCGATTACGATCGCGCTTAGATCCAATATATCAGCGTTGCGTTGACGTCCGACATTGGGCAATTGATATAAGTTGTGGTGAAAAGTTTGGGCATTTTCAGATTGCCAGTCGCGATAAGCGCGGCACCAGCGCTCAATTGTGCCTTACATAGGTAGCGCGCAGTAGCGGCGGTGGTGGTAGTCGTGGCGAGCGTTTGGACAAATTTGCTCTTGCGTCGAAGGCCCCAATACAGCGTATAGGCAAATGCACTCGCATATGCAAATTTAATCGCCGGCACACAGGTATATGTGTATAATATGAACACATACACGCACACGCATGCAAAAACGCGATGTAGGCTTATGGAATTCGGCGTGCCGCCAGGAAGCCGCATTAACTTCAACTAATTTAATTGTTGCTGCTGCCCAACCAATACACTCATAAATGTGAAAAATTTTAGCATTCCTAAATTCCACACCCTGTAAAAAATATAAAAAGTAAACAATAATAATGAAAAAATACTTTCCTACTCCCAGTCATCTGCTCTACGTGACGAACTGGCATTGCATGCAGGGCCGGCGATTGAGTTGACATTGTCAGCGCCCACTTAAGGTGTGCGCACAGGCGAGCAGGCGCGCAGACGCACGTTGAAAGGCCGCTCGATCGTAAAACGCGTGATATACCACACCAAGGCGTAGATAAGCGGCCAGTATTGCTAAGAATTACCACTAAATTAAACAAAATTATCTCGACACAGCATCTAATGAGGAAGATGGAAACTGAAAATACGTACGAAATGGGCGCAGGCACATTATCGCAGAAGCTGATCACGCTACGTGTGCTGATAGCACCGTATTGTCAAATTCCGCAATCCGTTATTAGTGTTGTATTTATAGTTGTTTTTGCTTTAAATTTGTTTCCTTTGGCTTGTGGGCCACCGTCGAATGGCCGAAATTCCAACGCGCTGCGTAACGCAACATTTTATTATTTAGTGGCACAAGCATTACGAGGCGCGTTGAAAATATGGAGAATCTGGGCTGTCGAAAGGCACAGTGTTTTATAAGCAACTAAATTACTTACATAAAGCAAAAATATGTCAAAACCTAACGCTGCTTTATTTAGTCTCAAATTTTTCGACCAAGGGGCGTATAGTACTGGATTTGTGGTGAACGACGAATAGAGGCCGCAGCAGTTCAAAACTGGATTCAAATACTTTCTTTGTATTGTAATCTTACCTTGGTTACTTTTAATATTCATTCTCTAAGATAAGTTCGTTCAAAATAGGAATAAAAAGTTTATTTTGCAGGAGTACTTCCGAATTGTGACCGAAATACTTCCGAACTACTTTCTCTTTCGAGTTTCAAGCTAGATTAATGGTTTTTAAAATGTAAGCACTTAAAATTTTTTAATCAAAACTATGGCGAAACCCACTCAGTCGCATCAATCAATGCGAGAAGAATCTCTGTCAAAAGTCAAATAACGACGTAGGGGTGAGCTTTTTATTGTTAAAGTTTCAAAACAAAAGGTTGGGATTAGGGTTTATGTTCAAGAGTACACTGTATCATCAAAAGCTCACTCTTTATTACACTTTGTCCTTTGAAGTCTATTTTATGGCTAGATTTTCCAGCAACTGACACCACAGTGCACCACTACATCAGTTATTGAAAACAATATCATTTCTTGGTTTGTTGTAATATTTTTTCTTATGGTAAGCAGTATTGTGACGACGGTGTAAAATTATTGCAGTTATTCGAAGCTTATCGCTGCTTCCATCTGCCAATCCACTTAAGCAGCGCCGATGCTGATATTTTAAGCCCGCAATGATTAGGTTGATGATGATGTTATTAATGATGATTGCCGCTTTGATGGCGTTGAGTTGGATGTTTTACCTGCCAATATACATAGGTAGTACACTTTGTTGTTGCTATTGTCACACTTATGTGACAAGGTACCGGGCACGTCTGGCTGCCGTAAAAAAGTAGCCACCATCCGGCCGGTCAGCTGATTCACACCACTTTCCATGCAGATTGCGCAAAATTGTGCAATGCCACAGCCACTTAACACTTTGCAGATGCATATATATATATATATATATGTGTGTGTTTGGGTGCGCCAGAGCGTGAGTAAACATACGGACAAGTGTGTGAAGTACTTAATTGCAACTCGTTAAAATCACTTGCTAACCAACAAACTGACGTTTATTTCGCCGACCGAATGAAGTTACAACTCTGCGCTTAGTACCGTAATCGTAAATTTAACTCGTTTGCTAATGGTCGTTTGGCGATGATGAGTGCGTAAATTAACCCAATTGGTTTTGAAATTCAAATGAATTGGCTGTGACAAATTTCCGCACAGCATCGCAATTGATAACCGCAAGATCTGATGCGCGGCATTCCAACGGTTGTTTGTCATTGATTTTGATTACCGCGCGCTGAATCACACGTTCGCGTTTGTAGGCCACATTAATGTGTGCGAGTGTGTGAGTGTGCGATCGCAATGAAGAAGAAGAAGCAGTTGTGGCGAAAACATGAACCACAAGACGGCCACGAGTTTGATTTCGAAGTCAATTGCACAACAACAGCATCGGCGCTGAAGACTTAGGCGCTGTTGATTCTGAGTCACAATACCACAGCGGGCGCAGCAAGAGAGCGAAATCGAAGTGAGCGACTGATTTGCAGCGCCTAATGTGCATACACGGCCGTTCGTTGGCAGTCCGGCCTGGAGTCCGGCTTTCTTACTCCACGTGCGTCGTTGTGGGCGCCACTGGAGGTCACTGGATCAGCGGATGTGCGGCTGCCCACAGCAGACAATGCATGCGCATGTGTTTTTGACTGTCGATTGTGTGTTTGCAAACAATTCCTCAAAATGAATGTATGCTCCTACAGGACTCACACTGTGCACCCACAGCCACCATATCCTTTTGGCCACAACGGTGGTGATCGCAACGTTGGCTGCTGTGAGAGCAGCGGCGACGGCGTCGGCCAACACCAACTGCGCGAAAAGAGCATTTAGTTTAATTCCTTCGGACGGTTGTGTAGCGAGTTCGGTTGCCATCGACTCGCAACACAAAGGCGGCTGACACAAATCTCTGCCAACCTATTGCCGATACTTGGTTGAGAAATATTGTGCGCCGCAATTCGTCTTCTCAGGGGGCGGCCTTGCTGCCAGCATTGAGTCTTTGCTTCGGTTTACTTCTGCTTCTGCTTCAGTTTCGACTTCTACGCCTTCGCTTCGCTGGAAAACCACACGTGCCAATTTAGCCCACATGCGGCAAGCGACCGAAAATACAAACAACAAATGTATGTATGTATGTAGCTAGAAACGGAGTTACATGCTAACAGTGATTTTTGGTTTCCTACCTGACTCTGCGCATCTTGAAAATGTTTGGCATATTAACCGCAGGAGGGAGGAAATCTGCCGCCGAGGCGTTGGCATGTGGAGCAAGCGCGCACGTCGACAAAATACTGCGAACGCACGGGTGGCGCAGTGAACACTTCCAGCCAAATATACACACCCGTTCGCACAGATAAATTGTTCAAGTGAGCGCTGCGCATGCATGAGATGTGTGCGCATGCGCATGCGTATCGCTTATAGCTATGTAGCAATACGCAAACGGTAGCTAAATTCATTCGTTTCGCATTTGGAAACTGCTTCATTACGTAGCCGCTAACCTGGTCCACGTCCATGTCCACTATATATGTTCATACATATATATATTTGCTTGCATACAAAAGTGTATTTTTATACTTTTCCGGTTAGCATGGTGTTTTTAAGAGCAAGTGAGCACTGGTGAGATAGCCAACCCACTGCGAACTCGCTCAACAAACTATGTGAAAGTATTTAAATGTGTGCAAATAAATTAGACATAATATTAACAAAACAGTTTAGGGGCACAATTCATATATGGCCTGTAAAATGTACTGGATTCATGCGCCCAAGGATTGTTTGGACCAAAACACTTATTTTAACCTGGTCTGCTTTATAATATATGCGACAATTATGTCTGCTAGTCTTTCAATGCACTAAAGTATTTCAATAAAAACAAAAAAACTGTTAATTTTATAACTTGACCCCGCCTTGTTTCGATCTATGTTCTCTAATATCTCATGGTTTGTGATTGCTTGCCCTTATATGATAAAAAGTTATAGTAGCTTTAAAAAAAAACAGGATGTGAGTGTTATTTTTGAAGGGATATAATTCAGTATATTACAAAATTCTCATATTGCAATATATATCAAACTACTTATTTCCTCAAGATCCGCTTTGTTATTCTCAAGTGTTTGAATAAAACTTTTTTTTGATCAATCTAATTGAATTTTTCCAAAGGTATCCAATTCACGGGCTATTATACGGAAATCAATTCGTCCTGCCATAAAAATCCTTATATATCTGAATACTAGCCTTAAATATATGCATGTGAATGGCAGTCGAATTTTAGGGGTCTATTTTAAAAATTTCAAAAGTAATTTAAAGACCTGAATTTTTGCTAGTATATGCACGAAATAAGAGAAACGGGAAAATTTTTGGAATTTAGGGTTTTGTGTATGAACAACTATCAACTCTTTCCAATGGGGTTACTAAAACCCCACTTTGAGTTTAATTTAACTCTTTGATAGATACGGTACAGAACAGTGCGTCCAAACTTTAATGCAACTCAGGGTTGTATCTGCGTGAGCAAAAAAGGTAAATGTCATTCAGAATACTATCTGTATGACAAGCTCGTTGTTTCTTAAGTAGTGTTTAATGTTAAATACTAATTTAGCAAGCTGAAGGAACTATAGTAACTTTTATAATAAAAACATGTATTTCAATTTTTTTTATTTATTATTTATTATAAGTAATTTATTAATTAATTATATTTAATTAAGGAATTCATTCAGCTGACAGTTTGCAGTTAATTATCAATTAATTAAATAAATTTAATATGTATAATTAATTTTGTTTTTGCTTTTTCATTTCTTTCATATGGAATTGGTAAGCCATTGTAATACGTAATACATTGTATAATAATATAGTATAAATAATGAATCAAAATCAAATAAACATTTTAAAATTAAATGTACGCAAGATATGGACATACATACAATGCAATTATTGCAACATAGCAAAAGCATTTGCGTTCACATTTCGTTTACAATTCTCACTGCTTTTCACATTTGCCATTTTGTTTTATTTCATTTTTATATAACATAATCCATGTATGTATGCGTTTATTTTGCGTATGTATTAGTAAATAATTATTTCATTTCTATAATACTCGTAATTTCCACGAGATAAGTCTTAAATGTGGTGACAATTCAAGAGAATCGTGGGGTACGGGGCGAGCGGCAAGTAGGAGAGTGCATGCAAACGCTGCAAAATGCTTACATATTTAATGGGCAACACATTACATCCACATACATAATCATTACTTGAACAATGCACATTTCTTTCTCATTTATATTAAGAGCTTAGTGCGATAATAATCGACAAAAATCAATACTTTATTAAATTAGGTTAATTAAATGTTTTTGAAAATTTATAAAATGAATAAACAAGCGCTTAAATGATTGGTAGAAATGTTAAAGGAGTACGCAGAGAAGAGTGTTGAACCAGAAAATTAAGAATATTAATAACAAACAAAAGATAAGTGATAATGTAATAAAGCATATAATATAAGACTATTAATTACTATTGATGAAATTACATAAGCGCGGCACAGAAACGGTCGCAAACTCCTGACTCCTGGTCGCAAAGATTGTTGCACGCTCATGACTCATGCATTGGTCGTGTGCTGTTACTTCTTTCCTGCCGCTGCGTGTGGCTCTGGAGTTTAAAAGCGCAAAAAGTCGTCGCTTAATTGCGCTTTCTGGCCAGCGCTGCAGATGGTTTCGATGTTGTTGTTGTTGTCTGTATTGGCCAATTCAATTATGTATGTCGATGGCAATTGCGGCACTATTGGCGAACATCCGAGGCTTTTGGGTGGATCTACGTGGTGTGTTGTTGGTATACGTACACATACATATCTACTTACTTATCTACTGTTATTCCGGTTGGGTAATTAGTTTCAAGCATTGGGCGAGCTTCCATTGTGGAATTTCGTAACATACATATATAAGTCAGTTTGGAAATTTCGCATGTTTCGTTTGCTTATTTAGGAAATGCGTCCGCAAGTATCCATGTGCATACTTCTATAGCAAAACAGAAAACAGATTTACATATATACATATATTTGTTTAATGCAGTTCACTTCATATTTTGTGGAATAATGCGGGACTGTTGTCGAACGGTTGTTTGTATGAGAGTATTTTATTTGTGGAAACATTCGAAACATCCTTGCATCTTGTGTGCCACAGAGTGTGTACGCAATGAAGGTGGTCGAATGCAAAAGAAATATTTGTGGCTACATTGCCTTTTATATACATTTACATATATACAGTTATGGAAGTGCTAATAATGTGACGTATGTATGTGTATGTGTGCAGTAGTTTCCATTTGTCCAAGTGCAAAATGCAATGAATTCTATGAAATTGTGCTTATAATATAATGTGTGGGAAAATAGTGGTTCCACCACTCACCAAGCTGCCAGAAATTGTGGGAAATTGAGTTGACGCTCAAGTATGTATATGTATATATATATATGTATTTACAGGTTTACTTTCATTGAGTGTCCGTTTATGGAAGCTTCACTTATTCCAATCACCATAAGCTTATTTTAAACATTTCGAATCAACCAAAGTACCCCTTTCACCACCAATGCCAAGGCGAAGAGCCATCACATAGAGATCGTTTGAAGAGCCGCGCCATGAGCGTCTTCTCTACTTAATTATTACATATTTAAATATTTAGCCAAATTATTATTGTTGTTGTTATTGTATGCGTGCAATGTGCAAGTGGTGGTAAGAGCGTACATTTAGGTGCGTACGTAAGTGCAACACTTGTGCTTGCTTTTATTTTATATCTTGGTTTTATGTGATTTATATAGCAATGTCATATTTATTTTGTTTTATGTATTTTCTTTTTTGCTTTTGCTTTGCGTTTTTAATTTAAGTGCATGAGAGAAGAAGTGCTTAAATTTGAGCTGGCGTTTGCTGTTTATCGCCAGACACATTGACTACATCTACAAATAGAATAAATAGAAAACAAAAACAAAAATTGATATTGATAAAATCTGATATTTAGCAAATATAATATGTAGGCATAGAATAATATTATACAATGCTAACAATATAATATTCACACACACATTCTACATATAGTATTGGCGCACAAGAGACAATCGAAACCAAACCTCCGTCAGCCGGAGGAACTTTCTATGTTCATAGATAGAGTGTGTGTACATGTCCACAAATTTATTTATATTATATAAGCAAAAAATCTTTATCTGCTCAAATCATAGATATACATAAGTTTTATGGTCTCGATTGTAAAATATACAAATAAACGTACAGACTATATATTTATAAATATACATGCACCTCATTGAATGTGAATATTAATAAAACAATTTAATACATGTATTGTCGGTAGTAAAGTAGAAGAACTAATTAACGAATGGAGTTAAGAAAATAAACAAGAAAAAATCCAATAAGCAAAGTACTTCCATTTTTTCTTCGATATTTTAAAGTAGGATAATTTTTTAAATATTTTGTGCTAATTTATATATATATAGTATATGTAAATACATGTATGTACATAAGTGTTTGTGCAGAATTTTCAACCAAATAGAAAGTCTAACCTCGATGAAAAGATAAATATTCACTAAATGAACGAGACCTCGAAGAAAACCTATTTTATTTTCAATAGCTCCCCTTATTTTATATACATATATTTATTTATATGTGTTGTTATACTTTCGCAACATGTTGCAACAGAGTATATTAGTTTTTTCTTTTATGAGCTTGTAACTTAGAGTGTGTCAACTCGGAAAACAACATATAAAGAATAGAATTATCTATGTTCTACACTTTCTTCGGTGAACACTTTCTTCCGATTTAAAAATTTTGAGTGAAAAAAGTCTCACATACTAAAGTCTCAAACTAAAACAGTTACCTAATTAGCTTGTTGCTAATGTTTTAGAATGAATAAATTAAATATACTATTTCAATTACTTAATTTTTCCAGAACTGATGATTCATCATTAGTCGTTCATACATTTAGCGTACGTAGGGTGCGACTAACGGAAAGTCTTTACGATATCTTCATTGTCCGTTTGGGTTTAATTTTAATCCCCATAAATTTCCTTGGAACATTTTTTAAATTTGAATGAATACAGCGAGCTATGCATACTACTAACAAATAACTAACACTGGGACAAATTTTGAAAAAGAAATTATTTTGAAGAAAAACAGTGATGATATTAGAAAAAATAAAAATGTAACTAGTCGATACTTTAAGTATAATAACTATCTTTCTCGTTCAATAATGTTATCTTGATTTGCCAAAATTGCAACAAACAGATCTATTTAAATAGTCGAAACGAAAAAATAAACGAAAATTCCATTTTTAAGTATTTTCCAGTAACTTTCTTCAAATGAAATTTACCTTTTCCACCACTATGTATATATGTATATTTTAAAAACTTGCTTTTTTTGAAACTTTCTAAAACATTTTCAGAATAAAGTGAATAAAGAGTAGATTTTCACTAGAAACTAAGCGCTTATTTACTAAGTGTCACTTGCTCTATTTAACAAATTTCATGATAAATGGAAAATTTGCACTTAGAATTGTTTCGCATAAATTTCACACTTTTTGCGTCAAAAGCGAATTTGGACATGACCTGTGCATATGTATGCACATATATACACTGTCATGCACGGTCATGCGAATCCATTTTGTAGTTTTGAATTGCTTTGAAAATAATATTGGCGAGTGGACTTTGTTGAATTTGCTCTTATTGCTTCTAAGCGTCGGCAAACTGCATTTATTTGCACTCACTTTTGATAATTGAGATCTTATAAGTTAACATTATTAGTTTTCATTACTTTTTCTAACTATTAACAACTTCTCATTATTTATACATACTTATCAGCTTGCTAAAAGGTTTTGTTTTTTGAGTTTTTCATGAAATATTTTCAGCAAAATGTTTGCTTATTGAGTTTTTTTTTTTTTTTAGGTTAATACTTTTTTCTACTAATTATTAATTGAATATGTTCTCACTCACCTGTGTTGACGCAGGTTGTCGCGTTGCTTGAAGTATTTGCCGCAGACCTCGCAGGAGTATGTTATCTCCGGTGATTTGTGGGTGCGCTCGTGTATCATCAGATTGTAGGGTTTTGTGAAACGCCGCTGGCAGTACTTGCAAATGAATTCACACTTTGGACGCATCTTGCGGCGGAAATCCGACCGGCAGTCATCGTTGTCGATTCTCATTACAGCGAACATTTTGTCGTTGCTTTTGGCTTTGCTGTTGCTATTGCTGCTGTTGCTGCTTCTGCTGCTGTATGTGCACTTGTATGGGTGCCTATGTGCTATGTGTGTTTTATTCAAGTTAAGCGCGTGAGTGAGTGTGTATGTGTGTATTCGACTTTGCTGATTAGGCTTTTGCGCTCACGCTCCCAAATAGAACCGTAATAACTGCTTTAACACTTAAACAAAGCACAATCTCGCTCAGCGTGGGCACTAATTAAAACAAGTAGTGAATATCACCGTTAGCCCAAAGGCGGGGGAGTCAGTATTACACTAGCTAGTGTTGGAAAGGCAACACGAGTAGTCGACGTTGCGCGACGTGCGACGTATGACGCGCGGTTCTTAAACGAACAAATCAACTGATAGCACGTCGTGCCGCGCGTTGACTGCTGGCTAAGTGCGCGTTAATTACGAGCGTATTAGTTATCGTTGCGCTCACTTATTTACTACTAGTCGTGTTTCTGCTGCTTTTAGTGCACTCGTATTGGTGCTGCGTGGCGTCGTATGTCCGTGCAATCGCGGCCGATAACAGTAATAACGAAAGGCACTTTTCCTGGTGAAGGGTGAACTGACTGTGAAACGGTTTTCAACGAAGGCAATGTTTCGTTGCTGTTTCGTATATGTATGGATACGTTTGTATGACGATGCGTTGGTGGCGGCGAAGTGATTTAAATCGCTTTGCTTTGACACTTTATTTCTTCGCCAGACGTGTACTGTATGCGTACTTAATCTTTAGTTGTTTCGTTGGCTGTTTTAGTAGTTCTTTACACAATTTTTGTTGCTACTTTTTTATGATGAACGTTGTCGTTAATACTCATTGCCGCACTGCTATTAGTGTTTTTAGCTGTTGGTCTTCCACCTTCGCTATCGTAGTATAATAATGATTAACTTTGTTGTTGTTTTTTGCTACGCACACTACTAGGCGCTATAACCACTACACATGCATCTGACTGTTGCTGGTGTGGTAGTGTGTAGGCGTTTTCGTTGGCGTTGGTGGGCTGACTCTTTTATGACGGAATTCTACAAAGACAAACAACAACAACACCATAGTGTGAATATGAAAAAATAGTAAATAATAAAATGGTAGATATTAAAGTGTGCTATCAATAAAAATGGAACACAAAAGATATTAGCAACGCCTTCTCGTTGGCGGTGAAAGAGCAAAAACAAAAACAATACACGTGATAACCGTGTGCAAATCACAATTAAAGGCGATATGGAAGTTCAGTCGTGTGCATGTATTAGAATAAGGAAATTCAATTAACATTTATATATAACAGGCAATATTTCATTGCAAATGCTTTTAACTGTATTACTATATTCTATATGTACCGATGTATGTATGTATTAAAACATATGCATAAAAAATAACATTTTTATACAATATAAAGCGAGAATATAATTATTCTTTCTACTTATTTATAATATTATAATATTTTGAAAATGTGTGTCATGTGTATGTGAATATGTGTGTGAATCATGAAAACTGGAAATAAATCCGCAAAAATACTGACAATCGAATTTTAAATTATGACACTTTCAAGTCAGTAAAACCGCAACATTAGATTTGTGTCTCTGATATGAAAATTAGCATTGAGCAACTTCTGTTGCGTATTTCCACCACACATATATGCGCGTTTTATGTACTTCTCAAACGGTCAGCTATTTGGTAAGCTACAATAATCTGCTGGTAGCTGGTTGTAATGAGTCAGCGTTGTATTTGAATAAGTATGTACACATGTACATACAGAGGTACTTAAATGTACATACGCATTTGAAATTTGAACATAAATGTGAATAATATTTTGGCTGTTTATTCACCAAGTCACCGCGTCACCAGAGTCTGCAAAGCTTTTCAAAACTGACCAAATGATGCGTCATTTACGGGAATTTTCATAGAGTAACTGCTCTTATAATTACCATAATGAGAATATGTTTTTGTAATATTATTAAAAAAATTGAGAGGATAAACAAAATTTCGATTATCTACTAATGGACATGCTTAACTGTAACAACACTATTTCTTCATAAAGCTCATAGAAAATTTACTTCTATTTTGAAATAAGTACTTGTATTATTTTAGACAAAAAATAAATCAAAACCCAGCAAAAGTCTAAAGACTGCCTAGCATCAAAGCGCGAATTTGCATAAATACTACATGTTAATGGGAAATGTAAAGCTCCCATGTTGACCTCGTTTTTTTAAGATTGCTGAGTTCACACCTGCTGCGCATAAAACAAAACACTCAAAAGCGCAGATTCGTTAAGTTAATAACATTTTCTCAACGATTTAGTGGAATTGTAATTATTAATTGCTGGTATTGTGCATAAAAACGTTGGCAAGCATAAAATTTGTATGTAATTGTACACAAGTGTGTAGGTACAATATGTCTATGCATTGCATACATGCTACTAAAAACGTGAGGGCGTTAAATTTCATTTTTAAATGTCCTTTAGCATAATATAAATGTTATTGTTGTTGGTGTTTTTGTTGCCACATTCCCGCGCCAACACAAGCTCAACATATGCAGTATTGCATGTGTGAATCGAAAAGCATGCTTATATGCGCAGTGGCAGCGTTAATGTGAATATTAACGGTAACCATTGCCACCAGCAGCAGTCAGCGGTCACCGGTCACCGATCACCGGTCACCGATCACCGATCACCGATCACCGCTTTAGTCACTGCTGCTCCTGCAACTACCACAAACACCAGCACCTAAGCGATTCGCTCGTAAATTGCAATCGAGCCAGCAGTAGTCAGACATTCTTTGTCTTTACTTGATTTTATTTAGTCGCCACGCTGCTGGATATCGCTGAATGCGGCATTCAATGTCATTGTTTTAAATGATATGATATGAAATGTAATACTCATATAGAAATATCCACTTATAAAGGTATAAGGCATGTCATATAATAAAATGATGGAAATAAAAGCGGCGGAAACAAATGTACCATATCAAAATGTGTGGATTAAGCTTATTTTGGTGCTTGAGCGCCACTCAGAAGCAAAAAATTTTATAAAGTGTAAAAACAAAATACAATAAATCGGACTCCTTCGTGTATGAACACACATATGTATGTATGTGTGTGATTCGCAGGCGCACGTAAAACAATTCACACACCAAATCTCGAAAGGTGCAACACAGTGACACTTGGTGCTGAAGGAGCGCGTCCAATGCGACTTCAACGAATTTATAAGTTTCGCACAGCTGGGTGTAAAACGCGTTGACTGCCTTTAGCTGTTGGAGCCACTAACTTTGCGCTAAATTGCCGCTGCTGTTTTGTTTGCTTCAATTCATTTGTTGTATTTGTTTTTGTTTTTGTCGCATTGAATGGTAAAAGTGACGTTGTTTTTAGACCACAGCGGGGAGTTTCTTCCCGAAAATCAGCAGCAACAAAGAAACCACTAAATGAAAAATGGCGCATGCAGACCCTTAAGCAAGCAATAACACAAGTAAAATAAAATATGAAAAAATTCAGATTAAAATTATGAATAATAAAAAATAAAAGAATCTGAAGCACGAAAATCACAGCGCTCCCACATTGTTTCCGAAAGCACGTCACTAACGCCAATGCCGCCACCGCCGCTGTCACCACCACAGCCCCGCATAGCGCCAGCACAGACGCCAGTGTCACTACAATAGCCATTGCTAACCGTTGGCATTGGAGTTTGAGCTTGTTGAGCAACATACGGCATATGCCTGTGTTTGTGGCAGCTAAAGCAGTTAGCTCTGCTCTGCTCGCCCCTCCATCAAGTCACCGTTCGCATAATAGCCAACCTTTTCTCAAACGAAATTGACCTCTGGTGCTGTGTCGCTTATTGTTATTACAATATTAATGTCCACATAATAAGAGCGACCCTGGCTTGGCTGCTTATAGCTAATGACCAAAGTCTCAACTGGAGCGTGTGCACACACACACGCACTCATTTGTGGACACGCACCCGCACGCACACGCACAACGTAGAAAAGCTGTGCTATTTGAGAAATACCCATTCATGCACATTCATGTATGCATATGCATACATATGTAAGTTTGCATGCATAAGGCATAAATATGTATGTGGTTATGCATAGGTCCCAACTTAAGTGGTCCCAATCCCAACTACGCCATTCATAATTTTGTGTACACAATGTGGCGTCACATTGGTATTTTGTCGCCGTTAATCATGCAACTTATTACCAAGCGGGCGCCCTCCTATTAAAGGCCACTTCATATTCATAGTTAAAACCATACATAAATGCTAACATACATACATACATACATACATATGAGGGTTCACATAATTTTATGCTTCTTTTCATTTCGTATTTCCATTTTATTCGTTTGAGATGTTTATTGTTTATGGCTACTCCCTCCACTTTGGTTATTTGACTACTATTTTATTATTATATATATAAATTTTTTATATCATAGCGGTAATGCGGCACTTTAGTAACAAAGTTTTCCTAATCAACTCAAGTGGCGCATTGGTTCTTTTTGTTGTTTCAAATTAATGTGTAGGTTGGAAGTGAAACGCTCAAATTACAGGTGTAGGTAGGCAGGTAGGTATATAAGAATCCAAATTGAGCAGCACAAATGGGGTTGTAAAGCGAAATGGAAAAATCAGGAGTGAACTCGTAAAGTATTTATAAAAAATCATTAAAAATCTTTATAGATTATGTAAATTGAAAATATTCGAATGGGGGGGGTGTTGCCACGATAGTTAAACGAATTGCCACCGCGAGTGAATACCTTCGATTAGTGACTTCGACTATTCATTTAAAAAATCCTAGTGTCTTTCTATGCATACTACTTTATTGTGAAGCAGTCAAAAAAATTTTTTTTATCGTCGTTTTAGAATATTTTAAACATTTCCCTTTTACTTTAGCCATTTTTTCTCTTTCCCTATCAATGGATGTTATTACAAGGTTTCTGTAATACAAGGTCTTATCATTGCCAACTCAGTAAGATAATTAAATTTGGGGAAGTTACGAAAATACTTGTTGACTTTAACATACAGTAATTTTAATGCAACCACAAAGGTTTTTAAGCGGTCTTTACACTTTTCCCCATAATCTCCTTCTTACTACACCAGAGTTAAAGCATTTAATCCTATCATGTATAAGCAAGTACACTGAATTCTCTTTATGACCATCTAGACCACTGTTTAGCCCATAAATATTTGCAAAACATAAAATGAATTTGCAGTTTTGTGAAAACAGCTTCAAAACACAAAATTTAAATCTGCATATAATAATAGGTGAACAATCCCAATCAAAAGACTAAAGTGTCTTAAATCCCTACTTGATTTTCAATGCCTTCAACTGAAACGGCTTTTGTGGCAAAGAGTCAACCAATAGAGCCAACACTAATACCGTGTGCGAAAATGTACGTTACTTGTCTCCCAGGGAGAGTGCCAATGCAAATGGGCTCAGTATTTATGCACACTTTGCCCAAAATCCGATTAGTGAATACGCTGAAGGCTGCTCCTGCCATTGCTGTCACTGCTGTCACTGCTGCATTTTATAATTGCAGCAAACCACACGTATACATGTTTGTATGTCGCTTGTTGCATGCCACACACACTGCCTACACAGCGTTTGAACACATGTGGTAGCCCGCCACTTGTCATAAGGAATACAACTTTCTGCCCAACAACACACCACAGCAAGTGTCCCTAAGCATTCACATGCACATATGCACATATAAACATATGATAATATACATACATACATACAAACATACAAACATACATACTGTGTTGTATAATAATGCGACGCTCAACGCTGCGTTAATCTCATTAATCCCAGTGCAAATAATTAGTGTTTTGTACACATTGCGCTGTTTCGTGTTGGTGATTGCCAGCCCAGGAGAAATTGCCATTTCGCCGCGCAGGCAGCGTGAGTGACGGACAGGCGTGTGTACCTTCTTATGTTAGACACCTTTTCGTTTCGAAATGCATTATCTGCTGATATTTGCCCGTAAAATATTTTCATGTTTAGTTGTCATTGATTTTATTGCTTTTGGCCCTCCGTCTTACCTGACTTACTGTCCTTGTCCTGTCCATTCTCGCTGGCCGTTGTGCACCTTCTGCCTTGCGTTCTTTCGCCGCTGGGAAATCCATTAAATATTGCACACACGCTGTGTCACACTTTACAGGATGAGCGAGTTAGTGATCAAGCAGCGTAACGTGGACCAAAAATGTTGAATGTAAAACGCAAAATGCAAACATGAAAACATGAAAACATGAAAACGGGCGAAATGCATAAAAAGTGGTCAGCAACAAAAAGATGCAAGATCGAAAAGCGTTAATGCCGCGTGAAATTAGATTTACACTGAATTCATCGCAGATCGCCCAGTATCTTGGTCATCCTTTCAACGTACTTGGCGGCTGTTGTAGCGCATCCATTCTTATCGTCATCATGAGGTGTTGGAACGAGCGACAAAATGCGGTCAACGTCTTCCCCGCCCCGAATAACCATGCTACTCACACTGTCCACTAGTAACCGGCTAACTCTTCGACACATTCAGGATTTGTATTTGTCTTTTTCAGGACTTTTTCTCTCCCTTATGCATTAACTCTACTAATACGATGAGGTTGTTTATGTTTTCCAGGAATCAAGAAAAGTTACACTTTAACACCCTTCAGCCGATAAAAATTGAGGTGGTGCAAAGAGAATTTTGGAGTAAAATGCTGACGGTTTGTTGTAGCTTATTTGTGTCACTGCGCTTGCAACACAACCATAACCGCATATACTTGGCTTAAGGCAGCCCGCGCGGAAAGCCAATTATGGCATTGAATGAAATGAGGGCGGACAGCGGTGGCAAGGTGGCATTAAATGTAAAAAATGCCAAAAAGCGAGGCGAGAAAAAACAGAGATCTGACACACGCACATCCTCCAGCCTCGGCTGCTTCGTTACGATTTCCAACTGAATCGAATCTAATTGTACTAATGGCTCAAAATTCCAAGTAAAACACCCAGCCACAAACATATGCATACGCAGGAGTACATGTGTGTTTAGGTATTTAAGCGACCAACAATTAGAATTGCGGGATTAAACAGAAAGCAATGGAGTGGAAAAAATTATGTGTTACAAGCAAAAATCTTCAGCGCACAATACAGCGTTTATAATTGGAAGAAAGCGCTCAACAGAGAAAAAGAGCCGAAATTGAGGAGACAATACATTAATAAGGATATACACACGTGTTGGCATGTATGTATGTACCAATGTATGCATTCGAAGTCATTACTAGATCATTATCATCAGTAATATTCCTGTTCCGCTTGAGTCTTTTGTGAGCCATCAATGTCATCAATGTCTTCAATGTGATATGACACAAAAGACACTGCAAAGATGTGCATTTTGTTCAGAAAACGGAGTGCAGCTTTGCCACGATGCATATTAAAGTGATGGAAAATTTTTTTTATAAAATAGCTCTGCAAACCATAAGTCTGAATATGAAACAGACATTATTTGAAAGAGAATGTCAAAATTCATAAAACGTGAAATCGGATAAAAACGCAATTAAGGACGGCAATTTAGATAAGCATTTCAAAATTTTAAATAAATAAAAGAGTTTAGAACATAAGATATACGCACAACATATTTTTATTTGATAAATTTATATTAAATTTAATTCAGTAGTCAACAAAAGGTGCTTTAGATTTTTCTCTAAATTCTCTAATGACTTCTATCGAAAACAGCATTATTCCAAGAATATTTCTTCCGAACATTTACAGTAAATTTTAGTAAATGTTCGGTAGAAGCAGACAACGTAGATTTTTACTTTTTACTTTCAAACTGCACACACTGGTTATGGCTAATTTCCAAAACCACTGATAGTTGCCACATATTTTCAAAACACTTTTTCTTGAAAGACATGCGAATATGTAGAATATGCTGTTAGAATATACTAACGAATTATATACGATTACAGTCAATTAATTTTAGTCCAACCTCATTTAAATATCTCTGTATATACATATAAATATCTCAATTTATTGAACGAACAAAACAATGTCTAGTGTATTCTAGACAAAAATCTTCTTAACAAAAATACTATCTTACGCATTTACAATATTTTCCAAATTCGAAGATTTACGTTACCTTTTTAAATAAATCTTTTTACTTTCATCTTTTTTATGATTTCATTAAGTCAGCAATTAAAAAAATGTCCGTAAAAATGCACACTATATAGACACAGATATTTCGAAATAAATTTCATGCTCTATACTATACATCACTTATTCCAGAATTTGCAGAACTCTCATCAACCAATTGAAAATATCCCAACAATATATTAAGCAATAACAACCCTTTTACCACATTTCAATCTACAGGCATATGAATACAGTTATATGAACATTTATATACAGAACCCTACAAAATATACAAGTAAGAACGAGCCAGCGCTAGAGAACAGATTAGCTCCACAATGACCAAGAATTACACAAACACGCTTACACACAGTGCAAACAACACGAACTTAATGGGGATTCACCAATAAGAGTGCGTAAAGCTGGTAGCGACAACATAAGCGGCGAACGGCAAAAAACATTATAAAATATATGTGTATACAAGTGTATACACAACGGTCGTCGGAAGAGCAATGAAGCGCACAGTTAGAACAACACGGACGACAACAACATGGCCACATGGCCACATGGTCGGCTACTGTTTACACAGAACGGAGCAGCACGAACAGAACGAAATCTAACCGCAACCAGCATAAATGGAGAATTGGAGAATGTTGAGGAAGCAACAAAAAAGCGTCACAACAAAAAACATACGTACATATGAATGTCGAATGTAAGTAGTGGTGGCGTAACACAGAAGTCGTGCCATCGCAGATGGGCGTACATACATTTGCCGAACCACCCGATTAAGCCGAATGTTGCGCTGAGATAGTGGCGTCTTATTGCAGCGCATGTGCAAAGAGAGGCGTTGTAATGGCTGCGGCGGTGCTTTTGTGTAATAGATAGCAAGAGTGCTTCTTAACAGACCAGGTTGAAACTTATTTCGTATCACTTACCCTGTGAAAACTGTCGCTTAATCAAACGTCAAGTTCTCGAAATTCACAAGCACAAACAAAACGCGTACAAATGTACAAATATACTTTGTAAAAAATACAAATCGATTCGGTTTAAAGTTGCAAACTAGTTAACACTTTGGTAAAGTATACATATATATATATTTATAAACTGTAATTGTTGTATATCTACGCATAAGCGTTTGTTGTATTGTACGCGTGAGACGATGCAATTTAACTAACTGCGAGACGAAAATAAACGGTTGCTTACTACTCTGCTACAGATTACGGTCTGTAGAGCAAGCACGTCGGTAAGGCACGAAGATGACTTCTTCAATGAGATACGTTACTACCTACTTACAATTTGGTGCGAAAGTGCCGACGTTGCAGGCCAACTGCTTCATTTTCTGCAGCGACTGCTCGCTCGTTTGTTGACTTGTGCTGTCAAGCGCTGCGCTGCCAGGCAATGCGGTACGAAGAAGAATTCAATGGGATGCGCTGCGCCGCGAAGCGCTGTGCTGCGCTGAGCTGCGCTGTTCAAAAGCGTCGTCAACTACCGAATTGAGTGAGAGTTCTTTGTGAGTATGTGTATTTATGCATGCATACATGCATATGTGCGTATGCCCGTGCGTTGTGAGCGTAAAAAATTGAGCGATCTATTTGAGCGTAACCGCGAGTGCAGTCTAACATATCAAACAAGCCAATGAGCTCACCTTCTATCCACAGAAGCTACCCAACGCAGAGTGTTCTGATGAACTGTTTTACATATACTTGGCATTCATTTCTTTTTTGCTACTGGAAGTATAATTTAGAGGCAATTCGACTACTACATACCAATGCAGATGACTAACGCTGTGCGCCAGAAATCCGAACAACCAACAGCCAATCAAGTAGCTAGTACACCGAGTCATCGATGACTAACTAAGCCCGAACTGCAAAGTCCAGTTGAAGTGCGTTTAAGGGGCCACTTCGTGCGTGTACGATCGCTAGGGAAGGAGGCGCTTAAGACCGGTAGCCGAAGGTACGGCAGCTACTGGTTTACATGTGGCAGCAACAATAACGACAACTACATTATCGCAGCATCGGAACAGTGTTTGAGTGGCGACAAAAAACTGTTAAAAATGAAAATAAGTGAACATCTCCTAAATCAAACACTTATTATACATATATTCAAATATAATCTACCAATTAGGGATGCATTATGATTGTCCTCAATACTAAACTCAGAAAAGAGTAATTAATCGGTGTATGTATGCATAGAATGCACAGATGCATATAATTTTTTCTCATTAACTAATTAGCATAAAAAGAAATTAAAATTAAATATTTTTCAAATGATAAATTAAACACTTTTTAGGATACTGCAAAAAGTAGTTTGTAGTTTGCAATAATAAAAGAAATTATAAATAGTAATTTTAACTTTAAAAACTATTCCAATTCACAAAACGGTAAATTTTTTCTACAAAAGAAAAATATTTACTAAGACATTATGTAATGCATTAATATTATACATTATTTATGAAAAATATATTCTTAAATAAGAGTAAGTTCTGCTTGTTATTATATGTTTGAATATTTACTGAATATCACTATAGTAATAAATATCCTTAAATGATATTTCACATTCATATCATTGGTATTTTATACTAAAATGTTGTGTGAAACTTGGATCTATACATAAGCGAGCAGTGATTTGAGATATTCCAAAATGAATTTGCGTAATGCTCAAAGTCAAAGCACTATTAGAAATAAAACATAAATGCAATGCAATGCAATATATATGAAATGAATCACTGAATCCAAATACTTCTTACATATTATAACCCATATACAAATGTAATTCACTTTTTAAGAAAAGCTGTCACACCGTGCGCCGGTATAATTTGATTTTTAGTAGTAGATGGATGTAGCTTTCATGTCGTTTTGGCCGTCGCTAACACAATAATATCAACGAAATAAAATGTCGTAAGCATTGGTATTGATTTTATTACGTCGCCAATGTTGGATGTAGTCACTTGCGGAGATTTGTTTTATGTGGTTTACGTGACGTATGCATGGTTGTGGGTATGGGCAGGCGCACTCGGCTGCCACACGATCGCATACAATACAAACTTCTTGAACAACAGCTGCACTGCGAAAGCAAACAGTAGCAGTGATCTGTATTGGTAGCGGCTACCATTGGCCAGCCGTTACGCACACTGATGGGTGTGCCAATGGGAAGAGGGCGCACGTAAGCGTATTGACAGGTGCAGAGAGCCAATAATAGCTAGTGCAGCTGACTAATGAATATCGTACAAGATCGTACTGACGAATTTATAGTATTATAATTATATTATATTAAAATAATATAAATTTGAATAATATAATTATTGTTTAAATAATCTAAATTGTTAAAACTTACCAAGATTACGTAGCTTTCACTGTGATATGATAAAAAGCGCAAAGTCGAACATTCGATTTTCCCGTCGGTTTAATGTCCTTTTCACGTAGTCTTTAAGCACCTTTTCGATATTACAAATCTTTTCTGAAAAAAATCTCTTAAACCCACACACAAGAAATTTTTCGTTACGGTGAGTTTTAAAACTTGTAATCATAAAAATATTTTTTGCTTTATCTGCTAGTTAATCGCAGCCACGCAATTTAAAAACTTTCCTGATTTTATGACCGCAATCGAAAAGAAGATGTGCGGTCGTATTAAGAAAAAACTGCGGTATACTTTTGTCAAGTTATATTATTTTATGATGATGTTGCGTGCGTGCTAAGCGACGCGATCTCAGCTAGGCGTATTCTGGTATACAACTGCTTTAATATTATTTAATAAAATATATTTCACTTCCGAACGCTTCCGTGCGCGACAGTGAACTGCAAAGTTACGATCGAAACTTCAGCTTGATAGTTAACAGCTGCCTGTGTTGAACGCGGAGCGGCTTCTGCTTCTGCTTTCTGCTTCTGCCGTGATATCACCTTGCTTTTCTTATTACTTATTCCTCTTACTTCTTGCCCTGTGCTTCTTGCGTTCGCACACCCATGAATATGGTGATCGTGTTGCCCAGCCGTTCAAGCCGCTGTTCGTGCTGATGGTGCTGTTGCTATTACTGGTGGTGGTGGTGATGGTGGTGATGGTGATGGTAGTTGCTATTGCGGTTGTGGAGCTGCTGGCGATGCCTACTGGCTGTTGCTCCGACATGACGCCCGCCCTCCACTGCTCCTCTATCGTAAACGCTTCGCTATTATGTTCGTTGTTTTTGTAATTGGTTCATTGGTTCATTGGTGGACTACTACAATTCCAACAATTATTGTTGCTTTTACCTTCGCTCGCTTTTAGCCTCTGCTTTCGATGGAATTCTCGAAAAATGAAGACAGTACAGAAACATGCATGTGTATGAATAAAAGATAAAAGCCCAAAAGCAAAAACAATACCATCACCATAAGGTAAAATGAAGTAAATACCTACACACATATATACGTTGCTAGGTACACTTGTATAACAACAGCAGGGGCATAGAAAACATCATCACTTGTGCTCAAAAACGGAGCTCCACCAAGAAAAGACCAGCAGCAGAATTTTACTCAGACTGGCAAAAATAATTACAAAAATGTATTCTTGTATTTGGCCAACTTAGTCTGTATATGAGCGAATGAGATGCAGATGTAGTTGCTGGTTTCATGAGTGGTATTCGGCCAGTGAAGTGTAAACAGACACCAACACCAACGCCATCAACAAAACCATCAACCACCAACCAACTTGCCGGAACTCCAGTGCAAATGCACTATATTTCAGGCACACTTGCTCAACCACTTGACGTACTCAAACTGCGCTCACTCAAAGCGGACACCGAACGAAAGAGTGTATTTTACTATGCGCACGCGCGGCGGTTTATAAACGTTTGCTCTGCACTGACTCCAGATAGGTACGTGTATGTACCTTGGAGTGAGTTAAAGGCAGAGCAGAAAACACTGAAACTTTAATTGTTATTGAGTACTTTTTAGTACTCACCTCAATACAAATGCAAAACAACTTCTATATGTTGGCTTGTATAAGTGGTGGAGGATTTTTGGTGCTTTGTCGATATTCGCGAAGGGGCGTATCCCTTTTGCCTTATACCCGTTACGGTGGCTAAGCGCCGTCCGAGTTGTGGTAATTATGACCAAATAACGTGCTACTGTGGTCGCAACGGCAAACAGCGCTACAAAGTCAATCAAAAAGCCGAGCCAGCTCTGCGATCAGCGCTTGCAGTGCCATTTGACGCTTGCAGTGACTGCGAAGTCAGCAAAGGAGTAGCTTTAGGTTGTTGCTGACTTATGTCCATATTAAAAAGCAAAGCTTACTGTGAGGATATCTTCTTACGCCTATATACATATGTACATACGTACATACATGTAGATACATAAGTAAAGATAGACATTTTAATTATGCTGCAGTAAGTGGTAACAGCAGTGAAAGTTCAGCAAATTGTGTTGCTGCAATATTGGCAGTAGCAGTGGATGGATGAGCTGACGCATATGAATGGTTGAAGGGGACGTCGAATTAAAGTTGCTTTAGCATTGGTAAAGTAAGTGTATAGTTGAAGGAAACGTTGGTGCTGGAGTGTTTGACTGCTCCGGCCACTAGTGGTGACCTCTTTCGCTATCTCTTTCGTTTGTTGGATAGTTAAACTGTGTTATCTCTACTCGTAAGATTGGAAGTGCGTCGCTACTGCTTTTACCCTCTTGGAGTATTTTCTTTTTTCGAAGGCAACAAAATAAAGTTATGTCGTTATATGTAATATACATACATATGAGCACTTATATTAGCAACTGGTTTTGTATGAGCTTTTTTGTCCCTTTAACTATTTACTTCTAAACCACCACCCTCTCTGAAGCAACTCACACTTACACAAGTTACCGCTTCTACACTTACACATCCAAAGCTATTTTTGCCGTCAGCACTGCCGCGCTCCATTTTCGAGGGGGCGGTACTGTTCGTATCAACCAATCAGCAGTCGCCATTACCGTGGTTTTCCTAAATTCGGAGCAAAACAGTAAATTTACTCGAAAATAAATAGAAGAAAACAAAAATATCGACTTAAAGCACATAGCACTCGCTGAGGACACCATAAACAAAAATAAGAGCAATAACAAATGTGCTCCATTTATATGCGCCGTTCGATGAGTGTGAACGAATACGAGGGAGTTTTGGGTTTGCGATTGCTTCAGCTAGAGCGAGTTGACAAGTCAACTAGCAAAGTTTTGAGATTATCAACAGCGACATCGTGTCCGGAAGGCATTACGGTAAGCATTCTGTGCTTCTGCTGTATGTTACGCAGTGGTCACAATCATATAGCGATGCATGTGGGATGTCGCATATATCGTTCCAATACTATTCTGTCACGTCGCATAAAACTGCGTATATAGATACTCGTGCGTACACATTTACCAATGCAAGCATTTGGAGCCTCTCCATCTATGTATATAAACAACTGCTTTAAAAATAACTGTGGACGGTTATATTTATAACATATACATATATATAAATTTATATATGTATAATTATGTTGACAGAAGTACATGTGTAGCTGCAGCTGCACATACATATTTTACCGTTGTTGGCTTTGTCGCTTTTCGCCTGCGTGCTCTCGCACACTTCGTAATATATATATATGTCTATCTATATGTGTAAGAATGTAAATATACCTACAATTGCACGTACACACCTACTTAAAAACATATTTATATACATATAAATATGAATATAAATTCTTAGCTACCTTGGTTGTCGGCAAACTTCAATAACTAAAGCTTTATTTTTGTTACTACAGAGTATTCGTTACTTTAACAATTGCTGCGGAAAACGTAATATTCTTTATTGTTGGCCAAGAATATTACCTTCAATGGTCTCTTCTTGAGCCCAATGAGACCACGTATAATTTAGTAGAATAAATCTTATGAAATTATTCCTTCTTTCATTGAAATTTGTTGGTACATTCCCTTAATGCAATGTTTTATTCAACGATTAAGAAATATACTTAGGTATTCAACCAGAAACTATTACACATATTTTCATGTATTTGTGTGTACATATATACATATAATAAATTTATAAAATTTTTTAATAATGTCTGACCATAAAGTTATAGAGAACTTTTCACAGAGTAAAAACATTTTTTTCACAATTTAAAAACAGAGAATGAATTAAGCTTATCTAAAATTAAGTAAAGTAAGTAAGGGCTTTATTAGAACTATTGCATAGACCTATCAACATGCTAATCGGCTCATCCAGGCCGTAGCTAGTTTCATGGAGGGACTAAAAAATTATTGAACAAACAAGCTTGTTCAGGACACTTGATATAATCATTGAAAATATTATATTTACGAAGATAAGTGAAGAGCAAGTTATCCTCTTATATAATATCTACAGTCCAAGCAAATTAAGTACGTGTTGTGTTCAAAGAATAACGGGAATCTTCTTCGACTTTAATGGCATAGTGCATCATGAATTCTTTCCTCTAGGTTAAACTGTCAATAAGGAGTCGGAATACTATCTACAATTTCAACGCCGTTTGCGTGAAAAGGATTTGTGGAAAAACAATTCATGGTTTTTGCCCACTTTTGCTCAATTCTGCGCACACTTCGTTGTTTGTTCGTGAATTCTTGGCCAAAAACAATACTGTAACGATGCCCCGGTCTCCATATTCGCCAGACGTGGCTTCATGTGACGTTTTCCTATTTCCAAAAATAAGGAGAACATTAAAGGGCCGTCGTTTTACAAGTATAGATGACATTAAAAGCGAATCGCTGAAAGAGCTAAAGGCGATTCCAAAAATCGAGTTTGCGAAGTGTTTCGACGATTGGAAGAAGCGCTGGCATATGTGCGTAATATCTGTGCTGACATAGCATAATATAATAATGAATGAAAAAATCTTTTCTTCAAAAAACGAAAATTGCCGTTATTTTTTGAACACACCTCGTATACTGTTAAATGAAAGTCAATTATTCCATAAATTAAGAATAGCAATCTGAGAAAATATTTTTTGAATATTTTCGATATTTGTTGAATGAACTTCATAGTGTTCCATTCAGAATTATTGGTTTAATTAATAAAAAGTGTAATAAAAAAATTAAATACAACGTATTAATTTAGAAGTTCGTTTAATGGCGTCACACTTTACCCCCACACCCAATGTATACAAAGCAAGAACAACGGAAAAAATTAATAAATATTCACAATAACCACAAACTACACCTTTCGCACTATAGCAAGCCACACACGAACATTCGAAACGCTGACAGAGCGACTAGCCAACCACAAAGTACTGCCGCTGCCGCACTCCTATCCACAAATACAGTTTGCGACGTAATTGACCGCCACTTTCAATGGCTTAAATGGCAACAGTTTTAACTTTGAACAACAACAACATCAATATTATTCGCGACAACGATGATGGCAGTAGCTGCAACGTCGATGGCGGCGGCGACGGTGTCGGCGACTCTGAAAAAGCGCTGAAAATCAAGAGATTATTTTCTTTGTTTTTTGTCATGTCATAAATTACGGCCATTCATGGCAACGCAATGCAGACATTTATTTTCTACCAAATTGGATGAATCGGCGACAATTTATGAGCGGTGCGGTCGACGGATCGCAACTTTATTATTTTTATGTTTTGTTGTTAACGCTTTATTTGTTTTGCATTTTATAGACACAAATAAATGTATAAATATATATCGTTACGTACTTTTATATGTATGTATTTACGTATGTCTGTACATGTGTCAGGCTATCAGTTCGGTTATATTTTATTTTAATTTCTATGTATCGACAAAAAAGACTATAAATAAATAGATGTATTCGTGAGATGACAACAATGAACTACTGAATATTAATTCCCTACTACATCTTCAGTAACAACGGTAACCACAGCAGCCATATCGGCAGCAGTATCAACACTAAAAGCATTAGCAGTAACAGCAACCGCGAACAGCAGTAAAATCAAACATTTATTTACTATTGAATACAATAAAATTTACGCTTTGAGGAAGCCAACTGGAGGGCGAACTAGAGGGAGGTGCTGAATTGGGTTGGGTCGAATCGGTGATTTGCATACCGCGATCGATTCAAGCAGTTCAATTCAAAGGAATGCTGAGAAGACAAATGATACATATGTACAAGTTCAATAAAAACTTTTGTTTAAATGAGATTCACTCACTAACAATAAGGTTTTCACACTTTAACTAAATTTTGTCAATTCCGCTTTGAGGTAATTTGATAATCTAACAACAAAAGCATAAAGTTCATTAAGACAGAGTAGTATTTCATCACACATTTTTTCTTTACGCGCATTTCATTTCGTCAAAGAAATATATTGATGAAATATGTATAAATCATTAGTTCAAATAAAATAATATATTTGGTAGTTTTCAAGTCGAATTAATATTATTTGCAAAGAATCCACACCCACCATTCACAAAGTTTAACGGTAACCTGATCATCTGAATGCGCCTGAATTGTGATGGTTTTGAGAGGTTTTTGATGGATGATTGGGCTTACTCTTATTATTCAAATCAACCTTATATCTATTTGTACTTAAAAGAAAATATACAGAGACAGTTTCCACTGCGTATCCGTTGTTGTACCTTATCAGTATAAATGGATGTAATATTTGATATTACCCTCCTCGTACACATGGACGAGATGCATTTTATGGAAGCTATTTCATGGCAGAAATACGCTCGGAGTTTTGCAATTGTTTCCCGTCAGACGGTTGTCATTAACTAGAACTTGGTCCTTGCTAATTGTAGATCACATGAATAAGACAAGAAAAATGCACTTTAAACTAGCATGAATATAACAAATATTGATTATCTGTGAATATTGAAATATTTCGTAAATCTCTCTAAAGAGTATATAATATTAAGTAGAAATTTTGGAAAAAACACATTATTAATTGAAGTTCACAAAGGAAGATGTTTTGCTTATCCTCAAAAATATAAATATCCGCATAACTTACCAAACCTTTTTGGGAACTACGGTTAACCAAGGGGGAGATTCCGTTATGATGTGAACCTATAATACCTCCAAGTCACCTAACTTGAATGTTTCAGAGCTCATTTCGAAACTCAAGAATACACGACAAATATCGCAGTATTTGAACTACAAATTAGAACCGACCACCTGAAAAATTCTGCAAATTATTTAAATTGTTTGGGAAACTGGCTGTAGGAAATCTAATTCATTTTCAATAATTTTGTAAATATCCGTTGTTTTAATAAATAAATCTGCTTAACTTCAATCCTATTGGAAATGGTGATTATCAATAATCATTTCCAACTCTTATATAGGATAAAACAGCAACATTAATAAGTCCACCAGAAAAATTAAAACTAAATCTTCGCAATTTTCCCTGCTTACCGCGACCGTAGATGTCACACAGTTATTTATAATTCAATCAACCGTTAAGGCTTTCGAAATCGATGAATGAATGAAACGAGTTGATCAAGTCGAGCTAGTTGGAAACGAGCAACGCTCACAATTCGAGCGCTACGAAATATTGGCTTTTGATTGACATCAGTGCAAAGCATATATGCAAATGTTTTCAGCGACTGCTTTAGTTCCCGCGCTCATTCCCAATCACCTCTTTCCTAAGCACGATCTCACACGTTTTAACAAGATATGTATGAAGTATGTAAGTGGGAAACGCGGTTTGATTTCAGCTTCCAATTCATGTTTCAACACCGAGCAGCGAACGCTTGAATGGCTGATGATGTTTGTGTTTGTGCTATTGTTTTATTTTTATTTTTTTGATTTTATTAGTGTTTCTTTTTTTGCGTTTTTATAGCTTGTACATATTTCATTTGATGCTTACGATATGATTTGTTGTTGTACGCGTTTTTTGGTGGGACATTAAAATACAACCCACACATGTGCATTTTAAGTTTTATATGGCAATTAATGAAATTTAATACTTTATATATGTAAACAAGGTGAATATGGATACATCGCTGACGGGTAGCGCATTTAACGAGCGTTTGTGCTGTTGTTGGCATTGTTAGTTTCAAATTTTTATTACGAATATTTGCATTTAGCATCAAGATGTGGCTGCAGCGTGTGTGTATGTGTATATGTGTGGTGGCATATTGATGTTGTCTGAAACAAATGTGGTTTATTGCTGCCACATTTATTTGCATTTAAATGGCTCTGATACGTTCAGTTGCTTATTCAGTTTGCTACCCTGCTGGTGGCACTTTTTATTAACATATACGTATATGTAAATGTACAAATGTAAGTGGACACATATAAAATTTTCGTTGTTTTTGTTTTGATGAAGGCGATGGCGGTGGCGGTGGCGCTGGTGCTGTTTCTCGCACATTGGGGGTCCCAAAAATCTTGTCTTTTTTACAGCTTCTGCTGCCGTTTTCAGTTAACCACATGCATAAATACATATGCATTCACAAGTATATGTAGCGGGTACACTAATACAGTGTCGAAAATCCTTAAAATCTTCATTCCACCCACCACACACCGCGCATGCGCACACCAGTCAAACCGAAATTCAACCTTAAACTTAACTTGCGGTACAAATTAAACCATAAATTATATGAAGCCATTAGTTTTTGAGAAATTTATATGACAAAACAAATAATTTCTTCCACAATCATTTTTTATACTCTCGCAACATGCTCCAACAGAGTATAATAGTTTTGTTCACCTAACGGTTGTTTGTAACACCTAAACTTAATCGAGATAGATATAGAGTTATATATATATAAATGTTCAGGATTTCGAGACAAGTTGAATTCCGAGTGACTGTTTATCGGTCTGTCCGTGCAAGTGATAACTTGAGTAAAAATTTAAATATTTTGATAAAATTTGGTACACTCGTTCCCCGAGGAACGTTACGCCCATCTGTAATACCAACACACAGAGGAGATTGGTATTGCAGATGGGCGTAATCGGGATACTGCCACGCCCACAAAATCCCTTGAATTTAAATCTATAAAACACTATAACTAAGATTTCAATTAAGGTATAAAACTTAAATTTGGTACAGGATGTCGCAGTAGGGAGCGGCATATGTGTGTTGAAGGTTTCGGAAAAGTAGGCATGGCCGCGCCCTTAATAGGTTTAATGTAGTTATCTCACAAGCCGCTAAAGCTTGTATTAACCAAACTTGCTGGTTATATCGGTTATATAACGGATATATTGAAAACTACTGAAAGCGCGTTAACTCGTCGAAGAAACATGTCAGAAGCATTGAATTTCACTGTAATTATAGTAATTAAAGTCTTCAAAGGGATCGGTGTAAAAATTGTATAGTGCGAGTGGCACCGCTCACTTTCTGGTGGAATTCTATATCTCGGAAACTACTAAACCAATTTCAACTAAATTGGGCTGTGATATTATATTTGCATCCTTATGTTACATTGTGAAATCGGAATCCAACCACATCCACTTCCCATCTATCACAATTTTAAATTTCATATGATTCTTTCTATTAAGGTATATGAATCAAGCAGCAAAGAATGCCTTTAGGGCATGCCATCTCGCAGCTAAAAAGTGTCGAAATCGAAAAGTGTCGATTATAACGTTTCAAGTCCCCAGATACCGAATATGTGGACCCAGAGTAATATAACATATAAAAGATAAAAGATAAAGGACGTTAAAGATAAACAAAAAGGTAATTGACCTCGCTAAAAGTAAACAACGAGGTAATTGACCTTACTAAATTTAAACAACAGGGCCATTGACGTAGAGAAGGGTTGTTAACCTCGTTACAGGTAATCAAAAGGGTTGAGTATTTTTTTTACTTCGCTATAGGTAAAGGGTCATTGACTTCGTGAAAATTTATTGTCCTTATATTACATTTTATCGATTATTATATTTTATTCGAATCGAATTTCGGACTCACATCGGCACCAGAAACTTTTAAGAATGAACGTAAAATTTGTTGTTATTCGTTTAAATTTATTTTATATCAAATAATATATACATTCATGCACACATACATACAATAATATGTATATATTTACTTAAAGCGTATAATACATATTATATTTAAAGCGGTAGACTTTATACCATATATTTCGGTCAATATATGAGTTAACCTGTGCTTCTGATAACAGTGTGTCCGTCAATAAAATTGGAAGCATGTTCTCTAGTGTACTTGAGTACACTGAGAGACAAAAGTTAATGCAATCAAACAAGATCTTCACACTTTTGGTCAATGTATGTGATATTTCACTGAAATTAAGTGAAGAAAAATATAGTATTGAAAGTACGTGAGGCTATGACCTGTATAAGTTATAAATTAACAAGATACCAAATATGATTGTAATCCCCTGTAATCCTTCAACGTTTGGTCGAATAATGAATGTTGAATTCTTGTGCAACATTTTTAATATAAAGTTTTGCCAGCACCTGAAATTGTTTCCCCTGCCTTGCGAGAGTATAAAATGTTCTGTTACACCAGAACTTAGCCCTTCCTTACTTGTTTCTTATGTGTTTTTACGTGATTTTATTTCATTTGTCTCCCGCAACTGTATTCAAAATTCGTTTCTCACTTTTCATTTCGATCGTTGCATGAATAGCAGCAAAACAAATGTATTGCAACTTATTTCGTCTTTAAATTGTGGTCATTCAATATATTTATTTGAGCGGGTATCCACGAAGGGGCAAAAAAAAAAACACAAGAAGAGAGTATAACGTATCAAACTGTGCTGAGTGAAACCGAGTCGCATGGAACGGAACTGAGAAGCTCGGCCTGCTTAGCAAAAGTCATCAGCGAGGCAGTAAACCACTAACACTGCGTCTTTACCACACGGAATTGACGCCCGAGCGCCGGAATGCTTGCACACCCGCTGCGCTCGCTACGCTAACCATTGTGAATCATTTAAATTTTGTATAAATTCAACTTCATTTATTATGATTTTTATGATTACTGACCGCATAAATACATACCTATAACTATACGCTAAACTATAAACTATACGTATACACGTACAAACACATATGTGTGTATGTAGAGATGTATTGCAGGGTATAGTGGCAGATATGGACCTACCTACGAGCACATTACTTTGTAGCTGTCATAAGGATATTGAATTATGGCTATGCTCGAGATTGGACGTTCTTATGATACCCCACATGTGAGCTGGGAATGATCCAGTAATTATCGCTGATACGATGAAATGTGCTTTGCAATAATTTTGCTACTGTTGTCCTAAATAAATTCGCTATTAATTATGCAAGAGCTTACGTTTGTGCCCACTATGTTTAGATGTGTATATGGTCACACACATTTACATATTAGTAAAAAGAAGGTTGGGGTATTAATTAACATACTGATAGATATTGTAACATTTTCCCGTTATATTTCAGGGCGGTCTTTTGAGACTATCTGGACAAAATGCTCAGAGATTTATTCAACTTCAGTCGACCTCTAAAACTCGCTCACGTGCTCTTTTTATAAGAAAATACTGGCTTTGGACGAGTCAACTTAGAATTTGGAAAATTTCCATTGGATTATTTTGTTATTGCAGATCAAAAAATCAACACGAATGCTCAGATTTTAATTAAATATATTAAAATGACTAATATGAAAATGTCGACAAAGCTCTATCGCATTTCCAATGCTTTTATCGGCACCATGGGATTACAGCTGCACCTTTGACTTGTTTAAATAATATAAGGTTGATCATGGAATCAGAGTCCTTTAATCGAATATACAATGCATTTTCGGCATCGGTGTGAAAATAGAGAAATTTACATAAAATATATGGAAATTGAAGAGGGAAAGCTGAGCTTTCAGATTCTTGTTCAAATTATCAGCTACGAGATTTCTTGAAAATACATGTAAAAAACGAAAATACAAAATTTGTTTTCACCATTGGTTCTAAATTCACAGAAGCACAAATTTATATTAACTTGAATAACGTGGAATGTAAATCTGTGGCAGCTCTAACCTTATTTTACTATTAATGAGAAAATTACTTCTAGCCACTAAAATAAAATAATAGTTCTATAAATAAATTAATCTACAAATAATCTATAGAAATGCAGACTCTAATCAGCGTACGAATATAAAACGTGTTGATGTCTGTATATAACACTGTATTTACAAGCAGACCAATTAAAGGTGCGCACTACGCTGTTAGCTCATCGCAGCGAAGAAGAGCATTTGATAGACTAGTGATGAGATGAGTTTAAATTTTGCAGCCTTGTATTGCAGACTCCCATATTGATAATGCAATTTGCCCAGCGGCGCAATATGGAGCATTCCAGCACCATTCACTTGTTCAACGTGTTCTCTTGTCGAGTGACACACACACACATCCACACGCGAGCTTCTATAGATGGTTTGCAAATACTCATACGGACATACATACGAGTATATACATATACGCCATGTATATAAATGATTGGCGAATACAGCGCATAGGCATGCAAGTCGGTTCACGCATGCGCGCAAGATCAGCCGCCTATTGTAAATGTACTTACGTGTGCAGCTATGTGTATATTTTGCAGAACGATCATATACAGCTTTTAATGACCTGCAGGAAAATGCGAACTGGGTAGAGAAACATAGTCAAACGAATCCATTCTTAGGGAATCGCAGTACATTTCGATATCTCATTTTTAATTAGAATTTAACTCAGATCATATAAGAAGTAGCTTTATTCTAATATACTTATGTTGCATGCATTATAAACCTTAGTTTAATCAACACCTAAATTCCACCATTCATTTGTTCTGCAGGGCTAACGCGAGTTTAATATAACATTTACTACACCAACAAAAAGTTGCCAGTAGAGGCCTCACAACACGGAGAATTGAACGCGCCGCATTCGTGTTGCGCATGAGCAACTCCGCGATTATTTTGCTCCTGTCCTCAGACTGTGTGCGCGAGGCGCACAAAACGTTTACAACAACAACAATAACAACTAAGGCATCAGCAGTACCATCAGAGCATTCCGGCACCGTGGGAAATGCACAGTAGTGGCAAATGAGTGGAGCAACGCATACACCGCTCCCAAACCAATGTATCTAAGTGTGTATGCATGTATATAAACACATTCATTTACCCAAAAATGCAACACATAGAGATATAGCTATACAACTATACCTATACATACATAAAAATGTACACAAACAATAGCTGACTGGCTGGCGAAGTCGCTGAGTGGTTGAATGGCTGACTGGCTGACTGGCTGAGTGGCTGAGTGGCTGCCTTACCCACAACTGTCTAGATGGATGGATGAATGGACGCTATGGTTAGCCTGTTGATGGTGACGCTGCTGCACAGCGGTTCAAAACTTCAAGATTACTGTTTGTCGATGCCTTCACTGCTTTATCATTTCCGAAACTATTGAAAGGCACTTTTAGTTATTATTTTATTTAGTTGTTGCTCTGATGCAGCCACTCAGCACAAGTATTTGTATATTGCTTTATGCCGCTTTTTCCAGTTGGTGAATGAAATCAGGTGTAATCACTAAGGATTCCTCTGTTCAAGCACTTAAACATGTTCAGATGATCTCTGCTACATAAGGAATTCTTAAACAGGTTGCACATATTTTCATAATTAAGGATACGTTTTTTCAGATAATATGTATATCAATATGTACATATAGTATTACGCTCTTACACAAATAAAAATATGGAAATTTTTCTTGAATTTATTTTTAAGTACAGCTTAACAAAATATATACGTGGTGTGTTCAAAAAATAACGGCAATTTTCGTTTTTTGAAAAAAAGATTTTTTCATTCGTCTGCATTGATGTTGTCGCCTTCAAAATAGTCTCCATTCGATATTACGCACATATGCCAACGCTTCTTCCAATCGTCGAAACACTTCTCAAACTCGATTTTTGGAATCGCCTTTAGCTCTTTCAGCGATTCGCTTTTAATGTCATCTATACTTGTAAAACGACGGCCCTTTAATGTTCTATTTATTTTTGGAAATAGGAAAAGGTCACATGAAGCCACGTCTGGCGAATATGGAGGCTGGGGCATCGTTACAGTATTGTTTTTGGCCAAGAATTCACGAACAAACAACGAAGTGTGCGCAGAATTGAGCAAAAGTGGGCAAAAGCCATGAATTGTTTTTCCACAAATCCGGGCGTTTTTTCGGATTGTTTCACGCACACGGCGTTGAACTTGTAGATAGTATTCCGACTCCTTATTGACCGTTTAACATAGAGGCAAGAATTCATGATGCACTATGCCATTAAAGTCGAAGAACACAGTCGAAGAAGATTCCCGTTATTCTTTGAACACACCACATATAGTGGCACTTAATAAAAGAACTTCATAAAATATAGCTTGAGTTTATAGTATATATACTATATTTCATTATTGAAGATAATTGGACTAAATATGCATGTATGTACTTACCATAACAATAATGGTACTCGAAATTAGTAGAAATATGAAATTTATTTGAAAGCGTCAAACTCTTTCTTTTGGCAACTGAAATTTACCTCACATTTTCATGTTATTTTTATTTTTTTTTTTAGAATAGAAGAAAGAAGAATTAGAAAGTAAGAAAGAATTTTAAAACGATTTGAGATGAGTAAATCCCTCGTTAGCAGAAAATGTAATTTTATATGTAAGTAGAAATTCGACGGTATTTTAATTGGCGGCACTAATTGGGGCAAAGCAAAGTTCTATTTATCACCATGGATTCACGCAAAAAATTTAGTGAAAGTAATAACAAATAAAAGCTATGTTAATATACCTAATAGTTCCGATCTTTAGTCGCTTGAAGGTTAACAATTTATGAAGCACCTTTATGATGTGCACCCTCCTTCAGAAGTGGACCAAGCGATACTCATGCGTTTTCTCAGCAAATATTTATGGAAATAAATAATAGCAAGTTCACTTATTCATATATTTGCTATGTAGTACATAACTAATATATACATGCATTCCAGTATAATAAAAGCTACGTACAATCACGAGCATGACTGCCAATTACTGATAATAACAAAAGTGAATACTAACTCGCCTTTCGATTTTTTGTTTCCCCTCACTTTGGACCAATCACAAATCAATTTCGCCACTGCATGCTCGAGTCAGAGACAATGTAACGGATTTAAAATAAAGAAAATGGTGATTGCTGAAGTATAGATAATATGTCTGTACACATATATGTAAGTACAACTGCATGAGGAATTATTGAAATTTAAGATAAACAGTAAAAACAATAAGAGGATAAAATAAGAAATATTTATGCTCTATTTAAAATGTAACCCTTCCCTACTTCTAGGAAGTTCCAATATTCGGGATAACTAATTTTCAGCGAATTTGCAAAAATAAAATATATTTATTGAGATTTTTTTTTGCCAGAAATAGCATCATATGGCATTAGGGACGGAAGTATGCGCGAATGAAAGAAATCACAACAATTAAAAACTGTCCTATGTACAGCGGATCTTCATCTCTATACCAAGTTTCGTCGAACAAATATTCCCAATTGCTCATATAACCTTTCTAACATACTGGTATTATGAGCATTTCGAGATTTTTCGAGCGGCCCGATAATCTTTCAATATCTTGTTGTACTTGCACTGCTCGCCGCACAATGTTGTTCAATTTCAAATAATACTTGTATGTATTTGCTCGTTTATTCCTGTGTATTCATGTACCTGTTGTCCAAATACAGTCCTTTTAGCACATTTCACTTGTATTTGGTTTTTCTCCAAATGGTTGAAGGATACCACACAAAGAATAACATCACTGGTTTACCAAAACAAACAAATCGGCTTAAAAGTGCATACCTACCAACGTTGAAAGGCAAATAAAACCGAATAAATTTACTTCATATTTGCTTGCAAAATTCATTGGCTCGCGTGTCACGTAGCGGCGCGTGGCGGCAATGCGAGTTAAACACGAAAGGACGTACAGGATCCTTTCGGTCGGGCCCCTAATTACACATGAACATGTGAAACCAGTAACCATTGCTCCCCATCATCATTTAGCCAAATATGCGGTGCGGTGTGTGTTTTGGTGTGACTGCGATTTGGCCACCGGCATGTCTTATGTATATATGTACATATATAGGGTTGTATGTATGAACAATTGACGTGAACAATTCGTGGTGATAAGCATCAACGCCTCTGCGCTTATCTCACATCGAATCTCTGCGTAGGCACGCAGGCGCAAACGCCGCTTTTGCTGGCGAAGGCAGTTGTGATGGCCGCGTTTCAGTTGCCGACAGTGGATTGCGTTAATTTGTTTACCCAGAGCAATGGCAAACAACAGCAACATACAATCAACAAGCTAACATTAACATGATCAACAACAATCAACTACAACAACAACAACAACAAAAGGAATAACTGTATGCAATATGTATGACAACGCCAACACAAGCGGTCGACCGCATTGGCGACCACAAAAATCGGCGAGCGCTGTAAATACACAAACAAACAGTGTATACAGACGGACGCAGGGAGGAACGGACGGACAGAGTAACAAATAAACACCTTGTATCTGACGTCGAACTGCCCGATGAGCACGAAGAGCTATCGGTGGACGATGAGGACGATGAGGACAACAATTATGTGGTGACCGACGAGCGACCGTCGATGTGTGGGAGATAGATAACAAAGAGGTGATAATTGCACTTAAATGCAACATATTAATGTACATATAAGGATATATTTACATATACTATGCATGTACACATGCAGGCTCATGTAGATATATATGTCTGTTTGTACATATTTGTGCAGGCGAACCAATTGCGACTTAATAGCCTCTGCCTTATCGCAATTACGCTGGTGGTCGCCAATGGTATCAGTATTTACTTAATTTGCTCGCCAGGGGCCATTGTGTGAAACATGGGAAAATCAAACCTCAATAATGCGAAATGCTGCCACATATATTTCTCTCTAAACATACATACACACCTACATATATGCACACACAATCGCAAACAATTTTATTGGCATCTTGCTCAGCAGGACATCATATGGCTTATCAATGAATACCACTAACAACAGTAAACAAGTAAATATCTATTGGCCATGCCTGCTGTTACATAGAACACCAGCGACGACTACTATCCAGCGGTTAGGAGTAATTAAGGCGCAATGAGGTATAAAAGCAAAAAAGCAAAGAAGCAAAGACATTTCTAACAAGTTAACATTTCCATTGAAAAACATACATATTTAGTGGTGATCAACCTGAAAAGCAGAGATAAATAATTTTAATTTTTCTGAGAAGCGAGAAATCTTTCTTATATCGAATTAACTGTTTCTCAGTGACTTTAAGGAATTGTGACCTAACTGTGCATTTATGTCTTTCGAATAAATTTTAATGTTTAATATTGTTGTGACTCTGCTAATTTTAGTGCAAATATAACTCAATTATTTGTTGTTCTTGTGGCTTTTCATCTTAATAGCATATTTTATTTCCCTTACATACAAGTCTGAATTAATTTTTTTTTATAAATTATGATGTATACGCATGTGATAAATTTTTCTAGGTTATGAAGTTACATTGAAATAGTGGCAGGTTATGTAAGCAATGTTTCCTACATTCAAGCACTTCTAAACTTGTCCAATACTCCATCACACTGTTCAAGCGACTAATAGAGAACGCTAACGGTTCTCAAGAGCTCTACCAATTTCTCATATTCAAGACAATCGACTAGTAATATCGGTATCGGTATGACCCGATACGTCAATAACAAGTAAATCACAGATTAAGAAGCAAATATCCACTGCAGAGACCATCATGAAGCAGAATCGCAGAACCGCAGAATACCAGAAGCATTAAGAAAAGCCAGAAAAACCACCCTAAAATCGCGTTTTACATATAACCCGTCGAATAAGCTCGTTTCTTGGACCTTCCTTTGTATGACATTGATAACGATTTTTCTGATTTCTGACCAATAACACCAGATAATACGTGGATTTTTCAATTCCAATATTGCTTGTATCGAAGCCCACTTTAACACTTTCTCCATGAAAAACTTCTTATAATACTTCATTCAATAGTCGCAATTAAATATTGATAATAGTGTTTTTGACTTTAACTGAAATTCGTATTCATTACAAATGTATATAAAGAAATATTTTACAATATATCGAAAATTCGGAATAATAATTAAAAAATAGTATATGCACTAAAAGGTCTTTACAGTTGTCACATCATAGCCGGAACCAGCCTCGGTGAAATTCCCTGCCTGACGCATGATGTCCTGATCGATGCCATGCACCAAAAGTGCCACTTCCAAATTTAAGTGCGCCGTATCCTCTTTAAGCTTATTTATCGCCTTTTTGATATTTACCACAGAACCTATAAGAAATATAATGGCGGATATGACGGATATTTTTTCATTTAATATAAATATAATAAACGATAATCATAAGCATGTACTCACTGCCATCTGACATGGATTGACCACGTCGCTCCATTTCACTCTTCTTGATATCATTCTCATGTATAACCGAATTCAATTGCGTCATAAGGGCCTCAGTGTCAGTCTGGACTTGTGTTTGCGCGTGCTGAACGTTGGACAACTCAATTGAGATTTCCTTAAATTGCTGTATGAATGACTGGAGTTCATTATTCAAATGCTTCTCCCGACTTTCGATCTTCTCCAGACTGAAGGTGAATTCACTGTGCAGCTTTTTCAATTGCGATTGCGTGTCCTCGGAGTACTTGAGAAGAAACTCTGACTTTTGCCGTTCATAATTTGAATAAATATGTTACCTCATCTATGCTTGCCTTTAATGTCTCTATTTGACTGAAATGTGTACGCCAATCGCGAGCATCAGCTCTCACGTAAACCTTTAATTGTGGCAGCACGCGCTCAAACTCCTGTCGCCATTGCTGTTGATCAGTGAAGCGCTCTGCCGCCGCACCGTCGTCAGGTAAATCGATACTGTGATTGCGATCTGCTCGCCGTGTTCGATTTATCCAGTTGAGATTTTTGAAAGCACCACCACCATTCGCTTCCATATCACTGTCATCACTCAAGGCAGCATTTTGTTCATCTTCCAGTTTTTCCAATATAATTTCTGCATTGTCCTCCAAGTAGTCTGTAGCAACCTCATCCTCCTGCGCTATGTGTGGCCGATTGTAGGTTATCTGTTTTTAATTAAAAGCCGGAATACATATTTATTGGGAATTAGTTTTTGCCCATATATGTACACGTGTTTACAACTAACCTGTGCAACTTTGGTGGCTTGTGTGGCGAGTACATCCAAAACGGTCATACAAGTGGGGCCCGCACCGCGAATGAGCTTGTTGGGTGGAAAGTCCACTTGCATATCCTACACGAGGGCAATAATACATGCAAATAAAGTCAGCTGTGTTGCCTTTTATTGCAATGTCGGTCTTACCATTTCGTCCAGTGTTTGCATTATTTTAGCAATCACTGTGTTGGGATCATCGAATTCCTGCGGCCTGTCCATCTCTTTGCCTAGCTTTCGACACAGCCACCAGCAAATTAACGTAAACATGAAAAACTGTTCGCCTGGATTGAAAGATTTGACAAAGTAGAAGCGCGAGAGAGGCTTCATTTTATATTCGGTCAATAGTTGTTTCTCATAATTCAGCATTTTTAGCTTTTCCATCAGATCGTCGGACTGAAATGTAGTCACTGGCAAATTACTTAACTCCTGTGACTTTACACTATCCCCTTGCATTTTTTACGATTTTCATTTACTTTCGTTGACAAATTGATCTATTCTTTTAATAACCAAAAGGAAGTCGAGATAATAGTAAAAGAAGAGGAAGAATATTATTCGTTGTCAAGGTAACAGTTATATCATAACAAATGTTATTAGAAAGCAACTCATCAAAGGACCTTACTTTTGATTATTGTTATAAAATAAAGTAGCAGATATTGTAATGCTAAAATTTGACCAAATTAACATCATAGAAATATTAAAAAACCAACGCTAGATGTCGCACGGCATATTTAATTTCATCACCTCAATACTGCCCTGTACACCGGTGTAAAACCAATAAAAATGTGACTCATAGATGTCGCCCTCACCACTCTTTGGGGGAAACGCATAGGAATGCGTAGTGAATTTACGAAAAATCAGTTTATCTATGTGCGTGATGTATTTCGACATATTTTTTTCAATTAGTATTACGTATTTACACTTTTATTACATAATTTTAATTGTACAAACATTTTTGAGTATAAAATAATTGTTTAAAAACAAATAACAAAATATTACAAAGTTATACATTGTCCAATAAAAACCAATAAAAACTATTACATAGTATATACACATATCCATTCATACATACATGCGTAAGTACAAAAATTTACTTCATATCTACAGCAGTGTGTGCGTTTTGGAAATTATGGTTAATCAGCTGGTTGTGGCAACATGTGCTGATATTATTTGTCCAATATATCATATGTATGACCATATGTCGTAATCTGAAAAATAGGTAAACTTACGTACTTACATATAATGTTATTAAAAAGACAAAAAATTTTAGAAAAAATACATATTTTTTACATAACATCAATTAACCAACTGAACAACTTAAACAAAAATCCGTCACTTTTGTTTAGTTTGTTTAATATACAGTCTTTTTCAATTGAAATGATCCCAAAAGGCATGAAATATACAAAAAAGTATTAAAATTCTCCTTCTCATAGTAATCATTTTTGTTTTTAAAACAAAATTATTCAGCCACTTAAAAGTGTTGCAATTTTTTCCAGCTAAATGCTCATAAATCTATTAAGTTATATCTTTTACCTTATATCTCTGTATTTAGAATTTATAAATATATAGAATATAGAGTACTTCTTTTCTCCATGGTGTTTTCTAGCTGTTTTCATGCACTCAGTTTCTTCACAACAACTGCTCTCACACACTCAAACACACACACACATAAATATGCATGAGTATAATATGTATATTCAAACATTTACCTCCGTTTCATGTGGAATCAGTGATATCGCTTTTTGGCGGATGTGTAAACGAGAGGTGATCGTAAAAAGGTTGCGCATACGTCTCGGTGTCCGTCCCATCATCGCCAATTATCTCTTCATAGATTTTATATGGGCGCTCCGTTGGCAATTCCTCGTATGTGATGTGATGCGGTTTGGTGCATTTCTCATTAACGTATGTTGCCGCGCCGATATTGTTGCAGTTGCACACGGAGCCAATGCCATTCAATGGCGTCTCGTAGTCCTCGTTATTGTTGGTGTTGTCATTCAAAGTATTCGGGGTGGGCGGCAGTTGGCGTACCACATCGAAACGTTCCGCGCTCGTAAAACGCCTGTCGATATTGCGTTGCGACCAAGTAAAGGAACGATAGTACGACAAGTGGAACACCTTCTGGCAGTTGATCCACATATAGAGTAAAAGAAATAGTAATGCCACGCCCACTGGCAACATAAACACAATTATTAAAGCCTCGGCGCGTTGACTGCGCTTATATTCCCATGGACCGCCATAGATTAGCTTGTAGGTGGAGGCGTTAACCACACCCATGTTCCGCCCATGAATTTGTATACCCCTCAGCACCGTCGATGCTTGTGTTGTTGCTGTTGTTGTTTCATTCACAAGTGGCTCACTTTCAGTGACATTGTCCGCTGGAGGAGGAACTTCCGCCGGCACACACTTCAGTCCGTTCACATTAATTTGGGATATGTATTTAGCATACTGGAAGACGCGGAACTTTTCAGGGTGTGTATGCGCAAAGTCGAGTAACCACAGGCAATTCCACGGATTTCGGTCGATTTGTATACGCACTTGCTCCCAACTTAAGGCAGTCGCTGCTGCTGCTTCGTGCAAAGACGTCAGCTCATTGTCGCGCAAATCCAATGACGTCAGTACCGGTAACGCGGACATCAACTCCGCTAACGAGAGAATTTTCAGACGATTTCCGCGTAAGAGTAAATGGCGCAGCTTTCTCAGTGCACTCAGCCATAACAACGGCAATTGCGTCAATTCGTTTTCGCTCAAATCAAGCGTTTCCACGGCCACAATCGACGTGTTGCTGTTGCCATCGCTGAGAAAATCCACACGAAATTCGTCCAAAGCATTGCCACTCAAATTGATATAACGCACGCTGGTGGTTTGCGCGGACTCGAGCAGCGTGAAAGATTTCAAGGTGCAGCCGTTGATTGATATATTGCGCAGCAGCTGGGGGTTACTCACCACAACGGCGTCGTCATCGAATAAGGTGCGTGCGATGACTATTTGACGCAGCGTCTCAGGCAGATGGTCGAATAGGTCGGATGTGATGTGTTTCAACTGCAACAGCTGTAAATCAGCTACGCCGGTGTGTTCGAACAAATCGCCGTCCTTGAGCGCCAACAATGGCTCGTATGCGATATGAATGCGCTCCACGACGCGTAACGCATCAAACGCCGACCGCGCTACGTGACGCAGCGAGTTGCGTACGAAGTACAGTTCTCGCAAATGCGGTAGATTCGAGAACGCGTCTGTGCCAACGGTGGCCAATTCATTATTATGATAGCGCAGAACCTCCACTTCCATGGCGCTGTTGTTCCCACCGGGGCAATCGAATGGCTGCAGCGTGTCTGCATGGAAGCGCTCCATATACACTTGTGGCACAGTGCTACAGTAGGGCAGGTACTCCATGCCGTACGTTTCCACGTCCAGCGGCGCGTGACAGCCATCGAGCAGCAAACTTTCCAGTGGCCGCAATAGATAAGCGGGCGCGCGATTGTTTTCACCAGCTGTTGACAGCTGAAGTTTTGTTTGGCAATCGATTTGCACCACCAAACCAGCGGACTGAGGTGGCTCATCCACCCGATGCAACGTTGCTTGTATGAGGCATGCCTCACTGTCATTCCAACAGCTCTCAGCATCCACTATGGCGAGGGCGGGAGAAATTTGCGCCACACTTACCAGTAGCAGTGCCACACTCCATCGGCTCAAAGGTGCAACGACACGCCGCATTCGAAGCTTTAGACTTTATAACTAATTCCGCAAACCCGATCATCCGCTCCACGACACGTCAAATGCAAATTCCAATATCTGACTGACTGAGCAACATGCCGAGCAACATGTCGAGCAAACTCACAAAAAACGCTCACATTAAATTGTATTCCTTCAGCTGGCCGCTGCTATGGCTCGCCGGTTGCGACGGTGGCTGCTGATTTTAATTTGAATTTTGAAACAAAACATTCAACCAAAAGGCAGCACCGCAACACCCCAACGTCCCCGACACCTTCAAATGCCACAACCCACTACACACTTAATGAGCAACAGCTCCGTGCCGCCGCCAGAGACCGCCTGGCAAATACCGTACACTCAATCACACACATCCATATACACTAGCGTGTAAGTGATTTTGTATACATTTGTGCGACACAAACACACACACATATACAGAGCTGCGCTGGCTGCGCTGGCTGCGTGGAGCGGCGCTACGTTTGCGGATTGTCTAATTTTAGCTGTTCCTCTAGCACTTTCGTACTATTCATACTATATTCATCAAAGTGCGAGCATATGCTCTTCTCTGTGCGATGACTTTGAGAATTCCCCCCAATTCGGAGTACTGAAATTGCGCCGATGGAAATCCGCCTGTCGAAGCGCCAAGAGTCATAGTCTATAAACACGGGGAATCATGGACACGTACCGATTAATGGCCAATATTTATTCGCATTTGCATTCTCAAATCAAAGCCAAACAGTGTACATGAGTCCAAAAGGCATGTGCAAGTATGCATGTATGTATGCATGTATGTAGTACACATTTAATAATTACGTAGTAAAGTTTTCAAATGTAATTCGTGAACACCATTTGAGTGCTCGATTGTTTCGCCTTTACGTTTTTCGAATATAAATTCGTATGCTACTTTTTTCAATATTGTGACCGTCTATGCAGTGTGTTGGAATATTACGAAAAATTCTGATAACGTTACATATGTACATATGAGTGTGTATGCATCAATAAAGAAATGTGTTGACAAACAATATGCGATTTTGTTTTGATTGGGTTCGTAAGTGTTCGCATCGCTCGGAACTGAAGTGAAGAAATAAGGTATGCGAAAGGCGATCGCGCTGATTTATGATTTCACTTCATGCTGATGGAGGACCAATAGGAGTATGTTTAGGAGACTCAAAGTACAGAGTTAGTGATGCAGAATGTAAAAATGATGATAAATAAAGGATTTTGATAAATAAAAGTGAATTTCCAACATATAACGACAGACGGCTATGATAAAATGTTTTAACCAAGTACCTAATTATAGGCAACTTTTTATTGCTTGTATAATATAATATAAACATGCATTTATTTAGAGAAAATATGTCTGAATAATGAAGAATTGGTAAAATTCGCCCATCGGCGAACTTCATTAATTCCGGTATTTAAACCATTAAATAAATTTGGTTTCTGCAATAACTTTGCATAGGCTTTTCGGAATACTGACTTCAGTATCAACTTTATTTAAGATATCTTACAAGTTTTAACTCCGTATTATATTGGAATTAACACTTTCATAAGCAGGATCGACAACTTTTTTTTGATGTAAAATTTTTACTAATAAAAGAAATATCCTGCGAATTATATATTATATATATATATATATAAATTTTGAAAAATTTGGAACATTTGTTAAAAATTTACATACAAAAAAGGAAATTTCCTTTGCTATGTTCTGACTTTACTATAAATTTAAAACAGTATAGCCTGGGCTATCAAATGAAGCAATTATTCGCGTTACCAAACGGTTTGTGTTCTCCAACGAACGCCAACGATCGCCAACAACAGGATGAAGCACATAGTGAAAGACATTAGCAAAGCGCTGTCGGACACTATATGTTCCAAAAAGCTTTGAGCGATCGTCATCAAAAGCTGCACTGTACCTGTACAAGAAATCCGTTATAAGCAGCAAAGCAGCAATAGCGATCATTTATATTTGGTTATCGGATAGACGCGAAATATTGGAAATATTGCACTGTTCACCTATACAGTTAACATATCTTACAGTCCTACACCTATACAGTCTTACATATTCTCACTCAACAAATTCGGACAACGCACATTGCCGCCGGACATGGAGTAGATATGCCGCCGCAGCACGCGAATGTGTTTCTGCGAGACTTCGAAGTTGTGCACCAGCGTATTCAGCTGTGTTTGCAACTCGGCAATTAAACTGTCTCGCTCTTGAATTAAGCTCGTCGTTGAGTTTTGACTACGACTCAGCTTCAATTCAAGCTCGAAGACACGCTTCTGCAGGTCACGTCGTTGCTTCTCCGTTTGTTCACGCTGGCGCGCCAGGGTGCGCTTGCTGGCATTCTGCACACCATCCAATTGTTCCTTCAGCTTCTGCATCTCTTCAGCCAGTTTACGTTTCTCATGCTTCAATGATGTGTTGTAGTTCTTGAAGATTTTCAAATCGCGCTCGGCCGATTTGAGCCGATTAATGGTCATCACCTTACGACGTGCCAGCTCTTCCATTTTCAGTTTCAACTGATTCGCCTCGCTCTGCAGGTTACGCACCCGTTCAGTGAGCATGTTGTTCTCTTTGTGCACCTTCTCGTACTTGGACTGCTCCTCGCGCACTATTTGTGGCAAATGCGATACGTCGCGCAACTTGGAGTCGATCTTCTGGCGCAGCTGATCGATGCCAGTACTGATTTCGGTCTCGAGTTGGTGATTATTTGAGTTCAGCTTCTCGATTTCTATCTGCTGTGTTTGCATTATATGCTGCGCTTTGATGCAACGAGTATGGTAGTCCTGTAAGCAGTTTTGCTGTTGCTGAATAATGCTACGGAATTGTGACTGCTCACACTGAAGGTTCGCAATAATCGACTGTAGTTCCTTTAAGTCTGCCGTTTTACTCAGACCATGTGTCTTCTGATTGTTATCTAATACATTCTTAAGCACTTTATAGATGTCTTTTAAGCCGGCCGCATGTCCGCGTGTATTGAATTTATCCAAATCGTGTGGCACCTCGTTCTCTTTGTTCTCGGATTTGCGTTTAATGTGCCGTTTCTGTGACATTTGGTCATTTTGTTGTCGTAAGCTTGAGTATTCGGATGTCGATGAGAGTTTACGCTTCCTACGGCCAACCGGCACATCCCGTTCCGTCATTTTATATTCAGTTTCCAAATTTTCATTTGATGTGGTGCAACCGGGTGGTAGCATCGTCATAAAACTGCTACCACGATGGAATATTTGTGTGTACTTGCGCTTCAATGAAAACTCTGAACCGGTGCTGCTGCTGCTGCTGTCCGAATAAGCGTCCGTGCCTTTGGAGCTCTTGCGGTGGGCCACAAAGCGATCGTGCTTCTGCTGCATTTCATTCAATTCAAAATTTATCTTCATATACTTCTCTTCCAAATCTTTGGTGGTGTTGTTGTATTCCTTTAGTTCCTTCTTGTACTTGGATAGTTCAGCTTTCAATTTCGAACCAACCTCACAATGTTTCGATTTTCGCTTTAGGGTGGCGTGGTATGAGGGCCTCATATCTAGAGAATTGCTCAAATCGCTAGGTGTTGCCTTAATAGCCTGCGCATCAACATTTTGTATGGCATCCTCGAATTGTTCCTCCGACTGATCACTTTTGAAACTTAAATTTTGGTAACTAGAATTCTTCGAATTGCAATGTAAACCATCGGATGCGGTTACCATGTCACCGCCGGAGGCGCACGTTTGACGTGATAATGTGAAATAGGGATGGGAACGCCTCTCTAGACATTCTTCTGATTTCGCACTCAACTTTTGTGTAAACTCCAAATTTTGACTTTTTCGGTCCATTTGTGTCCTTTCTAAAAGGGGTTGGCTTTCTACAAAGAGGTGCACAAGATGGTTACTGTTACGCTTATTTGTGCAATTTTCAATTTTTATTTTAAAATTGGGACTCTATTTACCAACAGAAAATTTTTCAAAACTCTTTTCATTCAAAATCCAAAAATTAATTTGATACGACAACAAACTGTGAAGGATGTGATTAAAATAAAGCGATTGCTTATATTTTGCGTTCAAGTATTTTTACTCCAGGATGAAATCTACAAATCTCTGCTCGAATGTATACCAATGATCGATCAACTTATTAATATCCGTTTGAAATGGTAGGAAAATGAAGCAGCTCAATCGTACTGTACAAAGATATTACTCCTCGGGCTACTCAGGCAAAATAAAAGAGCCAAGTTCCATAGCAAGGAATATAAAAGGTATTCGGAGAGGTATAAAGAACACTTCCAAGGATCTGAATCTGAATCTGAAACAGTTGTTGTTTTTTAGGTGAGAACAGAACAGAACTTCTTTGATTCGCTTTAGGATATTAAGACAGATTATCTAGGGATATTTACAATTGGATCTTTCAATTGTTTGGTGTATTTATAGGAAAGGTTGTTCAATATTCTAAATTGAGTTAACAGTTTTGTTTCAACTCTGCTAAGCACCTGTCGAATCACTTAGATGAGCAGCATTTTCGAAAAATGATATTTAGGTACGCAAAGAGTGAAACTTCATTATTCGACATAAAGAAAAAAATTATGAAAAATTAACTCAAAGAAAACACATATAATACATATTAACATAATTCTTTCTAAATTCTAAGTATTTTCTATTGAAAAGCAGTTGTTAAATTCTAAATAAAAATGACCAGTGAACAAGACCCAGAGAAAAATTTAGCTTCGGAAAATTTAGATGAAGGAGAGTACGAGTATATTTATGGCACAGAAGATGGTATCTACTCTCAGAGTGAAACCACCCACATGGGTGAAGAGGCCGAAGAAGCGACCGAAGATATATTCTCTCACCTCGGTGAGTCATCGGATGACCCAGAGCAAAAACGTCGTTATATGGAATACTTGAGCCTAATCAAGGAAATCGAATGCCAAAATCAAATGGTTGATGATATTAAAGCGCAAATTGTGGAACTATGCGCCAAGCCTTGTAAGACAAAATGCGAAATGAAGGATATCAAAAGGCTTCGAGTATGCATGGAGCAGGAGATAATAAAGCTGCGTTGTTTGATGACGAAAGCTATGGAATTGCAGAACTTCGGTTCTAGACGGCGTTACCATGAGATACCACTTGCCACAACCATAGATGAGGATAACATGACGCCATATGCTGGTTGTACTCAATCACCGCAAACGAATTGGAAGGGTGGCGAGAGCAGTGAAACGGATAGGGGTGCTTCTGCCGAACCAAAGGACTGCAAAGATGAGAAGGCATTGCGTTGTTTATGCAAAGCGCTGGGTAAGATGAAAATATGCTGCCCAGAAGACAAAAAACTTATACAAGAAATCGCCGGTGTGCTGATGGGACACAAGAAGAAAAAAAGTGCACCACCTTGCCCTCAACCATGCCTACCTGCGCTGCCACCTTGTCGAGGACCATGTCCACCTTTCGCAAAGCCTTCGAAGAAAAGCAAAAGATCGAATCAACCCTGTTCGTCTGATTCTATGCCTGGAGCGGATTCTTTGGAAAGACTCAAACAGAAAATCTCATCTATGCAATCTTCGGTATGCCAGTTGAAGCAGGAAATATATCGACGGGAGCGCGAGAAGCAGCAGGTGTGTGAAGCGGAAGAAGAGAAAGAGGACGTCTGTTCAGAGGAGCCCGATCCCATTCAATTTTGCTTAAGCAAACGAACCGCAAAAGCTGATGAAATGGCCAAGTTGAGAGAAAACTACTTGCACTTATTGGCCGAGTTTTCGAAAAAAGATTGCCAACTAAAAGAAATGGAGAAGCGGTAGGTTGTCTAATAAAATAATGTAATTTCTTTAATTAATAATGCTTGCTATATATAGCCTGAAAGGATTTTGCGGTAGTTGCAATCAAAATAATGGTCAAGGGGAAGGTCAAAATACCGACCAGTCCGAGTTAATTGTTCTCAGGCAACGTGTTGCTGACTTGAAGGAAGAGCAAACCGAATTTAAGTGTCTAATGAAGGAACAATCACAGCAGCTAGAGGATTATCGAAATAAATACTTGGTGGCGCAACAGAAAGTTGAAGAGCAAAGTGTGACTCTAGACAAGTTAAACATGAACAACAAAAGAATAGAAAAACAAATCAACACGGAAGTTAAAGAAATACGTGCCAAATTCCAAGAGAAACTCAACGAATTACTCCACTTCCCCAAGCTGTTGGAAAACGAACAATTGAAGTTGGCGCAAGTTTGTAAGGAAAAGGAAGATTTACAGGGAAAATTGATGCTTATTTGCAAAGAATTAAAAGCACTGAAAGCGCAGACAGAGTCTCCGAAGGACGATACGGATTGTCGACCACAGTTGATGAAATGTCAACTAGAATTGGAACAATGTAAGGCGCGCATGGAGGAAATGGAAAGACAACGAGACCTCTTCTGTGAAAAATTAAAAGCCACACAAGATGATCTCGACACACTACGTTCGGAATCGGCCAAAATTATAGCCCGCACTAAGGAACGAGCCGAGGCAATGAAATGTCAAATGCAGGAACAAATAGATCGCCTAGAAAAGGAATTGGCGCAGTGTCGTGCTACCGCCTGTCTATCTGTCAGTGATCGTGAAGCCGTTATACGCGAAATGCAAGGACAATTAAACACACTTTCGTACAGCTTCGATGCCGCACAGAAGCAAATCAAGACTCTTCGCAATCACATAGCCTATGTCTCCAATGAAAATTGTTTTCCTGTTAAATGCTGATCAGTTAGTTTAACTTAATTATGCGTAAATGAAATCACGTTGTTGGTATAGCTATGGCTTTATAGACATGCTCAATTACATGTTTATTGCTATATCTTATATAATAATGGGAGAACATCTCCAGGATGCAACGATAGCCGTAATCAAATTAACACAAAATACTGTCAACTGAAGAGGACTTTTACAAGCATATTAATCTTATAAAGATTTTACTGCCAAACGCTTCATTTTGGGAGCCTTTTTCTTTGCTTGACGTTTCTGCTCTTTGATTTCCCAGCGGCGCTGTTTCTCGGGGTCGTCCTCGGCAAGCACGCGTTCTTTCTCTTGTTTGCGCTTGTCTTCACGGCGCTGAGCAGCAGCCTCTACGCGTGCTGAATGTGTACTCTTCAAAAATTCTTCCTCCACACGCAAGCGATTCTTTTCTGCTTTGTTTTTGCCCTGTAAAAAACATTGATATGCATTTCTGAATATATTATCATGTACACAATAATTATAGTTCATGTTACCTCTTTAGACATGCGATACACTTTTAAACGTTCCATTAAATAGAAAATAAGGATGAGCAACGGCTTGATCGACTCCATATCCACACCTTTAGGCATGTTGAATCCTGCCATAAGCATACACTTCGTTTCTGGTTGTTTCAAATTATTGGCATCTTCTTGTTGAATGGGACCACTAAATTGATCAGAAATATGGATATAGTCGATGTAGCGGTGATATTTGTTGAGTGCAGTAATGACGCGGGCCTCTAATAGTGCTGACGTGGCTTCAGGTATTTCGGAGAGCACACTAAATCCTGTAGGTACTTTGTAGCGATCCTCTGGCTTACTGACTAGACTGCAATATTTGTTCTACATAGAAACGTGGAAAGTGCAATTAATACACATACTCTGTAAAATATATAAATATGCATGTATATATATATATTTAATAAAAATACTCACCAAATCAGCGAACTCTTTGAAAACTTTGGTTATAGTTTTCCTTAGACCCACACAAAATACAAATGAATCCATTACACCTCGGGTCATTTCTACTTTTATGTGTACTTGATCCTGTTGAGGGCGTATTAATCCTGATATTAACGCTACCAAATCTTGACGTTTAATCATTTTTAACTCAACAAGCATCCCTTCACAGCAAGTGCGACCTGAGCACCACAATGTATATAAACTTTCACTTTCCTTCATCAATCCAGGATTTTCGTTTTCTTGCTTGCCATCATCACCTTAAAGTTGATGGTATTGAATTGTTAAAAATATTGAAATAAAATTATGAACTTTTTAAACCTACCGACTAGCGCAAAGTTGTCATCCAATAGGCCCTTGTGTGTACTATACCATAACTGTGCCAATCTCGCATTTTTCGTTTTACCGGCAAAGAAATTAGCGAAATAGGCTAACAAACCAGCCAACATAAGCATTTCCATCCAATATGAATCCCAATGAGTGCTATGAAACATTAGGAAGATTTACATAAGAAGTTACCAAAGTTTAAATAAGAACTCTTACCGAAAGTGCATTGGAATCTTAGCTACCGTCAGTTTCGGCTCAGCGGCCTTTGGATCTATAGGTAAGTCTTTGCTTTCACCTGCATCAAAACCTTCAAATTCTTCTTCGTCTTGAAAATGTTCAAATTCGTTGTCATCATCTTCAACGATTCCATCGTCGTCGTCTGTCTTAAAGTCATCTGACTTGTCAGCTACTGTCTCTATATTTTTCGGTTTCTCCGTTATTTGTGCCTGCTGTGCAGATTTGTCATCTCCAACTTGTGGTGCCGATGTAGACACAGGGTCCATAAAATCATCGTCAGTGTCGAAGTCATCGAAATCAGCAAAATCACTATCTTCGGCATGAGCTAGTACCGAGGTCATACCACTTAGCACCAGGCACCCCAGTGCCAAAAGTACAACCACCTGCCTTACCTGCATATCTCTTCTTTCACTGCTCTAAAAAATAAATTTCACTAATTATTAAACAACTAAATCATCGAAAATCAAGTATTGAGGTTAAAGGCAAGTTAAATGGGTTATAAAAGTAAAGAAAACGAGAAGCCACTCACTCAATCACATACTTGCTCAGTGAAAAGGGATAAACTTAAACTACCATTCACAATAGTACGTGCAGTGATGATATTTTTTATTAATTAATTGTGTATTTTTTAATCTAATTCTAAAAATCTTTCAGGACTTTATTTTACAAATAGTTAACACAAATTAAATGTGATTTCATTGTTTATTTGTGAAATTTCTAATTTACTACAGCATAATTCAAAATTCAGAATTGCATTTCCTTAATATACTAAACATACAAGCGAGAACATACAAGAGTTTTATTTATTACTGAAGGCATTTAGTATTGCAGAAAATCGGAAATATTAAGATATAATCAAAAAATAATTATAACGTTCTTAAGGAATTATATTATAATTGGGAAATTTTTTGTATTATGCGCCAACAGAGCTTCCACCACTGTTATGAAATGAAATATTTTTCAAAAATATGGCAACTATAAAAATGTAATCAGTAACAATTTTTGCTGTCAGCGAAATGTTAAGTAGACATGTGGGATCCCTTTGACTCCAATTTTCTTAATTTTTAATAAAATGGTAAATAAAAATTATAATTGACGAAACGTATACATTTACAATAACTGATGATATTTACAGGGTAAGCAAAAGAAAACACGCAAAATACAGAAACAACGTACATCAAAATTGAAACGTTTATTAAAGCCTACTGATCAACGGATCAAAGAAGATATACGCAAGACGCGTAAAAGGCCTATAGATCCACACGCTTTGAAAGTACACAATGTCCAACAACAAAGTTCCGCACTGTTCTTCCAATATAATACACAACTGGGTCCACCATATCACATCATACTCGATACAAATTTCATCAACTTCAGCATTAAAAACAAATTGGATATCATTCAAGGCATGATGGATTGCTTATACGCCAAATGTATCCCCTATATTTCTGATTGCGTTCGTGCCGAGCTAGAAAAGCTAGGAAGTCGTTATAAATTAGCGCTACGCGTAATTTCTGATCCACGCTTTGAGCGCTTACCATGTCTTCATAAAGGCACATATGCAGATGACTGTTTAGTAGAGAGAGTTCGTCAACATAAATGCTATATAGTAGCAACCAACGATAAAGATTTGAAAAATCGTATACGCAAAATTCCGGGTGTACCTATTATGTATGTAGCATCTCATAAATATGCCATAGAACGTATGCCGGAAGCGTATGGTATAAAAGCGTAATATTTGTTAGTTTTTGGATAGCACTTAGTTAGGTTAATTTACAGTTTTATAATTAAAGTATATGCTGTATTGTAATTATCTAAATCTGAAAATACTTGAATAAGAAAGAAACTAAACTTAACAATATTATTTGCGCATTTACAGATATACATAAATTGTAGCCATAATGTCAATATTTTTGAAATTCAATATCTTCTAACACCAACTTGCAATTTATCCTATTATTTACTTTAAAATGTATACACGGTTTCGATTCACGTGATGAGTTTCGCAGATGCATATTCCAGAATTATTGAGATACATAAATATGTATTCGAAAAAATTGACAGTTTAGTTTTTATTCGCATTTTAAAATAAAAATAAAAAATTTCCTCATTTATATAAATGCTAATAATAATTTATCGATTGCCTTATTCAAAATTTCGGAGTCCATATTATGAGGCTTATTCAATTAAAAAAGAAATCAAAAAAATTTTTACTAAAACATTTTTCAAAAATTGGCTACCGCTCTATTATCGCTCATTATATACGACGGCGTTGTAAATTCCTATATATTTCATGACAAACATACATAATCTCGCCAGCCGGGTTTTGAGTTACATCTGTATTTTTAATTGAATAATTGAAAAATACAATTAAGTTTTTTTTATTCATTTATTACAATATGTACACAAAACATATGTAAACTTATCTAATAAATACATGTATATAAAAACGCTAAAACCCCATACGATAAGTTTAAAAGACACATACACACACTTAAGATTTTTGCGCCTTTGAGTAGGCAACAAATAAAATTTAGCAAATGTCACGCATCCGAAATATAATATTCAGATTTGCTGTTGAACGAAAGGGCACTTCATTTTTCAAAGGATCTGCTTTTCTTATATTGTTGCTAATTAATATTTCCTATTAAACGAAGTTCTTGAGTTCTTAGTCAATTGCCCAGCAAAGTCAAAAGATGCATCTATTTTCTATTTTCCGGTGAGATTTATTTTGTCGTGTGCTCACTTTCATTGTAGACCTGAGGATTAGAACTTCTCCCTCATTAGATTGACGAAAATATGCTATAAATGAAATCAGAGATAATTATATATATAATAAATTTGTACACTTTTCCATTTAGTATTTTTTAAGATGCCAGCTTTGCATTTTTATCAATTTTTACATCCAATATAGAGAAAACTGTTTCATGCAAACTAATCTTATCTCTTAATATTTATATTTAGTTGATTTTAAAAATATAAACCCATTTAAGTTGATTTCAAATGGATGTTGAATGTAATAAGATAACAAGAGGTTTTTTCTTCAACAAATAAACTTGGCGAAGTTTTCGATTTTGCTTCTATTATGATTTAAACTTACGACGTGCGATTAGAATCCAAAATTCAACGCTGACGGCTTACTTACCTTATTATTATTTTTAATTAAATTTAGATTCATAAATATTGCGTTTACAAATACATATAGACCATGACTATATAAGCACCGATTATCTTTAAAGTTTCCAAATAAATGAAATTGTTTCCTCGAATACTTTAAATAAGTGGTAATACGGTTTCGTTTAAGGTGAAAGCTTCTTCTATTGATGTAATAATTTGTCTTGTTTTTGATTTGTTTTCTTAAAAGTGATTAATTATACCTATGTATGTATACGCTTACCTCATATGATTTTTGCCTTTCTAAGGTAGCCATTGCCATTTATACAAAACTTAAGTGAAATACGCCTATTAACATATGTACATGTGTTATTTATGTAAGTAAGTTGTTCAAATTTACAGCGTCCACATTTTGCTTTTACATTTTCAGCTGCAGAAGTTTCAGTTAATTACACCGTAGAACTTAGTCTCATATTGAATGTACTTCAACATGTGCCGGGTAACCCGAACACCAGAGCACCTGATGAAGTACAATAGACATGGGACATTCGTTGAATTACAAAGAATTAAATCACTCAGTCACTTAAGTTATCAGTTGTGTATACGTACGATACTGCTGTTGGCTTTGGCAGGCACTTCGCGCGCTACTTCAGGTACCTGACTGCCTTTATTGCAACCCAGCCCCGGTCACTGATTAGCGCGCAAAGTACTTGACTTCATAGTTGAAAGGGTCGATTGCCAAATATAAATTCCAAGAAAAATAAAAATAATAATCATAAATGGAATATGCATAAATAAATTGCACGAAAACTTCAGAGCGTTAAACATGCGATCTCACCCACTTGAACTGCAGCTGCAATTGCAGTTAGCAACAGCAGTTGCACTTGGCTGCACGATTACTCAGCGTGACTCCCAATGGCTACATGTACATATATATTGGTCATATGTACGTGCTTCTGTTTGTTTATTCGTACCTATCCACCAAATAAATATATATAAATATATATATATATACATCGCGTAACCATAGCACAACCTGGTGCTAGCTCGACCGCAGTTGATTATCCAAAGGAAACGACCTTGTGGTCTCTCCATGAGAAATTTTAAGGTTAACGATCTTCCGTTCAACTTCTTTAGCGCACCATGAATGGTCTCTGGATGATTTCATAGACATATACTAATGCATTCCAACATGTATGTTTGTGCATGTGAAACCGATATGTTCAAGTATATGCACATATTCTCTTTTCCCAGCATATTTCTTTCACCAAGGCATGCTCTCTTTGCCGTCTCACAGCAATTTGCGATTTGTATGCGAAAGCTAAGCAAACAACTTCTCCACTCATCAGCCGACGGACCAATGCTCGTCACATCCGGCAAAACTAACAGCTGACAAACTGGCAAGCTAATTGGGTATCATTAACTCAAAATCGCTAGTCTCTCTTTATTTAGTATCTCGCTCCAAGCTCTCACAAAGAGCTAACCACATAGCATTTGACTTTTTCGTCTGTGTGCGGCTCTCTTTGTGCGCAAGTTACCGTCATCATCGTTCTCACATTGCCATTGTTATATTTGTGTGCGAAAGTGTCTGCAAATTTCGTTCACTAATTTCTGCACATAATCAACGAAGCTTGGAGTTGGAATCCGATTCGTTATCAAGATGACTTGTTCCGTGTTGAACCTGATCGGCAAATTGAAAACAGAAACGGGAAAAAATTGTATGTACCGCATTTCGTCTGGAATTTTAAATTAGTCATGCCATTCTTTTCACCTATGAGCGCTGTGCACTTATACACAAACAAACATGCACAACAAAAACAGATACTGGTGTACGAAAGTACACAGTCGCATTAATACCTCCCCAGCAGCTGTCAGCTTTGGTACGTTGTATTGCTTGGCTCTCTTCAGCAATTCATGTTTGCAAAAATTTGTACGCGTATGTGCACTTTTTTGCTTCCCTCAACACCCGACTACTAAGTATTGGCTTGGTTTGTTTTTGCTGCCCACTATTCCTCTGGCTCCGAGTGCAGAGCACGAAATTATGCAAATAGTCTTTCTTGACTAGCTGGCACGATGAATTACTTGTTGAATGGCCTCTCGGCCCACACTACATGCACGTTTTCGCACACACGTACATATATAACAAGTACGCCGATGTATGCACGACAACTTCCCATTTCCAAGCATACACACATTTGCACATGTGTACATACTTACATACCAAGGTACGGCGATATTGGTAAAACATTGACACGGGCATTGTCTCATGACATCATCTAGTTGGCATTTCCGTGAAGCCGCTACTCGTTCTCTCACTTAACACTGAATTCAACTTCCGCTAATTAAGTAACGAAGTTTATCCTGCAGAGTTACCGTGTATACTTCCCATGCTTTCTGTTCGCCTCCAACACACTTGCACTGCCAGTAGGTATAGCGGCCCTGATTTTCTAAATTTGAATTGCTCTCATCTGTCGTAGATGTCGATCTCGCAGTTGCTGGTCGCATAGTTTGCCACTTCTACACCGACCAGCTGTTCGACCGTACGACCAAGCGAAGGCACTACGACAGTGGCGCTGATCAGAGAAGGTATTGGCCGTCCGGGCTCAAAGTTGTTACTAAGCAATCGATGTCGTTGGTCGTGCTCGCGCACAAATTCACACACTGTCGCTACGAATGTGAGCTACGGTGTGAGTAACAAAAGAACAAGAAAAATAGCTGAAAAAGCTAAAACAGAACAAAATTAATACAGTGTTGAATTTTACTCACAAATACATCGGCGCAAATGCGATCGCTGTGTGCTACGACGATGTTTGCCGACTGCTATTGGTGTTGTCTGGCCCGATGAGAGTAGCTTTTTGATTTTAAGCATACAGCGTGCTATAGCTATTCATTTACAATATAACCGAGCGCACACACATACACACACACACACACACAAGCGTGAGGGTCGTGCTCGTTCTTCAGAGTGCACAAAGGCAGGAATTAAATAAAAAATAAAATAACAACACGATTTAATGAGTATCTACGAACGACACGTGCCCCACTACACATACACCTTCGGGATTTACATATGTATGTATGTTGGTTAAATCTTTTCGTTGGCAATGATTCGGATGTAGATACATAGGTAATTGACGACGCACACACCACAGTAGCGCTTGAGCTTCAATTTCAGCTTTCCGCTGACGTATCTGCATAAGTTTGCGTTCTTTTGTTTAGATTTTGACTTCACCTACTTCGTCTTCATTTTGCTTTGGTAAATCGCCAATGTATGTGTGTTGTGTGTTCGTGTTCAGCTGTTTCCGCCGCTACTAAGACGGCACACACTTCATCAACTGCTGGCAGACATTTTTGCACTGTGCCGACTTCAGTGACTGCCATATTGCTTTTACTTAAAATTTCGCAAAGTTTCAGATCACGCTTCGCGAGTTGTATGCTCACTACGATCCGCGTGTTTTGCGAATTCCGAATTCCGAATTCCGAATTGCAAATTTTCATTACTCCCCTTCTCGCTGCTTACTACTTGTACACGTACAAGCATGTCTACTTGTATATATTTATGTATATATGTATGTATATTGGGATTGTATGTATTGTATAAATTTCGCATTTTTCATTTTGCCAAAAATTTGTTTTACGCTTGAAAGCGCTCAGCAGATCGGCGACAGCTGTTGGTTGCCTACACGCTGCCAACTGATCAGCCGCGCCACATCACGCCATTGTTGTTGGAGCCCGAATGGCACCAATCGAAGCCGGGACACCTCTCCACTTGGCAGTTGTCTGTTGAGCAGCTGAAAGAAAGATTGAGAGGCAGGGCTGCGAGTGCTACAAATGCTACAAGTGCTGCGAGCGACCACTAATTTGTGAACAAGTTCGAAGCTTCAAGACATAAAGTGAAATATGTAAGAAGAAGTTATGTAGGTATATGTTTATTGTTTGAAGCCTTGAATTTCGGTAAATTCTTGGCGGAACGTGTGAATATTTCAAAGTTTCAATGGCATTGTAAAGATGTCATGCTTGCTAATTTAATGGTTGCTTAGTTGGTTGGTTGTGGTGGCGACGGCAGGCCGTCACACTTCGTTTTACCTCAGCTAAGACCAACCGTGAATACGTAAGCAACTTTTAGTTAGACACAAAGCCCGGCGAGCATTGCCGAAAATTATTGGCTGGTAGGAAGCGAGATATTGCTACATACATTCTATTTTACTCGTATTTAAATATAAATTTCAATTTGTTTTTCACTTTTTTCACAAAGTCGTTAGATTGCTGAATTTTGACTAACGTATTTACATATGCATATATGTATGTGTGTGTATATATATATTGGCGCAGTCGGTGACCTAAGTGAAAACCGAGCCACTTGGTCGGACATCGGCTGGATGGTTGGAATGACGACAGTTCGCGATTGCGCTGAATACTATAATGAGTAATTGCCAATAATTTGAATGTCGCGCAAACGTATATCCACATGTAGATACACACATATACATGTGCATGTGTAGCAATGTATATAAAGTTTACCACACACTGGTGACTTCAGTTCATCCAATGCTTTTTGGCTTAAGTCGAATGAATGTACTTGGCGAAATGTTTCGATGTTCGAAAATGTTTGGCAAACAACAACCGAGTAGAGGTTATTTTATGCTAATGCGAATAGTACATACAATTATTAATACATATATACATATATACATATATACATATGTATTTTAAAGCGTATTTATATAATTTCTAAATAAATACGTACATATATACTTAAATTCGAATTCATATTATGGGAAGGATAAATTTGTATGTATGCATGTTTCTTTTACTTGGGTGGGGCACAAGCGCAATAATCTTTTCAGCTGGAGTTTGCACGACTGCCGGCAGGGCGTAGCAAGCATACATACACTTGTACATATGAATGCCTGCGGCTGTGAGTATGTACAATTGTAAAAAGTCGTTGCATGCCGGCAACAATAACGAAGTCATTTATAATGTTGATGATGATGATGATGATGATGATGTTGTAGACGATGATGCATCGGGATGTTCATGGTCTGCATGCAATGGACTTGTGTCGCCGTCTCACCATATTTTACAAAAAAAAAAAAAGCATTACAAATTGTGCACATATACATACAAGAAAACAATGCGACACTCTCTATCTCTCTTCTTCTCACCCTTTCTCTCTAGCCTACCACGGCTTATCGCTCGCACGAGCTTTTCAAACCCGCTGGCTCCTATTCGTGTCCGCTTTTATATTCTATACGGAATGTACATATTTTAATATTTAAATAAATGCAAATATGTATGCAAATAAGTATACAGGTGCATATACATATTTACAACAAATGAATGGAGTTAGTGTAAAAAATTATAAGTCATATTGAACGAACTTACCGGCAAAATGACGAATCAGCAGTGAATGCCACGCATAATCGGACAACCACAATTACATACATAAACATATGCTTGTATATAAATATTGTATATCCAAATATATACGTATATATGATATATATGATACAAAAGTAAATATTTTCACGTATGTGTGCGTATATACCACGCACACTCGGACACAGCTACAGCTGTTTGCACTCAACTTCGCCAAAACTTTCAGACCGGTCACTGTGCCGTTGTCTACCTCCATTGTCTTCCATCTGGCTTCGGTCTTCGGTCTTCGGTCTTCAGTCATCGGTCTTCGGGCTTGTAGTTGCGTTTATGTTCATATTAAGTACGTACGAGTATGGGTGGCACTATGTGCCGCATGGTGAAAAATCAAAGGCAGGAGCAAAAGAACAAAAGACTGCTGCTAACGTCAATTTGAAGTATACAGACAGACGTATGGTTATACGAATATACATATACACAATATACATTCATTTGAACCTACACTTGAGCGAATAAACTGTGCAATACGTCTATGCGCTCGAATTTCTCTCCAATAATTTAAATCTATAATGACGACTATTCTAATATCAACCAAAAAAGATGAAATTAAAGTTCCATTCCTTCTGCCGTATATCGTACTTTAACTCACACATTCTCATGCTCCATTTCTCAAGAATTTCGCTCTGTTTTTTGCGCCATTTATACCATTCTCTATGGTTCGGTTGCTGCTTTTGTTTCTTGGTTTTGGTGCTGTCTTTCCCTCAAACGGCCGCATTCCTATTTCGCATATGCCACCACTTTTCGCATGAAATCACGATCTGTGCACGCTTTTCAAGCTTTTTACTGTCTCTTTTAGCAATTTTCAATCTAAAATTAATTTTTCAGATACAATTCGCTCAGACATGTGAGTGTCGCTGTGCTCCTCCTGGCCATTTTCTACATAATACTCGTATGATATCGTTCAGGCGGCACCTCCTCCATCCCTCTGCAATATTCTTCTGGCAAAATATGAGCAATAATACGTCGCTGCACATATGTTCTACATTCCTCTGTATAACTCTAGGCATTCGCACACACGCGCATATGTACTTATGCATATAAATAAATGCTTTACTGCTCATATCGTGCGTATGTGTGTTTATTTATTTGCCGATTATTTAGCTGCTTAATCGGATGCGCGTTTATCACCGAAACTTTGCTATTTTACTCTTGAATATGCCGGTGCTGCGGCGTTTGTCGTTGTGGCACTAGTTTCCACTTATTCACTGGTATTTTTATGCCAACTTAGCGGGTGTGTAAATTTTTAATGCCAGCACCTTGCACACTTGCGTCACCGCCGATGTAGTCACAACTGGGGCCAATACCACAAATACCAGAGCAATGCTGATATCATAAAGATCGACTAAAAATAATCAGCCAAGAGGATTTTTTCATCCAATTCCAAGCAGTGGAATGTTCGCAATTTATACAATTTTTTGCCTACTGATCGGGAAAGTTCCATAGACACAAACAAGCAAGCTGGAAGTTTTCAAGCGCTTATGTCCCCCAGTGTGCACATTCGACATGTGTCTCACTGTAAAGTGCATTACCACGACCGAAGCTGGGGGCCATCCTCGATGAATTTCACAATTGCTTTGCTTTTTCCGGTCGAAGTGCACTTCCGATTGAATTGCCTTTACTTTTCTACCTTGTTGGCCGTTCCTTCATTGGCACACGTATACGCGCACCAACACAAGTGTATTTTGCGATTTGCAGGAGCAGTCTCACAGTCACAAATGTACACGGGCACACGGACACATTTAGACTGACGTCGCCGCCTATATACACATTAGTCCATACATATTACATACTACGTACTGCGTATGTATATGCATGCAGACGAATATATAATACATGTGCACAAACACTGAACCGCAGTGCACAATGGCCATTTGTCGTTTGCCGCAATGCCGCCCATCATATGACGATGACGATAATAACAGTGCAAACAAGTACACACGGCAACAATAGAAATTCTTTCAATATTTAAATAATGCCGAAAAATATCCGATAAGTGTGCGTTTTTTCTTAATTTTTTTTATTTTTTTAAATAATTTTTCGAAACGTGTAAACAACGCCCCCAGCACTTCCACCTGATCCTTAGCGAATTGTGTGCTGCTTTTACTATAGCGTCACTGATTTCCATATCTACCAGTTGGAAAATCAGCTGTCTGCCATCGGCGGATGCACTCGGCGACGACTTTAAATAACTGCTTCGCCATCTGTCGTACCGATGTGACTGACTAGCCGACTAACTCTTGATGTCCGCTCCCAGTTTGAATGGTTTGGTAAGTGAATTTCTTTCTATATATGTGAATACCACTGCGTGCTAATTGACATCGAGCGACTAAATTTAAGACGAACCGTTCAGACCGGCTGCGTCTGATCAAATGAGTGTTACTCGGTGCCGCTGTTCAATCAAAAGCAACCAGAGCCAGCTATTTGCCATAAAATTTCTTTCGGTTCGAATTTACAAGTAAGCTTCGTGGTGTCTCCACTTGCACACTGATTGTTCATATGTATAGTAAATATATGTGTATATGCGTATGTTCGTGTCGTTGCTTCGTTGCTTCGTTGTTTCGTTGTTTCGTCTGTGTTTGCGTCCAGAGAGCTAGCTACAGCTACCCAGTTCTAAATCAAGTGTGTGGATACTGTCAGTGCCAGAGTGTCGGAGACCGAGCGAGTATTTCTCCCACCGTCGTTTGCCAATGCCGGTAATCGCGTACGAATCCTCTGTTTTTTCCATTTTATTTGGTATATACCTTTCATATGCACCATTCATATACTTACAGACATATGTACTAGTACATATGCACATACATTTGTTCACTCATTTAGTTGCCGCTTGTTACGAGAATGTTGGCGAAACCCGCCGCACGTCTCCTGTCTGGTAGATATTTCTTGTTGGACAACAAATGCCATCGGCATTGCCACTGCCACTGTTAACGCCGCTGTTTCTGTCTACGTCTGCAATAGCGACTCCATTGCAGCCACCAAGTCATCGTCATCGTCATCGTCATCGCCACCATAACCATAACCATCACGACCGGTGTTCTGACCATATTCTTGGGGTATTTAAGTTTGCTCTTTCTGATTCTGTTGCTCTTGCTCCTGCTATTGCTGCCGCTTTGTTTGGCAATGGTAGTGAGCAGGCGCCGAAAACCGATTAATATTTAGATGTGTGCGACGAATGCGAGGTTTTCTCACTTGCAATGGTTGCACATGCACATCTGTGCTTTAAGTGCAATCCTAATGAGGGGGAGTCACAAAGTTTCGACAACACGAGGAAGTTGACGATGAAGCTAGCTCTAAGGCATGGAGGTTCCCAACCAAAATCATCAGCTGATTTCAATAAACTTAGCCTCGAAAAAAGTTGAGAGCTAAATTTTATTAAAATACACAATTATTAATAAGTAATTAATTATGTATTCATATGAATATTTTTAGAAAACCCCACTACTATGGGTGTAGCCTGTGTTTTTTACTAGTGGTTCTTTCTTCAAATCTAACGATAACATTAAACTTTGGTGTGCATCATGAGCACGAGAATGAGCAAAAACACGTAGAAAAATACTACAGATACAACTAAAAAATTATTAATATTTTTAACGGTAATACCCAATAGATAAACTTTCGAATTTTTATCATGCCCCCAAAAGGTAATCCACTCATCTGTTATGAATCATTGCTTAGTCCATTCTTATTATTTCAAAAAACGAACAAAAAAGCATTTCCAGACGGACCGTTATAAACTATCTAAATTTTGTCTTACCTGAATATATATGTATATTTCGATAAAATTTTTAACTAGGAAATATTTAAAAACTATTGCAAATATTTGTATGGCTGAGTTATATGTTGATCAAATCAATTATCACCTTATGACCTTCGCTATTTCACGGAAGATCACGAGTTCAAATCCCATTAGATGCAAAGTCAAAACCTATAGACCAAAACCTTCTAATAAAATCAGATCTCCAGAGGCGGCTTACATTACGACAAACAGTACAAATAGGCGCTTTCTATAGATCTTAGATGAAACGGGAAAAATTCAGAATTATTCGAACGGTGTTAGTGGATGTCTGAAGCAGATAGTTCTACAGGTTAGCCGATTAGCTGATCAAAGACAACTAATAGAAATTTTGACCACCCAAAATGATTTTGTAAATGGGGAGAGGAAATATTAGCAAAATTAAATATGCAAAAATTAAGTATTTTAAGAAGCATAATTTGAAATTAAACAAAAAAAAATAAAAATAAATTAATTAATAAAAAAAAACAAATTATCTTCATTAAAGTTTTTATCAGGTGATGTCATAAATTATTATGTTACGTGCAGATTAAAAATAGATGCCACTTGTTTTGGGCCTAGCCTAGACCCTATAAGGGTTGCGCTATATATGTAGAAATATTTTATGTTACTCAATGATTATTTGCATACATCTGTAACTGATATCTATAACTAATTACTAGTCCAGTGCTCCAATATTTTCAATGCTGCAGCTGCAAAAAATTAATATCTATATTTAATTTGATTGAAAAGGATTGCAAGTTAAATAAACAAAATTCCAATCAAAATTAAGTCAGTTAAGGAGCTTTATGTGCTTGCGTGAATACTCATGATTTATCAGTGCAAATCATCTCAATGATGAAATCAATTAATACAGACGAACTCCAACTAGAACACAAATAAAAACAAATTTTCTTTATATATTTTGTAAAAATATCTATTATCGTAATTTAAACTAACTTTCCATTAAATCTAGAGATTTCATTATTTACATATTATATATTTTTATATTTTTACAATTAATATTTTCAATTTAATATAAATTTTGTTTGTTAAAAATGGTATGAATTGTTGCGTGGAGAAACTCCCAATACAATTTCTTCCAAATATTTCGCTTAATAATATATTATATACAATGTTTGTGCAATTGCTTTCAATGCCATTAATATTCGATATAAGGAATTTTATATATTTTAAAGAGAGTTCAAAGTTTAAAAGGAAAACAAAGAACTAGTGATTGCGGTGATCACCGTTTCTGTTTCCACTTGACTGGGTTGCAACCATGACTCTCTATGAGAGTGAGCTGACATTACAAATATTGTTACAATATTTAAAAGCCGCACCTTAATCTACTCACAGTTTTCAAACCACGAGGTAATCATAAAAATAGATTTATTAACTATATACACAGTTTCTAAGCAAATACTTCACTTATTGACTATTTATTATAATCAGTGTACGTAGATGATGACTATCGCCTCCGTACGAGAAGTCAAAACCTACTATTATGGGGAGTTATTAGTTTGGGTTGGCACAAACGGGCTCCAGCGAAGACAACTGTCGTCGATTTTTGGAAAATTGCCCCTTTGTTTTACACGCTTCTCATATTCGTCGAGTACATCCTACAATTACAAGAAAAAGAACTTAAGAAAATTAGTTCCAATTATTTTAAAGCCTTATTAACCTAAATTATAAAATTTTGAAATACAATTAGAGCAAATTTATTTACTTATGTATATACTCACTTGCTTTTTAAGTACGATATGCTTGCCTTTCCAATACTTCATCATACCTAAGGCTTGCAAAGTGCTCACGATATCGTATGAATATATTGCTGTTTCCTGAACGAAATAAATGAAAGTAAAAAAAAAAAAGAAAAGAAAAGAAAATCAAATAATACGTCAGCAGAGTAAAATACTTATGGACCGATCTTTCATAATCATGCACGATTTTAAAGATATTTTCATTTTCACGCTTCAAATATTACTTGCGATACATCTTTGATGCTCAAGGTATTTCCGGTTCGTGTACATAAATAGTCCAGCAGCACATCCTTCCAATAAGACCGATAGGATATCAAGCCCAAGTCCGACAGTGGTTTTTCCGGCGATCCAATCTTGCCCTCCACTCTAGTCAGAAGGTAACCTATGTAGGTGTGAATAAATAAGAAGTGATAAAAATAGTTAAAATACAATATCATACAGCTCTTGTCATTTGTATGACTAGTGAGAGTGCAGGGTCATCGTGTGAACGCCTTCAAGTTCTTTGGCATCACGTGTCTACCCTCAAACTCAATGAGTAATGTTTTTTGCCTGTCTGCTGCACTCCTCAACCCCGCGTTTTGACCAACTTTGTCATTCCTCGTAATAAAACGCCATCCATATGCGTCTAGACAGACCAAACTTAAGGATGGGTACTTCAAATGTCGATATATAAATACTCTTATTTATATACTACACCGCTTTAACGGGCAAAACCCTGGACGAGCGGACGAATGTTGCAGGAACAGTACAATTCTGTTCCGTCATTCAACTTTTGCAAAAGCTTTGCGTCCATTCAACCCACGCACCTTATGTGCCTGTGAGTGTGTTTGTACGTATGTTTGCGGCTCAGCTTATAATATACCACATATTGTGACATACATACACACACACACATATATAAAGAGTTGTACATTGTCAGCGAATTACATTTGCCATCGTGGCATGTGGGGGAGTGCTTAGTAGCGTTTGTGTTGTAGCAATTTATGAATTTGGCGGTTGGCGTCTGAAGTTCTACGGAACCCCAACTCACCTTAACACAAAACTTGCTGTGGCAGTCTCAAAACGGTAAACGGGGTTGATTTTTTTCTGTACGTTGCACCGCACAGCAACGCAAGCCATGTCTAGTGCAGCACCACTGCTGCTACTGCTGCTACTGCTGCTGTTGCTGTTGCAGCGCTTGCTCTGCTCTGCTCTGCCACACCCTGTCTTGCAATTCGCAGCAGACGAACGTTCGACCCCATACCCCAAAGCCGGTTGCACGCCCGCATGGAACACCCCAAGTGCGAGTAATACTACGTAAGGCAGCGAAACCAAGGCTGCTTTGATTTTTCTTTTCAACACAAACACAGAAGTTTACATATATACACACATGCAAATACATACATACATATATACAGAAGAACACTTGCACGCGCACAAGCGCAACATGGGCATGGGGAATGACGAGACGACTTTATCGATCCATGTGCAGGCGTAGCCAAAGTGTTATTAAGCTGAAGTCAAGAACCGACTACTCAGCCAAACTAAGAGCGGATTGCAGAAGAAGCGGTTACTATGCCCATCGGGTATTCAACGCCCAGAAATATGCTTCAAATTCTCGCATTAGGAAGTTCGTCGCCGAGGGAAATGCAAAAGTGCGAGTAATCGTAATCGCTATCGACTGTGTCACTCACAGTTCCTATTTTAATTTTCCAAATGTCTTACTTTAACTTTTGGTAAAAAGTATGTAATTTTACATACACGCAGTTTGTACCTAATTTCACATGTAATCGGTATTCAGCGAATCAGTTGCTGTCTGTACCATGACAAGGACGACGCCCTTTCATTGTGACCTGTCCTGACCTTTGTTGTCTGCCCAGCACTATGTACTTCGCCGTCATCATCAACGTCGCCACCGCCGCCACCGCCGCCACCGCCATCGCCACCATTGTCAACACAAACAACACAAACAACATGACAATTACGCAAATCAATAAAATAAGAACGCAATAACACATAGTAGATTTATTAATAAACGCGAGTTTTGCCAAATTTGCATTGCCCTGGTACAATAATGAAATAACCTCTCGCAAATGAGAATAAACACTTATGGTCGTCGTTTTCGAGACCATGTCACGTTTATTTCTGACAACAAAAACTTCTTACAAAATCCTTCACTCTTTCGCAGGCAGCTGCAAACAATTGGGACCCTCGGTTAGTAGCATATTAACAAGGGCACACATAGCTCAGATGTAGGCGACAATTATACATTAAGAACATTTTCTATTCACATGTTATTCTTAGTTAATATTGGAATTGTTTCTTTTCAAATTTTAAGCTAACTTAGATGTTGGGGGCATTTAACAAATACGAAAGAAAATAAACCATAGTTACCGTAACGAATTGGAAGAAAAGCTTACAATTTATTTAAGTTCTGGAAATCTGAAATCCTGATCCTGATCCTGAAATCTTAGTCGTGACTCGGATTAGAAGGGTTCTAGAAATAAAATCGAAACAAGAACTTGAGCCAAAGAACGTTTCACCGATTACAGGACAATAAACAGAATAAAGATCTAGGAAGGGCCCCTCAGAATCTCTTATACGTATACTTGGGTTTCAAGGCTAACTTGACTGGTAACCCACGCGTTAACAGAAAATCCACGTCTGTTAACATTTCATAATTAATCTGGTAAAATTTCGCCCATCCCCAGATTCACTTTCTTTATTTCTATTTAGACTTGTAGTTTTATACGAAATATCTGATAGAAATAGTTATTTTTCCAAATAAATTTTTCCTTTTACAGACTCTTCCTGATAGTTGGGTATTTGGAAAATACATTCGGATGAGCCCTTTAAAATCTGTTCCATTAACCGAACGGTTTCGAAGCCAGCCCATGATTACCACAATTTTTATAGATTTTATAGATGAAAGATTTACATTTGCGAACGTGAAACCAACGCAAAAGTGGTTGCAGCAAATATGTGCTAATCATCGTAAAGCAAGTATATAAAAAGAAAGAGGGTTAAGTAAAAGTATTTGAAATATCTTGGATGCCAAATATTCAGTCCACCGGGTGAATTGACAGGAATCGAAATTAGGCGCCTCAACAAATTTGTGATAGGCTCAAAGCGCTTCGTCGATACATGAGTGTTTCTCGATCCATTGTTCAAGTCTGATTCATGTGATCTCTTTTGCGGTTATCAAGCCCGAAACCTAATCTAAACTAACAAACATTTATGTACATTCTCACGCATGTATAGATAACTGCATCGTTTTTTCAGTGAGCAGCGAATTACTTAATCTTCACGAATCACCAACATTCAGATTTTTACCGTTACGCAAATAAATATTTCAATAAAAACCAGCTTAAAATTTCGGGTAAAATAATCGACGCGTGTTTATTAATTGCTTGGCAGACCAATCGCTGTACCGCTTTATAACTAAGTGCGTGGTACGCGCACCTGAATATGGCTATGCGTGTGTGAATAAGTGTATGTATGTGAGTGTGGAGAAAAAGTTCAATTACTTTTGTACAGTTTAGGAAGACTTTTTTTAAGGATTCTCCTTCCGCGTTTGAGAATTTAAAAAGACCCTTCCTGGGCCCGGGAAATTATTGAGTATGTACGCATTAACTGTTTGAGCTAGCATGACACAACAACAACCACACGCCGGAGTGAATCCGAACGCCACGAACGGCCAGATATGGCGCTACAACTGATATATGAGTTTTTATGCATACTTGTCTACACATATGTACATGTATGTATGTATATATTATCTTTACATAAGTATATTCGTGCAGTGTATATATTGTATTAAATTCGCGTATCGCGCAATGCCACATAAGCCCAAACATGAGTTTGGGTATAAACACAAGAATATCAGCAATGTGAAGCGGCGTAAGGTCAATGTCGCTTGAAACGAAACGAAACTCTGTACGGCTCTGCCGCAGACGTATGCCCAGTCTGTGTGTGGCGACGACGACAACAACAAGCGCCAACTATCAGCCGCCACCATATACATAGCGACTATGCACATATGTACATGTAAAGGCAAGCACGATACACCCAAGTCGATGGCTCACGGTAACAAGGAAAAGCGACGAGATGACAAGTCGGCAAATTGGCAAGCCGGCAAGGTATGCTGGCGCTTTCGCCTTTGTTCTTGTTATTATTGTTGCTTTTGTTGTTATTGCAGGGGATTGTCAGGCGTTGCACCGTCGGTGCACTGTGATTCACATGCATTCACATGCATTCAATGGCAGGGAATGGGCAACGGTTAAAGAACGACTACGCATGCGATGGTACAGCAATATGTAAGATTATACACGTATGTGGGCATTTGATTACCCTGCTGGAAAAGCAAGCACTGAAGCATGCAGAGAGAACGTTGAAGCAAGGTATTGTATCAGCAATTTTGCATAGTCTTAAATTTGACACATTGGATTTGTGATTGCTGTAGTAACAAACGTCTCCGGATAGGTTTGGGAAATGTTCGTTGTTTAGCAGATACAGGTCATAGTCAGTTTCGGCTACGTAGTCTCGATGGTCAAGTGGATGGATATCAATTCATGTGGCGATCAGTCGAGATAACTGAGAAACTAATATTCGAATTGTGGTTTTATGATTCAATGACAAATTCAATTTATGTTACATTTTCATTTGATTATAATTGGGTGGGTTTATTTAGAAGCTCTCCCCAATTTCTAACTGGGCAATTACAACGGACGTGTATGTAGAATAGAATTTCACTCACAATATGTAAGTATGTATATATGCATGTTTGTATTATACTGCAATTCCATCTTTGATGGTGTTCTTGCAGACACTTTGTATGAATAGTCGAACACCATCTCCATCAAAGAGCCAAAAACTGAAGCAGTTGCAATGCCAGCAGTAGGTGTGGCATAGCAATGAATTTTCCAAGCACAAAACCGTAATTTTATTAATAAGTTTTTTTTATGAATAAAAATACTTACGTGTCTTTGCAAAAATATACAATATATAATATGTTGGTAGCAACAACTTGCAAAATTGTCTGCAAATGAATAACTGAGCATCTCTCCTTTTAGCGTTACTGACTCATCAGGTTATTTACTTTTATATTTTATTTTTTAATGAATGAAGTGACTAATCAAAGTATATCATAACGTATATTTAGTGTGATTAATGCAATTTTTGGAGTTTATCATGTTATATTCCTGCAATACAATATTTGTAGAATTATAAGATACGCGAACGAATAACAGTCAATTGATTTGAGGAATAAACTATTCGTTCACACCACAGTCGAGTCTACAAAGCCGGAATGGCTCAGAGTTCATATCCGGTAAAGCACTGTGAACTCGATAGCATACCTCATAATTATTTGGGGAATGCTTTTTGCCGATACACGAGCAACCGGAACATAGTATGGGTCGCAAGAGAAGAAAATGTGGCTATTGTGATTGAATATTAGTGAAATATTGTAATAACCCAAAATATAATACCATTTCTATATGAGAAGATAAGTCTTGCTCTTGGGAGAACGTGAACGAAACGTCAAAACTAAAATAGTTTATAAGAAACAATCGGAACATATATATATATCAAATTTTTGTTTATGCCAAAGAATACTTATTGCTTCTACTTTTAATAAATTTAAATTCGAATTGATACTCATATGCATATTATACTCACTGAAGTCAATTAGTAGGCGTCCGTAGCCCTTCCGTTGATAAGGTGGCAGAGTTAAAATGCACGAAACGTTGTAAAATGAATTCTTTTCCTGTAAAAAGAGACAATTGTTAAAAATAATCAACGCATATGTTTAAGATAAAAGTTGCAAATTGAAATTAATTTATAAAAATAAAAAATTTACCCTTATTAAATAATATTCCAAAACATTTGCTGATGCTCAAAATTAAATTCGAGTTGCTTTTACCGGTTTCTACCAACTTCTTTGCTAACACGGGAAATTCAGATTACACGAACGTCTCAAATAATTGCAGACATATGGTGTAGATATACAAACAAATATCTGTATATACAAAGGAAAGTTAGTACATATATGAAATTTGAATACCACACTGTAATATTTCAAAATCGCGATCGATTTCAGTAAAATAGCAATTTCAGTCTTAAGCAATTGAGACCTGACTATAGTAAGAATTAAGTTGAACATTCTTTCTAAATGGGTAAGAGCTCAGGCTGCTTAGACCTCCTCTCAGAATGCATTCTTTTTACAAAATACCTCGATCATCATTCGCTTCATTTTTGAAATTTTGAATTTTGAAAACCCTTGTAAACTCTTGAAAAACGCCTTTACTCTCTCTAATATTAATACGTATGTCATTTAGTAAAATTATACTATGTACAACAAAAAATTTAAACAAGGAACAGAAATTTGAACAGCCACAGAAAAGTTTTCATTTTTCGGGGTTCATTGACCACAACATATCGATAGTAGACACTTAAGTGATATGTAAAGTGAAGGGCGCCGCCGTTGCGAAGAGCTCACTATCTATATATGTATGTAGCTTGAAAGTGTGTACATAAATTTAGGTTGTGTCTGGGCGTATACGCACCCTGGCCCATACTAACACTCAATCGCGGTTGCGAAAAAAAGCAACCACCATGCTGTTCAGACTGCCGACGGAGACAATGTCAGCATCCTTTAAGTGGGGCGAATGAAATCTCCCACCAGTGGTATTCCGGTATCCATGCCATTGCACTCGAAAACCCGAAAGCCAGACTGAAACATCTATGCAACAACAACACAAACAAAAAATAGAAAAATACAAACGCTGCAAAAACAACCGAAAATTTGACGCGTGTGTAGTAATAGCAACAAAATGGTTGCAAAAGTTGCAGCTGCTATATTTGCTGCATCCTTTGTGATGCTGCCCAAACGTCCAGGCCAGCACAAACGTTTTCCCCGGCCACGAAACTTCAGCTTGCCAATAGATATTGCCATTTTCCATTGTTAGGTACGTATGTACATGGGTGCACCCTCAAAAGCACGAAAAGGTTCACGACCTCATTACGTTGCACCCAGTCGCAGAGAGCAACTGTGCACGCACAACCCCTGCTCCCCACTCAGGTTGCATGTCGCTCGTCGTTCATTGGCTGCAATCGAAAGCTTCCGATTTCGCGTCTGCGCTGGCAACGACGACATAAATTACTTACTTACATATGTATGTGCATACATATAGACTTGCATGCCGAACGGGTCATGGGGAGAGGCAGCGGTTGAGACCGAATCCGAGACTATTATTGTCGATGCTGACTACGACCCGTTCACTTGTCTGCTCTCTTCCCAATCGTCTGCGATTTGTCTGCCGTTTGTTGTTATTTTCATTGTTATTATTGTTGTTGTCGCTACTGTTGGCATAGCAAACGAGTACCGTCTGCCTTTAATGTCTGCCAGCCATGGCTTAAGAGCATGGGTCGTTGGCTGAATGAGAGTTTGTTTGTAACACTGAAATCTCATTCCTAGGGGAATACCCACTGGAAAACGTACATATGTATGTGTGGGAATGTTGCTATATACATATGTATTTATATACATAAATGCTTACAACTCTTACTTATATTTATGCATGTGCATGCATGTGCATGCCACACAAACTCTGTATTGAAGCGAATTTCATCAACGATTCGGCAGCCAATAGAATGCACAGCTTTTGAACCTACCACAAAAGCATAGCCGAAACAGTAACACTGCGGAACCCTCTTTTGTGTGTATACGCATCTTTACAACGACACCAAATCACACGTTCATCACAGCTCACATCCCGACCTACTCTACTCGCCAACCTGCTCTTAGATCGCAAGTCAATACACACAAATCCAGTGGATGTGAGTATCCATAAATGCTTCATAGTATTGCTATATATGTATATATAAATATTGATATATTGAAAACTACGCTGTTTTCTTTTACTCGAAAGGAGGTAATACATACAGACATACATATGTTAATGTAGACTTAGATATACTATAATGCCCGGGACACACATACCTCAAAGAGAAGAGATGGATTTAAATTTTCAGTTAGAACTGACTATTTCAAACTTCTATTATTCGAAAGTGCAGATAAAACCGAGTGGCGCCAAATTCTTCCAACAGTCGGGTCTACATAACCGAAACGGACCCGGATTTTTTCCGGCCGAGGTAGTATTGCTAACATTATTTGGTGAATGTTTTCTACTGCTACAACAACAACAACAACAACACCAACAATGGTGCCCCGGTAGTCACGGTCAACAACATTAAGACCGCGACATGCGCAATTTGTAACACAAACCCAGTCTGCTGTTGTTCTCTTTGAGTCGTTATATGCATACCCGTCTACTACTGCACCACTGCAATATAAAAAAATCAATGATATTTTGTCGTGCCGGTCGTCACCTCCTCCTGCCACATGCCGGTCGCTGTTCAGGCAATTTATTCTCACACCAAAGGCATGACTCAGGCATGCGCGTACATCCCAAGCTCCGGCAAGCAGCAATGGCTTGTAGTCGGGGCAGGTCGAGGAACTGAAGAGCAAAGTGTGTGCACAGTTTACGATTACAGTTACAACATTTTTGGGTATGGTCAAGAACAAAGTGCATACTACTATGGTTGTATAGTATTATAAGTGTGAAAAAATCACTAACATAGAGATTCCGTGACTATTTTCGTAACCAAAATGAAAATTGATTTTCTATACATATGTATATATACCAAATATCTTAGTATTTGAAATTTAAAAACATTTTGCGATATAAGCAAAAAACAAAAAAAAAAACCAAATTCAGCCGTACTTTTCAAAGTAATTGTGTCCAATTGGACTTCTCATTGGAATTTTGTCTAACGGCTATTTATGCGAATATTTATGAGGGAAATATAAAATTGAATATTTTCAAAAACTTGAATACGGATATAAATTGAGTTATATTGTCCATATATGCCCCCTGCGGGTCGGGGGATAAGAATGCACACACTTAAAGCGGCATTGTAGTTCAAGCTACAAATGCCACCAGTCGAGATGCATGGGTAACTCAACTGGTAGTAGCCTTTAGGCTACAAGGTCTGACCGGAGACTATAATCTGGTGCCACGGGGAGCAGGAGCCCGGTGGAGTTGCTTGTAGCTCCATCCTGCTCATTGCGGTAGGCCCTTCAGGGAGTATCGTGGTGGCTGTGGTTTAACACCTGAATGCGGGTAGAACTGTCTGGGGCGGTACAGTTCAGTGTGGAGTTGCATTGCAACCGGGTGCCAGACACGTAGCACGGCAGAGATTTTAGGTAGGCCTCGAACTCCACCAAGGTGGTTATTGTGCCATTCCACAATGCCGATCGGTACCGTTGGTTTTAGCGAAAGCTATTATTAACGGGGCGATGATCAACGCATTGTATTGATCCGTTGTGTTTTTGAACACCGTAGAGTCGAGCTGACAACGGCAGGTACCCACGTAAATCACATCGGCTTCTGTCCATATATGTTATGCGTGTATTTCTAGGATTCTCAGGTAAGATTATTTCATTATTTTTACCTCTGTGCCAATAAATTATTTACAATTTAAATTTTCTTTTCCTATGAGAACAGTAAACATAGAAAATCAACTTAGTATTAGTAGAAAAAAAAAAAACAGATCTGATATGCATTTCGATTCAGTGTTAAATGAATAAAAGTTCGGTATTGGTATAATTTTTTTTATATAATTATATATATACAAAAGTATATGTAAAATTTAGTAACGTTAGTTATTTCGAAATCGAAAAGTAGACAGATATAAAGTATACCTAATTTCATAAAAATTTATATCTGCTTAAACTTACCTTACTAAAGTATCCAACTGTGTGACAACCATCAACATCAGCCAATGTCATTATGTAAAAAAGGAATGGTTCTACATCATAGTAGAGGGTTTTATGATCCAAAAAGAATTTTGCTAAGAGGCACAAATGTTGACAGTATTGTTTGTGTCGCTTGCCGTCTACTTGCCACACTTGCAATTTGCCTTTTCGATATATTTCATCACCTGGTGGATGACGCCATACACATTTCTCGGCATGGCGTTTAATACCAGTTTCAGATTTTTGATATCTTAAACAGAACTCACATATATACATTTGGGGTAGACGCGCAGCATCGTCAGGGTAAGGAGATTGATACCAAACTTTCATCTTGTATTTCCCCATTGTTATATATCTGAAATTTCAGAAAAATGAAAAATAAATTCGTCTTTCCATATTCAAATTTTTTATACATATTTAATGACTTACTTAATGCCTTTTCCTACAGGCAGGTCTTTTAATTCATCTTCAACTTTTTCGGATGCGATTGCTTGGGCATCGCGAAACAATTGTAGATCGTAATCAGGTACTAACCCTATTAGGCTAGGCTCACGATCTTCATCAGTGCAGTCTTTTTCAAGTTTAACCTTCTCGGTATTTATGGTCGCAGCTATTGGACGAAATCTGGTTCGTGACTCGCGAATTTTCGTCAAAAACTCGGTTTGTTCCGGAGTGCGCAGTTTTTGATTATTTCCATCAGCATTCGTTGAATTGCAATCATTAGTAAGCACGCGTCGTTCATTTCGTAGTTTTCGCTCATTAGCACGTTCCTTACACTCGGATGCCGACATGTTGTGGTAAATTGGGCAGGCTTCTGGTAAAAAATGTCTGTCTAAATTTCCACTCAAATGTCCCGAAGAATCACATCCTTCTATTGGACACTTTTTCTCTAACTGTTGTGGGGGTGATAATGAGCGTGGTTTGGCCGGTGCTGTACCAAACACTCCAGACTCCTTCTTTACCTTACATTTACTGCCGCCACTGGAGGAAACGCAACGTTTAGCGGGGCTTTTGGATAGAGAATGCTTCTCCATATCCAAATCAGCGTCACTTTCACTATCTGTCCCCCCACCAACGCCACCAACACCACCAACGCCAGCAGACGTTTTCTGTTGTTGTCTGGAACGCCGGGTGCTAAGCGAACGAGTAAGTTTACGGGGAGCCTCATCATCAGAATCAGAATTCGTAATTTTTGCCGCGGTAGGCGCTCGTTTTCCTTTAACTGATTTCACTGGTTGAGTATCGTAGGAGTTACTGCTCTCAGTTGCTTCTGACTCACTTGAAGTGGTGGATTTACCACTTTCTGTCTCAGAATCTTCTTCATCTTCTTCGTCTTCATCTGAACTCTTATTCTTACTTTTCGCAACCACATTACGTTTAGGCTGCACTTTAGGTTTTGATTGCTTTGGTCGATTATCTGAGTTATTTCCAACTGCTGCAGAACCAGCCTGTGCAGAGAGTTTTACTTGGCCTTTCCGTTCAGACTTATTCCGACTAGATGGAAATGCCTCTCGATCTGAGTCATCTGATCTTTGCGGGGATCTAGCACCCGAAATCTTCTTCCCATCTAAACGCGTATCGGCATTGGCAGGAATGTTTTGCGACTTCGGATTACTACCAGAGTTTTTGGTTGCCTGTGTATTTAATCTTCCAGAATTGCTTTGAGGCGCTTTACCACCAGTTGCACGTTGATTACCTTGACTTTGAATTGCAGATACACTAGAAGCGGAAAGTTTTCGCTTCTGTGTGGTATTGTTTGTTGCAGATGGTCTTGTCGACTTTTTACTGAGTGGAAGTTCTTCATCACTTGATTGGTTGCTTACACGAGTTTGTCGCAAAGATGTTGTGTTACTGTTATTTGGTCGTGTTTTAGAAGATACTTGTTGATTAGGGATAAGTTTATCGGCATTATCTGTTTTTGCGGTGGTTTTGAATTCTGAACTTTTACGACGAGTATTTGCTTGGCTTTTGGTTGTAGAAGCAACTTCGTCAACTCCACTTTTCTCATCAGCAGAACTACTTGATTCACTATCAGAAGAACTACTACCAGAATTAGAGCAACTTGTACTGCCACTGGATGAACTGCCGGATGAGGAACTCGAACTGCTTTCTGTTGTGCTAGTGCTCTTAGTAAAATTCGTTAATAAACGAAATAATTAAGTTCTATTCTAGGAAATGTTTCTAATACCTTTTTCCGGAAAGATGACATTTTGTTATGTGCTTTATGTTACACGATGATAAAGGAAAGAATAAATAAGTGCAACTCTTAATAAAAGTTTATTTTGTTTATGTGAACCATTGAAATGTTAAAATTGTAAACTAATACTACCTCTTAAATTATTAACATTCACAATACAATGTGAATAGTTTCAGCTGAGTAAAAATTTTTAAGTAGGCTTTATAAAAATACGTATTTTCAACATTTTGTACGTTTAGGTATAGGAATTCTAGCCATTAATGGAAAATATAAATTAAGAAAAGGAGAAGTTTTTCAAAAATCTTAACGTAATGCGGGAAAGTAATAAATTATACCAAGGATATTTGACGTTTGTATTAGGTAACCATCGACAAAAAATTTCACGTTTTTGTGTTATTGTGAATTATAAAAGAAAAAGAAGAAGATTCAAAATGTCAACTATTTGTCAGTGAGAGACAGCAGTGTAGTTTAATAAACGTTTTCATGGATTTTCATGTTATCAATTCTTGATTTGAAGAGGAATTAAATATTAAGAAGGAAAATATGGTCAACGATAAAAGACGTCGTTCGCATTCAAGGGAACGTCGGGATAGAGACCGAGAAAGAGAACGTGAGCGTGACCGTGACCGTGATAGGGATTATGAGCGGGAACGTGACCGAGATCGCGGTCGTGACCGGGAACGAGAAAAGGAACGTAATAGACCCCGTTCTAGGTCTCGAGGAAGAGATCGCGATAAGGTCGCCGATAAACGTCGTTTAGAAGAAAAAGTGAAGGATGAAAAGGAGGAGAAAAAGAATAACTTCAAAGACGATTTGGAAATGGAAGATGCCAAATTGTATGATGAGAAAAGAAAATCGACAAAAAAGGAACCGCTCTCACTCGAAGAACTACTTGAGAAAAAAAAAAAAGAAGAGGAAACAAGAAGCAAACCTGTGTTCCTGACCAAAGAGCAAAGAGCAGCGGAGGCCTTGAAACGACGCCAGGAAGAAGTGGCTGCTATGCGTAGTGCTCAAAGTGCTGCAACGGCCGCAGCAATTGCTGGAGCCGATACTGCCAATAATGGGATATCACTTACACAACTTAAAAATGAAAGAATGGATCGAAAGGAACGTGAACGAGAATATGATCGTCGTGACCGAGAAAAAGGAAGAGATCGGGACAGAGATCGAGATAGGGAACGTGAAAGAGATAGAGACAAAGATAGGGACAGAGATAGTAAACGCGCAGAAGATCTTTCACACAAGGATAAAGAAAAGGAGTTGGAAGCGATTCGTGAACGCTATTTGGGTATTATAAAGAAAAAACGACGTGTCCGTAGACTAAATGATCGAAAATTTGTGTTCGATTGGGATGCTGGAGAAGACACCTCTATTGATTATAACAACTTATATAAAGAACGGCATCATGTACAATTTTTCGGTCGTGGTAATGTTGCAGGAATTGATATCAAAGAACAGAAGCGTACACAGAGTAAGTTTTATGGAGATCTATTAGAGAAACGACGTACAGAAGCCGAAAAGGAGCAAGAGAAGGTGCGGCTAAAAAAAGTTAAACGTAAAGAAGATAAGCAAAAATGGGATGATCGACATTGGTCTGAAAAAGCTCATGATGAAATGACTGAACGTGATTGGCGCATTTTCAGAGAAGATTACAATATTACCATTAAAGGTGGTAAGATTCCAAATCCCATACGTAATTGGACGGAATCAGGTTTTCCAAAGGAAATAATAGAAATTATTGATAAAGTTGGGTATAAAGAACCTACACCTATTCAACGGCAAGCAATACCAATTGGTTTGCAAAATCGCGACATCATTGGTGTTGCAGAAACTGGTTCTGGTAAAACTCTAGCATTTCTAATACCGCTGTTATCATGGATTCAATCACTACCAAAAATAGAACGACTTGAAGATGCAGATCAAGGACCATACGCTATCATAATGGCTCCTACACGCGAATTGGCACAACAAATAGAAGAAGAAACTATTAAATTTGGTCAACCACTGGGTATACGAACAGTGGTTGTGGTAGGTGGTTTATCACGAGAAGAGCAAGGTTTCCGCCTCCGATTGGGCTGTGAAATTGTTATTGCGACACCTGGTCGATTAATTGATGTATTGGAGAACAGATACCTAGTTTTGAGTCAATGTACATATATAGTATTGGACGAAGCAGATCGTATGATTGATATGGGTTTTGAACCCGATGTTCAAAAGATTCTTGAATACATGCCCGTAACAAACTTAAAACCTGATAGTGAGGAAGCTGAAGATGCAAGTAAATTGATGGAAAACTTCTACTCAAAAAAGAAGTATAGGTTAGTAATTTGATATGTTTTATGATTTTATGGTATTAAAACTTAATTACTGTAATCACTTTATTGTTTAACTTTTTTAGACAAACTGTAATGTTTACTGCAACTATGCCTCCAGCGGTAGAACGATTAGCCAGATCATATTTGCGGCGACCAGCGACTGTGTATATTGGCTCAGTAGGCAAACCAACTGAACGTACAGAGCAAATCGTGTTTATGATGGGCGAACACGACAAGCGTAAGAAATTGATGGAAATACTTTCCAAAGGAATCGAACCGCCGGTTATTATTTTCGTCAATCAAAAGAAGGGTGCCGATGTTTTGGCGAAAGGATTGGAGAAATTGGGCTACAATTCATGCACGCTCCATGGTGGAAAAGGTCAAGAACAACGTGAATATGCACTTGCAGCACTTAAGTCAGGTGCTAAAGATATGCTGGTTGCAACAGATGTCGCTGGTCGTGGTATTGATATAAAAGATGTCTCCTTAGTCATCAATTATGATATGGCGAAAACAATTGAAGATTACACACATCGCATTGGTCGTACGGGGCGTGCAGGCAAAAATGGTGTAGCAATTTCATTTGTTACCAAAGACGATAGTGCTCTATTCTATGACCTTAAACAATGTGTAACGGCTAGCCCGGTGTCTATTTGTCCACCAGAACTCATGAATCATCCAGATGCGCAACATAAGCCGGGCACAGTGGTCACTAAGAAGAGACGAGAGGAGAAAATATTTGCTTAAGTTAAGACAACTCCGATAAACTAGTAAATTCTAAACGTTTTGTCATTCATTTTTAAATAAATTAAGGTTCAAATAACTATGTTTAATACAAGACATTTAATGCGCCGATTATAAAAATATAATATTTTTTAAATTTATTAAATTTAAATAAGTTATAATTCAAATGCTATTATTATACAAATGATTGTCAATTTTATGACCTCAAAAGCCTTAAAAAGAAAGCAGTTCGACTCTGCTTAGAATTAATGGGTAAATATTTCTCATAAAAATCCAGTATTATTTCCTCTATTTTAAAGCCGAATTTTTGGTACAGGACAACTGCAGGATTAGAGGCGGATACGTGCAGCGTTATATCCTTTGACATACACGTCTAAAGAATATAAAATTTGATGTATGTGTCAATGACTCATTATAAGTTTCTAGAAGTAAGTTACCTGTATCAAATGATATAACATAAATGTACCTATGCCGCAACGCTGCCAATTGGGTCGGACGGCCATAAAAGAAATGTATGCCTCATTGAAACCGACATCAGGTACAAGAAAACCACAACCAACTACCAACTTTTTGTAGAGTGCTACCACACTGTAATCCGGGTAGCTAAGGCATTCCGACACTATGCAATCACAAAATAATTACTTGTTAAATGTGTGCACATGAGAGGATTAAAGTCACTTTTGTCTTACTGTCGATCCCAGGCCAAAAGGTTGTTTGTAGTAAAGCGTTTACTGCAGCAATGTGATTAGGACGGACATAACAAAAATCAACTGGTGCGCGAAACGGATAATGTCCATTAACAGTAAATTGGAGCTCGCACATTAGCTGAATAGTACGAGTACAAATTTCATCTATAACTAATACTAAAAAGGAAATTATGTTAATAATACCTTTAACCAAGGAGGAGCTATTTCCTTGTCTCGATAGATAAACGGATGTAAAATTCGGTGAGAATATGGTGATTCAAACATTTCGTAGTCAAAAGATCCAGCGATTCGAGCATAAAATGATTTGTGCTTGTTTTCCGAAGAAAGTGATATAAGCTGTAAAAGTTATGAGGAATCGAGGCTTAATCGTTTATTACTTAACTCATACCCATTAATATTCTATATTCAACATACCTGATATCTATCAATAATGTGAGCCTTAGCTTCGTTTGTTAATAATTCGCTGCTCCTGCCATTTATTTGGTCATCTAAGTTGAAAAGTGGCTTGCCATGTTCACGTTTCCATTCTCGGACACAAAGTTTTCTGTAGAATCGCCGTACATATGCCGGAATATTAATTTGACATTTTTCTTCTATGGAAAATATTTTACGTAGCTTTAATAAAAGTTCAATCTCTTCGTATTCACTCATCATTATTAATCTGTAATGATTTTTAGGCTTTAAATTAAATTCAAATTTTATTTGTATCTTTTATTATAATATGTACCTTTTGCTCTCCTGGAGTGGCCTATTTTCAATGGTTTGGTTGTCTATTTGATCTTCTGATACCTCATCTTCTTCTATCAACCATGGCCAATTCCGCCGAGGTATTTTTGTGAAAAGACTAGGCTTGCAAACACTCATAACGGTCGTACTTCTCTCGGCCTCATTATCCAACATATGCTTTTGTACTGTTTCCTTACCTCTGCATGTGACATCTTCGCTTTCAGATTGTTCTGCCTCAGATTTTATCTCTTTCTTGATTGTTTGATCTAATTGAGATAACAATGGTTGTTCGTCTACTGAGTGTCTCAGGTCTTTTCTTGGAGACTGGTTGAGCTGTTGAAAATTTGTTACTTGTACTATGCACGGTTGGTATTCATCGTCTTCATCGGGATCATTACTGTACTCAGATGGCGTTTGCATTGAATCTTCTTGAGATCTGCGAAGAAGTTAGTACAATAATTAGGTTTTATAAGAATTTAAAAACTTACAATTCATCAGAGGCTCCCAGTGATGAGAAATTTTGTTGATGTTGATCTTCTGAATTGTAAAAACTTTTGAATTTATTAGCCATAGGCTCTTCGGCATTAGCATTAATAACATTTGAATTATTATTGCTTTTCGCTTCTATTGGATTGAAATTGTCTATATCATTGTGAGTCTCAAGTAGAGGAAGAAAATCTGCTTTTTCATCTCCACCGAGAGTGTCTGTTGTAATATTTGGCAATGAATTGAATAAATCGTAGTTAGCTAAATTTTCTGCTAAAAAGTCCATTAAGTTTGACTGAACAGTATTAAGCGGTTGTTGTTGTTGGACATTTTTAGTGTCATCATCAACAATATTAAGCTGCTTGGCTATTTTAGGTGTCCGACCCATATATGGTCTGTAGGAAAAATAAATAATTATCTAATAAAATGTTTAAAATATTCATATTTAAAAGGAATACATTGTACGGCTGCATCCGTCAGCTATGGGTGTTAAGTCATCATCGGAATCATTATGGCATCTACGCTTGTTTTCTTGCTGGTCATCAGTGCTATCAATATCCTCTTGATTTTTTTTGTCGTTTCGCATTTGTGAACGCTTCTGACTAAATTCTTCATCTGAATATCATATAAACATTTTTTTTTTCAATAGGTAATATTTTTTATCTTCAGCGCACTTACATTTTTTGTGAATAGCTTTCGGAGTTAAATTAGACTTAACTAGACGCCACCAACCTGATTGTTGGATAGATTCTTGACCGGATAAAAAAAATTCAGGGCTGTAATGTGATAAGTTGCTGGAGATGGAACCGAACCAATTTTTACGTCGCCGTCTACATCCGAGTCATTTAATCATATATTTAACTTTAATAATTGCATGTGATTAAATTATTTTGCTTGTACTTACGTTCCTGGTTCCATTAAAAAATCCCAATTTTTATTTATAAAACTCACGATATGCGAACGCCAATGGAAGAAGCCATGATGGCTCAGACCTTTTGATTTCACGGATAAATTGTATAGTGTCAAAACAACAATCATGAACCAGGACAAACGCTGACGCACGAAATTTTCACGTGGGGTTGCCGTTTTAGCCGACATCGAAGTAGAAGGCGCATCATTTTGCAAATTCATGCAAGGAGCACAGGTGAAATCAAAGAAAACATCACCTAATAAATCACCAGGACGACACGTGCGTAGGCACTTTGCGTGTACCACAGACTCACATTCTATGCATTCAAAACTATCCTCCTCTTCAGCAACAGCTCGATTACAATAGGAACAATGCATTAACAATACAAAAATTGCAAAAAAGAATTTGAAACGTTTTTTTTAACAAGTATTCACTATTTTGTTTAGAAATTCAGAAAAGGAATAAACGAAAAAAACATCACGAAACACATTGAAAGCGCAGAGAATAATGAAAACAGTTGCAGGGTTGCGGAACGTATAATTTTTAACAATATAAAATTTTAGCAATGAAAGATGTGTAAGACGGCGTTCATACGCGAAGACTTTTGTTTTGTCAGAATCGAGAAATTCTCCTTTGGTGTTGGCTTTTGCATTTCTACGGGCGAATCGAGTTGGTCGGAAATTTTCTACATTCAATTGCATATCATATTCTCAAATTCTTGTATGCTTTATTTAAGCGCTCCACAAAAATATTTTTTTATTAACTAATTTTTATCTTTATTCTCAATATTCTAAAACATTTCCATTGTATTATGCATATTTCTATACATATTTGTATCATACATAAAAAAACTGATAAAGTTCAAATTTGCGAACATTTAAATATTCACTTGAATATTAATATTAATATTTTCAAAACGAAAGGGAATGCCGAGATAGGTAGCAGCGAACTGTTACGAACATGAACACAAATTGTGTTGCCCGAGCTCGAGCAACTCGGCGCCTTTCGTCTTTGTGCATTAATGCGGTTTAATTATTAAAGTATATACATATTTATTACTGACTATATATTTAGTATTTTACATTTTAATTAAACTTATCACCCATCGATATGCCCATACCATTTTAACAATACATACTTGTTTGATTTAAGGCATAAAAGAAGAATCGTTGAAAAATATGTCAATATTAAAAAAATTTTTTAAGAGCCCATCAAAGTTCGACACTTGCTTCAATAATTTTTTTATGAATGTGTTCTAACACTCGAAAGAAATACGGGAATTCAATAAATAGGTTTCGTGTTTACTAAATAATCTGTTATTGTTTAAATAATGCCTCGCGTCATAGTATATAATACCAATGCAGATAAACAAGTGCGAGACTTCAAGGAATTAGGTACATACATTTGGATAACTAGTAATTCCGTGCTACTGTCTCTTAATATTTGTATTTTCTTTTTCAGCTCCCGACGCTCAAGAACTAATAAGAGCTGCTATAGAGGCACGTCGAATGGCTTATTGTCCATACAGTAAGTTTCAAGTAGGCGCAGCTATACAAACGGGAGATGGGTCAATTTATACAGGTTGTAACATAGAAAACGGTGCATATCCGGCGGGAATTTGCGCTGAACGTACTGCTGCTTGCAAGGCGGTTAGTGATGGGAAGCGCGATTTCGTTGCTTGCGCAGTTGTGGCACAGCAAGAGAGCGGATTTACCACTCCCTGTGGAGTATGTCGACAATTCCTCGCTGAATTTGCTATGCAAAGAGATTTCCCCCTATATTGTGCCAAACCAGCTTGTCCGCCGCTACATGTTCTTGTCACAAGTATTCGTGATCTGTTGCCTCGCAGCTTTTCTTTTTTGGGAAATAAATAAATTGGTACAGTAATAATTGAAAACAGCATATATAATTTTGGATGAACTATTCGAACGAATGTACAATTCTATATTTTTTAATATATTGATGAATTTATTACCTTTGAAAACGTTTATTATATGCGTTTCGATTGCATCAGCTTTCTTCTTTTATTTAAACCATTTGATTTCTCTTCTGATTGAATCAGATAATGGTACGATAGAGCGGAAATGTAATTGCTTTCAACCGGAAATATTAACCATGAATTCAATTTCCATGCATTGATTTTCAAAGCAAATGAAATTAAATCATGGACACATTTACATACTTGTATGAATTAGTTGTGTGGTATTACGCTTGTAATTGGTAAGATAAAAACGTCTTCAGGACTTTAGAAGTAAAACGAAACTTTTCAATGAAATCACATTATTCTTGCCGCAAAACGTATTTATTTGTTCATTTAACATACACACCTACATTTCATATAAACGCATAGTTGACTGTTATCTTTTCCGCCGATTTTCCACCGCTTTTGGTGGTGGCTCAATTGTACTCTCAACTTTCTCAGCAGATACGCGGCCGTCACATCTAATGTCTACATTTATCTGTATTTGTTTATAGAGAAAGTATTGATAAGGAGAAGAGAACGCTTGAAGAAGAAAGAAACTACAAATAGCCTTTTATACTAATTAGTTTTTTGGCCAGAAAGGTGACTGTGAAACAAAATACAATTCATTCAGTTGGTGATCATACTTTGAAGAGAATATGCGGAACGCGCACCAACCTCTTTGATTTGCACAGTTCGTTCGAAATTGTGCTCTTGAAATTTTAAAATAGATATTGAATAATATATCAACTTTTCAATAAAATGGACATATATCAAGTGACGGGTTTGAAGAAACCAGAAATTGCTGAACAAATCGAAAAATATGGTGATTTGGGTGAGTGAATGCCTTCCAGCTATGTAACTGATGTTAATTGAATGCTTCAGGTGAAACATTTGGCTTTACAACGTTATGTTATTTATGTATGTATGAATGTATATATAAATAAATTAAATCCATATGTGTTCATTTACAGATGAACCTACCAAAGAACTGATACAGGCTGCGATTGCAGCCCAGAAGCACGCTTATGCACAATATAGTAACTTTTACGTTGGCGCTGCTTTCCGGACGAAGGACAACCGGATCTTTGCAGGTTGTAATATTGAAAATGCTAGTTTCACTCCCACATCGTGTGCTGAGCGTACGGCCATCAGCAAAGCCGTTACTGAGGGATACCTTGAGTTTGTTGCAGGCGCAGTGGTAGCTTATCAAGAGGAAGCCTTTACAACACCGTGTGGCGTATGTCGCCAATTTATAATGGAGTTTGCGCCCAATGATATACCACTTTTCATTACAAAATCGCAAGTCAATGTTGAGAAGTCTAACGAAGATCTGGTGCTGTCAACATCCATTTATAATCTGCTGCCTCATGGATTTCGCACGTATAGAAAGAATTGATTAATTACATAGCAGAAAGACAAATATTTTAATCAATACTTACTCTTTAATCATATCAAAATATGGACCTCACTTATACCGTTATTGTTGGCAATAATAAGGGTTTGATGTATTGTATAAGTAAATTTAATTAGAAACCGACAATAGCAAATAGTTTAGTCATAATATATACTAATTTATATAATTTTATACTACTCACAAATATACTACTTTATATAATTTTATACTACTCACAAATACATATACACCTTTAGTTTTACTTAATATTTGACATTACATTTGTGCAATGTCCGATATTAACCATGACGCTTTTGTATTTTATAAACCTTTTCTAAAGTATTAGTATTGGGTAATTCTCTATCAATAGTGAGACATTAAGAAAAAATGTTAAATGAGCAATAAAATTAATTCTTAATAAGTATTCCTTTAAATCAGTGAATGTGTGAATCAGTGAATGCAATTGGTTTTATCTCTGATAAAAGTTGATAAGCCTTGCGAATTTATTAACTTAAAAACTTTGAACCCTAACGGTTTTTAGTTTCGGAATCTTTATCTAAACTTCAAAAATAAGATTGGTGCCCAATTAAATCATTCCAAATTACAGGCAGCTCTCTTAAATTAACCCTTTAGCTTTCAAATAAACCCGTTTTCCACACCACATCGGTTTTGAAGCGTAAAAGTGTGGTAAAGTTTTGTAAAAAATATAATCTATAACATATTTGTTCATAATTGAAATAATATCCGGTAAAATAATATTCTTACTTAAACTTCCTAATTAATTAACTTCCTAATTAAAAAAAGTAAAATTTAACTTTTAATAGATCATGTTATCGGGGATTACCTGTGCAATAAAAATAATGTTATCATTTAGAGTAAATAATTTACATACTCGATGTGAAATAACTGGAATGTCAAAGATGTTATGCTTGATATGATTAACATACAAATACACTCCACCGATTTTAATTTTTTTACCAGCTTAAATTTGTGAACATAAATTTTTGGCATATCATTTTCAGTTTATATAATTAGAAGGACCTACGGCAAGCAATCGAATGCAAAAGTTTTTCTATAAGCAATACTAAAATATAATACGTTACTTAAAGTGACAACAAATAAACAATAAATTTTTATTTAAGAGTAAAACCATACGATTTATTCTAATAAAGTGCTACTTGTACTTTGATATAAATATTTGAAAATGAGTTCGATTTTTTAGACATATTTCAGTGTTCGCTCACCGGAACCGTATACTTTATATTCGGTTTCTTTCGATGACGGTGTTACTGGATCGTATGTAAAACAATTGTGTATGTGTGCGGTTTCAAAGTCTATGGTACGTTTAATTGGCTCAATATAATTGGCACGCACCTCGGTTGTCATGCCAGAGTTGGGCACATGTTGTACCAAGCTGGGGAACTCACAATGACGTTTCGGACATTCCCTTGCAGCTGTGTCATCACACTGGGCTTCATCGCTTCCGGGGAAAACACGCTTGATTTGCGTATTGTGTTTATGCCAATTCCAGAATGTTATGTTGTCATGTCGAGCCACGCTTCCCATCAACTCATCAGGTGTGTAATGAACAAAGGACAGGCGTGAAGTTGTTGCTGCTGGATCCAGAAATTTCGAGGAACTCCGTTTAGCAGGATTAATGACCACTTTAGAAGTAGCCACAGGAGAGGGCAAAGCTATAGGTGTAGGTGGAGCAGGTGCCGCTTGAGGATTCCAGAGGAAATCCTGGTGCATAGTGCTGCAGGCTGGTCGCATTGGACGACTAATGAAACGCAGACGTCGATCTTCGAAATTCTTCATTAGATTCACTTTTGGACCAAGCGAGGGATTAATTGTCTTATTTGGATCATCGTACTAATACACAATCGTAATGTAATACACAGTAAAATACTCATTTGTATATCACTACAGATTTTATACTTACTTTCCATATATAATTGGCTTTGTAATCGCTCGTACGCAGTTTCTCTAAGGTTGGGTCTATACTATAAGGTTTTGGTTCTTTGAATTTAGCAGGGATATGGTTACCCATCATTGTATCGGTCATATAAATATGACTCCGATATGTTGAAGTACGCATATCGTCCTTACATTCATCACTTGGTTTTTTGTAATCGATGAATCCAAAGTCATTCATTTTCAAATGTAAACTATTTTTACTACAACACAAATATTATAAAAGATATTTAAAAGGCTTAAGATAATACGATACAATTAGAAAAGCAAACTAATTTTGTGTTTTTCTGACATATAAAATATGGGAATCAAATAATTCATTACATATGAAATATTGCTGTTATGGTTGCTAGGCTTCATTATACTTAATATAGTAATTTAATGTATATATGTACATACATAGGCAATGAAATATGTAAATATGTAAAGAGGTCAAGTAAATAATTTGTCCTTTCATTTAATATAGTGCAATTACAAATACAAATACAAGTTTGTCTACTTGAGCTAAAACCGAACCGGAAAAATTCCAATGGACTGAAACGCAATCGTTTCCAAGAGCATTGATTAGATATCTACCCAGCAATTAAATATTCTTATATATTTATTTCATTTGAGAATTTGTCTACTAAAACTCTGTTTGCCCTTAGATTAATCATTTATAAGCGATTTAATTCATAATATACTGTAAATACTTTTATTTGAAATCAAATAAATCAAGCGCTTTGGAATGATTTCGAATGCATAACAGTGTTCAAATAATTTTAAAAAATCGTGATTATATTTTTCTCACGTTATTTCGACATACAAAAAATCAATACGAAAATTTGATTTAGAACAATAATACAATTTTAGAAATACTTCAGCCGTATGTATAATATATTACATATTGTATTAAGCTAATATTCATAATTGTTATGTGACTTTAATATATTTTGGGTGTCGCATATATGTAAATATAATGTATAAATGTATACGGATACTGAGAAGAATATAACAAGTACAAGTCAACAGTTCAGGCAATTTCCTTTAGCACCAGAAGAGATTGGCGTAAATATTCATATTGAGTGCGTGCGTGCTTGATTTCCAGTTCAGCTAGTTCAACCAACCTATAATTCAAAATAAATGTAATAAGTTCCATATGTTTATTTTACAAATCTAAATATTGTACCCTTTCTTAAAGGCAGCTACGCGGCGATTGCGAAATCCAACTAATTCTTCTTTTCCACATGCAGACATCGATTCAAATTTCTCACAAGCCTCTGCTTGGGCTGCTTCTGCCTATTTTCAGAAGCAATTAAATAAAAACATAATTTATAATTTTTTTAATCAGAAAAAATTAAATATTTTGAACTTTTTCAAGAATGTTTAGTGTTAGTTATTGGTATTTGCGTACTGGATATTTTTGTGGTCTTTGGTGCGATTTAGTTTTTGAATAATGGATGTTATAATTAATAGGGATTGACAATGCGAAACACAAAAACATTAGAATATAATATGGAAACAAGTATATATAATATGAGTAAAAAAATAATACACCAAGTACCTCTTGAACATCCAAAGGCTGCATATGAATTCGTTGAAAGCAGTTTGTTTGGTTTTTGTATAGTATGCATTTAAAAAGTGTGAATAGAAAGTTTTAATTTAAATATTGAACCAGTACAAAAAGTTATAAATAATTAAAATCGTGAAGAAATGAAATAATTGCGCGAATAATATAATTACAAAATACACAATAGTAATGCACAAAATTGAGGTATATATATATATGTAAAAATATAGGTAAACAGTGAAGGAAACTATAAAAATGCAGACTATGTATAATTATTTATGGATTAATATTAGCGAAAGTTCTTACAGCATGTACGTCCTTATTTTTGGCACGTGCTTTCTCCAAATTACGATTAGCCGCCTCATATGCTGCTAAACAACGTAAACGACGAATTAAGAGTGCTTTCGCTGCATCGCTGTCTCGCTGGTAGTAACGCAAAGTATCTCCGAGCTTCAAGTCCTGATCGCTAGAGACACGTGCTTCCAAGTTCTTAAAAATTGGTATCAAATTTTACATTTTTTAATATTATGTTAATAATTTCAATATTCACAGTTTCTACCTTAATTTTTTCAAAGATTTCAGCTGATTTGGCACAAAATGTTTCCATACTTCCTTTTTCCGCTGTTGAAAGTTGCATCAACGCATTTGAGATTTTTTGGTGGCATTCACTGACTTCCTTATGACGTTGCGTCATTTTCTCAGTTCGTACGGCAGCATCACGTAAATGTCCATGATATTCAATGAGAAATTGTAGCTCATTTTCAAAGAAATCATTTACGTCTCGAACTGTTGCACTCATTAATATTTCATCTGTAGTCTTTCCTAACGATTTAACAAATCCACCGAAAATTGCCATTTTCTTACGCGGCTTTGCACAGAGATCCTGATCATACTCAAGGAATACTTTTAAGTGCTGATCCACACGAAATACCGGATGATTTGCGAGTCGACGCAAGAACACTTCATGCATTGCTACTGTTTTCTTAAAGGTGGCCAAGTATTCACTTAGGGACGAAAGAGCGATTATTAAAAAGAAAATGTTTTAATTGAGTTCAGCACTTACGCTTCGAGTTCGGATTTCATTTTCTTAAACTCTTCCTTTGTCATATTGCCTTCCCCCTCTCCAAGCCGCTGTAATTTTTCTCGTGAGGCATCGAAATCAGGGCGTGGCGGGCAAGGTGGAATCTAATTAATTGAAATTATTTCGTTCACTTCTTCTCAATAATTATTAAAAATTACGCTTACAATATAACCAGCATATTCTTCATTCTCTTCGAAACGGTCGTGCAACCAAACAAATTCCTCGTGTTGACGAACCACATTATTATCTTGTTTAACAAAACCGGGCAAAGTTGTCCGGGTGTGCACAGTAAACTTAACTTTATCTTTTTCACTCAAAGCGTCGGAAATCTCAACATGCAAAGTGTTTTCCGCCAGAGCAGCAGGTGTTATTGCTGATGAAGACGACTCGGAGGTGACAGTACCACTACCGTTATTTGTATTAGTTGTTAAAGGATTGCCCCCATCGGTTTCCCGTTGTTTATTAGGAGAAGCTATTTCCATTATTGTTTGATTGTTATTTGAGATGCTATTTTCTACGCCTAAGGGCGCAGATATACTTTTGGGCATATTTTCAACGGTGGTTAAGTCATCCGTTCCATCCTAAAAAATCAGAGTTTAGAGAAAAGATTTTATAGGAGTAAAATGCACATAAGATATAATATAATTTGTCTTATCAAGTTCTGCCCTTCTATGAAGAGCTGTAAGCACTCTATTGTGTTTGACATATAAAATGAACAAAAGAAATTGATAAACGATTAAGCGTGAAAATTACAAAAAAAAGGGAGGATGTCTTTGACTCATTCAAGTGGTCACTGATATCAAATAATACATTTTAATGAAATTAAAATTTAATTTAATGAACAGCATATAAAACTAATCAACAATTAGCTTACCATCATAGTTCTGAATTTATTTCAATGAATTTCTTATTTTCTAAATGACCCTAAAACACAACAAATAAATGTGTTATCTGAAAACTTCGAACGTTGCAACTTTCTGTATTCCACTTTCTTCTCTGTTCGCCTGTAATTATTTGATTACTTTTTTTTATTTTATAATAACTAAAGTCAAAAGGAATGAGCGACTACTTATTTGTTTGTTCAGTTTTGCCATCAGCTGTGCAACAGTGCAGATATGTCAGTCAATTTGCTACATAAAAACCGATTATTAAGAAAAGAATAGAGTTTATAAGAGAAATGTTAACCCTTGGTTAATATAGGTGTATGATATATTTTGTTATTTATTTCGTACATTTGACATTATGTATCAGAACGATTTTATTTTTTTGAATTTCTGTTTATATACTATTTTAATAGCAAAGATTTCAATTATTTTTACTATACATATGGAATTTAAGGGTACGTTATTTAAAACTCCGTAAAAAAATATGCACATAACTACCTGTATAAATACGAAAACACTTTCTATGTTTACACTTTCAATAGAGCCACAGTTTTTATACACCGAATATCTCCTTAATAGAGTAGTATAAAAATTCATCATAACTTCGTCGTCTTAACAAAATATACCACAATTTAGATAAAGTAGTTACTACAAAACAATGATGCTAAGCAACGTGTTACGACTGAAAACAGCAAAAAGTTTCTTTAGTGCCAAATAAAAGTGTTGAAATCATTTTCAACAAATAACTGTAAATTGAGTAAGTTGTATAAAGCATAATAAGATAAATGAATTTTTTCATGTATATAAATGTACATATATATAACATATAACAAAAAAGAAATACGGACATTCACAAAGAAATGCGAATGATATTGGTTGGCTACTAGATATATCGAAGTTTGACCGACTGTTTCGAAAATTATAAAAGTATATTGTAAAATATAATACAGTTTGATATATTGATTGTATTCTTTTTTTTTATAACTATGAATTTTGTACATTAATTTAATCATGTTTAGATTAACAATAAGTTAATTGATTCCTAATGCTCTCATTAATATTTCTAATATCAGATGTTACAAAAATCTCCATCTACAGCATTCAACAGATTTTGTAGTTAGAAAAGGGTTTTGAAATTTCATTTAAAATTTATTGAATATTCGTATAAAAGTAAATAACGTCTAATTTCTGCATCGAATATTTGTACTAAAAATTGCTGTTTTGGCACACTTCGGCATCGATTTTTCATCCTATCTTTTAGCCAAATTTTCACTATACTCAAAAATATTGCTGCCATTCATTCTTAGTTTAGTTCAGTCCAGTCCATCGTGTATTTTAGTCAGCGGAAAACTTTACGTACACATAAAGCGAAAGTAAGTGGTTTTTGAGCCCACATTTTCCTTAATTCCCATTAGTTTTGTAATTAATAAATACCAAAAGAATTAAATTTAATAATTGATCCATAATTTTGTAATATTTTTGTTCGAAATAACGTATTTTTTGCTGGTGAAAAATAAAATTAAAATTTGGTAATTTCCAACAAGTGCAATGGGTGAAAAATTGCAAGTGCCAAATGGTGAAAAATCGAATTTTCTTTTGCCCATTGCTAAATTTAAGAGAGCAAAAGAGCGATCTGTAGCAAAGAAATTAATGAAGAGAATGAAGAGTGCGTGAACGATGTAGAGTACGCTGCGTATGCTTTCGCTGAATACAATTGTATACATGTGAGGGGAGAGGAGATAATTAAAATGCTTTGGCCTAATAGTAATGACATTTAAAAAATGTGAATATGGAATTAAGTACATGTACCCTTATATTAATTTATGAATTCGAATCTTTAATTAGTATCTCAAGTGCTCTCCCAGTGAAAATCTCTATTTTCGGCATATAACAAAAAAACATGATAAGTGGTGTAGTTGTGTAGTTGTGCAAGGGGAAAAATCGATATTCAAATATTATTCAATAGCTATTAGTTGTTGAAAGTACAATGTTATCTAAGGTTTCTCATACGAATATTTTGGAATTATGTTTTCCAGGAAATAGAAAATATGTCGACTTTGAAGTGTTACCAAGACGAGGAGCAAGAGTCTCAATATGGTCGCGTTTACGCCGTTTCCGGTCCCGGTGAGTAATAGATTATGAAATCATAACAGTGATGTGTGAATGTGAATATCACTGAAGTTAATAAACTTTTAAAGCGTTTAATTAAAATAATAGTTCAAGAGTGAAACCCATTTTGAAGAAGAAATATTTTAATTAAAAACATGAGTGAACAAACATCTTAAATAGTTCATTTTAATTCGTCTAGTTGTTACTGCGGAGCGTATGTCTGGATCGGCTATGTACGAATTGGTACGTGTGGGCTATTATGAACTGGTCGGTGAAATTATTCGACTGGAAGGCGATATGGCCACCATCCAAGTGTACGAAGAAACTTCCGGCGTAACTGTTGGTGATCCGGTTTTGAGGACTGGCAAACCCCTATCGGTTGAATTGGGTCCTGGAATTTTGGGAAGTATTTTTGATGGTATCCAACGTCCACTTAAGGATATTGGTGAAAGTAGCGGTTCGATTTATATACCAAAAGGTGTAAATATTCCTTCACTTTCGCGCACCGAAGCTTGGGATTTCAATCCGACAAACGTGCGTGTCGGTTCTCACATTACCGGCGGTGATCTTTATGGAGTTGTTCATGAGAATACACTTGTAAAGCATCGTTTGATTGTTGGACCTCGTTGCAAGGGTACTGTGCGATATATTGCGCCAGCTGGTAATTACACAGTAGAAGATGTGATTCTGGAAACGGAATTTGATGGTGAAATCACCAAACACACTATGTTACAAGTATGGCCAGTACGTCAACCTCGTCCGGTTACTGAAAAGCTGCCTGCAAACCATCCATTGTTTACAGGACAACGTGTTTTGGATTCATTATTCCCTTGCGTGCAAGGTGGCACCACCGCCATTCCCGGAGCTTTCGGTTGTGGCAAAACTGTAATTTCACAGGTAAGATTTTCAATTGTGGATTTGTACAAAAATATTAATTACGAACTCGGTATCTACAGGCACTCTCAAAATATTCGAATTCCGATGTGATTATTTACGTCGGCTGCGGTGAGCGTGGCAATGAAATGTCTGAAGTACTTCGGGATTTTCCTGAACTTACTTGTGAAATTGACGGAGTCGTTGAATCAATTATGAAGCGTACCGCTTTGGTTGCGAACACCTCCAATATGCCAGTCGCTGCTCGTGAAGCCTCCATTTACACTGGTATTACACTTTCGGAATATTTCCGAGATATGGGCTACAATGTTGCTATGATGGCTGACTCCACTTCACGTTGGGCTGAGGCGCTTCGTGAAATTTCTGGCCGTTTGGCTGAAATGCCTGCTGATTCTGGTTATCCAGCTTACTTAGGCGCTCGTCTCGCCTCCTTCTACGAGCGTGCCGGACGCGTCAAATGCTTAGGTAATCCTGAACGCGAAGGTTCCGTCTCCATTGTCGGTGCTGTATCGCCACCTGGTGGTGATTTCTCAGATCCTGTCACATCCGCCACTTTGGGTATCGTACAAGTGTTCTGGGGTTTAGATAAGAAATTGGCTCAACGTAAGCATTTCCCTTCGATCAATTGGTTGATTTCCTACTCAAAATATATGCGCGCTCTGGATGAATATTACGATAAGAATTTCCCTGAATTTGTACCTCTTCGTACAAAGGTTAAAGAAATTTTGCAAGAGGAAGAAGATCTTTCTGAGATCGTACAACTAGTGGGCAAAGCATCTCTGGCTGAAACTGACAAAATTACACTGGAAGTGGCAAAATTAATTAAAGATGACTTTTTACAACAAAACTCGTACTCACCATACGACCGTGTGTGTCCATTTTACAAAACAGTAGGTATGTTAAGAAATATGTTAGCCTTTTACGAGCTCGCTCGCCATGCTGTTGAATCCACTGCCCAATCAGATAACAAAATTACGTGGAATGTTATACGAGATGCGATGGGAAATATACTCTACCAGCTCTCTTCAATGAAATTTAAGGTAATTTGATTTAATGTTGCTATCGATTTGTCTTTGCAAAAGCAAATGTATCCTGACTTATATTATTGTAATTTCTATTTGACCACAGGATCCAGTTAAAGATGGAGAGGCCAAAATCAAAGCGGACTATGAGCAACTTCACGAAGACTTACAGCAAGCTTTTAGAAATCTGGAAGACTAAGTCTATAAAGATTAGAAGGGAGAGCTAAATACAAAACTACATCCAAATCCAAGTAATATAAAGTAAAAAATTTCGGTTTTAGCAAACCATCGAAATATTTCAGTTAATCCATTTAGCGTATAACTGGCATATTCAAAGCTAGTCGGTTCAACTAGTCATTACGTGTTATCGTAATATTTGTGGAAATAAACTTAGGATCAGTTTAAATATAAATATACAAAATAGTATTCACCCTTAATTTATCTCTTAATGTCCTATAAGCAAATGTTAATATATCTTAAACAATATAATGGGAAGAATGGTGAGGATGGAAACGTATCGCCTGTGAAAGACGAACAATAACTAGTGGCTAATAAATAACAAATGTATAAGCAAACGAACCAAAGAAACTTCGACTACAAATAAAACTATTTACATACATACATATATGTATATTATGTAATATGAGAAACTGTTACCACAAAGAATAATTAAATTAATCAAACGAATATTTAATATTAAGTGTTACATTTCAAAGAATTTGGCATACTTTTAATTTACGGGTAATCCTTATACAAATGTGCGTCTAATGAATTTATGTATCTTTACAATGTTAAGACCAGTTAAATACTGTGAAATATTTAATTTTTCGCATTGTTTGCTATATGGAAATAATAAGACCTAAAGGGCTCACAAATAATCCTCAGTGTTTTTAAAAGCAAACAATTTTATTTGCTTTCCGTTTGACTGTTTTAGGTTATTTATTAATTGTAAAATAATACAGTTTACATAGATATTAAAAGCGAATGTTTATGCGTATGTATTATCCATGTTAATAAAAAAAACTATAACGCTTACCAGTTTTTTTAATTCTTTTTGGGGAGGGTAACGGAAAAAGGAAATAAAGTTTTTTTTATTCCGCTTCATTCTCCGATCTATTGAAGTGAAGTTGAAATTGAATGAAAGCATTTTTAGCAGATCTATATAGGTATATATATAGCTTATATAGAGTAAATAAAGCAACAGGAAATAATACTTCTTGGTTATTGCTTAAAAATATTTATATAATACATAATATTCAGATATAATATTTATAATATTCAGAGTATTTAAAAAAATTAACAATTTTCAAAGTTTTTGTTAAATGCTATGTTAAGGCTAACATGGTTTTAGTAAGGCTAATAAAATTTTTTGCCTTATTAATTTTTCATAAATATATAAATTGAAAGATCTCTGGTATAGTTTTATTTGAATGAAAGAAGGGTAATAATGGGCTTTTTGTATGACTGTGACTGTGATTTATTTTTTAATATACACAACGCCCTGTGACTCAGCTGTTCGTTAGTCTATTGACGTGTCTGAATTGACATCTGCCAATTGGAGTCCGGTTTTGTATTTTGAAGATAAATAGTTGGTGAAATATAAATATAATTATCTGAATTTCAATTACATTGTGAAAATACACAGTTAATTAAGATCCATTTTGTTATTCTCCATTATCAATTTATATAAAAAGTAAGTAAATATTCAAATAGAATTCGGGCCAATGTTATTGATATACATACGTACATATCCCTCCTGGTATTCTTTTATACGATTAAAAATAATATAAAAATTTTTTTCGTAATTAAAACGAAAGATGTCATATAGCAGTGGCACGGGTGCAGCAAATGATTTTTATACAAGCGGAGGAGATCAGTCGTATAACTTCGAAGTTCCAGAATTTGGCCAAGAATTGTATGTATATACATTTGCAATATGATTTTCAAGTCACTTGTTTTTTTACAAACAATTGCTTGTAGAAATTTTCAAACATTTGACAATACCGAAGCCTCCGTACCACCGAATTACGATGCTAATTATGGAGGTACTAATCACGGTCTTGGCGGTTTCTATGATCCTAATGCGTACGTAAATCAATCTTACGACCAAGATTCTGGTTTCAAACCTGGTGGTACTGGGAATGAGTTTGATGATGAGCCACCCTTGTTGGAAGGTATTATGCAAAATATTCAAATAACAAAGATTTTTTTAAATTAAAATTTGTGTTTATAGAATTAGGGATAAATCCGCATCATATCTTTCTTAAGGTAAGTCTCCAGGTAATTCCATCAAAATCTGTTTACGAACAATTTATATAATGACAAATGCTCTATGGTTGAAATTTGAAGACCAAGGAAGTAATAATTATAAAAATTTCCCATGTATGAGTAAGTATTATATAAGATTATCTAAGATATAAGTATAAGATATAAGATTATCTATTATAAAAAATAAATAGGAATATACAAAATTTCTACCAATTTTAAAGTACTAGAAATTAGTATAAAAGTTTCCACAACTCCGAAATTCCATTTTGATCCGAACCGAAAACCGGAACTGCATTTTACAGAAGTGTACCAAGTACCAAGTGTCCAAAACACAAGCTACAATAGAATTGTTTATATATGTTTTCAAATTTAATACTTTTCTGGTTACTTAAGATTGTCAATGTTTACAAAATGTAAAATGGATGAGATATAAACTTTTGAAAGAAATAGGGTTTAATGAAAGCAAATCCAATGTGGGCCGTTATTAACTTTATGAATTATTCGTTCCCACGGCAGGATTAGGATTGCATCTGACCAAGAACTGTTAACTTGGCAGCATTCCTCAAAATTATTTAGAGAGGGTCGGTACAATAACAAAAAAAAAACTTATGTTGTGATCTTTTGGAACAACTAATCAGATATTATTAAATTACATGAGTTTTCAATCTTAAAAATTATCGTTTCAAGTTATGCAAATAAACTTTTTTTTTAATTTGAATTAAACTTTTTTAAATTCATTGAAACTTGTTTCAATTGAAGTTGAACTATTTTTATATAATTAGCGAACCATGAAGCCATGCCTTTTATTTGAACTATTTGGTATACCCTACCGAAAATTAAACAACTTTACAAAATCATCAGAAATAAAAACAAACAAAGGAGCGATTGGTGGTGATTAGAGCCTTATGCCGATGGGGAAATAATTTCATTCCTTAATTAGTTTTGACATATTGCTCCATTTACTTCTAATTTAATTTGTCTTTGGAATTCCATTACCTGTAAGCAAATTGAAATATGAAACAGGCTGATGAACTTCAATATTAAAAAAAAATATAAATAATGAATATTTACCTAATTTCTCCAATGAACAGAAATTTGTAAAATGGAAAATAAAATTCTTTTCGCTATGTTCAAGTACAGTAGGCGTCAAACTAAAGTAGTACTCTGATTTATTTTACAATTTTATGAATAATATTTTTTTTACCTTTTAAAAAAATATAATAATAATAAGAAATTTGGTAATTCAAAATAGTGATTTTTATTTCTATTTAATACAAAATATTAATATGTACATATGTATGGCTTATGAAAATTTGTAAGAAAACTTTCAAGTTCTCCATACTTTCATTTGAGGTATAGTGTAAAGTATTAAATTCCAATAAAAATTATATTGAACCTAACTATGCAAAGCAAACTATCCCTAATCCTAAAACATACTCCGAGCGTAGATTTAATGTATAAAATCCTAGCCAAAATATCCTAATTCAAGCCAAATATTAATAACTTATGTAAATAGTAAAAAGCGTTGTAGCAAATAAATATGGTGGGATGTCAAATGTGTATGTAAAAGTGCTGCATAATTGAAAATTTACTTCGTTAGTTGTACATTCATATTTGGTTTTGTCTGATCACTCTGATAAACTACAAACTAAAGTTGAATTAGAAAAAAACTAATAAAACAAACGAGCATGAATAAAATATCTTTTTGTTTTTTTTATTGCTGTTGTGCCTTTAAGCCTTTTCCTAATTGCAACATAAATATGTGTGTATATATGTACATTTATATATATATATATGCTTCTGTTGCGGCGACTAGTATTTCACTGCCTCGCGCCCTGTCACTTACCGCCCAGAAAACTACGATTTTCAATACACGTTGTTGACAGCTGTTACCCGTACATGGCCGCCCGGCCAACATAACCAGTGTCAGAACTAATAATCCCAGTTTCATGTGTGGGCTGATTTCGGTGTACACTCCACACACATACTGTGCTTGCTTGTGGCCGTCAGCAACACCATTTATCATCAATTTCCATTTTTCAAAGTTTGACTAAAATTTTTACAAATAAATTCTCACCACACATAGCACTGTTACAATAGCAACAGCAAAAAGAAAAGTGGAAACCACCATCCCCCTCAGAGTGAGGACGCGCTCTTTGTACTGTGCATTGTAGCTGCTATCGTGGTGTTTTGGCGGGCCCTTTGTGGCTATGCATGCACTGTGCGTAATACTTTTCCGACATCAAGCATCGCGTTGTGTTGCTAAAGTTTTCGTGCTGTTGCACATTGCAACCATTTTATTTCGTTTACAACTTTTTCAACTCTTATTTTTGGTCCATGAATGTAAAGTGTGGGAAACACTGTACTATATTGTAGTATGACATCAAGGGGGCAGCGAGGTGGGCACCAGTAGATGGACTTATGCAGCGATGCGTGTAAATTCTTTTCTAGAGCAAGCAAGTGGAAAAATTCAAACTATGGCAAATCGAATTTTCATTGTATTCCTATTAATCTTTTGGTCTTTTAGAGAGTAAAAAATTAAACATTTTTTGACCAAATTGAGAACCTTTGGCGTTACAAATACGTATAAGAACTGTTTCACATTGAACTGCAAAAACTATGTCGACTTCGGTACCGACATGTAATATATGTATAAGTTTTTCAGCTAACTGAAGCTCCCAGAGACTTGGATCACTATTTCTAAAATTCTCGTAAAAGAGTGCGCATTCCAGAAAGAGCGTTCCAATAAGGAAAAAGTGCCAATATGTATCAGTTAGATATTAAACAATTTTTGAACAAACTGTTTAAGTATATCTAAGTATATAGTAATAGTAGAACAACAAAATTGGAACCGAAATGTACACATGTATATATGCAAATATAAAAATTTGGAAAAGAAATGAAAACATTTAAAGTTTTCCTGTCGAAAATGTCCTGTTTCATAATAACTGTAAATTATTGCTTACTGCTTTTAGACACTGGCTGTGTTAAATCCATTACGTGCCACCGAGCAAACTATTCTGCAGGATACTGACATGGCCGGCCCACTAGTATTCTGTTTAGCTTTGGGTGGTTTTCTCCTATTGGTAAGTATTTCTTTTTTAATATTTTCGTAAATTACATAATTACAAAAGCTTTTTACTTGCCACTTACACCATTTCAACTAAAAATCAATATAAAAAAAAGTATATATGTTCGAAAGTAATGCAAGCATAACAATGTTACAACTGTAAATATTTAAATATTTGCATGAAAATTTTAATTGAAAAACTTTTCAATATTCTTATTTCCGGTGATAACGCAATGCTCCTCTCTTCAACTATGAATGGGCCACAACAATAAAATCGCAACAATAATGGTGATACTATCTCTACCACACCTGAAACAATCAACCACATAACGAACCATTCTCTACCATCACTCTACCGCTTCTCTGCTCACTCATCAATCGACCAACATAACGCGAAATCAACCAACAAAACCAATCTCCCTCTTTCATATCGAATGGACGCTATCTATGTCACTGTATTGTGGGCACGGTTCTGGTGCTGGCTATATTGGTGATGTGGACCTCTGCAGAGCGGCAAAGTAACATTCTCATACATTTATGGTATCGGTGTGATGGGCTGCATCGCCTTTTATTGTCTGTTGTCGCTGATGGCAACACAGGCACAAGTAACCTTCGGCGCTGTGGTCTCCGTGCTCGGCTATTGTTTGCTACCCATGGTGGTGTTGTCCGGCATTAACGTTTTAATCACCATACAGTGAGTATACACACAGCATATATATACATGTAGTTTGTAAATAAATACATATTTACATGCATAAAATGGACATTTGCGTCTGTAGGATTCATACTTCGTGTTTCTTCTGTACGCTTCTTTGGTTTAATACAATGCAATAGTTTTTATTGCTTTCATCGGCCCACTTTGCCATTGTGCTGTAATTGTTAATATTGGCACTTTTTGTACACATTTTCATTTGTTTTCCATTGATTGCTGATGTTCAGTAAACCAATGCAAAAAATATATATATATATATATATATACGGTATTATAACAAATATTGTATAAAATGTGCGTGCAACGGCGCAAACAGAAAATGCAATACTTCTTCATCAACTTCCGTGGTTAATTGAAAAATTTCAACGCATAAGATATGTACATACATATTTATGTACATGTATATGTACATACTGGTGTTGGTCGCCACCTCTAGCCACTGCTCCATGGCGACTGCAAATTTGTGATTTTGTGGGTATGTCAGCATGCTATTAATTTAATATGAACATTTTCTTTTTAAAGTTTATGTTTAATTGAGCTAAATTAATTGAAATTCTAAAATAAAAGTCTAAATAAGTGTAAGCAAGGAGAATTTATAACATACACACATATTTGTATCTTTGTATATGTACGCCTATAAAAAGCGCTAGTAATTCTCGACCGTTGGCGCTTCTAACAGAAAGTAAATAAAAACAGTTAGCTGCATATCTGTGTATGTATATATACATATGAATGTACTAGCTTATTGAGTGCACTCAGTTAAAAGTGGATTTTTGCATTTTTCCTTTAGCAGTTTCTCCAATCAATTTCCATGTATGCAAGTGTGCGATTGGGCGCCAGTTGGTCTCAGTGCTTTTAAATTTCAACAGACGCGTTTAATTGATACAACACATGCGGCCAACTATGAGCAGTTCAGTCTCCCTCCGCTTACTCCTTCTCCATTTTAATTTTTTTCTATTGTATTTGAACATTTTTCGTGCGTATTTTTTCCCTTATTGGCTTCAAAGGTACTATTAGGCGTAGTGGCCAACTGCATATATGTATACTTACTTTGGTCGCCGTTGTTGCTGCCCGGAATGTGGCTCTAGTGTGAAGTCAATAAAATATTGTACACCCAGGAGATCTGGCGCACTTTGCACTGCCTAATTTAACTGTGCATGCTCCCGCGCACCCGCCGATCAACACTATTTCCTATAAGCATTCAGGCTGCATTGACCTGCACACTAGTACAGTGTTTAAATTTCTGCACACTAGCTTTATAGTTTTTATTGGTTTTATTTTGTTATTTTTTTTTGCAATTTTTGCGCTTTTGCAATTTTATTTACTTCGGAAGCTTTTGAACGCAAAGGCAATCGCCAACACTGATTCGTGCCAGCAATAGCAACATCAACACCATACCCATCGGTCCCTTTGGTTCTGCAATGTTCTTTTCAACGATTTTGACTTCTATACTGGTATGTGGCATAACTTTGCTAGGGTCTACACATTTGGCTGGTTGAAATTGTAGTTGTTGCTGTTGCTGTTGTTGTTGCTGGTCACTCCTCGCTGTATTCACTGTCTTCCGCACTGAATGCTCATAATTCTGTTGTTCATTCGAATTAAAAAGTCAGCACACTTTTTTGCTCTCACAATTTCACGGCGGGTCACTTGTTTCCTTTTCAATTACAGTTTACACGGACTTTGTGCGTTAATTTAGTGTGAAACGTTTTTACTATTCACGAGCACTCGACGATTAGTTGGAGCATTGTTGAAAATATTAAGGTTGTTGGCGAAACTTCTAAATTAATAAGAGCCTGCAAATTTTGCGCCATCCGAATAAAGTAAATAAATGCTCTTGTAATCTGGAATAGCACATTATTATTAAGTATTTCGACTATATATATCCTATACGTTAATCTTTTTCAAAGTCATGATACATAAATTCAAAAATATTTAATAATAATGAGTTTTTTTTTTATTTTATTCTATTATTTTTCTTAGGGGTACCTTGGGACTGATTGTCGCTGGTGTGGCGATACTCTGGTGTGCTATGTCTGCATCGAAACTATTCGTTACGGCATACTCGATGGACCACCAACAAGTGCTGGTTGCGTATCCGTGCGCCCTCTTGTATGGCGTATTTGCATTAATTACGATTTTTTAAATTTCATAAAATTATCAAACCTAACATAATTAATAGTGGCCTAACAACAATAATGTAAAGAATGATAATAATAATAATAATAATAATAATAATAATAATAATGTTAATGGCGTTAGCAAAAATTGAGGAGATAATAAGTAGGAAATACCAATCGAAACAACGTTTTGAAAGTTTAAGCGAGAAAAATTACATATATTATTACTGCATTACTGCATTTTATAATAAAGGGAAACTGAGAAAAATTAATTACAGAACATGGAAGTTGTCTACAGATAGACAGTTATGTTTACTAACTATCATTAATTTTACTCAAATTTATTTCTTTTTTTGCAATCGTAAAAATATAAGTTTTAGTTAGTTTACTGATCGATTCTCAACTCAATTCTTCTCTTAATCAATTTTTATTTGGTAAAATGTTCAGAATTATCAGCTAGTTGAATTGATGTTTCAAAAAAAGGAAATAAATACGCTCAATTATTTGTTGCTGACAAATGTTTGTTGCCTAAATTTAAATTTGACCATTTCATTAAAATTTGCTTCTTTGTAGTTTATTGAGCAGCAAAAAGCGTAACCAGTGCACACGAAATAGATATGAAAAAGAAAGAACTTGTTTAGTGGTGACTTAATTTGAAAAAGAAAAAAAATCGTGCTAGCCAAAAACAGTTATATTTAGAGCATGCTAATATATTATTACTTATTTTTTATTATAGGGTAATGTAGGGAAAAAGTGAACAAAGTTTGCTGGACTTAAATTTTTTGTATGCTAACAGGTACAAAAGCCAAACTAGATTTTGGCAAATTCTGACATATCACATGCTGTGTCCAGTAAAGTGCCTAAAATGAGGATTTATTCAAGCTTCAAATGCTCCGATTTTGACAACCTGAAGATCTCGGCTGCTGGCGTTTTTTTTTTTATTAACAACAATTCTGTTCATTATTGCTCAATATTAGCCGTGATGCCTTCTGTTATATGTGGCATATATATGTACACTTGTTTATAGTGTATATTTGTGTATGATCGACTACGTATATGTCGTTATGCTAACTTGATTTGCTCACTTCAATTATTCGAATCGTTTATTTTTGTTTTCGTCCGTTGCTTTCGCTTTTTTGCGATTCGTTCAATTGGAAATGTTGGTTAATTGAGTTTTTTGCTATCGAATTTTTTGTTATATTTTTGTATTATGCATTTTTTTGCTAAACTATAATGGTAGTAAACTTTTTGTTTGTTTGCTTTTGACTGTCATTTGTTGGATTTTTTTATTACAGTGAATTTTTATCACTGCTCCTGTCGTTTTTGTTTCCTCTATGGCCAATGCATTTATAAATTCGTAGTTTAAATTGAAATTGTTACATTTTCTAGTTATTTAGGGAATGTTAGAGCTTTAAGAGCGATACTCCAAATTTATTTGGATAATCTTTATTTTATTGAAATATTTCCAAAATTAACATATATTATATACATACATATACACATGTTATGTGCAGATAAGTTATGCTTACAGCCACTGGTCCGACAACAGTTCACCAGTTCGCCAGTTTGGGTGCAACTGTAAGTGTAAACACATCGGTCATAGCACATTTTCCAAGCAGTTTTGAGAAATACTATACAAAAGTGCTACAAAACTTATCAATAAACTAGAACAAAACAGTTGTTTAGAATAGTAGGTGAAAATCGATGCTGAAATTGCATTTGAGTTGCAAATACAGTGACGCATGTTGATCTACAACGCGAGCGGCAGTCTGCAACCATTTCGAGTGATGGCGGAGTGAGTGCGGAGTGGTGGGCAGGCGGCCGCGCTTCACTGCACGAACGCAAGGCATTAGATAAGTTTTTCGAAGATGATGCCGAATTGAGAGTTCCCCAGCACACGTCGCCAATGTCACAAAAAGAGCTTTATGAGCACACACTTGCGAAAGCTTGCACATTTTTGAGCAAACTGCGCGATTGGCATGCAGCCACAGCGCACAACAAAAGCGACTCCCAGCAGGGGGCGATTGCAACGCTGTATGATTTTCGAATGCTACTGGCTGGCCCATTGGGCACGGCGTTGTTTCAGCAAAACATTCCGCTACGCTTGCATTTTTCGTTGTTCTTGCCGGCATTGTTGGGGCAGCGCACGGAGGAGCAGCAACCCGAATGGTTCGATCGCGCTTGGCACAAAGTGAAGAGTTCATCTTGAATGCACCAACTTTAACGGCCTACAAATGGTGGTCCGGTGGTTTGGGTCAAAGCGCCAACATGGTCATTATCATGGCACAATTATACATAAAGGGAAACATTACGGCTTGCATTCATTTTTGGTGCGCATACGTTATGTAGAAGCACATCTGCCGGAACCGGGTGTAGATGTGGGTGAAATCGGACCAAAGTTGGGTGTGAATGGCGTGAATAATGGCTTCCTGGGGGTGAAAGACGTTCGTATACCACGTATGCAAATGTTAATGAAAACTGCGCAGGTGCGACCTAATCGACGCTTCGTGAAGGGGTCGGAACCATTGCTTACGCATGGGACCATGGTGTTTGTCCGAGTAATGATTGTGCTCAACGTTTCGTTCGGTTTACTTCAAGCGGCCACGATAGCAACCAGGTGAACAGAGTATTCTGGAATTGTGTTTGAATAGTCTTTGTCATATCCTAGTTTCGTGGCCGTTAAATGTGCGACAAGTCGATCTGTTGCGGACTCGCTACTCGCTGTGGTTGATGGTTTTGATTTCAACGATCGTGTGTTGGGATCTGCTTTAGGTTGCTATGATGGGCGTGTCTACGGACGTCTGATGACAGAGGAGCGCAAAAGTCCCTTGAATCAGGAATCGGTTACTAACACGTTTCATACATATCTAAAACCATAGATGCAAGGGGAATTTTAAATATTTTTTAGCTTGAAGCATTTTTTCTTGTTGAAGAAGCTAGCATTAAGATAGCTCAAATGTGCAAGAGCAGATTCTAAAGACATGTTTTCCATTTCTGTAAGTTCTGTGTGGGAATATGGTTATGGATTATATTATATTATATTAGTTATAGTAGTTTTACGTTTTCTTAAGCTTCCAATAACGCAATAAACACAAATTTTACAAAAAATTTCAAACCCTTTGCAATTAATTGTAAACTCTTTGAAGTATAAGTCCCTATTTAAAATAAAGCAAATCCTTCTTTCCTATTCTGGATTGATCATTTTGAAATTTTTGAATCTAATCTAAAAATATGTATTAAACCCGGAAGTTAGATTCCTTCAATGCCTTCAATTTTCAAAAATTTGCCTTTTGTATATTGAATAAATTTGTATGTTTGTAAAATATGTATGTGTATGTTATATATGTATGTATGTATATACTTGGTAAATGCATAACTTTATGTATAAATTTTTACAATTGTGGAATTTTTCGTTTCTTCTGTGTTCTTTATAGACCTTGGCTTTTTCGTGACTGTATTCGTTTGTGCGGAAAGGTTTTTGCTCCTTTATGCAAATAACCGTACTAATGAAATATAAATTTTCGCCTGCTAATTGCAGCGTGTAAAAAGTAGCTTTCAGTCAGCGCCCTCACCCACTCCAACGCCTCGGCATGAACCTTCCGCCCTTCCCTTCCGCCCGCTACCATTACTTCCGTTCCGCACGCTGCAACTGCGTCTTTCTGCGTCGCCTTGTTGTTAATCGAAACAGTTGGACTGTTCGTTCGTTCAAATACGTTGTTTGTGTATTTGCGTAATTAATAAGGACTCGTTAGTGCGTTGCCATATTTTGCATTTTTTCGGTTGTTCATACAGTTTAACATACAGTTTTGTTTCCCCTTTCGTAATTTTTATGCAAAAACTGGTTATTGCTGTTGAGCAAATAATGAAAATTTACGCATGTTCGCTCGCCATTAGCCATTCGCCAAACCGTCACTTCCGCTTAGCCAGGCGCACAAACGAACACCACCACCAGCCAGCGTAAATACGTTGCACATACATATATATTTACAGTTATTTGCAAAATAATAAATGTAAAGAACGCAATTTATGCCGCAAGCCTTTAATTGCCCTCAGCGATGTTGCTTTGTTGTTGGTCAAAGGACTCTTTCGTTAAAGCGAAATGAATTTTGTAGCGTTTCTCTTCTTCTTGCTAATTAGCTGATTTTCGCATTTTTAATATGAAAACGCACTAATTAGGTGGGGTTGAGATGTTATTTAGGTATGTAGCTGCTTGCATGTTGCAATTTGTACTCTTTTGGCGATTTGCTGCACCGCTTTGGATTGTACATTTGTATCCATTGCATGGATTAAAATATTCGCGGTTCAAGAAATGCTCAGCCGAATGGTTTCGTTTCGTACCCTTTTTCTCACTTTTTCAATTTCCGCTCTTCATTAGTGAAAGAAAAGCTTATATTTAATGTGTTTCTTTGCCGATGGACTATATTAAAAAGAGAGCAATGCTTCTTTGGTGTGGGTTTGCAATTTGCATTTTGTTTTCTCTCCATGATTTGAATGTGAACTTATTCACACTTCTATGTTTTAATTAATGGAAGTTAACTTAAAATCCTTAAGCTCATTAAACGCAGCCACAATACTGCTTTGGAACTGGAACCAACAAAAAACCTAACCTTAATTATGAAGATGTTAAATGGTAGCGTTTGCTAATGATATGATCCATTCTAATTTGTGCGAACAAGCTCGCCGGATAGGCCTGACAATGAACAAAGGCAAACGAAATATGTTTTGTTGTGAAGCAGAGTCAGTGCAATCGCATCTTGACATCGGAGTTTAAAAAAATTTTCTTATTTTGATTTATTTGTTGGTTTTTATTTTTTTTTATGACTGCCGCTTCTTGAAGCTTATCCACCGCTAAGAATAAGTGCTCTCCTAGCTTTGAGTCGCCTCTGAACGACTGATTGATTTTATGAGGACTTTTTTATGGCAGCAACACAATCGGAGATTTCCATTTATTCGAAACTTGAACTCACGAGCCTACGTCTGGCACTAGCGCACTTTACTTATTCTGTTCCGGCGGATATTGGAAACCCGTTAATTTTACAGAATTGCGTCATCTTACTCTGACAATTCCTATAATAACCCGACGTTTTCCCTTCACACGCAAGGAAAGTTTGTTGTGAAGTTCCACAATCTCTTGCTGAATTATGAGTCGAATTTGTAAAAACGAATAATATTCACAGCGATTTAAATGAAATGATCCAGCATCAAAACTTCAAAAGATTCCGTTACTATTATCTGAGGCGGCGCAAAGCATGTCTTGTTAGTTATGATTCTCTCCTGTTTAAATGGCGATATTTATACACGCATTGCAAATGTATTGAGCAAGTGCGACTTGCTTGTTGTTCCGCCAAAGAAGACTTGAAAGAATTACAAAAACAGCTGCATTTACTACTTTGCGCAAGTGCGGTTGACGAAAGTCGGCGACAGCCAAATTGAAATGCTCATAAAAAAGGAATGATACGTTTAACAAAACGATAAACTCTCGTTGTTGAGACGCTCCGATTGCTGTTGTCTAATTGTTTAAGATTGTTACAGTTGTAATTGAATTGATAGCGACCCACAATGCGAGTTAGACAAGGAGTCAAGCAAAAAAAACTAAGAATACTGGCGAAAATAGACCAAATCTACTGCACACCTACTCGCATGAACGCGCCAAAGAGCGTGTGTGTGTTCGCTTGAATGCATGGAATCCATGGAAGACGAAGAGCAGAGCGGTGACCACATGGAGCAAAAGTGGTTAACAGAGATTTCGTTAGAGTTCATTCATCCAATCAAGCAATGAAGGCAGCGAATTACAAGGGAGTATACCGTAGGAGAAGCAACAGAATTAAGAATTGTGCGTAAAAAAGAAACAAGTGATAATGATGTCTATACCAGGGCGTACGAAACTTTTAAGTGAATTAAGGAAAGTCAGCTCGTGAAGCCAGCTCGTGAGTGGGGTAAGCGGTGCGGGTAAATGGCAGTTTATGGACAAGAGTGATTTTGCCAATCGTCAATAACTGCATGACCGAGCACGTGCGGATGTGTGCGCTCTAATTGGAAAAGAAGAACAAAAATAATAACAACGCGGCATAAACCGATGACGGTCCTTGGCGAAACGCGGCAATTTTTGTATTTGTTGACTACTTGATCCTTTAATTCCGCAACTAATTGCCAATCGCATTCGACACTTAACATGACTTCTTCGCCTTTGATGGCCAGCAGTTCAACGATTCTATAATATACGTGTGTGTATGTGTGTATTTGCGGGCTGTACGCTTATACAATCGGCAGCGTGTTGCAGGCGAGTTGCGACGTCGGCTGGGAGGGCCAGTGAGTTCAGGACCGTTGAAAGTCTTCAAATTCCGTTGAAATAAGTTACTGATGCTTAGGGCGTGTGAGTGGGCGGCTATTTGTTAAACTCGGTCGAACGGCACATCTGCCGGTTGTGCAGCAAACTAACTAAGAGCTTTCTTGCAGTGGCAGTGGTGGCCTTGCCACCCATCCGTTGGCCTGTCAGCATTTGTTTTATTTATTTTAATTCTTTTTCCTTTTCTTCATCCGCAGAAATTCAATTAAAAACCACCATAACTTTTGTACGCCCGTGTATGTGTGCATGTGTACGTTTAGTGGACTGTGCGCTTGGATTTAATCAGCATCAGGAATAACGATTGTGCTAAACTACATTTAATGCCCAGTAAAGTGTAAATATATGAATACTTTTAACTACGCTCACACACACACCTTGTACATATGTACTTTGGTGTTGTTGTGTGTACGTAAGAGCTGATTGGATGCAAGTGTGAGTGAGCTTGAATTAAATGGCTGTAAGTTCTTTGTCGACTACGATTGGGCGATAAGACAGCAGCACAGCTACGCCGGAGGTCATTTTGCAATCATGTAACGGTAGCGGTAAGCCAAAAAGGGCAAAGGCAACGGACGAAGTAAAGTTGCAACATGTGGCCCCGGGGGACTGGAGTGTAAGTTGAATGCAGTAATTTGGTTGGAAGTACTTTACGGATTAAATTAAATTGAAAATAAAAATTGATTTCCAAAAGAATCTGTTGCCAACTTATCGGCGTCAAGTGGTTTATAGCAACAATATCGCCATGTATGAGTATGTGTGTGTATGTAAATTTGAAAGGATTTTCACATTGGCTAAATCAGTAAGCGTATTATGTAATAAAAAGTGTATGTAAGAAAATCCTATTTCGCTGTTTAATGCTATGCAATTTAACAAAAAATGGCGTCCCCACACCATCCATTTCAAAGATTACGAATATTTGGCGATGGCTCAATTCGACCCCCTGTATAACTACTTAGTACTGTGCGACTATTTTTAAAGATAAAACAGTTGTTATTTTTCGTAATCATATGCATTCGTATCGGCACAGAAGTTACCACAAATCGGTTCACATCGAGTGGAAAGTGTAAAACGCACTATCTTTCTCTCTCTCTCTGGACGGATTTAAGATGACACTGTTAGGAGCAAGCATCGGGAGTTGAATTGCGCTAAATACATTTTACACCTGATGAGCTTTCGGTTATGTCAAAATATCATGATAAATCCGATAAAAAGTGAATAGCATGACATCATAGAATAACAGTTTAATAGAAATTTACTTAGGTGGTTCTCTGGTTCTGTGGTTTCCTTACTATAAATGAAAGCTGTTTACTATAAAATTTCGAAATAAGTTCAATGCAAAACATGTGAAGCTTTTTAGATAATTTTTTTAAAGAAATTTTAAACCAAAATATTGAATACAGTGTTCAACATTTATTTCGAAGAAAAATATAGCACCTGTTTGTTTCCTAAACTAAGTAAATAATATTAAAAGAATTTAGTTTTTCAATACATTTAGGAAATTCTGGGTGAGATATTATTTGAAACTCTTCTAAAAACTTTTGTTTAAGTTTGCGTTTTATTAGTTACCCAATTCAATTCGTTGAATTTTTAGACAATTTAGTTGGTGTTACAGGTGTGTGTTACAGGTGTGTCAGTTTGAGGTTTTTTATTTTTGTAATATTCAAATCGCTAGCATGCTATTTTGTACGTTAATTAAATATTCGCATGACATTAATATGCACATAAAATTATCATTACGAATATTGCATTCGAAAAGTATGCTTGCCCGTGAATGTATGTATACGTATCTGTGTATGCGTAACTCTCTAAGACAAAAGCACTGGCTTCCGTATATACTTTTCATCGAAAAGTATAAAAACACAAAAAAATGCAGAGAAACTTCAATGTGTTTTAACGCCAAACTTTGACACATGAGACAAATATTAACATTGACGGAACAAGTTGGAGCGGAAAAAATTGTATTGCCTGGTGTGTGGCAAGGGAAGCAGAAGAACGGCAGCCATAATGACTCTGGGGCTGCAACCACACCAGCGCAACGAAGACGAATATAATACGAGCTGTAGCTTGGTCCATACATACATACGTGTGCGCACTATCTGCTAGGCCAAGCACATGTAAATTAGTTGGGTACAGATTTTTTGCATGCAAGGAAAATATTCACTCCAAGTTTGGTGTAGAATAACAAGAACATGTAAATAGTGAATTTAAATAAAGTTTTTAACCAGAATTTGAGTAAGCATATCAAAATAACACATAAAAACAACACAAACAAAATGGAATTTATTTAGATTACACTTCAATTTCGGCAATTTGGGCATTACTCATACGCAGCGTAGCCCTCAACGCATTGCCAGCCGGAAGGACCACAAAGCAGCTTATCGGTGGCATGCTGCGCACTGTGTGTGATATTTGGCAATTTGTACGCATAATTATGGTTAAAAATCGAATTATTTCAATTACGATCATTTGTTTGGTCCTAAATTCATTCAGCAATATATGGCAAGCTGTGCATAAGCCCATATTTGTATTACGGCGTGGATTTGCAAATTAATTTATTTATGTTTTTCGTTGGTCACGCAATTCTTCGAAAAACTAATCGAACGGAAACAAAATAATGTGATATACAGTTATGCTGCTGAAAAATTTTTTAGCATGTGACTGACAAAATGAATATTATTAAATCATGGACTTTCATATTTGTTCATTTTGTACCATTTGGTGCACTGCGAAATTTATTCTAAAAGAGACAAAAAGGGAAATTATGACACTTTAATGAGGATTTTATTCTTACATGCTCAAATGCAAATAATTGTGAAATGGAATGGAATATTAGAGTATTTGTGTTTCAACAAAAACCAAAAACAAAACAACCAATTAGAAAAGAACTATTGATTTTTTATATAATTTCGTGTACTAATAAAATGAAAATTTTATTGCAGAATATATCGATTTTCCAATGCCCAAATATGTGAAAATCAAAAGCATTTCCTAAACTATTCGGTCGACTTTGTTCACTTTCTCCACTTTCTCCACTTTCTCCATTTTCTCAGTTTTATTATTTACAATAGTTGGCAACTATATTCGAAAATATGAATGAATTCAGGATTTCGAGAATACGCTCTGTTTGATAGCACTCAAGTATTATTTTCATTGAATATATTTAAGAAAAATATGTATACTTTATTTATTATTTATTGACGAATGTTTCTAACTGAATAGGGTACTAAAAAAATCGTTGCTCTTTAAACAGATTATAAATCTTTCAAATGCTTCTCAAAAATGTAAACTCATGGTTGTTATCTACGTTTTCAGGTATACTGGTTTCAGTAGCCATCCGCAACACAAAATTCTGTTATAGTATCCAATGCGGTGTATGATAACTATAATGTAGTAGCCTCCCGCAATAGGGATGTGAATTAAGTAAGTATGTATTATATATACTTCACTCTTACTTCGCCTTTTTTTGTCCGGTTGAGCGCTCCATTTTATTTTTATTTTTAATTTTTAACCCAAAACTTTTCAATAATTTCATTATCTGCCAACAAGCGATGAAATGATACGCCCAAACAATTTTTATAGAAGAACTTTTTTTGCACTTCGCACTCGTATGTTTTGCAACATGATTCATGAGTAACAATTTAAAATGATTGTGGCAGAAGTAGCAGCAGCAACAACAACATTAACAACATCAACAACAATACGAGAGTAAGTGATGCATGTGACACAAGTGAACTTGATTGACTGCGAACTCCAAACACACATACAAACATACAAACATACAAACACATACATCTTTAAGTGTATACTTAAGTAAACATATATGCGCACATGGACTAATGTATGGAAGTGTGTGATATTTGTACACACATAACTGAACGCTTGGACGCGCCGAGTGACATATGTCTCGATATTGAGTGGGTGTATTGTCAAGCAGATAAGGATGACTGCAGGTGGCCGAGCATGGAGGCCCGTGTAAGTTGTGGCAGCTCAATGTGCATGTGTATATATGTGTGTACACATATATTACATAGGTGCGTATGTAAATAAATATGGAGGACAGCTTTCATGTTTGCTTGCAGGTGCATACTTCTCGGTTGTTCCTGCAAGTTGACCGGTGCTTTGGTGTTGGATATTCCAGCGCTCAGCTAAGAGACCTCATGTATGTGCATTGTCTAAATACAGTGTGTATTATATACGAGATTTGTTCAGGAAATAACGGAAATGTTCTTCGACTGTGTTCTTTGACTACAATGGCATAGTGCATCATGAATTCTTGCCTCAAGGTCAATTTACCTATAAGTTCAACGCCGTTTACATCCTTTTCCTCAATGCTGCTCACACTTCGTTGCTTGTTCGTGAATTCTTGGCCAAAAGCAATACTGTAACGATACCTCAGACTCCATATTCACCAGACATGGCTCCGTGTGACCTTTTCTTATTTCCAAAAATAAAGAGAACCTTAAAGGGGCGTCGTTTATTAAGATGACAAGTATAGATGACATTAAAAGCGCATCGCTGAAAGAGCTAAAGGCTATCCCAAAAATCGAGTTTGAGAAATGTTTCGACGTTTGGAAGAAGCGCTGGCATAAGTGCATAATACCGAATGGAGACTATTTTGAAGGCGACAACATTAATGTAGACGAATGAAGAAATCTTTTTTTTCAAAAAACGAAAATTCTCGTTATTATTATTTTTTGAACACACCTCGCACATCGTACATCGACATTATGTGATCGACAGATAGCGGGGCGAGTTTGTGGATAATCGCTTTTAATTGCCAGCTAAGATTGCAAACTTTTTATTAAACATGTATTAATAATTAATGTATATGCACTTATATGCTTAACTAAGTAAACGTTGTGTGTATGTATTGGACATATATTTACTAGCAGATTACAGAGCTGTGAAGAGGATTATTAAAGTGAAAGGCTTATAGCCTTCGCTCTCTCCAGAATTAATAATTATCGATTTACGTTCGAAAAAATTATCAGTACTCACATATGTAATTAAGTAAAGTTCACAAGTAATCAGAAGCATTGCTTATTCATAATATTTAAAATTCTTCTTGACTTATGAATACAAGGGTAGAGGAGAATATGTAAAAGGGATGAGAAAATTTAAATTACAATATAATGCTCTTCTAGCAAAGCTTAAGAATCGAGAAAGTAAACCGCATATAATACTCTTCTGAATACGATCAGCTTATGTTGCTTTGCATCAGCCCACTGAACCGTTAAGAATAATATCGACCTTGTATACATGGTTTCCCTATTATAGAAAATGTTCATTATGTGTTTTTATTGGTATCATTCTTTACATACTTAAAATATGCTGGAGTATGCAATGTTCGATTTGGTTCTAGCATGAACCCTCCTCAGAAGGATGTGTTCCGATTTTAGATTTTTTTCCATTTTTTATTTTTATTTTTTTTCACATTTCCGATGTTTTGGATATCAAGCAGCGAATTTGGTTGTAATTGGTCAAGTAGTGTGTGAGATATGAAACTAAACGCAAATGTGAGTGCTATGTTGAACAGGAGATGTTGAAATCCACTGCCAAACAGACAGACGAGGACATATGATGTATCGATCGCTTTAAAACATTCACTTGTGAACAGAGTGTCAAGATTTGGAGAGCTATGGAAAATTTAATGATTCTTTTCGAAGTTTTTGTGTTTTTTTCCAGAAAGTTCTTGTACTTAACTATGTCCAAATAGTTTGCTCTGTTTGTGAGCACTGACAGCCAAGAGACGTTCACCAAACCTTTTTCTATATATGTATGTAATTAAATTACAATCTATGTGAGAACCGAGCGCCTCGGCCTACAATTGTCATAGATTATTTGAAGGTTATTCTTAAAAAAATTCTATTAAAATAAGCTGAATAAAATGGTTCGCCCCGTCATGATTTCAAATGTCATTTCTTTCTGCATTGAAAGCAAATGTCATTGAGATAATATACTCGGTGTATGTGCATTTAAATGTAGGGTCGCCAAGGCAATTCGATTTTGTTCTGACCCAGAAATCTAACGGAATTTCTGATTCGAAAATTGGGAACAAAAACATTAATTATATTAGGAAAGTTCGGTTCACTTAGTCGTTCTCTTAATTAGTAGAAAGGAAGCCGCTTTCAAGTTCAAAATCACTTGGCTCACATATTATATAAAATAATAAAGTGTACCACTCCTGTGAAGCGTACCAGTTTTACTCATAAAATTGTTTTGTTTTTTGATTGTCACACCAGTATGTGCGCAGACTAAGTCGTGGGCACCCAGCACCACGCCTTGCTTTATTATGTAAGTTCAATATTATAGAAGTAACGATCTATGTTATATGTGATGGACTATTTCTGAAACCAAATCTAATGCTTATTAATTTCATGAATACTCCATCCAATCCAAATCCTCTGATTACCGCATACATTAACACAACTTGGGACAAATAAAAGAGAAATTTAACACCCGTATGCACCAATTGGATGCGACGATAACGCGCAAGCGCTGCTTTTGGATTTTCCAATTGATCGTCACAAATAAAATGCTTCATGCCCTGCATGTATGTGTAACACCATTTTCCATAGTCAAATAAGCGCGTATCGCAGAGGAAGAACTTATGGTCGATTGGATCCATACGGTCCCAGACGTCTCGCATATTGGAGTTCTCGAATGTCCATTCGTAATGCATGAAGTATGCAATGGCGTTGAGGAACACTTGTGTTTTGCGCACCCAAGGTAATATTCTGAAGATAAAAAGCAAAGATAGGTTTGTGAAGTGAATATATTTCAAGTAACTGTTGTATCGTTGTACTGATCTGGACTTACCTCTCTTTTCGTCTAAGGACTTTTAGACCCAAGTCAAGGCACAGAGTACCTATTAGGTTGTAGTATATGCTAAGGTATTTAAAGAGAAATTTGTTGCCAATTAAATTCACACATGAAACCCACAAATGATGTTCCAATGGATTGGTGAGATAATGCGACGAGGTCTCTGTCGTCATAAATTGAACTGGTATGTATGTGGAAGATACTATGGCGAATACCTTGGGACTCGGTGCATTTGATGAGAATTCAGCTACGGCCGCTTCTGTCTGCTTTCCTTTGAGCGCATTCGACGAATCGATTAAGTTTTTATGAGCTACGACATCCTGATGTAAGGACCAAGTAGCTGCTAATATGGCGTTTATCGTGAAATCAGCACAAATTAGATCGATATGTTTACGTGGATAGACGGGCAGTAAACGCGAGAGGCCAGCCGCCAGGGCAAATATCCCACCGGTGATACCGTAGACATTATTTATCCAACCAGGAATTGGCTCACGGTTGGTTGATATGACTATGCTGGGCCGCGTAACGCATGTGGGAAACTTTGCGCCGTTGCGTCGTACAAGTTCCTCCGAAAGACATTTCGAAAAGGTATATGTGTTAGCCCACTCACCTATCATTCGAGCTGTTATTGTGTCGAATATATCTAAATCTGTGGCTGTGTTAATGAACTTTTCGGCGTAGGCGATAAGTACGTCTGGATCAAGCGGTGGCTCGCAGAAGTTTTCCTTGACCACTTGACAATTCGGCTTGCAGTTGCTGTAGGCGGTTGAAACGTAATGAAAGACCTGCAAGAGTGTACAATTTATGTACAATACTATAGCTTAAGTGCATTTACGTAAATTAAATTACTTGTAATTTTTTGAAATTTTCCGCCAGTTGCAACATTTGTCGGGTGCCACGCAAGTTAATGGTCACAAGTTTATGCAGACTATCATTGAAGCGCACTTCGGCTGCGACATGTAACACGATCTCAACTGTCTCCACCAATAGCTGACGGTATGTATCTGATATTCCCAAGCCGAGGACGGACATATCACCTTCGATTATGCAGACGTGATCGCGGTAGTTGGGGTACTCTCTACGCAGCTTAAAGAATTGCTGAAGTAAATGGGGTTCAAAGATACAAATGATTCGAGAAGAGTTAATAAGAAACTTGCCGTTTGCTCGAACAGTTCACCAAGTCGCTCTTGTGAGGTTTTATTCTTTTTAGTGCGCGCTAGCAAATAGATCATTTGGACCTCGCATCTATCATTTAAGGATATATCTTTGAGTATTTTATTAATACTATTTTGCTTCTCAAATATTTGGGTTACATTTTCTTAATCCTTTCTTTTACTAATTTCGATTCTCACAAACAAATTTCGAACTCGAAATTTGTATCTCAAAATTGTGCAAATTATATCGAAATAAATTTCAGAACTAATATCATTTTCATTTTAAACCAAATTCCGAGTGTACACATAATATACTGGAGTTTTTTTTTCACCTTACCTTAGCAATTTCTCCAACAATAATTGACCTAGGAACCCTGTGCCTCCAGTTAGGAATATCGTTTTCGCCTTGAAGTAATTACGCATCGGACTTCTTTCGATCTCCTCAGCACTCAAATCGTAATTTAATACTCCATCACTGTGCAAACGTTTTTCGAGCACTTCGAAATCTATTTTGTTTTTCCGCTTTAAGCCCATCATTTTTATTGGTTTCGTAAAATAGATTGATTGCCACAGGTAAACACCTCGTAAATCACTGTTGCTGAATAAACTGAAGCCGATTTGTGTTTCGCCACTTTCTTAAAAACCGTAAACGATGACTTACAACTTCGACTTAGTATTACAATGTAAATCACTAATTAGAAGCTTAATTAAGCAACAAAGAGGAAAGGGATAAATATGCATGAAGCAATTGCAATTCTAAAATTATTGAAAATGCTTCTGATTGAATTATTGAAATGCTGCCTTCTTTGTTGTTTTAATGGGCATTTAGTAAGACAGGTAAACACACAAGTAATGCGATATTTAGTTTTCCATGCGTTGCTTAATAATATTTACATCACAAATGCATAAATAACCCATCTCAACCCCTGCGATATGTTAATGCAAACGCTTGTCTTCATTTCAGTCAGCAATATGTATTTCTTAAGCACTCAGATTTCGTTGTTCTATGAATATATAATATAAGTTTAATTACATACACTGGCACAAAAACATATATCTACATATAAAATTTAAGAACACAGGACCTACTATGAAATTTTAAGAAGGAAAATGACTTGGGAATGTTTGACTGTAAAAGTAATACTTTATGCCTTTTTAGAAGTCATAGTGGACCTTTAAACCACTTCGTTATTACGAGTATATGTACGTATGTACGTATGTATGTGTATTGTCAACACTGGCTGCTGGTCTCGCGCGCTTCGGCCGATATTCCTCTTATGTAAGGGTAATAACAGTTTTGCATAAATAGTTTGCTTTTAGTAAGAATAATATTAACAGCTCGAACCCAAAATAAGCGGAATATACATATGATTTAGCAGTTGATTAGGAGTTGGATGCCCAACCAAGGAGCAGATTTGCTCGTACAATTGAGGGGGGTAATCACAACAAGTATGTAATGTAAACATATTATGCTTGGAGCTACTTCACGCACTTGTGTGGGTGTGCCACAATTTGTATGTTTGTATGTAAATAAATATACCCTGCAGTGAAATCAACTAGGATGAAACGCCACGCCTTCAAGTCCACCGACTATATTTCTTTCCATACAAGCAAGTGGCGGGTGCTGATATTTCTTTACCTTGAGCGATTTCGGTCAGTAATATAATAATTTCTCATATATATATGAAACCTATACGCAGGACCTCCTTGCTTATTGCTAAAAAGCGCTGATTCATCAAAAAAACAGCAGTCTCTGGACAAATCAACTTTTCCAAAATATTGGTGAAAACTAGATTTTTCCCGACTACTTCGATTTTAGGCAGGAGTGTCGATTTCATTGTAAGAATGGTATGTGGGATACAAGTCCGGTTGCGGATATGAAATAACGAAAATTACATACGTACATATTATGGATGCAGATTTTATTTTCACTTTCTTATTTTTAAAAGAAAACACTCATATGCATATGTACATATGTATTTGTGTATGATTACACACATAACAGCCGGCGGTATTTTGGGCAAAGGTTGAATTCGAATTTTTAAAAATAAACCATTTTGTAAATACACGCGCACAAATGGATGTATGCGTATATAAGTGTGTATATATGGATGTAAATGCTTTAGTTTATGTGCTTATGTGTGTAAATATGCGATTTACGTTTTGTGTAAACAAAGAGTGTTAACTTTCCCCGAAATAAACAAAACAAAAGCCGTACATTGAAAAGGATTTTTCGACCCTTCAGTAGCTTAAGGCTTACAAGCGAGTTTGTAACAAATAGTGCAAATATACTTTTGAAATCACAAAAATTCTCATGCAACTCAAACTTTTTTGCTAGTTAAATAAATCTAAATCTTCAATTCTTAAATTTTCGACTTCTCAATTCTTCACCGACCGTTAACGGTATAGTGGTGAGAAATTCAGTGAAATTTTTACAGTTTTCCATCCGCATCGTAATATTAATAAATTCACCATAATTAAATGCAGTAATTTTTGGCATGAATAACGGTATTTTGTGGTTATTTAAGATATTCATGATGTGTGCTAACTTCTTGTTAGAATTATATGAAATTGTCCCGAAAAAGCTGCAAATTTCATTGAAGCATTTGCGCGTATAGACCTCAATATGCAGATTAATATGCAAAAAGGAAAAGGTTAGAGCTTGCAATTACAAACTTCTACATAATTCAACGCTGAAAGTGGCTTATTTAGACTTATTGTTAGTTCAATAGTTCAACGACATGAGAAATGTCACAATTTTTTCATTGATTACTTCAAGGAGTTCTTCTATTCAAGACTAAAGTGTTTTGGTACACAAATTCATATCCGTCTTTGCCAATATATATATATGTGTGCGTGTGTGTTGATACACAAAATATATTTATATGTGGTAATGCGCATTCGTGTCTTAAGTTGCACTTTACACAACCATTTACTAACGATCTCTTCCGCTGTGTACTCACCAGCCAACTTACAGCTCCGGTTGTGGTAGAACCTGGACGTTTGCGAAGCACTTGCCCACTTGGGAGTGGAATTGAGTGTTTTACTTGTAATTGAAATTCGGCACTTAGCTCCATACAAATAATTTCAACTCCGTCTATGTGGTTCTTTATTGACTAAAAATATATATGATATATTTTTTCGGCAATAATAAAAGTCTATATGTACCAGGTGTGTTCTAGACCACTGATTTCTGTGAAAATGATTGGAACACCCTTAGAAATCTAGCGTTACTCGAAATAGGGCGCCCCAAGTGCGAAAAATAATATTTAATTTTACTATTGTTGACAAGAAAGGGTCTACTCTTTTACTACTACAAATCCGAATATTTTCTTGAAGCATTTCTTAAAGGAATGTGTTATTATTTTTGCACTCATTACGATTGAGGGCGGCACCAAAATTCAAAACTTTGCAACTTTGACGCCAACTGAATGCAGGAAAATGCACAAATAATTCGTATAATAATAAAAATAGGGCAATTACGCATTGCGCAGATGTTGGGCCGAGCTTCTCCGCCACTAAATGTTGTTAAGAAGGGCTCTATTAGAGGTTTCCACAATTTAAATGCACCATCGGAGGTGCGAAAGTTTTAATAATGTTAACCCTCATCGCGCATTTCGAACCCATTTCCCACCAAGCAGTAGTCGTGCACTCCAACCACTGGAATGCGACGGGCGCCTAAACTTGTGTGTATTTAAGAATAAAAAATATGTTTTAGAATAAAACGAAGTTGCAGTCGAAAACGGTTGGCAGCCAGCGATAAGGGTGTGCAAACAAATGTTGAACAGTGAGGCAGTCAAACAGGCGAAGCGATGGGCCAGCTAGCTTGCTTACAAATGAAAAGGGTGCAATTGTGGAAAAAAGGAAGTAAAATCAATTGAACTAACCAATTATCAAATGCTGTTGGCAGAAGTGGCATTAGAAGTTGAATAAGTTCGAAAATGTGTAAACGCGTTTAGTAACAGCGATTGATGAAGCGAAAGCGGGGGCGTTGGGTTACCGATAGGAATGGCAATTCGATGAGTGGCGGAGCTGCATTGGGAAAATGTATGGTTTGGCAACTTTTTTATTGATGGTTCTTAGTTTGGAAAGTAATTTTGAAAGGCGAAATGTTTACATAATATTAGATAAGTGCGTTTGTGGGTATTAGAGTGCCGAACTGCAGTGGCGAAACTTTATCTTACCAGTTATGCAAACTCACTCAAATGTCTATAAAGCCAAACACACAAACACATACGCACACGCTCATGCTCACACATGCGTAGGTATGTATACAAGAAGTTATTCAATTTTCTAATTGCATTTATGCATGTGCATAAGAATGTAAGTATGTAAGTATTTAAGTGTGGGCGAGCGTGATAGTATTTGTCTAGTTTATCTGTGGCGGCTTCAATGGGTTTTTATTTAAACTTACTCTGCTTAAGCGTCTCCCTAACATTCGGACAAAGTTTTCATCAATGCATGAGAAGTCAAATTGGAGTGTTTTATTTGAAATAAATTCACTGCAAATTGCTGATAACGCAGCAGTAAACTTTTTTGTGCAGGAACATACATACATACATGCCACGAGAATAACCTGAAAGAGAGCTAAATTTTTATTTTTCTTTCATCTGTGCGCATATTAAAACACTACAGTTGTTATTATTTAGAGTTTTTTCGATTTGTACTACCTTAATTATGTTTACAGCTTAAAGCTGATGGTTTCTTAAGTTGATACTTAAGAATATCCCTAACAGCCCCCAAAAAAAATAAATCAAATGAAAATTAAAAGCTTGAGTCCTTATGAGAAAAATGTTGCAGGATATTTATGCCAAAGTTATGAAACAAGTGACAACAATATCGATTGGGGAGAAATATTCTTTTACAAATATCTCGCTGAACCATGGCAAACTCAGTGGAATCAGATTTGCATCACATTTCATCAGATCACAGACTTCTTTGATGGTTTTAGAAATGTTAGAATAAGTTTTACAGGTCCATCTCTTCAACTCAAACATTTCCGGTCAACCACTTCTCGAATTCATCTTCATTTTATTCGAATTTTTTTGGAGGAATAATTTTCTGGATGTTCTGAGCTCCAATTAACATTATATTTATGCATGTATATGCATATTTATATATGCATGAATGTATGTATAGTTGTTGATAGGCTAAAGTTAAGTTAACATTCCTTCAACACCTTCTCTTATTAATAAACAAACCCGTTGCAATGCTGCGTTCACGTCACTCAGTCTTTTCTCTAGCTGTCGCCACCTTTCTCTTGCTCCTTCTTCCCATCAACAGATGCAGAAGAAAAATTAAGTAATTTTGCTGCATGCATCCTGATCGCCCGTCAGTGGCAGTAATTTTAATTTTACTGTGTACCATGCGCTCACAATGAAAACAGTACATTTACGGCGTCGTGGATGTCCTTCAAAAGTGCAGTGTGGCATTCAACAGCATTGATCCTTCTTATGCTGGCCAGCCGTCCAAGCAGCAAAACAAACAAGCCGTGCGCACCACGTGAAAGCGAGGGCAAGAACTGATTTGCTACGTGTTGGTAGTTGGATGTGGCAACTGTTGGCTCTGCCGCTTTGTGGTTGTAATAAAGAGATGTTTATGCCTTTACCAGCTGGTAATATCCTTTCTCATTAAACTTCGGTGTTTTCTTAACCCACCCTTTGCAGTTGCGAGCCCATATTAAGTAGGGGAAAAATTATATAAAAAATGTGTAAGTGTAAGTGTAATTCTCAACGAGTAAAGTATAGTGGACAAAAAGAAAAAAAAAAATGGAAAATCATTTCTGCTCGCATGTACCATAGGCTGCCGTCCTGGGCACAATCGATGTGGCTGCACCATCCTTGCATGCTGTGAATTTACTGCTGCCGAAGTAATATTTAAAAATCCTTAAATACATTCCGTAAATGTAAATTAAATTCATTCTTAATCAACCTCCATTATCAATACAAGTTGGCAGTTGCAGTTGCTGTTCCGGTGACGTATGGGATTTACGAAATAAAATATTAAAGGAGACAAAAAGTGATATATGTGGCTATGCAAGTTTAAACTTTCAGATACTCAGTTTCCTTATGGAAATTTTTATATTGTCCCTGAGGAATATTTTTAGTTATATTACGATAATATTCCCATCTGTAGTCTGAAGTTTGTAAACACTTTATAATCTTTGTTCACAGCATATACGAAGTGAAATTTGCTTATAGTTGGCAAGGCTGTAAAAAATTCAAATTGGAAAAGTGACATGTTGAAATGGATAGATAATTTTAAATATAAAAGACGTTTATAAGAGAAAATTTATTTAACAGTTTATTAAAAATTACATGACTGAAAATATTTAACAATGTCGTCTGAATGGTGTACTTGTTATAACACTGAACCACAAGAAGAATCATGTGGGTGTGTAGATTCCGACGCAAAAGAGTGTGTTTGTCCTCCGCCTTCGAAAGGGAAAGAGAAATTGGCTTCTATTGAGGAAGTCACGAAGCGTCAAGAAATTGACGAACGTATATACGGGCGTGTTTTTGGCGTTTCTGGTCCAGGTAAGCTATAGTATGTTATGGAATATATCTGTTTAATTGAACATGCTTTAAATGTCAAAGTGGTTACTGCTGAGAATATGGCAGGGTCCGCTATGTATGAATTGGTACGGGTTGGATATTTTGAACTCGTCGGCGAAATTATACGTCTGGAAGGTGAAATGGCAACAATTCAAGTTTACGAGGAGACTTCTGGTGTTACAGTCGGTGATCCGGTTTTAAAGACTGGAAAACCTCTGTCTGTGGAATTGGGGCCTGGTATAATGGGGAGCATTTTCGATGGAATTCAGCGACCTCTGCGTAGTATCAACGAACTCACAAGCTCTATTTACATTCCGAAGGGTATAAATATTACAAGTTTGCCACGAGATATAAGTTGGGAATTTCGTCCAGGCAAGGTGTCAATTGGTTCACATTTAACCGGCGGTGACATTTATGGATATGTGCAAGAAAACACATTGGTAAATCATAAGATTCTACTGAGTCCACGTGCAAAAGGTACTGTAAAGTATATAGCTCCACCGGGCCAATATACTGTCGACGAAATAGTACTTGAGACCGAGTTTGATAATGTTGTTACCAAGCATACCATGTTGCAGGTATGGCCAGTGCGTCAACCACGTCCAGTTATTGAAAAATTGCCTGGAAATCATCCATTGTTGACTGGACAACGGGTATTGGATTCACTTTTTCCTTGCGTTTTAGGTGGTACAACAACAATACCAGGTGCGTTCGGTTGTGGCAAGACTGTTATTTCTCAGGTAATCTATTCTAATAATCTCAGTAATAATTTTTGAAAATATGAAGAAGTGAAAACCAAAATGTAAATTTAAATAATTAAAGTGTGTCTGATAAATTTAAAATTTCACTAACGTTTTGTAAATTTCTAGGCTTTGTCGAAGTATTCCAACTCTGATGTCATAATATACGTGGGATGTGGTGAACGCGGCAATGAAATGTCAGAAGTATTACGAGATTTTCCCGAACTCTCTGTTGAAATTGATGGCGTCACAGAATCTATAATGAAACGCACGGCTCTGGTAGCTAATACATCCAACATGCCTGTCGCTGCTCGTGAAGCTTCCATTTACACTGGTATCACACTTTCTGAGTACTTCCGTGATATGGGTTACAACGTATCTATGATGGCTGATTCCACCTCCCGTTGGGCCGAAGCTCTTCGTGAAATTTCTGGCCGTTTGGCTGAAATGCCTGCCGATTCTGGTTATCCAGCTTACTTAGGCGCTCGTTTGGCCTCGTTCTATGAACGAGCCGGCCGAGTTAAAACTTTGGGTAACCCCGAACGTGAGGGATCCGTTTCGATTGTCGGTGCTGTATCGCCACCGGGTGGTGATTTCTCAGACCCTGTTACCTCGGCCACACTCAGTATTGTGCAAGTATTTTGGGGGTTAGATAAAAAGTTAGCGCAACGGAAGCACTTCCCATCCGTGAATTGGCTAATATCGTATTCAAAATATATGCGAGCGCTGGACGAATATTATGAAGCGAATTTTCCGGAATTTGTTCCTTTGCGTTTAAAAGTTAAAGAAATTCTTCAAGAAGAAGAGGACTTATCGGAAATCGTACAGCTTGTGGGAAAAGCTTCATTAGCCGAGACCGATAAAGTAACTTTGGAGGTTGCCAAGTTGATTAAAGACGATTTTCTTCAACAGAACTCATACTCATCATATGACCGCTTTTGCCCTTTTTACAAGACTGTTGGCATGCTGGAAAACATGATTGCTTTCTATGATCTATCACGTAATGCTATAGAATCAACAATTTCGGAAGAGAATCGAGTTACATGGAATGAGATACGTCAAGAAATGGGAAATATACTGTACGAATTATCATCTATGAAGTTTAAGGTGAGTAAGCTTGTTTGATATTCTTTTGATATATAAATTAAGACAATGGACTTAAATGGTTTGTTAGGATCCAGTTAAAGATGGAGAACGAAGAATTAAGCGTGAATACAAAAAACTTAATGACGAAATGCAAGCGGCTTTCACTCGAATGTTGGAATGAATTAATTTGGTAAAAATATTTCGTTTGATCTCAAATTCACCTTATTGCATAACGGACACTAGTGATATCGTTATCAATAATTTTATACTGTGACATCATAATTCATACACAGAATTAAATAATTTAATTTCCATTTGCCACTTGTAATTGAATAACTGAAAGCATTCTAATCCACTCACAATTTTTGTTTGTACCACGCACTTGAGATTTCAGTATTTATACCAATAACAAAAGAATTAAATCAAAGTTTTTATTTCCTAATAATTCCAAGTCATTAATTCATTATTTATATGTGGCTATAATAGATATTTATATATTTTTATATTATATACATACTTTTGTATGCAAAAAACATTTCACAAAAAAATTTAACTATACGTAAGATACTCTTAACCCTTCTCTGAATTTGAAAAATTTTTGCATGCCGAAAAGGTTTTTCTTGCACCTCGCAGTGATATTGTACGTGGTAGCAAACATAGTGTACATATTGCGCAATTGTAGTGATAGAGAATTAAACTCTGTTTTATGCTATTTTCTAACAAAGCAATAAAATGAAGTAGAAATTACTTCGTCGGGTGTCGGTTGTACAATTTTTGTAGGAAAGCAAAAAATCAAAAAAGCTAAAAACGTAAAACAAACATACAACAAAACGATTTCTCGTAATAAACTCAGCAAGTTTTTAATATCCACCTCTATACATAAATACCGAGTATGTACGTGAGCACACAACCCTTTGCTGAATTCTAGCATTGCTACATTGTTCTATTTAACTGCCTACTGGAAACTATCTTGTCAAAAAAATAAACTAGACTTCTCACTGTTATCCACTTATTATCCCATTAAACGCCATGGTTACAATATGTCCCGCAGTTATTGCTTTTGTCCACATTTTTGCACTGCTAGTGCCGCTCAGCACCACCTCGTCAAGTCACTTTACGGTTGTATTTCACCCAACCGTGCCCAGAAGTGGAGCCTTCGCAAGTTTATTACGCTATCAAAATCAAGCGCACAACTGGCCACATACTGTGTCTTTCGTCACATGTGTAGATTTTCATGTTGAAATGGAATTTTCTTTGTTGACACGCAATTTTATTTTTATTGTGGCCATTTTATGCGGACGGTCGCCCGCCCTGTAATCATGATGAAATTTGAATGTGTGTGCCACCACATGTACACGTTTATGTGTGTATATGTCCTTCGTATACCTATAACGTTGGCGACGTGTCATGTTTAGCAAAGTGGAACGCCACGAGTACTCACTTCACCTACTGCGCTGCGTTTATGCCGGTGGCAGTTGAAGGCACTGAAATTTATTGGTGGCCCACAAAGTGGTGAGTTTAAATGTTTTTAATATTTTAGCACTTTCGAGTCATAAATTTTGAAGTTTCCGCTCTCACGTTGCAAAAGTACATATTTTCTTTGGCTATTAACCTTAACTTTTCACATGGTCTAATGAACAACATAGAAGTATGAAAACCTGTAAATTTGGAAAATTTGGGAAAATACAGCAAATTTCTGCCAAATTATAGATCTTTAACGTTTTGGCTGAAATAAAAATTTATATAAAGAAATCATGGTAACATTTCTTACACTTGCAATGGTTTAATGTAGTTTAATATGTGTGATAAAATTAGGTTTTTAATTTTTTCCAGCTAATTTTCTAGCTATCTCATTTTGTATAGTAACCAATTAAAGTTAACTAGTTTGTATGTGTTTGGGACACTTAACTCAAACAAGAAGAAATCTATTTGGTTATTTTTAGTTTCTGTAGAACGATTTTTTTTTTTTCATAAATTCACTCCAACACCCTCCTTTCTGGACCCCCGCTATCGTTTATAACCCATACATAGATTTAAAACAAGGTATCCAATCTTTCTGCCAACTTTTCGACTAATATTTACAAATAGATAATGAAACTAACTGCAGCAGGAGTTTTGTATGTTTACAGTAAAATGAAGCTAGACGTTGCGCATTTATTTCAGAATGCACTTTTCACAATACATTTTCAATAAGGTAATTATTTACATTACATTCAACAAATGAAGGTTAGCTGTAGTAGCGAAAACAATACATTTAGATTTTGACAAACAAGAATTTCAGTTATACAAATAATACTACTGGTATGCATTTTTAAATAAGTATATATGTATATGTAAGCTGATGTATAATCCGCACTTTTGACTCGTGTATTTTGTAGATTGAATACGCACTTTGCGGACAGCAAATATCGGTTCTACAGTATATATATATAGTGTGTGTAAACAGTAAATACGCAGGGTTTACATTCCAAAAGATACAACTGTTAACAATAATATTGGAAGTACATTTTGGGAAGTTTGTGTGTTTTCACTTTGTTGCCTGCAATTAACATTTTATTTTCACTAATTTTCAATGGAAAAACCAAAAGGCCGGAATGTTTTCGTTTTAACATTTTCACAGAAAAACAATGCAATTAATTATAGTAAATTATTTAAATACGTTTGTTGGAAACATTTAAGTGGAATGCATAATTTTGTCTTTTATAAAGAATTATTTTGTGTCCCTTTTGGTTCTGTTTCGTTACTGATTAGGATGATGTTTAATTAATCTACATAACAATATTATAGGCTCCATGTCTTTTAGGAGAGTTTAAAATTAAAGCAAACTTGTGTAGAAATGGCTTATAAAGTTTAATCTTCCAAGTTTCTGAAAGCCTGTTGTAGATCCTCGTGCAGTTGCTCGAAATCACCCTTGATCTTGGCCTCACCATCCTTCACGGGATCCTTTGGTGTAAAAAATATAAGAAAAAATAAATCAAATGACCTTTTGCTAGTACACTATCAGTTGTTCTTTACCTTGAATTTCATTGACGACAGCTGATACATAATGTTGCCCATAGCTTCGCGTATAACATTCCATGTGATTTTGTTCTCGGATTGCGCTGTAGATTCCACAGAGTGGCGGGCTAAGTCGTAGAAGGCAATTATGTTCTTCAACATTCCGACGGTCTTGTAGAAGGGGCAGAAGCGATCGTAAGATGAGTAGGAATTCTGTTGCAAGAAATCGTCTTTCAACAATTTCGCAACCTCAAGTGTGATCTTGTCTGTTTCGGCCAACGAAGCTTTACCGACCAGCTGCACAATTTCCGACAGATCCTCTTCTTCTTGCAGAATTTCCTTGACCTTGGTACGCAATGGCACGAATTCAGCAAAGTTCTTTTCATAGAAATCGTCCAAAGCGCGCATGTATTTCGAGTAGGAAATCAACCAATTGATCGATGGGAAATGCTTACGTTGAGCCAATTTCTTATCTAAACCCCAGAACACTTGTACGATACCCAAAGTGGCGGATGTGACAGGATCTGAGAAATCACCACCTGGTGGCGATACAGCACCGACAATGGAGACGGAACCTTCGCGTTCAGGATTACCTAAGCATTTGACGCGTCCGGCACGCTCGTAGAAGGAGGCGAGACGAGCGCCTAAGTAAGCTGGATAACCAGAATCGGCAGGCATTTCAGCCAAACGACCTGAAATTTCACGAAGAGCTTCGGCCCAACGGGAGGTGGAATCAGCCATCATAGATACGTTGTAACCCATATCACGGAAGTACTCAGAGAGTGTGATACCAGTGTAAATGGAAGCTTCACGAGCAGCGACGGGCATGTTGGAGGTGTTGGCTACCAGAGCGGTACGTTTCATGATAGACTCGGTGACACCGTCAATTTCAACAGACAATTCGGGGAAATCACGCAATACTTCAGACATTTCATTACCACGTTCACCACAACCAACGTAAATAATGACATCAGAGTTGGAGTACTTGGACAAAGCCTGCGAAATCCAAACACAGCATGTTAATCAAGGTTTTTAATAACAAAATGCAAAGTAGTGCTTCCCTAGTCACTCATTTTATATGTTCTGATTAGATTGTGCTTTTCTTTTAATTACCTGCGAGATGACAGTTTTACCGCAACCGAAAGCTCCGGGGATGGCGGTGGTACCACCTTGTACACAGGGGAATAGAGAGTCCAATACACGCTGACCAGTCAACAATGGGTGGTTGGCGGGCATTTTCTCAGTTACTGGACGAGGTTGACGTACGGGCCACACTTGCAACATGGTATGTTTGGTGATTTCACCATCGAACTCAGTTTCCAAAACGACATCATCAACTTTGTAATTACCAGTTGGGGCAATGTAGCGAACAGTACCCTTAGTGCGTGGATTCACAATCATCTTGTGTTTTACCAATGTGTTTTCGTGCACCAGACCGTAAAGATCACCTCCGGTAATATGTGAACCAACTTTTACGTTGAGTGGGTTGAATTCCCATGCTTGGGTACGGGACAAACTGGGTACGTTCACACCCTTGGGAATATAGATGGACTCGGTCAACTCGTTAATGTCCTTAAGTGGACGCTGGATACCGTCAAAAATGCTACCCATAATACCGGGACCCAATTCGACGGACAGAGGTTTGCCTGTACGCAATACGGGATCGCCAACAGTCACACCGGAGGTTTCCTCATATACCTGAATCGTGGCCATGTCACCTTCCAAACGAATGATCTCACCCACCAATTCGTAGTAACCCACACGTACCAACTCGTACATAGCAGAGCCAGACATACGTTCGGCTGTGACGACTGTGAGATTTAAAGAATATTTTTGTTACTCCCTAACGAAACTAAAGTGATTTATACCGCCTACTTACCAGGCCCAGATACGGCGAAAACGCGACCGTATTTGCTCTCATTATCCTCATCATCGAAGCGCTTCAAATTCGACATTTTCGCTATTTAGATGTTCAACTGAAAAGTAACAAAAAAAAAATTAAATAAAATTAGTAATTAAAAAATTTAGACGAAGAAATTTTTTAACGAGGTTTAGCAATGCAAATCAAAGTGTAGTCAGCTGACGACTTTTATTAAAGTTAGATATTAGCAACGCTCTCTTATCAGTTCTGATTAGAATTCACATGGTCTGCAAAGAAACTATCTAATGGGGTACTGTCCAACATTTCCAGTATTTCGGGCAAACCTTAATTTGAATATAATTTCTACACGATTTCCACGCCACTCGTAGTGATAAAATATCCGCATTTATTAACCGGATAAAAGTTTTGTGTTCACGTGACTTGCCGATCAGCAGCGATGTATTTAAGGTAGCTTGGTGATCGTGTTCGAGTGAAAATTTATTTATTATCTTCCCTCAAAGAAAATTTTACTACAATTGGTTAACCTTTTTATTGTAATATCTCCAGTGAAGGAAATACCATTTTAACTGCAAATAAATTAATAAGTGAAAATAATGAAGATCGAAAATGCACTTGCGAAGTTCGAAACTTTGACAGTTGCATTTGACGTTGATCACAAGACTTGTCATCTTAATGTGTCAGCTGACGACTGATTAAGCATGATCACTGAAAAAATTACGCAGGCAACCATTTTGAATTCTTGCCTTTAAAACCTATAATATTGCCTTCACTTGTAGTTTTAATACAATTTATACATTTATAACCTTAATTAGCTATTTCAGTTATAAAGCCGTAACATACCTTTTCAAAATGGGTTGTTACTACTGATCACAAGACACTCGAGGTCAGCTGACAACCTCATTTAATTGGGTCTTAATTTTTTGTCGTCTTTTAAAGAGAACAACAATTTTCCATTGTTTTGTTTCTGCAAACTCAATGCACTTTTAGATTACTACATATTTATAGTTGTTAGAGTTCAATTAAAAAAGTTGGAATTTTACTATTAAGCGCTACGAACTCCCCTACGCCCAGTTATTTATTATCTAATCAGAACTCTATTGACTGCTCTACCTTTGTCGCTATAATTACCGTTCTGGTTCGAGTGTTCCACAGAAAAAGTGCGCTAGTTGGAATTTTGTTCAAATAAAATTTATCACTACACAGTTTTTTTTTCGATTTTTTCACACAAATAAATTAACGAACGTCACACTTCTACAACCGAACAAGACCGACTGTGAAAATCAGCGACGTCGCGAGTAAATCTGTTTCGAAATTTGAATTTCGATGTCGAATTGATCGTCACAGTTGAGCAATGGAAAAACTTTCGCTGAGCGCACTCATAGTGCATGATATTGTGTTCGCCCCTTCGAACGCATTTAATTTAGTATTATTAGCACAGCGTTATTTTTGTAAACTTTTCACAGGGTTGCTTTTCATATATTTATTGTGCCGGACCTTCGATATAACCCTATACAGGAATTTGATATTAAATATGAGAGCAAAATTTTATATATTGCTGTAATAAAACTTATTTTGCTTTAGTCCTTTGGTTCCATTAAATAAGTTAATTTTTTTTTAAGTAAGCAATATAAATAGCTGAGTGATGTCGTTCACATTTTAAGCTCATCCAATTCGTTCATATTATGTATGAAGCAGACATTATTGCACTTCTTTTTACTATTGTAATATAACTTCAAAGGTTTTATGATTTATTTTAATTCAGTTAGTTAATACAGGGGTGATTATTTGGAAAATAAAATTAATCTATAATTTAAAAATTGCCAGATATCTAATACAATCAGCAAAGAAAATGTAGCAGTCATTCAGAAAGATAATTATTACGCCTATCGATTTATTATTTTTCATTCTACATTTTAATATTTGTCTCCTTATGTAATCACTATATAATTATAGTTAATTTTGTGCGAAACTCTCTATTATGTAATCAATGCATGCAGAAATATCCAAACTTATATTTTATTCGAAAGTTACTTTTTTCCTAATATTCATGAAAGCTTTGATGTGAGAGACAGTTAGTTACGTGTATCTCTAAGATTAAAGCTCCCTGCTTCTCTTTCGAATTAAACATAATCAAATAGCGCTACCATATTATTGAACTATGATATTTTATTCTGCATTAGTTTCAAAATAAAGTCTTATTAAGTTTTAATCAAGTAGTTTAGCATTTAGTTAATTAATAAGCTAGCAATTCTCACAAAAATATATTACTTGATCTCTTGTATTACACTTTTTTTTGGGTTTCGGAGAAAGAAATTAATTAAGAAACTTTTAAAAAATTCGTAGAATATGACATGAATAGATACATAAGTGCTCCAATGTACCAATCTGATCGATCGTTGCGTCTCATACAACTAATTGGAGGTTTCCTATTGTTTTTTTTTTGGCTGTCGTGTTGACAGTCCTTGGCCGTATATAAATTTGCCTTAGTTCCGGTTTCGTAGACCAGACTGTTATAGGTTTCCGTATTTCGGTATGCTTTATGCTATAAGTATCGCTAAGCGTAAGATTTGGTAAGAATTTTTCACTTATACTTGGCATGGATAGCAATGGATGAAATTGGCCCAAGCCACCATACCGCTTATACAATGTTTTACGTGTCTCTTTCATAAATTGTAGGTAATCAGTTAACTAATAAAGATTTTTAATACATATACATACCTATCGTTATAAGTTTTATACATATACATATATTTTTTCCCCCATAGTTCCTGGGTGAAACATAGAGTTTAAGCGGAACACAGGGAGATAAGTTTTATTGAAATCCCAAAATGTCTATATTTTTCACAAATTTGTCCAAATATCCAATGTATGTCTGTGTCGACGCAGTTCATGTTTTTAATTTATATTTCATAATTCCTTCTCTTACTCTAAATAAACTTTGAACACATTCAACAAATTCGCATATTAATTTATGTGGTAATTTCCTTGTGGGATTCGAAAAAAAAAAAAATTATCGCAAGAAATCATTGAAGTTCGGCTCAATTTCGGTGTCTCCAAAGCAGTGCGACCACAGCCACCGCAGCCAGTAACTTCACGGCCAATTGGGCTTTTCAATTAGCAAAGTGCCAAGTAACTGTTGCTTGGACTTTGTAATCGCACCAGCACTGACAATTTTCGGTCACGGTTTAGAGACAAGAGTGGTCGCTGGTAAATTACTGGGCGACAGAGATAAAAAGGCCCATCACCGTTCACCAGTGTGCACATTACGATTTCAAAGCGTAACTGCAGCTGTTGGCGGAGACGGATTGACTTAAAAGATACTTATACGAAAAGGACCAACATAAGGCCAACCAACTGCAGGCAGTGGCCTGGTGTGAATGGATAGTAGTAGTAGCTATGGCCTTGCGAAGCAAAATGCATTCGCCATGGGTGTGGACTAGTGTCAGAATCGGATGCATATTTGTGGTGTTAGGCTGCCTTTTGTTGATTGCTGAGAGTGCATATGCACCGACCACATTAAGGATACAGTCGGATGATGCAGTTGCAATTACTGCTAGTTTACAGCCAAGCTATGATGATCTGCAAGTAGCTGGTTCGGAGAAGCATGAACATGAAGATGAGAAAAAGGAAAAGGAAGAAGAAGCGGAGGAGGAAGAGGAGAAGGAGGAGTCGTGGGAGGAAAAATCTGAAGAGGAGAAGCACAGTGAAAGCAAGAAGAAGAAAGGCGAAAAGGGCAAGAAGGGCCATAAGGAGGAGGAGCACCATGAGAAGGGTGAAAAGGGACATCACGACAAGGAAGGCAAGAAGGGTGAAAAAGAAGAAGAGCATGGGCATGAGAAAAAGCACAAAAAGGACGAAGGTCATCACAAGAAACACAAGAAGGGAAAGAAGAGCGAGAAAGGACACGAATTCGAAGATCACGGCTCGTATAAGAAGGGTCACTCGATTAAGGGTAAGCATCATGTACACAAGTTAAACGAAGATAAAAAGGAAAAAAAATACTACGACGAACACCATGATGAAGGTGAAGAGGAGAAACATGGCGGTTTCGAGGAGGTGAAGAAACACGAGAAGGGTGCCCATCATAAAAAGGGCGGCCTCAAGAAGAGCGCACATGAAGATGAATATGGAAAGAAGGGTCACAGTAAGAAGGGCCATAAAAAGAAGGGGCACAAGGGGCACAAGAAGAAGAAAGAAGAAAAAAAGAAATGGGGCGAAGAGCAAGAGGGTGGCAAAAAGAAAGGTAAAGAGGAGAAAAAGAAGTGGAAGAATTCGAAGAAGAAGGAGAGCAGCAGCAGCGATGGAGACCACGGACACGATTAGTAAATCACGAAAAATATTAGCTGCCGCATAGGTAATGTGGTTGGGAATGGCGGCGATACTCCGTTAGTATTTCTATTTTATTTATAGTTTTTCGGTGTTGGTTAGTAGAAATGTCATAGTCTTCAGTTTCACAAGATATTAAATATTGTTTCTCTTGTTAATATTAAGTCACGACTTGAAAATTTAAATGTATTGTAAAACAATAAAAAATAATAATAGAAAATACAGATATTTTCCTAATGAAACTTGTTTAATATGAATAATGGTTAACTTTGTCGAATAAATTGACCGGATATGAAGCCTGGTCCGTTCCTGTTACGTAAAGTAAACTTCGGCTAAACCAGGGCTTCGGTTTTGCTCTCAACTGTTGCCTGTAGAAAAAATTACAAATTTCCGACTGTATTTGATACAATTTATACCAATCGGCTGCAGAGGAGGTACTTTTGAAGAATTCGCATTCAGAGAATTTGCGTCTCTGCCATCTTTTCCATTTTATTTATACCAACTGTGCGAATACCTAATTGGAAGGATTGAATTTGTATATTAAAATCTAATTAGGAGGCATCCTGCCATTGGTGCAGATCTTTACTTTATCTCCATCTATGGGTATTTCTGCTCCCTACCCGACCCAAATCTGTGCTCTTCTCGCAATTATTTTGAATGACTCACAAGAATCGCCGGTTTTTGCTATTCAAACTCTTGAGGGCTCTACACAAATCACTGTTATTTGCAGAATTTACGCCTCCATGACACAAGGCAATTTGCGGCATGCCAGCATGCAGCAAGCATATGGAGACAATGGAGGTGCATGGTGAAGGTTACAACAAGAGCAAGGTGTAAGCCTCACCTTTACGAGTCCACACACCACCAGTGGCTCATCCAGTTTGCTCTTGTGTTAATTTGTTAAAAGTTCTCTTAAGTCATGGTTGTGGTGTCCTTTTGTTGGTCAGGTGTTGCTATTGTTGTTGTAATTATTGTTTGCTAAGCTGTTAAAACAAATGAAGAATTTCCCGTGCCATGTGATTTAGCCGCTTCTGCTGCTGCTGTGGTTGCCAGTCCGGTCCAGTCCGGTCCAGTCAGTGCAGCATTGCGTCGTGTACATATTGGCTAAGCCATGGCCATGGTCACTGTTACGGCGTTCGACTTTGTAAAGGTGTAGAAATACCAAAATGAAATTTCCGTGTTCATTGTTCGCCCAACGGAAGTGCATAACTTATGCTTTATATACATGCCACAAGCACTGCTGCACGTAAGCGTTTATTATTGTTGTTATAATTTAAGTAATAGTGGTAGCACTGACGTTGTCGTCGCCATTCTTACAGAGCTTGGGCCAGCAACATCATCTCACTGCCACATACTACACACATTGTTCTACGAAATCTATTGTTGCTACATGCCACAGCTTCCAAAGTTGGATCGTACAACGCGTGCATACATACCTGGCGCATTTGAGGGTCGTTACTATAGCTTCCCAGCAGGCAAAACAAGAGCCCACTAATTTGTGCGCAGCTCCCGCCACAGTTGCCTCATAAGCCAGTTACACGTACATTTATATGCTTATGCGGTACAATAGCTTTAGGGGGTTGGGGTACGAGGCTTAATGTGCTCTACAAGGATACTTGTTTTCGTATATTTGGTATGTCAGTTAAGCTACTTCTTCTTCGGCATCGTTCACCGCAGGAACTATGCGATGATGTATCGCTGCTGTCCATTTCGGTCCATTGGGGGCGTCAGTGTTTGTGTGTGTGTATGTGCAACTGGGCTGCTTTGATGGTGGTCATAATTCTGTTACTGTTGCATCATAAGCTATGCTTGCAAGTGCATGAATGGTTATCTGCGCTTAGCGTTCTCATCTCTTCGGAAGCGGCCTGTTGTCGTGGCATCCAATGCAATGTGAAGGCAAAATACGAGTATGTACCTACCTGCTCGCACGGCCAATTGTTGGTCAGTTTAAAGGATTTTCACTGCTTCTGCAAATGGACTCAATTCCTTTGTGTATTAGTGGCAGTTATGGCTGTTGTGTTTAGTGCAAACTGCAAGTGCTTTTACTTAGTTTCAAGGTTGGCCAAATCGTATGAATCTGTATCCACTGGTGTAGATATACAAGGATAGCTTGGTGAAAATTTAAATTTTTCAAACATTGGAGTACTATATCATCGAGTTAAAAGCTATGGTGCACCAAAAGGTCACTCAAAAAGGTAAATTCCGAGAGGTGATTGGAGGCAACGTTAAAAGCGGTTTGGAGGACCATCACGACTTCGTAGGACATGATTATGCCATCGTGATGCGACCTATTATCACTATGACTAAAATCAAATATTTTTACGAACGCAATGGTTATCGACTTGAGAGTGATGACTGTCCTACCTAACTATCAATAGCCGGACTGCATTGGGCAATAAGTCCGGAAAATAGCGCCCTACCACTAAGAAAACGCCAGATGCATTTGAAGAAGTACCTAGCTTTCATTTAATAAGTCAAGGACATTACATACTGTTCTCGTACACAAGCACTTACCCACAACGTACAATTCTAAGGATTATTGGATTGCCCGAATAAAAGCAAACTTTGGTTGTACTTGTGGGCGTATTGCACATTTATAATATTCTTTTGAATTATATTCTCATTGAAAATACAATAAGGCCAGAAAATTTCTCTTTACAGCCTTTGGCGCTTTAAAATATTTATTAGTCAGAATATTATGTTTTGATGCATGTTTAAGTTGGATTTGGTATATATTTCTGACTAACGACCGTAGTTCGCTTTAGATTTTCCTGTTATTGTCTTGGCTTCCTAGTAAAAATAAGCTTGCGTTAAATATTTGTTTGTGAATATCCATGCCAAGTTGCAACATCTGAATACTAAAGATAAAATTCGTAATATATTGTATATGAATTACTCACCTGAGTGTTGGCTTACTTATCGTGCCAATTAAAATTGTGGAATTCACACAGTACATACTAATTTAAACTCAAGTAATCGGCATTATTACTACGTTTATGCAGATTTAACAAAACTGTCGTTAAGCCTTGGAATGATGCGATAATTATCCTTTTAAGCTCTTCGTGTTATATATCTGTCAAATTTCGGTTTTAATGCGGCTAATCAAAGAGATCTTCTTCAATTGTTTATTGCAGTCATACATTGGACATCGCTTCAATTTAGGACTAAATTCAGAGTGTGAATGTGTTTACTGCGAAAATAAAATAAGGTGAGGGTTCGAATTTGTATTGCTTGAGGAACATACAAGGTCTTATCAGAGTCTAAAAACTGTGCGTTTAAATCACTGGTGCGACTTTCAGATGCACCATGAGTTCCCTCTAATTATATCCTCTGTTATTTTTGTTTGGTCATTACACATGTGCGTACTATCCGACCTTTTTGTTTTGTCTTCATTGGCACATTCTTTTGCTCGACGGTGCTAGAAACCTACCTGGCATTCTAGCTGTTCTGAAGTGTTTATCTCAGAGTGTTTATACACAATCGCTATATATATATGTAGTATTTGTGGTCATTTCTCTACATGACCTAGTGGACTGAACGAGGATGCAATGTAAGTCGTCTAATTTGATTCGGCCATTGCTATAAATTTGTGCTTGGATGGTCCATTTAAATTGCGATCGTAAAAGGAATCCGTAAAAATGTTTCTTTCCTTTGGTATTCGAGTGAGCGATATATAACATCTTGTAACACTTAGAGTGGATTGAAGGATCAGAGAAAACTTGACTCAGATTAGAGGTCTATCCACCTCTATTAATAACGATAACATCAAGTTCTAAAATGAAATTGTGCCATAAACTGTTCATGTCAGCATCGGGAAATAGCCGGGTGACGGTTACAAAATACCTAATTTAAAAAAATTTAAAGGAATCGCAAAATTAATCCACCACCTTATTTACCAAATTTGGTAGGCCATTGTTTTTTCCGTTCCGGAAACTTTACCACCCTCTCCGGGGAGAGCTATGTTCAATTTGTGGCCTTTTGCGAATAGCTTTGACAGCACCATATATCATCCAAGAACAAATTTACTTAAATTATTAGTATTACATTGAATGATATTTTCTACTCGATATGCGAGTGTCCAAGCGTTCGGAGCATGATTTGCCTTAACCAATTTTCTTACTCATTAGCAATCAACTGCTTTATATATGTGTATACACAGGTGAAACTAATAACAGTTTGGCATTGATTGCTTATGACAGAAATTCTCCGATATGTTTGTCAGCCACATAAGCACAATCACGCATGCAAATTGGCCGGCTTACATACGATGCCGTAGGCAGTAAGAGAGATCAACAGCCCAAGCGCATAAATTTATTTATAGGTGCATGTGGGTGTGTATGTGTGTGTGACCTACATGCATACAACAATTAATCATGCAAGAAATGCCCACTAACTACATGCAAATACACGCACACACATACGCACAGTTAGGACCGAATAAGCCATGACTGTCAGTATATACGAGCATTTGAGTCCCAGTAGCTGGCTGATCTGATCGTTTGCTTTTTGGCCGCATGTAACCAAAATTCGATTATTACACCCACAATTGAACGCCTGACCACACAATCAACGCATATTATATTAGTTGGCTTAGTCACCTTAAGGACATTGCAATTGCTTATTAGTGTTTATTGCATGCGAATTTCGGTAGGTAGGGAGTTCATAGGCTGTTTGTGTTGGTTTGCAAGCAATACCATAAGACACGGCCGTCTAAGGCCAAAGCTGTTTGCTTGAACAAATAAACAGATGCGTTTATGCTAAGCAGGCAAATAGCTCAGTGATGTTTAGTGGTATGTATTCAAGTACGAGGGCGGGTTACAAAGTATGTGAACTGATAACAGTAAACTCATGACCGGAGTTTGTAACCAATGTGGCCCCAATGACCAAACATGTAGAAAGATGTGTCATTCGATAATTTGGGCATGGGTAAGAAATGGGTAAGAAATTTGTTTGAGGTCACCCATTTTCATATTGACCGATATGACAAATTTTGTTACGCAATAGCGAAAATATAATATTTTTTCAAGGACAATTCCATCCTACTTATAACATTGCCAATGAATCCCATAAACTGTTCTCAATGCTTCATTTTAAGTACTCTCCTTCAGTTCTTTCTATAAATATTGGGTTTGGAAAGTATTCGTTCTAATTCGTTTACCTTTTGATGTACCCTCATACATTTCTTAAATGCACGTGCTATTGAATCTCCAACTAGCTTAGATATATCATACTAATAATACAACTTTTGGGAATATTTTACTGCAATACAATTGTTTTCCAATATTGTATAGCCGATTAAAAATGAGTAGAAGAGCTTATAGAGCAGCTATGCAGAGGATACGTATATTGTAATTTGTCTTTTTCAGGGAAACTGACACAATAATATAATAAACAAACGAGTTTATTTCATTCTATTGAACTTATGAAGCTTCCTATCACACATTGTAATCATTTCTGCAACGCAGGCAACAAAATAAAGTTAGCATAATTTCTCAAAATAGCAGATCAAACATATAATTTATTATAAACACCCTTTCTGTCCTCCTGTCTTCTCTGAAACAATCATGAACACTGGTCCTAAATGTAGGTAAGGCTAACATATAAAAATGTAAACTGTTGCCTACATTTTGGCGTAAATGCTTAGGCTATCAAAGTCTCACACCTATTGCAAATAATTAAACAAATTTTCTGTCATTAAGAGTATATTTAATAAGTGCTCATCGTCCATGCCAGTGGTCGATCCAGCGCTGATGCACGTATGAACGATGACAGCTGAATCGATGTAGACTGAAAGAGCACCAAAAATGTCACATCGGCAGAAAGCGTACTCTGCATTTAAGTGGAAAATTGTGCAAATTTGCTAAATTAGCCTTAGGTTGCGCCACTGGGGCCGAATCCCATGTGGGAGCTCGCAATTTTTGCTCCATGTGACATCAACAAATTGTATGCAATTAGCTGAACGCCATACTCTGCCCCCATGTAAGGATCATCGAGCGGACGGCACTTCTTTTGCACACTTGCACACACCTACATTCCTACGCCAGCATGTGTCTATATGTACGTAGCGAAATGGGTACCAATATGCATTGTCATTGCCATCAGCAGTCGGATGCACTCACTTCTATAAGTACTTCCAGCTCATTAGCGGACTACGGCCATAAGTGCGTCAGCGATTTAAGCTTTAGCATCCATGTTGCTGTTATGCCTGGCGTGCAGCTGCTGATGCCACAGCTAATTTGAATTATTCATGCGCACTGACCTTCCGCTCTCCGCTCTCCTATATATTCTACGAGTAAGTAGAGTTCGGTGCGTAAAACATTCAATATAACCTGTCGCAGGCTAATCTTGTGCACAACAATAATTTTCAATTTATCCTTATGGCACATAAATTCGGCAGAATATCCGAAACTCTATGCCTAGCCCCATAAGCCATTTCGGCCGCTCGTATGGTGGCTGGTGCTTGGTGCCTGGCTAATTGAATAAGCCCATGAATATGCCAGTGGGGTAGGAAGATGTGCGGGCCGAAGGCTGGAAGATATGAAACGTTGCAACACAATGAGACAATACAATACACCAATACCCAACAATGCCGACCGCAATAACAGCAACACAACATCAATAAAAACAACCACAATAGTTCATAGTACAATGGAGAGCCGGCCAGTTAGCCTACCAGCTACCAATACAATGGCAATAATAATAACAAAGAGCGTGTGCAATGAAAGAAACAACAACAACAACTATGAATGTTGCAGACAATGCGACGCCAATACCGCTTATGGTCATTGTGTGTGTAAGCGTGTGTACAGTCCTGCAACAGGCTTAGCAGCGAGCAGCGAGCAGCGCCAGCAATGATCCAAATTGTTGCAATTAATTAGCGAAATGACTGCCGACGTTGCCGTCGCTGATAGTGCCGCCATAACTCTATGACATTTAGCACATGCACATACCTATATACATATACATACATATATGTGTACTACATACAGATACATGAATTGCTATATACATACTTAATTCTATATGAGTACATCAAGCTGATCAGACTGTACTTCATTTTGATGTGCAACATTGTGCTAGTTGCTGCTATTATTATCTAAATGCCGCATGTATGATTGAAATAGCGAAATTCGCAGCTACACGCACATACACGTGCCAATATGCGCGCATGAGCTTAAGTATACATTTCACAATTAATCAGTTTTTGTGCGTAATTCTTTGTAATCGCGCTGTCAACTAGATGAACAACATAATTTACGCGTTTGCTCAAAACACAACGCTTGAGCTCTAGGTTACCGAACCGTGATGCACTCTCCATGGTCATCCTGACGTTTACTCTTTCGCACTCTCTCGCACATTTCGCATTCAGCGAAGTCCACGCCCCCGCTTGGCGCTTAAGCGCCCGTCTGCATGCCGAATTTCATAATTTTAATGTGCTGCATTTTGTTGCTGTGTTGGCCAGCACAGTCTGAGCGCTCATTCTGTGATCACTCGTGTTGAATTATGTCGGAAATCTCATGTCGGAAGATAACTGAAAGTAATTATGGCTGCATTTGAGATAATGCTAAATTTATCCTTCAATAAATTTAGGAATTAGCAGCAGTAATTTTAGACACAGTGTCATACTCTTTATATACATCTGTGCTGTGTAGAATTATGGAAAATTAAAACCACAATAAAAAATTTAATTGAAGGATTTGAGGCAGATTTCTCTAAAAATTTGTCGCTTATGGAGAGCTTAACGCAATCTATTCACTAGCTTATCTCAGAAAGAGTCGCTATTATATTTCAGATAGAGTCAATAATCACACAACAAAGCTTTGAAAGCATCGACGAATAAGTAGAAGGGGCGTAAGCATGAAATAGCTAAATTATTATTGGAATGCTAGCATAAATTTATTTATATATTTGCAATCTCAGTACACATTTACAAGCCGCACACATGTCTACTGCACTAAAGCTCTAGTCCCTTGAGGCTTGAGTACTCCTGTGCGAAAGAATGATGATTGATGATGCCCCAAGATTACTGGAGGTAGCGGCAAACATTTTAATGTCACTGGCATGGAAAGCAGACCTCGGCTAATTAATTCATCAAATACAATCAGTAAAATGAAAGCTCTCAAATGTTATGTTACTATAGAGCTTCCGCACTTACAAATGCCCTAGCTATTTAAATTGAAAATGCATTTAAGAAGGCTCCAATACTACCATAAATGTTACCAGGGTGCAGTGCGGTGCCAGCTTTCACCGATGCCGCATACTTCTACAAAAAGTGGAGAGCTTTCATTGGCATTACAGCTAAAAGATAGAAAATTTTGGTTGCGTATGCTGGCGTATCAAGGAATGCGCTTTGTGCAAACAATCTTATCGAAACTACATAAATATTTGCATAGTCAAAGGGAGAATCGTAGCTTACACCTGATGCAAAGGTTATCTTATTTACCAGATGCTGCATATTATTACTCATTCGCTGCGCTGCAATAACTCAACGTCGCTCCCCTTAAATGGCTTTTACGCCAGCGCTGGGCTCTCTATCTCGCAGCGCTAAGCCAATAAATCTTCAACAAAGTTTTTTGTGTGGGAAAAAAGGCTAGAAAAAATGCAAAAAGAGAAATGAGTGTCGCAATTGAAATTAATTTCGCAACGAGCGTAGGGCGGGCCAAGGAGCTGCTACCAAAAACTAGCTAAGTTGCACAAGTAAACACACTACGCAGCGTATTTTACATAAGCAGAAATACTTAAGCTGGAAAAGGCTGCAGCCGAGGCGTTGGAGCGATGCCTAAAACTTTCTACTGCTTATTCGCACCTTCGGCGCAAGTCTTTAGTTACCAACATTTCGCGCTGCCAAGTGTTTTCGGAACTTTTCGCTCACACGATGCAAGCATTTATGCATTTTGCGAACTTTTACAGATTTCTCAACGATTTTTCTACATTTTATTTACACCTTACAAAAAGTGACGATTTATTTTACTTTTATCTGCGTTAAGCGGCTGCGCTGAGTCGGCGCCCGCTACCTCCCTCTGCCCCACCACAAGCCATTCGATTCCCATCGGGCTCCACTAGAAACGCATTTCGAATGCAAAATGACATTTTCGCTATCAAAACGTACAAATCCAATCGATTTCACTAACACGTTGCAATGCGCCAGGATTATTGTTGTTGTTTGTGTAATGCACAACTACGCCACAAAATTGAAAAGAAATTGATTTTGATTTCAGTTTCAGTTCCAAAGATGTTGCCGAAGATCAAGGGGCAGGGCGGCTGGGTGAGGTGGCGCAGCTTCGAGAAACGCTCATAAATTATCGCAATTCGTTGAGGTTAAGTATAGGCGTGTCTTGCGCGGCAGAATGCAGCAAATGTTGGCCACCGTTTGGAGTGAGGTAGTAAGCGAGTGCAACGCTGAGATTTTCTTTTTTGCCATTGTGGCGCTAAAATGACTTTTGATGGCGGAAACTAACATTTTCGCAGGCATTGGATGTACCCAAGGCGTTTACACAAAGGACGCTTCGCAATAGAAAGCAAACTTGCATTTATTTTCATTCCATTTCCATTTTAATTTGCAAAATTTCCAACTCACAATAAACGAAAATTTATTTAAATGCAGAAGTTTTAGTTTAATTATTGCACCTTTGAAGATGCCTGCAAGAAAATTCTTTTATTCAGAATTCTTCAAGTTCAGTCCTCTCTAAGTCACGCCTAGACTGAACAGAGAATGTTTGCATGTTCGAGGCCATTGCGAGTGGAAAACTTCTGCAGAGACGTCTTCTTCTTTGGAATGTAGTCTTATTTTAATAATATAGTGTTGTTAATGATATAAGCTTTATATTTTCTACCTCCTCCGTAATCCTCTTTAATTTCGAGGTATCCGCAGCCGTACATCAAGTCGGCGTAAGACTATATTGCAATTTAGTACATTCTTGTTAGCAAAAAAGGGTACCGTCTTCTCAATATCATTAGACTGGGAACGAGACGGAGTTTCGCTTTGGTCTTGCGATCTAGCACTAGACATATGGGATTCGCGTGAGCTCGGTGAGCGCTGGACTCGCAAGATTCCAGAGAGGAACGCAAGAGCTCCGTTGAACTGCTTGAAAAATTTTATATTGCCTACAACTGGGGTTTTAAACTGACAATGGACTTTAATGCGATGGGCTTAGAAAATTTTATGTACGCCAATTGTCAAAGTTGCTTGAAAGATGGGGTGGTGGAAACTTTTCGAGATTTTCTTCTCGGCTGTCCGGCTTTCGCTTGGATGAGGTTGAAACTTCTTGAATGTCATCTGGGGCAATTAGATGAAATTAATATTCGCCGCCTTAGTATATTAGATTTGAGCCTATTTCTTCGTTTTTAGTTTAAAATCTCCTGATCCATGCTATGTAATTTCGGTATCACAAAGAATCATTGTTTCCACTGTCCAAAAGCGACTATCGTTACCTTGGTTGCGTAGATTATTCTCGAGGTTATACAGATTTCGAATATTTTGCACCCTCATATTCGCCATTATGGAAGTGTGATGGTATAATCGGGCTGTAAGACGCATTCCGTGAGTAAATAATTGCAATGGCAAAATAGTTAAACCAAAGTAAGTTAAATCCTCCAAATGTGTATGTCTTGGCATTGGTGTATTACTTGGCAAATACAGTGAACTGGTAACCACTCGTGCGGGGGCGGTGGGAACGGTGGGTGGGTGTATGAAGGAAGTGCAAGGCGTCCTCAATGTTTTTGTCAGCAATTATAATTGAAAATACTTTATTAAATGCCACAAAAGAGAGTTCTATATATATGTGTTCACGAGCTCATTGTATAATACGTGTATGTGTGTATGTGTGTATGTGTGTATGTAGCAAATACACGAATGCTTTGTGTTTCAATCAAACGCATACGGCAAATGTTTCTGCTAAGGCTTATGCTTCCGTTCGCCAAAGTGTGGGTCTCTGCCGAGAACTCCACAGTGTATTGCATGGTGTAGCTATGTGTGTACATTGTGCATGTATTAAACGCGCATTTTATGGCATTCGACTGCCTGAGCAAATGTGTAATCGAACATTGCACAAGAAATAAAATAAAATGTGTATATTTTTTCAATAATAATGGCTGATAAATAAATGGCAGAGGCCTGGGTTTGTTGCAACAAAAGAGCAAAGAATGTATGTGCCACACATACGCTTGCGCCGGCCTGTGCATTGCAATATTGCCAAAAAAGTTGTAGGCAAGTTATGCGCCAAATGCACGTTGCCTTTGTGGCATGTAACTTTAACAACGGGCGACATATTGTGGTAGTATTTTTGTGTTATTGCTGCCTCCGCTGCCACTTCTCCCGCTGCTGCTGCTCGTATCGATGTTCATGTTGGTGGCTGTGTTGCTGTGTTCCTGTGTTGCTGTGTTGCTGCAGCTGTTGTTGTGGCTAAGCATGTTAAAGTATGCCGCAACATTTTGTGGCATGAAAACACACACAAAAGCATCTAATATTGCCGTTACTTGCAGTGGCATGTGTGTGGCGGTATAAACAACAAAAGATAGGGAAATGTGCTAAAATATTGCGGTTCACTCTCAACAACACACAAGCGCACACACAAGTCAATTGCAAACATTGCATTCCTTGCATGCGGCACTGCATTGATACGCAGCGGTAAATGTGGTTTTTGGCACAACTATTTACGCCACAATAAAGCCAAGAAAGCGCTGCGAAGTATGCAACGGAAAATTCGTCCTCCATTGTTTTTCGCCCTTCGATTTTTGTACGGCTATGGGATTTCGGGCGCGAACTGCTTTTGACTCAACCGAACGTTTGTGCGTGTGTGTGTGTGAGTGTGTGAGTGTGTGTGTGTGTGTGTGTGTGTGTATTAGCGTGTGCTGCCTAAATTTCTATCTATGGCTTTTTGCTTTTACTATTTGTGCGATACAACAGAGGCCACAGCAATAAAAATGCCAAAGAGCAGCATAAAAATAGTGGAAAATGGTAATAAGATTTCCCTGCCGCAAATATTTATTTCGATATTATTATATATATGTACGTATGTATCTGCATATTCCCACAACTATAACTATTTCGTAGATTTTCCTCGCGGCATTTAGCAGCAAGCAGAACGTGGGGAGCGCGACGTAGATAACCGGCAGCCGATGCAATGAGGCGGACAAAATTCGATTACGCGGGTGTTCAAAGCGGCAAGTATGCCTTTGCCCTTTTGTCTACGTCTCCTCATCTTTCTGTTGAATTATTATACAGCGTAAATGTGCATCGGCATTGCTATTCCCTATTTGCGCATGCATTATCGGCAGGCATACGACCTTCCATGCCACATGCCGCATGCCGCATGCCGCATGCCGCACATATGCTTACAAGTCACTGCGTCATGCATTTACATTTGCTTGCGGTTGCCGCAACACAAAATTCTTGAAATATTCGCTTTGCCTGCTGCGATTTGCGGTTCATGTGCCCCTCTGCCCGCCTCTGCCCGCCTCTGCCCGCCTCTGCCCGTCTCTGCCCACCTTGTGCTTTGTCTGTGATTTGTACTCGCGCATATTTCTCATTTTGTCCCCATTCGTTCCGCATTTGCGAAATATCAGAGGATGTCGAGGTTGAAAGCCACGCGGCGGCTAACGCAATACGTTCCGCTTTTAATATCGTATGTGGCATCAATACTTGCACTCAATTGCATGTGAGCACGCCCATTAGATGCTGAGTCAGGCTGAGTGTGTGGAATGGCGCTGAGCGCACCGCTGCAACATGACCACAGGGACACATTGTCCGGTGGTGGCAGCAGCAGCAGCAGCAGCAGCATGTGCTGTACCGTTAATTTTGGCAACTCATAAAACTCTTGACGAAGTTGTTGATGCCACGCCACACATACACACATATGCTGGCAACAAATGTGGATTTTATGGAATTTAATCGCGTTGCGCCGTTGTCCATCACTCAAACAGTGACTGGTGACTGCTGTGAACGCTTGTTAATGCTATTTTTATATTCAATTCACGCCTGCATGCTGTGTGGCGCCAACTCCAACGAAATGTGCACGCGTGCTTTCGAGTGTTCGCACTGTCTAATGATTTCATTGACGCCGTGTATCTGGCTTGTCTTTGTCAGCATTCTAACTCTGGTTTTGTTGTCAACAGCGACGATGAAGTTGTTCGCTGTCAATTAAGTGTAGTTGTGCCTGCGCTGACCGCATCATTAGTTAAACAAATGCGAAAGTGTTGTTGTAATGTGGCATGAGCATTAGTTGAAACCTTGTAAAGTTAACATTGATTTGGTATATGATGCATGATGCCATGAAATGTTTACCAGCGATTTTTACGAAAAAAATACTGAAGGCAATAAAAGTTGAACAATATATACAGGGTGCTAAATTTTTTATGTTGGAATGTAAAAATTTAACAATTTTGGCATTTACTAAAATGTCACGGGTTAAAGTGACACTTCAGAGTATTTTTAAAACAATTTAATAAGGGTCTTCGGAAACAAGAAAGAAAGCCTTTCGTGTAAAAGGCACAACCGGATTACTCTTTATAGAGTACTATTTATTATATGTGTATAGAATTATAAAAATTAGAATGCTTTCGCATTTAAGTCAGTGAAAAAGTAAATATGACTAGTGGGTATACAAAATGGATATGAACGAAATGGGTTTGAAAAGAGAACGCTCTATGTAGAGCTCTCATAGCCTACTGTGTACAAAAGGGCACCCTCTTACTCGAACAAATGGGTAAGCTAAACCCTTACAAGGAGTGCAAAATGGCGTTAGCTCCTTATCCGTTTACGACCCATTCTGGACTTATTCTTAACAAATTCTGAGCATTATTTTATAGGATTTTATCATATTTTTGCCGCCATCACGTGACAATCGTTTCAGAAAAATTGCAACAATTTGGCTTAGCGAATATGATGGTATGATTGTCGGTAATTGGTATTATGATGCTTTTTCAAATTTCATTCCTCGGAAAAATTCATCGGAAATATTAGCGCATGGCGCACTTGCTTGTGTTTGGTCGACTTTCAAATATCGTCGCTGAAATTACCGCGGCCATTAATAGAAGATAAATATTTTCAAATTTCACAACGCCAAGCATTTGTGCAAACGGCGGTGATAAGCTCTCCGACCGAGCTGCTTCTTGTTGCTCCCAAATAAGCGTTCTCAAATGACGTTGTCGCGCATTGAATTATGAAGTGTTTTCGGTTTTGTGCTTTTTTATTATATTTCTTATGTCTACCTTATTGGCTGGCAACCTTCTGCAATCGTAAACAGTCAATATTATTAGCGGATTGCGGCTGAAATACCGCAGCCAACGCTAAGCTGTGTGGTATGCTTCTTAGTTCTGCTTGTTTTTTGTTAAGCAGCAGCGCATAAATTTAGCTACTAAGCAGCTTATGAGCACAAACTTGCCGCATATTGATGCGGCGCACAAATATTCTATTAAATTGTGTTATTTATTTCACTTTATTATCAATATACAACTTTTGCTTCTATATTTTCATTTTCATTTTCGAATGTTTATGATAGGCATCTCCGCTTAACTAGGGTGTTTGTGAAGGTGGCGGTATCAAATAAAATATTGTGTTTTTATTAAAATTTGTTTACTTGGAAACTATAAGAGAGCGTCACCATCAAAGTTGGGGGGTATATTTTTTGAAGTTGTTATTCTGTTGTAAATGTTTTTGAGAAGTAAGAAAATAAATTGGGCAAATAATTTATCATTTTCAAGTATTATTATTGCTTCTGTTGAAGTCTTTTTTGAAATCTTCTATAGCTCTTGATCTTGTTATGCGTAGTAGAGAAGAATTGCAAAAGTAGTGGTATTCATTTACTCATAAACCACCGTGTCGATGTTAGTATTGATATTTTTTAGATTTTGACAGATTTATCGATAAAAGTGTGAATATAACATTGTGTCGATACAATAATGTAGATTTACCTAAACTTTTTTGTTAACTAAAACACTTAAAATAGAACTGGATGTCGGAATTCTACTACCACAGATGCCAATAATCCCTTCAGGCAACCCTTTCCATTTCAACGGTTGTAATTTTCAATATTTTTTGCGTTTGTATGGAGTGTTATGAGAACTCAAAACCCAAAGATGTCCATTTGTGGCCATTAATTGGTTACTTGCTCTTGGTTAAGAGAATATAGTCCGGAGTCGGTTGTATGAAAAAATAAAATGCTCTTTTCGCTCAAGTATTTCATCAGGCTCTTATTGCCATTTTGTGCAATCTTTCCTTCTTACAGTGTATTCGGTTGATATACATATGGTTCGTTTAGTGGCTCATCAAACTCGTCAATTCCGCCAGGCACCTCATCAAAAATTATTATAGCAACGTTTATTGCATACTTGAGGGCGCTTTTAAGTAAGATAATGTAACTCTATTGAATTGTCAAACGCCCCTCTACACTTCCACGCTGACGCAATCAAAATGACACAAACAACTAATTTAAATATTTTACCTTCTCTACTGTCATAAATAAATATTATACTAAAGCGTCAGTATAATTTCCGTCACTTGAAATATCTCAAATTGATTGTGTTAGTGGGCGCGAATAGTAAAGTGGCGAAAATACAGAAACGGCGAAAATAGCATGGAAATTGTTTTGTTGGTGCGTGGGCGCTGCTGATGGCTTACATCATGCCACCGATTTTGTTGCTGTGCAAACATAAATACCGTTATAATTACATTAAGCGGCCTGAAGTGTGTAAAGGAGATGCCTCTGTGTTGGTAGCTGCTTTTCTACTTTTAAATATTGTGTTGTTTGCGTTTTTTAATTTGCCTCAATTTGTTGTTGGTATTCTTTCAACACATTTACAGGGTTGTATTTGCCAAGAATATCTTCGAAGATTATACAATGTGTTAGTGTTAACTTCAAAGATTTGATCAAAAAAACTGTTCGCTTTGACATTCTATTGATGGGATTATTAAGCGTTGCCATATTTGTAAACTTTTGTTAAATTTTCATTTTGTATGAAATCAGACACGCACAGGAATCCAACAGAAATTATTTTCAAAAACGTACAATATCTTTTAAACTACAACTACAAAAACTACAACTTAAAACTATAAAAAGGAATTAATATTAAAATAAATTTTTTTGTTTTCAAAATCTGGAAAAAATTAAAATTTTTTTTGTTTATAATTAGCGTTTGCCTTTTCTTGTTATTTATTTCCTAATATTCGCAGCTGCACGCCTACATTGACTTGTAAGATCTCACTTAACTTTAAATCCACGAATAATTAATATTGTTTACATAACATTGTTGTTGTTGTTGTTGTTGTTGTTGTTACGCCTATATACATACCCGCAGATGGTACCACGCCCTTTTGTCGCTGCTCCATTTGCTTATATTGCCATTACATTTGTTTCATATTGTTGTTGTTGTTGTTGTTGTTGTTTTCTGGTATTTCTAATGCTATGAAATAAATGCTCAGTCATGTTTAGTAATTAAATTTCAATTAAATATTCATTGCTGTCGTCGTTGTCTCAATTATAAAAGAAACTTGTTGTGTAGACAAGATTTGCTTGTTCTTGTTGTTGTACACACGCTTTTCCATTACTGGCAGTAGTGTAGCCAAATGTATGCCAAATGTGTGCAATGGCATGAGGCAGGCACAGTGTGTAGCGTGTGGCAGATGTTGGAAGCGAACAAGTAATTTCAGTGCGACACATATACACACATATACACACACATACACACTTACATACTGACACATGCAATTAATTTTGTTTACACGTATATTTTTCAATCAGAGAAAGCGATCTGGACGTTTCCTAAATTGTAATTGTAATTGAAACGAACTTTATCACTGCTGTTTGTGGGCGTGTATATACATATTTTGGGAGCGTTATGCAACACTGGAAGGCTATGAAATTCTTATGCATATGTACATATATAATGCACAAACTTAATGGGTATTATTCATTAGGCGCGTTGTTCCTCTAAAAAATTACAACACAAAACACAACATGATGGTTTTAATTCTAAATTCAGATTTCAAAAGTTATAGTCAAAAGTATGAAAACGGTTATTATATCACAGTAAAAATTGTCTGTTCAATTTTCTGTGAATTTGACATAATGAAAACCAGGCATAAGGTGTGCTCTATGCTTGCTTTTATTCACCCATTCGCTCTAGATTTCAGCGATCTCTGCAACTTGAAACTACATACACATATATGTATATCGAATTTAACGGCCTTAAAATACTAGATACTAGAAATGTTGTTTTTGAAGTGTTGCCACCAACTCAAAATTGTAATTAAATTTCAAACTAAAGACTTTTTAAGCGTCTTAGATTTGCCATTTCTTTGCTTGTATCTCCGAGGGCTGCTCTCTTGTCAAAAAATTTACACTTGAAAGCAACAACAAAAACAGCAAGCTCAAAACGATGCAAGAGAGTAAGGCATTAAATAGGGTATAACCGCTTTTTCAACGCTAACAACGCTTTCGCTTTACAGATTTCAGATAAGTTTTGTCATTTTGAATGGATCAAATGTCAAATATCTGTTAAAATGGCAATATATTCTTATAATTCTTATTAAACAAAGGGTATTTATTCAGTAATTGTAATGGCTCGAGACTTGAATTTAAATATTCTTTGTTTTAGAAGATTTAAAATATTTTTGAGAAGTATTGCCACTTGTTACAATTTTTATTTAATGGAACTGTTATATCGACTAAGAACATTAAACACACAGATTTAAGCAAAATGTATGTATGTATATATTTCTGAGATATTTTAGTTAAAAAACTATTAAATTTGGATCAGTGAATGATTCTACTAGCACTAATGATAATATGAATATGGCCGTGAATTTAAAATCCGCAAAATTCGCGTTTTGGGGAACACATTTTCGGAGAAGGGGTAAAGCATTTAAATTTTCAAAACCTATTTGGTGCTTAATGCACACTTTTACGTGTTTGTTTGTTTATTTGTTGCTCACACAATACGACAAATTTTCCTTGAATATTCATTACTTCAGAGTATTTCATGCAAATCTGCGCATACGCATGAAGCTTAAATATTCGATATATTTTGCTGTGTTTGCCTTTGAAAAAGCCGACAACGAAATGTTTGAGAAAAAAAAAACAAAAAACACGCGACTGTGTATATATTTATACATGTATGTGCGTGTGTGTGCGATAGGGTATTTGTATAATATATGAAGGAGTTGTTGTTCACTGGTTAAATTAAATGCCACGGGATCTGAGGGATGCCGTTTAGTTTTTGTTGCACTGAATAAATACATATCTACTCACTTAAACATACGAGTATGTGCATGTAAATGCATACATACATATATACATATGATTGTTTATATATTTCCCCCAGCAATAGCGAGCTATAAATTAATGAATGATTTAGTGCGAGTGTGTGCGTATGTGTAAATGCCGAGCGTGTGATGGAATATATCATCGGAAATGCATTACATAAATAAACACAAGCGCTTACAAATTGTATGTGTATATGTAGATACATGTGCACTTGCATAAATAAAAGCGTATTTAGTCAATCACATGCGCATTGGCGTAACGCATTTGAACGCTCATGCAACAATAATGCGTTTGCCAGTGTGTGTGAATTGTTCAACGTGCTCGTGCCTAAATGTATGCTATGCTTAATTTACAACGCTTTTAAATTGTCGAGTTGTTGCCACTTTGCCACCGACTGGTTTATTGTCTGCTCAGCGTTTTACTCTCGACAATTGTTGCTTTCAACGTTTGTTGTTTTTATTGTTGTGCGTTTGTTGCTTATGCATATGAAGATTTGAATTTTTAATTGTACCCACTCAACGCAGTAGCTGCGTGAAATGATTACAGTTATGTCTTGTTTGCCTCTTTGTGGTTGCCTCGCATTTAATTTCAGCTTGTTTTTACCGTTGTTTACCGCTTATTGTGCTAGATTTTACTGTTGCGCACTTTATTGTTGATGTGCTGTTGTTCTCCGCTCTTTTTTGCAACGCTCTCTCCTCTCTCCTCTTTCTTCTGCTATGATTGCTTATGTTTTTGCTCGCTCGCATTAACTCCCTTGGGCACTCTGCGCTGACGTCCTTTTCCACATACTTATGCAAACTTTTTCACGTTAAGCAAAAGGCAGCGCAGAGCATACGCAACGCTCTGCTGTGCCTTGCTCTATTGTTGTTTGTGGGCTTGGCAACTGTCAAGCCTTATCTTTCGCACCCCCACAAGGCCTGTCGGAGCGGCTGAGCGCCAAACGTTTGCTGCTCCGTCACAAATGCGGGATTTGTTGTAATCATTGTTGCTGTTGTTGTTGTTGTTGTTGTGGTGGTGCTTTATTTTTAAACACACATGCCGTTGGTTGTTTGTTGTAGGCATCCGTTGGAGTACTTAAATTTGCTGAGTACTCTGCAGCTGACAAAGAATTTATTGTCTTAAAAATGCAATTAAATTTGGTTTGGTCGTATCGCAGACAGGCGGGCAGGCGGGCAGTATTTTTTGGCCTTTGTTCCTTCGCTCGCTTGGGAGAATGCCAGGCACCACTCTAAGCATTTTATTTGACAATTTCATTTGAGTTTGCTTCGCATTTGCTTGCGTATACCGGCTACTTCGCTTGCATATACGTATGTGTGTGTGTATTTATTTATGTATGTGCATGTATGCATAGGCTATGTTACGCCAAATTAAGTCGACTTATTTATTTCATTTTCGCTCTCTATTTGCGTTTTTCTACTCATTTTTGTTGTCGCATTCGCTTTACGCACACTTTGGCTTGGCCCATTGTTCGTCCTTATTTATTCTCGCTTATTTGTATTTGCGCAAACAGTCGTAAAATGAAGTGAAAAGTCAATCAAAGCGACATTTGCATGCGGAAGTTGTAAACATGAAAATTATTTAGCTAAAACGAATGCGAATTTTATTGCGTCTTCCGGAAGGGTGCGTGTCGGAGCCGTCGTGGCAAAGTAACAATGTTGTAATTATGTTTATGAAGAAAAGTAATTAACGTTAAGGAGATGTAAAAATTATCATATCTAAATAAAAAGTTGATTGCGAAATCAAAGCGAACTTAAGTGCCAAAGTTATGTTGTTAAGTATATGCTTAAGAGAATTTCTAATGGCTAAAATGACCTTGACGGAGATTTAATACACTGATTGCGAGCCACCAAAACCCACCAAAATTCGGACAAATATAAGTAAATACAATGTTCACGCTCATTTAGTATAGGGCGATTCGTGATAACTCTTTCTAAAACAAAAAGAGAAATAAGCGAAACAAGTTCTGCGAAGCATTCATCCCAAACACGAACCCTTAGCATAAACTAAACCCTTAAGCTTTAAAAAGCGATTAATTGTAAGTCACAGCTTCTCAAGTCAGCACTGAGTGCTCGCGGAAAATCAAAAAAATGTTCTAATTGGAAATCCTAGTCTCTTGATTCCCAGGAGCTTGATTATATGAATTGCCTATAAAAACTACCTGAAGTGCTGATTACCCCAAAAATGGAGTTTTTAGAGATTTTCATATTTCTCTTGACCTCCGTAATGCCTTGAGCCCAGCTTTAAAAAGAAAGGAATAACAAGTAGATCCAAAAGAAAAGGCTCCTCTCCAAAATTTTGTAGAGTTTGGTGCAACATTCGTTTGTAGGCTGTGGTCCAGAAGCTGTGATCATCGACTCTTCCGGCATAGCGTATTCATATCTTCTATCTTCATATCTTCTAGCTATTCATATTTTCTGTACATCTGCAGTTGCAATAACGAAGAGAGAATTGTACTTTGCCTGATTTCACTACTGGTTATTTAAATATTAATTTGGTGCTGGTGAAAGCCTATATCTCCGCGTTAGAAAATGAATCGTATTTTCATCTAGCTGACAATTATGTCTATCTATCTTTTGATGAAATAATACCATAATACCGGAATATCAGCGATTTGATGATTTAATGATGTGGTTGTGAAGCGTTCCATTTTTCCTTTCTGCCACGAGGCAGCTGTTCCTTTGCTGCACCCGTGCCTACAAAACGCAGTTAATGCGACGTCAAATGCACTCTTTATTTCCGCAATAATCACGTGCTCAATATTAGCGAACTCACCCAACCCAAGCACGGGTCTCCCACACATACAAACATACAAAATTGGTAAGCACTCATCAGGTATTACCACGCGAATCCAACAATTTTGTATTTTGTTGCGCACTGATTTTGAATTTATCGCTGCAGATTGACTACATAGTTGGCAACTTGCAACACTGTCAGCAAACCGCAAATTCAACAGCAAACGAAGCAAATTTGCGATTAGTTCTGCGAAGAGTTGAAGTGAAAATAGATTTCGTGGCACTTCCCTCATGTGGTTGTATATGTGGTTCGGTGCACGACTGAGGCAGTTTAATGCAGTGGTTTGTTGTTCTTTCTGCTGCACTCTTAGCTTTCAGTGAGCTTTTGGGTTCTTGCCGATAGTTTTGATGTATTATATATATGCATATATTTACCCTGCATAAGGTTAACATTCACATGTAGGCGAAAAGAATGGCATCGTTGTTGAAACGAAAATATTCATTTGTATGTCTAGTCTCTACTTTACATCTGGAAAAAGAAAATTGTTGACATATGAACCGAAAGAGCCTTAATATTCTTCTAAACGTAATTATTTACTGCAATTCTTATTAAAGACCACTATTTTCTCGTGTGGGAACTCGATAATGTCAAAAAATATGAGAGCTAAGTGGTTTTATGAAGATCCTACCGAGCATAGATCGGTTATCTATGGCGTAAAGAACCTGGATTTATATCCAACTAGGAAAAGTTAATAGAGCAAACTAACAAGAGAATATTTATGTAGTAACCACAACCACATTGTCCAAGAAGAAGTGTTTAGTATGTAGAAAATATGTGTATTTTTTTGAGAATTTGTAAAACCAAAACAATGCAAAAAGCAAAAAATAAATATTTTTGCCAATTTTCCAAGAAGCTCTTTAATATTTTCCAAAATCCGCAACACGATTCCGCATTTTGAAATTCAGTTCATGGCACTGTTGTCTTTCGTGTTTTAATTCTTTTAAGAGTTGCCACCATTCTCTTGGCGCTAACTTTGGCTGCTTGGCACAACCATCATGGCATATGCTCTATGACAGCGACGATTACGGGCCCCAGCACAAGTTTTGCCTATCGCAGGTAAATCGGTGTACTTTGTTGTTGCGTTTCAATAACGAACTTAAACCTTTGGCGCCGCCACTAACGCGAACTTTATCGTTTGGTAGCGCTCAACTTCGAGCTTAGACTTTTACAAGTTTAGCGTCAACCCGAATGCCGTCAGAGTTGTATTTGTTTAAGGAGCCTAATGTCTAGTAGTTCGCTTATAAGCGTGTGTGTTTGTATGGGTGTTTGAATGTGTGTGACAAATTGAAATTCAATAAAATCTTTAGTTTTAGTTCTCTCGGTTCTTTGGGGCACCAAAATTGTTGTCACCGTGCCGGCAATTTCAGAGCATTTTCCACAACATGTCAGCAACCTTGGCAAACTGCTGCACCTGAAGTCTCTTGTGCTTGTAAATTTGTACCAAAGTCTACACGGACAACTTTTCCTTTAAGGTGCTAGTGTTTAGACTGTGTTACCTTCAAAGTGTTTCACAATCGAATTTTGAACTTCGTGGCAGGTTCAAGCTAGTTAACTTTGGCAAGTCCACAGGGGCGCTATGAGTTGCGAGAACAAAATTCATATACGCAGCTCTTTCTTTTTTGTACTTTCGCACTTCAATTGCTTTGAAGATGAAGTGAGCTGGGCTTTAATTGAATCAGTGCCTTAAATATTAAAAGTACTGTGTTTAGAAACATTAACATATACAACAAAAACTAATTAAAATATAGTATTTACTGAAATTAACAATTTCAATTTCATTAATTATTTCATGCACTAATTTCTGGAATTTAATAATACCAGAGCCCTTTATGACCTCTGTTCTCATGTTTGTTCTTATAAAAAGGATCATTGTCAGGTTGACGTTTCGGTGTTACACATATAACATTCAACGACAACCTCTTTAAATTCGTTTACACAACGCAAAAAACAGCCACTTATGGAACATAAGTACTTTCAACCCCGTTGATATAGTACGACTTTGATAAATTTTCTGGAATCTCATATCTATCTTTTGACAAATATATTGGTGTGTAATTATTTTTTCTTAACCTAAATTTGGGTTACCTTTGTTTAAATTCCACTATTTTCTACTTACAACTAGTTCTCCTTTGAAATCGGATGTGCTTTTTTATCTTGGCTAGGAAATTCCTACATTGTGACACCGCGCTGAAATGTAGGCAACATTTTTTAATATGCAAATCACAGGTGATACTAGTGCGGTCGGAATGTTCGATCGAAGCATTGGCTGTCGACGAATCTTGTGGCCGATTTAAAACTAATTTCAAGTGACTTTCTTTTACGCGCATAGCTTCCCTATTATATATAACAAATTACTAAGAATTCTCTCACGTATTTCTGAAAAACTACAATATATTGACAGAAAAATTTTACGGTTCATTTACCCATTTATACTCAAAACTTTTACATCTACTTTATGTAGAATCATAGATAGAAGAGTGCTCTTCTTGCATAGATACTACCAAGGTTAAAGAATATAGCTATATAATATACCCAACAACTACACTCATAACACACACAAACCCCAGGATGTAATCCTTGACGCATATCCTCACATGTATATTTCCACCATATATTGAGTATACTTTGGGGTTGAAGACAAACACCAGGGATTCGCCAAATCAGCTTTCCTATCAAACCCTAAATGGGGGTGGCAAGGTAGCGTGTGGCTGTTTGCACCACGACGTTGTGTAGCTTAGTTTGACACACGCATGAATTGCAACGCTGTTGCATGCAATCTATCTGCCTCGTACAGGTAGGTGTTGCAAACTGCCGCACTGACAGCAATAATGGCGATGACAATGCCACACATTGTTGCATTTTTCGTTTGTTTGTGTTCGCCCATGGCGAAGTGAGTGCAATGTCTGAACGTGTAGCACGTAGCAACTTTAGCAGCGTGTTGCATGCATTAAGCGAATGCGGGTGAGGAGACGACATACTCAATATGGATTCGTAAGCAAAATTTGCAAAAGGAAACTGACGTATGAGTCAGCAAGAGGAAGTAACTGAAGCTCAGCATATTTGAGAACCTTATTCTACTCAATTTTCACAGTTAGCTGTTGCATGTACGAGTTACAGCACTGTTGGCGATTTGGAGGAAACAAACTCCCAAGTTTAACCACGCTCCCTAAAATTGACCGTCCATTTTCGGACACATCCTAACCACAAAGCGTTGCATGCCTCGTTGCTCGCTAATAAGATTTGTGGATTTTTGGAGCATTTTAGAATTTTTGCGAAACTTTTCGTAGAACTTCATACAGGGAAGCTAGCGAAAATCTAAAAACAAGGTGAACGAAATGCAATTACGCTGGTTTTTGAGTCCTTCTACTTTTCTTGTTAGTACGATCTCTGGTTGTTTAGATATTGTCGTCGCTTTCTGCTTTTGGCTCTCGAGCTTTGCCACTTACTTTGCCAAAATCTTAAAGACGATTACTGTGCTGGTATTTCTTATATTTCCCACTTAAGTTAGGTTAGACTTCCTAAAGTAAACCCTTTAGAATAAAATAAAATTGAGAATATTTTAGAGATTGTGAAAACAGAATTGAAGGGAAAGAGTAGAGAGAAAGATACAGAGAGAGAGAGTTCGATCTATATTAAGGCTTTATGACATCTACTCAGGAATATCTCTAAAAAGTAAGCTTAAACAAGAAATTTCAAACCCTCAAATATGTCCCTGTCCATCAACTTCCGAAAAGCGGAGACAAAAGCAAATAGAACTGATTTCGAAGTTACCGTCCACAAAGTTACACTTCAACTCACTGCATGTCAGTCATATATCTTAAATAGGAGGAGGCTTAAATTATGTTCGTTAAGGGATTTCTTTCATGCCCAACCTGACGCAAGACGATTTTTATTTCTTTGTGAGGTAAAGCTCAAAGTGTATTCACTTTACACGATCATAATCTCTCGAAGCCATAGAAATGTTGCTTTGGAAGGCGATGTCTAAATTTTAGGCTCTAAAGAGAACGAGCGCATTTGTCGAAGTGATGTAACAATTAACAAACAAAAACTCCTTCTTTTTGTGGACAGATTCTTAAAAATAAACCGTAGAAAGAACTGCGAGAGTTTGCTGGCTCTCTTTGAAATTAGAAATTCAAATTTGAGAGCCGGATTTTATGCGAACATGTTTACCCGCATGCGTTTGGAGTTCCTAAATATATTTGAAGCGTATGCCATTGCGTGAATAAATATTCATGATGTCTCGCAGTTTCGGTTGCGGCTGGCGCGCTTGCTGCATGCAACGCTGTGCAACGCTGTGCTACGAAAAACACTTAAAATTTTCCAAAGCACCTGAGGGATTTACCGCTGGTTGTTGCGGTTGCTTGCACAAACGATGCAATCACGACAGTCTTTGTTGTTGTTGTTGTTGTTGTTGTTGTGCGTCCTCATTTGTTCCGCTTCTTTTCGCATAAACTCGAAACAGCTGTTGTGGCATTCTGCGCGTGCGCACTGCCGCTTATTGGATTTGGGCCATGGTTTGTGGCATGCAACGCATATGCCACGCTCACATGCGTACATATGCACATATGCGCATAAAATTCAAATGTTTATGCCACGCAAGTAATCTATCAGGCTTGCGACATATTGCATCCTGGACTATTTTAGTTTTTTCACTGCTTGCTGCGCATATCCACGTGTGGCACACACTGGGCGGTTGCAAATTCGTTGCGAAATTTCAGATCGAGAATTTTTGCGGATTTCATAAAACTTTTTCCATTAAGCGACAACGAAAACTAAAACTCAAAGCAGATTGCTTACAATATCTCTTCTGCAGCGCCAGAATAAAGCAGCGACAAGTTGACGCACATGTGTGTGTTTATGCCGTGGCACCTGCATCTGTTTTGTTGTATGTATATTATATATGTATTTTACATTCGCCGTCTTTTCGACAATTGCAATACGAATGAGAGACATGTAGAAAGTTCTAGGGTTAGCAAAGAAATGGAACGTAAAACTTGCCGCTTGCCACTTGCCACTTGCCACTTGCCACTTCCCATTGCCGCGTGTGCAACCTCCAACAACTAGCAGCCAGTACCTGAAACAAAAAGTCAAGAACCAAAAGCGTCAACTTGGCGGTTCTTCAATTTTCAATTCCCCGTACCCCAGCGCCAAATCCAGCATCTATATATATGTGTATGTGAATGTGTGCGAGTGTAACGAGGTATTTTTAGATGGTAGAACTTTAACGATTCTGGGAAAAGTCGGCTGCAGCACATTTACAACGGTTGGCTGGTGCTGTCGCACGATGTGGTACACGGCACTTGTCCTGGTGGTCCGCAGTTGTGACGCTTGCTGCGGCATTTTGTATATCTTAAGGCGCAAATCATTTGAGACCAAAGACAAACAACCGGCGAAGACTTTGCGATTACAAAGGAAACTTGAACAGCGACAAACAGGGATTAGATTGAGTGTGAATAAATATGATGTGAGGAGGGACAGGGAGAGTTTGTGCTAGAAAAAAGGTGAGATCATATACAGGGTTTTTGCTAACATAGCAACACAAAAATGGGAGTCAAGGGGTTAAGGGGTTACAGTAGTCTTTCGTGCTGCTTTTTTATAAAGCACGATAAAGGATGCTTCTGAACACTAAAATATTTAATAAAACATGATCAGTTTGAACGATATATTTTGGAATAATTCCCATAAGAGATCTTCTAAAAATAAAAATTTTGAGAATCTTATAATCAGAATATTAAATACAATGCCATTCCCGAATTGTATGAATTTGAAGATATATATATGGGATATATATAGCAGGGAGATAAAGGAATATATAAAGAGACTTCACCCATTTTTGGAGAGAAGAGTTTTCACAAGTACAATCACTACATGTGCAAACTTTTGTTTCGTTACCCTTAAAAGTGCTTGAGTCCCTTAAAAGTCCGTTTTAGAGTGAAATACGTTAATAAAATTCAAATTGTGTGCTGCCAAACTGTGTTAAAATCGGACAATCACTTTGCAATGTCATAATTTTCGCCTAAAATAGTGCGGTGCGATGCCCATAGTCAAATTCTTGTACTTTTTTTAGCACTTCTTTGTAATAATACCGTTATGTAGAAGGTGATCGCGATTGTAATCCGGTTTTTTCGATTTCCACTTCGTAGAGTCAAAGGCTACTATGAGAATCTTACAATAAACCTTAGAGGGCAGTTCACATCCACTTTTCGCTTATGTAAGTATGTATGCCTTTATGCCTATTTACTTACGTATATACGGATTATCTCTCTCTCTCTCTTTCTCTCTCTATCTCTGATTGAAATTTATGGTATTTGCTTTCATCGTTAACGAGATGTCATTCGCATAGAAAATCTTATATCTTTTAGCAATCATTTTCAAAATAACCTAATTACACAGCATCGTAATAAATTATGGCATCAAGCAGTTAAATCACATTTGATTTCCATTTGCAATCCGTCTCGTTTTCCTCAGGCGCTGAAAAGTTCAAATAGATTTTCATGCGATTATGATTACATATAATTTAAACATTCTCGTTACCGTTAAACCATTGCAATGTCTGTCATTAAAACTTGCTAGTTGACTGCTCTGGAAGCCCTGTTGAGCAAAACTGATTGCCTTGCTATAATTCGCGTTGTCACCGGTCCATTTTAACATTTGCAACATTCTAAAAATATAAAAAATTAAAGAAAAGTAACGAAACAAATGGAAAAAATGGTAAAACAACTTTGCTCACTTTTCCTCCTGACAAAATGGGAAAAGTTTAAATGACGTTGCAGCAAGAATGTTGCACTTCTGCAACTCATACGTCAACACAGTTTCATTGTATGGCGCGCGAGCAGCGGGCGAAAGTTGAAGAAAGAGTGCGTGGCAGTTGACCGGAGTTTCAGAGTAAGACATTGTTGGAGACACGGGCGAGGTCAACAGTGAGCATTACTTAAAGCTTATAAGCATATATATGTATGTACACATGTTTATTTATTTATAAAGTTCGGGTTTGATCCGGTTAGCTGGAGCAGTTGCGTGTTGCATTACCGGGCATTTCGGGGTAGGTTTTCGATAGGACTTTTGTACATTTTCTTCTAGAAAGGTACGTGCATATTTCTATGTTCAACCTGGTACATTTCAATACGAAGATATTAAAGTGCATTTTTGGGTCTGCTTGGCTGACAGATCCTAGTTAGCGTAAACATATGTATATGCACACGAGGGCGCGTTATTAAGTTTGTGGCTTTCGAATTTCAGGCCTAGTATATGAAAAACTTTGGTAGATATTTTTGGTTGATATTATGAGGCTCTGCAGCAGATATTGGGTCCACTAAGTTTTTTATGAGGACGAAATAACATTCTTCATTCGTTGTATTAGTATGCTCTCTTGGGTCTTCTTAAGAAGTACCTGTACTGTAGCCGTTCATAAAGTGGCCCTAACTGAATATAGAGTTTAACTTTATGGTTAGTGTCTCTATAATACCTGCTGTTTTGAGCGTTTAAAGGGAATTTTGTGTCTCGTGTGCATAAATATTGGAGTATAAGAAGATATTGGAGTCGCTAAGTGAAATTGTGACCACTGTGAGTGGAGTGTGTGGGCTGGTTAGACCTCTAGATGCGGACCGACTGGATCGTGGTTGGTGGCAATAATCGACTCTCCGAACATCTGCGTTAATTTTCACCGCCGTTAATTTTCAACCGAGTCGTTTAAGCTTCGCTCTAATACTGGCTGCTAAAATTTTCACCGCCTTCACCGCGCCATAGTTGCTCCAGGCATTATCGGTTAAATTATAAATCGAGTTTTCTTTCACTCTGTACACTGTGTATTGTGACCGCGAAAAATATGGCTGTACTAAAGTACGCATGGAGAAACAAACACATATAAAAGTCAGTTTCAAACACTTGCATGTGGCCTACTTGTGCATTGTTGAGACTGTGTATGTTTTTGTCGGCAAAACTTTTCATATTTGCAGCTCGTTTCATGCGACGTTGCCACTTGTGCAATGTAGTACGTGTCAAATAAGAAAAAATACGAAAAGCATAAAATTTGACAACAAAATGATATTGAAAAAATTGAGCGAAAAGCGAAAAAACCTGTCTAAAAGTTTTGCTTGCATTACCTTGCCAGTGTAAGTGCAAATACGACAGCAAAAATAAGCAATAATAAGTCTTGAGAAACTTGTCGATATTTAATACAAACTATTTTTTTTTTTTGTTCAACTTGTGCATTCATAAATATTTATTATTATGTGAGATAAATGTGTGTCCATTATTATGAAAGCATATAAATACATATATATTTTGAAATCATCCATATAAGTTCCTTTAATATTTTGACAACCGGAAGCAAGGCTTTTGGGTGCGGCTTGACAAGTCTGTTAAGGACACTACTGCGTTTCTTCGCGAAGGCGTTCCATTAATTGATCAGGAGACACACGAAAAATGGCTTGTAGGTGTAGATCTGGGTAAAAAGGTTACCTCCTAACACATGACCAAAAAATTGTTGTAAATCGGCAATACAATATACACTGTGGTTTGTGTAACAGCATATCTCTTTTAATTTCATGTCTTATTGAAATCGGCTGCAAACAATCACCAATATACATACACACATACATACACATATAATTGCACAAAACTGGACAAACTTGCCTTCGCTTTTGAGACGACGCTTGACCTTTCGCACTACAGCTGTTCTGCATAATTTGATTCCAATGCCGTCGCCACCACAGCAGCTGTTACGGTTCGTCGCTAACTTGAAATTCCTTCATTTCAATTTTGGCCAATTCATCTTGTTTAGTTGTTCGTACACACAAATTCCTTGGCCGTGAGGCTTTTGTCCTCTGCGGACAAGTGCGTAACTTTCCTGAGTTTGTGTTTATGTGAGTGTTTGTGTATTTGTGAATTTGTTTGTTTGTTTGTGTGTGTCTTTTCTAGATGACCCGGCAGGTTAAGGCATAGGAATTCATTATTATAAAATAAAATTATTACTAAATAAACCTCAAAAGCAATTATGAAAACCGTTGTAGGCTCATATAATTATAAAGAGAATGAAGAGTGAAGTTAATATGGAGCAGGACCTTTTTCCTCCAGCGAGGTCCGTTTTTTTGCATCGATTTTCAATCTTTTTTTCAAAATAAAGTTCAACTACCTCGAAGCTTCGAACTATATAGCTACGTTTTGAGCTCGTATCGTCTATTGAAGAAATGAAACTTTTCTTAGCATTGTGAGATTGGAGAACCACTTAAATTTTATCCGAGAAATCTGCTTTTGGAGTTTCGTCCGGAATAAAATACAATTCAAATTCACATTTTTGTGTCCCAGAGGGAAGGAATGCCGCGTATTTGTATCTATGTATGCATATATATATATGCATGAGCACTGATTGCATTGCGGCGCTGAAAAGCAGGCAACACCCGAAGCAAGCAGAAACTTTCAGTGTTGCTTCACCAAAACAAAAAAGAAGAAGAAGTAAATAGAGAAAAATAAAATCAATAAAAAAGTAAGCGATATTTTCAATACTTTCGTTTCATTATTTGCACGTATTCGTAGATTTGGCACCGAGGTGATTGTTTAGCTGCCTCAAGTGTTTTGGTTTGCTGAAGTGTTTGAGTGGCTGTGTCCACCCGCCGCCAGCGTGCGGCTGTTCGCCTGAAGCTGCTCATTACAGCAAAGTTTTTCTGTCAGTTTGTTTGCATTGCTGGGCGCAGAGCGGCGCCTAAAACTTTACCGGCGCGCATAGATTTAACGGTCAATTGATGCGCTGTAGCATTTGTGGTAGTTGGGACCGATTCACCGCGGCAATTGTGTGTTTGATTGCGAGTGTGTGTGTTATTGCGCATTCATTTTGGTTCCTCTCCCTATCTCCACTTCTCTCCAACTCTCCCAGTCTCACATACTCAATGGACCATTCGGCAGTGTGATGTTCTTGTGTGCTCCTTGGCTGCGTGGTAGCAAAAGTTTATAATTTTATTTATTGAAAAGTTTGCGGCAAGGCAAATCAACTAGAAGCGACTGCTCGCGCTGCAAAACTTCACGCTCCAATATCGGCTTCCTCTGTGCCGCCACTCGACGCCATGACGACTACTTGCCTCATTCAACTTTTGCCTTGTGCGTCGTGGCCCAAGTGCACGTTTCATTCCGTTGGGTAATTTGGTGGCTGTTGCGCCTTCGCTGCCGTTCTTTTAACGCTATCGTTGATCGTCGCACTTCGTGTGCTTCGTGTGCTCCATCATCGTGTGCGATGCTTGTTATTATTGTTGTTTGTGCACTTTTTCATTTCTTTGCTTAAATAAATATTGCAAATTAAGTTTTATTCTTTCCTTTCAAATGCGTCGCACATGAATTCCGAAAAGTTTTTATTCCATTTGGCAGCAATTGTAGCTGCCCCAAATTGCATTTACAGTGCTCGTTTATGTTTTTATTTATTTTGATTCGTTATTCACAATTTGCATTGAGTTTAGGCGACACACGGCGTGTGAGCGACTCTCGAGTGCGTGCTTATTAAATTATGTGTACATGTTTTTCTTTAATTAAAAGCAACACTGGCTGGCAGCGATTGCAAGGATAGGGAGGAAGAGAAAGGGAGAGCAAGTGTGAGCGTGATGGAGAAAATAAGCGTGCGTAGATGTATCCTTGAGGTTGAAACTTTGCTTTAAAGCGTAATTAAAATGCCATTTGCCAACGTCCTGTTATGCTTCCCGTTGTTGGCACAACACTGCTTGTGGCGCCGCTTTAAATATTGCCTTTCACTGCCACATTCACCACATCCCGCACTCCCTAATTGAATTATTACGTGGCCATCTCCACTTTCATTTTCACTATTTCGTCTTCAAAGCTGCACCGTTCATTTGATTTCGTCACTTTCGTGGCTCTGTCAACATGCAACTTAGCTGGTGTTCTGTTCGCGCTATGTTTTGTGAGTAATTTACACCGTCGTGAGGCAGTGTTGGTAGACAAAACTGCAAATGGACTACGGTAGACTCTCGTTAATTGATTGCTTGCTTCAAGTCCGGCAACGCATAAACTTTTCTCTTTGGTGCAACATTCAAGGCCCCTCCTTTGCCTTTATCTAATATGCCAATGCCATAGTGTCAGTTGTTCAAATGTTAGTTCCGATTACATGTAGGAAAGTATGCAAATACGTTTTTGAAATGTCAAAACTAAAAACGAAGTTCGATTCATTCAGTTTATCTTTCCTTCTCAACCCTGGTACCCCGGTAGCTGCCATCTAACCTGTTTTCTCGCCGCAAAGAGAGAATGCCAAGCAGGAAGCTTTATGATCATACAGACGCTCGCGAGAAACTCTCTTACTCGCTTCTCTCGCTTGTTATTGGGGGATTTTTTATAAATAAATTAAGCCGTGAAGGCTTCCAGAATGATATTTATTGTTGTAAATATGGCTTAAAAAACACAAGTGTGTTGACAAAAAGAAATATTCACTTTGTGTTAGGTGTTTTAAATAACCTATACAATATTGGGGCACCTAATATATTTGCACAACAGTCTGTACACGGTCTCTTTACGATCTCCTTTCTAAGTGGGAAAATTAAAAATGATTTCATTTCGAAGACGGTATTCATATCGAAGGCTTACTCCACCCAGACTAAACTGTACCTTTTCGAGCCAAATTCTTCTAACAAAAATAATTTATCATTTTCCTGTCCACTAACCAAAAGTTGCTGCTGCTTGCGCATGTATTTGTTTGTGCGTATTTATTTGCCGGTAATTACAATTAAATTAATCATGCGATAGCTGCGCACATAAATACTCGTATCTAAATACTTAAACATAACTGTAAGTCTGTAAAGCAAACATTGTGCTGTTCACACTTACTAAACGTATTTGCTTAGCTGTGTGTGTGTGTGTGTGTGTGTGTGTGTGAGTGCGTCTGTGTGCGGTTGATATCAAGTAACGGAATTATCTGTTAATGAACTTGACGCTCCAGCTACATTCGAATGTATTTTGGCTGCGTGGTTCAGGCTGTCACAAACAGCTGCTTCAAGCTCCACCGCAAATAGCAACGTAAGACTGTTGACATAGTCTAACAAAGCAGTGTGTCTAAAGTTGTTTGTCAGGAAATGGAATTTCGTTCTTTGGCGTTTATGCTGAAATAAATCATACATATTCGAAATACGTACAATTGCTTAAAGTGTTTATTTTTGGCAACACTTAAGTAAGTACTTAAATATTTCATGAAAAATAACCACAGAGAGCACAGAGAGAGAGAGAGAGAGAGAGAGAGAGTTGCAAGGCCAAATGAGATTCCTTTATCTTGTTCGCATCAAGCAGAAGCTAGAACTAAAAAGTTGAGCACTGTGGCGTGTGTATTAAGAACCTTCTTACGAGATTGACCGAATAAAAATTTGATTAGGCTTATAGAGTGAGAAAAATTTCGCGGAATTTTCTTCGATAATACACTGGAACGTGAGATAAAAAAACATTTTTATTTTATTTACAATTTTTACTTGAGCGCGAACGTGTGAGCCGACACTATTAATCTTTGAAGAGCTTTGTCCTCGGGTTCCCATTTTCAAAATATCAATATATTCTTTACTTGATGAACCTCTGCTATGCTCTTATTTAGTAATCCAGGTAACTGGAAACAAATCTTTCAAACTTCAAAAATATATATAAGAAGTGAATATCTGAAAACAAGAACACTTTTTAATTGCAGAGGAAGATAAATAAAAAATGAAATTAGTTGTTGCTTCAGCTCAACCATTTTTCCCTTCTAAACTCACTGCGACACTTTTTAATTTCCTTACTCAACATAAACGATAGCATGCAAGGATTCCGCAGCCAACTTTACGCATTAAACTCCTAGGGGTATGCTATTATTTTCGCGCACCAAAGAACTTACGCCATCAAATACGCAATTTTCATCATTGCGACATGCTTAAATAGTTGCGGTGGCTAAACGTCAGCACACACTCACGAACAGTTATCCAATCACACACACACACACACACACACATGAGCAGACTGTCATAATTGAGTGTAGGACTTAAGTGCATTGGCGTGCAAGCGATGAAGAGAGAGCAGCAGGCTTGACTCTGACGCCAGCTGGTTACTAGTTGCTAGTTGCCTTCTCTGCTTGGGCCGGCTGGTAGCGAGGCAAGCGACTAATCTAACTAAATTTTGTACGACTCCGGTTTTAGCTCCAGACATTTGCCTGTGAAGTCTTGTGACACTACCACTGGAGCTGCCATTGCGCTACTCTTTGTACTTGCCTCTGCTACATCGCCTTAATAGCCACTTTATGCAGCTTAGTAGCTGTATAGTTCATGCTTCATGCTTTAACTTTACGGCCGCATTCTCCTCCCATAGCGGTGTGCTAATTCTTGCTGTTTTGTGCTCCTTTGTTCACAGCCGCTTTGTCTTTGCGGCAAGTCGATTTTGCGGCATTGCATGCTCCAAACTACAACTACTTTGGCAATGTTGCAATTGCTTCTTGGCGCTACATTTTGCCGTTAAATGTACTTAGCTAGTTATCCTTCTGCGTAGCCTTTTATGTGGTGGCAGCAGTTGTTTCCTATCGGTTGTTTGCTTAATGTTTGCGACATGTTCTCCGGAGTGCCTTTGCTGTTTGTGCCACATACATTGCTGCATGCGCCAAATCCGCACCGGAGACTGCGACACTGCCAACACAAGTGCTATTTGGTTGGGGCTTCATATATAATTTATTGCACTCAAGAGAATAATCAAACAACTTGGTGTTGTTAATGCTGTTTTGGCTGCTCTCATCTTTGTTGTTATTGTTTTGGCAATTTTTTTTCCTAGATTCTTTCGTGCTTTTCTTGATTGCGGCTGCGAAAAGGTTTCTTTTTCGAAAGTTCTCCAGCAGCATGGTCTCTTTCGGTTTACAGTGATGGATTAATGGAAGGCTTGACATAACGCTAAAGGAACCAATATAAAGTTGTTGGTATAACCAACTGCATAAGTATGAATGTATGTGTGACCTGAGCGAATGCGCGTACTGAAAGCGAATGCCAGCTAAGCTCAATCTGGCGAAGTTATTTGCAGTTAATGTGTCGTGAAATGAAGTTTTTGTTCAATGTGAGCTTGAAACTTGGAGTTCTCCGAAAAAAAAAAAATTTATCTAAATGGAAAAAGTAAGCGTACACACACTCCTGACTGAGTTTAACCACAAACAGTTCGCATTATCGTAACTTTTAAGCACCTGCATGTACATAAGTGCTTAGCAAGCTTATTACTCATTGCTTATTGACTAGTTCAAGTACACGCTAGTACTTTAACTCATATACAAAACCGGCCTTTTTTTGGTGTTAGTAAAAGTTTTACGAGTAAGCACTTTACACTTATTTTTTACATTCTCAGTGTTTTTCTTTATGATTTCTATATTCAATTCTTGATTGAAGCTCGAACTTAGCCAACAAGCCATTGTTGAATGTTGCGAGCAGAGCCAACTTCACAGCCCAATTTTTTACATAAGGCAATTGCTATGAATAGCATATAATAGAATTCATAAAAAAAGAAAAACCATTGACTGATCATCTTTTACCGAGATAATGTGAGCTCCCACTCTCCACTGATATAAAAATGTTTATCTCGATAAAGTATCAAGTGGGCCATGCATGATTCAATCCGGATTTGTCACCCATTGACGTAATTTTGCTTCCTTACACAAAGGAGGACTTGTGGACTCAGCGATTTTCGATGCCGCAAGAGGCGGTTCATTCAAAGTGTAAGTTTCGAAATTGTCTCAACCGAATTAAATAATGCTCAAAAATAATATTTTATTTGATTGTTATAACAAATATATAAGAGAAGTACAAATTTTGACTCCAGCGCCACCTAGCGGATACTATTTATTAAAAGTTGGATTATACATATATGATTACTCATTATTCGACTACAGCGCCACGGAGTGAGGTATTAGATCGGCTATAGCGAGATAAATTTCCGAAGAAAAATTTCATTGAAATCCATTGCGTATACCCATATACTCGTAGTTTCTGTAGTGTATTAGAGTGTTATATATTTATGCGTGCAATCTAAATACAGAAATTGTTCGTGGTATTTGGAAAGTAATAAGATGATTTCCCTGAAAATGCAACTAACTTTTGTTGTGATTTCTGCAGTCTTCACTTCCAATTACATACATACATATGTGTGCAAGTGTTTGTATAAAGAGTGCACATTTGCGAGTTCTTCTAACTGCTTGCTCCTCTTTGGCAGCAATTTGTCGCTCTTCAGATTGAGTTTAGCTACTGCAATTTAGCAGCAATTAAAGTTAGTTAAATGTCGTAAAAACCCTGGTAATTAAGTAGAATTGCCGCAAGTGACAGAGGAGAAAGGCTTCAAGCGTTGCAATAAATGCACGAAGAGAAAGGAATGTACGAGCCGGAGAAGTTCTGAAACAACTAACAGGCGAAACATTTACATTTATGTCACGGCGTGTGTGTGTGTGTGTGTGTGTATTTAAGCAAAATGCCATAAAGTAAAATAAGAAAATGCTCGATAAGATGTTTGATGTGCAAAAAATGCAAATAGTAAGAAGAAGCACTTGCATAGCCATAGAAGCAATTGCCGACAAAAGAGAACAAAACAGAACAACTCTTTGTTGCATTTCTTAACGGCACTCATACTGAAGACCACAAAATTGCTCTCATTAAAAGTTGTGGGAAGACGTAAAAGTAAGCACTTTACCAAATCTACGCTGCAACGTCCGTTGGCAAGTCGTTACGCAATTCGCAATCGCACTGCAAGAGTCTCTTTATTCCTTGCATAATTTCATTTCAGCTCGAATATTAACAAAAGCTGGGACCTGGTATGTAGTTGCCTCCAAAGATATGGCTTGGATTTCTTGTCTTATCATTATGATGATCGCCACTCTTCTCCACTAGCATACCCTGCATCTAATTGTGCACATTTGCTTATATCTAGGGCCTCATTTAACATTGACTCTTCGTATTTCAGGCCTGTCGTATGCATTTATGCGGATTGATTTGTCTTTGGCGTTAATGTCGGTGAAGAATAATTACCTGGATGTGAGAGAATACATCAAGTCAAACAATTAAAGTTGCTGACAATTAATTCTAACCCATTAATTATTGCACCGGCAAAACTACGGCAGATAATTAGCTAATTTTATGTCACAATTGAAAGAGAAAGTTGGCGAAGAATGAAAGAGAGGTGATGGGAAAGAAAGTTGTGTAAGTTTCAATGTGGAGATGCCAAGGAAATATGAAGAACATGGCAATGACGTGATAGAGATTACTACAAAGAGAGAGAGAGAGAGAGAGGGAGGAAATGCCTCAAATATAAGCTTATGAAGAGTATAGGTAGGTCACTTATTTCTGCGAAAAGTAGGGCTATAAAATCTATGTATATAGTCTACATATATTCTATAGTATATGTAGGGCAATAGTCTTTATTCAACTCTTCCTATTTCCAAATCAACAAGAGCGGATGCACTTTGGCAAGTGAATCATGAAATATCTAGTGAGAAGAAATGCAAGAGTTGTTGCCACAGCACGGGAAACTATACACAGATGCACGTAAGCTTATTTAAGTATAAATACAAGCATCGATATTGCACAACAAGCATTCATGAGTGGTTTCCAATTTTAAAAGCTGTTGTTTTCATGTTTGGCAAAAAGGCAGGGCGTATGAGCAACATGATATGGTGCTTATGCGCGGTTCACGTGTGTGTGTGTGTGTGTGTGTACAAAGAGCTTAACGCGCTTATTAAATCATACTTTGTGGTAATTAATACGACTTGACCTATAAATAAGGGTAGGCTGTGTCTGTATTGGTTGGTTTGTGTACGCAGCTTTATGAATAATAGGTTGATATATGTATGTGCATATATTTTAAGATTGCAATTCAGGCAGTGTAAATTTTTTGTGATATAGCTTCGGTTGTATTATCCGTAGAATGTATTTTAAATTGCTTTTGTAATGGAAACAACTCCATGGTGTTTCGGATTATTGATAACACACTAAAAGAGTTTTGTTCCTTTAAATTAAGCTCTGTTCAGAGGCCTGGTTGTATGAGTAGCATGTGAATTAGATAAGGGTGAGTTTACACACGGAGCATAACGGGGTTGTACAGTACAAAAATAGTGTGAACACATCCGAGTACATCCGATTATAAGCTTATTTTCAGAACAAACTTTCGGTGGCGCTGATTTTTCAAATGAACTTCAGCTATGTAATAGCTAATTTATATTCTACCTACGCTACTAGTTTGGTATTACGCATTTTTAAAGAATCTTCATACAATTTTACATCATCATTTCACACTTAAGTTCACTTTATTCCATCACACGCCGTTGAGGTCTTTATGAAGCTAACGGCCTTTATTATGTAGCTGCCATAAGCTCAAGCCTGACAGCGACAGCACCACCTACTTGGGAGCATAAAGTCCAAATCAACAACAGAAACACACTTAACTACTTTTAACACACACTCGCACAAACACACACACTAGAATATGTCATCCGTACATATTCCGTGCATATAAAATTCACTAGTCATTATTTTTTCGTTAAAAAAATGTGTAAAAGGAGAAATCGACATTGTCTGCGTCCGACATTGTCCTTTAAAACGCTGTCAGCGCAAACTTACAATTGAGTGGGTATTTGTGTGTGGCTTACTACCTACGTGTATGTGCGCTTAAACTGACTTAGGTTGTACCCTTTCATGCAGCATTCTATTATTCACTTTTTACACATTTCAAGCGTATGCTTTTTCCATTCGCTTCAGCGCAGTTCTCACTAAATTCCCACAACAACAGAAGGACCATTAAAATGAAATTAATTTTTTATGTAGTAATGTCACTTTTTATTACATACAAACACGTTTGTAATGTGATTGCCTTTTTCTGTGCACTCGCCACACCTTCATGGGCGCCACGGCCGTGTTGCGGCGACTTATGCGGCTTCACTCAACCTGGAAATTGCAAAAAGATTGACTTTGAAGAACGGATAAAGCATAATAATTTTCCCATTTACGTCGGCTCAATAAGCGCCATATTCCACACCCACATACCGTAATGTGTATTAAATGATAGTTGCCAATCTTTTTGCAGGCTGTTAGTTGTATACACAAAAAGAGGAGGCTGTACCATAATCCTTTGATATAACAAGGCTCATATTACACCAGTTTAAACTGGTATGGAAACGGTATGGAAATGGTATGGAAACGTAGTTACCTTGACATAATTATATGTAAGCGTTTCTACAAAAATTCAGCACAATTTTTAATAATGCAAATTCGTATTTTAAAGTCTCCATTCACAGAATAGTTTATAACAGAAGCTTAGTTTTTCTGCAAGGAATTCTGTCATTTGGAAATTCATTGAAATATTAGTAGTAGTTCAGTGGTAGTAAGAACCAAGACTCATTTTGTTCAATGACGTATACAAAGTCACCGATTTCATCGATACCAGACATCTTAGCGAAATCAAAGTAGCATCGGTTTAGAGCCTTCATATTCAAATTCCTCATCTAAATAAAATGCTCAGTTTTTAAAGTACAAAATGATATTTGGTCCAGCCGGACTTCTTGTCTCTACTTCCGTTTCCTTGATAAACTGTATTTTAAGTAGTGGTAGAAGGCTGAAAAGTTCGTACCCTTTCATTGAGATATTTGTTTTTTATTAAAGTAGTATTTTTTAGTAATTTCAAAAAAAAAAAAAAAACTGTATAGAAGGAACTAATGAAATGGAGTGCCGCTCATACTTCCAAGTGACTAAATGAATGTTATGCGAGTGCCTTGTGAGGTAACCATTTGCAAGTGGTTAGGTAAAGTCCGTACAGGGCATTTGAGCGAGGAATTCGATGAGCCCAATAGGCGTTCACAGGAGGCTGCTACCGAAGAAATATCAAAAATATCCACCAAATGATTTTGGATGAACGTAAAATGAAATTGATTGAGATGGGTGACACTTTACAGACACATATTTGAGCAAATCGTTTATGAAAATGTGGGTATGTGAAAGCTCTGTGCAAAGTGTGCGTCGCTCGACCACAGAATACTCCGATCCACCACTCCAAGAGAGTACTCGCTGGATATTTCACGACTACTTTTCGAGACAGTTCTATTATGAATAAAAAGCAAAACGAAAGACTCATCTTTTTATGAAATTTATGTAGAAAAAATGGAAGAACGCTAGAATCAGTGCACCGCCTTCCAAAATAACTATGTTGAGTAATCAAATCGAATTTTTCCCACCAATGTGCTCTTCTGGTATATTCCAATCACGAAGTATATTCAGATTTCTTTAAAACTTGCGCCTCGAACTCGAAGAGTGTTTTGGTGCCACAGAGCGCTGCGCCATTTACCATAATTCCAAGCAACTTTAGTTGTTACAGAAACTAAATAGTATATATACAGATGTATATTTGCTGTTGCTGCAGTTGTTGCACAACTCTATTACCTAATTAAATTCGCTTTCAATGAAAAGTTACTAAAAACTTTCACGAAGGATTTACAAACATGTATATATGTGCATATAATGTATGTATGTACAAATGTATATGAGAGTATATGAGTATAGTTAATGAAGAACTGAACGTGAAGGTGCGCGAGACTGCGTTGAATTGCGTTCGAAGAGGTCGCAACACTGCAGAACTGCCACCGACGTAGCGCTTCTAAAGTGTTAAAGAATTACCAGAACCAAAGTGGAAATGTGCGCGAGTGTGTAGGAATTTACAAAAAGCGTCTCAGTGAGGAAAAAGTGCGAACTTTCGTAAAAAGTTTAATGTGTTGTTGTTAAATGAGAAGTGCATTTAATTATTTGCGTGACGTACATGAGGATAGCGCGCCAGAACAACAACGACGTTACAGAAACAATAACAACTGATTAAGCAAGCTGCATTCGAATAACAGTAGGTATACCGTTACATTGCAAGCAACATAAAATAGGACACATAAAATTCTGTTTGCCGTTGCGACATTGGCAAAGCGGCGCCATCGTACGAGTGTAAGCGTATATATGTATGTACATATGAAATTGTGCGCTGGTTACATTAGCTGACGCATAAATTAAGATGTTCTTGATAAACAATGAGCGCTACCTATGTTCTCGGCAAGGACAAATGCATCAAGCACGTGTGCTTAAATTTAACTAAATAATTTTCGTGATTACAGATGTAAATGCATATGTATGCGTTAGTGCCACAGCGGACATGTATGCTACGTTTATCCTAAAATATGGTTTACACCCTTTTGGTGATCACCAATATGCGAATGTAGCATCCTTTACTCATGTAGTGCCGAGGTAAATTCGGCCATCAATTACAAAGGATGAAATCTAGCGGAGTTTAGGATCGGATTTCGAATTCCATGCTACTAAATATTTTAATTGAACAGGTTTAAGATCAAACGGCACATTTTTTGGAACAAGTTGTATTTTTGGAATAAGAACCTTCTCGCCCTTCTTTCTCGAAAAAAGTTATGAATATGATAGAAAGAAAATCGTCAGCGAAATAATTTATACAAAACTGATATGAGTATTATTTGAAAATTATTCGTCTCTGGCGCTCTGGCAACCCTGTTAGGGATATTTGACGGAGTAAAAATTAAATTCTCTCATAAAATAATGTAACTTCATGTTTTCTGGTGATTTTGGATTGGTTTATTGGATTCCCTTAATTTACTAGAATTTGTTGCGATTTATGAACTAAACGGATTTCTTTAAAGTTTGCTTCTCCTTTGCGTTTACCTCACTTCAGTGCACTTTATTTTGCGCTACTTGCAACTTTATTAAAACATCTGCCCTATCAATTGGCCATTCATCAGCCGTCCAAACAATGTGCAAATTCATTCTTCGTAGAATGCTGAGTGAAGAGCAGAGAATAAATAATGAAATATGGAAACAACAAAACACCACTGAAAGTGCATTTAAAAGTTTCGCTGGAGAAACAACTTTGACAACTCATCCGAAACTGATTAAAGCGACGCGCTGTCTTTTGTACACAGTAGTTTTCCAACAGATAAAACTGGTTAAGAAAGCCAGTGATAGTACACTTTCCGGTTGTAAGCTATAACAAGAGTCCTTATCCGCTTTCCCCCTTCTTGAGTGTAGGCAGAAGTGCCATTACCATCTGCATTTGATTTGGCCCATTCACTGGCGCACGTTGCCGACCGCACCCCTCCCGCACACACGCTGCCATGACAATTGTTTTTGCAAAGCTGCTGCTTAGCTGGTGAATTGCTGATGGCTGAAGGCGTGGAAGAGCGGTAGATGGGCGCTTGGGTGTTGTCGCGCCGAGCGTAAATTACGCGAAACTTTCCCACTTTCCGATCAAAGTTGCAAGCAAAACTTTTTCCGCGTTTCTCAACTTCACAAATGATGAATTTATTTATAGGCGCCGAGCGAAGAAATGCCCAAACCAACCGAACCGAGTGGCACAATATCACAATCCAGCTAATCTCTGCTATATCCGCTCGGCGTTGCAATGTGATACACAAGTAGGTCGGTTCAGCAAAAAATTTCCTCCATAACAAATGGAGGCTGTGAAAAATATGTGTCTATAAAATAAACAGATAAGCAGTAACTGAATGAACTCGGCCGCAGCTATGAGCTAACAGACGACTCCGCCTCCGACACCAACGGCAATATGCGTCTGCACTGCCAGCGATTCGATGTTCCGTTGACGGGGCTCGGGGACTCGGCGAGGCGACAGTCTTTAAGTTGAAACACAAAAATGTACTAGGCAGTTGGGGAGATACTTTCGAATGTAAGGGTGCTTATATTATATGTGCGTCGCGGGCGAAATGCAGAGGAAGTGAGATTGGGATTGGTTACTTGAGGAATTGGATTGGAAATAGTTAAAGTTAAAAATGTGCTGCGCAATGCGATGATGATAAAATGTAATCAAAGTATGGACGTGGGAACGTCAGCAAATAGACGGAAACGGCAGCTGCCAGTAAAGAAGGCGCTCGCGTTGCCCAACAAACCAAACGAATCGCCGGACGAAAATTTAGGCAACTTAGAAAATAACGTCTCTAGAAATAATATGGATTTAGAAAATTTCTTCAGAATCAGTAATTTCAGTATGCTTGGTAAAGACCACTTTGGAGTTCTAGTGACGTTGCTGTCCGCCTCTCTATAGGCGCTTAGAATTTGGCTAGGTACCTTTAGATACCATATGGGGTTTTGAAGTGCTCTGTCTGGTTCATGTAGTGTTTGTCTTTGTTGTTAAATTACATTACATTACATTACTTTTACTACTAGTTTTACTACTACTACTACTACTACTACTACTACTACTACTACTACTACTACTACTACTACTATTAGTATTACTATTACTAATTACTTTACTACTAGTACTAGTTACATTACTAAAATCTAATACTCTGTAATCATCACATATTTCCGCTTGTGTGGTAGTCATTTTTAAAGGCTTGGTTAACTGGTGTTATACGGTGTAACGGTGTTATACTCTAGAGTGTTGAAGGATCTGTTGCAAAAAGAATAATTCTTTCAAGGCTGTTTTAAAAAAAAAACTAACTACTGTTGACATTTCTTTCGAAAAATTTTCAATCGTTTGACTCACTTGGTTGTTGGATTTTCTGCCTAATACTAGTATCAAATTCCTGATTATGCAAAGCCGACCGAGTGACTGGCTGTTTAGTTGGCCGCTGCTCTCTTTCGTCCGTTGGCTGACTAAGATGGTTGATATTTGCCCACTGCTGGGAGAGATATACGTATGTGTATGAAACTTTCGAATGTGAAGTCAAAAAGTGGAAAAGTAAGTGCGAATTATGCTGTCGAGGGCTGGGAGAGCAGCCAAAATAAAGCTTAATAGGACTTATAAGGGCTCTCAAAGCGAATTTCATAGATATGCATGTATGCGAATGTGTGTGTGCACGCATACTTTAGCCAACAGGTTTATCTTATCCATCGAAACTGTCAAACCGAGCAACACTCTGTGTCACCAAGCAAATTTGTGGCAGTAAGTCACTTGAAAGCGCCTGGCGCTCCAATGGATTGAGAATCTATGTCAAGGAGATGCCAGCCGCGGCAACATGTTAACACAGCAACAACAACAAAAACCACCGTGTACATAGCAGCGAGCTGAGAAGTGTCAATATGAGGCAAAAGCGTAACGCAGGGAAGACTGAATAACAGCGGTGGCGGTTAGCTCGAAACAAATTCAAAAAATGTCACAAACATAACCCTGAGCGCTTACAAAATTTAGCGGTTTCGTTATGCATTTTTATGTGCTACTGTGGTTGCTGCAAATTGGCATTTGACTGCATCACCATCGTTACCGAAACAGTTTCGCCGCTCACCGACCGAAATGAAAGAGATAAAACTGGAAAAATCACAAGAGTTGTATGAACGAAGCGGGGCATAGTCGTTTGGCGAAACACGCCAAGGTCATGCTGAGCGTCGAAACAGGTTTTACACACCGCGTGTGCGGGTAGTCCGCAGTCGAGTTGAATGACTGTCAGTTGTTGACTTAATTTTTAGGTGACTGGTGAAAATGGCGGGTGGGAAGTGCAGTTGTGATGCAAATGGAGCATGCAAAATAATAGTAACAGCAATTACAGTAAAAATGAAATACGGTGCACTCCACGTTGTATATAATTGACAGTTATTTTAGTTAAATATTCATTTCATAGTTATGTTAATTACTACTTTGTGCAAATATTAATATTTAAAGAGTTGCAACGTTTCGTGTTTATACCGAAAACCGTTGTAAATGTAGCAGTAAAGCGGGAATAAGTTGACATTGTGTTTTGCCCACCGAAGCCGCAGAGCGCATTACTGCATTATTTGTATTGCTAATGTTGGCTGTATACATTTTGACTTTGGCCAGAGAACAAATATTTATTTTACACAATTTCACGGCAACTAAATAATATAAGAGACTTTTAATATCCCTTTAATTATTCACAGTCAAATAATAGGCTTAACAAATGCGCACATAGAATTTCAAGGTTAGAGAGTTTGAGGTTATGTGAATTTGCAGTATGTATTCCCCGAGGTAATTATCACAAATAAAAGTAGGAGATAACAACTTCGTAGGTGGCGAAAATACAGGTGTGGAAGCTTCACCATTTCTGTGAATTTCGTGGACAGAGTCCGATTTGGCGGTCGAGCTTAAGTGTTTGTTAAACCTCTTTAACTTTTATTCACTGTTGATATATACACTTTCAAAAGTCGGTTAATAAATAATGTATACATAGCTATTCTTCAAGCTTTTAGTTTGTTCTGTAATTTTTGATTATTAGAGCAATTAATGAGAAAAATAAGCCCGTAGTGGCTGTAACAGTGTTCTACGATCTCCTACCCAGTTAGGTATCCTGTTAACCATGCTGTTAACTGATTCTCAATAAATACGGTTCTGCTATTTTATAGTGCAGTTTCTAGTTCAAAAAAAAAAAAATACAAACTCGGTTTAAGGCACACCCAATGACTACAAATCGCATAATTTCTGACAAGTTCCAGATTTGTCGGGTTTTCATCGATTTATACCAAAATCTTTCTGACAAATATTTGAATTGACAACCGAGCCTCTCTGAACGCTTATCTTTATCTGTTGTAATGGACTTTGAGGAGTTTCAGTGGTGTTTCTCTATTTAAAATTATAAATTCAGTTCAATAATCAATCAGTTCGAAGCCTTCTCAAAAGGACTGGTCTTAATTAAATTAAATTAAATTATTTCACCAACTCTCTTATTTACTCTCTTTCTGTGAGTGAGTGATATTGAGCAATTGAATTCAGAGACCTTTATTCCTTAAATAGTGACTAAAATGTGCTTCTCTCGCAGCAAGATACAAAGCGGCGGAAATGGCGGAATAGACCACAGCTTCCTGTGGACTGATACACGTGGCACGTGGAAGAAAAGCCAGCAAAAAAGATGAAAAAAAGTTACAATTGAATAAAAAGCCAGAGAAAAGCTAACGAGCAAAAAAGGTAGAAGAAAACTCTCAAGAGGATAACAACAAGCGGCTTACAGTTTTTTACTCTCATTGCGGTCATCGTCAACTCATCACCCCCCACACACGCAGCCATTGACTTTTGAAAGTGACCAAGTCGAAAGTTACGCGCTGAAAAAGCGCCAGCAGAAAATCAAATTTAAGAAGCTTAAATGTGAGAAAGGGGATTTTCAGATTCACAAAAGCAACGTGAGTATTATTAAACATATGCAATTCGTGCGAGCGACAAACTGTTTATACAACATTCATCGGCAATATGCTGGAACTTGCTGGCAGTGCGCTTCGCTGTGTCTACACAGGGCGAGACGAATGCCGATGGTCGACGAACAGATTTGAAGAAGCACTTCCGCCGAGGCACAGCAGTGCGAAATGCCGTTTCCGCTGCAAATGGTCATGCAAAACAAACAAGCGCTCAGGTGTGAACTGCGCAAACGTGCGGCGTTGCATAATCCATAAAGTATTTGTCAATAATATTTAAATAAAATCGGCCAGCATGTTTGCTTGCACAAGCGTGAATGAAAAATTAAATACACGTTTTTTCTTTACCATTGCACACACATATTTGCACACACACTCATGCATTTCCTTCCCCAAAGCCCCGCCAATTGGCACGCGTGCGCGCCTTTGGTTTTTTAATTGCTCCCTTGGCGCAACTCGCCAGCTGCTCGCTGTTTCGAAAGCTTTGGTTTTTTCTTTTTTTGATTTCGCAAATTTGTTTGCTAATTACTTTCGCATAATAAACACGAATGTGCATGTAATTTGCATTCATTATTTGCTTTGTTTCGGTGGCATTGTTGGCGATGACGCACACGCACACGCACACACACATGCGATTGTTGGTATTTTATGGTTTAATATGAAATAATTACAAATTAATAAAATATGCTGCTGATATTTATGGTTAATTTGGCTTCAAGTGGCTTTTGAACCGCATTGTGATTTCGAATTTGCTGCCCGAATACTTTTGTTGGCATTGCGCTGATTTGAAATTATTAACAAATTTGCTTTGATAGCCCCTTTGAGCTGCATATGAGTTTTCAAAACCGAAATTTTGCAAATTTTAAACTTAACTTAGAGAAGTCTGCATTGAGAATGTTTGCAATGTCGACTGGAATGTTCGACCGGCGTACAACAATATCAATTTATTGCTCTTCATTGTGTGTGACTGTGAGAATGTCAATTATAGTAATTAAATAGAAAATTTCAAATATTGGCTCTGCACAATAAATGCAAAATATTTCGATTGCAAATAACTAACTAACTTATAGATTTCAATAACATGTTTCAGATGTTTCCAGCATTTTATTGTGAAAAAAAAGCGAGAGAAAGTTGGTGGCGCTGTTTTCACGCGATTTCTACGCCGACTAATTATATTTTCTAGCCAGACATAGACATTTAAACTAATCTATCTTATAGTCAAAAGATACATGTGAATTATGAGTTCTCTTTATTAAACTCTCTAGGAAAATCTTTGTCTCTCAGATGTCCTTCACACAGCTTGGAGAAATATAAAAAGACCACTGGAGCCTATGAAGGTGTGCTATGTGCCTGAAAAAGTTATGCATTACTTAGACTTTACGGCAGCGAAGTAGTAACATTTCGAACGAAGAAGAAGACTCGTAGACGAATAAAATGGCCAGAGTGTTATTAATGTGGTCAAATCTTCTTTGAACGAGGCGTTTAATACTATTTTTCAATAAAACTTGTGTTTGGTTTGGGTGCTGTTGCTATTTCATCTTGATTTCTTTATAATTTGTGAGAATTGTTGTGTTTTCTTCGCATTTTCAAAAAAGTTAGTAACAAGAAAACTAATATACTCTGTAGCAACATGTTGCGGGAGTATAAATATGTTCGAACACATTGAGTGTACTGCGAACGCCAGAATATTGTTGGATTCAATTCCATTTCAAGGGAAAAAAATTCAACAAAATGTTACTTAGAAGGGTGGTCTTGGCTGGCAATGCCATACATTTGCCTCTCTCTCCGCTCTCCGTTTGTCGAATTACAAAAGACACACAACACGAACATAGGCATAGCATAATAAGCAAACAATATTCTACCATTATCCATATCTAAATGTGCCTGCCTTTAGGGCTGAGCTAGGCTTACAATGGTTGTGGAAATTATTAACTCAAAGTTTTATCGACATTGATTTCGAAAAATTACAACATTTTTTTTTTGTTAAAAAAGAAATATAAAGTCATTTAAACCAAAAATGCTTTCGGTAACTGTGATCTACATTTTCGAAATGTATATTGTACCATTTTGAATAATAATTTGTATTTATTATTTGCTGAAAGAAAAAAGTTGACGGTAATTAGGCGGTGAATGGCAATCCAACTATTTCAATCTGCGAATTGAGAAAAAAATCAAACAATGTAGATATTTTATGGCATTTGTGTTAATTTTTTTGGCAATTTCTAACCATTTGATAACGAAAAAGTGGTGTAATCAAGGAGCGCAATCAGCGCAAATTTTATTATACAATATAACCACTTCACATAATGAATTCATCACTAAGCGAATGCGCAAAAAAATTCATATTGACATTTATTACGCAAGCTGCGTTCATATTGAGTACTCAACTCGCTAATTCGCATTTAATAGACAATTCAGTAGTTAAACAACAGAAACCACTTCGCACCAATGCAAACACAAACATAACCACAACCACACTCGAGCGTGTGTGTGTTTGCCAGCGCGTGCAATAAAGCAGGATGTCTCTTTCATACGGAACGCTGCGCAATGTGTGTGCCAAATGTATATACACACACACACACACACACACACATTTGGCTTATTGATAAAAAAAGAGGCGAATAAGTAGCTGGGTTTTTAGCATGTGGCAACCACAAAACCCACTAAATCAATATGCATACAGTGGTCGACCATTTCAACGCCATCGCCAGCAATTGAAGTGAATTTGGCGCAACGCGAATAACAAGTCCATTTGGTTCGCGGGCTTACTTTCATTTTGACTTTTATATTTTGGCGCAAAAAATGTAAACATGAGGAACGCAAAAATAATTGCATACTTTCGAGGGTGGCGGTGACGAGTGCGCGGCTGTAGCTGCGGCTTCTACCACTACCGCAACAAAGACAAAAAAAAGACAAATTAACACCAAAAAAGCAAGAACAACAAACGAGAGCATAAACAAAAATAAATGGTTGCAATAAGCCGGAAATGACCACATTTCGTGTTTGCTTAATGGGCAGCACTGTTTGCGCTGCGCTCAAAATGCACACAGCTCAATGCAAATTGGCGATTGCTGGATAAGTACCCGTCAGGCCAGAGTGCGATAGCGCTACAGCCGGCGGGCCCTCTGGTTGGAGGAGGTGCCCACATATCAAATGGCCTCGCAAATAATAGCGCAAACAACAGAAATAATAACAACTCCAATTGCGTAGCTAGTAGTAAATAATACAATAAATATGAAATCACAAATAACATTTAGAAACGATTGTAATTGAAAACGGTCAAATGTTGTAAACAAATTTATGAATTTTAAACTCACACTCACACACAAAACACACATATATTATATAATAGATACACGCAGCTAAATTTCTCTATAGTTTAAATTCTTTATATTCTCGTCAACGCTTCGGCTTTAGCAGCGTTTGTTGTGCGCTAGTGTCATCAGTTGCTGGTTAGCCGGTTGGCTTAAAGTAAGCACCATAAAGAATCGAAAGAGTAACCTGTAACAAAATGCGACAGACAAAATGGTTTGACTCTGGTTTAGCAAGTACGTGATAGATGTGGTAACCAATACCTTCTACATACATTTTCTGCATTTTCGAAGGGTAGAAGGGAAGGCTTAGTTGGGGAGAGGGAGAGGCCTGTAGCCCTCGACATACGTGCGACAGCCCTCGTATTAAATTTGGCGCGAAATTACTACAGATTTGTTTAATCAGTTCACTTATGCATGCCTTCAGAGTATAACTCCCTCATACACATGTATACATATGTCCATACAAACACCACCACATCGAGGCAATCACCAATATTTATGTGTGGGAATTTCGATTGCGCACCGACGGCCGCTCTATTATTTCAATGGACTGCGGTCAGCGGTTGGCTTTGCGACAATAACAATATAAAAGTAGTGATTATGATTTGCTGTTGTTATTGTGCCAATAAACATTTCGTTGGAGCACTCTAATTGATTTTAAGCGTATAATCATATTCGCACACGCCCACTTACATATAATTGTGTATGCGCCACTTATTAGTTTAAGTTGCCACAATTGCAGTTGAGTAGCTCAAACATCGAATATTTCGCTAACCACTTGAAACTGAGGTATTGAACTACTTGAACTGAGGTTGGATATGAAATGAATAAATTGTGTTTAATTTGCAAATAATTTGATAATACTTGAAATTATAGTTTACGTATACTACATACATTTACATACTTACGTAAATATGTGACTGACCGTGTTTCCGGTGAGTGAATTCTGAAAATTTTTACGTGAAGACAACTTGGTAGCAAAGGATGACTATAATGTATTAATTTGAATGTAATACAAATTGAAATAAATTGAATTTGAATATATTATTGAATGGTTTATTGTGTTTGCCCCAACATATAATTTGTTAGTTTGGAACCTGAAGACAAAAAGTGTCAGTAGATATCAAATTTGTTGTAGAGTCAGAGAGCTCCCGTGTTATAAATATTTAAAGATGACGAAAAAGTTTTTAATAAGATTCTAATATATATTTTTTATATTATCCATATTCACTTTATTCCGGAAACGTTACTCTTTATTTTTTAAACCTTTTCTTCAGCGCCTTTCATTATGCTTTTATTTTCTATATTCTATATTCTATATTCCATATTCTATATTCCATATTCTATATTTAATATTCTATATTCCATATTCTATATTTTATATTCTATATTTTATATTCCATATTTTGTGTTCTATGTTCTATGTTCTATATTCATATAATATTTTTTAGTTCTATGTTATATATTCTGTATTCTATATTCTATATTCTGCATTCTACATTCTATATTCTATATTCTGTATTCTATATTCTATATTCTATATTCTATATTCTAATTCTCCATTCTATATTATATGTTCTGTATTCTATATTCTATATTTTACATTTTGTATTCTATATTCTTGTGTTTGAAAGTGTATATTAACTGCTTTTTCTGGAGGTACATTTTTCTTTTTAAGTCTCACAACAAAATAAGCTAGCACATAATTAGCGGTTCCGTATTTTCAGAGGGGTTTAAAGTGTAAAAAATTCTGGCAAGAACATTGTCGCTTAAATAATTGCTCATACGCCATGATTAACCAGAACATCCACATTTATTAGGTACATAAACTAAATCACGAAAAGTAAAAAAGTAACGCAAATGAAGGCAGTTCTCGGTTTGCTGGCCATTAGCGCTCCGCGTTTGGCTGCGTGTCATTGCAACGGGTATGCCCGTTATCAGGCATACTTATAAGTATGTAAGTGGGTATGCAAAGTGCAACAAACGGACGTTGCCTCAGTCATTGTATTAAGAATTTAAAAAGTCAGTGAACTTTTGTGCACAGTTTTTATGGACGCCGCTGTGAGCCATAAAAATAAGCATAAACATGTACACGCACAAACACATACACATACATGGCTGCATTCATTACTGCGCATATATTTTGTTAAGCTGATTCGCCGCAAATTGCCACACTAAAACTTTGTTAGTATCTATCATTTATTTGTAAGTTGCACATCGTCCCCGCAGAGTCACGTGCTCCGGACACAAGGCTGCGGTGCAGCGCATTTGTGGCATGTGCGTGTGTGCGCGTGTGTGCATGCAACACTTCAGCTTGTCTGCTGATTTGGTGGCGCTTTTATCTATTTGCATTTGGTGCTGCGACGTCGTGTACACGCCAGCGATTTGCTTGGCCCACTTGCAACGAGTTGCATGCACCAAAATGTCTGTCTCTGTGTAATGAAAAATTACTAGAAATGTGTGTGTTTTGTCGGGGTCATACACAGCCAAGGCATAAAGATAAGCACGCGCGCAATTCCACAATAATAACAGTAAAAATCACTAACAACAGTGGCAACATAAACTAAAGCAACAATGCAACACTATGTGGAACATGAAGTTTGAAATGGCGCAATTCCAAGTATTTTCATTCTTATTGCCACTTCTGGAATTTGCTCCATTTCGCTTTCTTTGCAGCCAACTATCTGTCTAAGTTTGAACGTACCTGTGTGTATGTATATGTGTGTGTGTGTGTGGCACATACAAAATATAGCTGTATCTGCCGTTGCTGCTAAACAAAACGCAAAATAGTAAATTGTGTTGTTGTAAATGCTTAGATTTCATTGTTGCTCCGCTTTCACTCTCTCGCCGTCCGCCGCGCCACATTGTGTTGTGGCAGCTTTCATCTAATCGTCGAGGAAATTAACACATTCAACGCTGCAAACATCAGCGCCGCCAACGATAGCAACCCGTCCGGCCAGACAACATTGCATGCTTTGCAATTACAAACAACAACCGAAGTTCTAATTGTGTAGTGCGCGAACTAACATACACACACACGTACACACATATATTATATAGATATATAAGTTTTTAGTGGATGGTTAGTAGTTGTGCTTAGTTGTGTGGCAAGAGCGCGGCATTGGCGGCAACCTTCCCATTTAGGATTTATGAGCTCCAGCGACTTGCCATCGAAAGTTTGCACTTTGAGAGCAGCTCAGTCGGCGCTGACCACATAACGGCCCATAAGACTGCTGCCGACTGCCGCCGACTACCGTTGCCTGTTTACGATTTGTAAATGTACCGTAATGAAACACCAGGCAGCAGCGAAGGCTGCCTTTAAATGAACCCACGTTCTCGATGGCGTGCCTAAATGAGCGCGTAGGGTGAAAGTTGCACCATTCGTTGAGTTTGTGTCTCTTGTCTATTTGGCATGGCTGCATGTCTTTGCGCCTCAGTACAATGTCGGTTAATTTGCAGTACTGTGCACATACATAGTTGTGATAATGTGTGTGCGCTGCGTATCGTCCGCCAGTCGCTCGGCTGCCTAATTCAATCACAGCACGCAAATGGCACAAATGATAGTGAAGCATAGTTTCGGGGGCCAACTTCAATTTCAACTCACATTTGTCAGTCAACAATATGGGTGTTTCGGTATGAATGCTAAATTGCATAGTGTTCACAATTATAATTTAAAAAGCTGCTTTGATATGTATTTTGAATATTCAAGTATTTCGTGATGAATGTTGCCACAAAAAGGATATACATAGCATGCATGTAATTGTTCAGGAGAGAAACTCATTTAGCAATAGAAGAAATGAGTTGAAATAAACATTACTTTCGGTATTATCTTTTCCATACCAATTGAAGTTATAACACCTTGTCGTTGCTTGGACATGGGTGAATTTGCGACGGACTGCTTCTTGTATGATGCACTGACCATGATGTAAAGTTTTAAACACTGTCGTCTATTTGGAAATCAGCTTTAAACACATTGACAATATTAACTATGAAATCAAATTTAAAGTTCTGAGGACACTTTTGATTGAGCACTAAAAATGTAAAAAAGTAAAAGACCTATATACCTACTATATAGAAGGTCGGGGGCATGATTTTTCAAATTCTTGGTTTAACAGACCTGAAGTACATAATAAGCTTTAAAATCTGTGCTGTCTCTGTGCTTCCCATTGAGGAAGAATCATTGTTTTGTTTTCATTAGTTGAAGCCATTGTCGAAATTGGTTCCGCTGAAGCTTAGAAACACCTTGGCCGGTCGATCTTGAATTGAAGCGATACCTTTGTAGGATAAAGTTGGATTGGCCCTCCCTTGCAAGTTATTTTAAGTATTATACAAAACGTTACAACAATTTTTGAGAAACTATTTCTCTTCAGTGTCTCTGAGAATAGTAGGTAATTGTAGGGTTACCATTTTCCATAATTTCCAAAACTGTCTCAAGTGAAATTTCGCACAACAACTCTAATCGAAAATGTGTTGTAAGCTAAACTAAACCGAAACCAGAGTGAAACTCTGAAAATCGTAACAGTTATTAAGTAAGTGAGTAATGGATGAATTGAAATTTGCAATCAAAACCCTAACAGCAATTCCAAATGTACTAATGTAAATCTGTAACTCGTTATATATATAGCTACACTGTTTTCGTTTCATAAAAAGCACGTTCGGTGCCTTGCAATTTTCCGTTTCTCGTGCTGTTAGTAAATTCGCGTAAAATCAGTAATGGAGAATCTCGCACATTGCCATATTGCGCAAATAAATTTGAATGTGATTGTCCGATTGCAACGCTGTAGTTGCTTTTGCTCTCATTGTTGCCGCTATTGATGACTGTGTTGCTGATTACTGTTGCTGTTCACATTACACAATGCGTTGCTGCAGCATTGATGCCAAAAATCACTGCAACAGGTTATGGCCAAAGAACTATGATCTAGTAATGTTTCCTTCGAATTTGTTTTGCAGCGTTTTTGTTTAGTGAAAAATATTTATAAGTTTACCACTCGGTTTCTAAGTCACAATTCTATTGGGTTAGTGCAAGTACATATACATACGATTGCGTCTATAAATACGAATTTCAGCTGTGGAGTATATATGCGAGCGTTTTCGAAGTGGCGAGGTGGCTCTTTTTGAGCGATATTAATAATAAGTTCACTCGGATATTATTATTTCTAATTAATTTGAGAAAATTAAGTTTCGTGGTTACATAAGTTGTTCAATTTGAACCAAAGCCACTTCCGAAGAAAGGCTGTAACTTACTTGGATCAAACAAAAACTCAAAAAAAAAGTAAATAAATGAAAATAAAAATTAACTGTAGTCGAGTGTTTGTAGTTGCACCGCTTTTACATTAAAGTAATTTTTAACTTAACTCGCAACGATTTCGTAACGATGATGATTCGCTGGCCAATACTGTTGTTTATACATTCGTTTTTGTAGTTATCGTTTGTTGTTTACAATAGAACTAGTTCACATCCGATTTGGCAGTTTGCTTTGCTGTATAATTTAAGCGGAACTACCAACAGACTACACACATACATACATACATACTATAATATACATATAACATACATACAAACGTACATGTATATAATATTTAGATGTTAAGTTAGTTGGTCACATGCATCGTTGCCATTAATATCGCCTGTTGCCAAAGGGAACTGTTGCTTGTGCGCTTTTATGGCGATTACACTTAGTAGTTGGTTATATTTATATATCTGCACATTTATTTTATTGCTTTTGTTGTTGTGCTTATCATTATGCTTTCTTGTGTAAATGTCGTGTGTCGTTGTGTCGTGTGTGTGTTTGTCGATTATTGCAATTACAAGTGGCAATTGCCAATATCTTCGCACTACGTAAACACTACATTGTTTGTGTTGTTGTTTTTTATTGTTCTTGTTAGTGCTCCTTTGTTTGTTGTTGCTTGCAATGCGCTCAATATTTATTCTAAGGAGCTACTGGTTTGATTACACAATGTTTTTCGGTTAGTCCTGGTTACTGAAGGGGGGTCCCTCTTCCGCAATTTTTTCGCACATAATCGAAGCGGATTGATCGTATAAAATGCAATTGCATGGTAAATAAGCGCGTCAGAGCATTTGAAAATCCTATTATATGCTTACAAATGTAGCCTCATGTAGGGTCAATTGGTGCAGGAAAACGGTGAAAGGATCGCTTGCTAGGGCCTTACGTGGCTGTCAACTTCACAGTTCTAAATAAAAACACAAGGTTGCATTCCTGATCGAGTAGTTTGAAGCTTAATATGTACGAAATTTATTTTCAGTTTGTAGGCCTGGTTTAGCGCCATTTGTCTTAGAGCTTTGTAAATAAGACATCGGGTCCATTGTTGACTGCACAACTTCATATGAGAACGTCCCATATCCAAACTGAATTCCACATGCGTAGTCTCATAGCAATACTATCGCCTTTATTGACCAAACTACTGTTCACGATCGTTAAGACAATAGGAACTGTTTACCTGAATTTCAATTATAAACTATTTCTAAGTATTTCTAAGTTTGTCTGCTGTAAAACTTATGTTATTGTGGAGGTTCTTCCCTATAAAACTTTTTTGAATTTAATGTTAATGTTGGAAGTTACGCGGTTGATGACGTGAAATTTAATGTCAGCGCTTTTACGGTACCTGGCACGCGTTTGCGAGGTAGGCAACCGTTACATATTTAAATACATATTAAGGCTGAGGACATAGTGGACGAGAGTGATAAGGAGTGATAAGGGAACTCAAATCTAGTAGCTGAGTCTTTTCCCAAGTAGTTTCAGTTTTTTGTTTTTCGTCTTTTTTATTTTCAATGTTGCACTGAATCACTGTGTATCTACCCTAAGTCGTCGGTATGTTTATCTGAACGCAATCCGTTTTCAAAATGAGCAGATAAGTTTGACCAATGCCCTAAAACATTGATTATTAATCGGCGCCAAATGAAGGTGAGTTCGAGGAGTGATTACCATCCGGAAAAAGGAGTTATTTCTAATATCCTTGGTCCTTGAGAGGCTCCAAAGACTGAAGCATTTGTATTTGGAGGCAACATTTATATAGGCACCACCACAGTATCAATAAATATCTTACACCCCTATATTAGCAGAAAATCTTAGGAAATTGCTGAATTTTAGCGCCTGAAACTTTGAATATGACTCTTGGAAACTCTCCAAGCTGCCCTGCGCCAGTTTAACAATGGAGCCTGCCACACCACTTACTGGCTGAGGCTCGTTGATATTAAACTATTCTAATTTTTCTATTCCTACTTTTATAGTGTTTAGTATATGCCCGTGGAGTATTCTTCATTTGATATATTCTCCATGGCGCCTTAAAGCAGATGGATGATTATTTGGTAGTTCTGCAACAACCGTGCCGAACTCCTCAACTGGCTCAGGGGTCGAAAGGAGAGCAAAGCTTATTAAAATTCGTCTGGGAAAGTCAGGAAAAGCAACAAACAACAGTGGTTACATACACTTCGTTTACGTTGTTGTAATCGGCGCTTTTGCTCTGCCGTTTGACTGCGGATTTTGTTTGCGAATTCCATTTACGAAATGATCGGAATTTATGCTTTCCGATTACTTTTGAACAACGGCACTGGCGAAGGGTAACTAAGTAGCGGTAAATGCGAACGTTGAACGTGAAGCGCTGGATGTTGAGTGGTGAACGGTGTACTGATGGGTGTGTGTAGTGGTTGGTGGTTGTGAGTGCGGCCAGTGGAAGGGGTGGGGTAGTTAAAAGGCGGAAATCGCTACACATGAAGCGTACATGCACTTTGAAAGCGGTATTGTGGCCACAGTAAAAGCGAAATGAAATGTGGCGAATTGGGATTTGCTGCTGCTGCTCGTGTGTGTCGTAATGCTTGCCAGTTTCCAAACTCAGCTGATGTGCTCGCATGCTGCTGCATATTTGCCACGATTGGCGAGTGAACACTTGAATAGTCTTGACAGCAGATTGGTCCTCTAGCTACGTGCATGTGAATGTGTGGGGTAGCGGCTTAGCGGTGCGATGCGTTTCCCAATCCAAATTGCTTCAATTTCACAAATGAATTACCGCCGCTTGACACAATCACGCAGTTAGCGTAATGCGGCGGCACTGCATTACAACAATGTGGTATTTGGAAATGCAATTATTTCCCTCTTCACTGTGCTCGCACTGAATACGGTGCTCGCTCGGCATTTTGGAATTGATTTCGTAGAATGCTCTCATAACTTTCCGGTTCAATCCGCGACCTAAGCAGCACTGCAGCAATAAATTTGCTCGGTACCCATTGACCATCGAATGGGAAACCTCTGGACTGTAACAAGCGGCAAAATAGCAGCAGTAGTAATAGTAGCATGAAAGCGATTGGAATGCCAGTGGACCGCAAATGAAGCACACTGCTTCAAAGGAGTTGCTCTTGTTCTCGCCACAATCGCTGTTGCACGCATTGCGTCGTTTCATGGCCATATAGAGTAGCGAATCAAAGATTTCTACTGCTCCTGTTGCCTTTACGGATTCGTTCGACGAAGTCATGCTTCAATGCATCCATGCTTAGTTTATGCTTACTGACCCTTCGCGAGGTCAATCACCCTTATCCATGTCAATAACCTTTAACGAGATCAACCACCTTTAGTGAGGTGAGGTTAATGTTTGGGCTTAAATATATTTCATATCGTATAAACATATTTATAGCAAAATATTTTGAGATTGCAAAGCACGTACAAAGTTTAAGCAACCTAAAAGTGAACATTACCTCTTTGCCTGTGCTAGTTATATATTTGATAAACAAATATATATTTTAATAATGTCTTCAGGAATCAAAGTTAAAATAATTTCGAAGAATTCTGATCTCACAACTAACGAACTGATTTCGTCATTTATTTCTGCGGTATTGTAAGTGGTAGCTCGCTGTTTTATCCGTGATCTCTTGAAGTAGCCCATGATGTGGAATTGCTGCCAACTTCAACCATGCGATCATGGGCTCATTCAAAAAACAAAAGAGAATAATTTCGTATTATATTATCCGTGGTTTCCACTTGGAAGTGGTCTCATCAGCGCACCTCAGTTGGGCCCTCTGCTGTCATTAAGGTTTCCTCAGGCTGTAGACTCTTCAGACGAAAGCTAGCTATCAACAAGCTTATACTTTTCTATATCGACGTGGTTTGGACAGTTAGTATGTTTCTATAGTTAACTTGAATTTGAAATTCGAATATAATTAAAGAAATGCAGTACCTGTTTAAGCTGTGTTTGGCCCGTTTGTGTGCTCTGTATTCATTATTTGTTTTTTTATTCCATAATATACTCGGATTCTTCATGGCGACCGAAGAATTCCACTGTGTTCGAAAGTCACCAAATATCCAAGTTTGATTATATTTTGCCTAGTGCTCATCAACTTGAGAATTTTTCTATTTTCGATGCTGTCGCTATAACTGTAAACTACTATATTAACCTGCGGAGAACTGCAGAGTTGCTTTGGCGATGGAGTGAAATTTTAAAGAAACAACTGAGAGTACACTTTAAGAATGCATAATTTAATGCGATTACTTTTGAAAATGGTTCTTCCCGATACACTTTCCTCATTAGAGTTTAAATAGTAAAATTAATGTAACGTGTTAAATTAATATTCTAATGTTAATTCCCATGATTTTCCTCGGCATTATGATAAGTTTTTAGGAATGTGAATAAGCCAAAACTTCATAAATTTCAGTGATGAAAAAAATAAAGAAATAAATAAATAAATAAATAAATAGACATAGACATAGGCATACACATTCAAAGTCAGCGCACTCGATAGGAATACTTGTCTACACATGAGTTCATATTCAATTTAAGTAGTTATCAACAAATACGCCCTTACGCCTTTACGCATTCGCATTGCGGTTCACACGGCGCACGAATAGAGCATAGGTTGCCTCTTAATTAAATATTTAAATGATTTTAAATGGAAAGTGCTGTGTAATGCCACAGTGTGTAAATGGCGTGTGTGTGAGTCTGCGCTGGTGGTGGCTTTCACCTGTTTATTCCCATAATAGCTGAACACATGTAAACTAACGGTGCACTTAAAATCGTACGAGCATATTATTAGTTAAGGGACGTCTTCGTGAAGTTATGCATATTTATGTTTGTGTCGTAGTTGCGCGTGCTTGTGTACAGTATGTGCAGTGATGCCACGGCGGGCCAATTTTCAATTAACTGAAACACGTGTATTGCCTTGTTGCCACCACAGTAACTTAGTTACTCTACTTCAATTGCCAGAGAGGATAAAAAGCTGAAAATGCGAAAGGGGATGATGAAAGTGCCAAAGATGTCACCGAAAGGAACACTGCCTTCGGGAATATGGGAATATGTATTCGATTTGAAGCTATGCCATACCACTGACTTTGTTGCGCAAGAGATTTCATCCTTTACACACCGATAACGGCTCTCTGGCGACGCCGCGTGCATGATGTTGTTGCGCGTTAAGCACTAGTAAGCGATTTTCCATGTAACATATGTTTGTATTAATTTCGATTTAATTTTCACACCTGTGGCAAGACACTTTGCTGGCAATTAATGGTGCGCACACACATCTACACAAATACAAGTGTTCCTCGCTCTGCGCTGTTGACTGTTACCCATTCCCTATTCGCTATTCGCTATTCCCTATTCCCTCTTTGCTATTTACTATTCGCCGTTTGCCATTTCTTGTTTGCTAATCTTTAATTGCAACACTATTTGCGGCGGCATTAATGGCATTCAAATGGCTACAGCAAAGGCTGTGGCTCATCAAAGCGCCTCTTGATGATCTAACGAAGCGATGTCTAATTTATGTTGCTATCTCTGATGATGAGCAGGGATTTAGTATCGCAGGCAACTGCGTTGAGGATGGGCGAAAGTGAGCAAACTGCGTGCTACTTCGAAAGTGACGAGCTTACTTTGCCATGCACAGTGAGGCTTTAAAGCTGAATACACCAATGAAAGTAAAATACCATTGCGGCATTGACTTCCAAAGTGGGCCGAAAAAAGGCAAAATGGTGTTTTAATCTCTAGACCTAAATGTATCATCATATATAGAAAGTGCATATATAGAACTGGTATCATCTGAAACTTTTGATTTATTGAAATTGACTGCAGTCCTTTTGAAAAAAGTAACAAACTCCTTGACCGATACGAAATATAGAAATGCTCATTGGTTTGGAATGTATATGGCTCATTCTATGGTGCAAGGTTTTTTTTTTTTTCAGTTTGTAACTATCTCTTCTATAACCTCGAGAAGTCTAGAAATTCGAATAACTCTAGTTGAGGTTAGGTCCAGCCCATGTTTGAATGGTGTAATAATTTCCGCTGGTAGAATAAACTGGTATTGAAGTAGCGCGGGGCAATTAAAAAAAAACAGAATACAAATTTTCAGAACGGTTTTCTGCTGACTTATGCCCACAGTACTTGCGCCTCTTTGAGAGCTAATCAACTTGGAGTATATCGTTAAGTGAAATTGAATCATGAGCTGCACTCTCGCCTCATTTATGAGCCTCTGAAAGCTGCTAATGATTTTTAATGTGGCATTTAGTTTTACTATTTGTTTATTTGCCTGCGACTAAGTTTCCACTTTCACTTTGAATGCTCTTCCGAGAATCTTCAATCGAATTAAGATGACGTAACTCGTAAAGTGAAATACTTGGGTAAAGCCTTCAAAAACCACAAGTGCAATGATGAAGGTGATAATGTGAGGATTGAAAATCTATGTAAATGCCTTCTAAGTATACAGTTCTTACAAATGCGATACCACCGCATACATTTCTAAAAGTTGTGAAGGTTGGTTGGTATTTGGTGTATGATATGATAGCGTCAGCATATGTGAACTTATAGGGTCACAATAGGTTTGATATTGAAATGTTAAGCCGTTAAGAAAATAACTTTACATATTTTGAAATATGTGGGAAGTGTGTCCTCGATAGATCATAGTTTGTGACTTTCCTATAAATTTCTCATTGCGACAAATATTATTTTACCTGTCCCTTTAACCCTTCCCCGGGGGGCCGCAAACAGGGATTAGTATGAGTGGAGCAAACAGCTTGAGTGTGTCATTGAAGCTCATTAAATTACCGGCTCCTAATAACCCTACACTTCAGCTATCAAATATTTGCTGTCACACTCCTGCGTGACCTGATCCCGCACACAAAAACGCCAGGTGCGGATGGAAGATAGGTCAAGGGAGCAAAGCCAATATCCTTAATCTCGTTCAAATTTTACAAAGTGACAGCATCAGCAGATTTTCCACACCGTTTCACCGAAATGCAACACAAGCAATGCAGCTTCAACAGCAACAACAAAAACCACACAGAATATCTCACATATTTGCAGAGTGTGACACAAAACAGAGTAGCGCAGCAGCAATAACCCCCAAGCACAATATAAGATGACAACTTGTGTTAGGTATTTAGATAGTTCACATAAAATTTCACACACAATTTTAGCCAAATGGCGCATTACCAGCATGAATGCTGACGTACGCCGCTCATCCCGCAGCAAGTAGATAGACCATGGGTGCCCGTCGGTCCGTTCGGGGTCGTTAGCAGGGCGAGGCGACCAAGCGGTACTTAGTTGGAAAGCTGCCACTGCGAGCTAACCAGCCATTCAAGCTTCAATTTAAAATCAGATCAGTGCCTTCAATACGGAAAATCCACAGCAACCAGCAGCCCAAGTGCGAGAAAATGAAAGAAGACGAAAGCAGTCGGAAAGGGAATGGGACCAAGAGAAAGAGTTGAAAAGACGGAGCCACAGCAGAAGGCGACGTAGCAAACTTGAAAATTGCATTTTAAGCAGCACTCACTACCGTTACCGTTGCGGCGCCACCAGCACAACCATCATAACCATCACAACCGTCACAACCGGTGAAGCGGCGTCAACGCCGTCACTTCGTTAAGTAGGAAGACACTCACGGCAGAGCTGAACAGGATGTCGGCGAAAGTTTGGACGAGCTGTCAGCCAGCATCACAGCCAAACAAACAAGAGTGTTTCACCCTTTTGGAAAAATTTTGTCGTCCGCAATGCGCGTGCGAGTGTGAGCGGTGTAAGAAAGCCAATACAATTCACGCTGCATATTGTGACCAGGGCGATTGACATTCCGTGCTGAGTTGTGACAGGTGCTTAACAACTTACTGTTGTTGTTGTCGCTCATGTCGCTCATGTTGTTATGTTGTTATTATTATTATTGCTGGCGGTGACATCCAGTGCAATGAAGCCCAAATAATATCAACAGAAAATCACATCAACTACAACAATACCAACAACAGCAGTTACAACAGTAGTACAACAATAACATTAGTAAGCATTAGGAAGAAATAGTGGAAGTGTGGAAGAGGCGAAAATTGATATGACAATGAAGCGAACGATCTGGTCAATTTGACGGCAAAAGATTTGCTGTGCTGCGGCTTCTTCGGTTATGTACAATACTATAGATGAATGCGGAAGATTTGCGGTAAAGGCAGACTGTTAATGCGGATATGGCGATAATGTGATTGCGGTGTTTGCTATTTTCGCGATGTTTGTGGAGTAGAGTGTTACCCTATTGCTAGATCCAAGCTACAGGGTGTTTCAGTATGGGTTTCATTTAGCGTTCATATTTTAGGCATATAGGCATAGGTTCATATATGGGCATATAAAAGAGCGAAGAGTAAGCAGAGTGTATATTTAAAAAAAAAAATTCAAAGTGGCTCCACTGTTGAAGACTAATTTGAGCTAAAAAACGTAACAAGATTGGAATTTTTGTGGAAACATTTGAAATCAATATGTGAAATTTCTCATATTTTATACTTTATTCGAATCTTTCGTTCTTTCATCGTAAATTCGATTTAGTATAATCAAAATTTTTCCGCAATATATTTGAAATTATTTTATCTAAAGACCGAAAATGCAATATTTTTAGTTGTGCTGAATTGTGGTAAATTAATAATTAACAACCGAAGGAATTCATTGAAAGAATTGTAAATAATTGACGGTAAAGTAACAAATTTTTTTTTTGTAAAATTAAACAATAATAGCAGATAGCAGACTAGTATTCGTCATTCGCTTGAATAACCAATAATATTTCTTCCTTTGAAAATTACCGTTTCCCACAAAAGCTTCAAGGCAGCTGCCCCCAGCGCCACCTTTCGCACCTTTCACACCTTTCGCACCGCGCAAAGCCGCATATGAGCGGAGTTACATGGAATTTCCACACATTGCATTAAATTAAAGCAACAATGTTGCAAAATATTTACGCTCATAATCGCAGTGACAAGGAAAATGTTGGAAATAAACAAATAAACAACTGTTAAACTAACCAGCGAAGCATTGCATGCAACAACAAATGGATAAATAACAGGTTGCGCTGGTAACAGTCGGCAACGCCGTGGCGATAGAACAACAGTGGCAGTGACAAGCAATAAACAGCGCCAGCATATGGCACATAATATTTACAGTTATTTTCGCATTGTCACAGCAGTTTGTGCGATTGTCGTCGGAGCAATCGGAGGGAGAAAAATGCGAAAAATGAAAAAGAAAATAAATAAACATGAAGATAGACATACGTACGTGAACACCCAACGGTGAATTGTGTGGGATTAGATGTTAACACGATTGAGGATATTGTGAGCTATACGCTCTACTGCAGTTTCATGCAGAAATTATATAATCAGGCTGTGCTGTGAACGCTCAGCTGCTTCGTTTGTAATTTACGTTTATTATGCAAATCTATGGTCTAATAGCAGACAATGTGCAAAGGGGAGGGGGATTTGAAGAAATTATCTCAAATAAGTATAATCGGCATGAAAACAGAATGTAGAATCCGGTCATAGAAGTTCTTTTTAGCAGAAACGTAAATTAACAATTGCCCGAAATCGATAGATACCTTCACAAATTCTAATGATGACAATGCTTACGCAAGCTTGCTTGACAAGCATACGCTTATATCCTTACAATAAAGGGCATAGTTTGAAGGTATTCGGCGCATGTGTTAACCTAGTAAGAATATGACAGTCCACCATGTCGAAGATCTTTTAAGGCTTCAAGAATAGTGCTCATATTTTTTCAAGGCAATAGCATCAAATGTGTAGGACAGCATGGCCCTTCTCTTCCTTTTAGCTTTCTGCTATCTGCTATGTTTTATCGGACCGTAAAACGCTGGACTCAACCGCGATTGCTACCAACGAAGCAAACTAGACTCTATTAAGAAAATATGTTTTAAAGCATTTTTAATTAGAAATTCCTTTTGATAAAGTCACACAAGACACAGTCAGCAACTCCTATGCCTTCTTTTGTTATGCGATTTTATATCGTTCCAAAAAATGCGTCCAACCGACGTAGCTTTCGAGATTTTTCAGACAAAATGCTACTGTACAAACTCGAAACATCAACAGTATGCTAAGTAAAGCAATCGTTTTTTTACTCAAGAGTGGTTGCCCATTGTCATGAGAGTAAGCATCAATTCAGAAAGGGATGGGTTTTTCACCACCAAAAGCTCTCCTTAATATGTGTAAAAAATCTCTAGTTGGGTAAATTTATATTTTTATTTCGTTTTCTACTGGAGAAACCGCCAAAAGTTTATAGCATCTCTTGTAGAAAATATCCTTTTCAAAGCAGCGCTGATTCACTGGGAAGAAGATTTTTGCTGAAGATTTTTTGCTTTTCAGCGTGCCTTCGAAACAAAAAGTATATTCAAATATGCTTAAAGCTCTACTACTAACACTTTCAAGTCCACATACACCCACTCAAGCAAACCCTTCCAGCTTTAATGTTGTCGGAGGCAAGAATTTCAAAAATGCTGCCAACAACAAAGCCAAAGCCGAAAATAGAGCTATGCGCGTATATATATACATATATGTGGGATTAATCGGCGCCATATTCTAATTACACTTGATAATTTTTCAAAGTCCTTGTTGTCGTTGTTGTTGTTATTTGTAAACACTGCCACACAGCGCTGCCACAAATGCGATGGGGAGGAGTGGAGGTACACTTTCTGCTGCGCTGCAGTGCATTGCTCGAACGTAGGCACAAACAGCCGCCCCATGTGCTATATGTGTGTGTGTCGAAAAAGCCCTTTTTGTCGCCTAAAACCAGGCAAAGAAATTTTCATTAGAAAACTTTTTGCATTAGTCCGCAAACGAAAGGGCAAAAAACTGACGCAACAAACAAAAAAGGAAATACAAATCAGAGAAACGAGAAAAACAAAAGCCGGCTGGGTCGCACAGAGCGGGGAGGCGGCGCGGCTTAGTTGAATATACTGATGCCATTGCAGAATACCCGAAATGCGCCGATGCCAAGTGTTACAATTCGGCATAATTGGGGAGGAAGGGTGGCCTTGGCCGTGGATGCTGGCAGGTGGGTTAGCTCGCTTAAACCGGCAATGCTGTCGGTAAGGTTCTTGAAAACTTTGGGCGTATTAGTGTCGCAGCCGACAAGAGCTAATCTAAGCGCGTGTATGTACTTGTAAATAACTGTAAGTGAGTGTAAGTGAAAGTATTTCCATAGTACAGAGCCCAAAACGAGGTTGGACCCAGCTACAGACACATATGTATGTGTGTGTGTGTGCTGGTTGGTAGCGGGTTTTAATTTTTTTCGCAACTGTTACGTTTGTAACCCCCCCTGTTGGCTTCGCATTGTTGTTGTCTGTGGCAAAGTAGGCGTAAAAGGGATTTGTCACAAATACTTTGGCAACTTTGCTTTTGAAACTTTTTCCCAAAACGCGCAGAGTAAGCGGCAAACTAACAGTTCCAACTAACTTCGTGTATATATGTGTGCGACATATAACATTTTCAAGTGCGCTGTGTGTGTTTGTTTCTTCTTGCTTTGTTACTGTTACAAAAAGCATTCCGCGCCAGTGCTTTCCATTTGCTTTGTTCCGCTTTTGCGTTTGCGTTTGCCTTTGCCACCGACATTGCCTCTAACGGTTAAAGTTTTCTACTTTCAGTTTTAAATTAACTCAATTTGCAATTAAGTGCAATTTTTTGGTACCTTAGCTTATTTTCCATGCCACTTTTATAGTTGAAAGTTAACTAGAAATGTAGTTAAGATTTATGCGCTTAAATTTACTTATCGAAATGAGGATTAAACGGCCTTAGAGTGTCCGCATTTTTGAGTACAGTTGAGGTGGTGGTGTGTGTGCTTGGTTTTGTCAACTGTAGAGGAATTGCCTGCTGAGATAAATACGTAAAAGCTTTCAATATTGTCGATGAATACCTGAACCATTGAATTACTTAAGAATATGAAGCTTGAAAAGAAAGAGATAGTAGTATTTGTGCGATGTAGTTAGTATGGTCCGTGAACACGTGGTCCTAATTCTTGAATTGGGCAAATTTTCCGGGGTGTGGACTTGAGGGCCTCTGAATGTATTGCATGAATGAAAACTGGGTATAAGTTATTATCTGTTTTTAGAATAAGAAAAGCTAAGAATAAAACAGACTGATATCAAGGATTCTTGGCTCATGACCAGTGTCCAGTGGAAATGATCGAAAAGATATTGAATGGTAGTGGTTTCGAATCGAACTATTGATAACTTCTCTGATGTCAAAGAGAGTTGACATTGACTGGTCAACCAGCTCTCCAAATTTGACCCTCCGATAATTTTATTGGTGTATCTTCCATGATTTGGGCTGAATATGAATCTAATCAAACACCACAGATTCGTCATTACTCTATACCACAAACCGCTGAATTCAATTTGGCATTAGAAATACGAAAAAATTTTACCCATACGTAGATCCGAAGGTGAGCCTGTTATTTTGGCCTCGGCCTTCGACCTCGGAACTAATGCGGCAAAGCACGCTTTAAACTGCTTTGCTATTCAACCATTCATAGGAATACATAATAAATCCCATTCTCCACTTGGGTGTTGTCCAAAGCGATTTTGCAGCTTTAAGTGAAACAATTCGCCTAACTATTCGCGTAATGTAAATGCAAATTAGTAACCTTACCTCTTGTAGCACACTACGCAAAGCCTTCAAGTAGTAGTAGGCACTCACGTCACTCATACGCCATGTCGAACATAAGGCCAATCAAATATATTTGCAATTAATCGTGAAGAGCCGGAGCTTGTGGCCACGTGAAAGATGAGAAAATGTGTTAAGAATTGAAAAAGTGATTGTGGAAGCGCGCTTGTGTGTCTCAAGGGGGCATAAGAGCCCTTATGCCTTTGACTTTGCCATTCTTAAGTGTTTAGATGCTTAGGAGTAAATAGTGTTGCCAAGGCATAACAACTATTTACGACACACCCGGCAATCGAAAGAATAGAAAGAGTGTTGAATGTGCTCTGGGAATGTGTCAGTATGTGCGAGAGTGTGCCAAAGGTATTTTAATTACACTACTTATGCAATTAGTTTATTTCATACTCTTGTGCACACGGCTTACGCTATTTGCTTTTTTAATTTGCCGACATAAATCGTGAATGCATAAAGCGTATAAAATTGTAGCTTACCTCTCGACAACCTTTCAACAGCCTTTCAACTCTTCATTATTTACTCGCACAAGGAAGTCCATGCGACTTTCGGTGTGTTGGTGAGTGCGCCTGTGTGTGCGATGCAGCTGTTGGATCTCGCTGCCGTGAGGTAAGGTTAAATGTGTACTGTAAAATAAGAAAAACACAAATAAAAATGATTGAAGCAAATGCTGAGAGATTAAATGAAGCTGCGGGCGTTGAGTTCTATGGTCATATTTTTTACAAGAAAAAAAAAGATGAAAATAAATGGAAAATAATATTTGCAAGCGGCATAACAGTACACTTGCCTGCATACATACACTCTTTGCTGTAACTATTTTTCATTTCGACATTTTCGTTACGAGCTTTTTCCTGCATTAATGCGTGCGTGTATTTCATTTTTTGCGCTCGTTAGACTTACGATAGTTTCTGCCTTCGCTCACTTCGTTTTTCCTAGGTATTTTCGTTTTTAAATTTTTCATCAATTTTACAGGTCAGTGCTTAACAAGGGCACTAATTGGCACCAACGGCAGCAACAAGGGACCGCCAGGAAAGCTGCTCGTTGCAGTGCCGCAATGGCATGCAAGACAAGAGGCGTGCCGTTGGCCAAAATGACTGCAAACACGTCTGAGCTTTCGAGCAATAGTGTGCATTTCACATGCAAATTCACTTACCGGCATGTGTTGCTACACTCATGTGCAAAAGTTTAAAGGGGAAAAAAACAGAAATTATGTCGATAAATAACGCCTCTGAGGGCAATCAAAACTGTTTTTGTTAGACGTTTGGAAAACCGAATTCCGCAAGGAAAAAGAGAGTCTATTATAATCTGCGTGTCTGAGAAACTTGTGCGAGACTTGTGTCAGTCCGATCGCTTCAGCCACCAGTGTATTCCTTGGATCCCACAATTAAAGTGTTTTCATCCTTTACTCTTTGTTGATATAGTTTGAATTTCCATCGGAGGTATATGCATACTTTTTTTATCTGAAAGAAATGAAGCCAATGAAACCCTGAGTGCCCTCTACTGAAATATATGACAAAGCTAAAACGTAGCTGTGCAGATATACAGTTTGTGAGCGAGTAATTACAATGTGTTGCAGGGTTCCCCAATCGGTTGCCTTTCAGAGCAAAATTATGCATTTGTGTACAGATTTTTTATATGCTAAATAATTTTTAAAAGGTTATGAGCCAGGTAACCATGGCACACTTACACTGTGTGTGTGTGTGTGTGTGAGGGTTTTCAACTCTTGCATTTTTCGTTGTTCCACAAAGAGAATGTCAATATTTGCATAACCTCTGTGGCTGCTGGTTGGCGTCGAGCAGCGCGCTTAAAGCCCTGTGTCTGCATAGCTTTTTCCCACTTTGTATTTGCACTTTCGCAGTTTTTTAGTATAGGCCATAAATTTGTAGGCGCTTATGTAGGTTTATGTAAATTCATTAAATTTTGTGTGAAATTAAAGTGAAAAGGCGCGTAAAAATGTATTTTTAAATACTTTTTAAATAATTTGCATATCATCGTTGCTTTTTCTCCTCACATTTACGGGTATTTCTCCTTCGGCATACACGGCGTATACGTAATGTTTGAATTCGTTAGGCGCGCCTGAAAGCATGCTAAATAAAATTTGCATTACATGCCGTTTGGGTGCTGAAAGTTTATTTATAAATGTACATGGTATTGCAGGTTTATGTTTGTAGTGGTGTGTGTATCAGTGTGTGAGTGGTACATTAAAACGGTAACTTTTCGCATTGCCGGTGCATATACTTCGTGGCTTTTATGAGGTCATAATTATCACGTTGCTCAACCGGCGCACATGTGCTGGTCCACTTCTTGCTTGCTGCAACATGTTGCAACATTCCATTTATATATACACTGCACGCCAAATGAACGTTGTTAACTTCTAATGGGTTAAATCAAGCATTCTACTTGAGTGAGGCAATATATGTACATGTGTAAGTTTTGCTCCGGATGGTAAATAATTGCTATCGATTTTTTCAGTTTGTTCTGTGTAAAACAATGTTATTTGTGTTCCCTTTGCCACTCTTCAAGAGTCGAAAAACTTGAGGTCTATTATCGACCCAAACACCGAGCAGACTGGAAAAATGCATTTTTACCGAAACGTTTGTTGCGATATACCATTTAAAATGAGGAACATTTCAGAGTTCACTCGGATAACATATCAAACTCCATTTGGAAGAATTTAACTTAAATATCTCCCAAGTTATTAAGTTTGATATTGGTGGCATGCCACATTCGGTCTTTTTAATTTCTTTAAATGCCATCATAAATGAGGGACAACAAGGCGTGTTTTGTGCCAAGTATGCCAGTTGAGGTGTTGCCTTACTGCCACAATAGCATGCGATCAAATATTGCATGTACCTTCAATGCGCAAGTTTCTAAATGCCAAGCTCCAACATCCTTTGCTGTAATTCAGTTCAACTGTAGTTGCGTGCAATTCGGCGTCGCTTATAATTAATTATAGTCTATAAAGCTTCGGCGTCTCGGTTAATTGGCAATAAAGCAATAAATGCTGCGACTAATTCGCTTATAAGCGTCGCGCTCCGTTTAATTGTCTGTGAAATGGTCTTTGAAGAGTCTTGAACAGATGAAAAGATAATAATTAACAATCGAGATTAAATTCTAGCGCTTTTAGTGCAAAATAAGTAAATTTCTGATCAAAACAGAGAGGGTAAACAAAACCGAAGAAAAAAAAATAAAAATCATTAGAAAAATACGGAAAAAGTAAACCGAATAAATTTCTAAATAAAAAAACCGCTTGTAGCTGTGTGACTCACTTTACATGCATAGCAAACTGTAATTTTTTAGCGCCACATATTTCACATAGTTTCGACGAAAGTTGATTGTTTGCACATAAACATTCTCTTGAACTCTGCCCGCGCTACATGGCGTATACGCAACAATTATTTTCGCTCCTTTTTTAATGTGAGGAAAATTTTAAATTGACTGACACTTACACTGGCTGCACTAATAGCTGCAACAATGCAAGTAATGACAGCTAGAACAACAAAAATGGCGAATATAGTACAGCGTAACTTTGCTATCAACAGAAGTGTTGTACACAGTGGTTGACAACCAACAAAAATTAATTACATACAACTAACTAAAATGTGCTTTAGTTACGCTCTGGAAGGCCACATAAAAATGAAATAGAGTAAAGACTAGAATGAATAATAGCAACTCTATGCAACAATAGCAACAGACACTTCAACACAGCCAGCGACATGACAGCTTGACATTTAGATTGACAAGCCGCATGATGTTGCAAGCCAACAGCCAGGCACTGCGCGGAGCGGGTGGACAGTCAGCCAGGAATCATTAACACAACAAAACTCATGCATGTTTATATGTGTGCATGTTTGCATGTGAGCGTGTGTGAGTGTATGTATATAAATATATGCGATGTGAAAATCTAAATGTTTTTGGTATTTTTGGCGATGTCTGTGTACTTGCAACGCAGATATGATAATTTGTGTAAGCAAAAAACTTTTGAAATGAGTTGCCTGCAACGCTTCGCGAAGTCTGGGAGGGTACTATTTGGCAACCCCAAAAGGGCTACGGTCTCGTCACTCAATTGTTATGCTCATTTGACGTTCAACACGGTGTATAGAGTTGGTCGGACCGCGTGCAACAGACGTTGAACATGCGAAGCATACCAAAACTGATATGAATGAGTAGTTAGGATAAATATTTTGTACATTTTTGAATAAGAGAAAAGCTTTTTTTATGGAAATTTATTTCAAAGAACTTTCAAAATGTATAATTTCGTCCTTTTGTTGGCTTCAAGTGGCTTTAGGCAGCCTTACTGAATTGGTTGAACAAACAAACTTGTGATGTGTGTGAAGTACTCTCGAGCTGTAATTTGTTTGAATATATATTATATCCTTTTGAAGGATAAGCATTTGCTGTATAAAACTGAAATAGAGAGGATTATATACAAAAAATTAAAGAAAACGTTTTTAACATTTGTTTGGAAAACTACTTTCCTAATGACTAATTATTCATAAAACACACAACCTTAATACAACAAAAATGAATATTTTTTCAAAAATTTGTTGTAAGTGCCACTTAAAATAATTTTGTTAAGGATTTTTGAATGCTTAATGATAGAATGTCTAATATTTTTTCAGCATGCAGTGCATACATTTAGGCGTTTGACGTGAAATGTGCTTTTATGGTATTACGAGCGAATTGGAAAAGAATTCACTGAATTCAAAAGCACAAATTTCGATTTACAAAAGTGAGCTCTTTAAATTTTACGGATCAAAATGAAATTACAATTTTTTAAATGCGCATTTTTCACGCAGCTGACAGCGATAAATCATTCCAATTAGATGAGCTGTGTGTGTTTATGTGAAAAATGGCGCTAATTCCATTTGCTGTAGTCACAAATACACCAAGCGCATACAAATACGAACGTATATATATGTGTGTGAACACGTCCGCACACAAACACACACATGTATGTTAGAAATCGAATTGTGGTAGCGCAGCCGTGGATTCTTAAATGGCGAAAGTTACTAAAAGCGCATAAAATGAAATGGGTATGAAGTGTGAAAGGGAGCGACGGCGGCGTTGAAGGAGCGCCAAAGTTGGGAAAATACCCTAATTTGCATATTTTAAATATAACAATAAACTCAATGAATTGTGTCGTAATCAAGTCAAATCGAATAATATGACACGCTGAACATATTTATGGAAACTGCTGTGTGCACGGGGGGAGCGAAAGCGGCGAACCGAGCAAACACACCAAATCGAATGCTGGTGAATACGACCGAAAAGCAAAGAGCCACCGTCGCATGAACACACACACACAGCGATAAAGTAAATAATTTACCGTTGAACAACGAAGGGGACGCAGTGCATAAAATTGAAAATGATCATCAGCTGGAGTGACAGGGGGCGTGGCATATGCGCTCCGCGCTGAACAGCACCGAAAGGCGTGCATTGCAAGTGTATCGAACGCTCGACAGGCGGCCCGGACAGTGGCAGTGCGCACTTGCTGCCCCACTCATTCATCCATTAGCTCGTTCGCAAATTCATTGCTGTGCTGAGTGACTCCATTCGTCATGGCCGAAATGGCTGTCAGTGGGGGTGTATGTGTATGTGTGCGGGTGTCATTTCAGGGGGGCTGTCATTTCAGGTGGGGGTGGGGGACGTGTTTATGCGCCGAGACCCTTCCCTCGCACCCCTCGCAGCTCACGCACCCCACGCACGTACAGGAATCCACGGCGCTTAGGTAGCTGCATCGAGGCATGTGCGTGTGTATGTGGACGCGAGTTCATTTATGCATTCATCAATCAGTTAACAAAGTGTAAATTCTGTATTTTTCACACTCGTAAAAAGCTAAATGAAACGGACGAGAAACGGTCGGATGGTCGGATGGTCGGATGAGTTAGTATGCGGGAGTGTGTGGGATTGGGTGGAGATTGGAGCAAAGAAGTGTGTAGTTTTTGCCTGCTGTGGCGGCAGCTGTGCGGCAAGACTACAATCCCCATGCGGAATCAACAATTTTTCAGCATTTATGCTTGAGAATGTGCTTCAAATGCCCGCAATGGTAGACGCCACGCCACCGAAAATAGCGCGCGCCGGCATTAGGTCGCCCAAAGTATTCAAGCAGTAAATAAAAATCCAAGCCAAGGAATCAAACATATATAAAGGCAACAAGGGTATAGTGCTCGTTTACATTGCACGTCTGCCGCTTTGGGCAAAATGTGGCAGCCTTTCCAATACCCAATGGTATTAAGAAATATTTTACTTAATACCCCAAAGGGACGCAGCGGCTGTGCGGCTGTCGTGGTAGGTTGATGCAAGTTGCGGGTTGCCTTGTGGCAAGTTTGATAACGGTACCACGAGCACTTGGCAATGTTTGCTCTTGGCGGGCAGTGAAGCATGCTAACACACTCACACCAACGGACACACACAAGAATACATTGACATACCCACATACATACACATAAGTGCGTCTTTCAGGAACACCAACAAGTGTGGTGTGCTCCGTTGCTTCCCATTTATTTTATTGAAAAATATAAATTGCACCTAAAAGTATGCTATGAACTGTGATTCATGAGTAAAAGCTACTGCTTTGGCCGCTGCTGTTGCCATTGTTGTTGCTCTTCGAATTCGTGATTTCATTTTGCCAATGGTTTTTTGATTTTTGTTTGTGCTTTGTGCTTTGTTTTACATTTTCGTTTTATCGCTGTGCTGGGGTTAATTCTTTTACTGACAGCGGGTGCTTGACGCTTCGCTGCCCTCACCGACGGCTAAGACGACGGCAGAGTCGCACTGGCACCACTATACTCTGAGTTTGCCTGTTTATTTGCCCATTGTTGTTTTCATATATTTCAGTTTTGCGATTATTTGTGCACTTGTGCTTTTGTTGTTTTTGTTGCGTTTGGCGTTTGAAGGATTCTGTTCGTTTTGGTTCAACAATCAGGCCAGCTAAATGTGGATGGGGTCTTGCGGCTTCGTGTGGGAATACGCTAAAATATTATTTTGCAACAGCGGCAGCGTTCAAGGGTCCCAGCAAATGTTTCGCGCCAAGAAGAGCACATGTGTGTGCATGTGTGTGTGTGTGTGCGTACGCTAGTAAAATATATATGTGCTGTCTCTTTTGCGAATTTTATTTAAAAATTCCATCATATTGGAATGCTGCGTGCCGAGACCAACTGATTGACTGACTGGTTCACCAACTGCTTAGCCGGGTGACCCGTTTCGGCTGGCCCTTGCCCGGCATCGGTTCATTGTATAAGCCACACCGAGGTATCGAAATCCATTTTACCCTTAAGATTTATGACGATGCTCAGTTGTTGCTGTGATCACCACTAGTGGAGCATGGTGACTACTGAAGAGGGTTGGTGAGCGTATATGGAACACCCATCATTCACTGCAACGGGATTGTTGTTGGGTGCGCGCCACATTGCTGACCAGACTTCAACGAATGGTCTTCAGCCAGTGGGGCGCAAGTGTGGTGGCCCTTGTGCTTTCCTCTTCATCTAATGTTATGAATGAAAAATTTGCTGAAAATTATCTGCTGCTTGAAACATGTTCCTGCAAAATGTTTCGTATATTGAAATATCTATTTGAGCATGGCCACGAATGCCTGATGGCTTTTTGACGGCAGTTGCGTTGTGTGCAAATTTGGCAAATATGGCAAATATATGCGGGCGAATTCATTTGTTTACGGCTTGGTAGCTTCGGATAAATTGCTTTGAAATGGCTTTTGAATTTGTGCAAAGCATTTTTCATTTGCATACTTTCAGGCGTGTGTTGGTGTGTCAGCGACTTGGAAATGGTGTCGCTATTATTGCTGCGTGTATGTTGGTGTGCATTGTTTTCGCAAATTAATAACGAGAAGCACTGGCAAATTGAGTCGTTGGAATTTTGCTATTGCTTTGAACGAATCGAATGAGTTATTGAAAGAATTTGAAAATTCGCAGTACAATTTTCGGATGTACACTTGACAATAAGCGTGCTGATGTACAAGTAAATATGCACAACGAAACTGGTAGGGGTAAAATGTAAGCGAATGCTTCGTGAAAGTGAAATGAAAATTAATATATTCAAATTATTGCGAAATTTTAAAGCCCCTTATAAGATTTTGCATGAGTTTGGAGTAAAATTTATTTGGGAATTCCAAAAGAAATATACCGAGAACTATATGAGATATGTGGACAGTCACTGTAGAGTCGAGAAAGTGTGGCACAATGAGTGCTTTTATTTATTTATGAAATTGCGAAATGATACCCGTTATATGCCACGCTATACGTTCTGCTTTAATCCTTTTTGAGGAGTGAGATATCGAAATTTTTTTTTAAATTTTATGCTCAGCGTGCACCGCTGCAACCCGAGTCACCTTTGACCTTTGCGTATAATGACCTTCTTCGCCTAGATTTGCAAAAACTTCAGCTATTTTGCCCTACACTTTTTCTCGGTCATTATCACAGCTGATATCAATTGAATACTTTGAGAACTAGACCGTCTGCTATCATCTTAGAAGTGAAGCAAATGCTTTATAGCTTCGTTGCTGTAGCGACAGCGCATTGATAATCGAGATGCGAAGAACATTCCTCAATAAAACTCGTTTTCTTTTCAACTCTTGATGACATAACCATAAAACTTACGTTCCTTTTGCAATCGATCGCAATGTGGTTGTACCCATATCTAATGCTTTTCCTTCTGCGAAAGCATGTTTCTAATACCAACAATCGGCTTTTCGGGCTGACTAGAACCGAAAAACTTTTCAGTGAGCACATAGTATCGGATTGTAGGTCAGTTATCTCAGAGAGCATCAGCGATTATCGTATATATAACGGTTTGGTTATCCTTTGCGAAGCATTTCAGATTAGTGATATGCTAACATAGGTCTATTTTGTGCGAATTGTGTCGCGATACTCATTCGCAATAATACTCGCTCACGGAGGGAGTGTCTCTCTCATCATAAATCTGTAGTTTATTCCTTTAGTCTTAGAGCACAACTGCTATCCATCGCACCTCTCAAACCACCTCATGTCTGTCTTTATTTGACAACGTCCACGTAGGACTGCACACTTGATGTTTGTACTCTAAAAGCATAGTCTCTGAAGCATCAATAGTGGATTTGATATAAAAAAGAGAGATCTCATTACTTGCTTTGTATTTATTTTTATTGGACATATGCTTTTATAACATCACATTTATGCAGCGAGGTGCTTTGCTTGCAGCCCTATAAAGTCAATGGTTCTTAAACGGAATATGCTGGAGGGGTTCCTCTAAAATCGGCGAGTTAGATGGAATTGAGTATAGTACCATGAAGCACAGTCATCTGCCATTTTCACACATTTTATTGTACAATTTATTTGCTATTTTTAGTTAGCGCCTACCTTCCGTAAAGTTAATAGCTTAATTTAGCCAAGAATCATTGCACTCATAATCCTCATACCGCCCATATGTAGTAACAAATTATGCTGAATCCATCACCAGGTTAAACCCAACTGATTCGTACAATTTAACGGTCACAATACGTTAATTTACCACAGCTGTGTGGCACTCAAAAAGCCAACAAAGAGTGAGGAGTAAGGATGAAGGCGAGGTGCTCGGCATTTCGGTATAAATACATTATTTATGTGTGCTGCAGCCAATTAGTCTTAGTTACATTTTCGTACGCAAATCAACACCCACGTAAACGGAATGGATTGTGCTGAATTAATATGGAATTGAATGGAAAGGACGAAATAATTGTACGAGTGAAGAAATGCCGGCCAAGTGAAGTGTAGTGAGTTGAAAGAGAAGAGTCCGAAGACTCGTGGTCGCCAATTCAGCGCTACAAGCGAATGTGTTGCCAAATGGGGCGCAGAAAAGTGCGGTGAAAAAGGAAAGAAAAGCAAAGAGAAACCCTGAATAATAATTGAGGCTTTTATGCATATAAATTGCTTAAGAATTTGTGACATAAGTGCCTTCATGACGCGCAAAGTGCCTACTAACTTGCAGAAGAGGAATGCAGTAATAAAAAAGGGCGTGCCACAAGGAAAAGAAGGAAAAAATTATAAGAAGAACGCAAGTGTGTGTGTGCGTGTATGTGTGTGTGTGTCAAATAAAAAAAGGAAGTCGGCAAAGTGGAAGCCAGAAGAAAATAATGCCAAGCAACTGTCAATTTGTCATTACGTGGGTGTGCGTGTGCTTGTGCTGCGTTGAGGCAGGCGGGCAATATTTCATAAAGTCGCCAACGCCAACGCCAACGCCAACGCCAACGTCGCCGCCGTCAAATTCGCACACACAATTTGTACATATGCTCACATTTGCGGCTTTTCATTTGTGTTGAGAGCTTCCCTTTGTTTTTAGTTTGACATAATTTCTTCTCCAACTTTTTGCTCGGATTTTATTCTGCGAAGCTGGTTTGTCTGCGTGGCTGCACTGATTGCTGAGCACGCAAAGCTTGTCAAGCAGCCGAGTATAAAAAAATAAGAAATGTATATGCTTGTGGTGTATGGGTGTATCGGTGTATTGGTGTATTGGTGTATTGGTGCATACGAGCTGCATGAGCGTGTGTCTGTGTCTTTAAGTATACACCCGAAATTTATTTGTGCGCCACAGTGCCAGAGTTTATTTGGCTTATTAAGCATACACTGGAGAGCGGCGGCGGCGAAGGCGTTCAAGTGCACAAACGTTGGCAAATACTTACAGCATGGAATGTGTGTAATCATATGCGCGCATAATAAGTGCTCGCGTAGCGAATACACCAGAGTGCATGTCTGTTGGAGTGTGCGCAAAAAGCTTTGAAATGCACAATCTACCCCCCGCACGCCGCCAGCAGACATGCCGCGGCGACGGCCACTTCTGTCAAGGACATGTCGCCGACAAGCAAAATTATGAGTTGGCAATGCCAGTTGAGCGCGGAAAAAGTGAACAGCATAAATGGATGCCAAACGATATAAAGGAGGAGACCAAACGCCGCTCCCCTCTCCCCTCTCCCCTCTCCCCTATCGCCAAACATAAAAACTAGGAAACTGTAAAAACGAAAGAGAAATAAGGTGCGAGCAAACTTGAAAAGAAAAATCGTAAAGCACAAAAAAAGGAAGCGAAAGAAATAAAGATTTGTTGAAGGCGCTCACGAAATCAGCGCTGTAAGTAACCGCAGTGCACAGCAGCGCCTTAAACACGCACAAAAAGTTTGTCCTTACATAGCGCAGTGTGTTGTGCTTGTATTTGTAGAGGACTTAAAAATGTTTCCCCAAACACACACACACACACAGACATATTCATTTGTGCCGTTATTCGGCTGAACGCCGTTGAACTCCCAAGTTTGAGACAGAAATTATGAGAGAGCGTGCGGAAGAAATGTCAACCAAAATTTACCGTTCACTCTAACTCTGTACTCCCACGCCAGAGCATACTGTTAATAATAATACCCTGATGAAAAATTATAAGTTTCCCCATTTAATGTGGCCGATAAGTGCCTCTGGCGGGGGCGTCTTTAGCTTCACTTCACATGCAACACAGCCACTTAGCCGCAGCTGACACTGGTGGACAGCATATTTGTCCTTTGGCTTTGTCCACATTCGAGCGACATACTTGTCATATTTTGGTATTTGTTGTTGTTATCCTTGTATGTTTGCGCTCTATATCCGCATGCCGTGTGGTTCTAAAAAGAAAACATTGCCGCCTCAAGAAGCACTGGCACTTTCCTACGTTGTTGTTGTTGTTGTTGTTGTATTTTTGTACACGACGTTAATTCTTTAGCTGGCTTGCTTGAGTGCTTGAGTGCTAGTGTGTGTGCGTGTTTGTGTGTATGTTTGTCTAAGCTCATTTGTTTATCTATTTCTTTGTCGGTTTGCTTACCACTCAATTGTACACACACAAACACATATACATACACACACACACACACAAATGCGATTATAAATATGCTGACACACGTAAAATACGCACTTTACGGCGCGCGTACTAACACTTTACACACACATACATGCATACAGTCTGCTTTGCATAGCTGTGCGGAAACTTGTTTGCCTGGCACTCCTGCGAAATGAATGAATCCGTTTTGTAAACACTTGCGGTTTTTAACGTAAATACGTGTGCGTCATCGTCATCGTCAACGCCACGACAGCGCGAAGCAGCAAACGTCAATGGGCGCGAAATGGGCGTCTTGAGTCAACAACAAAATTTATGCACTCGGACCCGCACTCTTACATTTGGTGCCATGCGTTGGGCTATAGCGCGAAGCTCAAGCCGGAAGCGAATGTTTTTGTCGATATTTTGTCGCATTTTGCATTAATATTTAAAATAATTTTGCTTTGAATCTAATACTGTGCGCTAGTAGTGAGTATATATACATAGAAATCATATGTATATAGACATTTTCAAAAATTATATTTTTGTTCACAATATTTAGTGTTTTTGATAATCCATTTAATGAGCTTTCAACGCGTTTTCTTCATGTTTGTTGTAATTTTCGATCCAGCCCAAATGAAATCTGAAATGCACAGAATGTCATAAGCTTCCAGCTTTGCTAGTAATAACAGCTATGCAATATGTCAAAGCATTGATATTTCCAGTTTTTGTCTTATTCAATTTCTGGAGAAAGCACTTTCCCATTCTCCTAAGTGCAAATTTCAAAGATTAAAAAGCCTAATAAATTATCCGCGGAGCTATTTGAACTCCATGGTGAGAAGTAGAGAGAAAACGCTCAACGAGTTAGTTGCAAAACATGGTCGGATGAAATAAATGTATATTGACTTAAAGTTGCGATACTCTGCCTAATCTAGAAAAGTGTTGTTTTAACAACCCGAACGAACTTACGAAGCAACCTCGCCTGCAAAGTCTGGTATACAGAGCTCTATCAAGTGTGCTATGTGGTGTATAATTAACCAAATGTTTGCTAAGATTTCTATCGGCCCAAACAATTGTGTGGTTGTTTCCGACTGCCCTGGATTCGACAAGGGAGTAAGGCGATTGGGTCTGACGTTGAACGGAAAAGAAGAGGTATTCTGCATGGAATTTGCCGAGTCATAAAAGCCACGAGTGTCTGTTAAGCATTGGGATCTGAAACTGCTCAGCCTAATACTGAATACTTTGTTTTTAATAATTCGACACTGGCGTCACCCAGGCACAAACTCTTCCCATTACAACCTGTTCCAATAACCTTTGCTTAGGTGCTACCAATAAGCTGACAAAATTTGATCCAAACTTTATGAGTACATTTGAAGCGAACAAAAAAAAAATGCAATCTTACTTTTCTGTGCAATTTAATAAATTATGTAATATTAATACATGTAAGTTAATTTTTAAATTAGCTTTTTATTAAATTCGCTCTTATTTATATTGACAGGCATTTAAAGATAATCTTTTATATGGTTGTTTCTCTCAAGCCGCAAACAATGTAATGTTATGACTACCACCTTTAATTTTTAAAGTGAGATGATTTCAAGTGCTTGACATTAATTTCTTACTTAATTTACCTAATTTTTACCAATTTACGATCACGGGCAGGCCACTCAAACGTTTCATATATACACACACACACGCAAAGGCTGATATATCATTCCATTTCATATCGCACAAATCAAATTAAGTGCTCTTAATGTCAAACACATTAAACGGCGCCGCTCTGAAAGTGACTCACCAATCGTCCTTCGTCCTTTGTCCTTCGTCCTTTATCCATCGTTTACTTTTAATTTGTCGGCCAACACCAAGACAATGGAGTGCTCACTTTAATTACCCACAGGATAAGGACACAATAAAAGTGGACATTTGAACGCTTGATTACGGTTGTTTGTGGGCCGCGCACCGACATCATATTTAAATAACAGTAAAATGGTAAAATGGCTCGTAATCGCAATGATTTTGTGGCCTAAGCATCCACATAAATTTAATTTATTGCCTGCGCAGATTTCTAATAACCGATGCGATGTGCGCCGCTCGTTTGCCGGAGACATAATTTACAGTAAAATGAAAATTGAAAAAGATAAACAGAAATAAATAAGCAAAAAATAAAGTAAAAATAATGACAAATGAAAATAAATAATAGAAGAATAATTAGAATGGAAAAGCAGCACAGAGCATAAAGTAGGCAATGCTGTGGGTTAGCCACCACAACAATAACAGCAATGCGGCACGTGGCAACACTGCGCTCATATTTGCTGTTGCACTGGCAGTAACGGCAAAAATGAGCAATTCGCTTTAGTAAACTTCTTTTAAATTAATTTGATAAATTCTCTCCTGTTCTGAGAGGACAAAACTCCCGCTTTGTCCTAGTTTCATTCGTCCGACTATTGTGGTAACGATATTTCTTTTGTATCTACTCTCTCGCTGTCTCAAGGTTTTTTATATTTTTTGGCTTTTGGCGGTAACTGGAATCTAACCGGGGAGACCGCTAATTTTCGGGTCCACGTACCTTTCCCATTTACATAAAGTTTCTCAAGTTAAACTTCGATTTATCAGAAAATGCACAGGTTTTAATCTTTATTTGACCAGCTACGGTTATTTTCGCAAAACTATTGGCGACGTTTGGAAATTTGTCCCGTTCGGCTGACCTCTGACCTCTAACCCCTAATAACGTAACAACGCTGCGCATGGTCTTCTCTCAACTATTTTTAATTTCGTATTGAATATTTAAATATGGCCTTGAATGGGCTTTTAGTAGTTCATTATTGCCATGGAAATTCGCTTTGGTTGAAAGTACGGCCTTACCGCTTATTAACCACAACGAAAAAAATTGTTGCATGAGTATGCGAAGCCGCAACTACTGAAAACTTTATAACCAACTGCCACACCTACACTCACCACACCCACACCCACACGTTCGTCTACTGTACTACTCAAGCAAACAGCAAACTGTGCGCAATCACTGCTTGCGAAAGTTGGCAAAGCCAAGGGTGTCAGAAATTCTGTCGCTGAAAAGGGCAGCGGGGGCAGCAGTGGCAGCGGCAGCATAATTTTGTAATTAATTTGCCAACACGAACGCTGAGCACGACATTTCAACATGTGTAGCACATCAGGCCTCCCCCACTTCAGACTATATGGGGGAGAAGTAAATACTCCTCTACCAAAGCGCCTAAAAGTAGGCAACAACAATATATCGGAAGGCAATAGTACACCCATACAATTTGGGGCGCACATTTACAATAGTTCACACGAACTCAACCACACACACACTCACACACACAAGCGCACTTTTTGGCAAAGCGTAGTATTTGCTTTTGGGGATTTATATTCGCTCGTTCATATCTCCAATTTGCCACTGGGCCACAAGCCAAATTATGAGCATTTGTTGTGTTGTTTCTTGTGTTTATTTTTGTTATTGTTTGGTTAACGGTTGAAAAAAGTATTAGGTTTATCAGGCGGGTGCAGAAAAAAAGCTGGAGTATTAAAGCAATCAAGTAATTTATGCACTCTGTTTGGTTTAGGAACCAAACAGCACACGCCAATGCTCTGGCCTCCGCGCCGTAAAAGTGGCAAATTTGTGTTGTTCCCGCCTAATTCAGATACGCATGCATCGAGGCACATGTAAGCCACTACGCGGTAAATGCGCCAAAATGACTAAATGAATGAGTGGAACTACGGCTCATTTCTGTTAGTTTGCTGCCGACTTTTAGGCGTGCTAATTGAGTTTTCATGAGTGTGCGCTTATGTAATTTCTGCTTGGTTTTTGCCAGGTGAAAGATAAGTGCCTGGTTTTGTTAGCACAGTGTTTTAACTATTTAATGTGGGTGCGACTGTTTTGTTTTTTTTTTTTTTTTGCGTTCAACTTTTTACGAAAGCCTGCGGTTAGTTAACTGCTGTGGTCTTGTGACCCCAATGTGGATTTATGAAGTTATAATTAATAGGAGAATTCACCATTTTTAATCTAAATTTTAGCAATTGGTGCAGGCTTGAGCACCAAGCGCATACACTGCAAATTGTTTAAGCAATAGGTTTATATACTTGATAGTGTCTTAGGTACTGATTGGATTTAATTTGCATGTTTTCTAAATTTTAGGGTGAGGTCTAGAAGAAATATTGGAAAAGGGGAGTAGTTAAATAGTAATGAAAAATACTTTTCTTGTGGTTCGTCTTAAGAAACTGAGAACTAACACTGGCTTCCATCAAAATAGATGGATATTTCATTCCCCAAGTGCCCGAGTTCACATTTTATGGTTTTCATTTACATTACAACATTTCTCTATTTTAAGAATAATAGAGTTTTTTTTGGCTTACAGAGTCCTATCTAAAACCATATGTTTTGTTTCACGCAGCCACTTAAAGGGACTTCCCATATTCAGGCATAAGTATGCATACTACTCCTTAAGGCTTTAAATTTCGCTTCGCCGTGCAAACAATCGTTATGAGAACAAAAGTGTAGTACCCTGTGGGCTACGAATAGCGGTCGGGTGTAAAAAATGAGCGAAGCGAAATAGCAAAATGTGCTCTGAGCGAGAAGAGCAAAGCAAAAGGCGATTGTGTCAATAGTGACCTGTGTAGTTGCAGCTGATGTCGCTTGTTTATGAAAGGATAAGTCCTGTGTCCTTCGGCGATTACAAATCTCTGCAGTCGAGCTTACCAAAGCACTGCAAGAAGAAAAGTGGGCAGTTATTGACCGCGGGAAAATAAGGTGGGAAACGTATATGGAAAAGGAATTTCAGACGCTGTACCAATTGATTCTAGGAGATTTTGTTACAAAAAAAAAGATAGAAAGATACAAAGATAAATATTTTTTTAATTTACGCCGGAAAAAGGTTTAGCGCCGAGGGAAAGGCTTATGGCATCTATTTTTAAGGACTTTTTATTAGCGTACTTTTACTTTGTGCTTCTGGCTTAACTACTCTATTTGCTAATTGCGTAATTTGTTGTTGCAGGCGCCATTTGTTGCTGCTGTTGTGTTGCACTTGAAATTCTGCCGCATTGCCATAGAACATACTCATAGAGCTCGTTGTTGTCGCTGCAGAACACCTGTTGATATTTGTTATTGCTTTGTTTTTCATTTATTAATTTCTTTAATTTTTTCATCGCCCACTCATCAAAGCTGTCAGTCGCCCGTTGTTGCTGTGGTGATGCCTGCGGCTGCATATGCTGCTTTGGAAGTTTGACAGCGTAGGCGACAGCAAGGCTCCCAGACTTTAAGCACTAGTGCAAGTGTGAGTGTGAGCGCGTGTGCTGCTGTGCAGCTGTGTGTGTGCGCGTTCAAGTCATTATATGCATTTCTGCAGCTAACAACTAATCAGAGTGTTTACCTACAATTTTAATCGAAAAAATGCCATCGCTAATCCCATTTTAATTGCAGCACTTTGTGCATGAAGCAAACAAAGCGTAGCGAGAAGAGAACTTAATTTGAAAGCAAAATAATTATATTGAAATTTCCGCTACGAGCGCACCGATCGTCATCAAATATCAATTAGGCTTCACTATAATCACGTTTCGATTTAATTTCCTTGAATGACATGTCGCTACGGAGGGCAGCCAGGAACGCCCACTCGGCGCTAATGACGGCACAAAGTGCTTTTGCATTTGATTAGCAGCTTCCTGCCGGCTGGCTGCCTCTCTACTGTGGGGCCTTTGCTGGCACACGCTGTTAGTTGCAGATATCCGCCAGCAGCTTAGGCGTCTGCATTTATCCTTTCACGCTGCACTGCATTCAAGTGAGTCAATAGACACTCAATAAAAGTCATTCGAATCTCTTCTTCGGATTCTGCAATGAGCGAAGGTCGTCGGTGCAAAGGAAGCAAGTGCGCGCGAGTGTGTGTGTGTGCAAGCATGCATGAAACCAAGTGAGCTGGACTAGGTGTAAATGCTTTCGTGTGCTCTTGCTACCAATTATCCATCTATAGAATACAATTTCCTCCATTTCCCAGGACGATTTGCATTTTGCGCTGTGTTGCCAACGGCGCAGATAAGGAGTGTTCCTCCTCTGCCCCCACCAAATCGTTTGTGCAACAAAAAGCGCCTTCGTTGCCACGCCTTTCGAGTGTCGATAAATTTTTATCGGAAACTGATTTGAAAGTCAATTGTCCATTGCCATAGCCGCCTTAGTGCCACTACACACGTTTCGTTCAGTCGCATTGCAGTTACCCTCCGTCCTTCTCATCACCTTTACCCCTTCGGTGTCTTGTGCGCCTCTTTCGAATGCAAACGAGGCCATTTTTTGCAGATTTCATGCGCTGCTCTTTGTCTTGCTCCGGCCGGGCTTAGTTAGCTTAACTGTTGTCGCGCTTGTGCCAGGTAATCATTGCCACATAAAATACGCTGATTTTCCTTATTCCATCGATGTCAAAGGTATTTTGCGTGCAGTTAAATGCACCGTTTTCAAGATTTTTTTGTATTTTATAATTTTCGAAAAGCGATTTGGAATCATATTAGTAGTCAATGGCACTGATATTATTGCCGCATTTTCAAATCTCTCTCCCCAGGCCATTACTGCTAGTGGAAAGGAAGAAGTATAAATTAAACTAAAATATCTAAACCTCGAAAAGGCATTAAAATTTCAATATTGTGCAGTTTTATAATCACTCAACCATGTTTTTCCATCCATCCATAAATATAAATAAATAACTGAGAATCAAAAAGTGCTCTAGAAGCATGTTGAAAATCCTTAAAGATCCTTTTTCCTTGAAAACTTCAAAATAAGAATTAGTTGTTAAACATTATATTTTTCTGCACTAAAATTTCTCTAGAAGGCAGCTGATCTTATTTCTGCGTTTCAGGAGCCTAAAAGCTAGCACTAGGGTGATTTCTGTAATACCTAAATCAAATAACCATGGATGTGTTAAAATTTCGAAGGAACGAGTTAAGTTTTAATTATTATCCTTAGTATCTTGACTTTTGTATATATATTGTACACTGTAAAAAAATTCATTTTTCCTATATTACATGTTTTTGTTTTCCTCGATAAGTGGCGTTCAATGTTCCTATTCTCCGACTGTCTCACCGATCACTAAAGCCAAATTATATCAAGTAAGTTAGAATATATAGAATAATAAGTAAGAAGCCATTTCATTCTAATCTCTCCCAAGGATAACTTCTCGCTTGGACTTTATTTTAAATATCCCAGGTTTTTTGGTTAGCAATTGTATGGACTGAAGAAAGGCGCCTTCATCAGTGCCAATGCCTTTGCATTTATTATTGATGTTTGATGTTTGATGTTTGATTGGAAGTGATTGCCAATCAATTTGCATTTGGAGGATCAGCGAAAGCCACTGTCACTCTTCCATTTTAAGAGAGGATTCGTGTTCATTTTACGGTTTTGAGCTCTTCCAAAGGCGCCAAGATAACAGATGAAAAGGCATATCGGATAGTCGGACTTGCTGGAATTTGTAGATATGAAAATTTTAGATGTCAATCAATATCGACTGCATTATAGATTCGAAAGAACCGTGGTTAAGCAAATCGCCTCATTAAATGCCCATCTAAATATTATTCTCGTTGCTGGATTAGACTGTCAACCGACACGGCTAATAAAACCTTTCTATCTAAATCTTCCTTACGGTCTTTATGGTCACAGGCATGCAATTACAAATATACACACACACACATACAAATACAGCAATTTTCAAACAAAGCAAAATTCAACAATAATTGAGCATAGACAAATCAACATTTAGAGATACGGTAATTGCCTGTAACTGACCAGGTACACAACATTAGAATTGTGCTTTTCTGGGTCGATGGGCGTAGACAGTGTGGAACCAATGACCAAACGCGCACTTGTGAATACACAAATATAAACACTCACATTATCACAATGTTCGGGCTATTCTCACTGGGTTGAGTTGAGTTGAGTTTAGCGTTTTTTTTTGTAACTCAATTTGCTTTAATAATCATTTTGGTTTTGCCGAAACGCCTGGCGGCGAGACAAGAGCCAAAGAAAACGAGCTCCAAACGACGTTTTCATCAAAATATTGTTATTCAATTGAAATCCTTCTGTAAATGCTTCAGCAGCAAACCTAAGGGCTAGCGTTACTAGCTCCACTTTCATTGTTGTCGAGCAAATTCTCTACTGGCGTCAGCATTTCCTTGCACGCATTATTGCTGTTAGATTCTTGTGTCATAAATCTCGATTTTTTCTTTGCCGCCACTTATGTGCTCATTATGTGCTGCTATGTGTATTTTGGCTATGTGCAAGTGCTTCTTGTTGCCGTTATTGTTGCGGTGTTATTGTCTGCATTGTGTTTTATTACGCGGTTGATTTATTATAATGTCGCGTATAGTTTTAGGCGCACAATTGTGATTACGCTGACGTTATTGCTGACATTCATCAAGTGGCGCAATTGTGCTGGCTGCGCTAGACGGCCACGTGGCCACGTGGCCAGGTAGTCGGCAGTGGGGTAGGCAGCACGCCAAGTTGGCGCACGCATCCACCATCCATTTCCACACATCCAGGCGCCTTTACGCACGCAAACAAACGCTTGTAGGCTTCTGCCTGCACTTGAGGGAGCGATAAAATTAAATTAAACTTGAGATGGTTTCATTAGGCGGGCGGAATGGTCGCACAAGCGGTGGCCCAATGGCCCAATGGCCCAGCAGTGCCTTCGGCTGACGAGACATCGCTTGTGTCGTGTTGTGTGGGTGCGCGCGTGCTGGCCGGTAAGCCGTGGAGGTGGGCGGAGAGCGTGTAATGGCAGGTAAAATTGCCTCAACTGCAATTCGACAGCGATTCGGATAGATAATAGCCGTCAGTTAACTGTAATTTATCGCTATTTGTTGTGAATTAAAGTATGCGAGGCTTTAATGTTGAAATTTTCACTGCCAACCAGCAACCGTATTGAGCGAGTGTCTCGAGGAACGGTGAGAAGGAACTCAATTTATTCTGATATGCTTATTACACCTGCGATTATTATTATTTAAATGAGGTGCAGAAATAGGCATAAAGTTGGAAATTATGTGCAGTCGAATGAGGTCCGGTTAGAAAATTTTAGTTTAAAAAATACATTTAAAAAATACTGCCTTTTATTTCCCGAGAATTACACAAAATATTATCAACAAAATTCTACTTAGAATGTTGGAAGTTATAGCTCGTTAATTTAGTTTTAATTAAATTTTCTCTAATGGCATGCGTTTCTACAATCCCCTTTGGGTTTCGCACTGGGACTTAACCGTTTTCTTACAGTACTGTGTGTTTTTCACTACTTCACTCTGTCTCCTCCTCTTGGTGCACTCCTAAAGAAAAACTTCATTGGAATTGATACTCTTTTAGTCATCTAAAACGTTTGTTTATATGCAAGTTAAGCACAAAGAGTTTAATATTTTTCTAAATGGCAGTGTAAATTGTTTTTAATTAAAATGAAGGGCTTGCACACCTGTGGCATGCAACGCATGGAAATGGCAAAACAAAATAGAAATATTGCAAAAAGCTTACAAGTCTCCAGCGTAGGTTCGAATAAACACAAAACTATGGTCATACTTACAAAAGCATAAGAATATAGATATATAAATAAATACAACACAGAATTCCCTGCAGAAAATTGGGCTGTAAGGAGACTAGTGCCTTCTTGGATAATTTTATACCACATTGCCATCAGCACTTTGAAAAGTGGGGCACACTGGAAGCAACTCCTATTCATTTTACGTTAAACGTACGTTTGTAGACTGTCATGTTCACGCTTCTGTTCGGAGAGTTCAGAGTACAATTTGATCAACCGTAGACTGCCAAGACAATGGCTAATGATGTAAAATAATAACTCTCCCAGTATCACTCAAATTTTTCTTCCATCCTATGTGCCTCTGTGTGCTGCATGTTGGACATTCTCAATACGTCAAACCTTCGGTTCGTAGAATAAAAAAGAAGTTTTAATAATAATTCGACTTTGGCACCACCTAGCGGGCTTTTAGTACGACTATGGCATCCACTCAAGGGCAAAAATTAACTAGAAAAAATATCAGTTGGATGATAGCGCATGTGGAATGAAAAATTAAATATCGCAAAGAAAGTAATAATGGTAACCATATCAAAAATTGGGGCTAACGGAAAAAATCTATACTTCAACTCAGCATCTAGTCATCAGGCAACATCCAAAGTGGGAAGGGTGAACAATTACGCCTTCGGCTCACCGACACATTCAGTGCAACACTTTCGCATTTATAAGACCGAGCAAAATTTCCCCGCGGGGTCTCACCATGAAGTCGTAACTGCAATATGAATGGATATACGAGTATGTGGCACATGAATGTGGTGAACTGACACCGAACACAATGGGCTTTTACAGCAATGATAAACAAAAACAACAAGTGTGGGAGAGAAATGGATGAAGAATTCGCATAGCATAAAAAGAGAACAGATGTGTACACCCACACAAGTATAGATGCATGTCTGTGTGTGTGTGTGTGTGTGTGGATTAATATTACGATTGTAGCCGTTGTTAATATTGGAAATTGAATAGCCTACTCATGGGGAGCGTACACTTGCACCCACATACACATACATATACATGTTCATGCAGTGGATATGGCCCATTCCTAGCAGATGCTGTGCCCATAAAGCAAACTATAATGGAAAAATACTAACATTAACACACACACACACACACACATACACATATGTAGAAGTGTGCAAAGCTGTTGCAATCAATAAGTTTTCCAGCAAATGAACACCCACAAAGGTACCAGTGTACGGCGAACAGTAAGGAAGAGAAGCAGAAGAAGAAGCGTTCATGTACTTGGAAAATTGTTGCAGCAGGGGAAGCAGAAGAAGGTGAAATAAATGAATGTGCGTGGCAATGTTGTTTGCTTTGAGAGAAACAAAGCAACTGTGAAACAATGAAGCAAATGGAAAGCGAAACGTAGCGGAAGGACGCAGAAGCCGGCCCTCGCTATGTCAGCTGCAATTCCGAAGTGAGAAAGAAGTATGCTCCAAAGGCGCAAATACACTTGTGTGCGTTTAGTCGAGCGCTTGCTCTCGCTGGCAGCCAAATACCTGCTGATGAGCAGCATCTTCACTTGAGCTACACACACATACAGACACACAGACACAAACATGCACGCAAATTCACCTTCATAAATTGCACCGCACAGATATTTTGCGGTCCATCGGAGGTTTAAGGCATTGGTGGCGCAAATGGCCGCCATAAAGGCAAAGGCGTTGTGGCAAGCAACCGAGTGTTAGTGAAAGGGCATATTGCTAGTTGCTAGTTATTTGGGCACCAGCTGCCTGCTTGCGCTGTGCGGTCTCGGCGGTAGCAACTGTAATATACACAATGCGTGCATGCCACAAATACTATGCCAATAACTGCTTTTGCTTGAAGATGGTAAGCAGTGCAATAACAACGTATTATATTGCATGCACGAAGGCGTACGGATGCAGTGTTTTGTTGCGCATGTGTGTTTGTGTGTGTGTGTGCGTGCACATGTGTCTTATAATTTCTATGCTTCGCTTTGAAGCCGCACAACAACCACGCGTCATCAATCTCCGCCTATTTAGGTTTATATTGCAGGCCATTGCTCACTACTCTTCTTGCACACACACACACGCACAGACGCTCGGCAGGGAACAAAATCTGAATTCACTCAATATATTCTCAACTGTTTATGGTTTACTCGAGCAGTTGCTGCGGTTTACTGGCTGGTGGCCATAGTTGCAAGTATTATTTCAATTTTCCATTTAAACGCTTTGTGGCGCTAATTAAGTGCTGCTGCTATGATTCACTTGATTTACTTTATTGACGCTGTGTGTGAGTTTTATTTCAGCATAAGTGTTAGAAACTCGGTTCACTCGGTTTTGTGTATGTATGATGGGAAGTGACAAATGCACTGTTTTTTTTACCAAACGGAGAAACGGTACTCATTGGTTTGTCATATTCTACGCCAGATTAGGCTTCTTGTGACTTCTCCCTGTTTTTGAAACTTAAATAGTTGCTTCTCTTCTGAGGCCTATTACAAGTGTATAGAAAATGGCATACTGCTATTAAAACAAGATGAGTCTCTTCTAAGGTTGGTATCTTGAAATTGGCCAAAGCTTTTTGCCCGAATATAAATTAGCAACTTCACAGGATCTCCTCAGGTGGACGAAGTGAATGTCACTTGGCTTGACCTCTAACCGGACGTGATCCATTAGGTCTTCAAGTATTGCAAGCAGAGCATGGTTTTCCTTTCCACACTCATCTTTCTACATCTAACTCAGTTTTGTCGTTTTTTTTTTCATTTGAAGGGATATCCCTTCCCTTTCAAAACAATTTGTTAACATCACAAAAAGTATTCGCGAGTAATAATGCCGCCAACAAGAGGTCTCTCTCAATAAAAACGATCAAATTTGAGACGAATCAATGGTGAGGCGATGTTTCAAACTGATTTAGGGTAATATTATCTGTGAACAACTTGGTGCAAGAATACACTCGAAGGTTTTACAATATCCACTTCAAATTGCATATGAAAGTTAGGAAATTTTCCAATTAACTAATTTATATTCTTCTGTTGTATTTTAGCTCTGCTTTATTGTTAATGACATGGAAGTCACATTCAAATGTTTTTTTTTTTTTTTTGTATTTAGAAGCTTTGCACGAATTTATCGTCAAACCGTTGCATATCTTATTCGCGCGCTATAACCCGCAATTGCCCGAAGTAAAATATCTCATTAATTTTCTTTCATTTTTCGAAAATGCGCCGCTGACGCACATGTATTTACACATAAATAAACAAAACAAATTGGTATTCAAAGTCGTTTGAAATTTCCGACAAACACACTCGACAATAAACGCAAAATTTATGAATTTACACAAATTGCAATCACCGATATCACAGGGAGCTTCTTCGCTCAAGTGCCACATTAAATTATAGAAGAAATACTACTGCCCCATAAATTCTCATTTTATTATTTATGGCAACTCATTTTTGCACTGCTTTTTGGTGAATATTTTCCACCTTTATGGCCGAACGATTTTATGCATTTCATTTGATGGGTGGCGAACACGGCCCCGAATGCTCCGGGTCATGATGGAGTTTATGTGCACTCAAGTGTGAAAAATATTGCAGTGCTCAAAAATTCTTAATAAAATACCAACACACACGAACACACACATGGACATGGGAAATGAAGAATAAAAGGCCGACCACGCCAAGTTAACAAACAATGAAATTTGTATACAATGTCAGCGGGGGAACTTCCATCAAAACCCACATACAAATGAATAGTACACATACAAACCGTTATTTCAAGGCGTTGGCAAATTGAGGTGAATGCCTCAGGTGAAATGGCTACGTATGTGTAGTATGTATGCAAAATATTACAGTGTGAGAGGAATGAAATAAATAAAAATAACGGCACAGAGTGATTTTTAACACAATATATCACTCATACACCTGCGCATAGCGCTCGTTATATTGTTGCAACTACATTGTGGCTGGCCGTGTGTGCGCGCGTGTGTCCGCCATTGTCGCGGCCAAAATATTGTTCACACCAGATATGTTAACACCTTTATACGCACATAAATTGGACGAGATTGCGTTGCATACACGCTTGGCTGTGTGTGTATGCGTATGGGAATGAAAATGTGTTGCGGCTCATAAAAACGCGTGCACCCCATGGCTATGCAGCAGCGGCGTTAACGGCGCAAAACAGCGAAAACAAAGTTGCGCAAGCAGAAGAAGTCCGTAAAAAATTCGCAATCAATTGCAAGGTTGCACGCAGCTGCGTTTGTATGCGCGCACTGTGTAGCCAATACCGCATTGTCAACAACCAATGTGTTGCACGCCGCAAGTGTAGCATGTTGGCACTGAGTTTGACTTGTGTATATTGAAAATATTTTTTTGTTTTTTCCGACTTTTTTTTTTTTTGTACTTTTTTGTTTTTGTTTTCTGCTTTGGTTTTTTCACGGGTCACAGGAATTCATATTGAGGCATTTTTGCTGCTGTAGTTATGCGCTACGTATGTGTTCCGCTGCCGCTACCGATTGCCATACGCCATTTTCATGTTGCACACTTGTGCCACTATGTTGCCTCATGAGCGGCGTGTAAGCTGTCGAGATTTCGTATTCTTTCTGCGACTGCAGCACCCCGTCGTCGCTTCGCTTCTACCCACCGCAGCTGCCAAAGGCTTTCATATGACTTTTATTCTGACTGTTGTTGTTGTTGTTGTTGTTGTTTCAACGCCTTTTTGCATAACAGCACTACATCAGCACAAGTGAAATTCGTTCAAGTGAAACGAATGGCTGCAGTGCCTTCTCTGGCAGCCTCCATTACGGGCATGCTTTGTCGAGTACTCGGGTCCATCAGCGCAAAAAGGAGGAGGTGAGTGAATTTCTTAGAAATAGGCGAGTTGAATAGGTGCCAAAACGTTGTTGCCATTTGAATAAGTGTTGACTGCATCGGCAGACGGCAGACGGCAGCCGCGCGCCACTTGTGCATATTTTCTTGTGCAACAGACAGCAGCAGGTCCACAGCCACAGCAACCTTTTGCGGGCACAACTTATGTGTGAGTGTGTGTGTGTGTGTGTGTGTTGGGTTGCGCTTCAAACAACCTCCGAAACAACACTATAAAAATATGTAATTTATGTGCCAAGCCTGTGGCGGACAATGAACATGCCAGTTGTGCATATAATTTCCGCTGTAGATGTGCCGCATCGCCACCTACCGAATTTGCAGCAGCCACTTGTGCGCATACACCGCCACAACTTCTGTATTTTCTCGCTTCTAGTCGTTTCCATTTCTGCTTATCCGCTTGATTCATGACATTTTAATAGGTTAAGTGTACAATTGGCGTCAAGATGAGTGCAAAATTTATGCCAATGTGCGCTTCCCTGCAGACGCGTTCGCCATTTCGGCTAAATGTTGCACCAACATAAACACACCCACGCACACGCACACACACTCATACTCACTCACACAGATAACAAAGAAAATAAGGCGTTAATAGTGTTAATATTTAGCTGTGTGAATTTCTTTTGTTTCCCCACCCGCTCACCCTTCCGCACATTCTTTCCAATGTGATGTCACTATCAGCAACGCGCATCCACAGATTCAATTAGTAGCCTTGGCAAGTGCTTCGCTACGGCACCGGCCGCAATGGCAGCGCAATTTCTGCACAATGGCATCTAATGTGGTTTTATCTTTGTTGATGGCGCGTAGCTTTGGCATAAATTATGTTTATTTCTGCTAATATTATGAACGATTAAATTGTTACTTCTGCGCGTGCGATCGTTTGTGTGTGTGTCTTGCGTGTGCGTTATATGCTCTGCCATTTATTTCCTTACATACAGGGTGCTTGAGACGCGTAAGCTTTGGATCACTTGAGTGCAAATTGTTGACTTTACTTTTCAGTTTTCTTGAATTAAGAAATGGCCGTTGCGGGTGTGAGATATGCCTCAAGCGAATAATTCGTTTTTTGCCACAGCTGATGACTTAGGGGTGAATGCTTTTGTCAGAACATCTAGAAATGTGATATGGCAACGCCAAAAGCCTTATAAGGCGTTAGTTTATGCCCCCTCGCTTTGAAACGATAGAAAGAGCTAAGAAGGTCGCATCTAACTGTTGCAACGCTACATGAGGTCTAAGTTTTTAATAATTCATAAACGTTTCACACATCTTTTTCGCCTGCAAATTACTTAGTGTAGACTATTAGTCGATTATCTATCTATTATTAGTGTAGACTTCTGGTGTGTTTTCTCCCAAATTTCTTACTTGTATTTTTCCAAGCACACCCTGTTTGAATACTCAAACTACGCTCACCATAACTGTGTATTTGTATGGCTAGTTTGTTGTGCGCTATTTAGCCTCGTGTTTCTGTCAGCTCAGCGTACACACACACGCAGGCGCTACGTAGCCATCATCGGTGCACATCGGGACCCAAAGGCATATCTACTTCTTTGGCGAAGTGACAGAGAAAGTGGTATGTATGTATGTATACGTGTATGTGTGTTAGTAATTAGTATGAGTATATCAGATAGTTTGCATAAGTGTGCGTAGTAGAGTCTCATTTAGTTATACACATGTATATTCAGCGCATAAGTTGCAGCAAATATTACGAGTGTTATTTTCGTATATATATATATATGTGTGTGTGTGTGTATGCTTGTCGTATTTAGTATTAATTAAGCGATATGTGTGCAATGCGAGTGCTGCTTAGCGTTAATAGCCTTAGTGCGCTACGCAAGACTTAAATGAAAATCTACATATTTATTGTGTTTTATTAAGAGCGCAAATGATGCTGAGCTACAGCGCGCCGCACAATGAATATGCGAGTTTGCGAATTTGTGGCACATTTGGCGGCCACTAATTGGATAGATGTGTAGATCAAGATGGCGGCGATTCGTACACACTCACACACAAAGGCGCACAAACGCCCGACACGCACCGACACGCACCGACTTAATTGACGTGATTAACTGCAGTGTAAATTGTGTGGCACGACCGCGTTGCACAGCCGCTGCGGGAGACACCCTAAGGCTTTAGTGGAGTGGCGGAAATTTAGAAATTCAAGACGGCCGACATAACTGGCTAAGCCGTTAACCTATGTACGTGGGCTTACGGTTATTGGGCGTGTTGCTCACATGTAACAAGTACATACTTGCTTGTGGCACGGCCACAGCGTTAGGCTCTCGGTAGAATCGCGGCGTGTCTATCAACGTGATGACTATTCGTCGGGTTTGTCAGACCACTGTAGTGGCCACCTTGTTATTTCGTTCGCTATCAGCAACTTAACGGTTTTATGTTCCTGCGTAGACACCATTACGGTGGCTGTGTGAAGCAGGCGATCACCGCCCGGGCGCTCGTCGACATTCGCGAGTGTTTCGTGAGCGCCACAAATTAAAATTAATTTTTATTTTTTTTTTGGCTTTAAATACTTGCAGGCTTGTTGTTGGCGCAGCTGCCGCTTATACAAACTGTTATTGATGTGAGCGCTTGTGACAAGTTGGAATTTTAGCTAAAAAGCGCTGCCGATGTCGACTGAATGAAAAGTCGCTGATAATTGATGTCAACCTGCATGTTGTCACCCGCATAACGGCTCACAAAGTTTCAGCCGGATAAGCAGGCAGCGGCAGACAGTCTCAAAAGGCGGCGGCTCGAAGCGTCTTGAAGGCGGCGGGCCTTATTATGTGCGCCTGTGCGCGAGTACGTGCGCCACCGTACACTAAATGTGCTTGGCAGTGTAGCAAAACTTTTGCGCAAGATAATTTTCACTCATTGCCCTCAAGTTGCATGTGGCATTAACTAAAACCGTTTTTCGTCGAAATTACGTTCGATGATGCTTCTGTGAGTTTTGCAGTATTTCGTTACTTTGCTAGCAAATTTTATATATTTGCCAGGCGGGTGAGTGCTTCTGCTTGTTGCGAGCGTGTTGAAGTTATACACAACGCTCCGATGCGCCACGTAAGCAAATGTGGCAAGTACGTGCAGATCAACGCTAAAGCAATTGACACACACACACACTTGTAAGAGAAACAATCAAAAGTTGACATAGTTCGCGACTGGGATGATTTTAATTTGTAGTTCTTGCGAAAAGACGGCGCATGAGTGACGCCTGGGAGTAGAGATGCTTGCCACATATATATGTGGCTGTAAAAGTCTTTTCCACTGGCTTGAGTCGTGTTATACAAAAGAGAAAAAACATACATATTACAGAAACATTGTTTCCACCTAAGCAACTGTTAAATTCTTTAAGCTTAAACTAACTTTTTTAAGCTGTTAAGCTTTAACTTGTCAGATTTCGGCATCTCTGGACTATATAAGGGACTATAAATATTCTTCAATTAAGGTCACAAAAACTAGTTTGAGTGTAAAAAAATAAAGAACGCTTATACTTTCTTCATATACAATATTTCCTCAAAATATACAAAGCAAATTTTGATAAGGTCCCCTGACATTTTCCAATGGTCTGCATGCTTAATTGCATTACGTCCTTATAGTCAAGTGAAATAACTCATTAAAGTGATTGGCGCAGGTCTGGTGCAGGAAGTTTGAAAATCCCTGTATTAAGTATATGGAGGCTAGGGGATGTATTTACCCAACTTTCCCCATTTTTTGACACCAGATCACATTATTATCGTGGAAAGATAATCATCCAATTTCATTATAGAATCTTGCAGATTTCCCATCAATTAATCATTTATATACATATATATATGTCTATATTTAACTCGATTAGTTTTAGGTGATACAAACAACCGTTATGTGAACAAAACTAACATACTCTGTGGCAACATGTTGCGAGAATATAAAAATCAACTAAAGCAACTATAATTACACATACTTACGCACAAATACGCATACATACATACACGTTGCAATTACTATTTCGCTGACGGCTTTAATGTGCGGCTTTATGAATTGGGAGTCTCCTTGCGAATGTATGCACGAGGCTAAATTGCGGGACCTAGTCAACCGTTAATATTCACAAATTCATGTTGCCTTGGAAATGGCAGTGGAGTGGAGCCAGTCAGCCGCTCCACAGTTTGCCATATAAATATATGTGCTTATGTGTGCTGCAATAATTGCTGTTGCAGAAATGATGGCATAAAACGAAGCAGCGAATATGCAACAGCGTCATTGTTTGTGGTGGACACATGTCGGCGCATACACGAGGTCACACCTATATGGACTGCTGAGCTTGGCTGTACAGCTGCATTGAACTGCTGTGGCAAAAAGCTCATTGCAATTTGTATGAAGCCGTTGGCGGACAGTGCAAAGGTCATGCGTTGGTGCGCAGGTGCGCAGGTGCGCGGGTCGAGCGGAAGCGTGGAAACGTGGAAACGATAATATTTGCGTGGCGAATTTCGGGGATAATTTTTGGGCAGTTTCGGCGCTTTAAAGTTGTTGTGGTGTGGTGAATAATGGTGTGAATGGCAAATTATTAAAGAGAATTCGATTTATGTGCGCAGGTTCAAGCGTTTATTGGGACATCTCTGTTTAAAGGGCGGTTCATCGATAGAGGTTATTAAAGCAAACTGTTTTGGAGTACAAAATTTTATTAAAAGGAAAGTAATCACATAAACTGTTTGCCATAGAAGCCGTCGGTGAATTTAGGTTTTATTTTCTTCTTCTTCTTAGTTTGCACTTACAATTACCACAATCGCACCATTTTTTGCAGTGGCACAGTCATTTTAGTCGAAAATGTCAACACGAATGACATTAGCAAACAAGTATCAAAACACGATTCAAACATCCGAACTCAATTACGGTGTGCGTAACTCGCAAGGACAGTTTCGTGCCGTACTTAAAAGAATGCAATAAAAATCGAATAGAATAGAAATAGAGAGCAGCAATAACATTAAGACCTTTCACTTCAGTGCGCATTGACTTTGTCGCTCTTCGACGCGCTTATCCGAAGCTCAGCTCAACCTTGCTCGGCTTATGGGCACACTATGTTGCTGATCCTTTATTTTGTTGCTGTGCAATTCGTATGCGTCACCAATGCCAAGGGAGTTAACGCGTTTATGCAACAAACACACACTACATATATGTAAAGGAGTTGAGAATGAGCGCACGCAAAAAGAAAACTGTGTGTCCATACAAATACAAAAAAGCGGAAAAAATAAATAAATATCGCTGAATGCAGACCAACAAATGTAAAGAGAAGAGAGCATCACACACAATCAAGAAAGAAGAAAAACGAGGAAAAAAAAAATAAAATAAATATCCAGTTATCCGCTGTCGTACGATCGTTGCATAACAAATAGTTGGAACAAAGGACACCAGTCTGGCAAAAGCCAACCAGCCAGCTAGTTAGCCAACAAATGGGAGAGCAAGCCGGCTCCAAGGACAGCGTGGCGCTGGCAGCGAGCACTCGAGCTGAATTGAGTTGAGCTGCAGCTCGAGAGTTTGACGCCACATTTCGATAAAATGCAAATCCGCCGGATTATTCATGCGCATTGTTACATACTGTAGAGGATTTACATGCACACATGTGTGCTTACATATGACCGTTACATGGCGGAGCTTTGTGCACACGCAGCCACAAGGAAGTGTTGCTAAAGCCTTTGCGCAAATGCGATGTGTGGCAAGCGGCGGCGGTGAAGTAAAGGCCGAACTTGTTTGTGTAAGTATTATGCAATTGCAAATGGACCTCGGCTGCTGGTGGGTAGGCGTTGTCTCGTCATGAAGTATGTCTCTACTGGAAATATTTAAAGCGATGAGATAAGACATATGTTGAAGAATTAGTCGTAAGCTTCCAATAAGTAACTAAACAAAAAGGACAATATATATATGAATCTGAAGAGTTCTAGGCATTACAACAACCAACACATATTTCGAGTTTCTCCTGGCAACGCATAAGGTCAAACGATATTGAGTACTTGATCCAAATATCATTAACTAACATTTAATTTTTAACTTACTCCTCTCATTCAAAAATGTGTTATCAAGTAAACCAATAACGTTTTGTATAAGTGAGGTAAGCGGTAAGTGAAGCTCAGCTGTTTTATACACAGACGAAAAAATGCTTTGTGTGTTATTACAAATAGTCGCTTTTAGAATAAAATTAATAAAAATTACGATTTCATATATTTTGAAGCTCTGTTAAAGTGACATGTGATACAGTGATATAAGGATCACGTGATATGATGTGATATTCCTGCATTTGTTAATACTTTGAAAATAGCATTGCGATCACATGATATGTTATTATGTGACTCAGTCCACTGATTATGGAATTTTGTTTGTTACTATATAACAAAATCTGATACTTTCCAACAGTTCATTCATATTTAGCGAACGTGATGTGATGTAATGACATTACGATCACGTCGTATGTTGTTATGTCGTTCAATGATGTGATATGGTTATAGCATTACACTTGTATGTATAATACATTATATAACTATACCTGATGCTTTCTAATATGTAATCTGTTGCAATGACTTCTAGTGATCTTTAGCGAATGCGATGTAGTGATGTGAGGACGCTATTCACAGGGACTTCTCGCAGGGAGTTCTCTGAAAACTTCTTTATCAAATGTTTATTTACTTTTCCCCAAAAGGTCAACACCAACAGAAGATTGTTGATCAATTCGATTTCAACGAAAATGCTGGAGGTTGCTTAGATGTAGACCACTTTCTGCTTTATCTATGTTTTTGAGGTCTACCAAGTAAGCCGCCTGTATTCTAAATCGGGCTGTCATTTCGTTTTACTTTCCTCTGGTCGCTACGCTAACTTTTGAAAGCTCCGTTAGAGCGTAGTGAAGTAGTTTCTTTGAAAAAAATGTGAAACTTGTCAAAGACTTCTCACTACTCCTACTTGATTAATTGTTAACTTAACATAGTCAGATGCGGAAAGCTTTTACAGCGAATTTTACGTTAATAGCACGAAATGGAAATCCAGCAAGTTTGCTGGCGCTTGGCGCGTGTTAACTTTTAACTGGCACCTTGCAACGCCAGCAACAGCGTTATAATTTCCCAGCATACATTTAGGCGGACGAGCTTGAACACACACCTCTTTCTCCATTTTTACGCCCCTCCTTCCGCTCTCAACAACATATGACAACTATTTTTACAGAATTCTTTCTATTATCTTTCTTTATTTTGTGCTCGCATTTGTCGTTACTCCATTTCGTACATAAAATTTGTTGCAGCACTCGCACGTTTAGTGTGCGCGCCACAAGCATGCGTTAGTGAAAAGTTGATCCTTTGCCGCTGCCGCCAGCTCGCTGATTGTTATTTTTGTTGGCGTGCGTGCGTACACATGTGCCGCAGGCGAAAACAGCCGTCGCTGCATGCACCTTTAAGTAATTTTGCGCGTTTTCAATTTCGCCGAAGTTGCATGCAACTAACTTCAGTTCAGTTGAATTGCTCTAGCTGATTTCGCATTATGTAAACACACGAAAAAAACAATAACAACAATAGAACAACAACAGTAGCAAAAAAGTGCAGCAGAGCGTTGTGCTAGCTGAAGTGAAGTGTCAAACTGGCCGTGTGACACATATGCCACATACAATAAAATGTATGCTATTGTGCATTAAAGCACGAGGTGCATGCGCGCGTATGTTGTAGTGGTGGGAGGGGGGTGGTCGTTGCAGCAGCGTTCATATTATTACCACACAAAGTATGCGATTAGTAAAGAACGTGCAACTTGTGCACAGATGCCTCATAGCAGCGTGCAAAAATACAAATACGTATGTGTGTGCATGTGTGTGTTCACCATGCGTCTACCTTGCAGCGAAAAGCGAGTTGGGCGCACAAGTTCTTTGTAAGCTCTCCAAAGACGTACCTGGTGGCGTTGGTCTAAAAATATCCTGCATCAAGATAACGGTAAAGCGATAACAGTATTGGTGGTGAAAGTTGTATGGAGTATACGGGCTGCGCTCTCTTTTTTCGTTGCTAATTGTACGCCTAATGATTGTGGTATTGTAAACATATATAAAACACCTCGTTCTTCAAAGATTCGTTAGTTACTACATAAATATGAAGCGAACACTTTAACCTATCGGCTTTATATTTCTAATAGTAGACTGTTTGTAGAATTTTTACTTCAACAAAATATCGCATTAGTTCGGAACTGCGGAGAGGGTATGTAAAGAGTGTCCATAAATACTACCTATAATAGAGAAATTTTAAACGCGCCCGTTGCTCGTGAAGAAGGAGAAGAGAGCGTGAGCCTTGAATAGTTTTTGCCGCACCAAATCCGATCCAATTTACTTCCAATTCTACTCGCACATTTCCTGCTGGGGGCGCTTGTCCTTTCACATGTGAGTGCTCATTTGTGTGTGTTCGTGTGCAGCAACGCACGATATTTCACTCTGCCCAGCACCGCTCCTCTTCACGCTTCCGCCGTCTTCATCTTGCACTGCCTCCACATCATCTCCTATTCGCACGTGCATTTGAGCTGCTAAAACTTTGCCACAAAATCTCGCTACTTATGCGTTTCACTCTTATTTTACTCTGCTACTTACTATTTGCACATGAATGCGCATTGTTGCTATTGTTATTGCATGTTGTTGTTGCATGTGATGTTGTTGTTTTGTTGACTGTAAAACACATTGGAATTTGTTGCACGTCACCAAATGTGCAAGTATGTGACAAAAGAGAAGTAATGTGAGCGAACTATGTAAATGGAAAACTGCAAAATGTGCATACTTCGCATATATACATACATACGTACATGCATACATACATACATGTATGCATACATACAAACACATGTATAAATATGTGCTTGAGAGCGGAAAGTGCAGAAAATTATGATGTAAATATGAAAAATACTAAATGCACTCAGATCGCATGTGGGGAATGAGTACACAGGCACACATGAAGAAAATCTAATAAATACATTGTAAATGTAAAAAATTACAAAATGTGGTAACTCTGTTCACATAAAAATTTTTACTTGTCGATCTAAAATGTTAGGAGAATACGGAGACTCGTTTAGTATCGCTGCGGAAGTTGAGTGCGTCGTAGTCAGTTTTGAACTAGTTCGCAACTAATTTTGAACTAGTTGGACTTTCATATTTAAAGATTGAATTAACCTTATACTTAAACGCTTTATAAGCAGAATGTGTGCGCTGTGGCAACTCGCAACAAGTTTTTCACTTCAATTCCACTTTCTTTTGAATATTAATGGCTTTCGCTAATGGATGAAGCTCCTTTACATACAAGCTGAGTAGCATTTCTAACTGTTAGGTAAATTCAGCGCCATTCACCACCAGCAAGCGATGCATTGCGTTAACTTTTAAGTTTTCTCATCAATTTCAATTAATTATGTAATTTTAAATGCACAAAAACAAATGAGCTTTACTTAACTGCACTCATACATATACAATACATCACTACATAAGTTTAACATACAAGTATTTGCGTTTGTTTAAGTATAATTTAAATACCACTGACATATTCTGCTTATGTGTTTACTTAACATACACACACATTTGTGTATATATATATGCATATGTATAAACTAGATACGTTGGCAGGCTATTTAAGAAAGCTCTTAACATAAAATTAATGCCAGGTCGTGTGGTCGAGGTTTATTTTGTAAAGCGGGTTAGCGGGGAGTGAAGCTATTTCGAACCGCACAATAATATATTGAGATGGTGAGAAGCTATTGACCAATTTCGACATAGCGGGGTAAATGCTGTCATATATCCTTATTGCCGATGTATGAAAAATGGGTGTGGTTGTGACCAGATTTTCCCATTTTTGATCTTTACTGTGTTAGCCCCATTGGAAAGAAGTCTGCCACGGCTCTGGTATGCTTAAAGCACCAAAAATAAATTTTAAATATGCCACGGTCGTAATTGTAGAATTAAAAATGTGTTATTTTAAAATTTGTGTAATCGCGGATAATCTAGAGTTGTGCATACACTTTCGTGTTCAATGATTTCGTCCTCAATTAAAATACGCAAATATATTTGCAATTGCATGAGCAGAGTTGGAATATTGGACGGTAGTAAAAAACCAATTACCAATTAATTCCAAAACTATAAAGCTGCATTATTACTGAAATTATAAAGTCAATAAAGTATTGTGTTTACATAATTGCAATGATTATCACACTTCCACACCCAAACATACATAGATATGTGTAAATTAGTGTCAGTTTAAATTCTATCCCTTATTATTAATATTATAGTGGTTATGAATTGCCAATAAATACGCAATCGAGAGAGAATATATTCTTAACAATTTCAAATTGGGTAAGCCGAAATTTTTTCGTTTTGAAACAAATATTTATTAAACAATTTCAACATTTCACATATTAAACTTAGCGCTCTTTAAATTTGAGTAATTGATGCGTAAAAGATGCGTATTGATGTAAAAGTGCGTGATTACCCGAGTGAAACCTTTTAATTATTTTGTCATCCCACTAATATCAGAGCAGCAGTACCGAATTTGAAGGTGATTTCAATTTGCAAAATTAAGTTGCGTATACGCCAGGGGTGCCAACTAATTGAATTTAAGCTTATCGAATATATTTTTACACACAAAGAGAATAGCATATGCAGATTGAGGTGTATGCGGGGTGCTACATTCTTCATATATTCTATATTACACATTGGATCTGCGAGATCTGCAAAAATGCCGAAGATGAAGCCGCAATTTGCTCGTGGAAAATATCAATTTTTGATGCATTTGTCGACGGTACAATTTACTTTAATGATACTTTACATGTTTAAAAGTCTTTTTCTATTTTATATGCATTTGTTTTTAGTAACCGTGGGTATTTAAAACATTTTGTAATTACAGTTCTCATTTTTAAAGCTTTAATTGTATGAAGCTTAAATTAGTCTCCGCATTAATGGGTAAATATCTTTCCTTAATTACAAAACAGACTACCTCCAACAACTTTTACCCACATAACGGCAGACTTCATTTATATTAAATTTTTGTTTTTGTAGTGTTTTCGAAAAATCTATAATTATGCAAGGTATTTGTAAAAATAACTACGCAAGCTTTAATTTTTCTCACCTCAAAAATGATGTGCGCCCAAAAGTATGCATGTAAATGCACAGCTAAGCCTTCTTTCCCTTCGTTTTCTGCAATTTTAATGAGCACGTTATGCGCACAGTAGCGTAGGGAGGGCTGGCAAAAACAAAAGGAAACACACACACACATACACAGGTACTCAAACGTGCGCGTATATTCAATTACATAAAAGTAATGCGAGTCGACAAAATAAAAGTTATAATAATGAAGTCATTGAAGATGAAAATGTAAATTTAATTGAATCTGAAATTAATTGGCTTGGCCTGTGGGCGCGCGCTGACCGATTTAACTCAATTTAACTTTGATTCTTAAGCAGCACGGGCAAAACATGTTGGCGGACATGTTGATTATGTGCGCGGCTTTGACGCCTTTTGTATGCTTCGTGCGCATAATTAATAAGCATAAACAATGTGAGTACAATTTGTATACCTTGCAACACACACACACACACACACACACACACACACACACAGTCACACCAACACACATGTGTTTACATAAATGCCATAATCTGGCATAGAAGACACACACATACAAGAATTCCAAGTTTTACGCTTGAAAATGGAGCTTTTGGATTAAATTTAAAGTTTTTTCATGTAATTAAAATTTTCTGTGATTTTATCAATTTCATTCGTGCAACAACGTGGCACACAAAACAAGTCGCCTGCGCACGACGCACGGTGCACGGTAATGCCCCACGCATTAACTTAAGTCAACCAATCTGGCCGTAATCTGCGCATTGAATGAAATAATTATTCCAATGGGATTGCTGCGCGCATGCAAGATGTTATATATATGTGCATTATTTAATATATATTCATGTATATACATATTTACACGTTCGTCAATCCGTCATACAATTTGTCCTCATGCCGCGAAATTATGAGTGTATTGAAAGTCGGCAGCAAATGTTCGTATTAATTTTCGCAAATCACATACGAACACATATATACTCACATATGTATATATGCCAATATGTATATTATATGCATTTGCATTGGTTTAAATTGGATATGAGCGCTGATATTGAGACGTTAAGTGTTTAAGCTTCTAGGCTTTGTTTTAACAAGTTGGAAGACACGCCACACTTGCCCACCTATATACGCACACATACACACTTAAACGCACGCATGCATATTGTCATATGTTTTTCTATAAATTGTGCAACTACTGTATACCTCTTAAATTAATATTTATTTTAAATATATATTCGCACGTAATATATATATTGTGTAAATTCACTGTTGATAACGCACGCACACACACACACACACACACACATCCACGCACATTAAACCCGCGCTGATGACTACTTAATGAATAGCAGCAGAAACGAACGAACGAACGAATGAACGAACGAACAACAGCAACAACAATGGCAGTGTGTGAAAGTGCAGCAGAACTTGAGTCGGCACGAGCCTAACGCTGCTCCCTGCCAACAGTGTGCCACAACAAGAGCGCGCAAGGAAAATTAAAATTAAATATTTTTCAAGTTTACACATCCCTTTTCTCCGTTCACACACGCATTAAGGATTTAATGGTTGTGTGGCATTTTTAATTGCTGCAGATTTCAATGCGCTGTAAACACGCAACAACAACTGCGTACGCAGTACATGTGTATATGTAAGTACACAAGCGGTTTTCTGGTGGGTTATACAGCTCCGTATCCAGATCAATTCTCAAGGAAACGCTGCATCATTATTATTTATTTCAGCAGCATTTAAAGAGGAAATCGAGAAAAAGAGACAGAAGAAAGTTAAATTGAAAATGAATAATTCAATTTTTAAAATTACTCGTCAAATTGTCAATTTAAGAAATGCATTGAACGAAAAAAGTACATAAATTGGACCAAATATCTATCAGAATCATATTGTTATTCGCTCATTCTCATGCAAAATATTTATCCCTATCCCGATCATTGCCTTTCGAAACACCGTTTTGGTGTTAGTGTCTGCCTCGTGTTGCTCTGCTCTCTGGCCAATTCGAATTTTTAATTAAATGCTTTCAAGCCTCATGCTTTCATGCTTTAAGTAAGCACGTTTGGACGCTAAAGCAATAATCTATTAAATTAAAACAAAAGCTTCTTCTGCAAACAATTGCAAGTACTCAATATTATCAGCAATTTCGCAGCAAAACGGAATGCAGTTATCTTCTACTTTGGTGTAATTGCACTTCTTTCATAAAATTAAAAACGTTTCTTTGCACATTTTTGGGAGTGTAGCTTTATATTGGACAGATTTGTAAAACATGAAAAAAAAACATTGAATAATAGCACAATTTTATTCACGCTCTTGCATTGATACTATGTAAAATTATGCTCTTAAGAGAGACCTGTTATAAAACAGAGAAAGTCTGTTACTATATCTCAGCTTTAAAGTGGTAAACTCCATCCTTTTCTTCGCTACACTTCAAATCAATGAATTTGCTCGCTGTTAGCGTGACCATAACGTCTCGATATTCAGCGATTCGTCTGCTCCTTCCAGAAGGTTAATCTCGAAACCGCTTCCTCAGTGAAGATTGCTTAAACATTTTTGTTATGTCCTCCCTGAAGCAGCGCTCTCCAGTGTGTTCGTTTGCTCTTAATAACGGTTTCAGCGTAGTTTATTCATGCTTTATTATTTATGGCCCTGGAAGGTGTTGTTGTGGTGGAAGGTAGTGCCAAGAGTAATGAATATGAATAATTAATAGGGTGTAATCTCTTGTAAATGCTCAAATGGCTTTAAGCTCCACAATCATCTCTTTCATCATTTATCTAATGTAATAAAAGTGTCTTTAGTTTTAAGTTATTTACTTTATCAAAAACGTTTCAAGGCTGCTCTTATCCACCAATATCAAAAACTGCTTCGAATGCTTAAGTATTTAAATTAATGAATTTTCTTCATATATTTGAATAAATCACAACTGCCGCACGCGCACGCACACACACACACACACACACACACACACACACACAAAGCCAACCACGTAAATATTAAGCGAAAGCACTTTGTTTCCCTTAACACATTAAGTATATAAACATATAATGGCATATATGTATGTCGTGACATCTGTACAAGGTTGTATGTATTCACTTATACGCACACACTTCACACTCACACAAACACACAATTCCCTTTTTCTACTAAAGTCCACCGAAATTGCCAAAAAAAAAGGAAAAGTTATTGCTTGCTACAAGCTCTAATGTATGTATGTGTGTGTGTGTGCGTGTATGTAGGAATGCTCTTTTAAACGCGTCGCCATCCATTTCAACACTCGCATTCACATTCGCAATTTATTTCTTGGCTCTTTTTCCACTTTTATAAGTGTTTTATATGCGGGGGTGTTGCCTTGTCTTCAATTTTATCACTTCGCTGGTGGCGTGAGAGAGGCGACGCGGCATGCAGAGCGGAATCAGCACGGAATGCTCAACGTTCAGTTGTTAAGTGTTGCGCTGCCGCAAGGTGGGGTTAGGGTGAGGGGGGAATTTGTCGCCGAAATTGAAAAATAAAAGCGTCAGCTGTACTGGCATTTCGCCGATTTTATTGCAGTTGATTTTAGTTGTTATGCCATCTACGTATTGTTTTGCTTTTATTATGCTTTCACGAATGTGTGCGCTGTGCAAGTGTGTGTGTGTGTGCTATCCTTGGCGAATGCCATAAATCAAGCAACTAAACGGAAACGACCCGATGAGCAGCGCGTAACGGTGCATCGATATGCTACTAAGAGACACACTGGCTGACATCCACAACTGACACATGTCAAACCATAAAACGCCAGAATATGGCCGGCAATTTCGTTATCTCATTTTGCGTTTGCGAGCGCGATAAATGGACAAACTTTGACATTACTTAGAACACACAATGTGCTCGCATATGGACGTTTAAGTGGGGGCCTTCGACAGTGTGCGCGCTACCCGGTTGGCATGATATGGCACACACACACACACACACACACACATGATATAAGCTCGCATGTGTATGTGTGTGCATTTGTAGTGGATTTTATGTCTTCCGAATTGTGTCATATAGCTGTCAGATGTGCTGCAGTACAAATAATATGTTTTAGGAAAATATATTTTATTGCATTTGGATTTTACACGGAATAACTGTAGCTGGAAACATCTAAATTAAGCTTGTCCTATGTATATGTGCTTATACAAACATGTGTTTTGTGTGTTTTTTGTGTGTTAATGTGTTTAAGCATTTGTTTTTGTTTTTGCTTTATGTCATGTAGTAACTTAGAAGCCGCGCGGGTTTGAAAAATGTTGCTTGATTATTTTCAGGTTAGAATGAAAAAACAGCATATCGCCAGGCAGAACTCCTGCGGGAAACACAGAAAAAAAAAGCTCTCTTCGCTTCTAACCGCACACACCGTTATACTCGTATATAATAATATTTAAATAATTTGTTTTTTAGAGACCCTTTAGCAGCCTCCTCGGCGAGTCTTGTATTTTAAGTATAAGGCACCAGGGCACGATATTCGTCATAGTTCTTTACTTGAGACTCTTTGTAGACTGGCATGCTCGTCAATACTCCATGATGAGGGCCCTTATCCAGTTTGATCATATGTTCCGAAACTGCCAACTTAATTGATTTTGACCGACAACCTCGTTGAACTACTCTCTCACGCTGTTTTATTCCTGTTGGTCATGGCTATACCATGGTTCATTACCGCATCTAGTGTTAGTGTCGATCACCTTGCCGAAGTTGTTCGCAAGCGGGTGCAAGTGCCCCTTTCCCCACTTTTTTGGGTTAAGTGTTGTGTTTTACTTAACAAACATTCATTTCTATGCTTTAACATGCGTATCTACATATTCTCACTAGAATAACGTAAGCGAAATAATTTCATGAGGGAGATGTGTGGTATGCTCATGCTTAAATAGTGACTGCTATTTGTGGTGTGATAATTCAATTCGACAAATATTGACATCTCGGCATTTGTTGTGACTCACAAATCTATCTCTGTTACATTTGCATATATATTTATCATACGCTTACATTTGCTTACGTATGTCTGTGTATGTTATGTTTGTTTTTGTTTGTTTGTGTATGTCTGTAATTACATCTTCGTCTGGAGAGTTTAGAAGTGTAGGACACTTTTGTTGCTTAAGCAATTAATTTTGAAGTTAACTCTACTCCTAGCCCGATATTAATGGCGCCCAAACACAGACGGGCTCCATGGGAGTTTAATATAATTGCATACAAATGTGATAATCATTTGATTAACACTCGTCAATTACCCCCAGTGGAGGATATTAATTGTCAATGAGACAAACATCAAACACAAGTGGAAGCAAATGAAATTTATAGCGGTATATAGTCTTTAAGGCTGCTTTACTTTTTGAAAAGCAGCTTCTTCAAATTCTGTTTTTTATTACTTTCTTCTTTGGAGATAACATAACATTTTAATACTTTAAATGTATCCCTGAAAGCACTTGTTTCAATTTGCGAATAGCTGGGTACAAGTTGATGCCTCGGAAGTCATGTATAGAACAGTGTTAAGTAAAGTATTATATAATCGACATTGAGCTGGAGGCCGGCAGCGCTGGCCATCGCTGCTGTCGGTGATCAATGCACAGTTTTCAATAACTGCGAGCTGCAGCCGCCAGCTTGGCATTGACGTTAGCTGTCATTCCAGTAAAGAAGCAAAGCCATTGTTATGGCCTTCCCGTTTCAATAAGGTTTGAACGGAATGAGAGAGGGGGAGCAGTAGTTCTTCTCTTCAACTGTTTATTTTACTAAAGTACAAGCCTATATTACATTACTTCCACTTCAGTATGATTATTGGAATACACTTTAGTTGTGGCTTAGTCCGAACATACCACATCCCTATTTATTAATATTACTTTGTGCAACATGTTGTGAGGGTAAATTAATTTATATTGGAGTTTATCTTGTGCTTAACAATGTGTTTATAATGCCCTCCTACCTGTACCTATATCTCTCAATCGCACACGTATATCTGCGGCTATACCGCACAGTCCATGGAATATTGCGTCAATCTGCAAAATTTGCGGAATAATGATTTTAAATAGGTTTGTTGAATGAATAGTCGCTTAATTTAATCGTCAAAAAGTTTTCGACTCATGAATCATTAATTTACTGGAAAATAATGTCACTCATACGCCATGCACACTAAGCCAGCTAATTGACGCTGGTTTGGCATTAAATTTCGCCGTTCATTCGAAAATCTGTGTGTGTGTGTGTGTGTGTGCGCTCAACAATCACTATCAATGTGATGCTCCATTAGAGTTAAAACTCATCGACATTCCCAAGTATAATTATCAATTTCATTACTTCCGGCCCGGTTACGACACTGACAGCTCCTATTAATTTTGTAAGCAATCGATTGGGCAGAAAGACGAACTCAACAGCACAGCCGCCAAGTGGCTACAGTAGAGAACAACAACACCAACTATAGTTATATGAGTTAACAGTAAATGCGAAATCACAGAGGATGTGTCGGAAATGAGTTTCGAGCACAGTAGTGGTCAGACAGAAAGCGCAGTCGTTCATTTTTAAACCAAACAGACTCAGATACTCAGGTATGAATATTTTTTCCACAGTTTCGAGTGCTCCAGACACTGCTTTCTAAATTTGCGCTACTAGTCATTCGGATGTGGCTTACACTGTTTAATTGGCGAACCTAAAAGTTTACCTACTGCATATTTGCTGCCATTGTAATTGTTGTTGCAGCGGTTGTCAATTTTTTAATCTGTAGCTGACAGAGGCAATTACGCGCGCCGCTCTCAATATGGAATTCCTTTCGAAAAAAGGTCAAATGTGAAAAAGAGAGAGAGATGAAAATTTACAGAAGCAATGCACGTACCAGCACATATATTCCCAGCGCTTATATGTGTTATATGTGGCTCGTACGGCAATAATATGGAAGTGTCAGTTACGTTGTGGCCGAAAAAAAAGAAAAAAAAAGTTTAGTGCGTTGCATGCCATGACGTCTAGTGCCTAGGCAATCAGTCGGGTGCTCGCATTTTCTCAATTGAGAATCGGCAACGGCGAAGTGGCTGGTCAGCGCCGTCTCTGCTCTAGCTAGTATTTCCTTTGTTGTGGGGCAGCTTTGCACTGTCGAAATTTGTTAAACTAAATTATTTTGCATGGTCGTGGGCACTATGAGCCACATAGTTATACAGTGAACAATTGTGATTGAATTTTGTTAAAGAAGAAAGGCTAAACTTTTCTAGTTTTTAGGCTTTGGGGCTTTTAGGCTTTTGCTTTGCGAAATTCTCTCACCGTTATATGCCTCCTATAATCCTGTTGACGTCACACCTAGTACTTTTACTACCTATAATAACGGCATTCTTTAGACCTAGACCTGTGTTTATTGACTGCATCTGAGGATTTGCCTAGGGGTATTTTATTTATTAAGCTTATATTTAAAACTTGTTCTATCCCGGCAATGAAGAAAATTGGCATGAAGAAACCTATCTTCCTTTGACATAAAAAATTATACTCAAAATTATTTTAACAACAAAAAATATGTATTTTAACCATAGTGCACATATGTACATATCAGAAAAATGATTTCATATTTTTAGGGGCACCAATTTCAACAGTTTTCTACTATGAAAGAACAACCGCCATTTCCTACATCGCCACTGTTATTGAAGAGCGACCGCATATGAACGTAACTCGTCAGAAGCAATTATTTTTTACACATGAGCCAATCAACATGTAAGTATCAGCTACTCATATCTAAGCACAACCATGGCTAACATAAATGCCTACATACATACAAGATATAGGTGTTTGGCACTGCGAGTGGCGGCACTTGAGCATTGTGTGCATGTTTCAGCTTGTAAGTTTCAGCTCAGGTCCACACAGCTGCTGCGAGCAGACCGAACGAAGGGTGGTTAAAATCCTCTACATATATACACATATGTGCGCCTATGCAACTGTAGTTTATCCAACTACATTTGCTGCTTGTAAGCTGAGAGCGACCTTCCCGGCCACGATCGCCACCGAAGCCACATGCACACACGCACACTTGGCCACTTCCGCAATTCGATATTTTTGCTTCAGTTGCGCTCTTAACATTCCACTACACCACCGTAATTGTTGTTGTTATGTGGTTTTTTGTTTGTTGCATAATAATAATAATGGCGTTGACGTGGTGGCTACTGCGGATCTCGGCGCGCTCGCACGGTTGCGCCTCCACACATACCTTTCAACCTTTTCAGTGTCTATTCTGTGGCGCTGCGTGTTTTCGCTGAGCATATTTGTGAGTGTGACGGCGTTGGCAAGCCGTTGTGGCTGCCGCAAATTCAATCGCCACAACAATGGCGCATTTGTTGGCGCCTCTGCTTCGTTTTCAGCGTTGCCACAATATTTTCTTACTGCTTATTTTCATGGGTGACCACTGCTGGTGTGTGCTAACCAGCATGTGTATGTGTGCATAGCCGTACGTGTATACCTGCGTGTGTGTGAGTACGTGCGCTCCAAATTGCCTTCCGCCCTATTTCATCGATACGCTGCTTAACGCTCATTCAACATTCTTTTCACTGGTTGCTTGCATCATTTGCCCCGCCATTATGTTGCTATTTTGTAATTTTACTGGCAGTTTAATTTTCGTTTCTTTTTCGACTGCTGGCAGTTATTTTAATTGCTCCCAGCGGTTCGTAATGAAACATTTTGACAGTTCCCGTTGGGCGCATTTGAGCCATTGTACAAGCACACTTTTGTTCGCGCTGATTGTGCGAGTAGTGCTTTTGGCATCGAAATTAGTGGAATTAATTTTTAAATCTTCAAATTTCAAACCACTACTTGCAAGTACACAAGGAAATATGGCACCAAGGCGCAACGGGGCGTATGAGTAATCTCAGTCCATTTTGGTATCGCCTATGCGCCCAGCTGGGTAGTGGTGTTGCAAAGTGATCTAACTGAAGTTAGGAGTTAAAATTGACCATAAATTATTTACGCCCGCTTAGTCAACATGCAACATTTATCAAAATTACCCCTTCAGGCAAGTCAAACATTTATCAGCAGCGACTCGGCCGGTGTGTCGTTGCGTCCAGCGCAGCAGCTGCTGCTTGTCAAACTTGCATCTGTGTCCTTGCAGGCAACCAGGTGCACAATGTTGTACCTGAACATTAGCAAATATGTTGCCATACACATGCACATCCTCTAAATACTTGCATGCACACTTGTATATCCATGCATGTGCGTATATGTGTGTGTGTCGTATGCTAAAACCTGTCATATGTGTAATCGCTTGCGTGTCCTCCATTGTGAAATGCAAATTCTGCTTTATTTTGGCATTTAAAGCATGCAAGCATTCCCGAAGACACTACTCCGTGTCTGTGTGTGTGTGTGTGTGTGTGTGTGTGTGTGTCTGGGTGAACGAAGTGTTCTATGTTTCATTTGTGTAACTTTCCTATTGTCGCACTTTCCTTCTTGTGTGTTTGTGTGTGCTGTTGGGGGAGCAGTTTGTCACTTCATAAATTTATTGTTTACATTGTTATTGCTCATCCTTTCGTTTACCCACGTCCACAACTCATATGTTGTTGTGTTTACAAATACTTGTAACATTTCTATTTATGCTTGCTGGAATATCTTACACCTGTTTGCTTATAGAGCTATGAAACTTCTGAATCCTTCTGAAGTTTCCTATGTTTATTCAATTTATTTATTTATTTTTGAATAGCTTAAAAGTATTTTCTGCAGTGTTAGTGTTATAAGCAATATGGATGGTTATAACTGTTACAGGTATTATGCATAGAGATCAAAATATTGTAGGTGTGGTATATTGGTATTAAAATACTAGAACATTTTTGGTGTATAACATTATAACGTATAGGTATACTGTTTGAAAGTTTGAGTAAAATCGGACCAAAACCACACCTACTTTCCACATATAGAAATAGTTAATTAATATATCAAGAAAGATATTGAAATCAAATTTCAAACATATAATACCACTGAACGAAGAGTGGAGTGAGGTTACTCATACGCATCGGTGAGCCTTGGCTCCATACTTCTTTGTACAGTAGAGTGGTAAGTGGTCAGCCAGGCAGAATACTTAAGCAATGGTTCAATCTCTCTTTCAAAATTGGTGAAATTGGTCTTTGTCGATTCTTAGCTACTCCAATATCCGGAATGCAATGATCTTCATGTCGCCATTTGATTTTATGCAGTATGTGTTGGTTAAACATTGAGTTACGAAAAAAATGTTGTTATATTATATATTATTATAAGTGAAGAATATCTGAAAGAAGTTTCAGTCTGTAAATAAAACATGAACAAAATCGATGTTCGAAAATCGTACAGCGATTTCAACCAAATATCGTCCTTCCTCACATATATTTTTTAATTTGTGTATACCTCTCCTATAGTTCACTTTCACTAAATTCTTAAAATTTGCGGGACTATCCATTTTTAGATATTTCAATTAATGTTATCACACAAATTTTCTGTTACTACAATGAAAATAATATCTAAATGATTTTGTTTTTTGAAAATAACTAAATTTGTATATTGATTGGGCAAAGTAATGTAATAATAAACAATATTTATTTTTCTGCTTTTCATGACATAACAGTTAAAAATTACACACATAGTAGACTAAAAAAATCTAAAAGTCTTTTTTATTTACTATTTAGTTTTTGTAATTACTCTAATAGCTCTATGTCGTTTCGCTTGTATTCAGCTGCGCTTTCGCAAACTGCATTAAATACAATTTGAATGTTCAGTTGAGTTGCGCTTTGTTGTTGTAATTAGCGCTGACGTGCTGTGTTCTTATTTTCATAAATATCGCTCGCACACATAACATAAATACAATAAAATAAAATAAATATAATATATATAGATATATATATATCTGCATATGTAGCATAGAGACGAATATTTGAATTCGCACCGAGAAGCTTGCAACAGCTTTCCACAAAGTTCACTGTGGCATGCAACCGAGGCGAAACATATACTATCATATGTGAAATATATGTGAATTTATGTATGTGCAACATGTTTTGTGTGATTTGCATACGGTTATTCATTCGTTTCTTTATTTCGTTCATTCATTCGTTAGTCCGCTATTGCGTTGATGGCGCAAATTCAATTAGTTTGCATTTTACTTTGTTACTCTTCATTTCAATTCACCGACTTCGTTAGAACTAAATTTCACGAATGATTGCCCCGGTTATGAGTAGAAATTAGAAATATATATAGATTGTGTCCCATGACGTGTAGTTTCTTCCCTGTTCCGATGTGTGTATATGTAGGCAGTTATTTAAATATAAATTGTTTTTTTATTTTCAACTTGCACAGTTCGAGAGCGTTTGCATCGATTTTTTTTTGTTTCGGTCTACGTAAAGTATTTCAAGTATTTCTGAAGTATGGAATTACGGAGTCTAAAAATCCGAAAGTACTCCCGTTGTCTTACAAATAGTCAATAAATTAATAAATATAAAGATTATAAAAGAAATATATATAGTCTACAGTCTAACAAATGGAGAGAACTTATACAGCGAGTTAGCCGGAAAGTGTAACGGTAATGTTTAAAAATTACTGCATTCTTTGGTAGAAGTTAAACTTTAAATGTTTTGTCAAATCTCTATGAGTATATAGTATATAGCTATTATTATTATTTGTTTCTATGTTCTCTAAAGACTTTTCGATCTATTATTTTAAAATGTAGCCTCAGCAACTTTAATAACTCTCTTTACTTCGCTCTATTGAGACCTGACACACTTTCGTATACGTCTAAATTTGAGTTCTAAAAAATTAAAGTCCCAATATTTGGATTAAGGAAAATAGTACTAATCTTAAGCATTTAATGATTTTGTACAGAGTTGCCAACTTTCAGAAAATAAAGAGTCAATCTTGTATTATTGACTGTGTGCGAACTGAAAATATTTAAGGCAACCACGAGTTACGAATTCTTTATTTAAGATACATTTTGAAATGGAGTTGCCATTCTTGAAAGACTTCTTCGAGTTAACCCACATTTTTCGAATAAAGTATACCTGAACGAAGTATAGCGAACTCTCAAGGCAGCAAGTCACGGCAAGTACAGCATAGTTAAATATCTGGGTTGTTTTAAACTTAAAACCGAGATAAAATCGGTGTCTGCGGCGTATTGAGGGAACTTTTTTTAATGTGAGTAAATGTTTAATGTTGAACACCAAAACGTCTCATACACAGGTGTTGAACTGAAACCAAGACTACCAAACTGCCACAACGACTGAAACGTTTACAAAAACAAATAATTAGCGGGAAACTTTGGTTGTGATTGTGAGCGATTTTATTTTTGCATACGCTCCGCTTAGTGTTTAGATAAACAAAAATAATATTAGTTGACGTTGCAAGCTGCAATGAACTTTTCTAATCACAGTGGTCATTATTTATATTGAAAATTGCATGTTGAGGGCAACATTTTCCACACCGAAGGTCACAGGCTGATTGCTGGCCAAAATTGGATTTGTATTGTGGCTTGGCTGGCGGCATGGCATGCTCAGATAAACACTGCATGCACTCAATTGTGTGTGAGTCAGCCTGTGTGTGTGCGTGTGGTGTGACAGGTGCGTCGCGTGAGGTTAGCCGCACGGCATTCAAACGATTCGAATGCACTCATGCACATACATTTGGTCAGCTGGTCTGTACTAATTTGCAAAAATGTTGTTTCTAATCAGCTTTTATGCTTCCTAATCGAACTGGAAATGGATATTCATACAAATGCGCGAACGCTCGTTAGCGATTGTCATTCAAATTAGCAACTATTCGGTGTGGTTTTAGAGGGCTTACGTCGCATGAATTTTTAACATTTTCTTTCATGACTGTGGCTAACTGGTAGTATTTCATTTCGCTTCGTTTGAGTTGAAGTTTCGATTTTGCTAAAATTAAAACGGAAAGTAATATTATTTTGCTTTCAGAAAAATTATCCCTGCGGTTGGATGCTCGCTTCAGATTAAATAGATTACAATATCTGCTTAGATTTCAATTCACTATCGTATTTTTCAATAATTTTGCTATCTTAAATCACTCAACGGTTTGACGGATGCGAAACGAATTAAGTCGCAAAAATTACCAGAAATTTGCTCACACTCACACATGGGTCGAACAAATGATTCCGTCACAATTACCCAAATATTCATCAATGCGCTTATTGCTTTTCCCTATCGCCCACACACCGATAGCGCAACAAAAGCAACAAAAGCAACAAAAACAGCACCATCAATTTTCGTATTTGCTCTCCAATTGTCTCTTAGCATTTTTCTATGTAAAACATTTATTTTCTCCACATGTGTAGACACACACAAACACGCATACACATGCAAGGGTGTTTAGTTCCTTTTTATTTAATATGTTTCTTTGTTTTTGCAACTTATCCTTATCTTGCTAAACTGTCATTGCTACCGAAAGAGAATCTGTCAAAGCAAAATGCAAATAAAGACAAAAACAAAGTGACAGCAAAAGCAACGGAATGCTGCTGCTCCGTGGTGCCGGATTGTTGCTGGTGTCGTTGGTGTTGGTGGGCCAGCCAAGGGCTATTACTTGCCATTTGCCAGCGTTGCTAAGCTGCTGCTACATGTATTCACTAAGAATGTTGCATGCAAAGACTTACACCGAAATGGAAATTCCAAATTGAGTCGGGTGTTCGGGTGATGGGGTGAGCCAAGAATGTAAGTTTAGGTGAATGTGTCGCATTGAGCGTTTGAAATGTTGGAATGCAAAACAGTCAAAATAGGACGAACTAAGCAAAAACAACAAGAAAGCGAAAACAGAAATGTTAAATTCTTAAGAAAAAAATTCAATTTGCAAAGCGATATCCTCAGGATTTACATAAAGCGCTCATTTGAAGTTATCCGCTCGGCTTAATGCGCTCGCATCCCCTTTCCTTGTGCTGCCAAAACGCACACAATGCCAACTGCCATATGAGGAATGTCGGTGTATAGGCACATAAGCACATAGTCGTATATAGTTACCAGGGGGCAATTTGGGAATTCGCGTGGAATGCAAGTGATGGGGGGGTGTGCTGGTATTGCCGGTGCGCTTTTTACGCCGCACGCCACAAAGCAGGGTTGCCTTTTATTTAAAATGTTTCTTCTAAAATGCAAAATCAAGCCGAAGTGGGAAAGGGGGGAAGGGGGGAAGGGGGGGGTTCGTGAAGAATGCTATAACGAGTGTAGAATCAAATCGGCGGCAAGCTGACTTAGTTCGCCATTCACACACACACACACACACAATGCTATGTGTGTGCGCGTGTGCGTGTGTGCGAAAGCGCAAACAAACTGAATCCTTTTTCGCATTTTCATTCAGCTTTTTTTCTCTCCACTTATGCCATTTTGCCGAAAATGTGGGTGCTTAAGAGGGAAAATGGAAAACCATTAAATTTATTGAATCACTTTTTTAGCATAAAATTCGAAGAAAAACTCCGTTGTCATGACATTTAATCTGGCGCAATTCACTGACCCCTCCCACCACCTTTGCAGTCAGTGTTTTGCGTGTTTTGCGTATGTTGCTTTCTTTTCAAGCAAAAGTGCCGTTAGTTGCGCAATTTTTTCAGCTTTTTATTTTTTATTTAATCTTTCGGGTAATTCTTGTGATGCCAAACATTTAAATAGACGAATATGCGACAAGCTAAACGAACAAACGCGTGTAAATGCACAATGCTCCACAAACAGCTGCAGGACACTCATTGTTCGGAGAGGTTGCCTGGTGTCTGTACGCTGGCAGCGATGGTAATGCGCCAAAGCCAAGGATAAAAGCAGGAGTTAAGTTGCAAGTAAGATGGCTAACTGTGAAAGTTCATTCACCGTTCTGTGCATGTATGTACTGTAGGTATGTGTGGAGCAGCAGACAGCTAGCAAATGAAATAGACTTGTTATGCATCCAATGGGGCAATAAACTATTTTTATGTGTGTATTAAAATCGAAAACATGTGTAAACATTTTATTTATGCAACCTCACCAGCTTACTATAATATTTCGATGTACTCGTATTTACACGAAGCTCGCATCCATCTATCTCAGATCTATCTTCCTCCTAAAGGAGCTTGAGTTCCACAATACAACATTTACTGCATATTTCTAAGAGAGAAGATACCTTACCAGGTAAATAAATGTGTCCAAACTTATTTAGGACTTCGTGGAATATCTCTCATAGTAACCGATACATTACGTTAAAATTAACAAGAGACACGAAAATCATATCTTTGGATTATGGGTGTACCAAATAATATATAAGACCTATTAAGGGGCAATTTCGCGTCTAAGATATCTCAAAATTGACTCTATATTCAAATATTATAATATGCAAAGGAGAAAGGAGCTCACTCATTATACTCGACAATGGGTGCTATAACTTATACGAGCGTAGTGAAATTAAAGGATTGCCAGATATCACTTTGTGCCGTTTATGAAGGCTAGTGGTATAAATTTCTATATTTTGCTTTCTCTGAATCCATCTAAAAAAGGAGTGCAAACATTTTCGTGGTTTACCATTCAGAATGAAAACCAGAAAGCCAAAAAATTGAAGTTACTGCCCAAATGCCAAGATTAATCGATTTTCCAGTACAGAAGTTGTGCTGAAAATTAATTCATCTGCACTTGAATAAAGTTCTGAATCCCAATGGATTACTGTAAGTGTTCACACTAAATGTTTATGTGTGCGAAACATGTTGTTGTTGTGCACATACATAGCGCCATTACATCTAATACCACACATACATGTAGATTAGTGATAGAACTCGGTTTGTATTTTGGGCAGCGTAACTACTCCGTAAACTATGTACATTGCAACTAGAGTCGACTATCCTGTTGTCCATTGGAACAGCTGCTCCTTTTTGCTTGGAGATCTTGGAGAAGTTCTGCGAGATATTAGTTGCAATATATCGGTTATAAATACACTAAGTTTATACTAATTCAAAATAAACAAACTAAAATCTAGTTCAATTACGAACTAAACCTCAACACTCGCTGTGATTTAAATGAAAACAGCTCTAAATAAAGCCGTATATTTTTGTATATTTTATATAAGCCGTATAATTATATTAGCCATATAAGTATAAAGCCGTATATTTTTTGTATACTAATTTGTTATAAATCGTTGAAGTCAAATAACATAAAATAACTCATCAAAAGTATTATTACAATATAATTGGCTCAAATATAGTTCTTCTGATTGCAAATTGTTTGACTTTATGACTAGTTCGATTCCAGATAGTGTCACTTAATTGTAAACTATTTTTTGCTGCTTAGTTTAATGTTTCACTGGGGATTTCTATCCATTTGATTGAAATGTTCTTTTTAGTTTTGCTTTACATGCGCTTAACAAAATACTTACCACACCAATGCCAAATGCTCGTACGCAAACAAATTTAATGGTGGATACATTTTATTTCAGCGGAAGTGCGGTCGGATTGGTTGGTGTACACACATACACACATACACACACGCACACACATACGCCCAGATGTAGATGAAAGTACGTCTGTCAAATCGCTGCGGGAGTAGTTTGTTGATATACGTCGTCGTGTCCGTCCGTCCGTCCGGCCAGTCGTCCCTCGTGCACTTAATCCTCGTCTGTGCAGCCGACCGGCGGCCACGCTCAGCCCGGCTCAGCTTAAATTATTTGAATTTACTGCAGTGCGCACGTACTTGTATTTATGTGCGTTTATACAATACTCTGTATGTGTGGCTTATGTGGCATGAGTTTCCAATCGACAATTTGTGCTGCGTGTGTGTGTTGGTGCTGTTGTTGTGGTTGCTCCTTGACTTTGCTTTGGTTTGCTGCTGGAATGGAGTGTAAAAAAGTCATTTGGGATAATGTCAGTGCAATCAAATTTAATGTGTGTGCCACTTTTGCCAATTGAAATGTAGATCTGCAAAGGGAATGACCTTCGAGTGCGGCATGCGTGTGCGTGTGTGCGTACAAAATGCATATGCGTTTATTCTCGTGCATGTCGAGATGTGTGCACTTCGCACAAAGGATGAAAGCATAACGGTAGTGAATGAAAATTTCAAATGCTTATTTGGTCGTGGTTTGCCATAGATTTCTTCGTAGATTTGAGTAAAAAGTCAAATGTATTAAAGTCTCTTTAAAGCCAGTTCAAGAGTTGACGTAGAGATTTAAATGCATCTGCCACAGACCATTTAGCAATACAAAGTAGTCATGCAATTCTCGAGTATTTGTCAGTTTCTTACTATCAAAAAACTACAAAAGCACTCCATGTGTATATGTGTGTGTATTTGTGTGCATTTTTCAACTTATAATACATATACATATTCAAGGCATTTTACCAGACAACATTTCCATATTTGTATGTGAAATGCAACGAAAACTTACATTTATTGTAAGAATGTATCCTGCTTTCGTAACTGAACGCCTTAGATACCTGGAAATAAATATTGTCATGTGGTTACGTGACATGCCATTTTGATTTCAAGTTCAATTCATTTTCAAGATTCTAGTTTGCAGGAGGCGAATTTCGAAAAATAAAGAAATGAAGGTTCTCTATTTAAAGTTTTTCTATTTGTTCCCAAAAAATTGTACTTAATCGGTGACACCGATAAAGCAGAGCTAATTTAACCACGCGTGACCTCTTATAACCGCTTGACCCTTATCTTGCACTCGCGTGGCTCACAACTTAAGCTCTGTCTTAATCCCCTAGTTAGACCATACGAGGCTCCAAGCTTGAACTCCCTTGACCCTTAGCTTGACCTCTGTTGAAGTCAAGCGGAGTAAAACTTAGCACAAATTGTGCTTCTAATATACGTAAACTCCCATCTAGAAATGGTCGAAAGCGGAATTAATTACAGATTCCCATACTTGATCCTTCTCAAGCTCTTAGAAACCGAATATGAGGACCAGAGTGTCTATCCGTGACTTTATACTAAAAATGTCTGTCATTTTGTAAGATATCTTAATGAAATTAAGCTAGATATCTTTTTCCGACAATATTGTAGCCTTTTGCTAAAAGTTGGAAAAGTCGTTTCAGTATTGAGAGAGACACCTTTACTTAGGTGTAGCCTCTGTACCGAAATAAAACAATTTTCGTTGTTCTGATTGATTTTATACCATATATCGTACCAACGTCAGCTCTTTTATTATAACTTCTAACAAACTGATACTTACAAACAGACAGGTAAGATATTTAAATGAATACATCGTCACTAATTTGAAATACTCAACGCACAAGGTGTAACCGATTACAACTTCCGACAATATGTCACGTGAGTGATATAAAGCGCTCGTAAAATCAACATGCGGGCGCATAAATGTACCCATTGCAACATATGCTATAATAGCAAGGGCAGCCCATCCACGGCTGGATAATATCATATACAGTGTTTGTGTGAGTGTGGGTATAGATAGACATGTGCTGGTGAAACGAGCACTAACATAACTAATCTATATAAATGTCTTGGCATTTTTGCTATGCTTAGCGCTTTCCTAGCGCCGCGTCACGGCAATCTTCATTGCCCTCGATTTTCGGTAGTAAAGTTCGTCATAGCTGATGGCATATATGTATGTATCCAGGCGCCATTAGAGTATGCTCGCAAAAAACGCAAACGATAAAGAAGCCTAAATTAAGCCGGTAATATGTCACGTGGCACGCATCTCATCTTCGCAGGGATTCATCAAGCGTTGCGCTTGTGACGGCAGTGTGAAGACGCACTGCCTTTAGTTATTGGCATCGTGGCTCTGTGGCGGCGGCAGGTGTGTCCGCTGACAACTAGCTGAAAGTGTCAAGGCTGCTCATGGAATCAAAAGTCGTCGGTTGGCCGGGTGTGTGTGCGCGAATAACGAGCAGTGGAGCGTAGGTTTGTGGCACGGCAGAATTCACCGCAATTGGATTCCAGTGTAGCCTCCTGATTTTTTCGCAGCTGCAATGTGTCTTCACTAGCCGACGTTTGGGCGGTGCACCCAAGCGGTACTAATTTCTTTCATAACGAACACTGTGAGTTATTTATCTTGAAAATATGGCAACTCGCAAAATTAAAGTATTATTATTCTTTTTTTTATTATGAACAGCATAAGTAGAAAAGTTTCTGAGTAAATAAAAGCCCTTCTTCTTTATTTGCTTTTTCTTGTTTGGCATTGTATTCCCCTAAGGGATTTTGGTTAAGTTCAAAAAGCGGGTCGGTTGTCTCGTCCTTCCAAATAGCAGATCTCGATATCGATTGGGCTTACGCAGCGAATAGTGGGACGAGAGTTATCAAGGGTTACTTCGGTTCGACAATGGAGGATTGCACATTCATTCCAAAGTAGTTCATTTGATTCTAAATTGGATTTCAAGATGAGTATACGAGTTATTATGAAGCAGCAGTGGACAGAGATTCTAAGCTTTAAGGCGAATTTTTATAAAAGAAGTTAGTTAATGTATCAACAAAAATTCTAATCATTTCTGTAAATTTTTTTTTTTTTGATCAAAATCATAATAGTCTAGAAATATCTGACCAAAAAAGAATTTTTATTTACTATTTTACCTTACGGGAAAAAAACGTTTATCTTTTCGAGAGGAAGATTTCAAGTGCAAGCTGTTTTCTCAGTGTAAAGGAAGTGCCGTCGGTGGATGGCAGCGTAACTACAATACTTTACCTCCTGACAGCTACTTTCGCACGTCATTTCAAAGCAGGCATAATCAGCAGAAATTTCACTGACATAATGCGCACATAAATTCTCTTAAAATGTCAAAAAAATGTCAGTATGTGTCATTGGCCTTCAGTTTGACAAAGTGGCGACAGTTTAGCAGATGAGCAGCTGCATGGAAGTGGCATGTAAAAGTGTGGGTAAAGAGGAAAGTTAAGAAGTGGGAGAAACAGTTTAAGACACGAAAAATCGTAAAACATGTGAGAAGGAACTACGCTAGATCCATGAAACATGGAATGGGCGCAAAAACCGCAGGCGAGCGGCGTAAGTAGCCGGAAGTTAAGTGCCGACGGACGGGGACTATCTCTTGATGGTGCTCACCAAAAAATAAAGGTGGAGTGGAGAGGAAATTTCTTCGAAGTTTGTTGGGTGGACAGATGGCATATGCAAAGAATAGCGGTAAATAAAGGTTGCACAAAACGCGGTGGCATACGATATGAATTATAATCGAAGTAAATGAGGGAAGTAGCTGTGGTATTCGGCAAAGCCAACTGCTGGTGACACTTGATGTCTGACAGTTGACAGCTGGTGCCGCTTGTTAGCGCTTGGCTTGTCAATGCTCACGCACATACATACAAAAGGGGGCTTAATAGCCGAGCTGCACTCCTGAGCATTAATCAAGTGATTGAAACTGCGCTGCAAAACTCTTACTTAATCCTAAGCTACGCTCAAATGGTGTACTTAATTTATGGCTAAACTTCATTGCCACCACTTCTGCACAAGTCGACAGTATAAATATTTGTTAAAATCCTTGAGTTCGGTACACAAATTTGATCGAATGTAAATTTACATAAAATACTCATTCACTTTGACCTTAAACTAAGCGCAAGTACAAACTCATTCACAGGAACATCGTCACCCACACACTCATACAATCTCTGACAAACGTGGTCGACAACATTCCCCACTGGATACATTAATACATTAATTTGATTTATGCCACCGTTATTATGGCAGCACGAAATCATTTCAACTACCGCTTTTAGCAAATATCCTTAAACGTTTAATGGCCTACTTAATAGACTAGCCGACGAAATAAACTGTGACCAACAAACAGCAGCACCGAAATGTCACTTTTCCATAATTTTTAAATAAAGTCATAATCGTTAACAATAAAATAACAACAATCGGTCGGTCGCTCCGTCGCAAAGGCAATTATGGAACGGCTGTGTGTCTGTGTGGCTGCGTGGGCCGACCAGCGCTTGTTTAGATTGCCGTGGCGGAAGAAATGGTTGAAGCGTACGCCCACAGGATAACGCAGAGATTTTCTTCGGTCCTTAAGAAATTTATGCCTACGGTTAGAATTTATGATCGCATACAATAAAAATGAAATACGGAAACTGTGATGAAAGTGTTGGCGAGGGGCTGTGAATGGCGACTTGGTGGCGGCAGCTGCGGGACCAAAAGAAACGCAGCGGAGTGCAAGCAAGGGACACTCAATTTCAAGTTTTCGAACAACACGAGGGGGGGGTGCAGTCTTTGTCAAGGCTGTCGAATGCACGGTCTCCTAAGGCTGTGAAAACCATTGTCCGCAATGGAACACAATGAAATGATTAAATATTATATCTCGTTCTACAAATCTTATTGCCTACTATTCAGTTAAACAAAGTAAGGAAGGTGATTTCGAACAGAACCGAGCATTAGCAACTTTTGAAATTTTAGCAATATTCAAAATTAACAATACGACGAGAGTACTGCTCAAGTTTTTAAAAAACAAATATGTATGTATATATTTCTTCAGATAAAATGTAAATTTTCTAAAACCACTTATAAAGGAAGCATACCAAATTTCATTTCGATGTCTTTCTTAGTGCTTGCCAGCCAGACTGTTGGAATCGGCAATGGTGTTATTTAGAAAGTAGGCTTGTGTTTTATCCACGGCGTGGTGTGAAAACCTTGAGGTTATCATGTGAATGGCAAACACACATTTTAGGTTGAATGAATGAGTGATTGCTGGGGGTATGATTTTACTTTTTAATATGCAATATCGATTCAAAACTCACTGGTGAGTACAGTTACTAGAAGGCAGTTAAATAACTGTCAAAGTCGATCAATTGCTGTGGGTCGGGCAGCAAAGTCGCGCGTTCAACGAAGCAGCCCTGAATTGTGTATGCGCCCTTTGGCGGCCGACCACTCGATCATAAGAATAATTGCATTGTATTTTTACGATGACATACAATATCAAATAAACCAAATATATTATATATAAGTATGTGCCTCTGGCGGGAACATTCGCTTAGCTTTGTGGCCGTTATGTTTGTCACTGATTTCGTTTCGAGCATAAACGCATTCACTTGCCACTTGCTTAGCGATTAATGTGTATGTGTGTGTGTGTGTGGGTGTATGTGCGTGTGCGTATTGGTTATCCGAAAGTAATCTCTATATGGGGTAAAATTTATTACACACGATTTTTATTTGCGCTTTTACGCTCATACGCACTTACTTTGCAATTCCAAGCGAACCGCCGCCTGTATTAATCCGTCTGCCTGGCTTCCGCTTCGGGGCGCTAATACACAGGCTACATATATATATTTGTAAATACTTCAATCATAACCCAGCGCATGCAAGTGTTTTAAGTGGAAAATAATTAAGCGAAATAATATTGGCCACCGTCGATGGCTATGCCATTTGGTGCACAGTGGCTACTCTGAGGATATTTCTTGTGTAGTCCCTGGAGGGAAAATAAACAAGCACCTCATAGGACCATGACTCAGCTTTCTAAAAAGCAAACATTTCAAAGTGCCTTATTAAATTATTTGCTGTATCGACTTTGCGGCTCTTGAACACTCTAAAGATATGTAAACACTAACAAAACCGACAAATATTCGCTCACTGGGATCAACCACAGAAATGGCCTGCAGCTTTTCATGGTCATGGTCATTTGCAATAAAAAGTCGCATCACATTTAGGTTTTTATATCTGTTTTTATATACGCCGTAAACCTCCTGTCCGTGCGCTAGCAATCAAAGGATGCTCACTAAAGCGTTCACTTTGGTTCGAAAGCATGCACATCCACATATATACATATGAATGTTTCTATGAAATATACGCCAATCCATAAATGCGTGCTTTTTCAGCATTTTCTTCGACCGCGCCAACAGGATGAGCAACAGGTGTGTCTTTAATCGCATGTGTGCTTAGTATTTATTTAGTATTTTCGCATTTGCATTGCCTGACTTTATCTCTTTCGAATGACTTATTGAATCGTTGCTGCAAACGAATTGATATATTTTTCGCGAGCTTTTTAATGCCCAACATAAATAAAACAGCCCTCCGATATTTATGATTATGGCTTCTTAGGGGTTATGGCGCTGACGAGCTGCTGGAACATTTATTGGGTATGGGGTTATCCACTCTTTGGATTAATATAATTTCACTTTGTAAATTCATTTGCCAGGTCTAACACATTTGAGTAACTAGGGAAACGAATTTTGGGCATGGATATCCAAATATGTGAAATCTTATTAATAGAGGTATATCTGCGCCTCTGATTTGAAATTTCTCTTTGTGACTTTAATTTATAATGACCCTCTAGAGTACGCCATGCAGACGCGATGCATTTTCAGATAAGAAATGTGCACCCATTGAGTGCTAAACTTCTAAAATAGGCCGTGGAATATTATTTTAGAAAAATAATTTATTGATTTAGAAAAAACTAACCTCAAAATGCTCGTGATGAACCCCTTTTTGTGGTGTTGTGCTTTCGTTGAGCGTGTATGAACTGTAATTGATTTTCTTCATAGAAAAGTTAAACCTTATTGCATTATAGAGAAAATATCATATCTTCAGACTCAGAAATAATCATTGCTTCCTAAAGCGTATTTCTGAACAATAGGTTGGAAGTGGCCTCTATCCTATAACCTATTCTATCGGTGAATATTAAATACCCAAAGTATTTTATTTTCTATTCAGTGTTGCGCCCCTTAGCAAACATTGGACCTCGTCTATCATACCCAAGAAAGGTATGAAATACCTTTTACTCTGTTATAAAAAACATACCCAAATACGAATATACCCGGCTACTTTGCGAATGAATACATCACAGGTGACAGGTAAGTGACACAAAGAAATGTATTAACATTGTAAGGCACAACTTAGTGTAGTATGTACAAATATGTGCAACTTTGTCCTTCAGAAAGTGACAGCGAGCAACTTACTTAGTGTGCAATCGCGTAAAAACACTAACAGATGAGCTGGGACAAAGTTTCGCCTCGGCATCTATTTAGCAGCTTGGCATTCTTTTTTAATAATATTTCGTATTTTTTTTATTTCTATTCGCCAGTTTTTCCTTCTTGTCGCTATGACAGCATGTTGTTGTCAACACGGACATTGTGAATACAACAAAGTTTTCCTCCGCATAAACAAATACACATACAAATCTATAAGCGTATAATAACCGGTAGAGAAGTGCTTTGGTGTCAAATCGGTTCTATTCGAATGCACCAAACATCATATTAGTTCGTACTCGTGCTTCTTCTTTAAGCATAACTAGCGAGTTTAATATTACTTTGCTTTAGGAAGTGCTCCACCATGCCCACCTTTGTTCTAACTTTTCATAGCTCGGGACTAGTTAGAGTTAAATGAAAATTCGTCGTGAAATATTAACAAAGATGTGACGAACTAGCTCGTGCGGTTGCCACCAGGGTCGTAAACGTTAGGTTAGAGCGAAACGAATGTATGTGCGGTTATGTATTGTTTGGCCCATCGGCCTTTCCCTGCTGGGGGCATAGCTATCTTTCAGCAGAACCGCATGCAATTCTTCCAACTCCTTTAATGTTGGCGCTTTGCTGCCGCTGTCGCTGTCGCTGTCGCTGTCGCCGTCGCATAGCGACAAATTCTCTAATATGCAATGTCAGTGAAGTGACAGCTACGATAACATTTATGACACTCTACAAGCATACTTAGTTGATGATAATGATGTTGCATTTGTTGTTAATGTAAATGCTGGCAAGCAAGCAATGGCGGATATTAAAGAAGAGGGAAGCGTGTGAAAAACCCACTATAATAGATGTGTGCAAAAAAAAGCGAAGAGAAGGAGATCATAAAGGACTATGTACAGAGTGCTTTTGCCGAGCGAGATGCTGGCTCAGCTTTTCTGCTGCTAATTTTAGTGTCCACTTCGATTAAGACATTCCAGAGTTCTAGTATGCCCAGGTTTGTGTAATATGTGGCATGTAGTCCTCTCCTCCCGCTTTTGGCAGTATGTTGAGGTGGCTGCCAGAAACTGTGTTCGAAACTAAATTCCACATTGATGGAGCATTGATGGGGGTTGTGCTTCTCGGTCGGCGCATACGTTTTTATATTTATTTTCTCTATTCTCTGCTTTATCTTATCATTCCATCTGTTGTTTGTATTTGTTTTATCGCCGTTGTTACTGCAAGTGCCGTGAATGTATCATGGCGTAAGTTAGCGCCGATATTGAGAACTTGTGGTCAGATAACTATTGTTAACAGTCTACCAACACACACACACACACACACACCTGCATGTGGCATAGTTGTGAACCTCGAGCAATCACAATTTGCCGTGCCGACTATTTATCCAGCCCAAGCGATTTGCGTCGTCTCATCAGCTATTACAGACATTTGTGTGTAACTGGAATAACGGCGGTATCGAAATGGATGCGGTTGGTGAGCAATATGAGCGACTAATGATGCGCACGTGTGGCATGCATATATGCATACAAATCAGTTCGCAAGATCTGCCTCAGCCACTTGTGTTTGTGTAGGTGTTTACTGCGCCAACTGATTGTGGTGTCAGTACATTGACTTTTCTCGATGACTCGCTTCCAACTGGCGCTCCGGCCGCAAGCAGCATGAGCATCTCTTTGAATTGCATGGAAGTGCCGTTCTTGAAACTTGCAAATCCCTCCAAATACGATTTGGGATTAGGGGCGTTGGCGAGCGAGGCTTTAACGAGGTTTTAATAAAAGTTGCTCATACCACACGTGGCACTGTGGCACAACTACAAATGGCTGGCACGCACCGCTTTCTTTCGCATTAAAAATCGGAGACTTTTCCAAACTCGTATCCGAAATGCTTCACGAAACGTGTCCAGTTAGCTAAGAGCGCTTTGTTGTTGCTGTTATGAAACATGATTGTTATTTCTTCCGAACATTTGATCGACATTTCAGCGCTTTCGCCAGCAATTTGCTCCCGCCTGCACCTTGAGCGTCTGGGGACTAGTCCGATGCATACAGGCACATCAGTTTGTATTGTTGTTATGCGAATGTATAGCTTGTTAAGCGTGAGCCCAAATTTCCACGCTATCGAGCATTGGATTTGTCATCGCACTAGCGAACGCATTTTCGTCACGGAAATTTAATTTACTCGCTTCAACGCCGATAATTGTCGAAGTTTTATTGGAAACGCGTCGAGATTGCGCTAAACTGTGTGCCACTTGGCAACATTGTGTATACCCGCTCGGCTCTGTATGAGTGAGGGTGCGCGTGTGCGTTGTTGTTGTTGTGCGACGCATAAACTACGTGTTTAAAGGACTTGCAACTGTCGTTCGCACGTTAAATGCGTCGCTGGTGCAAATAATGATGTTGCCATTTGTTTAGCGCAAATCTTTGCCATTGGCGTTGTTGCGTAAGCTCATTGTTTTTGCTGCGGCAGCATGTTGTATTAGTGACGATTATTCAGTTTTAATCCGCCACTTTGAAAAGTACGTGTTCGCAATTTAGAAAATATGGCAATTAAGGAAAAACATGTGGAATTTAGCGCGAGTACTAATTGGCGTGGCGAAAAATGGCAAGCGTGGCTGTGTGAGAAATGGGAGAATGTGAAAGAGGGGAGAAATATATGTATTTTGATGCCTAGAAATTTAGTTAGAAAATGCTTTGATTTACCCGCTTTTTGTTGTCGTTGTTGTTCCAGCTTGACGTATCCTGGTCCTTCATACTTAGTTTGAAAGGTGAAAGCATTCTTTTACTTTTGGTTGTGACGATTTTAAATCCACTGTCATATCTTTAAAACACAAAGTAGCATACTTTGAGCTGAGGCGCTTGAAAGCGTCCTCATTAACTAAAGCTTTTTTATGTTCGGAAAAAATTGTTTTGTTTTTGATAAAATCTAACCTTTTGGATGGACGAGAGTAAACTTATTTTCACAATTCCTCAAAATATGCACTGGCATTGAAAAATAGGCTGTTTCAAATATTCTTTGATATTTATTCCGTGAGATTGAAATCGTCGAGACCGAGGACTGTTTTAAGGCAAAATATCTCAATAAACATGTTATGACCCTCGATCGAATATCATTTTCTCTAAAACGATACGAACTTTTCAGTTTGCCAAAAATTGTACTTGGAACATGCCAAAATAGAAAAAAGGGGTTTGTACTCCTTGAAACACTTTCGTTGCTGTTGGATCACAATTAACCGCTACAAATATGTTCTTATAGCGAATATGTACCTCTTTAGCGGATTTATGGGCTGTTCCAACACTTCCTTGAATTCGATTCCTCGGAATTTGGCCTTTTCTGGCGGCGATTCATCAGGTGTTGTATTTCTGGGATTCAAAGGTAAATCGCGGTATTTTGCAAGTCGAAAATAGTCGAAAAAGTCCCACTTAAGTACATAGCTTCGCGTAATATTTCGAGGTACCGTTCGAGGTAGATTTTGAAAATATGGGAAAGTAGTCAGTATACAGTAATGGAAAACTTAAGTAATCTAAGTAGTTGAAGTATCTTGATGAACCTTAATAAACGCATCCCTTGGCTGTCTAAGTAAGTTGGTGTGGTGGGTGTTGCAAAGTGTCGTCCACGAGTGTGGAAAATCAAGCAAATTATTATAAAGCACAGGGCTCGAAATTACTCGACCAGAAAGGGATGAAGTCGGCTCCGATATTCATACATACTTCCCTTTCTTTATCCGGTTTACTCCAGTTAAAAGAAGTCTCGTACAAGAAGACGAGGTATCTGTAAGACAAAGATTTAGTTAACTTTATAATGGCTACCCCGTAGTACTCTTTATATGAAATATCCCTTCATTGCATCATTTACTTGCATTCTAAGCCCTTCTCGTATAAAATTGCCAAAAAATTATTTAGTAGTAATTTGCACTGCTTTACCACTTCATTCGTTTTATTTCTTTACGTTTCCCGATTTCTTTACAAGGAAATGTAGTGCATTAAGAATTTAATTTCACCGAGGAATTGATGTACGCACAGTGCAAGGCCGTTCACGTGTCGCAACTTCTTTTCACGTGGTTTGTGTGCGTTATTCGCGAGCTCAAGTGCAGCGACATCAAAACAGGTGAAAACACTGCGCTGCACATTTACGACGTGTCTTTCTCCATTCACAGCAAGTGCCTCAAAGCGAAAACAGCAAAGCAGCGTGCACAGCACGTGAGCTCCACAGCATACAACGGCGTCCTTCAACCATTTATTAAACAACTGCTTGTGCGCATCCTTCGTTGCTCTAATTTGTGCAAGTGCACTTCGGCGCTGCCAATGGCCGTGACGGGGGCGCAGGTGCTGAGGTCGGCTTGGAAGGCGCCTGCCTCTCGCCCATCGCCCATCGCCAGGCAGGCAAAGAATTTACGCAATTTTAATGAGCGTTACATGGCGTTGCGTCAGAATTTTCAAGTGTTCGTGCCGGGCGGTGCGCAACAACAGGAAAGCGTTGCGTGCAAATGGTACTTACAAACATCTCTGTGTACGGAGAGAAGCAGCAGGAACCGAGCGTGAGTGCACTTAAGAGCAGTGGGCAGCGAAATGGCGAAAGGACAACAGGTATAAAAACGAGCTACCTGCGCTGGAGCTTGTCGACACTCAGGCAGGCGGTCTGCTTCCTGGCAGCTCCTTGGTACACTCAGTATTTTGGCAAGGATGCGCGCCAAGTCAACGTGACACTACTTAGTATGTTGCACAACATACTTACTTTCTTTACTGCTTGGCTGGATTCTTCGTAAGAAATAGTGGCTGTGGCAAACATGCAGTTGTTGAGTGTAAATTTAAATTTTATGCGCGAAATGAAGAGAAATCCATTGCGAAAAGCAATTGCTGGATTTCATATAAATGCGTATTTATCTTTTGGAGCACGCACGCCAACACGCCACTGCGCCACGCGGACACACACACACTCGAGCAACTAGCCAGCAGCGAGAAGCGGTGTGGATTAAAGTGGGGCAATGTTGCCGCAACAACAATCCGAAAAGGATAATAAAGTGGCAATGCGTCGTCAGGCATTATATATTACGTTACGCTGAAACCGCGCTCATTGCTGTTGTTTGTGTGCCTGCCTGCTTGTAGTTGTAATATATTTGCAGCGCCAAAATAAGTTTGAAATGTAAAAATAATGAGCGATAAAATGTAAACAGCGACAGCAACAACTTCATTACGTGTGATTTAAGGACACTGTCAACAGCAACAACAACATTGCCAGATACGCTAAACAGACACATTCGCCGATACTACCGACTCTAGTGTAGACATTAAAGTCAGCGGGACCGGCGAGACCGGCGGACCGACGCCGTCAGTGCTATCACCATTAATGTCAGCAGTGTGCTTTGATATTCCACAAACAGCGCTTGCGGTCCAACCATCCTCCCACCGGCCTCGCTTATTTTCTAGGCATTCCCGCCTCTCACATTTCACTTTGTGCTAACGCGTTGCCGCTGCTGCCTGCACTGGCTCGGCGTGGATTATTTATTTAATCGCACTTAAGTAAATTATCATAGTAAATTGCTTCATTGCGCAACGGCGCTGCGCTCGCACTGCTCTCGGCCGGCGGTGTGAAAAATCACCAAATGAATGCCACTGCGATAGAAAACGTCTATGCAATATTTCGGCTCTACATGGCCGAAAAGTCCGCGGCCGAAAGGGAGTGCCTAGCACAGTGGGCACATTTTGACAATAAAGAGCGGCAAATCCAGAAGGAAATCACTCAATGCATATCATATATATCATATAGTAGTTTGGTCTAGTAGTTTAGTTGCTGATAGGAAGTAACTTTATTTTTGATATGCAGAGAAAGTGATTTTTGCAAATTGGAAGCATATAATTAGGCGCAATGCTCATGTCGAAGTCTATTAGACTTATTGATGAAACATAAATCGATTGTGAAGTTCCTCGAATTTTCTTTAGGATTTTTGCCTTTCAACATTTGCATTAAATATTTTTATATCACGAAGCGCATTTTGACCTTCCTCCGCAGTTTAGCATATTTGGTATGACCAAGAGCAAGATGAGCCTTTCACATTCATTATGTGTTAATCTAAGTCTAAAAGTCAGTTAACTAAGAGATACCTTAGCGAAGACTGCTGCCGCGCTTTCCTAAACAGCACTCTTTAGGTTAAGAGCTTGTCTTCGTTTGTTCTTTTATTTCGCTGAGCTTTCTATCACCGGTTATACCTCTGAAACTCTCAACAACTAGATATCTTACACAGTGGACACTGCAAGTCCAATTCGGTTAGGTTATTCGTTTGATAGTTTGGAACTTGAAAACAGTAAGCTCGATCTGGCTTTTGGTTAGCCGTGACTTATGTAGCATTGTAATACTCATTGAAAACTGCCACAGTAATTTGCGTACTTCGGCTTCACTGTGGCTGCAGCTGTGTGACATTGTCTGATGGGTAGATGAAACTGCTTCTCGGCACTCCACCTCCAGCGTTGACTCATTGAAATACAGCCACAGACAGTTGAACTGACGCTTGTGGTTGGCACTTGGCTGCAAATTCGCTTTCGTCTATTAATTGGTGGGTAGGTGTGTGCAGCAACATTAATTTAACGGCGCGACTGTCAACCAGATTGATGTAATGTGAAAAGCTTTGCTAAAGCAGAAAAATTGCCATCAAAGAAATAATTACGTAAGAAGAAGAGGCACAGAAGCAAACAAAAATATATAAGAAATAAACGAAAAGAGGCCTCTTAAGTAGGACATAAATTACAGTTGCTAAATGTGGCAAGCTTCTGGTGGCGCAAAGCAACTTAAATTAGAATAATATTGATTTCATGGCGCGGCAACGACGACTTTTCGGTAAATAGTTGTGCTATGAGTGTGTGTGTATATCGATTTCAAATCGGTCAGCTAGACTTCTCAACAACGCACACATGTGTAAGCGCGTGTATTTTGCTACTATGGACTACTATTTGGAGCTCATTAAGGGTGTCACATTTCTTAAAACGAATTTCGGGCAATTCAAATATTTCTATGGCACATTGACGTGCACACATGTGGCAACCCTGCAGTGAAATGAACAAGTTATAAACTACCTTGCAATTGGTGGAAACCCCAAGCCGACTGGTTTACCCCAAACTGGGTCGGAAATATACTATTGTAGTTTAAAAAATTAAAAAATTTTATAACAAAGCAGAAGTTATATTCGGCATAGACGACAAAGAGTAGCAACAACAACAAAACAATAAATTCCAGTAATTTTTCCATAAATGTCAAAATTTGGGTATTTTTTGGACCATTTCGTTGTTCGAACGTATGCTTGCCACTTCACTTGGGGGCAGTGAGTAAAAGTTGCAAGTGTTGTTGATTGTGGCCGTTCCAATTTCGCCGGCGAGCAATGGTGGTTAAGGATATTTTATGTGTCTGGAACTATGTCCTTGCGGCACGAAAAGTACATGTTACCAACACAAGCAATGAGGACTAGCGGTGAGAAATAAAACAAAAATCACGATAATCGAAAAAAGCAAAATAAGGCAAATAAATGAGTTGTTGACACGGCAGGTGAGGCGAAGACGGCTGAGTGAGAAAGCGAAATGAATAAATAACAAATGTGGGCAAATAAACAATTGCTAGTGGAGCGTGTATGTATATGTGTGTGTTGGAGTATGTGTATATGTGCGTATGGCTTTGACATTCCATAAAATAAGCGAAAGGCTATTTATTGCAATTTCGTGCATTTACGATTGCCAAACGATGGATATATGTGCCTGTGAGTGTGTGTGAGTCTGGCATGGTCTGGTATGGTCTGGTATGGGGAAATACTAGTCGTAAACAAGGCAATGTCAAATTGTACAAATTTGACGAATTTGTTCGTAATGTAGACAACTCCATTCACATTTCCTATTTCCTCCTTTTACGTAATTCCCTCTTTTTGCGTTTTTCTTTTTCAGGGCCTCACTTCTGATCTTAAATCGATAACGAGAGTATCTTAAAGCTGATGTTTCAATGAAATTCAAATTCATTTGCTTGTACTATATATTACTTCCATCTGGTTCATGTTCAAAGTATGCTTTTAATACAATTTCACATATGGCATTTCAGCTACTGTGGGAAGTAGCATTAAAATAGTTAACAAAAATGGAGAATTCATAACACCACTCCGCAACCGTACCGCTGGTAGACTCTCTGCCAGAGACCCTCAATAAAAGCTGCAACTTAAAAAATGTAAATGTAAATTTCTTTTTGCCACAATTTACGTGTTATTTTACACAGAAACGAGCGAAATGTTTATGGCAATTAAATTTCACGCTTATTGCCGCAACTGCAGAAATATGAATATTATGGAAAATGAAAACGAAGACAACAAAAAACAAAAAAAAAAAGCGAAGAGAAAACATGAATGCTCTTTTACATTTGAACAAAGTTACCGCGATGATGAATGCCGCTGCAATGAAAATATTTTTGCGTGAACGTAACGGAAAATTAAGCTGCCACGCTGTGGCAAGCACGTAAATACTTCAATTCATAGCGAAGAAATTGAAAATGAGAAAAACCGAAATGCATGCTGAAGTTGAAAGGAAATGCGCAACAGTTACCAATAAAAGTGCATATAATTATAGAAATGATTTTGGCCGTAAAATTGTGGCAACACACAATAAAGAGATAAAGAGATTTGAGTCGAAGGAAGAAGAAGCAGTAACTCTGCTTGCAGCTGCATCTGCTACATCCGACCCCGTACACAGGTATATGCTTCCGCCAGCTTCTCAAGTATTCAAAGGTGGCAGCACTTTCGCCCGTTTGTAAAGCAAATTGTTAGCATCATTTGATGGGAGCTTACACAATTACTTACTTATAGTTTCGGGAGGTTGGAATATTAGAAAGCCGGTGAGACTGAACACTGCCTGTTTCATCCCCGCAGCTTGTTCGCACTGGGTCGTACCTGCTGTTTGGCAAATATGTTTCCTACTTGCACGCAAAAATGGTTGCTCGTGTGGAAACATGTACGAACACACACACACACACATACTTGTGCACATGTGCAACGCATCAATACTGCGGTAACAACGTCAACAACGCAAATTGACATGTAGGAAAAGGAAACAACAAATGCTGTGCATAGCAAAGAAAAATGAAACTGCAAGAAATATAAATGAGTGAAGAGCAAAAACGCAGTTATTCAGTGCGAAATGCAAATGAAAGCGGAAAACGTCGAAAGAACGGTGAATAAATTAAATCGTATGAGGTTCACAAACCCGCAATGCGTCAATGGGTTGAGCGCCTCATCAACCTCCCAGCACACCGAACTTTACTCTCTCACCCAGACATAAGCATTCATAATTGCATAAGCACCATATTGCAACATTTCGGAAAGAATTCAAACAGTCGCTAGTCCAGACACTAGTACAAAAAACGCAAAATAACACAGTTCATTTATACACCAGAAGCACCAGTTTGGTTGCGTTAAAAGAAGTCAGAGAAGAAAAGGAATAAACTTTTTAAATGTTTGTGTACTTAGTTGCATTGGATTAATAGTTCATTAATAATTATTCAGTAGTCCGGTCTTCTTCTGACTAGCCCTAGTTGTGTACTCGCTTTCTTTGAGGCTAGTTTGCTGACTCAGTGTGGACCAATAGCTAAAGTGGGTATGCGCGCGAACGCTGGTTGGTCCATCCTTTATCTTAATCAACATCCCTGATTGCGAACAGCATTTTTGTTGCTATTTTTGGTGTGGCGTAGCGCTTTTTGCAGAGGCACACATAAGCTCGGAGTGTTTTTAGCGTACATAGTAAATGTATGTAAGCTTCTAAATATAATATAAATGTCTTCTCGAATCGAGTGTTGCACGCCTTATACACGATATGTTTGCTTTACACTGGATTAAAAACGAAATTGTCGGTCCTTGCAAATAAATGAACTTTCAAGATCTTTCCTTTATAAACCATTTTATAAATAATATCTACGATCAGGTAGTTCCTCATATACCAAATGAATTCATATTTTTATTTGGAATTTTATTCTATGGTCTTTTGTACTACACATTTAGTGGTCAGGTGACATATATGCATCTTCAGTGTTGAATAGAAATATGTTTTTGCTTCTTCTTTATTTTGTTATCTTTTTGTAGGGCTTTGGATTTATATTTTCACTTGTATGATCTTATTAATCCTTGCGACCAATAATAAAACAACTATTTTAATTTTGGTCGAAAACGAGGTCCGCCGAAGTGCCGGTTCGCCTCTCTAATTGTATTCGCTCTATCATAATTTTTGTAGCTAGTGGGTGGGCTAGAAAGTTCGTATCGGTTTGCTATACGGTCTGCAACGGCAACGGTCTGTTGCAAAATTCGTTTATTTTTCGACATAATTGTCATCGATGTCGTTACACTGATTGTAGCGTTCTTCTAGCTTCTTCTTTTCGCGAGCATTGTCTTGAGGTCTGATAACGTGAATAAATCGCTGGATAGCGCATCTATTTTTTGAAGTCATCAGCGTCGATAAATTTCACTTTATAGGCCTATAAGATAACTTTGGATTTTTTAATGCATTTTCCCTAATGGACTCTTTAACTCGAATATCTATCTGTTTCTTTCGCAATGCGAAAACGATGCTTGGCAGATGCTTATTTGATCTCCTTCTGGGACTTATTCTCATTGAGTTCTCTAAGTTTTGAGCTGCTTCTGAAGTATTGAAGGATTTTTCTAATAACCTTTGTATGATAGGTTACACTCGGAGCCGTTACACACCTGCCGCTGTCGAAAAATGCCGATTGAAATTCCTGCGATTAGGCGGCGAACCTTCTAATCGTATTTGTTATACTATAGTCGCTGAGTTTCAGGGAGAAATACTTTTCAAATGTACATAAATTCATAGAAATAGAAACCATAAGAGAAAATGTAATAATTACAAAACGTGGCAGAAGTATACTTGGAAATTAACGCTAAGAATTCCTCACTTCTATAAGTAACCTCCACAATGAACGTTTTCTAAATAGAAACTGCTTTACTCAAACAAAATTTAAATATAACTTGGTTCTATTCTACTTAAAATCACATTCTGAAGAGCATCTCTTATAAATACATGAGTACACTTAACATTATTTCGTAGTAAAGTGTTTAACTGTAAATACAAAAAAAATCGCCCTATTTACTTTCGCTTTCAACGCTCCGCAGGAGACTACGGCGGGCAGTCTATCAGCAAATTTTCTCAACCAACGCTTTTGAATACACAAATACGCTGGGGACTTTCACACCATCGCACCTGCAGTGGCAATAGCAACAACAGTTAGACGCGCTACCACCCGTTCAACGGCAGGCGGCAGCTGCCGCATCATACGCGTCCGATTACACTATACGCCACATTACAGCTCTCCAGAGACTACAAATGAGAACGAAGAGTAAGCGGGAAACACGAAAGGGGAGAAATCTTACTTTAGCATCTCATCCCTCACTAACAGTTATGCGCTCCGCTCCGCAGCACTGCCGGCTACTGATAGGCGGCGTTTCGCGTTCGGCGTGCACTCGGCCTTGGTTATGCTGTAATTTTATTACTGTGTCATTTCGCCCCTTCCGCACAATTTACATCTTTCCATCTTTCCATCTACGAGTGCATGTTTTGTCGTCTTTCGGCTTCCCGTCTGCGCAACATCGCCGTCTGTTTGTTGTTTTTTCCACTTCACTTTGCTTGACGGCATTTAAAAAATCGTAAGAACTTTCTCCTTCCAGCTGTCCGATGCCTCTTCTGAAACGCATTACACGCTGATAGTTGAACTCTGCGCTGAGGGTGTCATCCTGAGACACATCTTCTGTATACATTCGGCGAACAATAACAGTGCCATGACTGCCATGTCGGGTTGGCTGCCATGACAGTGATGGCTGAGATTACTCTGACATTGCGAACTACCACCGACGGAATATACGAACATATCTATTTATGCCTTTGTGTATTTTTATGAGTGGCTTGTTTACTCGCAGTTGGCATTGATGTTCTTGAGTGCACATTGCTGGCGTTGTTGGCAACAATTTGTTGTTACAAGTTGTTAGTTGTTGTTTGATTTTAATGGTGATTGATTTCGCAGGGTGTTCGTTCATTTTATTCTCTTAAGTTTGCTTTTTCTATTATAATTATCGTATATTTGTTGATCTTGATTGAGGGCTGAGCGCATACTATCTGGACTGGTGGGAAAGCGCTCACTTTCATTTCACTTTTTTTTCATTCCTAATTAATTTCTATTTGTTTAAAGTTATTGTTGTTTTGTTTTCTTTGAGTTTCGTATTTACGAAGTGTAATCTAAAGAATCTTTTTGTAGTTTCTCTAAGCGATGAAATTGAGCTGGCTAACATTTCTGAAGTTTCCCGGTGTCGTTAGTTTTAATTTATACGAAATCAAATACCTATAAATTTAATGGAGTATTGACGGTGTAAAGCATATCCGCAGAACGCTATTTTATTCCCTACCTTGTACTGAATCGCTTATCTTAGCTCAATAAATTGCATGCTATAGTATATAGCCTGGCAATAGATATGCTATCAGTAATTATATGGAAACACAATCAGAATATATAGTAATTCGGAAATGTGTCGACCTTGTTCTGAAGCGAATGAAACCGGTTGATAAACTCCATTAAACCTCACACACATACATGCATGTTGGCTCGTTGCCAGAACAGTTGAGGCCACGTAAACGAAACGGACCCGTATTTTTATTCTGCCAGGGACTCACAACTGGGCAGTATTCTTCACGTTTATTAAGGGACATTCCCTACATACAGTACTTGCAATTTCAAGAGTATGTTCGATTTCACCGGTATTTAGTCTTGGTTGGTTGGTTGGAAATGCAACGACATTTTTGTTTATAAGGTTTTTCCCCTATCTAAACTAATAATTCAAGTAATCAATAAGTAATTTTTCAGTGTTCATTTATTCATAAATTGAAAAGCAAAAACAGCGGCAAAGTAATAACACGAAAATACATATAGGAAAAGCTATGCTCTTAAATCTTCTCTTAAATTTAATTGAATTTGTAAATTCTAAAATAATTTGTCTGTATAATAGCTACTCGCTTGTATTTCATGCCTTGAATAATAGGGCAGTTTTCATTTGTCGAATAACATATGTTCTCCGACATACACCTTGATATTTGTGCATTTCATTCTTGAACCTCATATAGCCTCATATAGCGTTTACAGTGCTCCACCAGCGGATATAAATATGTCACATCAAAGAGTTATTTGCGGTGCAACCTTCGGCAATTATATCGCCAATTAAACGTTCTTTTTCATGCTAAATTTATTGTTGATCTGTTTTTTTTATTTGCGCACAGAGTGAGATTCATTAAAAATGCACTCAACTGCAATTTAATCCTTTATTGCGACAATTAATTTTCATTTTAATTAAAAACGAATCACAAAAAATAAATAACAAAGGAAAGGCATTAAATAAAAACAAAAACGCTTCAAAAGTTGTGGAATAAAGTAGAATAAAAACAAGGCGCAATCGAATAAGTAAGGGGGTCTGTGAATTCCCCACCGCGATATCGATATCAATGCACGAAGCTGACGAGCGCGCTGTTGCACCGATTGTGTTAAAGCGCAGCCAATATGGCTTTGTGTGTGTGTCGAATATGGCTAGGTGATTGGGTTCATGCCACAGTCAGAGTTCAGCTGTCTGCGCTTGTGTTTGTTGTATCATTCTTTGCAGCACACATTGCCTTCTGCTGTTTGTTGCGCTGTCTATCCGTCCGTCTGTCACACATCCGTTTGCCTGCCACTGATTGTCAGCTAGTCGGCGGCAACTGTGGCGGCAACTGTGGCGGCAACTGTAGCGGCGGGCATTCGGAGCAGCGCCAACAGCAACATGAGCGCTGAAAGGCTTTGGAAGTGTTGCTCGGAAGCCTTCGTGTTTTAAATCATTAAATCCTCAATGTTCGATATTCATCAACGTAGACGCGAACACACCTTTATATGCACGCAGCGCTGACACACACAGTTATGCAAGTCTACTGTGTGCCGCACTTGGATGCGTCATGTCGAGGACTTTGTGTGGCGGTCCGAGAGCACTTCTATGCACACAAACGCGATGCAATTGTAATATTGCATTGGACATGCCTTCATTCGGCCGCGATTACAATAGGATTTTGGCCATTTTATTGCTGGATATTTATTGCAGTCACCAATATTGCCAATATATGATGGTGCCATGCACATTGCCACACATATATGCTACACACTCGTACTTGCAACAAATACGGGCATAAAGCGGGATATTGGTTTGATTTTATTTATTTCGTTTGCGATTTTTGTTTCTTTATTTCAATATTTCTGTTGTTCTGTGTTGTAACTCTTGAAAGCTTGAGTGAACATAAGCATTGACAGGTATTTTGAAGTATAGTTAAAATTATGACGAATTTTTTGTCTAAACTTTTCCTAATTTGAAGCTGCCGCTTATGAGGTACCGTTTAAAACAAAAGAGAACATCGCGGCTCGAATAAGTTGGTCGGAGTAACGCGTCTTATTCCCAGTAGTTAAAGTCAATTTATGATGTTTTAACGTATTGCACCTAATTTAGTGGCTTCAAAAATCAAACGTCCTTTGCCCACTTTACTATGAATATGAATACGTCCGTGGGTGCAAGTGATTTCAAATCTTTTATATATATATTATTTGAATTCTGAATACTCTTTGAAGTGAAGTTAAAAGTAATGCAATTTTTCTTGTGGTTTGGTTTAGAGTTGATGCTTTGTTCGATTTTTATTTTAGTAAAGTTTTTTGCTTTTGCATGAACGAGATTGAATGTGAGGATAACGGCAGTAGTTGCATGGTTAAAACTTTCGCAATAAATCTGACGAATTGCTCTTACTTCCTATTTATAGAACCATTAAATATAAAATAGCAATTTAATCTCTACTTCAATAGAGCGTTATCAGTGGGCTAACCGAGCGATCTTTTGCAAATGCGTTTCCTATAGTCCATGTGAAATTATGCCACTTCATTCGAGGAGATGTCCCCGTGTTGAGACACATTTGGCAAAGTGTTTGCGGTCATGAATTGAAATAGTCTGCTATTAAATCTGTTCCTATCCGAGCATTGATAACAGCAAGAGAGTCCACTCGTGTATTTTTATGAGCCGTGAAGAGTCTAAATTTTCCTAGATTGTAACTAATATACTTTCGCTTATTTTAGATAATTAGTACAAATAATAATTGATGTTATGAAGAAGCTGCCTAAAACCAAACAGCAAAACATTTTAACCGAGTTGTAGCGTTCTTTTACAACTAGGTTATTGAAGGAACACTTTTTACTATTGCTTACAAGAAACTCTCGATCACCACTATCATTGGCATGTTCATCAGTATGTGCAAAAGTATCAACATCTGGCCTCAGATATGATAACCCCAGCTCCTTCGGCACAAATACACCCTTACATTTCGTTAGACCTAGTAAGGGTTTTTGTATTTGTGTATGCAATTACAGAAAATTGAATTTTCTGTTCTAAATTAGACAACAGTTGTATGCTAATGCTAATACAAAAGGAAAACTGTTGTGAGGGGGTTTATTTTATTACCATTGGGGTGTTGGTTTCACCACCATCTATTCCGCTGTGCTCTACACTAAGTTTGGTGGTTCTTTTGTTGCTTTCTCCTTTCAAAGTGTGTCGAATAAATTTCGAAATGGTGCAAATGTTGCGCCCAGACCGCATGTTTCCAAAGAAAAATTATTTATTGTTTGTTTTGTCAATTTATGCGCCCGAATAGCAGTGGCGGAAAGCAGAAAGAAGCACCGAATATGGGTGTGGCAGTTGTAGAGGTGTAAGGGAAGGGATGGAGTTTATAGATAAAGCTTAATCTGCTGCAACTACATAAAGCGGATACCCGCATAGATGAAGACATTTTCATACAAACATATATTTGATTTTAAATCAAAACTTTCATTAATGAACGATGGTGGAGAATAGTGGATATGAGTTAAACAAGTGATGCGAAATAAAAAGTAAAGAAAGTGTTTACAAAGCAAATAATATATATATATATATATATATATGTATATGTATATATGTATGTACAGGCATATGTGTGTGGATATAAATATTTAGGTGTAAGTACGAAGTAAACGTAATAGATGGGGAGCTATATAAGGTGCAAAAAAGTGTACCGTTAAACAAAAAACATGTGAAAACGAATGTTGCACGTGCCACATGGGCGGTGCTGCCGGCGGCACACTTGCCTTTATTTGCCTGAAAGAATGATGATTCCTCAGAAGTGGAGCAGGTTGGCGGTTGATACTTTTGATAAGGGCAGCGAACGATTGTTACGCACCGGAATTAATTAAAAAAGTCTTTTATCGACACGTGACGGCGCATTAAGGTTAATTTCTTGTGTGCACAAAACGTCGAGTAACAGAGTACCGGGTTTCTTTGAATTGCCTAGCGCAAGAAATTTTAAGTACTTTGCCTTTTCCGCATACAAATCAACCAAAATGCTTGAATTTGCGAAGTTGCCACATGTTTGGCTGGTGAGCGTTAGAGGAAGTAGGTAGTGGCTTATATAGTGGCCGCAGCGCATACTTTCTTTCATTTCTGATATTTTTCTTTTAAACTTTTTCGTTTAATTTTTTTTTAAGTGCCGCTACAATTATTCTCGCCACGCTTTCTTGAGCAATTTTTTTCTTTGATTTGTGCGAATGGGGCTGACGCGCCCATGAATTCGCTCACACTTCGTTTACGCGAACGAGAGCTGCGTAAATCCCCCTGCTTACAGGCGGGTGCTATTGCAGAGTACAAACGTCCGTACAATCAAACATAATCCCGTGCAGTAAATATATCTCCTATAAGGGTTGCGGAATCGTTTACGCCCGCTTTGCCTAATCACGTCTTAGCTCAAGTGCAGCTATTATCCTTTAAAGCCGAAAATACCGCCGAGATTTCTTTAAACGCTTTGGCGAAGCACGAATATACGAGGGTTGCTGATCTCTGTACACGCTTAAATGCTACACTTACGAATGTACACACATATATACAATCGCTTCCATGTGTGCGGTGGTGAAATATTTATTGCTGAGAGATGGCAAACACACTTGGTGGAGAGTTATCAGGTGGGTGTTGAAGCTGAAGTTAGGAAGCCAATATCATTGTAATTCTTGCTATTCGACTCAAGTTACTTAAAAATTATATTTCTGTTAGAATTTCAAAATCACAGAAGCAATCAAATATAAGGAACAATTATCAAAGCTGAGAGTCTAAGAGACTAAGACTGAGATGAAAATTGACTATAACTTATTGATGAAAGAGCTGTTGCCTCCCACGGAAACGTGTGTTTTGGTCGAGACATAACTATCTGTCACCAGCATTATGTCGCGTGAACCCATCTGAGTGATTCATATGCTGTCGTCTATAAAGTTAGCTTAAACTTTTAGCAACGTTGGCTTTCGTCCAACGAACGCGAGCGCTCTTTGCAAACATTAAGGCGAAGTGCCTAAGTTGAACTTACACGTATAACCTTGAGTTGATGCAATGGTGTTTTTTCAGACAGTCTCATATTTACTCTTCTGTTCGAACGATGGGTCTACATAATTCGCCATTAATGTTATGCAATAGGAGCGAAAATTCTCATGATCGGGATTAAGTACTCAGCGAATTTCTGTTATTAGACTCATTTCCAAACTCCAAACTTTGAAAGGCCAGTCTTTGTAGTTGGCACATTTTGATAGTTTCCAAGAACCGTTTAATTTTAAGCAAATGTTTGAATTTCATTTTCATTTGGTTCATTTTGGTTTCATTTTGGTTCGGTTTCTCATTTGAACGCGCCATATTCGCGTCCGTTTTGTCAAATAATATTGTTATTATTGTTCACCGGCAATTGCAGCGTATTTTTATTATTCCCTATCTCTCTCATATGTGTTCGTAGTTATTCGCGAAAACGTCGGCGCGCGTCGCGTCTATCTGCGGCACAAATCCAATTTGCCAGCGTGTTAGTTGGTTATGAAAATTATTTCAGCGGCAGCAACCTGCGGAACTTGTTGTCCGATAAATGCCAAGTATCACGCCACTGTCCACCCGCCGCTGCCTGAATAACTAAAGTTGCTGCAACTTAACGGTGTTGGCAGCTCAATTTCGCTTTGCATCGCACCACTCTCTCCCCGGCGGTGCTGTCAGTTTTTATTTACTTTTCTATGTTGTGTAATTTTGTTGTTGCTTTGGCGCCAGGTATTCCTTTTATTGCACTGCAGACTTTGTTGCTCGTGCGAAACGTGTTGCCGGTGACGGCACTGCTTCCGTTTCCCGAAAAATGTAGAGTTTTTTTACACTTTTTAGCTTATATTTTATTTGCGAAAAAAGCATGAGTTGCGAAATTTAGCTGCAAACTGCGTTTTTGTTGTTTTGTAGCACTGGCGGTGGTGCCGGCTAGGACACCAACTGCAGTCTCACTCCGAACAAACACGACCGTGTTGGCGTTGTTGTTGCTGGTGTTGTAGAAAAATGCACACATTTCCGTTAAATGCCGGTGTTTGCTGTTCCCCTTGGCCGCTCGGTCCCCACAAATGTTTTGCCACACCTTCTCGCCTTGACCGCTGCACCCTTGCGGCTGCCAATATGCAGCATGAAGTTGTGGTCACGTTGCCACAATTTTTACTTCAAAGAGTTTTTGTCTTCACACATTTGTTGTTGCTTTTTGTTGCATTCCATTTTAATCTCTCTAGCTTTGCACTTGGCACTATTTCGATATTGAGTTAAACTTTAGTTGCATTAGAAAATAAAAAGCTAAATGTTAGTCAAATAATTGGCAAAGCTGCAGGTATGCCGGGGGTGAACTAGGGTGTGTGGGATCCGAGGTGTTCAAATGTCGCTGGAGTGGTTCGAGTGAAAAACTAAATAGGAGCTGTTGACATGTGCTACTTTTATTGTTGTTGTTGTTGTTGTTGCTTTTCCTACTGCTGTTGGTGACAGGAAGTTGTAATTTTGTCGGCAATTTCCGAATTTTGCTGGCTGTGCCAGCGCGTGAGCGCCGCGTTGATTTCGAAATTTGTTTTTCGTTGAAAAGTGCAGTTGAGTGGAATGAATGGAATGTGATACAAAGCTTTGCAATTCATTCACTATTCATTGCAAACATTTGTTGCAATGTTGTTATCACTATCATTTATTATTTATTTTTTGTTTCCTTTTTTTTGCAAAATTTTTGGTTTGTTTGTTGGCGTTTCCAAAACAGAACAGAACAGACGATGACTTGTTGATGCCACCTATTATTCGTTTTAAAAGCTTAAAGGGCTCATGACGTCATGCCAGCTCTACTTATTTGTAAAGGGCTTTCAAAAGGCCTTGAAAAAAACAAGTGAATAAATTTCAAGAATTTAACTTGTAAGGAATTTTTAATAAATTTAAATGTAAATTAAATAGTAGACTTTTTTATTCATTACTGCATCGAACTCGAGGGAGCTTCAATTGCAAATATCTTCCTAAGCCTACTAAAATTATGTCCAGGTATTTATGAAATTTATGCTGAATGGATTGTGACTTAGTTTAGTCTACGCGAAAACCGATTCTTTCAATACATTCACTGATCGGCGGACGGAGCTAGAACAAATGCCCTTTTTTGTGTTGATCCAGCAAGCTCCTGGGCACTTTCACAGCTTCGGGTTTAGTTTCTGTTCCTAGGGTGTCATAAATAAAGAAAATAACAGCCTATTCTCAAGCGGACTCATGGGTTCCATTTTGAAAACCTTATGAGACACTCTCCACTTTTTTAGCCCACAGTAAGAGTAGCTTCGTCATCGTTCTTCATCTCTAACTAGCAGCTTTCTTCTGTCTTTTATTCCTTTCTGTCCCTGTACAAAGATCCAAAGAGCTCCAAGAGTATCAATCCGGTATATCGTTCTAATCTAACCTCAAATTACCTAATTTAAATGTTATTGAAACAACAACAACACACGCTTATGTTGCGAAACATTTCATCCCCTGTCTCTTCGCATGTCGTTAATATTTCATTCGCTGCAATAAATTTCAATTAGAAACTGTGAACTTTTCTTAGCAATTACGCATATGCGCATTGGCGTTAGTTTTTGTGCATGCGTGTGTGTGTATAAAATTGTTATTTTACTCTGCCTGACGTTTTGCGTAATGAAAATTCGAAATGCCTTTTGCAATTTTTCAAATGAGCATTTTAGATTCAAATAAATATTTAAGTATTCCAAAGAAGTAAGATGACATCGCTGTTTGCTGTAACACACAATAATACAGTTCCACAGCCATACATATACACATGCATATGTGGCATAAAATTTTCAAAATGCACACTTTTCATAAATTTGAAATCAGATCTCTTGACAAAGGCAAACGTCTTCGAACGGACAAACCCATGTGTGTATGTGTGTTGAATGTACAGTTGCAGAAAATCACGCCTTCCTCGAACGCGCACGCACATATTGTGTACATGCCTATATATGTAGATATGCATGAACATACAACTCTGTGTTGTGTTGTTGTCAACCCAAGTCGTCGCAGTTTCCATTAGTAAATGCTTTATGTGTACTTAGACACCTCTACATACATACATAGAATCATGTATATGTATATACATTTCCTTATGTAGCTTTTAGTTAAGTTTATATATGTGTTTATGTTGATTTGTTCTTGATCGTTCCTGCATTTGCGTCCGTATGTGTATATACTGTTATATTGTGCACATATGTGTGCACAAATCTCTGCCTTTTGTGGCAGCTCTATAAAGTGTGAATATTTTGAACTGTCATGCGTGTTGTTAGCAGTCGCTCCTAACAACGGATATTTGCATCGTGCAACAGCGGCAACAACAACTGGCACCTGCATCAACACACAGCGGGTCCAACCATTTCAGATTGCGTTCACAGTGGCCCGAACCTGCCAAAATCTGTTTTGCTTTTATCACAACATTTGATTACATTTTCATCATGTCTCGTTTTAGGACACTCACAGGGCGCATTGCGAGACAAAAGTAAAAATTTTAGTATAAAGTAATGAGATTTCCGTTTAACGGGACTCAATCGATAAGTGTGATGTGTTTTTGAGGCTTTATTTTCTTTGTTCATCACTTCACTGTGTGCTTAACCTTAGGTTTAATCTTAAAGCACCATATTTCAATGCAGCGCCCTACCTCTTCCAGCACCTCTCTAATCATTTACGCAGGAATGCGGAAAATCGATGTTCCACGATTTATGAAAGTCCTTTGAAACCCTGGCCCCAAATATTTTAGGACTGTGCACTCCTACACATAGTCCCCATAGCGTGACATGACATGCAATAACTTGCTTATAAGTAAAACGATGAAAAATGCACGTGTTCCGAATATTTTAAATCATGTCTCCTATACATATCTAATCTCAAAAGGAACTTTAAAATTTCATGAAATGGTTTCTTGAAAGTGTTTTAAGTAAATAGTTCATAGCTGAGACGAGCTTGCTTTATTTCAGTAAAGGATTAAAATAGAAATTTTCGTTATTACGCAATAGCTTGTAGACTGAAGAAGGCTGAGAATACAAAGTTTTTGTGCATACAAAGTATCAACATTTTCAAATATTTCGCGACAAAATAGAAAGAATTCATATCAGCGGATAAGAAGATAAGCTTAATTATTATTAGTTTCAAAAATACTAAAAAATTCCATTTTTCAATGGTAAACCGAAAAAAAATGAAAGAAATTTTCGCAGTGCCACCTAGCGCAATGGACCTTCTCACACTGCCATATTCACTCACATAAATATTCGCCAAAAATTAATATTACCACCATACATGTCACCACATGCGCTTTGACAGAGCTAAATCATTCACACCTAAATCCTCAAAACTGAAATGCAATCCATCAATTAGTAAAAGTGTTATTAATACAGCAGTAGATTGGCCGTTATGAGGGGTTCTATTAAATAATTACATATATGTGTTAATAAACTTGTCAAGTTAAATCATACCCACTAAGGAAGTAAGCTAGTCAACACTTGGGAACTATAGGCAGTACAATACATACTTATTACAGGATACTTACCGCATATAAATCTGAGTAAATACTAATACTTATTTATTTTTTGTTTTATTTGAATACAAATATATTCATATTAACCTACAAACACCGTGATGTTTACCCTTGTCAGCATAATTAAATATCCTTGTCAGTCTCATGACAAACACTAACAAATAAAATGTCGCGTTGCTTTCATTGTGTAGACGTACGAGTAGCTGTCGACCGACACATACATTGTACAGTACGTTCGAATGCATTCTATATATGACTGAGATATATATCGACGATATATGAGTTAACTAACTAAATATGTTAATAATGAGAATGAAACTCTTTGATTGTAGTGTTGAGGGGATACATTTTATTTCTTTGTAGCGTAATTGTTGAACAATTATTTAAATCGGAATTGCTATAAATAAGTGAGGCAAATTTTTTAAGGAGCAAATCTTTCAAGGCATTTTTTTATCATCAAGATAGACAAATGAGAGCTTCGACTGAAAAGCCTTTCCTAAATGCAAGCATTTAGCGAGGTCCGCCACCTTTGTTTACCTTTTTGTTTGTTTACCTTTAGCGAAGTCCACCACCCACGGTCAAGGTCAATGACCTCTTTGTTTACCTTTAGCGAAGTCCACCACCCATGGTCAAGGTCAATGACCTCTTTGTTTACCTTTAGCGAAGTCCACCACCCATGGTCAAGGTCAATGACACCATTGTTTACATATAGCGAGGTCCACCACCTTTTTTGTTTACATTTAGCGAGGTCCACCACCTTTGTTTACATTTACCTTGGGGGGGTAGGTCACCAAGGTCACCAAGGTCATTGACCTTGACCGTGGGTGGTGGACCTCGCTAAATGTAAACAAACAAAAAGGTAAACAAAGGTGGTGGACCTCGCTAAATGTAAACAAAGAGGTCATTGACCTTGACCGTGGGTGGTGGACCTCGCTAAATGTAAACAAACAAAAAGGTAAACAAAGGTGGTGGACCTCGCTAAATGTAAACAAAGGGGTCATTGACCTTGACCATGGGTGGTGGACTTCGCTAAAGGTAAACAAACAAAAAGGTAAACAAAGGTGGCGGACATCGCTAAATGTAAACAAAGAGGTCATTGACCTTGACCGTGGGTGGTGGACTTCGCTAAAGGTAAACAAACAAAAAGGTAAACAAAGGTGGCGGACCTCGCTAAATGTAAACAAAGAGGTCATTGACCTTGACCATGGGTGGTGGACTTCGCTAAAGGTAAACAAAGAGGTCATTGACCTTGACCGTGGGTGGTGGACTTCGCTAAAGGTAAACAAAGAGGTCATTGACCTTGACCGTGGGTGGTGGACTTCGCTAAAGGTAAACAAAGAGGTCATTGACCTTGACCGTGGGTGGTGGACTTCGCTAAAGGTAAACAAACAAAAAGGTAAACAAAGGTGGTGGACTTCGCTAAATGTAAACAAAGGGGTCATTGACCTTGACCATGGGTGGTGGACTTCGCTAAAGGTAAACAAACAAAAAGGTAAACAAAGGTGGCGGACCTCGCTAAATGTAAACAAAGAGGTCATTGAGCTTGACCTTGGGTGGTGCACTTCGCTAAATGTAAACAAACTAAAAGGTAAACGGACCTCGCTAAATGTAAACAAAGGGGTCATTGAACTTGACCATGGGTGGTGGACTTCGCTAAAGGTAAACAAACTAAAAGGTAAACAAAGGTAAAGGGCTCTAAAATAGTTTCATTATTTGATTGCATTTCAATAAATTCTCTCCGTGGCAGGGTTGTCTGCAACTTTATGTATGGAATCTCCTTGAACGGTTCATTCCGTTAAATCATCACACACACACACACTCCCTATGTTACGTGGGGAAACTGAAATGTATGTGCATTTTAGATTTTCGATGTACCGCTATGACGCATGTCAGAAGTGTGTTTGTTAGTGCACACATGTACGAATGCACCTATATTTATATTTAACCGTTATAATGTCCAGAATTGTGATTTTTATTGCATGTAATTGCATGTACTTCACTTGTTTTGTGCATATTGAATGGGACCTCCATCGGGAATAGCTGTCGATAAGTCCCTGGCGAGCTGAGGGAAATAAGCTTGAAAACTCATTAAAACAAATTGAAAAATTATTTAACAGCAAAGCGAAAATTCGTTGGAAAACATGCATGCAGCTTGTTCTTACATCAATGTAACGTTTTATTTTATTGAGAGAAATTTTATTTAAAGTGCATATTGTAGAGACGATTCGCTTGTCGTGTATACGAATATAAGTATCAGGAATTATTTCTCAAAATTGCGAAAGATCAGCGAAGGCCATTTGTTTCACTCACGCTTTGAGTACTTTAAATATAAATCAATATCTTGAGATACAAAATAATCAACACAATGAATGCCGCGGCCACTTACACTTGATTACCGCTTTCCAAAACCGATGTGAAGGATTTTTTATTAAAACAGAATCGAGACGAATTCGGTCTGGAAGAGTGTTTTTGATACTCACCGTATCCTTCGCTTCGACAGCCTTAGGGTGGGTACAAGGGTCGTTGGCGAGGAACTGAAAGTGGATTGATCTCTCGGAGAACATATTCTTTAGATTTCGAGTTCTGAAGAAGCCGTGTAATGATTTTTTAAATAAATTATAGTAGTTGCAAATCTGAAGAATCTAGAGTTAAATGAAAAGAATCATGATAATCTTCTGAATGGAAATATACATAATCTTTGAAAGATCTTTAACTTATCAGTAATGGTACTATCAGTTGAACATAGCCAAATGTTTTTTATCAGTGCTCTCTCCTTCCATTTCTTTGCGTCACCATGCACTTTATACTCAGCCTAAGTTACTCTTTTGTTTACTCAATTGCAATGTCGAAGGTGGGATTAAAACCATTTCTTCTCTGCTCTTCAATATGTAAGTCTATCATTCTGTTGGGCATTGAAACTTTCACTCTCAAACATGCTTTTTGCATAGAGTGGTTCATTGTAACATATTCACTCACCATAGTGGGGCTTTAAACCTTAGTGCATGTAAAATTGCTTCACGCTGGAATTTAATGCTCTGCTTATATTATACTTAAGTGCTCCCAGTTTGTATCAGAAAGGCAATTTGTGCAGTTATTAGAGCGTTGACATGTGTACGTCCATGTGTGCGTGTGTGCGTGTGTGTGTATGTAATTGTGTATGTGTGTGCGAGCGCATACGGGATTTGTAATTTATCGCTGTAGAGTTTGCATTTTATACAATCTAATGCAATGCAATATTATTTTATATGCCTGTGTGTGGTCATAAGTGGAGTGAAATATGTCAGAATATTGTGGATTTAATTCGAAATATCGCTTATGCATTTCTGGGAATTTAAAATTTTGTGTATTTACAAATTGATTTCATGCAGTTTGTATATAAAAATTTAGATTTTAGTCTTTTTTCAATTATATTGTAATTAGAAAATATTTATTTAATATAAAATTCAAATTAATTTACATACTCACATGTGTCCATATGTGTTTGATAAATTTGATTTTAAAAGTGTATATGCATGTGGTTGAGGGCAGATATGTTTGCAGGAAGTATATTTTTATAGTATTGATGTAGTACGTAGTAATATTATATTATGATAAAATCAGTTGATTATTTTTGCTTTAACGGCAACCCTATAGCTATTGGTTAGATGAAACGACTTGATTTGATCAAATTGTAATCCGATTCCGGTACCGTCAGTGTACGGCGAAAAGGGAGAGGTAGAAAGTTCTGGATATTCTGTAACATTCCGTAATATTCTGCGTCAGAAGTTATCGATAAGACATCTATTTTTAAAGTATGTAAATTTCCATTTCCTTTCTTTCACTTTTTTCCTTTTCTTGGCTGCACTTGGCTCCTTTTATTTAGCACTTACTTTTCTTCGATAGTTGGTGATGCTATTAAAATAAAAAAAACCTGAATACTTATTTGTGAATTGAAATGTGTTCCATCTCATCCTCACTTTCTATCTTACTTTGTTCGAGAATTGGCAATTTTGTACTCGGCAACTACAGATATGTATATACATACACATATATGTATTTAGAGATAGTAGATTAAACGGTTAAAGCTCCAATATAAGAGATAACATTAAAATTTCCATGGTATGAGTTACATTGTAGAACATATTGTAGAATTAGTCCATAGCTTACATACAAACAGACTCTTTAAATTAACCAGAGAACGTAGCACAAACTTAACATTCTTTAAGTGAAAATATTTACCATACTTACATACATATGTGCGTATAATTATTCAGTTGGAAACCATGCTGGAACCGAAATCATCTATCCACGTTAAAGACTATCCTTTTTTGTATTACACCAAAATTCAGATTGCTTGTAGACGGAAAAGCTACGCCGAACAAAGGTGTAAACGCATAAATTCAAACAAATTAATTCCTTGTACTTCTCAGTGTCGACATTACTATGTTTTCATTGCTGATGTGTAGCAGATATATTTTACCCTATATTTTTAGTATAAATAAGTAATTTTTCCGCCTAATTAAGATCTCAATGGGCAAAAATATCCTTGTCAAACATAAAGCTTTCTTTGCCTATTTTTATTACTATTGATAGCAATAAAAGCTGTTCCATATACATACATACGCAATTATATCTGTACATGTGTAATTGTATGTTTACGACTTTGTTACTTTCGCCTTAGCACATCCATCTACATTTGCATAGAAATCGTTGTCGAATTCGTATAGATACATGCGTTTATGTGTGTGCAAATGTGTGCTCATTTTGTTTTCCCTTTGCCTTCACATCTTTAAGCGGCTGAGTAGGCACAAAGCGGCTTTGACAGCACAAATGAATCACCGCAGGAAGTCACAAGAGTTCTTCCTTTGAACCAACAGCCTAAACACGCCTTCAAAATATTGGCGCATATTTGTGTATGTGCGTATGTATATGTGCAAAGTGTTGATTGACACAGCGACGAATAATTTCCACGACGAAAACATTTCCACACGTATTTGTTAGTTATATATTTGCGATCACAAAATATTTTTTGGTCAATACTCTTGTATATTACATATGTATGCACTGCGCATAAAAGCAGCGAAATCAAAAATAGAAGGAGAACATCAAAGTAAGCGAGTGTCGACAAAAGCAGGTGTGAAAAGTAGAACTCAAGCGGCAAGCTCACATCCAATCAGACAGAGCGCTTAAGTAAGCAGGAACGAAATATTCGACAGTTCGGCGCAAACACCTAGATATACTGTTGCCTCGCATCACAAGCACCAATATTAACCGCTACTGAGATGATATTGCCCGCCCGCCGTCCCAGCCTTAGTGTCCTGGAGCAGCTACGTTGGAAATGTCCTTCCGAAGAATGTCAATATTTAACACAATGCTCGGACACCTGAAAATTTGTTAAAATTGTACAAGTGTGTGTTGTGTGTGTGTGTGTATGTGTGTGATTGTCCTCAGCGAACATAGTCTGAATATGAAAAAAGATCTCATTTCGTGCACCCTGTGGCACTGTGCAAATTTTACACACACATACACACATATTCGCCTCGCGCAAAGGTCCACTTACTTTGCGGTACCGGAGAGTTGTTCGTTAAGTTCTTGCAAGCGCATGTGTTTAGTGAGAGCGTGGAGAAAGAGCGCGAGTCGCAGAGAGCGCGTGAATTGCAATGGAGCAAGATTTGGTGAGCGTGGAGACTAGACGTTCCCTGGAAGTGGCGGAGCACCAAGTGGAGTGGAATGGGCACATGTTGCTTGTACATATTATGTTACGACACAATGTTGCGGTACATATGTTCATAAACATATTTGAATGTGATAAATACTTACGGAAATAGTTTGTAAGCTGACGCGTATTGTTCTTTTGGGCTTCGTTATACTCTCGCAGCCTGCCACAGGCGCTAAGTGTATAATAGTTTTCGTCACCTAACGGTTTTTTTTAATACACCAAAGTAATCGAGAAGAAAGTAGGAATATACGCCCACTTTTAGACGAAGTTTCATATTTCACAAACCACTCCACCAACCTGAACACCAATTTGCGATACCGCTTACTACCTTTAGAGTATTGATATTTTATGCGATTTTTTCACTTCACGTTTGCGGACAAATATAATTAACGACTTTTAGATTCTTGTACTTCACCAGAGCCTTTCATTACGTAACTTATTTCATGTTTTTATTGTTGGTTCTCCATTGTAAGCTCAATTGGTTACAATGCGACACTTAGAGTGTTTACCTACACATATTTACTTTGTCGTGATAAATGGTTTTCTCGCTAATGTTTATCGATTTTTTATAGTAAATATATTCGCTTTTGCATGCGATGGTAATAACTAAGCTCCTATGTAAATAGTATAAATTACTTTGTCCCAGTGCTACTATCTGTACTTATGGGTTTTGATCGCCCCAGTCTCTTGAAGTCAAGAGATATGCACTGCTAGGTGCAGTAATTAAGAAGAATTAAGAAGAAGAAGAAAAAGTAATTAAGACGTATGCTGATCATTCAGAAGAACATTAAGAATAAGCAGATGAAATCATAAGGTTTTGAAGAAATATGAAAACGACAATTCTTAGTATGGAAAAGAGTTTCAATTATTTAAACATGCTCATCTACAATGCTGACAATAGGCATTCATCCGATTGATTGTATCCCAATGAACAATTCAAACTATTCTTTTTCATTTGATCGTATCATTCATTTTGATCATTTCATTCGTATTTAAATTTGATGTACTTAAAGGGAACTTTTTAAATCAACCAATTCTTTTGCAATGCAAGCCCAAATGTGAGCAATATTTATTGATTGTGCTATCCAATATTAGGTATTTAACTTTATTCTACTTCGATTTTGGGAGCAGGCTTTTTAACTAATAAATCAGCGTTAATTTTAGACTCTGATTCATATAATATGATTAATAGATTTATACACAATATTTATATACCACACGATGTGGACAAGTTAGGGGAATCTTACTGAAATTTTTGTCGCCTGTCGTGGTGTTTTTGTTTAGACGAGCGCCGTGATTTCCTCAATTATCGGACTAACAACCTTAAATGTTGTACAATAATATATAAAATGATCTACTTGTATATACGGGCGACTGTTTTCAAAGTAATTGAAAAAACATGTACTTTGTAGGCGATTCCCTAAATTCTCACCATTGCAATACTGCTTGGAAAATTTAATTCCACTTCCCTTCTCCCATAATTGCCACGAAATTTGGCATTGCCAATTCAACTTTTTGCTTATATTTGCTTATATGATTTGAAAGAATGTTTAGGCCTTCAAATTGCTCAAGTGTTTTCACGTAAATAAATATTTATCATGTAGACACAGCGGAATTTATATCATATGTATGAGTTGGAAGAAATATATGAAGAATGGAATCGATATTCTATTGCCAATGATAGAGCAACAGCTGGCAACTTTCACTAATTGTTAGCATGTGAAATACAACTTTAAGAAATCGAATAACAACGTGTGAAAGCACACTTTTTATAAAGGAAAAAATAAAATTACAAACATTAAGGGGTATTACATTAAATAAAAGAACATAATTCACACATAAATAGGCGTGAGACGCTAATAATTATCATTTTATGTCGAACATATTCATATGTGTAATCCTTCAAGAATTTAGAAAAGCTTGAAATATGTTTAAAATTCTTGGTATGTTTTTTTTTGGGTAAAGTGGAAAGGCACTTGAAACGCGTTAAGGGATATTAGGTAGGAGAGAAAGAAACCATTAAATGTGCTTACGTCAGCTGAGGAAAATTTTGTGTACAAATGGCCCGTGCTCATATAATTCATTTACTTGCACGTGTGTTTTGTATGTTATACATTAGCATGTATTCATATATATGTAAGCGCGTAATTTGAGTAAAAAGTGACTGTCAAGTGGTGAATTTAAAAGTCATGTAAGAAAGCTTTCGTTATTAATTTAGTAGAAATACTTCAACCACCTGCTTTGCAGTTAAATTGGAGTAAAATTGGTTAAAGACTTCTGCCAAGAGAATAATTTCAACGCTAGTGTTAAAGCTTGCATGGAAATCACCCAATACAAGACAAAGGTTATCTTTAATAAGTGTCGATTATCTAAAAGGGTTGGTATTCATTACTGAGGTAGATTCGTTTAGAGAGTGCTTATTTGACAGAAAATTGATTTCATTAGAAAAATTAGATAGATATTTCTGTATGTAGAATTACATAAATGAGCGTCGGATAGGCTGCTTGCTTCGCTGGCATTGTAGTAGTTACCACTCTCTTGGTTTTTCTAGCCGCATCCTGTTGCAAGAACAACAAAGCATTTAAATTGATTTGATCACGTTCGCAAGCTTTGCTCCGCTTATGGCTCAATTCAGGCATCTTACGATGCGGCAGGGCTAACTCCCCGAAGTACGCGAGTGTGCCGGACCAACAACCACGTCGTAAATTCAAGTGGCTGAGAAGAACGGTTGCCAGACCACAGAGTAAAACAAATCAAAAAGAATAAAAATAAAAAATAATAAACAAAAGGAACAACAGTTTTTGCGCCGCAATCTCGGCTGCGGACTGCCGATGATGTAATATCGTTGCTGACATAAAATAATGGCATACATGCAGGCGCAGGCGAACGAGCGAGAATATAAAGTCCTTTCTACGGATATGTTTGTGATAAGTGTGTGTAAGACGCCGTGTTCACATGGCAGATATGCGTGCATAGATAGTTCTAGCAGCGCCGTTAAGTTGCTCAACCTCTGGCTAGAGCGCCTTGAAGTATACTTTAACCAATTTCCTCACTGTGTCCATTTGGTGTCTGAGTGCCAACGGCGATTGGCTGTGATTTCGCTTGAAAACGCGCGAATATACCACTATTCTTTATTAATACATGCAGCTTGATTTGCCGGAGAATAAATGCTTGGGTTTATATCTAATACGGGCACACACACACATAAATATACCTTCATGTTTAACAAATAATTAAATACTTTCGCCTCCATGCAACTTATTAGGGAGTTCATGGGAAAAAAGTAGGAAAAAAAATAAATAAACAAGGGAGAAAAAGATATTTGTCTTTTATCCTCGTGCATTCACAGAAATGATTAGATTTTTCGCACAATATTTGGATCATATGTGTTTCGAAGAATCTTAACTTTATCATGCTCTCACAGCACACCGAGCATTCACATAGCCATATGTAAATACCCAAATGATTAAGGTGAACGTAATTCCACAGATAAAGGGCACAGCTGCACATTGTGATTAACTATATGTAAGAGAATAACTCATAGAAGTACGAAACAGAAAAGCACGGAGAAACACCCACCCTCCCAAGCACTGATGGGCGTATTTTGTAGGCGTTTATGTGACCTCATTTGGGCTCATTAATTATGACTGAAAGCAAAAATGTACGCACTAAATCCATTTGCCTCACACAACTGCAAATATATATTTACATAACGACAAGGAGAAACTCTTACATAACTGTATAATGTGATGACAAGTGTAAGTGTGTGCGTGTATTAGTTGCCGGATACTTCGGCAATATTCTGCGATACAGTGGTCTCCTTTCTTCTTACTTTGTGCTACGATTTGAAATTCTAGTGGTCAGTGAAGCAGTGGACTACCCTAATGTACAAAAACACTTCTTAACATTCGCACATTATTTGCGCAAAGCGGATCTTAAAATCGAATGCAGAAGTAATTTCCATTAACACCAAAGAAAATATTTGATTTACACGGTTTCACAGTTGTCCCAACGGCCGGCCTGTAGAGAAAGAGGACAAAGCTCAATGCAAATATGCTCAGAGCCATAAGTTAGTCCTACAATAAATGTGAATATGATGATTCGTCCACATATAAATAAGGAATTCAGGCGAAACGAGTGAAGAGATAGGAAGTTGTACGCTTGGAGACAAAAGGTTAAGTTGGGCTAACGAAGGGAATTTATGTAAATCTATGTGAATGCGTGTCTGTGCTCTTTAGAAAAAATGGCATTTTGACAAAGACAAGAATGTGTGTTGTTGACAGCTTTCACCAGCTCCTAAATTATAGGACCGTCTTTCGGTGTCTGGCTATTAGATAGATAAGTGTGTGCGTGGGCCTAACTGCAAATTATGGAAAATTCAATTAATATGTCCAGCTTCATCATTTTGCTTAATTATTATATTTCTGTTCTATTGTTTTAGAGCATTAGAGCAGAGAATACAAGTTACAAAGAGGAAGAAATTTTCTCCTCTTTGTGTTTTCACTGGGTTTAGGAAGTTTATTATATTGTACTTGATTACATACGGCAATAAATTATTTAATTATATCATATTAAGCTAATGTTATATTAATGTTCATAAATTTTTTTCTTGTTAATTTTAATCTGAAATCTGATAGAAAGCCTAACTGTTTCAGAATTTCTTTTGAGAAGTATCGACATTTTAAAAACTGTTACATCTTATAAATAATATTGTTATTGCTATTTTTAAGATCCATAAGTACCTTTTAAGCGAAATGCAGTAGATTTTTAGAAAATTCTAGATTGTTGTAACGCCGTTGGTGACAAAATCGATCAGTTCTCCCCTTATACCATAGGTCTCCCCCAGTATTACAGGTATGTCGAAGATGCATCCAAAGTAGCATATTTCACATATACTTAAAGCAAGAATATATTTGCTTTATTGGGACCATACGAACATTTTAGCAAGCTATAAGTATTAGTTTTCAAAACACCGAATCTGGTGCCCGAAGTGCAGCCAATCGATTTTTAGGCTTCAGTTTCAGCAGCTAAAGTGCGTATGTATGTATATATGTTTGTATATAGGCCTGTGTGTGTGTGTGTTTATTAGCAAACGTGTTCTTGAGCACACATGCACATCTGGTGATTGGTGTTGGGTCTAAGTGCGCGGCGATGTAGGCCTAACTTATACATTCAGCTATGCTGTGCATCAAATTGCACTGACATGCAAAGAAATAAATCTTTTGGGCAAATTTCCTGTGCCGTCAACACCGTCAATTATTTGAGGCAACATTATTGCCCCTACCGAATATTAAAACCAAACGCCGGTTGTTGTTGTAGGCTTGTGGTGCCAAATGCCCTGTCAGTAGTTGTTTTTCCCTTTACTGATATTTATTTATTTATTTTTGGTATTTTTTGTTGTTATTGTTGTTATTATACGAATTTAAAAGCATCATCGGCCATAAATTATCGCACAAACGAAGTGAAAATGAGGCACTGCCGTGGAATTAAATCTATGCGTGTGTGTATATATTAACATGCTACGTGCCACACATACACGCGTACATTGGTGGACTTTTACATATTTACTTGTAGTCATTTAAGTGCGGAGGCAGGTAGCAATAACTCACACGAGCAAAGCTGGCAAAAATCGAAGTGCAAAATGTTGTTGCAACAGTGAGTCAGCAGATACATATGTACGACTATACCTACACATATATGTATGTGTACAATCAATAGCAAGAAAACAACAAAAAGCGAAAGAGTATCAATTCCCCGATGAAGGCGAATGTGCGCCGCTGGTGGTGGCACAGATTGCCAGTTCGCGTGCGTTGCGCTGTAGCAACTTGGCTGGAAGGTACGGCGGCTCTGCCCGCCCCTTTGTTACCCCTACCAAGTCAAATCACAACAACAAACACATGCAGCAAAGCCATAAGCAACAAAGCAACCATAACAAACAAATCGGCAGCGGCAATAATAAGGCAACAAAAACAACAATACTTTGAGTCTTGTTTCTTCTATCCATGCGGTGTGTGTTTGAAGGCGCGCGCCCGGTATGCGTGTATGTGTGTGTGAGTGCGAGACCAGAACATTCGTTGATTGCGTTGGAGATAAAGATTTCATATGAAATTGGTAGCTGGCGAAATGAGATATTTTGGCGCTCTTAATTGCGGAATTTAAATTGCCACCACCGATAGCAACAACAACAAGAACAACAGCTATATGTATGACAACGGCCACCGGTGCATTGGCTGGCTTGCCATTGCCTCGGTGATTATCTGCCGTTCTCTGCACGCCAATTTAATCGTAATTTTCTTGATGCCACCATTAATATTTGCAAAATTTGAAGAACGTCTGTGTAGATCTGCCACCGTATTAGTGAACATGTGAACATATGTGGCATGAAAGCACATCGTTGCCGTCCTTTGTAATTTGAGTAATACCAAGCGCTGATAACTGTCTCAGTTTTGACAAAGTTTGCGTTGCCAAACCAATCCAATCCAAACCTTTAATTTTTTCCCGAAAAAATTATTTATTTTGTACAGTTATAATTGAAGCTTGCCATTGGCAATGTCATCGCTTTCTACGACCGCTGAATGAAATTACATTTTCTTTACAAAAGCAGACTATGTTCGGCAAGTGCTCAGAGTCTCGCTGGACCACGCTATGTCGTGGTCTCCCCTATTCAGAACCCCATTAGCCCACTCCAGTGTGTCAGACGCTGCTCAGATTCTTGCTTAGACTGCCTGTAGACTGATCTTAGTTGCCAAACTTCAGATTCTTAGCTGCCACGCCCTTAGTGTTTGCCAGGGTCCTCGAGTTCTCCATGCTATCGCCATGCTATTTCGTCTCGAATGCAAAACTATCTACATTGCCTGAAGGTAGGCTCCTGCCGGCTCGCACTGACTTAGTACCCCTTGCGGAGGAACCACACATTTGAGGTCCGATATTGATGTAGATAGCGTTACCCAGGACTATCAGTGCAAAGACAATCTGCGATATATCCCAATAGTTACATAAATTTGCATACTTTTGTGATCGGCCCTTTATTTCTGATCTGCAAACTCAGGTAACTCCACGATCTTTGATCTCTATAACAGCAATATTGAAATCAATATATCTATACATAGCAGCAATGAGTGGCCCAACGAGGAAGAGGAGGAAGAAGACATTCAAAAAATTTAGCGAAAATAAATATGGCAAAACACGGGTCATAAAAAATATAAATAAAAAATATACTTGGATAACTACCCACTTGTGACTAAGAGCAAAAGAGGATAGATGACAACAAAAACAAAATTTATTCAAGAAAGCTGTGTTATGTCGGCGATAGTCAGCCATAATTAGGGATTCGAAGATACATTTTATGAAAACAGTAGAAACCACTTTGGACGCAGCGGCCATACAGATCAATAACAATTGGCAACATCAGTTGGATGAGCGATCAAATATGTATTTATGCATTCCTACCTAAGGACAGAAACTTTTTTCTTTCCTGCGAACGGGCAGCCAAAGCGAAAGGCACACAAGAGCAACAGCTGCATTAATAAATAAGCGACGCCACGGGAAATTTATTGACAGTTGGGGATCGCTGACAATTGAGCGAAACGATCGCACTAAGGCCATTGCAGGTGATACATGGACGAAACCGCATTACGATTGTCGGCCCGAAGGCGACGGTGGATGTGGTCTGCAACAATGGAATCAAGCTGCCGCAACAAGACAGCAAAGCCAAGTGAAAATAATGAAAGCCACTAAGAAAGACACTTTGTCGATTGGCAGTTGGCAGTGTCGGCGACATAGTGTTGGTAATCTTCAATGTAGCAATGATGCACAACCGAAGTTGCAGTGGAGTGGAGGCAACTGCGAGCAGCAGACAACAATTAAATGAGTAAAAAAAAATCAAGAAACGACACTATATAGCCCATGTTTGTTGGGTTGCGAGCTGCGCCTGAACACATGACTTTGTTTTACGTTCGTGTACCTGTGCGCTTGCGCACGCATGTGGACATGGATAGGAGCCATGACTCTGCATTGCGCCAATGATGCATAGCTAAAGCAAAGGCAAGCAGCATCGAACTCGTAAAAAATGTTCGGAGCAGGGCAGTGTCGCTGACGATTAAATTGGCTTGACTTTCATGCTTTTTGTTTTCGGTTTTATTTATTCTTTGTTATTGCACCTATTATTTGCGTTCGCTCGCAGCTTTCGGTCATTGTTTGTTGTTTCATTATTTCATGTCTTCTCGCTCTTGTCAATCGGTACAAGATGAATGCGTTTGCAGCCGTGCTGGCATTAAAATCGCGTATCATTGGATCATCAGGGATATTTCATGGCACTCAACGCTCCGAAAGGGTTTAAAGTATTTTATTGTTTTTGTTGTTGCTACGTTTTGCACAGTGACTCAACTACCGGCTATTACGCGTCAGTAGTATGATGATGACTTACATATGAAGACTACAGGTAGAGAGAAAATCTTTTGAAAATAAAACGGGAACAAAAATTAATACACATTTGATTTGATTTTATTGATAGAAGATAATTCAGATAATTATTCAGTTAAGTACAGTTAATACAGTTTTGATGAAATAAAATAATAAGTATTTTAGCAAACGTTTTCAGCTTGACTATGAGAAGACCTTGAGCTTTGAAGAATTTGGAATTTTATACTCTATGCATACTTTGTTAAACCCTTTTTCGACTAAAATTTAGAGTTATGCGTATGCTGTGCTGCATGCTAGCCTGAGTTTGTCCAAATTGTTTCCTGCTCAACTCCATCAGGAGGTTCAGAGCATTAGAGCAGAGTTCTGACTGGGTTCTGTTCTCTGAAGATGAGTTATTACTGAAGATGACCGCGATTTTTCGTGTTTAAAGTTAGCCACTAAACATGTTATATATCTATAGAATAGGGTGTGTTTCAAAAATTAGATGAAATTAGTTATTTTTATTTTTAATTAAACTTTTTAGCTTTTTCCGTTCACCTCTTGTGCACCTAATTCGAAATCATATTTGTTTAGACACACACACACTTGCATTGTAACCGTGCAGACGTTGCAATTTAATTTAATCAGCTGCTAATTGGATGTGCTTGCAGCATATTTGCATTGTTGCCGGAAATAATTTAAAACTTGAAATTGGATTTGTGGTTGCGCTTCTAATTTATTGCACTGGCAGCGTCATGGAAACGAAACAGCGAAATGGAGAGAGAACGCTGAGTGGTGCCAGTGTTATTGGCGACAAATTTGAAAATGTAATGAACACATGCACACAGACATACGCTCATATGCAATATTAGCAGACCGGAGCAGCGAGCGGCAAGCGAGTGTAATAATTCCAGCAAGGCAGCGACGTGTGGCAACACTGCTTATCGCTTAACGCGAGCCAATTTCAGTTCAATAATTTCGTGATTGTTTCCCGTCGCTGATCAAATGTTGCTATTGAGTTCTGTGCCCTCGAGGGCTGCAAGCGATGCACGTTGCTGCCGTAATTTCCATCACATCCGCTTTTTTATTTCACCTTTTCATTTCGAACTCACACAAATTTCCACTTGCTCAGATGCATCTGTGTGTCTAGGTGCGAAATTTGATGTCGCTCGCACTCGTTCATTGACCAGCTCACAATGCTTCGATAGTTGTTGCTATAGTTGTAAGCTTTGTTTTGGTTTCATTTTTTAATTTACCCGGGCATTTCTCATGCTTATTGGAAAATGTGATTTTATTACTTTGACTACTTCGGTTGCGCTGCTGCGTCTCTATTCCCCGGCGAATGGACATGTTGATTGTATTGTCTGCTCATTGCCCTGGCCACGTCCATATATTTGCATGTTTATTCAGCTAACTGAATAGCACTCGAACGAATTTGTGCAGAGCTCCGCTGTGAGTATTTCATTTTGCCGATTTTGTAATTTGATTTTCATATTTTCACATTTGATCAACATCAGCTTCGGCAGCGCTGCCACACAATTTTACATGACCACATGAAACATACACATATATACTTTCGGCCGCAGGGCGAGAGAATTGTACATCGATTCAGCGCTTCTGTGCGTGGTCACCCTCCGGTATTGTGGAATTCCCTGGGCAACTAATGTTTTGATCTTTTAATTTCACTAAAATTCAAAACTCTTTCAATTATTTTGAATATGCATATATTTAAGTACGTAATTTCACCCTTTGATTGATTTGAGGTTTGATTGGATTTTCCTTAAATTAAAAATGTGTAAATTGAAAAGTTGCGAATTCTGGCAATAGTGCCTTAACTGCAGGTCAGTGGGATCTCTTGATGTTCTATAATTTTATGGTTGGTACTTGCATTTTCTTTTCTATTCACAACCCCAGGAGCATATTATTTGTTATGTGCAATCTAACCTAACTAAAATGGTTCCTTCATCACAATGGTCTTGTATTCCAACTATTGTAACCGGTTCCTACAAATTATATTGATGACTAGAGGCATGCACCTATTCTATTACAAAAGAGTGTGGAGTCTATTATTGACTGGCTCAAGATGTTTACATCTTTTTATAACAATTTATTACTATTTACCATTCTGTATACCGGCACAACAAAAGGGTTAAAAGAGTTAAAAGCTCTTGCAACAATTATTACTGACATCCATTACTGCAATCTTAGCAATAGTTACTATAAACTCAAGTGATTTATTTTCATATATGCCACACAGTATTTGCTTAGCCACTAAGCTATTCCATATTCATCAGGTAAAGCATTTGTGTAAGTGATATTTCTCCATACCATCGTTCTTCACTTGGTCTATTTTAATTTATTTAAAAATTGCTAATCCGTTATGAACCTCATATAATGCTTCCTGAATATGTAAAACAAAAATTGAGGAAACTATGAGGATGTTGTTAGCACGCAGGCAAACTTATTCAAAAATGCAGATGTATAAGGGTAGTTGAGATGATACGAATGCCCCTGGCGTTGGCACAATATAATTCAATTTATCAACTTCTGTGGATAGACAACGAGCGGCTCTGACGGTTCGGCTCGTCTCCTCCGCAGTGTCACATGTACATCAGTATTTTTATGATATGAATATTAAAATGCCTTCAAAGGGAAGTGAAGTTCGGATTAGGTCGAAAAGTAACCTTGTTAAAACGGTTAATACATCGTCCGGGAAGGATGTAGGATTGAATTTCTTTCGAGAAGTTGAAAATTTAGTTAAATGAATACAGTAGTCTGTAACTTTCTCAAATCCTCTTGTTGTTGTTGTTGAAACAGCTAAGCAAATCCTGTTTGGGATAAGAAATCGAAAGTTATCATCGATGTCATCCCGCGGGGGACTAGGAATTGTGCTACTTACACAGAGAGAGGTTGATTATTATCGTGCGGAGACTTGTTGTACGTAACACAAATGTTCGGTGCTTCGGGGGGAGGTGTTGATAATTATAACAGACCTTCTAGATCTGCTGCAGTAGCCAGAACATTATCTTAGTTATTGAATTGAGTCGTTTTTGATCTCTCCACATGAGCTTCAATGTCAGGTTCCTGTAATAAAGTTAAACAAAAAATGTGGTTTCCATTTTTTTAATTCATTAGACGTGTATGGGTTTGATACTCAATTGTTCGACTTATTTTTTGATCTACTGTAGACTACATGTGTGCTATATATAAGAGCGTGCTACCAAAATCCATAGAAAGAATGCGTAGAAGGAAAGATAGTTTTTAAGTAATCGAAATTTTCCATTTCCGTTCCCATACGATAGTTTTGTTTCGGAGCTAAATTATGCAATGATTATAGTAGAATTTTTTTTATTTGTTTGTAAGCAAGCCAGTCAGTGTGTGTCCAGATGTCACAGCGTGAGTGCCGAAGACATCCGGTTGCTCATTTACGCACATTGGATCTGCCAGTTCGATGGCTCTCTGGCTTGTGAGGGCATCAATGATTCGGAAATCTGATTTAATTTAATAAAATTGTGATTCGGGTTTTAGCGTCTTGTCCGCTTTGTGCTCATTTTAATGCTCTTCATGCCCACAAATGTGCGAATAACAACTAGTTGTGGAGTGTCTACAATAGCAACAAAGGGAGTGTATCACTTCTGTATCTTTCATTCATTTTTTTTTCCTTTCTTTTGTGTTTTTGACTTTATTTTTATTTATCTGACCATTGGTTGTTTTCTTTTTTGTTCATAAATTCCGGGCTTTTGCAAATGTCTGAAGTGGATTTGGCTGCAAAATAACGACCTATCGCCCTCACTGTTCACTGTTCCACTCAGCTCAATGCGCTTGGCTGACTGTTCGAACCCTCTGGTTGGCCGGGTTGCCTGTCAAGCGCTGACATCCTCGTCGTCATAGTCTCCATAGATTTCGGCTGAAATTCATAAAAGGGTGGCATGCGTAATCTCCATAGAAATGGTGAAAATGGTACACAAGAAAAGGATGTTATGACATCTCTTATTACAAATTTTCGAATTTCCACTCTTCGGGGAGTTTGATGATTCCTGTGCAAATGAGGAAAGCTACATTTATATTTTTCAAACCTGCTAGCATTTTCAGGCATTTATCCGCATGCTCAAAGTACGTGTGTCAGACAGTCGAAATGCGGCATCTGCATTTGAAATGTGGGCTCTCGAAATCGGCTTGAATGAGAGTCGGTTGTGAATAATGTGCAAAGATAACCGAGTGATTTGATTTTGCCAAAGTGGAATCGAAATGAACAGTTGCAGAAAATTGTTAATGGCAACACAAACATTCAAAAAGAGGGCTTTCTCCACTGTATATTGTTAATTTAAGTGAAATGAACTTTGGATTCATAACCAAGTATGGAAGCGCACTAAATGTAAAAATATGTGTGGAAAAAATCCCATAAATACAAAGCCTTCGAGATTTACAGCGATGATTTTTTGATTTCTAACCAATTTATTTAAATAAGATTAGCGATAAGTTAAGAGATGATATGGATTATTTATTGGCTCCCATAATGGTATGGATGGTTTTGATATAAAGAATTGAAATACCGCAAATATTTTAAAAGTTGGCAGAAATTTTCTTACACGCTCACTATAAAGAGCACCTCATCGAATTCTGTCTAAAATGATTATAAGTTGGCTAGTCTAGCTTGACTTTGTTTTCAGACGTTAAGTTGAGAAATTAGCGTAAGAGTCCTGGTGTAATATACATGTTTCCTTACCAGATATACTGGATACCAGAGTTAAGTTAAACTTAATAATCGAAACGATTATTAAACTAGTAATCAATGTGAATTATTGAATTTACTCTCCTTACCAAGATAACTAGTTGTAATTTCCGAGACATTAATCCAATATAAATATGATTTGTTAAAATATAATTAAATTAATATTCTATCACCTTTGACTAATTGTGATTACTTTACTACTATTCACTTATCTGTAAAAGGAAATATGAAAATTTATTACTTGTCAGTAATCATTACAATAAGTAATCATTATCGAAGGGATCTGGCATTTTGGCGTTGGCAAGTACTCAATTATTATTGAAAAGACTGTAGTGCAAAAAAAATAAAAAATTTTACTTCAGAAATAGAGTTTTGAGTTTAGCTCAATATTTTTTAAGGCCTTAATGGAAAACATTCTCCATAAATGCACGAAACTCCTGAAAATCTGTGAAAAGAGATCTACTCGCTACTACGCAGTTATTTATATGATAAATGCCTAAGTTTGAGTTTTTTGAAATGATTTTGAAATGCAAAATTGTTAACACTCACACATGTAGGCACACATATACACGCACAAAAGCGTGTATGCTTGCAACGGAACTGGATTACTTGTAAAGATGAAGTTTAACAAAACGACAGCTGCACATGCGTGCTTCCATATATATATCTAGGACGTGTTGCATATGCACGGCTTTGCAAAGTATTCTAAAGGCTTTAAGCCAGCATGCAACTGTATGTAGGAATTTGTTACCATATGTGTGTGTGTGTGTCTGTGTGTTGCTTGTGACTGTAATCGTACGAAATTTGAATTCTAATCTGCACACACTGCAATTTCATTTATTTAACACAAAAGTAACTCGGACATAACTGTGTGCTTGTTGTTGTTGCTACTGCAGCAGTAGCGCTAAGGAAAGAATGCTCGTGCTCGAGGAAAATCAAAACAAAACATCAAAATAAAATTATTTACGACTGCAAAAGCATGTAAGCATATGTGCACATGCTCCTGTGTATGTGTGTGTGTAAATGGTGTTAACGAACAGCAGCGGGTGGCGCCGCGGAGTGCTGTGAGCTGTGAGCGGACGGACAACAGTCATAGGCTTTGGCTACACTTCCAGCAGCCACTCTTGCTGCATCCTTCCTGCACTTTTTCCGGCAGCAATCTCGGCTGAGATATGCCAACGCTGTTGCATTACGACAAGAATACGAAATTTGAATTTTTCTGTATAAAACACTCTGTCAGCTGCACGGAAGGCGCCGTGCTTTGGTGAGGGCTGCACCAGAGCCAAACATGCTGCACAACAAACTGTAAATGCTTGCATATTCATATATGCATATTGTTAAATCATACATGTATTCTGCGTGCGTGTGTGTGTATGTGTGTGTACTTATTGCTGAAGTCACAAATTTGTCTGCAGTTTATCGAAAATTCCGTTTTGCTTAGAGTACTTTGGCCATACTTTTATTGAAATTTTATAATTTCCTGTGAGTGCGCATATCCTTTAAGGCACGAAATACACAGCATGTGAGGACACTTGTCAATACGAGCGAATACATATTTATTAGGCAATTGATATTCATTCGAATTCTTGAGAGAAAATCGGTTAAGTAAATTGGAAGGAAAACTGGAAGCTTGCTATACAAACACACTACGAACAAAAAATATATTCGCTGGACTAAGCACACCTGTACACACGCACATATATATATTTAATTAAAATAAATAGAGAATATTTCACAATCTTGAAAATATTTAATATTTTATTCAATTTTCAGCCGTGTCGTTGACATATGGGCACCGGCAAATACTTAAACAGGGTGCTTGGTAAGGAAAGTGTCATTAAACTCATAACTTAAGCGAAAAAATTACTTTTGTGCAACAATATTTTTGTTGTGTGTTGGAGAAAGAATAACAACAGCAGAGCAAGTTGTTAAAATCCTGCTGGGCATGTCATTTATTTCGTAATTAAATTCATGTTGTTATGCCAAATTATGCCAAAAATTCCATATAACTTGAAACACAATATTTTCCCACTCAAAAGATTTGCATTACTTTCAAAAGACCCTCTGCTTATGTAATTTGCATAGGCAAAATATTTGTTTAAGTCGCACGTACACTTACTGATGTGCATTAGCAGATTTATTACGCACTGTCAGTTCATTAATATTCCTCTGTGAGAAAAGAATATCAAACATGCCTGTATGTGTGTACTTGTGTTGTAGCAACAAACAACAGAAACAAGCAACAATTAAATGAAAATTCTCATTTTGTTGCACATCCTGTTTTGATAAAATTTTAATCTCCTGTTGCATGCACAAATGCAGATATTTTCTGAAATTGCAACACTTACCATATGTAAATACACATCATTTTGCTTACCATTACACCCAGTAGGAAGTTTGGTAAGTCTGAAAATACACGCTTTGTTGGTCATATTGTACCTGTACTTGAGGTGTTTTCCATTGTTCTGATTCTTTATTATTTCTTTGATATATAAAACTTTCAAGACATATTCAAGTTATATTAAGTTAAGGTAGGTTCTAGAAAAATCCAAGGCATTTCAACAATCATCACAGAAAAGTTAAATAAGTGAGAGGAAATTCTCGAGGTTGATAGTGCAGCTAGACACTCCTTAACTAAATTTGAGCGCACTGTAAGAAAGAGGTCAGCATTTACTTCGGATAATAATCATTTAATACGGTTAATTATTGCTGCGCTGTTATTGAAGTAAATGCTGACCTCTCCGAAGGAGGCTAAATTCGACGTTTTAGCTTCAAAAAAGGTACGCTAGTTCGGAGGCTCCAAATTAAAGTTGCTGAAGAGTTCCTTACAATAGAATGCCCCATGAGATCTTTCAATGTATTATTATGTAGTATGAAATCAGTTGGTATGAAACCCTTCCACATTTGACTCTACTTCTGCATGGTATGCACTTACATATGCAAAGCTTAGTATGTTTTTAAGGATAATAGTCTAGAAGTTTCGAGTAGCCTCTGAAAGGTCGCTGAATTTTAAAGGAAGACCGACGAGTGGTGACAGTTTTTAGAAAAGCGAAACTTGTTCAAACAATTCAAGGAGGTTGCCATTCATTGCTCTCATATTCTTATTGGGTGTAGATAAATATGTTTTCAATTTATTTAGTTTTAATCTCTAGGCGCTCTCTAGAGTACACATGTCTTAATATAGAAACGAGTATGTAATCGGTAGTCTGCATCCACACAAATTCATATTGTATTTGTATTTTTGTATATTGTATTTGTTGTTTTGTATTTTTGTTTTTTTTTTTTCAATTACCCTTGTCCTGTGTGTATTTGACCGAACCCTTGTTGTCTTCGATAATTGCTGGAAATCTTTTGCCATAGAAAATTATAAACACAGTACGAGTACATGAGAATATATTGGTTGCTTTCAAATACTTTAAAATTTCTCACATCTTCAAATACGCACATATTGTATGTGATATTACACAACAGTTCCTTATATTGGTACTCACACAAAGGCCAGAAAGCAGTAACCTCGAAATCGAGTAATTTCCCAAAGGATGCTTGAGTGTTTTTGATAATGGCTTGAAAATATGCCCACATATTTATTTAATTATTTCTGATATTTTTGCACGAGAGAATACGAACATTTAGCACTTCACAAATTAATTAATTGCTTTTAGTTCAGTAAAAGTGAATTTTGATTTATACATATCCAATTTACATCATTGTATAATACCTAAGTGGGTTACATAAGTACCACCATATTAAGGTTGATTGAATATGGGTGAAAGCTGGTTAGTGCGCACAGGGCATTCCAACTTTGTTCATCTGCCCTTAGTTTGTGATATCATGATCATGAAGTAGTGATCTATTTGTAACTAAAATAATGTTTGGAGAGTGATAGAGAGAGGGCAAAGAGTGATATATAGAGAGAGAGAGAGTGAAATGGAGAGGGAGAGAAGTAGAACAAAAAGTAGCTAAATCGAGATGTTATTGATCTCGAAACTAATAAGAGAAAGAGTGATCTTCAGTCGGACCAAACAACGCTCTCAGACAACGAAAAGATATAAAACATTTGAAAAAAATTTGTTCTAATAACAAAATTGTACCTTGCTATAACGGTATATAATTTTCGGTTGCATTCGAATCTCTTTCTTCTTTGCATACACAAAATTTCACCTAGTTCTTCTATTCTTCTAATATGCAACCTTGCCTTTACCCACACAAACGAGTGCAGAGAACATGCAACACAAGAGCAATTCGCATTAACTTATATGTGAATAATTTGCCATTAGTGTAAAGTGCTTTTTAGTGTCCTTCTTAGTTAGATGACTTTAATTGACTTTGGAAACGAAAAATAATTTACAAGCGAGAAATTAAATATTTACTACTTGAAAATACGTATTGCGTAGGAATACATATATGCCAAAACTTTCCAACTTTATTATAATATTTATTTTAGTGAGTAGATTATTTGAAATTAGTGATTGTTGAATAAATTAATTTGTTAATTTTATTATGATAACCCATGAAGCAAAATGCAATGCCTGGATGAATATACTTTGAAATAACGAAAGATATGCGTATCTCAGGCGCATTAAATGCTCAAAGTCTGAATGAATGATATATGACTTTCTATATATTCGTTTTCATTCGCTGCTCGTAAGAGCACTCCCTTCCACCACAAAAGAAAACTAATTAGTTGTATCCCCGTCAGCGAGTGAATTACGTAAGTTCTGAGACTGTATAGATCCTTTAGAAGAGTATTTTTCCAGCATTTTTCATTCCCCGGCAGGCAATGCCAAGCCTTCGAAAGTATTTTGAGAAGAAGAAGTCTCCCATCTAGTATATATTTATTGTATGTTGCGCCCAATACTTATGGTATATGTAAATTTGTATCATATGTATATCATGAACCACGATCTCAGTGAAGGATCCTCAAAACAATCACAGATTTTTGACGAGAACTATATCTTTTAGAGAAAATGGCAATGCAAATATTAGGGAGTGCGCACAGAGCTTTTGGAAGAAGATCACTAATTTGGTTAGCTTCCGCTTAATTAGCGTAGCATGCGCTGAAGAGGTCTTTTGCCGCATCCCTTTGTCTGCATACCAAAATCAAAATAAACAAAATTTCAATTAAGAGTTATTTGGAATTTACATACTTGGTGCGTACGGAGAGTAAAGGCAAAGCAGACTTCATTAAGAATCGAATGCGCGCAAACATTTTTAGTTGCGGTTGAGCAATTTCTGTTGAATTTCGAATATGCATGTTGCCGCTGCGCACGCCTAGAAATGTGTGTGTGTGTGTGAGTGCGCCTCAAATTAAGGCGATCGCTGGCTGACTGGGTGGCGGTGGACCACCCAAACAGAACCGCAGTGCGGCACATGCGCGTACAGCTTTATTCCCCAGAGAGGGAGGGCTTTTGTATACGCGCCTTTCAAAAGCAATCGAATCGACATATTTTCCAAACCAACCAAGTTTTTGCACTTTGTACTGCAAATCAAACTAATTAATGCGACCACACAAGCATCAGGCAGCATCGAGCAACATTATCATCAATGTCGCTCACCGTGTGCTCGCTGCTGAAGCGGCTCGTGACTGAGTTGCCGTAAGTGAACTGACAATTTTCCTGCCGTCCATGCGTGTACGGTTTTGCATAAGTTTATCGTTGTTTGCGAACGAGTAGTAATTTGATGATGTTTTCAGATGACGCGTGGCTGACGTCAAGTGGTACTAGGACGCTTGTATAAAGGAAGTGATAAACATTCGATATTTAATTTATTGCTTCTCTACAAAAAGGTGAAAAATAGTAAAAATAATATTTTATAGGAAATAATGATGAAAAAAAAAACAACAAAAATATCGGATGAAGTAATCGTATTATTATTTTATGGTATATGTATGTGTAGGTGTCTAAGTGCATGAGTGTCTCTTACTGATGCGATTCGCAGAATGAGATTGACGTGGTGTGTAGGTATGGAGTGGCTGACGCAGAGAATGCGCATGCGCCGCGCTTGTGGTAAGAGCATTCTTTGCCTATTAATTTGGCCGTGATTCAATTTACAAACTACTCGTATGTACAATCGCAGCTACCACTGTTTACACGTTTGCTATGATATATGCATCTGTCAACACTCCCCATAAGCCACATGCCACATTAATACGCATTTTAAGCGATATCCACGACAATTTACGCCAGAGTAAATACGAAGATTCAGCAGCGGTTGCCGTGCGGCTGCGCGTAGGCAAGCAACAAGCAAGGAGTCAATATAGTCGTCGATATGAGCAGCGAACAAAGCGACTGGCGGCGGGAGCGCAGGCGGACTGGCAGCGGCAACATCATCAATATTGATAATTGCTGGCGAAGTGTGCGCTACTGCTGAGCGGTGTTGATGGCATTAATGTCAACGCCAATGCTTGCCATTAACCTCGACATAAATCGCAACAACCCGTCGCCGAGTCAGTCAGGAGAGCGGCAGGCATTGAGCGCGTCGACATGCCAAATAACCAGCCAACCAGCCAACCAGCCAAAGACGCAGGCGGCAAGCGGCAAGCAACGCACCGAAGGCCAGCATTCAATCACTCGAGCACTTATGCACCATGCCACTACGTCAGTTCGATAGTCAATCAATTCGCGCCGAACTTCGTTAATTTGTGACGCGGTGACAGCGAACATGGCAAATGAAAGTAAATCATATATGTGTGTCGCATTCTTGCCATATATGCCTCCCATATGTATGTGTGTTGGTTATGTGTAACTGATGCAAATGCATGTGTGCGCGCCTCGGTGTGTGTGTGTATGCTTCGTGCTGCGGTTTTTAATTGAATAAACATCGACAGGCCGCAAAGGAATTGAACACTTATACACACACATACAGCCAAAGATTGCATGAATAGTCGAGAATGTGCGCGTGTATGTGAGAGTGTGTGTGAATGCCGGGATGCCAATTAAATGAGATTTTTAATTAGGCACAAAGCAAAGGTGCTGCCATTGGGCGTGGAGCGCGGTGTGCGGAGCGCGGCGAGCAGGCTGCCCGCAAAGCTTTTACGATTGGCTGCGGTGCTGTTACGGTGTATGGCAGCCTTAACTGCTCGAGCGTTTTACAAGCGGAAAAGCGAAAATTTATTTGTTTTTTATTTTATCTCTCTGCATAACCTTTTAAATGCATGCAAAAACAAAAGCAACAGATTCCAGGAGAATACTTTTGGGTATACGGGCGTAAATGGGTGGATGGTCACGCGGGTCGGCGATGATTAATGAAATGTGTAATTATCTGTGCCGCGGTAGGTCAGGGCAATTCTCCTGCGTATGTTGAAAACCATTTGAGAAAGGAATCGATGATGGAATGGTTTCGCTATAGGAAATGTAATAAAAAAAAAAACGTTGAGAATTTGTGCGGCATTTGAAATGGTACTTTGCAATTTTATATATATTTCTTATGAAAATTATTATAACTTCGATTCAGGAATTGATTTGAAATGGGCTATAAAAGCTTTCTCGATTTTCTCAAACGCGCAAACGATTGATAACTTCGTCGAAAGAACACCGTTCAAACCCTTCAGATCAACCGAATAGCAAATACCGAAAAAACTCAAGAGGCGCTCTTTCAAACTAACAACCGAAAAGTTCACAGAATGGTCTGCCGTCTCGAGCGCCACGTAAACTTTCTAACTTCTAGAGATACCACCAATTAATATCGGTGCATTCGCACCGAAATATAAAGTACCGGTGCGTTGGCGATAAACACAAGTACAAGCACCAGTATTGCATGCATGAGCGCGCATCTTCTTACTCAATTCCTTAGAATTTGGGGATCTGTAAATTGCGAAATGAGTTTCTTCAGCAATTTGTACTATTTGTCAATCGATACGTGCGACGCTGTCCTTGCTCCGTTGTTTGTTATTAATATTATTCGGTTTTGTACTAACACGACCAATACCACGCACTCAGCCTTTACCTTGCCACATGGCTGCTTATTCGTTTAAACTGAAGCACTTAACCCATTCGAGGGATTTGCGTCTCATCGCAGCGAGGCACGGCCAGGCGGGCGGAAGGTCAGCCACACTTCGGCGCCTCGTGCGTGTTACGGCCGAACTAACATCTCCCTGGCAAACGAACTGTGTGTTCACCCAGGGGAGCGATTGTCATAAAAGGCTCCGCTTAACCGACAACGGAGCAACTTAAATTTCACTGCCCACAAAAATGCCAAATAATTTCGGGAATTTATATAAACTGTTTGTTTTCTGCCTGTTGTTGTTGTTGATGTTTTTATTTTTTCTGTTGACATTTGCAAACGTTTACCACGAACCTTTTTCCCCCGCTTGCTGCACGTACTTATCTGTTGCCACCGACTGGGGTAGACAATCATTTATTTGTGCGATGATGTGATTGTTCTGGCTGACTGTTCCTTTGCCGTGCTCCCAAATTGTCACTTAACCCAAAAAGGATAATAGACTTCAAGCGCCGCCGCTGCGAGTTGAGCAACAATGTAAATTTACTGCTAAGACATTTCGGATTGCAAATTTTGTTGTAAACGAGAGGCAAATATAAAATGAAGATGAATAAAAAAAGAAAAAAAAAAGAAATGTTTTGACCACCGGCCACTCGAAGTGACTGAGGGCAATTTGAAAAATGACATCGAGCGCCATAAAAGGATTGAGACATGCCCCCATTTGCAGACTGCTGGACATTAGTTTGCAAAGGGTTAGTGGTGGACACAGAGGAGTTTCTTTTTAATAAATCACCAGTAAGGAGTGGATAATTCGCTCAAGATTTAGAACAATGTGCGAAGCATAAATGTAAAGCATTTTTGTGGAATATAAATCCTTTCCAGACACCGTCGTTAGGTGGCACTCTGCCGTTACCGTTAGCATTGTGGAACCCGCCGAGACGTAGCTGGCAACTATTTCCAAATGAAGGGCCTATATGGAGAGTGTGTGCGCTCAAACGCACACCTATGCCAACACACACACACACATATATGCATGTGTGTAAACGGATGACCAATAATTCACAATTTCACATTCGGATGAATGCTTTCATTTTACCGCAATTTTGTTATCGTTGTGATACTTTTCTTGTACCACTCGCATTCATTTGGAAGCCTACGATTGTCTCCACATGCCCTTATGATTTTTTGGCAAACAGGATTAGGACCTTATGAAACTACTGGGCAAGCGAGAAATTTATGCAACAATGAAATGATGAACTTTCCAACTAGCCACGACACCGAAGACCACACTATAAGTCACAGTCACCAGGGTAAATTACGTTTTTGCTGGCCCACTAGTGGGTCGCGACGGCCGACGGTGGTGGTGGTGGCAGCCTGTAGAGTGGAAATCTGGGCGAAATTGAGGAGGATTTACAAACGCCAAGAGACACATTGATAATGAACAATGGCCGTGAGTGTGGTGGAAAATTCAGAATACTGAACATTAGAAGCAGCAGCCGCAACAGCTGCCATTGCTCATATATGCGTACATGCATTTGCAATACTCTGTGTAGATTTGGGCTCAGCTTACAAGTCATTGTTCAGCGGAGTAGTGAATCGAAAAGCCCTGTGCCTAACATAAAGAAAAGTTATTCTTTGGGTTTAGGTTTTATGGAAGTTTTTAGTTGAAAGTTTAGATGATAATATCTCGGCAATATCTTATAGTACTTCCATACTTATTGAAGAGTACCTAGAGCCGTAAATAGAAGGGAGTATCTAGAAAGAAAGGTAGAGAATTCAGATAGAAAACAATACTTCACAACATTTCAATAGACGTTCTTAGGGATCTAACCCGGAACCTCACTAGACTTGAAAGTCATTTGCTATAATTTACTCTTCTGCTAAACTTCTATGTAGCACTGAGTACGGGTTGGTTGAAACCGATCATCCATCTGTACGAAAATCCTTCATCTTGGAATCATAAGAGCCGAGCATTTCTTGCAGCACCCTACAGCAAATAGCATAGAGCAGATGGAATCAGCATAAAAGCAAATTCCGAGAGCAAAAAATCTCATAAAACGCTTACATACCCGACCCAAGTCTTGGCCAGCAGAATTGTGAAATATGTTCGAAACTCTTTCGGCCCTAGCTGGCAATTTCTGATTAGTGTCTGCAGAAAGACGGCACGGATTTCTCATGTGACAGAGGTATTCCAGCCCTCAAGTTGTTCATGAAAATACAAATGAAACAGTGCAATGCATGACATATGTAACAGAAGAGGAGCATGCCAGTGTACAAGCAGCAAGGACAACCGCAGCAATTGGAATTAAATCAGCAGCACAAAAAGCACTGGTTGCAAAAACCTGGTTGCAACCACCCTGCAACTAGTACCGACCTCAGGCTCACCTATTCAGTTAACCGTACTTTTCCTATACTTTACTGCATTGGTGTCTTTTACACGGCGTTGTGCTACGAAAAGTCAACAGGCAGATTTCGGCAAGGTTTAGTCCAGTTTAATTAAAAATTAATTAATCTGGTCCTTTTCAAACTAGTACATATTCCACTCGGAATTTTTAATTGTTTTCTAGTACTTTCTCCGAGTTTTTTGGAGTTTCACTGCAGTGTATTTCTAGTTGCACTTATACGTGGTTGAAGCAAAAGTAACCAAAAGGGAGAGAGAGAAAGAGCCCATTAAACAGAAAGCCAACAAGGGCCGCTAGGCAATTAAGTGCAACCAAACAGCCACAAAAACAACATGCGATGTACATACATGCGTAATATTTAGTGTTTTGTTATTGCGCTTTAGCCATTTCGGAAACAGAATTTATGCCATGTGTATTTGCATATGTATGTATGTGTGTCTAAGGTGGTAATTTGCTGTTGCAATTCTGATTGAGATGTGTAAATGGCTATGTAAAAATTGTTGAGTGGCTACGCTTTGGCAGACGATTTGATTGTTATGTGTGCAACATGAATGCGGAGCTTGGCTTGTGGTCAATGCGAAACTTTGTTGCTTTATAAAGAAGAAATGAAGGAAATATTGAAGAATTTGTAACTGCTAAAGCCAAGTGGAAAATCGCATCGGTTCGATAGTCATTCAATATTTGAAGCAGCCTCAAAAGTAAAATGATTTTTGTATTCCGTGGTGGATTCTACAATTCGTTTGTTAGAAGCATATTTTCGGAACATAAATTGATTCTCTAAAGCCTCTCAGCTCTTAAGCGCTGTTGGGCTTCTACGGCTTTATAAATAACGTAAAGGAAACATTAAAAGAAAGAAGAAAAGAAAGGCTTACATAAACTGTCTAGTTGGCTAAGTTTTTGTTTTATAGTCTTGATGACCATTGAGTTGGATGCTTTTCCAGCTTGAGCGCTTCATTAACGTGTATCCGAAAGCGTCTAGTGTGAAACTACTCTGCTATGAGTATCGAGTTCAATTCTTGGTTGAAAAAAAAACCACACAGCCGTTATCACATAATATCCACTGTCAGGCCTTCAAAAGTATTTTTGAATCACTAAATGTTCCATAAAAATCATTGGCTATTCGAAAACAGCTTAGAAGTAGTCGAATTCTTCGGTGACCAGATAACATTAATAATGTCCACAAGATCACAAGCCAACATTTGTGATGAGATTGACAAAACTTTTATATCACGAGGATAATAGTTTAAGATTAGGCTTTTATAGAATCAGAGGCACTTTAATTATCGAAATATTTCCTGCTGAGTATCACTATTTCACAAGGTATACTCAAGATTAACATTAAAGCTAAACAAAGAGCTTAAAGCATAGAACGACCTGAAATTGTTGTCAACTAAATAATATTTCAACATAAACTCAAAACAAAAAACATAAAAAGAGGGAATTGGGAGAGCAGTATTATGGACCGTTTTGTGGCAGTGAAATGAAATATGTGTCAGCAGGTGTGCAAATTAAATTAAATACATCTATTATGAAACCATATTTACCGTAAATACCGGTGGAGATTTCGATATTGCGAAGATTTAATCTGTTCTCTGACGAAACTTTCAAAATGATATATATATGAGTCAGTATGAGCAGAGAAAACACAAATATGTTTTCGAGCATGTATTAAATATAAAATAAACACAAATGTGTGCATGTGTATGTGTGTGTGTGTGTGTGCGTGCGTGCGTGCATGTGTGTGTGTGTGTGTGTGTGTGTGTGTCGGTTCACAAAGACGACATTATGTTGATGGAATTAATTTTAAAAGGAATTTAGTTGAACAGAATGCATCCGATAACGCATACAACTAAAATGTCTCGTTCACATTCATACATGTACATCTTGCTATCTACATTTATATAAACATTCGTGCTTTGCACACAAACAAACAAGTCTACTCTAGACGGCACTTGTGTCTCTGCTTGAAATGAAATTCATTTCGTAAAATCCCTAAGCGTCTTGTCAATTCTTTTGGCTGTCCTCCATTTCGACAGCTCCGCCGCCCGCATCGATGCCGCTACACGTTGCAAATGCAATTAAATTGTTGGCAACTTTTGTAGAAATAAATTTAATAAAAGCTTTGTGGCACGCCGTTATGCGATATCCTGCCGAATACATATAAGCATGTATGTAAATATAGTCGAAATGCCAAGTAAAGTTGAGATCTTGTTTGCTTTGATGTATATTTTCATCACATCATATCGTTTCATCACAGACGCTGGGCTGATTGCTTGTTGATTGTTGCTGCTGTTGAAGTCAGTTTGTTCTCTGCAATATTTTTACTTTTCATACTGACATGTGGCTGACTAAAAGGGGCGCTACAGACGCTTCCAGCGACATCAAGTAAAATGGTTATGATTGTTGGCACATGCCTTTGGCAAACACTTAAGGGTTGGAAGTCAGGTTGCTGATATTTGCAAGTTTCTCAAGAGCACGCTTCATTAGGGAAGATGTCGAAAAAACTCGAGAGGTCTCAAAAGGCAAAAATATTATGAAAGAACACCTCACAACAATTTGATGGATTGATGGATTGATGGATTGATGGATTGTCTGGGTTAATCTGCTACATTAGTAATGGATAGTGTAATCGAATTATAGTTCAATTGAGTTGTGTACCTCTAATGTTCCCATTTTAAGGGTTACAGGCAAATACAAAAATATTTTTCTGAATTTTTCGAATGTTTCTCGAACCAGCTCTAACTGCTCTTAGATCAGCCAGATAACACATACTCACATACTTATTACGAACTCAAAAACTATCGCTCGTAATTCAATCGAAACTGTTTTAATGTGATTGAAGAAGCAAACTCACCACCATTTCCTGAACTCCCCACAACACAGCAATAAATAGCTAAATTTCAAGCGGTGTTCGATTTCTTAAACGCACCCCTAGATAATCGCTCTAGCACTCACCGACCGATGTGTGCAACCCTTCTCTAAAGTCGCACGACACCCACTCCGTCGTGTTTACGTGCCTTAGTGATAGCACAAAACCATTTTGCACAAGTCAATGTTGATTGTGTTAATAGCAGCTGTTCCGTACATTAATGGTATTAATTTTAACTTTCGTGTCAAAAGAGTCCAGCTGATGCTGCAATTCATTTACCGTTTTCCTATGCTTCCGTTATTGCTTTGTCTTGTTTGTCTTGTTTGTCGTGTGATTGTTGTTATTGTTTTGAACTCTTCCTTGATAATGCGCTCCCAAGCCGTATATAGTTCAACTAAATTACTTTGTTTTATTTGTCGCCTTGTTTTGTACATTATTTGGATTCGAACTTAGTGCTAATACCCAGAAGCAATCGGAAAATGTAACAAAGCAATTTGCACTTGTGCCGAAGTAATGGTGAAAATAAATAAATGTCGTGTTTTACAGAAGATGTAAGTTGCAAACATCAATAACTGTTTGTTTGTAAGTATGCTTAAAGTAATGATTGCAAGTTGAAGGAGTTGTCAAAGTGAATAGTTTGTAGATAATTTATTAAAAAAAAACCAATTTATAATGATGATGGAAAACGATCGATCATGATTGTCCAAAGATGCACCGCGCTTCGGCCAATGTTGTCCGAAGAGAACCGAACATTTTCATAATCAGGGAAAGTCAAATTTCCAGATTTGGGCAGCCAATCAATGTTAACTCTCTTTAACATCAGGTGTGCGTGGAATTTTCTGAAGAATAACAGTTGAATTCATCTTGGTGTAGTCAGTAACCGTCAAAACCTTTTTCACTTTTGTCCACATGTATTTAATAATCTAGAATGCATCGATATCGATTGCCATCGGTCGTTTCCTTTTGTATGAGAAAGTAGGGCCCAATGGTAGTTTTGTTTCCATACGATACTGAAGTGATTCCCGTATGCTTCCTCATAAAGGGGTTGCACACCACGTCACATGTAAAAATTATATTTTGGAGTAGAGTTGTCATATATCGAGACAACAAAAAAAAGGGTTTCTGGAAAGTACATTTAACCTATTTTTGAAGACAGTTAGCTCTACTGAAAACAAGTTTGAACAGTGATACGTGGATGATTTAGGTTGGTTATCAGGTAAACCAAAATAATTGTGCTTTCAAGCTCGGAATAGGAAAACCTAAAGTGCTGTGCAATTAGTATTTATTACACATTATTCTTACACATACACATAACGTTACATCTGTACATGGACAAATAGGTGAAGCCTCACTACTTGGAGCTACAAAATCCTTATCTCTAATTAGTTTAATTTCATTGTTTTAAGTAGGAGAAACAATGCAATTCTCAGCTTTCAAATGAATATTAAGCTGCTTCGGATTATTGTGTGTTAAATTGCCGGTGATGAGCAACTAACATACAAATATATAAAATAAAAATAAAAAGGTATTGCTTAAGGATAAACCACTCGCTCCATACCAATTTATGTGGAAAATAACCGCAATTCATTCATAATGTAATAATAAAACAAAGGCAACCACAGCAAGCGCCTAATAAAAGTGAAATTCATAAGCTTGGTTTGCTTTCACTCTGTGTGAGTGTCGGCCTGAATTCACAAGTAAACCCAGAAAATTCAAAATTAATTTCCTGGAAAAAATGAGAACAAAGCATTTTCCACTGAGGCGCTTCATAATAATTGTTGAAGCAAATAAAATGTTGAAAGTCAATTTTTTTTGCCTCTCTTCTCATTTGAATCAATGATGCATTTCAACATCTGTTCGGCAGATTTGCCCCGCAGCGTATCTACCTCTGAAAGCAAAAAGAAGTCAGTGGCGGCGAGGGAGTTATATGGTAAATTCTTTACACCTCCGTTTTGTAACTCCGTAAAGGAAGTAAGAGTTAAAATGCCTCTATTTATATACACTTTTATATATTTATATTTATATGTATTGTCTATATTGTTCAGATTGTAAGTCTAGCCCTTGCTTCTTTGACTGAAATGCGTAACAAAGCTAGACGGTTCCACACAGTTATTTCTAGACTTTAAGTTATTATTAACCTATTTTAGTTATCAATCAATCAAGTTCAATATGAAAAAGTTTTTTTTTTTTTGTTTTTAGAAAAGGTTTGCTAAGGGCGGTTTTTTCTAAATTGCTGTTCTAGTTTAAGTTTTCTCTATTAAACATTTCGCTTTCTGCAATTCAACCTCGATAATTTATTCTCTGATCCTCCACAAAATTTTTCGCTTCCCAGACCTGCTTAACTCTTAATGATGCCAAACAAAAACTCTTTAAAAATAAAAAGTACTATGCGTATAGCATTAATACTTCCGCACAATAAAAATATAAGTCCGTTTAAAAAAAGAATACGCAAAGTGTGGCAGATTATGAATTTCTAGTGGCAACAATAAATTTAAGCACCGAAAGCAGTTTGCGAAGCACTCGCCCACACACACGCACACACCAAGTATTTGGGAAGTTTTGCTAGCAGTGCCGGCACACCCGCCGCAAAGTAGGCAAACATTTTTGTGTAGCCAAGCGAATACTGAAAAAACAGGTGCTAAGCTAAAAATAATGTTGCACGCTGAATAAAAGCAACAACGGTGAAACAAAAGCATACAGCAGCTAACATGCTTTTCAATATATATTCCTATACATATATATATATATATATATTTATATCTGTAATACAATAAAATGCCTGAATTTTTGGCACAGCACAGTTGGCAAAGTTTCCGGCGCGTGCGAAATTCTAAATTCAGTATTAAACATAATTGCGTTTCCAAGCTGAGCAAGAGCGATTTTATTAAAAGCAAATTAGCAACGCTGCCACAATATTCTATGTGAGTGAGAGTGAGTGAAGAGTGAGGTTCTGTAGAATTTCCAATTCAGGATATCTATTGAATATAATACAAAATGTATTAAACAATTGGCGCATCAAATCTAGTGCTAATTAAAATATACACACGCTCTGTAATGCAGCCTGTCAGCATCAAGGACGTCGAATGTGGCAAGTACACACCGAAATTTCCTTAATCTTAGCGCTTAAGCACCGGCTGAGGTATTTCTTAGCCTGAGTAAATGTGATTGCTTTTGCGGTACAAGGATTAATTTTCAACGCCTAAATGTGTGCTTGCAGTTGCACATCGAATATCTCTATCAGCCTGTGTCGAGCACAAATGCCATCCCTAAATGCATTGCCTTAGATGACACATTCGGATTTGTGCATCCTAGTATGTGTATGTGTATGTATGTATGTGTGCAGTTGTAATCACTGTAATTATACTGGCGCTTTACTGGCACTCTGTGTTATTATTTTCATTCTATTATGCCGCACTGTAACAATGTGCGTGTCTGTGTGTGTTTGTGTGCTCAACATAATACTTCAGTACATAATTACAATGTATTTACTTAATGCGAATTACGAATATTTTGCTGTATCCTGTGATGAGAGTTGCAACACCGGCCTAGCCATCGCCACAGCCACCATGCTTGTAGATTGTAAGTTGCATTGCCTAACACGGTTATGCGTGTTGTTATCTGTCACTGGCTTTGCTATATTTGCTGGCTTAGATAAATTCCGTACATAGCAAATGCCCGACATGGGTATTTTACAGGCAAAAATGTCCACCCAGAAGGACTATTACATGACGGAGGCAGCGGCATCGGCATCGGCAGCGGTGGAAGCATCAGTATAAGCCGCTTCGAGGACATCAACGATCATGTGGCATGTGTGCATGTGGGCGTGTGGTGAATGTATATCTTAGCTTTCTTGTTGTTGTCATTGTTGCTGTAACTAAACTTGAATCGTTGGAATCGCTTAGCAACACTACACAAACAACAAGAGTAACAACATTTGCGACAACAGCGACAGTTTATTTTATTTACTGTTGTTTGCCCTTGCCATCCCCACACGAGCATGCTTCCGAACGGTGAGGATGCTTGGTTTAAAGTGTTGTTGGCGGTGGCCTTGCGCACCAACACTTGTCAGCAACGAGAGCTATTTCCAAGTGACAGCTTCAATTGCGTCTGTGGTAATGTGACAGGTTGCAGCAACAACAAAAACACGAGCACAGCTGTTGGCAGTAGCAATAACATAGCGTGGCATAGCATAGCACAGCACAACATAGTGCCAATGCCAATACGAGCCAGGTGTGCGGACTTAAGGGGTACGTGTTATTGTTGCTGTTTTGCCTAATACGCCTGCAATGCTTAAATTGCATGTGTCCACAATACACAAGTAAATTGTATGTATATTTGTTGTTCTCCTTATTTATTTATGCTACATATGTATATGTTGTTATGCAAGTGGGCTGGTTGTGGTGCTTGTGCCTCCGGTAGTTTGCATTGCGAGGTGCATTTGTGTGCACTGTTTTGTCTGTCACTTGCGCTGTCAACGGTCAGCTGTCATGGACAGTTTAACATTAGTGCTGTGTGAAATGTGAATTTTGAAATTCTCATATATTTTGACATTGACATCCAATTGTGAGCGCACGCATTTGTAGTTGAATAACGGTCATTCGTTTGACGCCGACATGTCAAAATGCTGTTATGCATTGCCATTGCTTTGAAATGCTTTTAGCTGCCAATGTGTGAGACATTAAGTGACGTTGACCGCCTTCCCCAAATTGCAATCATTTTGTGTTTGCAATGATTGGAAAGGCAATTTGTTTTTGAAAAACACTAGCTAATGCAACATGTTGAGTATGCCATATTTCAAGCATGACAAAATAGTTTAGTTGGAAATTATTTAAATTATTTCATTTGAATTTTTATTATGAACAATATATTATATTTCTATATAGTGGAAGCTTGAATTATGGTGATTTTTATTTTTTTATTTTTTTATTTTTGAAATATTCTCATATTGAAATGCCGGTGTATAGTATTATAATTTATAAAAATTTCGATCCCACTAACACTTATCCAAAATAGAGTTGTGTGCGAAAATAGAAAAGGTGAAGTAATAATCACGTCCACCTACCATATACTGGTTTTACTGAAAAATTCAAAAGTTTTGTTGAAGAAGCGTTCAAAAACTTACATCCGCTCCTCCAGTTGACTTTTTATCGTATATATCGTGGCCTGATCCAATAGATTAGGAGATATATTTGCTTAATGAAGTTTTGTTATGTAGACCATAGTCTAAGAAATTTTAGGAAATTGGTCGCCCAGTAATCAGCACTACAAGTTCAAACATATCGCCTCTCCAATTTGACTGATCCACTAAAACTGCGCGCGTTAACGGAGTCCTCCAAGTAGTTATGCCATATAACTGAAAGAGAGTCAAAATTGTAAACCAAATATTTTATGAATGTGGGCGGCAGATACTACTCTCAATAATCTAAAAGTTGGGGCGTATATTGAGTTCCATTTATGTTAATGAGAAGCGACTGCTGAACCTATTTAAATATGTGATTCCACCTCCAATAACCTCATGCAATTTAAAGCAATTCATGTTAATTGCATCTTATTCTAATTACCAAATTAAAACCTAACAAACCAGACTCAAGAAACGTTTGTATACGTTTTACAGTTATTCGTAAGAAACTCACCATTTTCCGGCCACAAAAGCCACAAATGTTAGGGAATTCAGATACGAGTTAACAAAAGAGGCAAACTCCAACCTCCTCAACATTGGGCAACCCACATCAAACCATCAACCGGAAATCTCAGAAATTGCACACCGTAAATGCTAAAGAAATGCAAACAAATGAAAAGTGAGAGCAAATTGATGAGTAAAAACTGGAGGAACACAGCAGAAAGGTGAATGACGGACGTGCACAAAGATGGCATCCTGAAAATGTTCCAACATTAAATAGTAGATTGCGCATTTGACAGTTCGGCTGGTTAGTGGTGGGACGGTTGGGACGGTTGGGTAGCTGAGGCAAGACGACTTGTTGTTGTGCTTATTGTCAGTCGGTTGGGTTCGAACAAGTCAACGTATTTAAGACAAAATAAATTGGATTAGAAACCGCACAAATCCAATTGTCTTCTGTGGTCGAAATAAATATGCAGGGATAACTAGGTGCACGCACGCCACTGTATAAGCCACCACTGCATGCATGAAAACCAACAAAGCAGGAAAGTCACAACTATCAGGCTTTGAATTGTGCCAGCAGGTAGCCGAAGAGATCGAGGCTATTTGTTGCGCAAAAGCAAAGACAATCCAACGCAGCAGGTGACATTTATTGTGTTTTTCTGTGGGTATGTGGGGGAACTGAGCGCCAGTACTGCTGGATTATATGTGCGTGTTACTGCAAAGGGAAACATTTGAAAGTCATATTACACAAAACAACATTGAAGGCAAGCAGAACTGTATTTGGGAGCACATGCTGTAGTATTTGTGAGTTATAGGGTATTCGCAAACGCTAGGCTGATTTAAATTTTATTTATGGCCGTATGGTTGTGTATGGCAGCTGTATGGCGAAACCTTGCGCCTAGATTGTGTTTCCTGCAAATTTGAACATCAGCCTGTAAAAAAGTAAAAATGTAATTTACTTACTAAAATGGCTTTTAAAAGCAAATAGCCTTGTAAATGTATTGATTTATTTGTATTTAAGCCAATATAACGGTACAAATCAAACACTAATCGAATTTCCAAGGTTTCAATTGTCAATATGCCCGCTCTCCAACGCATTTAATAGTATTTTTGTTGTGTAAATGGGCTAATGCCCGCTAATGCCGCTTTCGCCCGTTTGTTTATTTGTGCATATGTGTATATAAAAATTGGACATTTTGTGCCAGTTCGTGCGATTCAATTAAGCTAAGGAAAACGTTGTATGTATGTGTAAAAACTCGGAGTTTTCGAAGAATGGACCAATGTCCATTAAGGATGAATGAGAGCATGTGGCAATATTCACACTCCTAGGAACGATTGCTCTGGCAACACATTAGATAATTATCAAAAATGAACAATGGAAAAACATGGGAACCTACAGGCGGATGTGGTATTAATAATTAGTCAATGACCTCAAGAACTTCCCAAATATTCACTTGAATCTTAGTTCGTTATCCGAATACTCGAATGGTTTCAAACAAAGTAGTAGAGGAAAAATGCAAAAATTAGTGTCAAGCGAAAAGTTTTGTGGAAATCTTTGTTTGAGACGTAATTTGGAAGAAAGTTCCCACCTATCCAGAGGATAATTTAAAAAATTGTAAAATAAGTAGAAACATGATTAATTTAAGAAAACCTTCCGGAAGGTATGCGTAAAAGTTCACATTAGACATATTGTACTAACGAGCAGACTTGCCACATACAAAATAAAAGTAAACTATTAAATACATAAATGTGTGTCAGTGGTTTTTCCACCACACCACTTTGGACTGATTTTCGAGTTTAGGTGTATGGAGAGTGTAGCGTCTAATATGATTCATAAGAATTACGTTCTAGGTCATCACTCACCGTACCTAATGCGAATTGGAGCTGAAGCACAAGCAGAGTTGCGCAGCCATAGAATATATACAAACATGAGTGAATAGGTGAGTGAATAGGTGCAAATATGCATATATCTACTAACATATGTGTATGGTTAAACAAAATCGTATCTATATGTTAACACTTATTCAACTGACATAGCGACGGCTTAACAACCTTGGTGACAACAACTGGTGACTCGAGCGCCATCTCCTGTTGTCTATTGCCGCATTCGTTCCTTCCATTCCACTCTACGCCATCACTAGCACACCGGCACTGCTGCTCCTGCAATCACAATCTTCTGTCTGATTTTTTCGCTTTGAAGCAAATCGTCGATTTTCATTTCAATGACAAAGCCATGCATGCGCTGGCGTACCTGGCCTGTGTGTGTGTGTTGTGTGTGTTGTGTGTGTTGTGTGTGTTATGTGTTGTGTGTGTCACCTTTAAGCGCGTTCAGATGTCAACACGTAACATATTGACGTGCGTCGGTGTTATGCCAGTTGAGCGGTTGTTGCTGTTGTTGTACCTCGCATGCGTACGCGGGTAGATCACATAGCAGAATGTCGTGCCTAAGTGAGAAGTCAGTGAGCTTTGTTGGGCACCCTGGCTTTTGTTCGAGCGGTTGTCGGCTCTTGCTCCAATACACATACATCTGTATGCATCGAACTGTGTATCTCTATGCAAGTAAAAGTAAAACAGGAAACTTGTATAGTGCAAGTGTATATGAGTGTGTGTATGTGTGTGTGTGTGTGTGTGTGGGTTAATGTATTCGCTAGTGACTTTCTGCTGAATGCCGCCTGTGATCCTCTGATCCCGTGCGTCAGTCACATACTTGCTGGGCAAACACTTAAATTGCAATTTGCAAATAGTACGGAACAGTCGTAGCACAAATTTTGCACCACGCACACACACATACATAGAACTATTTGTGCTGTCGCCTTGCGCAGATCACCCGCTCAGTAAGAGGCAGACGCAACCGTTATAATCCACCGTTGACTTTGTCAGCGCCGCCATCTTTCGGCGTGTGCAACACCCGCCTGCGCCGCAACTTGGATGCGTGCCACAGATTCTGCCACAATTACCACAACTATCCAACTTGTTATTTCGTACGCCGTTCTTTGTGCTCGCCTGCTGTCTTTCGTTCTTTCATTCTTTCATTATTTTGCTTTGCCGTGTGCGGCCGCTTTGTTGTGGTTTACCATGGCTTAGGCGGCTCGTCGACCCATGAAAGGGAAATTTTTGATGAACATCTGTTCGATTGTGCCACGGTGTTTCTCTGGCTCCCGCCGGCTTGGCCTACGCTTTGTTTCATGTGATGTGGTTACGAAGCATAGCGGTTGTCGGCGAAGCGATGCGAATGTGTGGACGAGTTGTTGAATCGTTAGTTGAAAGTGTTACGTATACGCCAGGTAGTCGCTGACATAGAAATATAAGTGCGTGTGTGTGTGTATTGTAGTTGCAAATTAGCACGCCCAACTAAGCAAGGGGGTATGTCATGTATGCAGCATCGCTATGCTAAAACCATAATATGGCAGTTTTAAAAAAGGGGGGCAACTCGTTACATATTCAATGATATTTAGTACACAAAGTTTTTGGGCTCAGCAGGAAATGCTACATTATTTAAAGGAGAAATTAGACTACGCTTTCAAATAATTTAAAGAGGGAAAAGGGGAGAACATTATCCAGCTGCGTTGACTGAATAACTATTTAATCTATGCTAAGTTTGCTGCAACACACTTTATGTAGTTTGACTCATCAGGGTTGAATTTGTGTGTGTTTAAATTAAGAGCTTTGTTTAATTCTTTACCTCAGCATTTGTTGCATTCTTTTAGCTCAAAGAACCAAAGTTCACAGCTCACATTTACTCTAATTTAATGCCAACGTGAAAATTCTCACTCACTGTTGTCTATTTATTTCTCTTTCTACTTTTGCCTACTATTCCGCTTTATTTTGTGCTCATCTAGTTGTAGCTATTTTTGCGAACTTAACCATTTTCTCTTTTCTTCTATTTTTGTTTGACGCTGCTTCATCAAAGTTGTCGCTGTGTCTGACTGCAAACACTTCAAGAGGTAGTACCTGGCGTATACGTGACTTTTCAGTGTTTTTTACATTTATTTAAGTGAATAGTGCATACGCGCACGCATAGAGAACCAAGTACTACTTATACATAGCTGCTATTTAGAACTAATGGCCCTAGTGTTTACTGTGGCATATATTTACTTGCTCTAGAGTTTGTTCAAGACCACCAAGGAGGAAATATTTCTCTCGATAATGTTAAACGTTAAAGTTAAAGTCCCATAAGCGAGACCTGGTTTTCTTTTAGAACTTTGTCTATGTCAACTCTAGCTACATAACATCCTTTATCGGATGAACTCAAGGCGAAGCATCTATCTATCTACCCTACTTTTAGACACAAATTTCTCCGGACCAAATATTAGCATTGCTGAAAGCGTCGATGTGGGGAAAATCCAGACAGATGAACCGATTTCAACGGGTTAGATACTCCTCATCATCTTCAGCAATCATATTTAGGGCTATCTAGTCCACACAGCCTCCGGATCACGCTTATTATATGAAACATCCACCTCCAAGGCAGCTCTCTCTGCTCTGTGAGATAAGAATATAAGCTTGAAGATCATATATCATAAAAAAATCGCAGCAACCTGGGTGGTGAATTAAGAGTATACAAGATTTTTCTCCACACTTTACTAAAATGACTAGCCTGAGTCAAATTCAAGCATGAATGCGCTGACCATCAATAGTTGATGAAAATATTCTAAATTGCTCACAGCTGAAAGATTGTGGCTAAACTGCGGCTCACACTCTGCGGCCACTGGCGATGCAATGTCAGCCAGCAGCTCGAACGCGCTCAGTAAACACAACGTAAATATTAAACAAATCAATTAAAAAGGCATAAAGGCTAAGTTGATCGAAACACTTTAATTGGAAAATAACCAAATATTAATAACTGTACTTTGTTTTTATTTTAACTGAACTCTTTTGTTGCAATTAATTAATATTTCGTTAAAAATAATTCGAAAGCCGAAAAAATGAGGGTTCTGCGAAGAGTGTTACATATATTTTTTATCAAGCCCAATATGCACAAGAACAAAAGTATGGCGGCTTTGTGTGGGCTTGCTTGTTGGCAGCCTTTTTTGTAGGCCTTGCAGTGGTCAGTGGTTTAGAAAAATTTAATTTTTTGTAGAAACTCAATATCGGCTGGCAGTCAATAAATTCGCTTGGCACATGGCTGTAATTGACAGCTGCCTTTTAGCGAACGCGTGTGGGCGTGCGTGCGTGCTGGCAGTGCGAACCTTTTTTGTAGCCGCTGCCACTTTCACTTTGTAAATTGCGCACATTGCGGAACATATGCTGACACATGTGTGCAACTGATGGTTTTCATGCGTTTTTTCACATTTCACATTTCACATTTCAAAATTCACATTTCACATTTTAGTTATTATTTTTTTTTTAGCCTTTTCGTTCGGTTTTATTTCCACTATGTATAGCTTTGCTTTCGATTTCTAGTTGGGAGAGGTCTTCTAAGCACATTTTACGCACTTTTGCTTTTAAACAAACATGTGAGAGTGTGCTGTCGGCGGTAGGCGGTAGGCGGTAGGCGGTAGGCGGCATGAGTACTTTCAGTCACAAAAGCTGACACATCCATCCACTTTTGCTTTCAGGGCAACTGCCGAGGGTAGCGGTGTGGTGTGTCGACATTTTCCTTTGACAGCGACATATTTCCCATTTGATATTTGTATGATTTTCCCGGCTTTTGATCCTTTTTATAAAGCGCTTGCCTTTCAATTTCACATCGAAAGTACTCCGCAAACACTGCGAGAGTAGTGTTAGTGAATTAAGTTATCGAGCTTGCAAATTGGCCTTGACATATGTGTATACTGGACAACAATGAATGAGTGCAGTTGTGAAAGATGTACGTTGGTATACCGTGATTTGTACCACAGTGCCTTCCAAAAGTATTTCGCTTATGGAGATGTTTGAGGAACGCGCAACATGATAACATATGATTTTCTAACAAATGAAATTTTTATAACGCTAACAAATAATAAATTTATAAAATTGGACCACATACGAATTAGTATGGATTGGTTGATGAGTATTAAAGTGCTTACTCTGTTATTATTATTAGTGGAGGAAAACATGTCGACATGTTTGCCAATGTTTCCAATGTTTCCAATTTTGTCCAAGTTTTCATTATTAGTTATACTATTATAAGTAATAATGAATTATATTATATTATTTTGTTGTAAGTTATATTATTTATAAAGTTATATTATTTTGTTGAGGACAATATAGCTCTAGAGCAAATTTTCGTTGGAAATGATCAAGCAAAAGTGACCAAATTGGTCCATAACTCTTTAAGTGGCTTTAGAGTTGGCCTCATTTTAAATCCAAAAACTTTACTTATATTCAGCTGCAAGCAAAACAAAAAAATTCCACAGCTTGATTGTTAAAATTTTAATTTTTAGTTATGAGCAACTAGTCACAATACTTCTATGACCCACTGTAAGTAACACACAAAAATTCAAAATCATTAATTAAAAAAAAAATAAAAATAACGATGGAGAATATGTTTAGTTAGCCATTAGCTAAGTAACGGTCATGTAAAATTCCATTTTCGCTGTGCAATCAACAGTTGTGGTACATTTGATGTCTCAAACAGCCGCATCAACTGAATAGAAAACAAATTCGACATGTCACACAATTAATTTAGCCCCTTTCCACATTAAAGCAGCAAAATCAAATGAAAATAAAGAGACCTTTGCTACAGCATATGCATCCCCTTGCCTGTGTGTCTGTGTCCATGTCCCCTTGTGTTTCCGGCTTGTGTGTATGTGTGTCTTCTGTAGCAAAACATGCGAAAAATTTAATTAAGCAAAAATGGCATATAACTTGCATGTGTGTGGATTGTTTTCATTTTCCTTGCGCGCAGTTAAACGTGTTTTAGTATTAATTTAATTTATATTTCGTTTTGAAGATACATTGAAGAGTAAATGTTCAGATAAACTGGCAAATAGTCTAACACAGAGTTGAGAAAACTATTGAGAAAACTATTGAGATAATGACCACTTTCCTACATATTATAAAATCTACTCTATCTATAACTGAAACCGATTTTAAAAAGATTAGATAAGTTATATTGGCAATGGATGTTGTGAGAAGCTATTTTATGGTAAAAATACGGATGTAAGGGATGGCCTTGTGTACTCGCCTAACCATTAACGCCTCGGAAGCCACAATGCATAATAGAGTATTAAAAATATCCTTTTTATGCCTTTTCCATGAACTTATTTAGAAATAACCATGCACTCAAATGTTTAAATTTGTTTTCTCTTTTAAAATACTTCAACCAAAGTAGATGCCACATAGCAGGTCCACATACGTACTTTGAAATGTTCTCCTTTGCATAGTAGTTGCACTTAGTTAAATTTTTTTAAGAATTTCTTTTCATATAGTCCGATCGCACATATACTCGTCGGGTATTCACACATACATTTGTATGTATATGTACTGCCATTATCGACTCTGCACTTTTAATGCTTTCCTGTGAACTCGCCTCAACCAAAGTAATAAAATGTCAGTAAAATGAAATAGATGTTATAATGGAAAAAAGAACAAGTGCCCAGAGTGCAGAAGAAATTCAGAAAAAACGAGTTAATGTCGTTTTGCAGTAAGCGCCATGGCAGAAAGTGCCCAGTTCAAGCGAAGGACCCTGCGCTCCTCGCCCCAAACATTTGCCTGTGATAAAAAATGAGCAAATTGTAACATAATCCTTTTCGCAACAAATTTTTATGCGATTTTTTATTTCAAGACACACGCAGATCCACCGATCCATACCAGTGGGTACGAATCCCACAGCCCCAGCGACATCCTTAGACACCATCAGCTAAGTATGCATGTATGTGTAGCTCCTGTGCACATTTGTATGGGTTGTCACTCGAAGGATGTGGCAAACGGCAAGCAGCAGCTGCGAGAGCGGCGAATAGCGAGTGGTGTGCGCCAGCCAGTTCGAAGAAAGTGCGAAGCATTGGATTGGGAATTTGAAAAAAGAAGTTAATTTTTTAACAGTCGAATTGAAAATAAATGCGAGAAAAATTCGATGACAGCAATGACTTGTTGGCGCGTCCCGGCACACTCACTAGCTTTGTTGCTTTAGTGTCCAAATGAGAATACTATGTGCGCCCAGCTTGTGCCTCAATGGGCAATTATGGCGCTGAAGACGAAATTTTTTTATGTAGCTTTGCTAACACACGCCTTTGAGCGAAGTGAGCGAAAGGAAAAAATCCAAAAATATTGACAGCGAATTTGGGGTGGGGATTTAGCAGTTCACACAGTTAACTATGCTAGACATATTGCGTGTAATGGAAATGACGGTATATGTGTGGTATTTATGGGTATATAGGCCGCCATACTCACATATATACATACCTACGCCTAGTACATAATACGCCTAGTAATATATGGCGCATTATGAGTTGGGCAGCGCTGCAAACAAAGCGGCACGTTGGTGATGATAATGACATAAAAAATTACGAAAAAGGTGAGAGGGTCTCCAAAAGGTTCTTGGGCGACGGTATGACTGAAGGCGCCTGCTTTCTAAAGTGTTGACAGGTTGAGTAGTCAAATGGAAGTAGACTCAAAATTAAGACGTTTCTTCATCAAAGGATATTTACAGGAAAGTAAGGAGGTAAGGTAAGGAGTAGGGTAGTTCTTAAATATTTACCAGGGAGTATATATATTTATATATATGTATGCGCAATAGGCGATTGAAACGCGCAAGTGTTTATATTTGCCAGCTGGCCACTGAGAGGAAACATTTGCCAAAAAGAACACACTAACTAGCAAGTTGCCGCTTATTGTGTAACTGAGCATGGCTATAACAAAAAAAAAGCGATATGTAAGTGGGAGTAACCGGGTTTGGGGCTACTTCGCATGCAAGGCAAGCGCATAAAATTGTTCAACAAAATTTTGATCACGTAATTGGGCGCCATTTGTTGTTGCGATATATGAGCAAAACGTACGAGCCAGGCGAAAAACAGCCAAAAAAAAAAAAAATGAAAGCAATCAAAATGAGATGAAAAAACGCTTTAGTTGTTGGCAGTAGCGAAAAAGAATCGCACATCGAAATAAATTTAAAATTTGGACGCGCATCTATATACAAATACATAGAAACATGTGTATGCACATGTACATGTCTGTATACTTTAAATTGTTTTCCGCGGAACTTGATGATAATTTCCACCAGGTTTCAAACATTTTTTGCCGCTACAAATGCTTTAATCGTTTTGCTCAAAAACGAACACGGAACGGAACGAGTCAGTTCTGCTTACCTACAATGGCTAGCCGCCCCGAAAAGACTCGAACGTACAGTCGATTTGATTATTTCCGACGCAGCAACATGTTATAATATAAGGATTATTCATCGCTTTGCGCGATGATAAATCTAGGAGAGCGTCTGCTTTCTGTAGCTTTATTTGCTGATAGAGGCTGGAGGCTGGTCTTCTCTGTTCCTAAATAACAAGCGAGTTAGGACTCGGTCGCGCTTGGTATTTCGTGGTGGCATCAAATTAGGGATCGTGAAAATTGCCATTCTTAAATTATCTTTCCGTTAATCACCTTCGTTACTCAGCCGCTGTAGTTGCCGTTTCAGCATTTTTAAATTTTTATTAAGAATACCTGAAAAAGAAAAATTCTAAATTTTTCAGCAAGGATCGTTGCCAAGTTGTTGATTTCGTTTGTACGAACAATAAAACAGTTAACTTTTGTGCATGAACATTTCCAGGTCTGCAACAGCTGTGGTTGGAAGAAATACCGAAAGCACCACATCAAGAATTAGTCCGATGCTTGGGCTTGTGGCTGTCATATGCTCTCCGTTAGTATCCCTGCAGCGACCAAATGTGAGCATGGCACATGCCACCTATAAACTTTTCACACTAAAAAGGAAGTTTAAGTTGACACAAATACACACATAATCACACACACTCACACGTCCTTTTGTACCAGGAAGCATATTGGAGATTGGAGATGAGGGCCAGCCCCCCCGGTAATTATGATGTTTGTTTATATGTTCGCTTGAAAATAATGACGAGCAATTTCTTAGGCCGCCGCAGTGGAGCTTGCAGCGCTGCCTACAAAGTAGCAACGAGGATTGAGGTAGAGGAGATGAAAACAATTTTAAATAACACAAATTTAATTTCTGCGAAGGAAAAACTTCACGCTGCAGCAGCATGGAAAATAATAGAATTTTTAACAACAAGATTTGCCAACATTAAGAACTACATGCAACAACAACAACATCATTCAAGTTGAGAGCAACAAAGCCATGCTCGTCTTCCGGAAGCTGTTGGTTCCGCAAGGATATGCGTGTGCATGTGTGAGTCACGCCGACGGACACACACACACTTGGCGCCGTAGAAATCCAGGCATGCTCCAAAACATGTCGCTCTGCTTTGGCTGCCATGACGGTGGGTTAGCAAGTGGCTTCTTAGCCAATGTGCGGCATTTATGATGTCACAAGGAATTATGACGGCGTAATGAGTTCGAGCGGCAACAGCGCGCGGCGCACTTAAATGACGGACGCTGACAAACATACATACTCATATATATGTACATATGCTGTATTTTTTGAAAATAAACAAAAACATTTTGAATAAAAACAAAATAATTACGCTCCTGCATGCTACCTGCCCATGTATACCTATTTACGTGAAGTTGTAAAAACATATGTCTGTTTATGTTTATGCTTGTGTTTGTGTGTGTCCTTTGCGGCATTCGAGCCGCAAGGTACGTGCGTGTCACATTAGCCAACTCACTGACGACTGAGTTGTTGTTGTCATCTTACCACAAATGTTTCCTGCAAGCATTAGGCGCTCACCAAGAACGAAATATATGGCTGTGTGAGTAATATGTTCGCACTTATGAAATTTAAATTGTTTAAAAAGTCTTCGTCCAGCGCATGCATTCTCTACATCAGTGGCACATTTCCTGCAGCATATGTTTCTCCCTAAATTGATGTATGTATGTACACATGTGTACTTATATGGTAATGTACCAGCAATTCGCAAGCAAAAAATAAATAAAACTTGTGGTGGAATCCTTCTTAGTAGGCCTAATTTGGGCTTATCCAAGATTAGAATCGTTGAACAACTGAGAGAATTCCATGAAGTTAAGCCAAATAACAGGATCAGCTGACTCAATAACGCTTTTAATATTGAACATATTTTCGAATACCTGAAGCCTCTTGTATTTTTAAGGCCCTTAGGCGAATGCCAGTAGTGATAAACTTGGAGGAAACAATCATGTCATTATTTTTGCCAACGAATAAGAAAGCTTTATGGTATATGTAGAGGCCATTCAGGAGCTGTTGAGAGCTTTTTAAGTTTTATGCGTCGCTCTATGAAGTGGTTAAGAAGCGATGTGACTTCTAATATTTATCAAAAATTTTTTATTAATTAATTAATATTAAATTTATTCCTTTAAAAGTAGTACTTCTCAGATTTGACACACTTATACCAAAACTCTTCCATTCTTGGATGTCCTTGGATGTCGTCTTTCCTTAATTTCCTCTATTAGGGCGAAGAGCCCTGTTGTTGAACAGTTTGTTAATGTCATGGTTTTGGGTGAATTGGGGTAATCGTTATTAATGTCATTCAATAGCTCCTGAATGGCAGAAATGCAGGGATGCTTTCGCTCATCGAAGTTAAACATTTTTGGAAGAAATTTCACTGACGCTTGACTTATTACCAAAATATTCGAATAAAATACCAAGTGGAATGTCTACGAACTCAACTCCTTCTGCTGCTAGTGTTGGTTCCACAATTCCACAGTTCCAAAATGCTTGTTTATTGATCTCGTAAACGTTTCCGCCAGTAGAGAGTTTATTTTATATATTAAATATATACAAGTAAATGTGTGCATCTATATATGTATCTAACAGCATATGTTTCTCCCTAAATTGATGTATGTATGTACACATGTGTACTTATATGGTAATGTACCAGCAATTCGCAAGCAAAAAATAAATAAAACTTGTGGTGGAATCCTTCTTAGTAGGCCTAATTTGGGCTTATCCAAGATTAGAATCGTTGAACAACTGAGAGAATTCCATGAAGTTAAGCCAAATAACAGGATCAGCTGACTCAATAACGCTTTTAATATTGAACATATTTTCGAATACCTGAAGCCTCTTGTATTTTTAAGGCCCTTAGGCGAATGCCAGTAGTGATAAACTTGGAGGAAACAATCATGTCATTATTTTTGCCAACGAATAAGAAAGCTTTATGGTATATGTAGAGGCCATTCAGGAGCTGTTGAGAGCTTTTTAAGTTTTATGCGTCGCTCTATGAAGTGGTTAAGAAGCGATGTGACTTCTAATATTTATCAAAAATTTTTTATTAATTAATTAATATTAAATTTATTCCTTTAAAAGTAGTACTTCTCAGATTTGACACACTTATACCAAAACTCTTCCATTCTTGGATGTCCTTGGATGTCGTCTTTCCTTAATTTCCTCTATTAGGGCGAAGAGCCCTGTTGTTGAACAGTTTGTTGATGTCATGGTTTTGGGTGAATTGGGGTAATCGTTATTAATGTCATTCAATAGCTCCTGAATGGCAGAAATGCAGGGATGCTTTCGCTCATCGAAGTTAAACATTTTTGGAAGAAATTTCACTGACGCTTGACTTATTACCAAAATATTCGAATAAAATACCAAGTGGAATGTCTACGAACTCAACTTCTTCTGATGCTAGTGTTGGTTCCACAATTCCACAGTTCCAAAATGCTTGTTTATTGATCTCGTAAACGTTTCCGCCAGTAGAGAGTTTATTTTATATATTAAATATATACAAGTAAATGTGTGCATCTATATATGTATATAGTGAAAAAGCACATCTTTTATATAGTGAGAGCAAAAATTTAACATGAAATATTTAAGGTTTGCAAATTTGTTCATTGTTTCTCACTCCGCTCTTCAAACGACTAATTTCCTGAACTCCACTTCGAGGATAATGATTTATGCGTTTAATTTAGGTTGAAATTGCTTTGGCAATTTTCTGCTTGCCACAGCACTTGTGCGGCTGCAAAAATTCTAAAAGCATTTTAAACTGTAATTTTCAGACCGCTCTGTTAGAGAATATCAACTTTATGCATGTACGTGCGTGCGCGGATGCAGCCTGAAATCGAAAACAGGAATACATAAATGAAAAAAATAAAAAAAAAAGAATGATTTATGCAGCTTGTGCGCCGCCTGCTGGCCGAACGCAAAGCAACCAGCGTCTTAAGAGCCTTGTTGTGTTGCTCTTGTTGTAGATGCTGCCGCTGCACTTTTTCACTGCAGCGCCCATTCTTGGTATGCGATAATTTCCTTTTTGCCGGCTGCGGCCCACATTCATTTAGGTCGCACACACACACACACACACACACGCACGCGCTTGTTGGCGTTTTCTCACCTGCGTGAATAGGTGTGTGTGTGAGTGAGCCCGCGCTCGAGTAGTAATTTTGCTTTCGGCACTGTGCGAGCCATCACTAAAAACATTTATTATTAGTTGTAAATTTTTTGCTTGAAATGAAAATCGATCTTTGAATTATTACGCTCGACTCTCCGCTCGCTTCAGCCCTTGCTGCCGCTCTCACTTATCCTTTGCGTATTTGCTTCCACTTGCTCTTCTTTTTGCCACATGGCTTTTGCTTTGCTGGCTGCTGCGCGGCGCGGTATGCTGCAAGTTTTGATTTGCAACATTTTACTTTTGTTTGCCTGCCGGCCTTTCGGAGTTGGCTGCGTAAGACCTCTCCTCGCTGGCTTTTGTTGCTGCAGACGAGATTTAATAATCAACGTACATAGTTCGTTCGAGTTTAATTTAGTATGGTTTGCCTAAGGCAATTCATTAAAGTCGGAGCGGTGTTGCAATTAAAATTGTTGCCATTTTTCAACAACTGTAAAAAATAAGTTGAAATAGTTTTCAAATTATGCGGAAATTTAATTAATAAAGTGATGAATATTGGATTCACTTATAAATGAATTTAAATCATCGCCAAAACCAAAAACACAAATATTGAGCATACTTGTGCATCTGTGCCACAAAATTCCCGAATTTGGGCAATTACTTGCGCATCGATTTTAATTCATACGCACTTGCCGCAACTCACCAACTGCGGTTTCCTGCGTCCTCTCCCCACTTGCATACGCCCCACCCGCTGCCGTGCAAACTCATCAACCAGCGACAATTCACCACTTCCTTTGGTCACCTTCTGTTTGCCACAACACACTTGACTGCCTTCCTGCCCCTTTTGAGTTTAAGTTAAAGCGATTTGACAGGAAATTAAGTTCGATGCATACAAACATATCACATTTCCCATTGCCGTTGCCGTTCTGCATGCACCATACCGGTGAATTGTCTGTGTCTGTTGCAGGTAAGCAGTTCGATAATTGTGTCCACCCTTCATTTTATTGCTCCATCCACTTGCAACATTAATTTGCTATGCTTTCTTTTGTCACAACTTCATGTTGCCTCGAAAAATAAATTGCCGCAAGTTGTTGTTCTATGGTGGATTGGTTTGGCTTCGTTTGTAAATTAAACCGGAGATGATTCTGTGGTTTCATGTTGCAAATAATAATAGAAGGAGCGGACAGACAAACAGACATGCCGCATTGGTTGGCAGAAACAATTGAGCTGCTGCAAAAGTAAGCGCTAAGTTAGTGTTAAAATGATAGCATATGCTCTCAAGCCGGCTGCAACAACAGCAGTTGTATAATTTAAAACTAAACTTAACTAACGAGCACGGAGCAGTTCTCCAAGCACTACCGCAAATGCGCTCTGGTTGGCGCTTTCTGGCTTTTGACGAGCAGCACACGAGGTAGACCACATCCTGAATGCAAAAGAAAAAAAGAAACAAAAAAAAAACTGAAAAAAGAATACAATATAACAACGTTTTTCTTAATTTCGACAACTAGTACACAGTGAATAATGATGGTTGTGAATTGAGTCATAGTCGACTATTTATGGAACCCAAAAGCTTATGCTTAGGTACGAACGAGCGAAAATTTTGACAGTACTCAAAAATTAAAAACATCTATATATATATATAATCGTAATGGAAATCTTTCAAGGAGGACTCCTTTTATGTCATGAGCTTGTTCCGAAGATTATTTCTTTAATCTGGAAGTCAAGGAAAGTTTTCTTCTTACTTGCGAGTTAGAGTGTTTTTTTTTTAGTGAATAGTCGACTAGCCGTGTTTTTCTTTCCGCGACTCAGTTCGTACAAATTTCTCTCTCATGCTATAAGCACACATATTCTAATCATAGTTATGTATGTCTCTCCTAATGATGGATGATGGATGAAATATTTCGAGAGAATCTAAGACCATTTCGTTCATTCTATAAAAGGCAAAGGATACGGCAGGGCTATTAAGTATCGGCATGGCATAAAGTTGCAAAGATTCATTTGGAATTTCATATAGATTGAAAATAATCAGCCATTATTTACAAATTATCAATTGTTTTATAAAGATAAACATAAAGGTATCTCTTTTCAGTCAGGTGGTGCTTCGGCACAGTCACCGATTACTCCAGATATATATAACACTCTTAGCTAGCCAAAATAGCTTCTGTGGTCAATTTAAGGTACTCTCTGTGGCAGCATATTTATTCAGTTTGGTTAGCTGGCAGTTTGAGACCAACTCATTGCTTAATTAAACAAGAATTATTTTCCCCAAGGGACTAATAAGCGAATTCGAATACTATAATAGAAGACACATGGCTTTATTGGAAGGTCGCCACTCGGAGGACAATTTGAGAACTTCGCTCTGCCAATCGCTAATGTTGGATAATTATCTCGCATGTTCTTGAGTGAAAGAAAGGGAATTTTAAAAATTTCCCTGCTGCCTTCGATTGCGCTCGATGCAGCCCTTAAAAGTTGGAAATTAATTTCCATTAAAACTGAAATTTAATCTGCCCTTGCTCCGCTCTAAACAAACTAAGTACTTAACTTAGTTAACGAAACTTTTCGCAATGTAACTGCAAGATCTCCTTGATTTGTTTTTGTTTCTTTGTCGCCTTGTTTCTCCTTGTTTCTCGCCTTTTTTCGTTTTTTCCCTTTCTCCAGTTATTGTTATTGCTGTTGTTGTTGTATTGATTCATTCACTAGCCAAATGAACGTTTTAATGAGTTTTCGCTCGCTCGCCGGTTCGATTCATTACGTTTTTGCCGCTATGAAAATTGCAACTTTTGCCATTGTGTGGTCATTGCCATTCCAGTGCACTTTGTGAGTATTTTGTTTACACTTGTTTTACTCTTCTTCAATTTCCACTTCTGCGCTGCCTTCGCTTGCTTGTGCGATTTCAAATTGTAACCGCGTCTCCCCGGTTTTTAGTGCTTGGTGCCATGGTTTCTTGGTTGCTGCGGTTTGGCCCATAGTTGCTGGGTCCACGGCGATGGCAATAGTTCAATACTTTTTTCGACTGCTGCCACTCATTGTTCATTTCTTTGCCGGCTGCCCGTTTCCAACAATTTGTGTGCTCTAATTCGCCAGCATGTGCAACGGCATATGCACAACCGCACACACACGCGCATCTATATGTCTGCATGTATGCATGTGGAGCATGTGGAGCATGTGATTGTGTTTGCGTTGTTGGTCAGTTGTCTTTGAGTCTCCGCTTGCCGCAGAGCGGCAAGAAACCACTTAATGAGATTTTTTAATTAAAATTTTCGACAAGAGACCAACTTACATGCAGAAGTGTAAAGGAGCACAGCGCGTTCACATACATCTATATGTTAAAAAAGGCAACAAAGCGGCAGCAGAAGGTGCACATGCAAAGCTCCGTATAAAGAGATGCGCAAATGGGCAAATAAATGTGGTGAAGAAGTTAAGTAAATATATGTTGCAAGTATGCGAAGAGTTCCTGGCATGCCATATGCTAAGGCGAATAAATGAGCGGGGCTAAGTTGCGCATGGGCAGGCTACAGTATGAAAGAAATCCGCCTAAGGCGCTCCAAATTTTTTGCTAATTTCCTCAAATGACATAGCAGTTTGGCACTTTTACCCGCTCCACTTCATCCAAGCCAGATTTTTCGTAAAGTTGCAAGTAATGTTATTTTCTTTTGCAATACCCCGTGCGCTGTAGGTGCTTCAAGCCTTTTGAGCGTCGCAGGCGAAGCGCTAGAGAGGGAGTAGAGTTGCTTAATCCTTTTTGTGTACGCATTACTGAGAACCAATTTAAGATTTAACTAACGCAAAACTTTTTTAAATTTAACGAAAGTCTCTAAGAACTTGCGCTCATCTCGAGTCTGGTTGAATTCCTCCACGAAACATTTTCAAATTACACAAATTTTTAATTTCCTTTGAAATTCCGTGATTTTTAATGAAAAGGGAAGTGGTCAAGCAAAGGTTTGCGCTGCTCGGAAAAGCTGAAACCAATTGAAACAATTGTTTTTGTTGTCTTCATAACCACATATGTTTAGAATATGAATGCAGAAATATACATGCGCTTATAATTGGTGTAGCGAACCTGTTTCGCACACCTTAGCTCACTATGATCTGCCACTCCTAAGAACAGTCACGCAAACATTAGCCATAAATGTCTAAAAAGAGAGCAAATATGTGTCTTTACGAGGAGCAACGCGCTGCATTTCTCACAGGGCCCACGCAGAGCCCAGGCCATTTAGCATCTTGCTACTCTTGCTGTACTGCAAGTAAACTGTCTCATGAATAGCTATGCCTGCAGCCATTGTCGCACTTGCACATTCTGGAGCGCTCTGCTGTCTAAGTATTTCCATCAAAGTCCGCCTCGACTGACAATTGCGAATTGCGGCAAGAGTGCCAATAAGTACGCACACACAGACAGAAGCCGATGTGATTTACGTGGGTACCTGCCGTTGTCAGCTCGACTCAGCGGTGTTCAAAAACACAACGGATCAATACAATGCGTCGATCAGCGCCCCGTTAATAATAGCTTTCGCTAAAACCAGCGGTACCGATCGGCATTGTGGAATGGCACAATAACCACCTTGATGGGGTTCGAGGCCTACCTAAAACCTCTGCCTTTCTTTGGGTCGGGCACCCGGTTGCAATGCAACTCCACACTGAACTGTACCGCCCCAGAAAGTTCTACCCACATTCAGGTGTTAAACCACAGCCACCATGATACTCCCTGAAGGGCCTACCACAATGAGCAGGATGGAGCGACAAGCAACTCCACCGGGCTCCTGCTCCCCGTGGCACCAGATTATAGTCTCCGGTCAGACCTTGTAGCCTAAAGGCTACTACCAGTTGAGTTACCCATTCATCTCGACTGGTGGCATTTGTAGCTTGAACTACAATGCCGCTTTAAGTGTGTGCATAATACATTTGAAGTGATATAAACTCAGTTCAAGCTAAGTAATATAGCACTATTTCTGACATGGCTAAACCTATAGATTGAGCAAAGTCTATTTCAAATGCAGTGCATTTTTTGGATTTTAGTCGCCTCGTACGACAGGCATGCCTTACCGCGGGTTATTCTTATCCCTCAACCCGCAGGGGGGCACACACAGACAGGCAGTTAGTGTCGTATTGCACTGCATCGTACTGCATTTATGGAATCTACGTTCGCGCGGTGCATCTTAACCAAAACTGCGGTCCGCCGACGCCGTTGCAAGTGCGTGACGCGCTACACGTTGCTGTTTGTTTTTGTTTACGCACATTCAACTATACGCGCAGCAAAGCGCATTCGTCTGTCACTAGCTCACTTTGTATAGTTCGCGCTTGCGCACCCAGTTGGATGTCATTTATTAAATTAATTTCACGGCAGTGTCTGTCCAGACAACAGCCGCAGTCGACAGCGCGCTCACTCCACAAGTTAGGCCATTGTTATTCCTCGCCGCAATCGCCGGAGTGCGTTAGGATCGGCTAGGCTGTAGATAAGAAGCTTAGTTGTAGGTATGCCTTTGGGGTACTTTCGATACACCTTAAGTTCGCTCGCTTGTCTGTGTGTGTGTGTTATTGTGGCAGCTGTTTCGGCATTCCCGTCGCTGTTGTCCTGCAGTCATTTACCTGGTTGCTGATTTTCTTGCGGCTTTAACTGCGGCTGTTGCTGCGGTTGTGTCTACTTCCTGGCATTGTCGATTCGTGGCCGTCTCTTCAATTTCAACTTTTTGCCGCAACTTTCAGCAATCTGCTGCTCTTCGCTTCTTCCTACAAGTTGCATATATTTAGTTATACAACCAGTGCTGCAACTTGCTTCGCCTTGACAATGAATTATTGTCCTCACGGAGGAAAAGATTTCGTTGCGACTCAGCTTCATAATCCGACCAGCCCACAGTGGGTTGGCTTCTCAATTTTGAAAGGAAAAATAACATTTCGGAATCAGTTATCGAATCGGAAACTTTATGTATTTTGTCGGCTCCATATATTGTATAGATGGAGCGTCGCATATAAAAAATGTACTCGTACCTGTAAGCGGTAGACTTCTGGATCTACTATGGTAAGATTTTAATGATTAGTGTTCCCTGTATTGTTCATTGAAATTACTATCAACGGAGTGCAATTATACAACAAAATTGTTGGGTGCATTAGCATTCGGCTATCTTGTATTAATAATTGTTGCATAAGTATTGAAAGCGAGGTAGATATTATTTTATATCATTAATTTTTCCACGGTTAATCTTCAGTTGCCGACTAGGAAGCCTTGACCACTGTACAGCCTGGACAACATCAAGACCGGCTTTCGGGCGAGCTTTCATTGCAACGTCTGCTTGTGTTGCCGCAATTTTTTGGCTTCATTGTCTTTGCTTGTCACTTGTTTGTTTTATTGTTGTGTTGGCTGATGAACAGCACCTTGCCATGTCTGTTGTTGATTGTGATTCATTTTCCACTGCGGTTGCGTCCGAATGCCTCTACCTTTGCACAGGTAGATATGTATGCTTGTATTTGTTTTTTGTTTTTGTTTTGTGTATTGTCTGCTTACCATGTTGAATGCCTCATTATTATCCTTTAAGTTGAAAAAATCATTTTGATTTCATTTGACTTGATTGAAATACGAATTCCGCTAATGGATTGTAGGTGGACACGAGATGGATGGATCCATTGTTTTACTTCTCATTCTTGATCTTAGCAGAAAATGTATTTAAAAACCTTCTAGTTTAAATTTTTAAGACTCCATAGGCATAGAAAATAAGTGGAATAGTAGCAGAAGCTTCTCAAAACTTTACAAAATACAGCCAATCCATGAAGATCAATACACTTATTCTTCTCCTTTAAAGCATTTCTCCAAATGGAATAAGGTAAAACAAAAAGAGCTTTTAATGTTATGTTGTAGTTTTTTCTTAATATAAGGGAAAAATAATATAAGTGGATGCTAAATCGAGAATTTAAATTCAGCAATCTATCAATGTCACATAAAAAAAAAATGGATTCTCCGGTATGTAAGTTTCGGTTAAAGTCAGCTCTTAAAATTGTGCTGTTATGAAGGGAAATCAATATTAATGATAAAATCAAACAAAAATTTTCAATATTTACCTAGCGCTTAGAGAATTCGAATGCTCAAAAAATAGTAAGCAATTGATTTGGATATGAAATCGATAAGCATTTCGCTAGCCTGCGAGTAAAGCGATGTACAGTTAATATGGCAAATGCACGCGCAAGAGACAATTGGCATGTGGCACTCAAACGCCACTCGTATGGAAGGGGTCTGATCCCACCCCCTTAATCACATGAGCACAAGCTACTGAAGTGCTTTTCATATTCACCGCAATATGCTCATTCAAATGAAATGTCAAAGTATCGGTGAATTTGACACATATTAATTTCATTTCCAATATGTACACACGCACACACCCTCAATACACATGCGCTCGTGTCAGTATTCCACCCACGCCACCCATGTGGGTGTGTGTGTGTGTGTGTGTGTGTGAGTGAGTGGTACGAAACAAAGGATGAGACACTTGAAATGTTGAAATGTTAAAGTAAAATGCGAGATCTCGTAAACAATAATTTCAAGTGACAGCAAATGGAGGATAAGCAACCCTAATCAGTGCCTGTTGTTTGAAATGTTGTTGACAGTTGTCAGAGTGTGCCTGGGTCGCTAATGCGAGAGCACTCTTATGATATGTATTGAGAATTGGCAGAGTACTCTTACAGCTAGCTCAAGAGCCTGTCGTCTTCAGCGGGGATATGCCAAGTTTTTTACTATAAATATTTTAATTTTTTGCTTTCGCTTTATGCGAAAATTGAATAAATGCGGAAATTATGTAACGGATGTTTGGTTTAATAACGTCAAGAGCTTTTAATGTCAAGGTGCATGAAGTTATGTCAAACTTGTGTTCATATTTAAGTATAATATGTTCCGATATATCCATATGTACATAGTTGAAGGGACCGTTCGTTTCTGTCACAGTTATCGCATGTAGTGACAAGGTACGAACTGCCAAGGAGATCGGAAATGGCTAAAAACTTGTACGATAGCATCAAGTCATGTATACATCATGTCATAAATACATATCTACGTATGTAACTGCATACTGTCGGAAATTGCACAGAGTTTAAAAAAATATTAATAAATACATTTGTGATTCGGCCTCTTAATTAAGCCGCGCTCCGTGCGCTGGTGCTCACCGTGTCCTACAGAACCTTATTAGACAGGGAGGCGTCAAGGGGGGGTGGAGTAGGAAAGTGATACAGGCGCACATTCTGCAGAGTGCATTTGTTTGAGTTGGTGGTGGCGAGTGGTTTTAAGTCAATGAATGCCAAATACAGAGCCATAGATGTGAAAGCATTTGATTCCTTATTGGCGACGATATAAAATTCCTACAGTTATGTTCCTACTTGACAATATAGATAAATATATGTGTATTTGTATGTAAATGAGTATGTGTATGTGTGTGTGCATACCACCACAAATGCAACAAATACAACCAACAAAACGAACGCATTTAATAACACACATACAAGCGGTTTTTCGGCATCGATGTATGCGTGTGCGCGGTTGTACGCACTTCATTGCTGGATGGCACTTCATGCGTGACAACTACATCGACAACATCATTGACATCGTCATCGGCCTCGAGAGTGCGTGCCTGCTGTATTTGCTCTGAATGAATATGCACATTTGTTTATGTGTGTGTGTGTGTGTATTGTGCTTGAGTTTTTGTTGTGACCTTTCAAGCGTGTACGTTGAGAAAACAATTGAAACGCCAACAGCAGCAATTGTTGACAATTAGGTTGTGTGCTGACTGGTGCACTCGAACCGAAATTCGCATACAGCGCACTCACTTAAAGTTCTAAGCACACTATACATAGTACTATATGTACTACGATTTATTGATATGCATACATATAGATAATCACATGTATGTATGTTAAAAAGCTAACAGCTTTTAGCGTTCATACAAATTTGTTTCTCAGTTCGCGAAATAAACCAATAATATTGAAAGCGAAATAATTTTCAAATTTAACGGTTTCTCATGAAATAATCCCGGATGGAATGACGAAATTTGCTCAGGGTCACACTTAGTTATACCTGTGGTTGGAATTCGGCATACTACACATTAAATAGTGCCTTCTTTTTTGACCTTTTTGGACCCAAAGAGGGATTACATGAATAAAAGGTTCATTTGCCAGCCCAAGTAAAACGTTTCACCGGAGGTGTGAAATGATGTTCGAAAATAATTTTGAGGAATGTTGGCGAGTTGAGAGTCTTTCGTTGAATATAAACCCACGACCGTTCCGGTTGCGTAGGTCCGGCTCGCATGGGAACGTACGCCCTCGAACTCTGCTCTCTTCTGTCAGTTTTTTAGGATGGGGAATGATTTTCTTTCTGTGATAGATAGAAACTTGCTGTGAACTATTGCTAAAAGTTCTCAGCCAGTTTAGTTGTACAATTCTTTTCTATTTACAAAATTTCGAGCACAAATCATGTCATATTAATTAAACAAAAGCTTGATTGTGGCTTAATCAGTATGCTAAACTGTTTGCTAGGTTTGTGCTGCATACTGCATTTTACAGAAATGTATCTAGGCGAAACATCTTCAAAAGCACTTCATGCAAACGCACAAACAATTGTATTTGTGGGCCTGTTGCATGCGCCATCTCCATGAATTGAATCTGGTTTGAAAAGTTTAATGCACTTCTATAGTGAAATGTTTTCCCTGAACTTCTAAACCAATTGCTGTTCGTAGAAGTTATTAACAAAATACAAACAATTGCGGCTTAATTAAACATCAAATCAAATGGTGGCACAATCCATCGGTATTGGAATTTCCAGCCTAAGCATTAATTGTGATTAAGGGCTGACCCTACGATAAGATTTTGATAATATACCATATAAACTATTGCATTATAGTTAGGAACTTGTTATTCTCGAGAACAGTTTCATAGATCTATGATTGGTATCAAAACTTTTTACCAACTTTGTATTTATTCGACTCTTTATCTTTAGACCAACAAAAGCACCTCCTTTTCTTTTGGTCTGGCGTTCCTCTTCTTTCTTTAAAACTGCAATAATTTGAAGATCCCCTGTTTGTAATACTAAATTTATATTTATTTCGCAGGAGAACTTTTTCATATAAGACCTTTCACTTTGGAGGAAACAGTGAATAAAATATTTGAATAAGCTGGGGCAATAATAGTAACTATTAAACTCACTTTATGATGGCAGGTTTTCATGTGGTTGTTATTGTACCTAAATAAGCTTTCTCCTTAAAGTATGAAATACATGAAAATACGAAATATATCAACCCCCTGCAAAGCAAACAAAGTAACCACTCGAGTAAGTATTCGAGTGTCCTTTCACAAAGGATGCGCTGCCCTCGTAGTAAACGGAATTTGCGATAAACCCTTGTGTTTGCCGAAAAGCACAAAGCCACAATCGTTGTACAAAGCTTTGTAGTTTTCAAGAGGGCAAAAATCATGTCATATTGTGCTGCTATATTTTATATATGTAAAGAGCTGAACTCAAAACAGTTCCATCAATTCAAATCAGCTCCAAGTACACGAAGGTAGCGCTATTTAATCTTACCTACATGTATGTATGTGCACATGTATTTCTTTTTTTTTGGATCGTATCATGCTACAATCAGGTTGAGGTTGGTTGAAACATATGTCAAGTCAGTATATATTGTATTCATTCTACATTCAGCTTGGACTTTGTGACATTTTGCTGCTGCTATTTCCGAGCTAAATTCAATTTCATCATAGAAACGGAAGTAAACAGCGAAAACTTTGGAATACCAGAAAAAAAATATTACAAAGGCGGTAATTTTAAAAAATATCTATTACTTTTACAATATAAATATATATACATCTATGATGTATAGTATCATGAACAGCTCAATTGTTCAAAGCCTTCTTGAAGCAAATTGAACTTATGTAAATAGTTTGTTCATAACAAAATATTCATTCGAGGGCGACGTGGAAACAACAAATGGCATCCTCTCTGGAAGCACACAACATACCCTCATGCATTAAATAATATGTGGAGAATGAAACGAAGATTTTATTGTTAAAAACAGCAAAGCTAAATACGACCACAGTAATTGTTTTTAGTAGTTTCATATAGTTCCCCTGTATTCTCTGATTTTTAAGGTAAAATTTTAATAAATAATATAAGATTTATAATTTGAAAAGAATACCTAATATCTAGAACAAATTGACTGCAAAACGATATTGAATTGATTGATTGAATTCCATTTTATTCGACCTGAAATAAAGCCCTGAAATAGAAGTTCAGGTGGGAAAACGGCTAGTTATCAAAGAATTTTAGCGGTCTCCAGAGCACAATACCTAAATTTCGAAGGTTAATCTTATAGCCCGAAGCGATCAATTAAGTTATCCTATAGGTCCTTCTAATTTGTATTATACTAAGATTACTTCTATTTTTTCGTCGGGAAAATGTGGCTGCGACATAGTTTGGTTATATCTGTCATATCATATCGAAGGAAAAGTCAAAAGGGATATATGTGATTGTAAAGATGTTCTCCCAAATATAAATTGCTTACCTTTCTTTTTCGACAGTTAATCAGATAACTTTTATACCTCTTTACCCGATACTTATACGCTTATGGAACGCGGGGTATCGATTACTAAAGCCATGGAGCCAAAGTGGAAAAATAATAGATTTCTTTTACTAGATGTAAGAAAGAAGTCTAAATTGCTTACTTTCGTGCACACAAAGAATAAAATTCTTCAATACAACTATCACTTATTGCTTGATTTCGAAAGAACTTACAACCGACATGATCAGTAATTTTTTTCGTGCACATCCAACAGAGGGACCCGCAATTCCTGCAACATTCGCCCGAAATCGGGTTTTAATTTCTTCTCCATATGATTTGATCTTTTTTCATCATTTTGTTTTCTTTACTAGTGGTACGCAGGATTTTATTTTTCGTTTGGCTCATTCCTTCCCAATTTTGTCTTAATTCGTTTCAATTTCATTTGAATTTGTTAAGTTTCTTTCGATCAAGTTCTGTTTCAAGTCACTACGTTTCGTTTGAAGTCTGTCGCTTCATTTAAATAAAATTCTGTGTAATCGGACATTATGTCGGCGCGCTTCCACCATTTTATTTTATCTCTGTCTTTACCATTTTGTTCTAAAGCGTTTCTTCTTATTTGAGCTAACTTGATATTGTTTAATTCCGTGCCATTTCATGGCAGCATATTCCGTGCGTTTTATTTTCTAGCATTTCATCTTATTTTCTCAACTTCTCTCAATTCCTAAACTCCCATAATGGCCAATGTCCACTTTAACGCTGCCATTACAGCATTTTTAGTATCAACTATCGAATAATTTTCGAAAACAGCTTAATCCTTTTGTTTCTTTGCTGCACTCCATGTATTCTTCAGCGTTTGATGTGGCGATTGTAGTAACTCTCAGCTGTTCGCCGCTGCTCTCACGTACGACAACTGTCAGGGCGCTGCAAAAAAACTGGAAAGAGTAAAAACAAAACTCAGTAAAAAGATTACGACACATAACGACATTTAATTTAATCGCAGCACATTGCACTTACTTCACGTCGGTCGTTTGCAGCCGTGTGTCTGTGTGTGCCTGTGTGTGTGTGTGTGTGTTGCTGGTGTTTTTGCTGCTGCGCCTCAGTGTTGGTTGCAAACTAACTGGGAGCAAAGCGAAAACTATTAAATTCCAGTTGAAGAGGCGTAACGATGGCAGCTACAACGAGTGGCAAGGCACTGAGTTGCTGCAACAAGAACAACAGCAGCATCAACTATCCCTATAACTAGTCCAACAGCAATAATATTACCTTCAGTATGAGTATGAGTACATACAACACGTACAGTTGCATCAGCAGTGCTAACAACCGGAGCAAAAGGCAAAAACAACACCAAGCAGCGCCAGTAAAAATAGCAAATAGTGAGCGGTGTGGCAGCAGGAAATGTATGTGAGTGTGTGTGTATGTAATGTCAGCAAACGGGAGCTTTGTATGTGGCACAAATGTGCGGCAGTTGAAATGTCACGTTTGGCCTTTGCTTTGCTTTGTGACTGCCAAGCGGCGAGTGGTGGATGGGGGCTGGCTAGTGGCCAGTGACGACTGAAGACCATTTTACAATGTTCTTCGACTGCCAAGTGTGCGACGGGCCGTAAGCGGACGTGTGTGCGAGTGTGTGTGCGAGTGTGTGTGTGCGTGTGAGCGAGTCGCACTCGTAGCGGCAATTCAATTTAAATTTATCTAGCGCTTTTGCGATAACGCGTACCGAAGTGACGCCAGGCTGGCAATGGTAGTTACAACACCAAAATTGATGGTTGCAACAGCAGCGGCGACGGTGGCTCCTTCGTGTCCGTGCCCTGCCCAGCGCTGCTTCATATGAGTGCATTGCTGCAGCACCTGTCGTGCGGTTGCTATGCTCTTTAAGTGGCAGTGATGTACAGCGAAACACTCGCACACACACGGACACACACACATACACACAGGACAGACACCAGCACGCAATTGTCGCTGAGGCAACGGATGCTGCGACTGCTGCCTGCTGCCTGCTGCCAGCTGCTGACAGCTGCTACTCAACCCTTTGCACTGCACAGCAACCCACTTCACTGGCGTTGGAGCGACTTCACTTCACCACTTCACCGACCCCTTTCGCATCAACTACTTGTCTATCCGTTTCAATCCACTTGCACTGCGCTCCACTTCTCCACACTTAGTTTCATTGCATTCTTCAAGTGGCATTTACCGGTGAAGAGGTGGTGGGGAGGGGCAAGAGCAGCTGGATTGCCGGCAAATATTCTTGCACAGTTCACAGTTACGCAGACTGGAATGCAAGCAGCGCTGAGCAGTTACTCGGTCGGTCAAATCACTGGACGGAGTGTGGCAGCAGCAAGGGCGTACAGCAACGCAAAGGACCAACGGACCGGTTCTGAGTGGTCGTCCATTCCGGTGTGCTGGTAGTGAAGTTATAAAATCATTTCGATTTAATTAAGATTAAATGCTGAGAAACTTAACAGGTGAAATTTCAATTCAATTTCAAGTTTATCTGCCGGCTGAAAACTTCGCGAACACACACACATACACACACGCATACACACGCTTGCAGTAATGATTGTATCTGTGTCGCAGGTACCTCTATGTAAAGCACATTTGTACGATGTGGAAACAGGGCAGATGATTGCCATAGAATTGTTGCACCGTCAAAGAATCCGATATTATTTGTGGGAGGAAAGTGCAATTTTTCGACAAAGTCAATATTATATTGGGCTTGTAATTGAAAAATATTCGACGGAGTTTAAAAATAAACCAAAATAATTGATTAGAATATTCCAATAATTAGGTTTTATGGGGCATTTCAGTTGTACTGTCATTAGCATAATTCGCTCTAATGTAATTCTTCAACTTATTCTTAATTCAAATTATCTAATATTGAATGCTTTCGGAATACAGAAGTTAAACCAAGAGAAACCATCACACCTTGAACGGGAATTGAAATGCATTAAAGTGATTTAATATGTACGAGCGTAATGGAAATTAATAGATCAACATACTTTGAATAAGATATTTGGCTAGTTAGTGTTCTTTTGCTCGTTTATAAAATTTTGACGTCATTTTATAGAGTCTGGAGTTAAAATTCGCGCTCTTGTGCCTCATGTTTTATTAGTAAGAGCGAAGTTTACCTTATAAAAAATACTTCTTTTGATCACCTTTTAGATGTTTATGAAGAGGCGACTTTGCTTTGGATACACTGTTCACTTCAGTACGTAGTTCAACACCATATACAGAGCAACGATATGTCGAATTGAATTCACAAAAGTGAACTGAAAAGGTCATAAACACGAAATATAAACTCGATTTTGTGGTGTAAAGTGAAAATATATAAAATTTGGAGTGATAACTGAAAAATGCATCAACAATTTTGTACTCTCGCCCGGTTCCACCGCGCTGTCCTACTAAGCTGATCTACTAAAGAGACCATTAAACCCCACCATTAGTATATTTCTAGGCATTCATGCGCTAGTTATGATGAAGTGCACGGACAACCACAGCTTCTAACAAAAGAGTTGCCGAGAAGATCTGAGAAGTCTGCATTCAACCTTGAGAATTTTCCACAATAACTTAGTCGCTTTGATTTGATGAAGTACGATTGTATCTGCTGTTTTATGTGGTCAAATAAACATGCGGGCAAGTATAGACGCACAAACCACCGGACAGACAGGACAAATGTATGCTGCCTGCTGCCAACAACAATACTAAATGTCAACTTGCCTGCCAACACGACACATGTTGCATATCCGTGAGATGCAAATCAAGTTGCGTTTCAACCGTTGTCTGTCTGTCTGCGTGAACACAGCTCTTTTCTATGTATATAAATGCATACGCGCACACATGTGGAACTTTGCCAGCAGCAAATGTTGTTTGACTAACTGCATTGGACCGTCGTCGGTCGCATGTTGCTGCGCCCGCAGCGTTGGCAATAAATTAAAGTGCAACAAGAGTTGAATTCAGAGAATTCTGTGCTTGCAACATGGCTTGAATTCAACAATAGCACCGCCACATGCGCTTTCCTTAAGCCAAATTCCACTCAAAAACGATTCATTATGTCAGTCAGACAATGAGTCAGGCAGTCAGTCAGTCAGTTAGTCAGTTAGTTGATTTCGAGCAAAGCCGCGCTTTTTGTTATTTTCTACAAGTTGGCAGTGTTGTAATTGCAATCTGTTTATGGTGTAGCCATTGATCTTGTGGAAGAAGCCTTTGCGGCTGCCTATATTGCTTTTACATCTAACAAGATCGTATTCAATGCAGATTAAACATGTTTAGTATTTGAATTTTGTATTATAGGCACCCAAAATGATTACTGAGTTGCGTGTGTGGTTCACGTTGCAGTTTCACTCCCTGCTGGGTTTGATTTAATTTCCGATCTCCAACAGAGACAACTGCCCATGTCATATGTGTTCACCAAACCTAAAAGTCTCTGCTGTTAAGAAACTCTGTCTGTGAGCAGAAATCTTTCGTTATAGAGTTTGCTTCGATTTTTATTCTGCTTTTGGGCATATTTTTCCTAACATTAGATATTAAATATAGGTACTATTTTATATTCATAAGTTACGAAGATGTCTTATATACAGTTCACTTTGAACTTTATTTTCCCTGATGCAGATGAAAATCTCATTTAGTGATCCCACTTTCAGTCCCTAAGTTACCTAACCACAAAAGTTGTAAGAAAACCTCTATATGTTACAAGCCATTTACCACCTACTCAATCACTTCTGTTCTCTCCTTTATATGTGTAAATAAAATAAAATAATCCAATTCAATTAAGGGAATCAAGCAATTTAATCTGTAAATGTGAGCATAACCTATTGCCTGCCAACGAGATTCTACTTTAAAAGGACTGAAATTAGTTGCAATGCTTAGTTAACTTGTATGTCTTTGTGTGCGCCGAGTATATACAAGCAAACAATTCATCAATTGTGATATGCTGCAAAGAATACATAATATTGCAGAAGTGTCTTCTGGAAAAATCGAAATTACACATTTAAACCTCTTTATTCGAACATAACTACTTTCATATGTGTGTGCATGGGTGTGAATGTGAGCTTTTCATAAGTACATGTGCATAAGTCCTAGGTAAACTGCAAAAAAATTAATATTTCCAGTTTGAACACTCTTATCTGGAATTCACATTATATTGTGAAAGCATGAAAGCCACAAACCCGGCAGAGAGTTGGACGAATATTTTTAATGTTCGAATTTTTAAATATTCGAAATTGGAGTGTATTGATTACTTGTATTCAAAGCATGTATACTTTAACCAAGTAATTTACATTAATCATTTAGCGAAAAAATTCTGGCTGGTAAGGTTTTTTGCTTTGGACATACAAATCGATCCATAATTTCAGCTCTCGGTTGACGGCTTTGTTTTTATTGCTGTCTATTAACTGCACCACCTTTCATCCTCGAGCGGATGCTAGGGACATTATTCCTCTCTTTATACGCACATGTGTTTGTATGTATGTATGTATGTACGTTTGTATGTATGTGTATGCCTGTGTTCGTGTGCTTTGCCAATATTTGCAGAGAATCATAATGGAAACAAGTTTTCGCACTTTTGTGTGTGCACAACTTGATTGTGTGGCCGGGAACAAATCAACGCATGTGTACATTTGGGCTGATTGAATTTTTATGTTTATGTTTTTAAAGGAAATCACAAATTCTGTAGGCAATAGTTGGGCATGAAATGCTCAACGATAGAAACTTTTGCTGCAATTCATATACATATGCACCTAGATTTATGTTTATTTTCCAAATTTTCTCATATTTTTGTTCTAAATCATCTAATATTTTATAAAAGCCGAATTTGTGAATATAAAATTTATTTATGTATATATATTTAACTTCTGTAAATTTTGTGAAGCTTATGAAGGAAGCAAATCCCTTTTGATTCTTTCAATTTACAACATTCGTGGATTTATTATATAATATTGATGCGTACAGAAATATATCCTACGATATTTTTAACTAACAGTAAATGTCTCTGATTTGGAATTTAGATAAGCGCCTAATTGCAGGCAAATTTTCTTTAATTTTAAAGTATAACAACAAAATTTGGTCAATTACGTAAAATGTTGGAGTTTAGCCTTGATAGTCTATAGGGATGATTGGACGTAGAAGATCAGATTATAGGAGGTTTCTTATGTTATGAATAATTTTAGTTTTTATTTTATATCATATGCGAATCTAAATTTTAATTTTTTACTAGTGGTGTAATGGAAACTTTTCGCAGTTAAACACTAAACTCGTTGCTGAAATTCTTTTGATTTATTGATTTTTTCTAGAAGCCGTAATACATGAAATTAAAAAGTTTTGCTTATAAAAAATCACCTCCTAACATCTGTTAAAGTTTGTGTACTTTCGAAAATTAGCTTATTTGATAAAAATTTTACCTTGGTCAGCTCGTTTAAAAAGGTTATATCTCAGATAACCTCATTTAGGGTTCCAAAGTCAATTTGCTATATTTGCGGATACAACGATCTATTTATTTTGCTTCTTTTTCTGGTAATCGCTGCTCTCTTGGGAAGTAAATCACGGGTTCTGTCGACCAAGTGCCCATTTGGTATGCGGGACACTTCCTCCTACATATGTATGCATATATATACAACGCTGCTAATAATATAATTTTTTCTCTTCGGTTAACTCGACTTAAGCTACTCTAAGCTAAGCTAAGCTATATATGCATAAATTAGTGGACCTTTAAGGTCCTACTTTTAAGTAAAATTTTTTTACGTCACTAGTTTTCGATTCACCCTCATTGTGTACTTTGCGAATAGAACGTAGTGAGATATGCACTGCCGAATGGATCACTGCTACGAGTGTCATCTATTTACACACATTTCTTTCAGACGCACACACTCAGGAAATTATCATACATAAGTAAATGTTTCTACGAGTATATATGTGGTTGTGTGTGCGCATTTGTTTTTGGATATTAACACACACTCATTCACTGGGCTATTATTGTAACTGATCCCTTTTGATTTGTATATTAATGTGTGCATAAGGCATATTTAGGCTTTTATGATATGTAAGCACACATGCATGGAGAATTGTCAATATTTGAACTGACAGTACAGACATACACACACACGCGTGCATTCACATTTGTAAGGACCTTCGCAGTAGTGTTGCGAGAGAGAAAAGTTGGCAGCCTTTCATTGCCATAACGTAATTAATGCTATGATATTTACGAGCACAGTGAAGATGCTTTGCTTTGTATTTGAACAGTTTTGCCTTTGTTTACAATTGGCTTTTGTTGTTGTGCGTGTAACTAAGTTTTGCTGTTGAGCTCCCACGCGCACTTACAGATATTGTCGCAGCGAAAAACTTTGCCTTCACCAGCTCCCTGCTGCTGTTGGCGGCGCAATCACTTTTCTATGGAAAACTTTTGTTTCAATGCCACTTCATTTCATTCGGGCACTCAGCGCATCTCAAAAGCAGGCCACTCTCCAACACTTCCCCCCCGTAAGGACCGAGTAGAGTGCTGCCGTAATGATAAACATGCAGTAGTCGGTGTATAAAAGGCTTGTAATTAAAGTTAATAATTAATGTTTAAATGGACTTTGCATCGTTTGTTTACGATTTTTAATTTTATGTGTAAATTTCATTCCCTGACAGATCTATTTATTTGAAAAACGAATTTCGTGTCTTAAGTTCCTCATTAAAATTGATGTTTATGCGAAAGTGATAAGCAGAAAGTGTTTTAACGACTTTTGGGGCAGACGCCGCTTATTCTTATCTGCTGGCAGATCTTCTTATCGCGCTCTCGCACAAACATACGCCAACGCATTCAGTGCTTTTGAATTTTATGAGATTTTGTGGAGTTTGCAGGTTCCTTTTGCACCACCTTAATACACGTATATTGTATGTGCGTATATGTGTGCACTAGACGCAGCGCAATTGCAATATATTACACCCAAGCGCATAAATGCAATCACAAAATGCAACACAACAGATTTATGCACAAGTTTGGATAGATTGGATAGATTTTATTTACTGAAATTTCATATTACTTCCCTCACGCAAATTTTATTGCCGCAATGCAGCTTGCCTTCATCTGTGCCGCATGTGCATGTGCACCTAGTTTACCTGTGAGTGAGCGGAATGTCAAACTAAAAATTCGCAAAAAGCAATAAAAATCATGCCACGACTTTTGCGTTTTTGCGAAAAGAACGCCCATAGCCATGTTGTAGCGTGGGTAGCAACAGCATCGCGGTCGGAAAGCGAATTACGTGTGCGTTGCAAAAGTCAGCCCACACAAGAATGTTGCTATTGCAATGGAGCGCCATTATTCATCCAGTCATATAAATGCATTGCGTGGGATTACCGCTTTGAGACATCGACATGTGCTCTTTCCCTGTTCCCCTTCAGACACAGAGTGGCGCAGCGTTGGTGCCGCTTTGCTTCCTTTTCGACTCCAAGCGAGTTTATGCTTATTTATTTATACATCCTCGCACATGCTAGTACTTATGTGCAGTACTTTATAATGGGTTGGTGGGTAAGATTTTAAGAAACTGATTCGGTTAAGCTAATTGTTGCACATGCCATATATTTTTAGATTGTTTGGGAATCCTTTTTTAATTACATTTGTGTTTTAATTAATTTCATGCCACACGTTGGAGCATAAAATATATTACATATTCACAAAACCAAATTTTTTGGCAAATTTCGATTTTGATTTTCAAGGTAGCGATCTTCGAACTTTCCGATATATCTTTCGTAGTACGATTTGTTTTTTGCTTCAAAATAGGCACCGGTCTCGTCGATTGCCTATTCATTGAGCTCAAATTTTGATCTATTATATGTCTGATACGTTCCAATATTTTTAGAGCGTAAGCTATCTGATTAGATTTTTTGATTCTTTCGTCCATTGCGTTGAGCGGTTATATGGTCTATAGACTATATATAGTATTAGCAAACCGGTTATAAATTAGAATTTAATGCACTTGTTTTTCTCATACAAACGATGTGAAAAATTCAACCTCTCGGTGAATATTATGTCAGAAAGTAATTTGAAGTGTTCCCTTATTGAAAATGAATAAAAAGTGTTCTGAATACTAATTATTCTAGTGAGGTATGCTATTGCTAACCTGCCTTATAAATTGCGAATAACTTTCATTGGAAAGCTGATGGCACAAATATCTTTAAGATCGAGATCACATGAAATTTTTTATTTTTTTTAAATAATCATTCACGAACTCTTTATGAATACAGTCGTCTGTAGTCTAATTTAAATAATTTTCGTGGCCAACACTGATGTTATTAATTCGAAGCCTTAAAATAGTAGATGCAATCTTGGAATAAACATTATAAAATAGTTGTGAGTATAGAAAATAAGCAAGATGATTCCCAGCACAAATGTGGGTATAAGTTGCTGCCTCTGTCTCCCGTTTGCACCACTGCTGAGACACTCAAGAAATCTGTAGTAAGAAACGAGGGCTTTGTCTTGCGTCCATTCATCCATTCCATTATTAACGGTACGTCTACATATGGCACATACATTCCCTAACACTCATTATCGAGAATTCAACTCAGATTCAAGCGTGAATTTTGTTGTTGACTGATGGTGCTTCTCTTTTGTTGTTACTGTTGTCACTACCGACCACTTCATCGTATTAAATTGTGAACTAAATGAGGCACTTCTTCAACAGCTGTATCGGCAATACATTTTTGTTGTTATTACACGAATTTTTTATTGTGTCTGCCCCATCCACTAGGTGCGGCGTATCGAATGTCAATTTTTTAAAGTCGTTGACGGCTTCCGCTCTGCTGACGTACCTTTTATCTGCCTTTCTCTTCATTGTGTTTAGCCTTTTTCCGTTCTACCTTTCGTAATTTTCTTGGTTTCTTTATGCAGCTTCATTTGCTTTTGATAACAACTTTGCCTGGGTCTAAGCGCTCTAAGCCACCACGAGTACGTATGCATTGTGAATGAGTGCGTGAGTGTGTATCATAATTCCGGGCTAGAGAGCTTTATAAGTTTGCTGCCAATACGCTTTGTTTTGAGCTGAATGCTTTCATAAAATCCGTTACGGTTAGTTTACGTAGATGCTGTGCATTTGATAAAAATATTGTATGAGATAAATAAGACACTCGTATTTTACACACTCGTTTGTGGCACCCTTTTTGGTGAATGAACAGTTAAGCTACTTAGAAATGTGGAATGGGCTAACTAAGTATAAAACTCATTTGTAAAATAAAATTTGTTCCCAATGTTTTTCGATCTAATTAAAGTGTAGTTATCAATGAGTAGATTGTTTCTATTATTTTAAGTAAAATCGTGTTTTGCGCTTAAATTCAGACTTGAGTCCGTCATTTCAAGCTAACTTGACATAAACTAGACCAATCTATTCTTTCTTGCATCTATTGGTGCCTACATTTAGGATCACATTGAATAATCTTCAAGTGACAGTACTAATTTCATTCCCATAAATAATTGATATAGTTATGAATCCATAGCCATGCAATGAATATTGCTAAAATATCGCTAATTATTTACCAGATTACCAGCATACGTATAACCTATAAATATTTAATATATTCTATATTAGTAATATTTCCTTTGCATGGTCATACTTATTTCAAAATGTTTCAGCTTTAGGCTATAATAAATTATGCAATAACTAATTTATGAGATCGGTGTTGCTTTCATTCATCGTGTTTTTATTATTTCCTCCTCTTCTTTGTGACATATTTTTTCATATTTGTTTCTGTTTTGAAGTTTTTTGTTGATTGATTTTTTGAGCTTCAAATATAAGACAATATTATCGCAATTTCTTTATTTCACAGTTCATTGTGTTCAAAAGCTTTGCATGAGACTCACATATATAGAGTATACATATGTATGCGCGATATAAGTATGTATATCTAATGAAACAATTAAGAAAATTTAGAGAGAAATGAAAAAACAGCATTCAACGGAAAAGCATTCTACAGCATTCTTCAAAAGTTTTTTTTTAACATTTTTTAGACAGCCGTTCCCGAATCTGAATCCAGAATTATCAGGAAAATACAGCTTTCTTTGCAGTGTGCGGTTATTCCGAAACCGCAAATATGTTATAATTTTTTTTTTGTAAACGCTGCACAAATATTACAATAATTTTCTTGCAGGGTATGTCTTTATTTCCGTATAACTGAATTTTGACAAACTTCAATGATTGCTAGAGGCATATATATCTCCATACTATCGAGATGTAACTTGCCATTAGGTATGCTTTGGAACTTATTTATTGTTGTTCTTTTGTTGTGAATTGTCCACTTGTCCGTTAGTGAGTTCGTCCGCCAGATTGTTTTTGATCTTATGTCAAACGCTTGTCGTGCACTTGTGAACACACTTCACTGATGTTGGGGTCATTTGACGTCTCAATACCACCTCACATATTTGTGAGCTCGAAAATTTTTGTGTTTACCACAAAGTAGATAAGTTATTATCAATACAAAGTGGGTTCACGTGACTGTATACTCCAACATAAGAAAGCGGATGAATGATTCACAATAAAGAACTAGTAAACTAGTAAAGCGGGAGGGTTTAGTTTTCAATTACAGACTAAGAATGAAGTAATTTTTAAATAAAAAGAATATCTTAACTCACTGGTCCCTCTTGAATAATGAACAAAAAATATTATGCGGCAAAAAATATATTAATAATTATTATTTTTTGACAATTTTTAAAAGAACACACAATAAACAATTTTTACTAAGAGGGAGTACGTTAAACCTGCGTGTATACGAGCGGTATGCGCTCTGCTATTGTTCGACAAAAGGAGGGATTTATGAGCTCTGCACGGCCGTCAAATCGTCCATCTTTTATGAGAAGGTTTTTAACGGAGAACTGCTCTTTAGAGTTTACGGTTGCTGTCAAAAACTAGTTTCGGAAAGAACTTCTTGATGTTGGTCAGAAGCTGGGATCAAACTAAACTCCTCTACTTTAGATGGGCGGAGTGAAAACCTTTGGTAAAAGTAAAAGTAAAGTAATGTAAAAGCATTGCACTGTTTACAACCGGATATTTAGACAAACAGACATTTTTTCGCGAATTCTCTCAGACAAAAAAAGGTTGGATTATTCGCAAGAGCAAAAGCAAACCAGTTCAGCACGTCAACAACAAGTGCAAGGCCAAAATAACTGTGTGGCTAACAGTCAAGACCGCAGCGGCAGTTTGCAAATTGCAACAAATTGCAGGCGACAACTGGGAAATTCCTGCTAAAGATGCTTAAAATTCACGATTTCTGCTGTTTACTGCCTGCCAGCGCAAGTGAGTACGTCATGTGGTGGGGCTGAACGGCGCTTAGCCGCCAAGTACAAGGACCTATAAACGAAACCAAACATAAAAAAAAACGTAAAAACAATGAGCACAAAAAACGACGAAAGCCACAGGATTTTACGGCTTTTAAAAAGGCAACAAATAGTTGTCACATTTTGAAGTGGGGTCTGGCTGACATTTGTGAGAGTATGTACTATGCAAAGAGGTAAGAGGTGTTGCCAGAAGTATTCACCAGGACGCCGAACTAGGTCGAGTTATTGTTGAGTTTTATTGAAAGCTAGTCGGAAGCTTCTTCCTTAGACCTGGAAGTATTTCACCAGTGCCCGAGAGGTCTATCAGACCTACAAAAACTCACTCAGCTATAGTGATCCTGACGGAAACACTCTAGGCAAACTCTTTTCACTTTTCCTGGAGTTAATCACAGTAGCTTCGTAAGTGGCATCCTCACTCAGTGGTTAGTTGTTTCAACCAGAACATGCTGAAAAAGTAAACACCCACAGTGCAATAAAAATTATGCGGAGTAAACCTACCTGCACTATGGCAGTGAAAGGAAAATTTCAGCGACCACAGGAATAAACTAAAAAGTCGAGTTTTTTTTCACTTTTCGCAATTTTTTAGCACCAACAGCAGCTATCTGTGGCGCAACAATGTGTGCCTGTGCGTGCGTGTGTGTATGCTGAGTAGATTTCTGCTGTAGCGCCTTTTGATTTTGTTGCCTTAACTGCCGCTGGTGGAGCAACAACTAACTACTTTGCTGCAGGAAATGTCGAGTGCGCCACACTTTTCCGGCTTACTAGCTGGCCACTGAGAGGCAGCAGACGGCGCGGTGCAAACACAGCGTGAGTGAGGCACTGTAGTGGCAAACTTTTTCGACACCCTTCAGATATTGTCGGCTGTGCGGGCGGCTGTAGGCAAGCGGCGTGTAATAAAGTCAAGTTGCAGCTGTGGCAGCGGCGATTCAAGTCATTCAATGTGGCAGCCTGCATTTAGATACTCTTCCCATGTGGGCCAGTGTGTACGTGCGCATGTGTTAGCATCGAAGTGGTTTTACATCTCTGGCTGCCCACAACCACTTGTAATGGCCGTCAAGTATGCACTTGTAAGCCAGGCGAATGAAGCCGCTAACTTGATTTGCTCAGGCCTTGCGAGCGACAGAAGGGCAACTGCTGCTCGTCTCTTTGCTGCTTTTGTTTTCGAATTGTGCGAGCATAGACTTTTTAATGTCTCCACAATTGGCGTACATGTGAGCATTTATAGCGGGCACTTACATCACTAACTAAATGGTGAACCACTTACATCACTAAATGGTGAATGAGCGACTGTTCATTCAAATATAAATATATTAAATTTAATGTGTCTGACTCTTCTTTAAAATCGTTTATTTAGGTGTAAAATATAAGCAATAATTTTTATTGAAATATCTGGTTCATTCTAAGCTTGTCCTATTCCCATTCCTGGTTCGTACCATTAGCCTACTTGACAAAGAGTGGACCTTAAAAGGCTAATGAATTTTGTCAAGCGACTTTTCATAAAAGAAATACAATCCAATGTTTGCTGCTTCCTGCTGAGTGGGTAAAGCTAACGAATGCTTCTTTGAATATTGGTCGGATTCTGGGTACAAGCCTGTACCCGGGTTGTTAGTTTGCAGATCCAACCACTGCACCTTAGTGGCTCCCCCCCCCTTATATTTCTTATTATATGTTCTATAGGGTGTTAAAGACGAACTTGATCTGAATTTGGTGCCTTTTAGGTATATTTGGAAAATAGGCGAAATCGGAACCACGCCTACTTCACCCATAATGCCATGCTCTACCGTGAGATTTTTTAGTAGATAATAGGAACTTTAATACAGCTTCGACACTAAGTCTTCAATAGTCCGATACATACATACATAATGATCAGACATATAAAATAAATTTTCTTATTAATTCTAGTATTTTCTGTGGTGGAGGAGGAAGGATCAGAGTGAGGTTTAATATTGCACATCTCAAACGGACACTCATAACCCTTCCGGATGTTATAACATATAATTTTATAAGATTTCCTATTTCCAGCGAATTGCAATCGAATAACAACCGGTCGGTTTAGCAAATATTCACTGAAATACATGTGTGTGTGTGTGTGTGTGAGTGATTTGCTTAGAAATGAGCAATGCAAATGCTTACATTTAAGTAATCTAATAACAACTGCAATTAAATTAAACATTTGTGGTATGCAACAAGGCGTAAAATTGCACAACCATGCAGCGAGTCCAAGCCGATGTCGCATAGCAACTGTGGGCGATCGGCAGCCGGGGCGCTGATTCCATTGCAAAACAACTGAGGAAATAAGGCATTGAATTACAATATGGAAAATGTCGGCTAGTCAACACCTCGCCGACAGTGAAATCAACTAACGCTTGCAACAGGAATAATCAAATTATACTGACTAATTAGTGAGTGGTGTGAGCGACAGACGAACGCACCGTCGAACGTAGTGACAGCCAGGGGAGCGACCGAATGCTTGGTGTTGCACAAACTTGCGTCCTCGTTCAAGGCATTGCCGCCGCGTCTCAGTGCCGCTGCGAAATCGGCAGGTTGCTTTCTTGGCTGACTGCTGCAAGCAATTGTATGGCGCAAGTCAACGGCGGAACGCGTCGAAAGTTGTCATTGTCGGCGCTGTGAAATTCGTAAGCAATGAGGAAAATAGTTGCGCACCACAATTGCAGGTACGATAAACGTCGGTTGCAAAACATTTGTTTGTGGCCAATTAGGGGCATTCACAAATCTACTTACAAACACACACACACATATATATATACGTATGCAAAGACGTGTGTGTGTGTGTGTGTGTGTGTGCATGTGAATTGCTGCAATTGTAGGTAGCGCAATTCGTGGCTTGTATCGCTGTGAAGCGTGACTTTTGAACAAAATCGAGGCATGCCACAATCTATGTGTGTGTGTGTGTGTATGCAGTTTATTATACAACTTCATTCGTTAATAAGATACTCGTATGCGTAGATTTTGCGCAGCAGCGTTACGGAGAGATGCGCTCGCGCATAACGTCTTGAAATTGCGGCGTTGCAAGCATGGCAACGGCAATTTGTGGTGACAGCCACGCGTGGCGTATTTCGACTTTCTTGATGAGTCTAATTGCATGCATATGCTTGTGTGCGTAGATCTATTTGTTAAAATGCACATAACCGCAAACGGTGCGGGTTGTTTGCCGCAATACGTTAATTTACCATGAAATCTGGCAGAGCAGATGAAATTTTGACATTTTTGTGCTACGAAATATCGTTGAACCAGTAAGCATAAATTTATCTGTAGTCATGTATGTATACATATACACCTATGATGTGTAATACGCATATTATAAAGGTATTAAGGTCGACTTTGTTGTTTGGAAGTTTCTTCTAATATATATTGAAAGGGAATGAAAAAATCACCAGCTTTTTGATAAGACATTTCCTTAGGCGAAAGAACATTTGACATTATTACAAAGATCATCTAACTTAAACCACTGAAAGGGCTCGTATTGGCAAATTTATCAATTTGGATTTGTATTTTGTGTAAACCCTACAGCAACTATATAGAACATACCTTCATGACTTTAAAGTGTAAGGTTATGCTTCAGGTCCCCTAACACCCTAATCTCTGTAACCTCTGTAATTCTTTGTAATTTATTAGACGTATTCCGAACCAATTTTCATAACGCAAACAACTTTCTCAAATATGCTTTAAACATCTGGCAGCTATCTTTAACCATGACCACCTACCAACCATAACCACATAGCTCCGGGCATTGCATCATAAAATTTCTAAAATTCACATGAAGCCATCCTGTGTAAGACCTATAATAAGTATTATTAATCATTGATGGATGTGCGGTTTATGTTTTAGAGAATTGTAGTTATCTTTTGTCAATATTACGGTTAGGCCCGATCATCCGAATCGGCAAGCCTAGTTTACCTATTAAAGCCATCTAACAACTGAGACAATTACGAATTCATTAGATGCGCAGCTAATAGGTCATAGGTAGTTTCTTCTATCATTAAGCTTCCTTAATAGAAAGCTTTATTCGCATCATTTCCTGTTTGTACATTTTAAGCTCACTCGAAAGCTGCTAAATCAGCACACATGTACACATGCACACACATACAGTGTTTTAAATGTATTATCCAAATGCGTTTTGTTGTGTGTGGAATTGCTTCGAAGACAATTAAGTTCATTTGTACTTTTAGCCGCAGTATGTCTCTAGTGTGTGGCATCTAAGTAAAGAAGCATATAAACGCAGCATTTCGCCAATTATTTATCTGCTTTCAACACCATAATCATTTAATACGACGGAAGTGTGACGCTTAAAATGCATTTAAGCTGCAAAACTTCGAAAATACCGTTGAGAAAAAGATTTCAATTCGCTGGCAGATTTCGCTAGCAAAGACCTTTAAAAAGCAAAATTTCCCTCTGCATTCACACACACACTGTCTCCACCACAGCAATTTTTACTGTTACTTGAAGCTTGTATCTTTCAAAATCCGTTTTTTTATATTTTGCCTTTGCTAGCTTTCCTACCATTTATTGGTGTTGTTTTAATGCTCCAATTAGCAGACCAGCAACTATGACGGATGAAGAAAAACAAGAAAAATTCAACTTCGGCCGATGGGAGAAAAGCAAAATTGTAGAGTGGATAGCGTAATTTCGCTTAATATGTATATTTGTAGGAGACTAAAGGCAGGAAGCCGAGCCTCTTAGTTGTAAACCAGCTTGTACTCAGATATGCCAGCACGTTCCGCTTAAAGCGAGCACCGACGATGCGTTAAGTAAGTTTTGGAACAGATTTTCCAATATTGAAGACAATTCATTTAACACTAAGTTGGAGGAGTGGCTTAGATTTTTAATTGTTTTTTGTTGTTTTTTATTTTTATTTAAATTGCTAAATTTTTGAAGATTGAATTGGAGTTACTAAAAATTCCTCTAGAGTGGAGTATGTTAATTGTAGATAGGTTTGGTTGAGTTTTAGGAGAGCTTTAGTCTTACGGTTGCTCTGCAAAGCTTCTGAGACTCGTCCGATGGATAGATCTACTAGTTTGAGACTATCACCGAATGACTTATACTTTTAAAGCCCAACGTATTTTCGGCAGCTGGAAGTTATTCGCCCTCTTAGTAATAAATTAATAACAGAAATAATAGATGCTGCAGCTACAAAAGAGAAACAGACTATTACCATGCCACGCATACCCGCACACACAATTAATTAGGACTAAGAATTTATGAAGGCACAAGTACAGATAAATTGTGCCATGCTAATAAAGGATAATGCAATCAATGGCGGACCAGCAGAGCACTCACACGCAAAGACGAAGGCCATGTATGTGTGTGTTGGTAAACCCCAACTAAATCCCTGCTGGATACTCATTACGTACACCGAACAGGTGCGCCACTCCTACTCCTGGTTGCGTTCGGCTCCTTAACGCTGGCGTGTTGAAGCAGCCCCAGCTCCCCTAACAAGTAGCTCAATAAATGGCGAATATAAAGCAGAGCAATAAATTGGGCACACAATCGCGAATGGGAGGAGAAACGCAAATACGACAGCAGCATAAAGCAAAGCTGGCTGAAGTAGCAGCCAGCCGCCGGATGTGGAGCGCGGGCGACGGTGTAGCGGAGGAAACCAAATATCCTTCATTTTTATGTTAAATTATATTTGCACATTAAATCTTCGGTATTTACAGTTATCATTTAGTGAACGTCGCTGCCACCGACGTACGTAAAAGAATTATGCAGCGCCTTTGCCGTCGAAAACTTGTAATACCACAGGCAACACACTTTTAATCCTGACTAAGCATGGCTACGTGTTTCACACCTCAATACCGCCTCCCACCATTAACATAAATGTTGCCCAGTCTTCTTTTTTGGTCTTCCGGTTTTCGTAGACATTGTGGCGCAAAATTGCAATGGCAGTCGAAAGTCAAAACGCACAGCAGGCGATTCTGCGCCAAGGTATTCTTCGTTTAATATCCCTTTGCTTTGGCCTTAGAGCCAAGACCTTGGTGGCGCTACTGCCGTTATTCACTGGCGTTAATATTCATCACATTTAAGCTATTGTTGTCGCTTTTATTATGATTTTCTCTTTGGTCGTCGTCTTTTTGGCTAAATGTACCGGTATTCCAGGAGCTCTCAAACAAAAGCGATTTTTATACTCTTTATGGTGAAGCGATTTGTGTGGCGGTTACAAGGTGAGGTGAGTTGGTTCATATGCACACAGTTCTTGGCCGCGTTTACTGTTTAGCCACTTTTGTTCTTTTGCTGTTGTTTTTTTTAAGATATCTCTGTTTAGGCAAGCTTTAATACTTCAGGAATATGTACGAAAGCGTTCTGCTGGTGAAAATTCCTGCATCTAAGCATATATCTATATATGGAGATGTGTATGCAAGTGTGTGCATTGTCTCATATTTCAGCAAGCCAATTAAATGATGAGTGGAAAAGCAACGGCGGAGAGGGTTTTAATTAAACAATAACGTTACTAGCGAGAATTTCAAAGAATCGTATATACACTTTTATTTGGTGGATGCATCGACAGTGTGTAAGAGAGGATAACCAATATGGTTGGGGATCGCAATCTTTTCGAAACCTATTTTCTGAACTTACTTTGGCTGAACATTTTTTGTCCTAAGAATTCGACGTCACTCTGATTTTGACTTGCAACTGATCCAATAATGCACTCCAGTATTTGTTGCTTATATTTGTTATAATATTGATTGTTTTACCATGTTCGAAGTAGTCGATAAGAATAATTCCAAAAGAATCACAAAAAATACTGACTAAACCCTCGCCGGCCGTCTGCTGTGTTTTCGGCTGCTTTGAACGACTTGGGACCAAAATGAGCGCGAAAAAATATGTGACGGGAGTTGGAAACCTTACAAGATATATTCCATTAAAATTTGAGCAAAATAATATGTTGAATGAGATGAAGTTATTAATTTTCAGTCCAACAATTTTTTTAAAATTATAATTTTTTAATTATTACTCAATGTACCGTTTGTGCCGCTACGTCTACCGAAAAGCGCACACTGTACGGCACAACTTAACAACTGCCCCTTACAGTGAACGCATCATCATAAGAACAGTGCGTCGATTTAATTAACCGAAATTACTCAATTAAATGCTGCAGCTTTTCGCCAAAGCACCTTTAAGCCACGCATGCTGCGCGCACCACATAAGACTCCGCAAGCGCCACCATCTGCTGCGGCACTGTCCGCACATCGTCACTTCATGCCTGTCTTGCTATCAAATGAGCTCGCAGCCAGCCCGAAGAGTTGGTCCGCCGCTCGGATACCAATCGAGTAAATTTAATTTCCCCACCGTTCACACCCGCCCACATCGAAATGCGGCAATGCGGAAATGCTCCACCTCATCAGCATGTGATGGCATGTGTAGGTGGGATACAAGTCGCTTTTGCTCACTTTGTTATTGTTGTTGTTGTTTCTGCCGTGTGCACTTGTTTTGATGTGTTCTTGCCGTTGTTGGAGGCTATTTGTACTTATATTTGTTGTTATGGTTAAATTCGGTTTGCGGTTCTTGTCATTTGCCCTAAGCCACAAAGACAATTAGCTGAAATGGCAATCGACGGGGCACTTTGTGCAACAAAAAAAGGCAAACACAGCGGCAATAATCAGCAAACGCCAATAAAAGGGCCACACAAATAAACGCGACAGAGTTCTGCAGAAATTGCCAATAAAATCACGGCGCGTAAGCGTTGGGATGCCCCCCTTACTAGTATATATGTATGTATGTGTAATGTATAATGTGTATGTAAATGACGGCGTGTAGGCGAAAAAATTGCAGGCAATTAATATTGGAAATGAGGCAACATTAATTGCAGTTACGAATTTCCCAACATCATACAACAGCTCCTGATTACATGTTCAGCCGTCTTCCGACGAAATCGAATCGAATGGAAACCACATCAATCAGTACACTTACATACATACTCATATGTTAATTTAATGTTTGTAGGTACTACTTGGCACTATCAATTTCTGTCCGCTGCAATGCGAACCATGCCTCAAAAAGGCATTCCAACTTTCCACTGTCTCCCACCGTCTAGAGAAAAAATCTCTCTCCTTAAAATGACCAAATTGACTGATAATAGCTCCTTAGTGAAACCCAGTATTGTTTGAAATCATACTTAGTAGTTAGTGTCCATCAGATTTCCTTCGTTAACAGAAATCCCGCAGCAGAGGCTCCACATTGACTTGATTTCTCCAAACTCTACGACAGAGACATAGAATAGTTATAGAATAGACATAAATAGAGGTATACACAGAGATTCTGATGTAACTGCTCCTTCTTCTTGTAGGTGTTATCGGTTTAGTGGTCGCCATTTTTCTGGTCAGGTGGAAATTGTTATAGTTCCCTATTTGTCTTCCTTTATTACTGTACTCTAACGGTAAAATTCGTTTGGTAAATAAATAAACGAATACCCGTCATTATTATTAGAGTTTGAGGCATTTAGGCTGACACTGAGTGTCGAACATACACAGTTGGCATGCTCCGAAGTCACCAAGTCTCAAGTCTCTACTGGGTATAAAAGAAGTTGGGTATAAAGGGGGCAGTGCGTCTCGAGTTCGAGTTCACTTGTCAAATATTTGGTCAAAAGTTGTTGCCAACTACTCGAAACACTCAACTCAACAATGCTGATATATGTACATATGTATTTTTTTTTGGGAGAGACACGTATTAAAGTTTTTTTCTGCAGCAGAGAACTTCTTGCGTCGAGAGAGTTTAATGGATGCGTACATAATTGCTCGCATGTTTTGATTTCAAATGTGACCGAAAAACTTTTGCTTTTCGGCAACTTCGGCAACACGCTCACTGCCTGACAACCGCTATACCAACGGACATTTTGCCAGCGATCCTATTATTGCAGTAGTTTGACCTAATGCCGTTACCAATGTCACAGCAGGCGTCAGGAAGACAGCCGTGTACCTATTTATGGATGTGTGCTTATGCATGTGTTTGTGTAGTTTGTGTACTTCCCAGCTTTCACATAAAACATTATTGGAATTTTACCGTAAAAACAGTTGCTTGGAAATTTCACGAAATTTTGCGTTGTTGCTGTGGTTGTTGCTCGACCCGAAGTTGTCATTTGAGCCCAATGTTGTTGAAAAAGTTTTCTTACATATCATAATAAGGGCTAATGTGTGCGTGGAAAAGTTCGTTAGTTCGTTTGAATAAAGTTGATAAGCTGAATATAACGCCCATAGAAGACGCACATATCATTAGGTCCTATTATAATATGTTGCATGATGAAACCGACAAGAATAGCTCAACTAAATCATTGTAAAACTTTCATAATACAAGTCTCTGCTTGAACCCGGGTTGTGGGCTTACTAAACAAGCGCTTAGCAAGTTAGACAGTCGAAAGCTTGAACTGTCGAGGGTAATATAGCTGTGCGTATGTTCGAATCACTAATCACAAGACTTGGGTTCTGACCATCATCAAGCCTTTTTCTATTAGCTGCTCGATGGTGGCTTGAATTCTCTGGCATCCTCCATATAGGACCACCGAATCATGGAACATAATTTATACGAAAAACTCTGCCAAACATAGGGACATATATTGGAGGTTATCAACCTAAATAATATGCAAATATATATGGTGTTTTTATAGAGATAAGAAATATTATTTCAAATGGAAAATTCCTCATAAAAAATAATGAACTAGTCAATATTTTGGCATTATTACTTTTCAAATTTGACAGTACTTATTGTTTGAACGGAATTTCGATCATTTGGTAACGGCATAGGTTGGCATACTATAGACCGCCTGTCCTTCCATTCAAAAAAGGCTATCGTTAGTCCACTTTGGCACCAATTTTATGATCTTAGCCAACCTTATCCTGCTTTCAATTAGTCAGTTGCAGTTGATTTATCAGCATAGACTATTTACGAACCCCCCAAAAAAAGTCAGTCTAGTCAGTCGAGAGTCGAGTCACACCATGACGTTTGTAATCAATTGATAAGCCAATATTTCGACATGACTCGGTTCACCTTCAGTTTTGAAATAGCATATACTAAAAGTTGCTTCATCATCCCAACGAAGTAGAACCTTTTCTGGATTGATTATGGCACCCTGGAGCGTCTCTTCAAGATTATGTGCAGTTCAGAGTCAGTTATGTATCGGAATTGCTACTCTTGCTCACTGTGGACGTCAAGAGCTTAATATTGTATGGTATGTTATTAGAAAATCGTTCAAGTGGGCATATAACGCATAAAAAGCTCTTCCAAAGTGTTATTTTGATTCATAAAATCATAATTTTGATCATAAAATGATTATTTATTTTGCATTGCTAAAGCGATTACGAAGTCACCAGAATTGACTGCACCTCAGTGGGAAAGGGATTCTCAGGCATACCGCACATTTCAAGGTGTTAATATGGCATTCAAATGAAATTTACTCATACATACATACATACTCATGCATGCGTACAAACATATAAATATAAGTGCAATATATCTGTATGTAGGTGTAATTTCGTTGACAAGGACTTTCCTGTGTTTACACACGTTTAGTTGACACCCAAATGTTTACGTAGTCCATATTAGTGTACACATATACACACATAGATACATATAATCTTCCATGTGTGAGAGTGGGCTGATTGCTAGATACCTGATTGCGTGTTTACACATACATTCCTACATACGCACACACACACACATGCCTAGTTTGTGTGCGCCGTGATTGAGTGATACCATATATTAGCAATGAAATGTGTTCATTAAATGACTTGCAATTAACAGTAAAATGCATAATTTGTAGTCGATCGCGTGGAGTTGGAGTTTGAGTTGTCCATACGTTCAGAAATTACTTGACAGATAAACACAAGTGGCTTTGAAGGCGGTGCCCAGTGTTTGACAATTTTTCACTTGCATACCACCACTTAGTTACACACACACACACACACAAACAAATACGTTTGAGCGCTGCTCGCCCTCACATGTGTGCTCATTGCGGCGGACGTAGCTGGGCTGACAAATGTTAATGACACCTTTATCTTGTTCGTCATTTTGAATGATTGTTGACAAGCTTTGTGGCCATACGCCATTCTCATGCCCCACATTCGAAAAAAAAAAAACACTGGTAAATAGATAAGAAGTGTGCACAACAAATCAGTGGCTATGTGTGTAAATGGAAATACTTTTCTAAGTGTCCCACTTGTAATAAAAAATGTTGTTGCTACCTTGACGTTGAGCTTGGCTGGGCGCTGAGCATATATTTGTCGCCTTAGCACGAAGAATACGGTGAATGGAATTGAACGCGGTGTACTCACAGCACACACACACACCGATATATATGTTTGTATATATATAAATATAAGGGCAGCTAAGGCTGCGAACGCGATCATGTTGGCGCTGCAAGACGCTCTGTCGGTCACTTCGCACAGATTTCTGAATGACCGAAATAAACAAATGAGTGGTAAAATGTATCTGAATTGCCTGGTGCTAGCATAATCCGCTTCACAATGCCTATCCCTATTTTTGACAACCCAAGAGCCGCTGTAAAGCTTGCGCATAACTTTGCATTTATACATTCAGTTATTTATGTATATATGTATGTGTATGTATGTACATATGCACTTACATAATAATACAATCATTGTTGTTGGCATTCTGCTCCGCAGCGCTGCAAGCAGCAAGTAAATAATTTAGATTGCATCGATTTCCGGTTGTTTGGCACTGGCTTGGCAATGCACATACATACAGACGCCGATAGTTTTTTGTGTAAGTGTGTGCATTCCTACAGAAAATAGGCTCGGTGAACGTTTGTAGGCAACATGCAACTTTGTATTTTAAGCAATCACAGCATGTTTTGCAAACAGTGTTGTCAGAGTTCAAAATGAACGTTTTATTAGTTGAAATGATTTTTTGTCCAACTAATGAAAACAAAAAAAAATCCTTAATAACTATAATGCGGAAACTGCTAAGTTGGAGAGGAAGTAGTCAAGAAGATATCAAGAAGTCTGCTGACATTTATAGTGACCAATGGGCCGGTTAGAAGCACTAAAAGCAAGCAAGCAAAATGTTCCAAGTTTACTTAAAACTCACTTCTAGAACTTTAGTTGACATTTATCAATTAGCCTGACCTGAAATTTCTTCTAAAAGTAGCGTCGCTACGCCGCCGAACAATTTTTCCAAACAATACCGGAAAAAATTTCATCAAAATTCGACGGATCTAACATAGAACACTATTAACTGGGATCTGGACGTATTTGTGTCGCCCATAGGTTGATCACTCTTGTGGCAATATGAAATACTTTTGTCGAAGTTATCTGAATTTTCTCAAGGAGTGTATGGAATATGAATATTTCACTCAAACATTGGTTGAGCCTTGTTCACTCTTCCATATTTCTAAATCACCATAGTCACTTAAATTAAAAGGCTTTGTGTGCCCAATGTGATTTCATAGCAAGTGATTCCTTCAAGGCTTTTGGAATGAATGAACGGGCATCGAAGTGGGCAAATGCCTCATTGGTCTGGTCATTTTTACCCATATTCAACCCTAGTATTTTCAGTTCAAGACTAGTTTTCAAAATTAATAAAGTTCAATAATATTTTTATTGCCCCCAAAGAAAGAACAAAATTAAAACTGACATAAATAATTTTCCTTATGTTCCTTGGCAACTCTAGTGCAACCGCTGCTAATATATACATCGCGAACACATTGCGCCAACCCACAAACTTTTCGTTCGTTCATACAGTCATTCCCGCAGTCACTCACCCATTCAGCCACACACCGAACAAGCTGTCGTCCGTCCCTCCATGCCAGACAAGCAACAGCAGTTAGTTAGTTCATTCAACGACTTATTCACAGACTTCGCTCGTGAATCATAATAAATGAAAAGTAAATAAATAAATAAATTCTTGCGCCAACATTGTTGCAGCGTACGTGTATGAGTCGAAAGATGCGGGCGGAATTAACGTATGAATGCGCCACACACACACACACACACATATATATACAAACAAAAGCGCATATCAAGTTCTATAAAACAAAAAAAATGCACACATCCAATCACATTGTACAAATAAATAAATAACTTTAATGAACAGCGACTGTGTGAATGTGCGAATGTGTGGCCGATGTGTGTTGAATGAATGAATCCGTGAGTACGCAGCGCAATGTTGATGGATGGCCGAACGGGCAGCGGTAGTCGCACGAATATTTGAATGATGAACTGTGTGCGGATCGGCAGACTAATGGACGGATGGAGAGGGGGTACAGAGACGCGCCTATGAATAGTTATTTGTGTGTATGTGTGTGTGTGTTTATGTAGCTCATGTGAATGCATGCCACCCGCTTGATTGTCGCGAACGTGTCATCACCTAATCAACCAAACAACGTCTCGCTTCGTACATCCAGTTGGTGGCGTTGCTGAGTCAGTGTTTTGAGCTCGCGGCGCGCTAGCTTTGCATTGGCTTCGTGGTTGTGGTGAAATCTTACGGCGCGGCAATGACTTAATTCAGAGTCTCAGCATGTTTGAGCTTGTCCGTGAGTTGTTTACTTTTTTGAGTCTCTTATCTATAGTTAACGTATTGTCAGGCATGAATTAACAACTCCGTACATTTCACATTCAATTTAATCGATGCAGTTCTTTTAAACTAATATCGCTTTGACAATTTGCGTCCGAAACTTATGCTTGACGGCGTAGGGCCGTCTTCTAGAATGTGCCTCTGAAATTGCCCTTTGTACCAGGTTGTTCGAAATATACACACGGGTTATTATAGTTGAATTTATAAGAGTTATACTCATTAACTTAGCTTTAGTTTTTATTTCTATTAATTTTTTGCCAGAATAGTTGACGATCTGTCGTCTAGTGAACTCTTCTTTGCTATTTTATGAATAGTTTTTATATACATATGGACAAGTTAAGTTAAGAAGAAACTAAGAACTAAAGAACTAAAATTTGGAAGGCAAGCCGAGAAGGTACTCCAATTTTGAGAAACATACTATTGAAAGCAAAACAAAGCAATTCGCTGATTATCGAAATACAAGTATTATTTTAGGTCGTCCCGAAATTGCCTACAGTAAAAGTATCTGGCCATTATTGCTATCATTATTACTACTGTTAGTAAATTAAACACAAATTTAAACTGTAGTTGTCGGTTTGACTAACAAACAAAATTTTAATAGATGCTAGCAATGCAACATGCCCGTGTCGAATTGCCAACTTGTTTTAACTAAAAGCAAACTCCCGTAATATGGTATAACGGTATTGCGGTAAAAGGAGTTCATTTTTTCCGTTATAATATTAATAAGCATTTAATGTTTTCCAACAACAAAACACACAGCTAGCAGTTGAATTCTTAGTCACATGGGTGTTATCGTTGAGATGCAATGAGAGTTACCGGAAGCACCTGCAATCAGTAATCACTCAATGCGAAGCAGAAACTTATTATATAAAACACAAGAAATACATGTCAGAGCGAAATTCCAGCAGATGGTTGGTGCTGTGAGTATCCGATTGCAATCAGCTGAGAATTCGCCGCCATAGCAGCCAGTCTGCTGACTGTGGCAACGGTTTTCGCAATGCCTGCAGCGCCTGCAACAGCAGCAGCCATTAGCAAGTTGGTGAACAAGCAAACCGCGACCAGCGAAAATAAAATGCGGAAAGCGTAACGAAGCGCTGGAATCTTCCTTGACTGCAACCGGCAACGGCTTTCACGCCAAAGCATTCTCCGTTACATATTCGCCGATGCTCGCAGATAGCGAGAAAAGCATTCCACCATGAATATATTTACACATGTATTTACAACATTGCAGCACTTTGATGGCATCATATTTATTTATTTATTTATTTATGCGCTTATTTATTCGCGCGCACACACACAGACACAAACACGTAGAAGGTGGAGTGCTTCGCTTTTCGCTTTTCTGTTGCTGTTGCTGCTGTTGTTACTGTTGGCCAACTAATTGATGTTTTAGATTGTTAACAGCAGCGCATTAACTGAATAAAGTTTGATGCGCTCACAATTAATGGAAAGTCGACACAAGTAAATTAAATTAAAATCGCATTAAGTGAAATAGGCGTTCGCAACTTCGCCACTACACCACTGATGCTTCTGTACCGTTGGGATCCATCACCGCATCCGCGCCATTCAGCCAACACACTAAGTGTCTTAGAAACGAAAATGGCAATGAGAGGCATTAGGAAACAGTAACTAGACATACAAAATGGATCGATATCTTATTTGTTTCTGTGCAATTGCGATTCATAAATATGTATAATTAATAGCTTATTAATTGAAGATTGTTTCACTTGAAATTGAAATTGATTGAATTTTCTAATTTTTCGGAGTACAGTTATTTTAAAAATTAAAAAAAAATTGGAAAATGTGTAATTTTTTAAGGCTAAAGTAAAGCTCTAAGATTTTATATGTAGTATTGGAAAAGTTTAATTAGTAATAAGTTCACTTCACAAGCCATCCGATTTCGGGAGCGAAATAAAACAAGTCTCTTAAATGAGAATTGTGTCAAAATTTTTTTCACATATCTCAAGAAACAATTAAAAGCACTGACCGTTATAGGAAAGCTATGTGAAAAATTTTATAAAAAGCATAATTAGATCTCAATTGTTAGGGTGCCGCCACTTCAAATGTTTTCAAATGCATCAACATTTGTATAGATAACGAATTTTTTTAGGCCATTAATATGACTATATAAATCAGTAAATTCATCGCTCGCGACAAAATAAAATACAAGCTCAATTGCGAAATCGCTATTGGCAGTGTCTTCACTGTTTTCATGTGAGTGTGCAGCACAATTTAAAATAATGTAACGAGCTAATGAACTGCACTTTTTCCATAATTCATTTTAATGTTGCAGATTTGATGTAAGTTAGCTGGCAATTACTCCACCCTGTATCCGTTATTATTAGATATGATCGCAGTAGCGAAACGTTATGCTTTTTCACCAGCAATTATGTACAGTATTATATATCTCCACTTTCACTGCTCTGTTGTAGAAATAATGGTGATTCTCTTTTCTTGCAGCCTGCCTTCAGCTTCAGCTTGTAAAATAACAGAAAACTTAATAGCGCATCAAGGTTTCCCAACTGTGAAACTTCAAATTATACACTATTTTCAATTGGCTGTTGTTGTCTTACTCAAATGTGTTTCTGTTTCCGTTCGATACCCTCTACAGTTCATGTTTTTACGAAAATTTCCAACAATTTGCGGCAAACTTTCACTTTTCCTCCAAATACATCACTGTTTGTGCATTATTACAATTTTATAAGCGCTTTCGATGTTTATCATTATTTTGCCTTTGTTTTTGTAAATGTTGTACGTATAAAGCTTCTTTTGTTATTAAGTTTTTTCTTCCGTTGGTTGGGTACACATACACATACGTACATACATATATATCATATGAAGCCATGTCAATTACTTGTAGGCTCATTATATTTTTCGGGCGTTCTCCGATTTGGCGAAACCGCCTCGTCTTGGTCACGGTCTGTATATTCGGATAACTGACCTCAGCGAACAAAATGTGAAGTGGATGAATGTGTAGAAATCTTTTTAATTTGTGGTCGAAAAAATATACTATTTCTTCTATTAGGAAAAAGTTCCTGATTATAGTATTGCTTGTGGCAAGCAACATATTTATAAGTTTCAAGTTATAGTTTCTACAATAGTTCGTTTGGAAGTGGAAAATGTTGCTGTGATACTATATCCATATTGGGCTTGACAGACAATTTTCTTTACTCAATCTGACTTTCGAAACGATCTAGTAGAGGAATGGGGACATAAACGACCTCTTCGATAACAGGTTAGTGTATCCAACATCGTTTTATTACTGGCAATATTCTTTAAATTTCGAAATAGTTCTAATTAATTGCTTTATTATTACTAGCATCGCGCTACAAATATTTTAAGTAATTATAATTCCTTTAGTGTCTCTTTGAGTAATGTGACATATCTGAAGATTTCCTTGTATCGTTGTTTCACTTTGTTGCATTTTTTGTTTTATTACAAAAATCGCCCTTCCCCATTACTTCCTGTCTTAGATCTAATGAGCAGATTCAACTTTACTTTGTTTTATCTTAATTATTTAAGCCGCTTAAGCAGTCGACATTTGCGACCCTGCGCTGTTGCACAGGCAGCTGGAGACAATTATTGCATTGTTGCTGTAGCGGTTGATTTCGTAGTAATTTTCAGCGAGCTGCGAGCGGACGCGGTGGGCGCGTCTCGCAAAAGTCCGCTCGAATTTCGTTTCCTGTTTTTCGTTTTCACAGGCAATCCGTCGCCTTCTTAACTTTCATGGCCGTTAACAAGACAATTCAGTCTGCAGTATACAGAATGTGTCCGCCCGACCACTCAGCACGGCCGGCACCATCCGGCCGCTGATGATTTTCTAATTATTCAAGGCATCTAAATTGCTTAATTGCGCTTTGTGATGTGCGATTTCGCCGTGAATGTTGCTGAGTTAAGAGCAATGCTCGACTGTACGTCGTAGCAAAGGTGGTACGGGTTGGCGTGGGTGTTTATTTGCTGGTCATTTGTGGCCTTGATTAATTGTCCTTTTGCAATGAGAAGTCATCGCTCTAAGGGCGGGTCAAGTTCGCCTATTTGCTCGTGCCTAAGGTGCGGGTTCGCTACTGCTCTTTTGTCAAGATCGCTTAACGTGTCACTTCGCTTGTCTTGTGTGTTAAGGACGCTGACTGACCCCTAACTCCAGTTGTGTAAATTGTAGGCTATGTAAGTAGTCAAGGACAGGTTGAAAAATGAATGCAAAATTATTGTACAGAGAGGTTGCCCTTATTAAAATGTAATTAGTCATTTACAATTACGTGCTTTTGTATATGTAAATTTTTGGGAAGAAGGTTAGGAACTGTACTACGAATATTTATTTGCTAGTCAGACGCATCCTGCAACACTGGTTATAATAATACTGCTCATCTCATCGCTATTTGTAACAGAATGAGGCATACGAGTATAATCAAACCCGCATGCAAAAGTAGGCATACACACTGTGAAAGCTGATTTAGCATATGCTTTCTCATAACACTTGAAGAGATGGCCGGAAGTTTCTTCAGTGAAGCGGGCATTTCAGTTCTTGTATGTCGAAGAAAATACCTTGCGACCTCACAGTCCTCACAGTCCTCACAGTCCTCACAGTGTATTTTATACTAAACAAGTGCTTGCGCTCACGATAAAGTAAATTATTCCCTAGCATTAAATCCATTGAATCCCTGGAACACTGTCTGTCGATTACCTTTAGTCGCTTTGGTTCTGTCTTCTAAGACTTGCGCCCGAACTTTGTTATTTCATACTTGTTGTATTTCACTAGATCGTTTTCATTTTATGCAATGCTCTCATTAAATCTGATTTTTCACATTTGTTATTCTTTGTCTATCCGTAAACAAGCCATTGCAGTACATCGGCAGCTTAAATAAAAATTAACATATTTATTTACCTAGATTCTCCTATACATGCCATTTATACTACCCTGTAGTGAAAAGAATTAGGTTAAAAACAACCTCAACACGAACCTCAAGCTCAACTGTTACGCGTATCTATCTATCTTTTTTCCATGCAGTAACTGATACATTTTACATGATGATGCCCCGCGAAATATCAATAGAAATATACCAGTTCAAAACGGAACGATAATCTAGTTACATTAAAAATATCTCATATCTCATATATTTTATAACTGGAACAAATACCATGCTTTTCGGACTAGACCATATTCGGTCAGGGTTGCCTAACCGAAGTTGACATTAACTGGCTGGTTAGATATTTCACTGCAGGGCAATTATAGGCTATGCTGTGTGTTGAACCAGAAGTCCATTGACATTTAATAGCCAAAGCATTGATTATATCCGATATTACCGCCAATGAGTGTCCGCAGTGTGGAGTCGACGCTTATAGACAACAAATAAATAAGTATTAAAAAACGGAGGGAAATAATGAGACTAAGCCATAAGCCGGTGAATGCAATCGGTGGCCGCAAAGCGAATGTCTGACTCATATGAAAGATTTATTTTACCTTATTTCCTAATATATCTGCTTCGCCTTTGCATTCGTATTATCCGATAAAGATAGGTGGATAGATACCCAAAACAGCAGTAACAACAGCGGCCAGCAAGCAAAGGCGGGCAGCAGCGATGTTGTGCGTTGTATTGTAATTCAAGACGCACGCAAACAATGTGGCGAACTCTTCTCTAAATATTACATGAATGAACAGCCGCCGAACAGGTAGTTGAGATACCTGCTAGACCTGCCAGACCGGCCATATGAAGCCAATGCAAACCCAAGAATGTATGGAGTAGTGCCGCAGACGTGGGCAGAGACGACGGCGGCGGCGGCGGCGGCTGCGTGTGCAAGGTACGCATATGAGTCAGCAAAGAAATCGTGTAAATAAACAAGCATCTATTTTTGTATTTGTTTATTGTTGCTGTTGTTGTATGCTGCGCATTCATAAAATGTTAGATTTATGAGAACAAATAAAAAGTGGAAAGCAAATAGCAGCAAATACAATCGCATAAAATGCAAGCTGACCAAATACGCGCTGACACTATTTATGAAAGTTCCGTTTGGTGTGTGTGTGTGCGTGTGTGTGTGTGTGTGGGTGTGTAATACACGAATGGACTCAGCGACCATGGAAGACTTAACGTAAAACGGAGAATACTTAAGCGATTTACGTGTATCTGGGATTTAAAGTGTGAATGTGACTAAGAATTGGCAGCAAACAACAACTGTTATTATAGCGACAACAACAACAACAGCAGCAGTAGCAAAGGAAGTGACCAGCACTTCTGATAGGATTATGACGTTAACATAAATTTGTGCTTAAGTTGGTGGTGGGTTTAGTCAGGTGGGTTTCAATTGATTCGAAAGGGATTTCGCTTCTGTTGTTGTCTTTTTGTTTTCACGAAAGCGCACACATTTTTGAGTAATACCATATCTTTGGAATTCTTTCAACGAACATCATTCATAGTAATATGTAAACCAAAATGCTAATAAATTTTAACCTTGACAAGAAAGAGAAACAAACAAAACAGGAATTAAAATTTATGAACTTGGAAAATGTCCACTGAGCACTTGAAATCAAAAGCTCTTTAACTCTATCTCGGAGCGCAAAAAGATCATTGAAGATCACGGAAGAATGCACACCCATTTTTTAAATACATCGGATAATATTTTGACCATACCTGGGCGACAAACTGTGGAGTGCACGGCAAAATTAAATTATATGCTAGTCTTCCGCTCTCCATTTGTAGGGATGACTAATTTGTAACCTAACTAGGAAAGCAGTATTTGAGATGTTTTTTTCTAACTAGTCTCGAACTAGCCAAGAACAGAACGGATGGAATTAGCTGATGAATTGCTAGCCTCCGAATCCCCAACTTATTCTATTCCTGAGTGCATTTTAAGTCTAAATGAGTGAGAAATTAAAACAACTCTAATAATAATTTCTCCAAAAATTAAAATGTAAACAAATGCTTTTGAAATTCTATGAAATAATTTCAGATGTGCCAAAAGAATGAGTAGCAAGAACGTTAACGAGTTGCGTTGGTCATTGCGCTGGAAAAATTGTATGCAAACGAACAGAAAATGTGTCTAAAATTAAGTGCTGCTGCCATGCAAACTTCATTCACTTCATTAATATGTAGACGAGTCATTGTGGAGAGCGAGTAGTGCTAGAGCTACAACACTGCTGTCACGCGCCGTGGACAGCTTATCGGTTGCACAGTTCGCTCGCTGTCTGCTGGCGCTCCACTTCATAAGCATTTCACTCGCTGATTTATTCATTCATAAAATGAAAATGAAAATTAAAATTACAATAAAAAAAAAAAAAACAATAAAACAAAAACAATAACGCCAAAAACGAAAAGCGAAAAGCTAAATAAGATGCGGGCTACAGAAAAGTATTGCGACCAAAAGCGGTCTGCATTAAAACATTTGTTCAGGTTAACTATAGAAATTCACAACTCTTGAGAATATTGTCAAGGCTGCGACTCTGCTTCTTCTTCACTACTGCTTGGCCAGTAAATTGTCGCCGTTTCATTCCTACACTCCTCTAATCTTCTCCCAGCAATTACTTATCTGTAGCCAAATAGACGACCGTCCATATCTTTGAACTTGAGAAGCTGACTTGACTGGCGGCCACCAGCACTGCCGCTATCATTTCAGCTGCTTGCTTGCCTCGTTGAGGCGCCGACTTGGAGTTTATATCGCGGTCAGGTTGACCTTCTCCTTTCCGTCTCCACTCCACTTCGGTGACACGGCGCGATACTACTACCAAAAGTACTTAAAGAAAAAAAGATAAAACTATAAAATGTATGGGTCCACAAAAACAAAAGTACATACACACACACATGGAAGGGGCAACAACAGCACAAACAAACAACTGGCATTGGCTTCGTGGCATCATTCGTTTGTGTATAGATACGTATGTACGTAGAAGAACTAATGATGCAAGAGCGCGAACGAAATCCAAACAGCTAGAGTAATCAAAAATACAACAACAACAACTTCCCGTTCCAGCGCAAAGAATGGAGAAAAAAGAAAAAACTGCAAAAAATGGAAAACTATAAACATGAATTTTTATATGCTTTGAGTTTTAGCACAATTATTGTTCTCGTTGTTGTTGTTAATAACGCTGGCTTTACTTCGTTTTCGTGCTGTAGTTTTAGTTGTAGTTTTTCTTCTTAATTGCTTCTTTTCCACGTTATTCTATCGGACCGTGAGAGCGTTTCAGCTTAATTTCTGCTTAACTTTGATGAAGCCACCCATCCGGTAAAGCAACAATCGCTGACTACGCTCATCTCTGTACTCGTACATTTGTAATTTGCAGAGTACTAAACAAATGGATGTATGGATTTTACATATTTTGAGTTTACACACACACGTATGGCAACTATTGGTTGTGCTTGGCCAAGGTGCTGTCTTTTGAAAACTTCTTTTGAAGTGTCTTTTGAGATTTTAGTGATCATTTCTAACATTACTTATGTAAACAGTGCTGTTGCTTTACAGCTTAGACTTAGAACTTTTCATTGACTTATTGATTTTAAAAAGGAATTGTATTCTATTTGAAGTGCGAGACAATTAACGAATGCTTTTCACAACTTTTTAAAAGCACAAAAAGTATCCACCTTTGTGACGTTACAAATATAATATATTATAATCTAGACTATATGGTCCAAACATATTACAATACGGATTTTTAGCAAAATAATAGCAACGAAGCATAAATTCGGTTCGAGATATGTAACTGCACATACTTGGGTTATCAACTTTACCTGTTGACGGGCTATTTGGTGTTGATAAAATTGTGATCCAAGAAAGAATTTCCAAATATGGATGGAGATATGTACGAGCGCTCATTTTAAAGGAGCTGGTTATGATGTAGTCATGTAAACAATACACAACAAACAATAACAATAAGGCCAGATAGAGATTTAGATGCAGTGAGTGAATGTATAGGAACGTGTATGTATGTTGGTGTATGTACGTGTAAATCATCTGAAGCTTCCTTGTGGCATTCAGACTTGTTTGAGTAAATTAACCAGCGGATGCCGCTCAAAAGATATGCTCCATTAAGCTTGGCTACTATGCGGTATGTGAAAGGTATTCCAGGAATTTTCTAAACGATTGCTAACAACCCGAAAGCAAAACACAGGAACATATACTCATTATCTGCATTCAAAGTGCATGCCAACGAGTGGCACAGAAGCTCTGAATAGCTGCCGCTGAGTGTTAGTTGTAGATGCCACCTGGCGCGGTGATTCACACATTCAAGCGAAAGATTCGTCGACCACCGAGAAGGGTCCAACAGCTAGCACTGTGTCATCCCAATGTAGTAAACAGTGCATTAGGCGAGGACAGGGGTACTCAGGCTAATCAGGCTACTCAGGCTACCCAAAGACAGCAAGAAGCGACATTGCCGACGTTCTACTGCGGTTTGACCATAATGGCAGCACTAGAGACAGTTATAATTGTAAGAAACACTCTCACATGTTCATACTAAGTTTAAAGGAGAAGGATGCACAAGATAGGATTGGTGTAAATACCTGCAGATTTCATAAGCCAAGCAAAATGCACACCTAGAGATATGAACTGAAGGCGATACAACTTTTGATGCAATTAGAAATGTAATGCTGCCACGGAGCGGGAGTGAGTGAGAGACGCGGCAGTAAGCAATTTTTTGAACAAAACTCCATTTACAGCAACAAAGTCGAGGGTGAAAAACTAAAAAAGAACAGCGCGAAGCAAGCAAGATGAATGAACGAATTAGAGTAAGACATGAGAAGCAACCATGGGGAGCTGCAACAATGAGTGAATGTTTTCATATATGGGAAAGCAACAACTGTGAAAATTACATTTTGCTATGGAAAACAAGTTACTTGCAACGCGTGTAGTCAGCTTTGTGTGGCTGTAGCAAGAAACTAGTTCAAAACTTGCTTCATACGATGCTGCAACTTTAGTTACACAAGTTAGCATACCTATATTTATTTGCCCATGTACATATGCGTATGTTCACAGTGGCGTAGAGGCTTTTTATGAGATTATTCTGAAGGGTGAACGGGTGCGCACGGGTCGAGTGAAAAGGAACAGGTGGTCCTTTATATATTATACGAGCTTGAAAGTGCGTCAGACGTTTGCTTAAACCCGTTTTTTTTATGGTCTTTATAAAGATGTTGATATGACTCTACATGTCTACGGTGAGAATAAAGCTTATGCATACATGGCTATGAGTACTTTTAGGCTCTGTAGACACTTTTGCCTTCGTACGAATTGATTTGCTCCGATTAACTTAGTCCTACATCGCATCTACTTCGCTAGAGTTTCTGTAATCAAAAATTATTAGCGTTAATCTCTCTCTCTCTCTCTCTCTCTCTCTTATCTCTATCCCTCTCTTTTCGCGAAGAAGCCGAACTTGAAACCCGAGATCCGTACGACTGCAAAGTGCTAGATGACAATTTTCTACGCCTCTGTGCTGAACACCTGCTCGTACAGGCTCGCCTCCACCTCTAGATTATGTAGTTGCGTTTTCGTAAGTCCATTTATTTTAAGAATATAGAAGAGTAAAAACTGGTTGCTTTAGTTACTTCGCACAACTGCGCACATTCTAATCCTAACTAAATAACCGGCGCACTTCGCACAGTGGAAGCTGCAAGCTCCTGCAATCTACACCGGCAAGTGTAAGATATCCGAGATGGTGCAATTGGTGTGGACAAAGTTACGATGTTATGCCGACTTGCAATAAAATGCTGTATGCTTCGTTGCAATGCACTCAGGCATGCACACACACACATACACACACATGTATGTGGCAATAAAGCAGGCAATCGCTGCAACGCGGCAGTTGGCCATGTAATCAGAGCTGGCAAAGCAATAAGATGCTCTAAATTTCCACACACACCTCTGCACACGCTTACACGCTTACACGCCGCAGCGTCGTGCACTTCCTGACGCGCTGTGTCAGTCATCAGTGCCAGCGGATGTTTACTTGTTCATTCTTGTTGTGCGCCGTCGTGTGTGCTCTAAGGTAAGCTGCTGCACATGTGTGCTGTGCTTCGCCTTTTTGTTTACTTTATGGCCTCAGCCCATATGCTGTTCCACGAACTGATAGGTTCTCTTTCACGCCAACAGCTGAAAGACCCCTGTGTTTGTAAGCACGCACGTACGTGTAATTTCGTAGGCAGTTGCTGCTGGCCAGATCTGGACACAATAGCCCAGCGAGCTAGTCGTCATATCGCCGACACTGATATTGCTACACAAAAGCAACAAAATCTCATCCGCTTTCATGTCTCCGTATCAGCACCGATCGGCTTAGCTCACTTTAACCATACTTGCGTCCATTGGCTTAGCCGCAATTGCGTCCCGGCCTTCTTACAGTTCGGCTTCGGGTATTTCGCCTCTGCGGCATGGACAGCAACAGCGTCAACAGTGCGTGCAGCCTCAAATGCTTGTTCCTAAATTGACTGTGCCTCATACTCATGCATAATCACCTGTATGCTCTTTCATTTGCCGCTGACACAGTATGCAAATATAGACACTCGCTCGCACATAAGTAGTGCTGTCAGTTAATAAGCATCTCAGAGTACATGTACATTTGTTGGCGCGATTTAGTCTTGCAGTTGTTGTTTGCTCTGTGCTGCTGGCTCTGAGACATCTCTCTCTGTTGCAGTTGTTTCCTTTAGCGGGTAATTCATTACTTCACTCTTCCTATCGCAACACACATGTGGTTAGCGAATGACTGGCAGCGAAAATAAATAAACTTATTCGAATTTGTATTTGATTGTTTGTGAATGGTGTTATTGGGCCGGTATGTGAAGTTTCATTATTGTTTTGATATTATATGTGAGAGAATATTTAATTTTTTTTGCTGTTGGCAGTTGGTTCTTTATAATGTTTTCATTGAGGGAAAATGTTGTTACTCATTATTGGTTGGTTCTGACTTGGTCGCTTCGGTTCTTATATATATACTATATGTGTTCCGATTGTATATTATTTTTTGAAATTCTTCTAGGTCTCGCTTACACGGCACACACACACACGAATTCTGCTTTAGCTCAATTTTATCAAGGTACCAAGGTTTTTCGTATATTTGTGTTAAAGTGTAAACATTTTTCTTTATATCTTTATATTACATACATCATAAATTTTGGACTTCCTAACATACTTGCATATTCATTGATATTGAACACAAAACATGTTGCTCGAGCCCGCACAATTCGGTGCCCTTCTTCTATCCTCGAAAAGTTAGCTCTCGAAATTCCAAGATAACGCAGCAAAAGTTTCTATGTCTAAAGATAGCCTCATTACTGTTCATTTTCGCAAGCTGATTTGAATATATGGTGTAGTATTATATTTCTGCGGAGTACTTCTTTGGTTGCCTGGTGGGATCCTCGTAGTTCTTTAAACAAAATATGGAAATAAATATTTCTACATTTATTCTTTGGAGTCGTTTACTCGTCTTTACTCTTCTTGTCAATATCTATCCTATTATCCTTTAAAAGTTTATTTAAAAAAAGTTTTATGTTTGTTTGAGGTTTTAAAGATAAATTCGTTTTAATTCGCCTAAACTTTTTGAAATCATTATTCGCTTCACTTCGGTAATTACTGTCAAAACGAAATAGAACTGCACAAACCATTCCTTTCTGAGCATTTTCGCAAATGCTTGCGTTAGCAAGTGCTCACTTTCTTTTCATGATGTTCAGTGCAGAACCGTTAGTGCAATCAGTAATCTATCTTAATTAATTAATGGGTAGCAAATTCTACGCCTGCAGTCGGTGCCTTTAGAGACATTTGCCATTTGTTGCGCCTCACTTTTGGCAGTAATTTATGTAATCACAAATACTCATACCGATATACATACTTATGTAGGTATGTATGCATGTATATACGTATGTGTGTAGGTGTGTGTATGATTGCTCGTTTGTACCTTTCAATTCACTTTTAACTGTCGATATGCACTGCAGCTAACTGGCCAACCTCAATACATGGATATGCCTGTGTCTCTACATACATGTATGCATTCGTAACATGTGCAGTTGTGGCAAGTCAGTGACCGGTGGAGCGGCGAGCGGCTTAAATCAGTCAATGATTTGCAGTATGTTGGGAAAAATCACCAGCGGCGCGGTGTATTGAACTCGACCGCCTACCCAGTAATCAGCCAAACACAAATACCCAACCACATATACATACATTCATTCATATGCGCACTTACGGATTAATGCTTGTAGCGGTGCCCGCGCGAAAAGTGAGTGTGCGCTAAAAATCATGATAAACCTCTGTGCAAGAGAGGCGCAGACCAAAGTAAGTCATTGAACAGTTCGCTGGGGAAATGATCCCTGTGAATGGGCGACTAGCATTGGCCGATGATAGCGTTGACCTGCACAAACGAAGAATTAACTCACGAAAATTGTACGCATTTGAGCTGAATTAGTTAATCTGAGTGTACCTACGTTGGGAAGGGAAGACAAAGTCATTAGTCTCATTAGACTGTGCAGAGAAAGGTTAATTTGCAGCTAGTTAAGAGGAACGTATGTCTATATAAAGATACTAATGTACAACTTTTTTAAATAAGCAGTTTCATATGGAGTACTGAATACCACGCGAGTAGAATCTTATTGTGTTTTAATCTGCTATTATATTTGATAGTCATCGGTATATGAAGCGCTTATGATAGTGGTATACCGTTCTTTTCAAATTTAGCATTCAATTTGCTTGGAAGAATATATTGAGCACACATCCAAAAGATGTGCCACTTTTATAGAGTTTGTCGAAACATTTAAGTTGGTTCATACAATTTAGAGCAGTCAGTAAATGGAGCAAACAAAATTTTCTTAGCGGAAATTTTTACATTTTCTCTTTCTCGTTACTCTATTCGCTCGCCTTCTGCTCACAGTAAATGCTATTGTTGCTGCCACTGTTGCTATTGTTGTCCACAATGTTGACACAGATTTACAATTAAGTGATTTTAACCTGTTCTACGTGCTTTGCGAGCGTTTCGTTTACTACGAAATGTTGTTGTATGCATTATTGTTGCATTGGTTTCGCATCACAGCTTTCTTCTTGTTGTCATTACTGCCATTTCCGCTGCAGCCACTACAAACAGACGCATTCTAGTTCTTGACCTTTTTCTTTAGTCTAACAAAATTGCAAAAAGCCCTTGCAAGAGCAAAGGTGTATTGAAAAAGTAAGTAAATCAGAAGCAAAAGTAATCGAATTTGGTGGCGATCGGGTGAATTAAGGCGGGGGAGAAGAACAAATTGTGCTGCTAGAGGCATGAATAGAGATGGACTGCTTGTGGAATGTAATTGAAAAACGGAAAATAGGCGTTACGGCAACAACAAATGCTGCCAAGGTGTTCAATACACTAACGCAGGTGTAAGCGGGCAACAACAGCAACAAGATTGCCAATGACAAAACTTCATTTTGTCAAACAATCAAAGCGAAACACTGAAAAAATGGAGGCAGAATGAAAATCGAAGCTCAAGAATGGCAAGAAGAAGAAAAGCACAGAACAACGTCTGACACTTTTATGCGCTGCGCTATTGCTCCCTCGCACCTCCAGCATACCATCGCACTGTTGTCATTGTGAATGCGGCCACAAAAGCGTTGATCCCTACACTAAATCGATTAGCCCAGTTGCCTAGAAAATGTGAAAACAACAAAGTGTTTTGCTTTTGCTGTTATTGTTGCCTCCCTCAGCTCAACTCAACTCAAGAAGGGAACAGACTAACTAACTAGAAATCTCGCCGAGAGAAAGGCACAATGCAGAAGAACAACAGTAACTGCTCTACAACTGCAACAACAAATGCAATTGTTGGTGGAGCCGCAGCAAACATTGACACCTATGATGTCTGATAGTGCAACAACAAATAAAGTAGCAACGCAATAAAAACAGTACAATACGTACAAATGCAACGGCAGCCGTTGCGGGAGTAAGTCAAGTGGCTGTGACTGCGTCTGTGGCTGTGGCAGTTGCAACAAGCAGTACGGAAATTCTTGCCACTTTTTGGCCTAGCTGCAGGACTCATCGCAGACATATGCATATTATAAACAAGAGTTGGTCGTGCAGCTTCATTTTCCATGCAAAAAGCATTTTCCTGCCTTTCGGCCTATTCCTCTCCGAGCAAAAGACTCCCTTGCTCGTTTGGGCGTACAAACACATAAATATATACATACATTTTGGCATATGTTTTTAGTGGGTGCCGAATTCGGGTTGCGATTTATGAAGTGATGTATGAAATTGCTCTCAACTCTACTCTCTCGCTCGCTAGTTGCCTTTGTAGCCGGAGTAGATTCGTTTAAATTTAGTTGTGTAATTCCAATGCAAATATGATAGTAATGGAGTGGGTGTAAAAGCAAAGAAAATAATTAATTTCGCAAACTGAAGCTCCACTTTATAATCAATGTGACTTTTTAGTTTTTAAAGTTGCCACATAGTATAATAAAAGTTGTATATTTTTTTTTTTACTTTATATTATTTATGTCCATCAAAGCCTGATCTTTCTCTCATTTCTTTACTTTATGTATCGCAAATTTATAATAATAATAAGAGCAACATAAGCTCCTTCGCTGATAAACGGTTAATGTAGTAGCAATGTGATAGCAATATGTTGGTAAAGAATCCAGAATATAACTTTAAATAAGTTTTTCCGACGATACATTTCACACATTTACGTTAATTTTCTTAAACATTTCTACGCCTTTAAATCTATTTGTTCTCTTTATAAAGTCCGTACTCAACTCGCTGAACCAGATAACGTATTACATAGGCAAATATTATTCGATACCTTTTTATTGGTAATGATTAATTGTTTAAGATTGTTTGTTAAGACCGTAACATCTTGAAAATTATTTTAATTTGAGTTTTCTAATTTTTAATTAGAGTTGTGAAGATAGTCATACCCTAGCAAATCGAAGTGCCTTTCGAACGGTGCTATTTCAGTGTATGGTTCCGTGTTTATTCGGTCTCAAAACATAATGTTGCATGAATACTTACATAAATGTTTCTGAAACATGTTGCGCCGTACAATAATTTGGTGATATTTATGGCATACTAGTGAAATAATACTGCCACCACTGCCAAAACCGCCACCACTAGTCTTACATGACTTCCAGTGAGACTGCTCTCTTCACAAAATTCAATTTCCGCTTCGTTAAGAAGTTTTAGTGCTGAGAGAAGTCTCCAGTAGTTGTGCTCACGGCCGCACAGACCCATTTAATACACACAATCTCTAGCTGTGCACGCACCAGTGCGGAGCGTAGGCAAATCCTGCTTGCATTGAGCGGCTTTTGTTTAGAGCACCACCACTCGTTGTAAGTGTATGTGTGCGTGAGGCAGCTCACTCTACACGTTTCGTTAAATCGTGCTCCAACCAGCTCGTGACTTCCAACTGGCATTGGCGGCGTTGTCGTTGTCGTTGTCGTCGTCGCAGTCGTCGTGCTCCAGCACGGTGCATTTTGAGTTTGCGTTTAATTCATTTTTCTTCAGTCCACGACGATTAACCATGCCGAGCGGTTGGGTGTATTCGTGAAAGCGGCGTTATTAAATTTTATTACCAAATTTAATGAAATCATTATTAATGTGAGCCAATTAATATTGCAAGAAATTGTGAAAATAAGTGACGCGTACAAATATCTAACCGGTATTAAGTGCTGACAAAAGCTCTAGCGCTTTAAATTCTATTGGGAAGAGTTACTGGTGCACTTAAGTGTATATGTGTTGATCGGATTCTTTATGCATGTAAACGCTAAGCAAGCTTAGTAAAAGTTTCGTGAATATTCGTGTAATTTACTGAATGAAATGAACGACAGCGTGTCGAAGTAAAAAATCGTTAAAGGCGAAATTGTGCCAAACGAAGCAAATAGCCGAAGTTGAAAGGCAAATAGGCTGACAGGCTGTTAGGTAGTCCGTTAGCCACTCAACAAGCTAGTAAAATAACGGGAAACAAGTTTCGCAACACGCTTACGTCGGAAGCAACGTTGTACGATTGAAGGGAGATGTGAAAAATTCACATCCTTCACCTGAAGTACGGTACGTGTGTGTGCTTGTATCTCAAACTCCTAGTGGCTGGCATGCTGGGAAGTGGTGTTACACAAATATCGTATTCAAATAACAACAACTAAGAAAGTGAAACACAAAATCGCGTGCTAGTGACCAGCGTTAGTTATAGAAAGAAATAAAAATAAAGGTTTGCACACGCTACAACAACAATCGTGGCATGAAGTGAGTTCCCCAAAGGTTCGATATCGTACTTTAGCGGCCGAAAATATCAAAAAACTGATGGCAATTTATATTTAAACCGTGGCGCGAAATCTGAACGCCCAAAAGGTTTGTGGCTAAAGAATTCGTTAATTGCTCCGAAACATGGAATTCGCAAATTAATTCATTGACTCTACGAATTCTACGCCACACTTTTGCGGACCAGTCGCCGTAATTGTGTTATACACGTGCTAAGCGCGTCACTCACGAATCCTGCGAGATTAATCAATCTCACTAAACATTTATAACAAAGAAAACTATAGCGAAAGAGTGCTATGAAGAAAAATGGTGAAAATAAAAATGGAAAGTGACGAATGAACTGTGAGAAAATCATGTTGAACGCATATAAAGTCAGACGGATTATGACCATTGTGAAAAGCGCCAAGCGCCAGACACTCAACTCACATACACACAAACACTAACACACTCACATATGCATTAACGCACGCATCATTTTATGTCTAAAATTAGCATGAAATCTTAACAAAAGCGAAACCGCAAAGCAAAGAAATAAAAATTAAGCTAAAAGGCAGAGCGAAGGACACGCGCGGAACGCAAGAACGCGTGCTTTGTGTTAATTAAAAAACTTGATGGGGAACAGTCTGTGAAAACTGTGTGTGAAAAGCAAATACAAGCCTCCACATACGTGAGCCCAACTCAACCAATAACAACAACTACGTGCAGCAGCCATACCAATCTTTTCGCGTGAGCAGCGACCTTTAAGCAGAATATGAAAACGAAAAAAAATTGAAATGCAAATCTTGAAAAAAGAAAGAGACTGCAAATGACCCATAACTCATCATCATCAGCTTTGATTTTGTTTGCTCGCTTTGTTTGGGTTGTTTAAGAACTTGTGGTAGATGCGGTTCATTTCGCGGGTGAGCTAAGATCAACAACCGCAATCATAGCCCCAACAGCGGAGCACACAAGTTTAGTGCGAAAAAGTGTTGGAGAAAGCGAAGCGAGTAAACGGTTCACAATTTCCATACCTTTTCGAAATCGATTTATTTTCCAATTTATTTCTCGTTTTTAAACCCTCCTTCTCCAAACTCAATTCTCACATAGTTCGCGTCAAATGAATCGCGTGCCGAATATTGTAAGTAGAAAATATGAATAATTAATTAATCCTCAACGCAGAGTAGATAGAGAGCACTACTTGCCGCTTCTTAAGCACGCAAGCCAGCCCGTGCAAAAGCAACTACAAACATATCTAAAAAAAAACATAAAAATAAGCAATGTGAATGAAAATATCGGTTGACTCATATCCCTTCGAGGTTGGAAATCAAAATAAACACATATCTAGCAATTATAAATATGCGCGGCGAACATTGTAAGAAGAACACATGCAGCGCGAGTGCAACCAAGTGAAATTCAACATATATTACAATATCCTTTCCAGAGAGAGACAAGTCATGCATACATGCGCAAAAAGAATACTTAAGCTCGCGCGTCTAAAACGAAAAATAGCTACAACAACCGAAAATATGCAAAAACTACAGCAACAACAGTGTACCACTTGCCACTATAGTCACCGGCAGCAACGCACAACACTTCAACATCACCACCAACACCAATCCACACGACGGCCGCAAGGTCGGGTCAAATATCGTACAACACCTCGCCTCCTGTCACCAGTGTGGCCGTTACTCATCTCCTTACTGCTGCTCACCGGCCAGCCACCTATTTCGCTAGCCACACGCTTCAACCGCCAAAGTCAGGGCCACATTGCGTATGGCGCCGCAAGTGGCGCCAACAGTCTGCCCTCGCCACACTTTCCTCTCGATGCCAACACCATATACGCGAGCAACACTGCCACAGCTGGCAAACATCACGCCAACATGAACAATGATGTTTATTCGGTTGCCGACAGTCAGGCCATGACCGATGATTATATGGCGCAATTCGGCAAGCCACCTGCGTCGCCACCACCGATAATACCACCATATCTAACGCACACACATTCGGCGTCCGCCGACAACACGCTAATCGTGCATCACCAGCCGCAGCTGAGTAGCTGTCAGACGGTGTGCGCGTGCAAGTGGAAGGGCGGCAAGCAGACGGTGGAGTGTATTAATCGGCAGCTCATACAAATACCAGAAAATATCGATCCGTCAACGCAGGTGCTGGACATGTCGGGCAATAAGCTGCAGACGCTGTCGAATGAAAAATTCATACGCGCCAATTTGCTGAATTTGCAGAAACTGTATTTGCGCAGCTGCAAAATTGGTGAAATCGAACCGGAAACGTTTAAAGGACTTACCAATCTCGTCGAATTGGACTTGTCACACAATTTGTTGGTTGTTGTGCCATCGCTGGCGCTTAGCTACATCTCGTCGCTGCGTGAACTGACGCTTGCCTCCAATCATATACACAAGATCGAGTCGAACTCGTTCGCTATCACGCCGTCGCTACATAAGCTCGATCTGTCACACTGTGACATACAGTCCATAGCACCGCTAGCTTTCGATGGCTTGGAGGGACTGACGTTGCTACGCCTAAATGGCAACAAGTTGGGTGTGTTGCAGCCACGCACGATCGAAACACTAAGCAAGTTGCATGGCATTGAGCTCCATGACAATCCATGGCTTTGTGACTGTCGCATGAGAGATGCAAAACTTTGGCTGACGGAAAAGAACATACCATATCCAGTCGCTCCGTTATGTGCAGGTGGACCCGAGCGTGTCGTGGATCGGACTTTCTCCGAGCTGCAGGTGGAGGATTTCGCTTGCCGACCGGAAATGTTGCCTATCAGTCATTATGTGGAAGCGACGATGGGTGAGAATGCTTCGGTAGTATGCCGCGCTAAAGCCATTCCTGCCGCCGTTATAAATTGGTATTGGAACGGTAGACTGTTGACAAATAACAGCGCGTTCAGTTCTTATCAGCGCGTGCATATCTACGAAAATGGCCACTTTGAAAAACACTCCCGATTGGTCCTCACTAATTCGCAGGAGACGGATTCCAGCGAGTTTTACTGTGTGGCGGAGAATCGTGCGGGCACAGCGGAGGCCAACTTCACGCTGCATGTAAGTATGCGCGCCGCTGGCATGGCATCACTGGGTAGTGGTCAAATTGTAGGTCTCAGCGCAGCGCTGGTAGTTCTAATCGTGTGTATTTTGCTGGCGGTGATGTTTCTGCTCATGCGTGTCAAGCGGCAGCCATACACCGAAAGCAAAACGCCTAACCATATGGAGGTGGTGACAAGTGTCAACCATCAGAACTCCATAACGAATAAAACTCAACCCATTACCGGAAACGGCAGCATAGGAGGCGTCGTCATTGCCAATGGCGGCATACCGAACTGCATCGACACATCAGGCACACTGGAGCGTAAGGGCAGCGCAGCAATGTCCACGAATGAGGGCGGGTTCACCAATCCTGTGCAGAAACCGCCCCGCCTCACGGACTTGCCATACTCAGCCACCGGCTACGACAACAACGGCAGCGCATTGTCAACGGCGCCATGCTACCTCTCGCCTACGGCATCGGCTGGTAACAACCCAGATCTCATTAATGATACAAAACGTTTCGGCAGCGATGAGTTTGCTGATCTGAAAATACCAGCGATACTAACAGCTAATTTGGGCACCGAACTTGGCAACTCAAGTGGCGAATACAGTCGTGCTGGTGGTTGTGACTCACTTTATCCCTCAGGGCTGTGGGAGAATACGCCAGCGGGCACCTCTTCCGCGGACGATCTCTTCATGAAACGCTACACCGACAAAACGCCAATCATTGAGTCGAATCAACTTTACGATTTACATGAACGAACAGTCGACTATTTTAGCAAAACCTTCCCACGCACACACTACAATAACTTGCAGCTAACCCTAACCGGAGGCTGTGCGTCCACCAACGGGAGTAATGGCGGAGGTGTCGGCGGCATAATGCACAATCCATCCACGTCATCGGCAGCGCTGCACCATAGCTCGAACGGTGGTATGGGCGGCACACACTCGACCGCTTCAACCACCACCACCAATCTCTCAGGCTCATCCAGCGCTTACGTGGGCGGTGGCTACCCTAATGACTATGGCCTACCACTGGTGCCTGGCGCCGAGCACCAACACAACCATCACCTGCAAATGCATCCACTACAACAACTGCAGCAGCATATGACGGCAGCCGCGGCGAGCCAGCACGGAATTGGTGGCAGCGGCAACAGCAGCAACCACAGCAGTCCCCACTTTAGTAGCAGAACACTTCCACGCCTACACGAGCATAGCGGTAGTGGCAGCAGCAGCAATGGCACTGGACTCAGCAGCTCCAGATCTTCACCCACACCGGCGACGGCCACCGTAGCGGTGACGGTAACGCAAAATGGCACGGGACAAGCGCACACTTCAATACTGCCGAACGGACAGCCGGTGAATGCCAAGACAATACGCGTGTGGCAAAAGGGTGGTGTACCTGTGCTGCCACCGGTAACGGCTTTGAAGCGCGCGCTGACGAGCAACAGCCGCAACTCACCGGACGAGGGCTACCAAGAAGGCTGCGGCACTGACGTGTAAAATGAGCCAACGACTAGAACCAGAGAGACGTTCCTTACATTGTAGGCGCAAAGGTACTTAGTGGTGGAGTGTGGCGGCAACACAACCTTTTCGATTTTAAGTTTTGTATATTTTTGTAAATTTATAAATTAGTTTATCCCTCAGTTATTAAATTTAAGTGAAATTTGCACAGCAGTATGGAGAGAGCGTCAAATAGTTTGTAATCCAACAATTCTTTCTTCATTTACTTTCTATAAAAAAAAAATAACAATTTCGCGCATCCATACTAATACAATTGACTGCAATCGAGAAGAGAATGATGACGATTCGACTTTTGTACTGAGCAGCTGCGCTCCCCACTCAGCCGTTTGTGAGGTTGACGGAGCGCGGACTTGCATAACTACTACTACCGCAGTTCGTAAGTGGTAAAAACGTGAATGTGATAGTGTTTGAGTAATTCATAACTAAAGATAATAATTGGAAAATGTGTAGAAGGATGTTTTTTTTTTTAATATTATATATATATAATATGGATCCATATGTATATATATATATATGGATATATGGATAAGTCACATGGTAAATGAATTTCGAATGCATAACTACAAGTATACTTTTAGGGTTAATGTAAATAATTAATATAACTTAAAATCGTAAGAGCATTACATAGTTAAGTACCACATAAAAAGTAAAAATAAGTTGCACTAAAAACAATCGCAGTGTTTCAAAGTTGTGAAAAAAATGTAAATATACGAAAGTTGAATAAAAAAAAAAGTAATTATTTGTGGAAATAAAAATTCAATCGGAAACTCTCAACTAAAAGATCACCGCAAACTGACTGAAACTGCTGCATAATATTGTATTAAAAACTAAACATTTGGCGCTCAGTGGGAAATTTATGTGGCAACTAAAATTCGGGAGTCCATTGAGCGTGCCTAAAATGCGGCAAGAAAACTTTCGGCAATGTTTGCGCTAAACGTTCGTGTGGTGTTGAAAGCAACAGTAGTCCGAAGCGCCGTGTAAGTTGGAAAACAATTAATTTTGCAATCAAAGTACTTTTGTTGCTTCATTCTTTGCATTTCATTTGCATACTTTTCGAACAAAGCTTTCCAGATTTTTATATTTTTTGTCTTCTCACTGCATTACATAATAAGTACGAGGCAGATCATTTGAATTGCAGTGCAATGATAAGTGAATTTGTTTAGAGCTCCTTTTGGAATCGGAAATAATTCATGTTTACAAAACGGAAGTTATAATTATATTAATTTTCTGAAGATCAAGCTAAAAACAAGAACTTTTGATTACTACGAAATTGATACTTTCGATTAATGGAGGACAAAAACCACTTAACCAAAGTATTTTCGAATGATTAAAGTTATTGATGCAGTTACGGTTTGTTGCATATTATGAAAATTTAAAGCACGACAGAAGCGAAACACAAAATATCCAGTGTAATATTTCTTCTCGAAACTTACTAAGTTTTGTAGCCACAGAATTTTTTTAGCCTTTAGAATTTAATATTAAAAATTACAATAACGGCAAAGTACAATTATTATATATAATTTTTAAGAAGAACTTTCTATTGAATTGAATTGAACTCCTTCAAAACTGATCAATCAGTGTTTTCAAAAGATACACGATAGAACATCAACAATTACCTACCTTAGTGTCCCTATCCTAAAGACCTTTTAAGATCCCTAAAGAGTTTTGAGTGCATCACTTTTTGTCTGTTTCAGTAAAGCTTCTACTTTTCTAGCATATGATATATAATGAACTTTCATCTCTTTGGGTATTGATCAAAATACTTAACGAAAATTAAAAGAATCTATTAAGGATATAAGATTCCCAGTAGGTATCACTTGCGCTCCACTCTAAAAGCTCTAAAAGCTTTCGCTTATCATTGGTAGCACATTCCACTTGACACTTTCCTAACTTTTATTAAATTATTCTCTATAAACTGCCGATTTGAATTCCTATTGAAACTAAGCAGACTACGTACGGTAGCCATGTTGATTGTGAAATTTGCAGTTGCACAAACTCCAGAATAGCAGTGTGTAAATGCAACAGTTATATACGTCACGAATATTATTCTTAAGTTAGTGAGGCAGACTGCTGCAGAAAAGTAAACAAATTAAAACTGATAGTTGACTCGTTTTATATTTTTATATACACTTTCGAAAGTAAGCACAGTGATGTAATTAAATTAAAGCGAAGTTAGTTTATTTTATTTTACTAAATGCATAGTTTTAAAGTTGACGAACAAACAGGAAAAGTATGAATAGTGCGAGCAGCGCAGTTTCAGGACGCGCGTACATACCTGCAGACAAATTCATAGAAAAATCCACATAACACATAACTGGAGACAAATATACATTTGGCAAGGTAAATACATGAAACAAATTTCGTACGCAACTATATGCAATTTCGAACGTGAAGTTGAAGAGAAAGAAATAAAATAGAGAAGGTAAAATGTATAAAATTAAATATTTTTATAGCATACTTAGTACTTGAAAAGATGAGATAGTGTAATAATAATAATACAGAACGGAATAAGTGCGTGCTTTGGCAAACATAATGCGCATAGACATATGTGTGTAAGAAGTAGAAGAAGAAGCGTGAAAACAAGAAAACCAAATATACCGCAGAACTGCAGAAGAGCGTGTGCCTGTGTGTGTATGCAGCTTAAGTACAGCAAATGTTAGTTCAGCTTTATGTGGATTGTGTTAAAAGCCAGAGTAAAGCACAAGACTTACGCACTCACACACACACACATACTTACATAAAAGCGAAGCAGCATGCATCCTCATGTGTATCTGTGGAGCATATGAAATGGAAGCCGAAAGATTTTATGGTTTTTAGTGCAAGAAATCGAGCAGAGTTTAGGCAATAACCGTAAATAAAAATTCGGCATACAGACCGCACACACAGAGAAGCACACAGTTACACACAATGTAAGACCTAACCGAAATTTGCATTGGAAAATCTAAATAAGTTAAAATATTGTGGATCAAATCCATTTACACATCGACACACATATTCCTATAGCTCAATAAAAAAGCAAAAACCAAAGAAAAAAGTAAATAAATATTTCTGCAAATTCTTAACTGACTTAACACTAACATTTCAAGCCGCTGATGGCGAACTTCCTCGAAAATTGTGTAGAAAGCTAACGAATATTAATGTAAAGTTGCCCATAAATTAATGTGTCATGCGTGTAAATTAAAAAGGAAACCATAAAAATAAAGTAAATTCACAGACTTATGTGCTTGGGAGAAGCCCACAAAGTACCACGAAAGAAATAGTAGGTAATTATTGTGACTTGATAAATACTCCCTCAGTGTATAAATTCAGATGAAATGTGTGTATAGAAAATAAATACAGAAAAAAAAAAAAAAGAAACCGACGCTCGCTATTTCTTGCGCTCAAATGGTATTACAAAAATTTAAAGAGTTACGTAATCAAACAAAATCAATACACCTATTAACAGTTAATAGTCAGTATGTGTTTGTAAATACTTATGAATGTAAAGTAATTGCTGTGCTCCCGCTAAAGCGCTCATTTGTACATACAAACACACATATATGCGCCCCCCGAAATTTATTTTCCAAAGAGTTTGAATTGAAGCATGCAAATTTTCTAATAATAATATTTTTGCGTGTGCTATCGACGTCAGTTTTAAGTGACCAATGTGTGGCTCAACGCCACTGTAAATTGTATTATATTCAAAAGTGTTTGGCAAGCGAAAGCGAATCATAAAAGCACCTACTAGATATATACGAACGAAAATAGATACTAACTACAACCACACAGGCATATTTCCATACTAACATGGCGTCTCACCACTCAACAAACAACACTACACCACTTGTAAAAGAATTGCGCCTGAATGTAGGCTAGCAAGGAGATTTCATCGCCGATGAAGTTTAAACCCACATACACATATCCACACATACATACCAACACTAGGGTAGCTCCTGAACTAAGAAACCATGCATATGTAAGAAACCATTAAGGACTATTAATCTAGTTTATAGTAGATGTTTAAGTATATATTACATACGTATATGTATATATAAAAAGTAAATGCGAAATTGAACATTATATGTATGTATTTATGCATCTGTATTTGTAACTGTATGGTAAACCAAAGACTTTTTTCTTTGAAATAAAAACCTAAAACAATAAGAGAACGAAACAAAATACACAAACCACACGAGGGAAATGCAAATTAAAATAAAGAAAGAAAACATTAACATATATATGAGCTGTAAATCCCATATATATATATATATAGGAGAATATAAAAGAAAAATAATCAACATGTGTTTTATTACTCATAAAACGGTGCATCCATCAGGTGATCAGGTATAGGTGCTTGCCGCAAGACTCAAGCGCGGCAAGGCATCATAAAGTAAGTACGAGTCGTTTAACAGCTTTTGCTTTCGAATGTTGAAGCCAGAAACAATGTGATGGCAGGTCAGAGGACACACAGCCGTCAATGCATATTTCACGGTAATAAAATCGGGAATTATGCGGACCAGTGAATATAATGCTATGCGATTTTAAAGCATATGTGTACGCAAATGAAAATGTTTGCCCTTAATATTGTATAGGTATTTCGAATTCCACCCGTTTTCTGTGCTTAGTTTCAAAGTATGATGTGTTTATATACCATGTATACTATGTAATATAAATATATATTTTTTTTTTTCTTCAGAACAAAAATTATTTACTATATTTAATAATTTAAAATTCATCAACTGAATGCCATATTCTGTCTCAAATTTACTTACCTTCATTATAAATCTTCTTATATTACTATTGGAAAGTTTAAATCCGGACAGATATCGAAGCATCCTAATCAAGGCGCACAAGGTGAGGTGTCGAGGTATTGTGTCACTAGAATGATGAAGTACTATAACTAGCTGGTACACAATATCTGTTGAGTTGGAAGTATGATTACATCGAATTTGTTATACTTTACACACATACATATGTACCTCAATTCGTTTTCAGCAAAAGCACAAGCACATATCCCGATTTTATTGGTTTTTATTTAAAGTTAAAAGAGACCAACAATCTAACAATGAGACTTATAATCAGCAGATTAGCAATGCTCTTGATTTTTTTCCCCTCAAAACCGATATTACGTTCAACGACAATCAAGGCACAATTGTGTGCAGTGATTTCCCTTTTGATTTCATGATTTCATGATTTCATGATTTGAGCAGAGCATATGTGGGCGTTTGCATGCACCTATATTAGCAAAAAGTGTCTTAATTTCAAATTTCATGCTTATTTGTGGGTTTGTTGAAGTGGGTGTTGAAAATTCTGAATATATTTTCATAGAATATTGCACAAAATATATTACTAATAAACCAACCATAGAGTTTGCTCTGCAATATATAAACACATAATATAAGTTCTAACTGGAATGCGTGAGAACAGTGTGTCTGCTGTTTAAAAAGCTTTCGTGTGAATAAAACGATTCCACGCGGTATGATGATGCATAATTGTGCTTAAAATATACAGAAACACCGATATTTGCACAAGTATTGATGTGAATAATATAGGGGAAGCGGAGCGAAGCGATCTACCGGCCGGAATCGAATTAGACGCAAATTACACACACGTGAAAGCTGGCATCTTCCAACAAGTCAACTTTTGTTCTCTATACGGGAGATTACATGCATTAATATATATATACGAATGCACGCAGACGCATGCCATTTACCGCAATTGCATTTCGAAATCGATCGAAGGACAAAAGTATATATCAATCCAAATATGCAGACTCGCATATTGTTGGGAATGTTGTTCGACCGTAGCAGCGGCGCGGTTCAATTGGAAGTTAAATTGCCAATCTGTAATTTGGCATCTGTAATTTATGCGTCGCGCGAGCGCTAAACTCAATATTGCCACATGCACATGAATGGGTGTGTGTGTGTGTGTGTTAAACACAAATGACATGTATTGGTGCATATCAGTGCATTCATGTATGTGTGGCAGACATTTGTGAATGCGTGTACGTAATGGCGCCACATCAATTCCAATTTAATTTTCGTCCTGATATCGGCTGACTTCAGCCTTCACCGCTCGCCGTCTCTCCACCACAAGCGCTTTACATTTCTGTATGTATGCGTGTAAAGACTTCAGGGCATTTAGGAAAAATTAAAAAATCGATAACAGTGAATGGGTTTGCCCATATGTGCATATGTGTGTGTGTGTGTGTGTGTGTGTAGTTCGTTTTATAGCTACTTGCTTTACGACTCTTTCCGCAGCTGGCCAATGAAGGTAGAAATCTACGGCGGTTCACATCTACCACATTGTTCGGACTTAATATTTGCCTTTGCATTTGTTGCTCGCTTTATGCATACATTTTACAACTGTAACGGCACTCGCTTGTAAAGCGCATACTCTCTCATGCCTCAGTGCGTTACTTTGAGCAAAGATGTTGATTAGCTCAGCAGGGCTTACTCACGATTATCCTTTGAAAATTGATGCGGTTAAATATTCCATTATTCCGACATTAGTACTTTTCATTTTTCCACCTTTTATGGGATTAATTACTGCAATTACTCCGCTCAACCCCCTTATCTCGCATATGATTTTGCGGCAATCAAAATTCGACTCAGTGTCTGAATAGAGATAATATACAAATTGGTTTGCCTTTGCCTAGTAATTTCAAACGGTGTGTATATATGCATATAAGTATAGATACGTGGCTCTATTACTCTTAACTAAAAAGATATTGCATAGAGCGTAGAAGTACGTGAAGCATTTTATTGTCAGGGTAATAGAAAGGTATTTACATGACATTTAAGGAAAAGAAAGTAGTCTTTGTTAGAAAGCAGCTTCTGTTAAGCTTCAATGACACAAATAAACATCGGCTATAATATATCAGGCCTCACTCACCTTTGTATGTATTTATATTGCATATATTTTATGCATTATTTACAGACTTATTATATTTGTCAAATTTAGTGACATTAAAATTTCAATGACACATGTCTACGCTCTCAAGTTCAATAGCGCGAACACTTTACAAGTATTACTATTTTCGCCTGGTGGCCAATTTAGCTTAAAGGTCTTTTCATAAAGTGGTATCAAAGTGAAACGACAACCATTTTCATTGGTTTGACTATGACTGTCATTAAAATTGACGTAATGTAAACCACTGAACCAATATGTACGAATTCTCACCCTTTGAAATTAATATATGTAATTATTCGTCACCGTCGTGAAGGCATTGAGCCAGAAATTTATCAATAAAGAACTATTGAAAATTTAAGGAATTGATTAAATAAATCCTGGTGACCAACTCGAGATATTGTGATTAGTTGGGAATCAGAATTGAAAAAACAAATTTAAAAATATATGACAAAGAATTATTGTATTTTTCCATTGTTGACATTTTTGTAAATACTGTGAGATTTATATATATGATTTTTATAATACCTATGTCGTTTTGGTTTTAGAGTTGAAAATACTTGACAAGATTTAATACCAACCGGAAAATGAAATCCATTCACCAGAACTGTTTCCTGCTTTAAGTCTCCGTTCAACTGACGTGTGTTGCGGCAATGTACTCTGAGTATGGTGATAATATGTTGACATTTGAATATTGGCGATTTAGTAAAAAAAAAAGAACAATTAATAAATAATGATAAAAATTAAAATAAATTGCAAGTGTGTATACATTGATTGCAACGCCATTATCAATTCTCCAATCATTGCATCCAAAATGTGCATAAAAAGCGAAATTAAAACCGCAACAGTAGTGGCATTGCTAACTAAATTAGTTGCCTCAATGTTTAAGTGGCAAATTTCGAGTACAGTAATCGCTTTACGTGTGTGTTTCTATTAATTAACGCGCTAATGTGCGAGTATTTGTGTATGGATTCACAGCGTAAGTTCACTTCACCGCGAAAAATATAAAATGACACAACTGATACACATACAAAATTAATAAATTTTGGTTGTGTGTGTTTGTTTAATTTGTACGTATGTGTGTCACAGGCCAGGTTAAAGGCTGGCGCATAGTTATTAAATGTATATATGCATCAAATATTTTTATAGAAGTCAACATGTTGCCTAATCAAACTTTATATATACATATATATAATTATGTTTGCGTACATTTGCACGCCTTCCACCCTGCGCCCAAAAGTGAGCTGTCTGGAGAGTCGTTTGTGGGTGTTGGTGTTGTAAAAAAGCCGCCCGACATTTGTTGCAACTAAATTGCTTTGCATAATTTGTTAGTGATTAAAATTAATTCCTATTTAAATTGCATTATGCAGTTGTGTAAGGTGGGCTTTATGTAAATTTTATGAACCACACAGGCACATGTATGCGCTTTTTTGTTTAAACCCAACGCTTGAAATCAAACGCGGAAAACAAGAGTCTGTTTCTTGTTGTTGGGACGCTCATGTTGCAATTATTCAGAAATTTCATTTGAAAACGCTATAATACGCAGCCAATGTAATTATGTTATGAATTATTTTGATTTCATATTTTCATATTTTAATTTTTTTTGTTTATTTATTTATTTATTTTTGTTTTTTTTGTAGATACTTAACTGATTCTTTGTTTCACTCAAGTGCATACACAAAACAATTTAATTATGAAATGCACTATTTTTAAGTTGCTTATTATAAAATTCATTTAATTATTTTGTGTCTTTTTTGCTGAATTCTTCCAATTTGCGCAACATTTTAAAAAATTATGTTTTACGTCAGTTGATTTGGCCACATTTTCAGATTCTAACTAATATATATTTAATTGAAAGATAACAGCCAAATATGCGAGCGCATAAAAATTATTTTTTTGTTTGGTTGGATTCGCAAACTATTTACCTCCCGACGCACTTTTTGTAACCTAATGTAAACTTGATGCAATAAAAATGCAGATAAATTAAATTTCTCATATTTCAATTATAATTGAATACCTGGTAATTATTTGAATAATTTTGTTATAAATTATAGCGCTTGTGAAAATAAGTACTGTGTAGAAAGGAATGGAATGTAGATAATATAGCATTTCATTATTATGTTTTGGCACTTTACTCAAAGAAACATACACCAGAAATCGTAAATTTCTTTTGCTGGTGGTTAAATTATCAGTATCAGTTCAGTTCAGTTCGGCCAACAGTTTCATATTTTGGAAAACGAGATATCCTTAGATGGCTTACAACACACAAAGCGTTTGATGAACTTTAGACATGTGGAAAAAAAAGCACGGTCCAGCTCATACAGAAGTCGAAATTGTTAAATTTATATTCATTTCCACTTCCACTCCGCTCTCCACTTTCTCTTATTTCATTCGATCAAATGAAGATAGGCAAAAAATTTTGCCTTACAGTATTTATTTATTAAAATAATTTCCTTCCAAAATTAAAAAAAAAAAGGTTTAATGAATAATTTATAGCCAACAGTCTAGTTAAAACGCATAACGTAACTAATTTTTTGGGCAGCACTGTATAAAGAAATATGCACACTTCTGTATAAATCATGGCGATTACTATGAGGCGATGAGTCGGCAGAGGACACACTTTGCAGTCGCAACGCCGATGAAGAATTTAGTGTGAATTGAGGAAATTCATATATATTCTGAATGTCTGCATTAATATGCCGTTATGTGTGCCATTATTGCTAGTGACATTTCATGTTGCTAATATTGAGTCATTTATTAGCATGAAAATTAAGCATTTAGGTATACTATATGCACCATTGGTGGACAGGTGGTTAAAGGAGTATAGTGATGACTACATCGTTATATACATGTAAATACATACATACATGCCAGCGAATGCAGCCATGTAAACCAAAGCATACTATATATGGCTATAGTCGGCATGAAGCCTGTCGACATTGTGATCGAGAAATATGCACACCTCTCTTGTTCCTGTGCACTCAGGCCCACACAGACACACAGACACTCGGTGTAGGTAAGTCATACGCACCGGTGGTTGCCATTGCAGTGACGAATTGCGCTGAAGGTAATTGCGATGGCAGTCTGTAGCTGTATGCTAGTGTTAGTAGAGAAGCTTATAGCATGCAAGTAAATTATGGACTTAAGCGTTTCCTTTACCTGTGCCACAGAGAAGTCAACTTAATTACACTGCATTTTGTTCCATGCACACACTGGCCCCCTTTGGGCGATATTACGCACGCCACAAATATTTATAGACTTTCGAATAGTATGCATTGTTATATATACTGATGGTAGGCATGCACATGGCGCTACCTGTCTTAATTTATCATTTTGTCTTGATGACTTTTAAAATGTAGGCTATTTATACTTAAATAGTAAATAATAAATTCATAAATTACATTTAAATAATAAAATTCGAAATATTAACTTTTTGTACTGAGTAATGGCACAAGCATACTTCTAGGCGCTCAACCCCACACTACCTCTTTAATGGTCTACACCCAAAAATTCAAACATGTAATTTTCATTAATTGCTCACAGGTATGCATTGCGGGCCAATCAGCATTTTAGGTATTCAATGTAGATTTTAAGGTGAACCAGTCGATTTTGCTCGCTCGCGTGCCAATCGGTTGGCGTCGGAAAAATTAGCTACTGCTACTCTTGGTTAAAGTTGGTTCACTCGCCCCGCTATTCATGAAATATTCATTAAATTTCATAATCGGAAAGCACCATCGGGCTAGAAACGGTATTTCACTGCCGACCTAAGCGTTTCCAAATTTCGCTGTCGTCGGCCGCTGTTACAAAAATTGCCGCTATTAAAGCAATTATCGGCGGCAATTACTTGCTGGGAGAATAAATGTAGCTCTTGAGCTGTCAATAGTTATCGCTAAGGCTTCGGTTCTTCACTTTATGCAACAATGCAACCTTGAAATGTTGCTATCACACGTTTTCTCCTGCTATTTTAATGCTTTAGGGCTGCAAATATCGGTGAATAATCTCTTATGTTCTCTAATTTATTTCGTTTCAATTTTACTCTAGTTTTGTTCTGAGTCCACGAATGCTACATACAAGTTTAGTGCTATTGCTTTACTTGCAACCATTAAATATCGAATAACCGAAGGAATTTCCCCAACCTTCTGAAACATCATTTATTTCACCCGCATAGTGGTGCTATATTCGGTGGCAAGTAGATAACCACAAGTACGCACATAATCGAAAACTATCTATAAATGTAATGCAAACACTTTTTGTGGCTTCGGAAATTGTATGCGATAATCCATGGCGTATTTATTGCATTTCATTATCACAAAAGGCAAATAACAAAAAAGGACGACGAAATGCCTAAGCTAAATTGAGGCATAAATTTGCTTGAATTTCGTGCTTTACAACTAGCACACTCACACAAACACACACGCGTACAGGCATTCACATTGATTAACTAACAACTACAGGCGTATTTACAAATGATATTGCGTAACCTTAACGAGCGCTGTCGGTCGCATAACGGCGAGTGTTCATTGTGTCGACGACGGTGTTGATGATGTTGATGACAACAGCTGGTCAACCGACAATAATGCAGGCACGTGGTGAATGCAAAACAAATGAATGCGTTAATAAATCAATGGAAATAAATCAATGATTTTTACACTTGTACATCGGAGTGTCGATACATCAGCAAGTACATACGTATTGTATGTCACAGTGTTACCGTGTGCGACACGAATGTGTGTATTCATGCCACATGTGTGAGGTGTGTGTGGCTATGCATCGTGTTGTGTGCAAACACTTGTATATATGCCAACTTGTTTACACCTAAAATGTGACATGTCAATGACAGATAAGTGTGCAGCCTTTTGCCTCTAATGAAAGGAAATGTTGTACTGTTTGAATATATTTCCGGTCATTAAGGCATTCAGCGATATCAACTACTAATATATGCATAATCCAGCACACTTACGCTACACACACGCACATTAGATGTGGCAGTGCTGCATTTAAAAAGTGAAGTTATCGATTTGAGCATGAATAGATGCGCAATGCCCAGCTGGTGCTATAAATCTTAATTCCCTTAGATGTGAAGTGCTCATTTCAAATAAGTATATATGTATGTGGCGTTCATTAACCTTTGACAAATCTGCTGCTTAAACTTTGCGTCTGCATATTTACAGCCATATAGAGCCATTTTGATGATAATAATAGAGATAGCGAGAGAGGAGAGATTAGGTACGGTTCAATTTATAGAAATTGACCAGATGTTTCATATTAGGCACTAACTATTTTCAAGTGGAATCCGAACATGAAATTCCGTGGTACTTAAAGCAGAGTTCTTGGATTTTTCCACTAATGCCCACCCCTACACATGTTTTAATAGTGACAACTATATTACAAATATAGTTAATCTCAACACACAAACTCCGTCCAGAATATGAAAACCATCCGTTTTGCTCTGAGAAGCAACAAAGTGGAACACAAAATTAACTATGTACATATATGGCATGAAATACTGGCGGAGCAATCAATAAATATCCCAAAGACAGCATAAACGGAATTTGTAAAGCATACATTAAGGCGCATAATGAGCATAGAACCACACAAGTAACAAAACAACTGTAATGACAGCGCGCGAAAGTGAGAGTAGGTGCGGTTGTATGTGTTGGTGTGTGTGCGCGTATACATGTCTTCTTCAAGCAGAACAGGTAGCACAGGTGCAGCAAAAAGAAGTCAAAGAGAAATGCTGATAAAACGCGAACGAGGGAAATAGAAACCTGCATGAGAATGAGCTCGTGAATGAGCTCGAGAATGAGAAAAACGAACACGTCGCAAAATGTCAGATCTAAAAGAGAAAATCTCAGTATATTCAGGGCAAATAAATTACCAAGCGCCGGAGCGACCCATTGGAGTGGTGAGAGGAGTCAAGAGAGGCAGCTGCCGGTGAAAGGCGGAAAAGTGAATGACTTCAGACCTAAGGCAAGCAGCCGGCGCAGAATGGGCGAGGCAGGAGAAAAATGCGAACATGACAGAAAAATGCGGAGGGGATTGTGCGGGGAAATACACAAATCTGTGTATTTGCATCCGCACTGGCTACAAACTTAGAGGAGAGGAGGACAGGCACAGATATCTGTAAGTATTACTTGGTTGATGCAAGGCTACGCACGTTCCATAGTGTGACCGCAAATATATGCGAGTATGTGTAGTATATATGAGTATGTGTGAAGCGGCGTACGTGCAACCGTTGGGTGTAGCAAGTGTATACCGTTATAGCAGCTGAAACAATCTCATATTCATATTACAGGCGCTCAGGCTATCATTAACATGCTCGATATGGGAGCCGCACGGCACTGAAGGCACACATTCGTGATTGCGTTGCACTGTGTGTCGCCTGCGGAGTGCCGCCACTTGTACGCGCCATCGATTGCAGCTGTGTGTGTTGACTGGTGTGTTCAATTCTTCGTTTGCGTGCGCCTGAACGAGTATCGATTTTTCGCTTATGTAACTTTATTTTTATACATAATATGCCTTGTTATAAGATATTTGTATATTTCCCCAACGGCGGCTGGTGGATGTCAATGACGCGAGACATCAACTAGCGCGTTCATTCACACGCTCGCGGTTAAGCGCTTGCCAGCACTGTTGTGCTTTAAATACCAGCGCTGGAAACATGCGCGCGAATGGGGAAACGTATTTTTAAATTGCAAACTTATTTTCAGCAACAAAGCAATATGATACGTATGTTTTAGATACACATACACTTCTTAATATGAAGCTAATTTTAATTTGCTGGCGCTTCCTCCTTTCTGCATACGAAAGATAAGCGCAATGAAAGATAAGCAAATGCCGGCCTAAGCGTTGCATATGATATTGCCTACTTTTTGGCGCACCATCATCGAGCTACAAATCTGTTTCCATGTGGACTCATTAAGCTAATTGACAAATCAATATCCATTAGCTGAAATTGAATTTGAAGGTAATTTTCGATAGTCAAATTGCGAGGATAGGCTTTGCTTTGAGCAAAAGACACATTTGAAATTGAAAAGCTATGACAACATTCGATATGCTTCGAGCTCTCCTTTACCTCATAACCGTTTTGGCTTTTTTCGATTACCTGTTTTGCATAGAAATGTTTACTTGACGTTCATTGAGTTGCTCAACAGAGTGCTACAACTAACTACAGCCATCTAGCCACATCAAGGCATCATCATTTTTATTCACTCGCAACTTTGCAGTTTTTTGGCCGCGCTTCGTCGACCACCAAAGCAAGTAATTTCAGTTTCCCAAAGTATAACGCTCCTTACTGTGTTAAGTACTGTACACTTATTCCTTAAAATAGAACTTATGCCCGTAGCGCCAAGCGTTTGTCGCGCACTCAATGCGCCTGTTTAGGGGACATTCGCTCGCACAGCCTTATCTTATCTCTGCCTTGTTGATGTTCGCTGCTAATATTTGCTGATGGCACATTGAATTTTTAATGAATTTTTATTTGCGGCAAATAAATTGACTTCCACTCGGCGAAATTTGTAGCTACATGTTTGTCTGCAAAGCACATGACTTCCAAAGAAGCCACATACGAACATGCATGCAGAAGTATAAAATGTGTAAGGTACCTTAAAATCGAGAGTGGTGGCGTGGTGGCGTTTGTGCATTATGTCATTTAGATTATGAGCCGTTCTGCTGAATAATTTAATAACCTGAAATTCAAAGTTTACACAAATATTTTCTGTTGAGCTCTGATTTCCAAGCCAACACCAGGCTGGCTGCGTGTGCGTTTCGCCCCACTTGAGTGAATGTTGCGACTTTTAATAATGCATTTGGAAACTTTTGCGCTTTTTTTTTGTTTTTTCGAAAATGAATTTAAAAATTTTAAAGTCAACTTATAAAAAACTTCCAGCCGGCTTGCTCAAAATCAAAAACGCCAGTTCAAAAATTCAGAGTACTCTTAATAGGTGGCAAGTGGAAAAATAACGAGGGAATTAAATACTAAATAAATTACGAGTTTTTAAAGTGTGTTTTCAGACAATGTGGATTTGTTGGAAAAAAGCGTAGAGTATTGAAAATCAATGGAATGAAAAGCGTGGCTTTGGGTACGTAATAAGCATGTGGACAGAGCAAAATTTCCACATGAAAAAATCGTGTACCAAAAATTGCTAAATTTAAATATGTGTGTATATGCAAATTCATATACTTTTTAGTATATTGTGATGACATAAGCCAAGGAAATGCACGTTTCCATTGATTCAGTTGATTAGAGAAGGAGTGCAGAAATAAAAGGAACAATGAAAATACAACGATTCTGTCAAATTGCCTCCTCAGATGAGTCCGAAAGGTATGTTATGTAAGCGTGCCTCTTCGCGAACGACAATATTCTGAGCCGTGTTCCTGAAAAGATCTGCACTTACATCCACACAATTTCTAGTGATATGGGTATTAAAATCTCAATACTATGCTCTGATATTCCAGTGTATTATCGATATGCGAAAGTTGTTCATCCGTCTGATATATTCTTCTACACTTATTGGCAGTGACTTCTATTATTGGATCAGATCTCTTTGAAAGTGGTTGTTTTTTTGCGGAATTCAGTCTTCTAGACACGTTTTTATTGTTCCTACTTTTATGAAGATCATTCGTTTCATCTCAAAGTTGCAGTTCTGATTATCAATAAAAGGACGCTCTGAGGTTTGAGTTTGAAAAGGTCCACCCAAAATTTGAGAAGGTTCTCTAATCATTAGCTTTACCAGACAAGACATATTGAGAGAGTGGCCGACCGTCACTGTATTAAAATCTGGCAATCGATTTGCTTATCAGAACTATTTCAGTTTTTCATCCAGACTTCTCTTAACAAAATAGAGTCACACCTCGAACAGCTATTTGAAAACAGTTGATGGAATTTTTGGGATGATTTAAATTAAAATTCCGCTTCAAGCTGTATCGGTGACCAAATAATCAAGTGTTGCGTACGAATGAGGGGAGTTTTAAATTATAAAATTCCCATTTTTATAGCACACAAGCCGTTTTTGTCTAGTTTTGCTATCAACGTGTGAAAAGTTAGAATACGTATTATTTGCACTTAAAATAGAAGTCAAGAATGGAGATATCAGAAGCACACACAATGCGGATGCGGCGTACAAAGCGAAAGTTGGCAGCGGAATCACGTACACATGTTTTTATGTCACTGTGAAAACGCACCTTGAAATAAACGACGCACCATAGATGTCTTTAAAAAAAAAAATTGGTTGAATAGTGGTGCGACATGCTTGGCGAATAGGCGGTCTTGTAGCATGCAAATGGCGAACACGCGCGTGTCAATGTGCACACACAGACACACAAGAATGCAAATACACATTAACAAATCAAAATCCTATTTCCGGTCTAGAGAAATTCTCTTTTGCTCTGACTTTCGCCACAGCAGGCACTTAGCTGCAACTGGGATTTGTGATGTGGAAATGAAAAGTAGGCGGAAATGACAAAAGCCACAGATCGGCAAGCATGCCTACTAGTTAAAAGAGGATTGTGTACACACTATGCGCGCGTATGAACATCACGCTTCCGACTGACAGCGCTGGGCGCCGCAAAAACTGTCAGAAAAAGCCGCGTTACAGAGCAGTCTCTTAAATGGCAGTCAACTACACGCACACCACCGCATGCACACATACATTCACATTGAAGGATATTGCTTTTGCCTGCCAACATTGTGGAAGGAAATATTAGGAAAGCAGCCGGGAAATAAAAGTAAAATCATTTCTATAGCCATCGTCATCATCGACGATATTCTCAGTGAAAATCGTTTTCCTTTCTATCACAAGCCATTCAAAAATAGGTAAAAACCTGCACGCCGCCAAACACACACACACACACACATGCAGGGCATAGTAATGTGCTGCTCATACAAAAGAATGTGACGCGAATGACATGCATATTTGAATTTAAATATTGAACAACCAGACAGCTACTCAAGACTGCAAAAGGTTTAATAAAATGCTACCAAGGCAAAGGCAAGGACGCATGGCATTATGTGAGAAACGAGTAGCGAGGACATGTACTATTCGTAGTAATGCCACTCTTAAATCTCAGTTTACGGAGCGTCTCACGTCATTACATTGATTGCCGCCCTGACAGCGCGACGTTTAGTACCTACATGCGCTGATACGCCTCGGCGTATGAGCGACATGAGCGCGAGTGATGCCTATAACCCAGCAGATTTGCTTATATATATGTAACTATAAAGCTCTATAGATGCTTGCATATGCATTGACATCTGTTCAAATGTTTACGATCCCTTCTACATATGTATGATGGCCTCACGCGCTGAGTTCAGAGCTTGCTTCAAATTCTTTTCGGCGCGAAATTTAGCATGCAAGTCTGCAAATCACATTATCGTAACAGTTTTACTGTATTTTTAGCGTTATTTGCTTATGAAATAACAGTGAAATTTGCGTGACAACAAAAAAGTACAACAATACATGTAAAATAAGCAAAATTCTTTGCTAATAGCGTTGCGATGGGAAGTCATTCTTGCTGATTTCAAATACTCTTGCATCAAATAAAAGAATTAGAGATGTAAAAATCTGAAGTTTCATAAACTCTAACTATAATTCGAAATATATTCGCTTTTAAAACAGAGCGCACTCTCTTATTTAAATAGATTTCCAAATACACACATTCGCAAACCTACTAACTTGTTAAAGAGTCCTTTTCGAGACGACGTCGTTTTCACCAAAATTAACTGTAAAAACAAAAATTATATTTAATTCACGCACTTTTTTAAGGAGTGCGAATGCGCCGCACCATTAGCCGAATAAAATGAGCGTATATTAAATATATGTTAATAAATTGCGCATTTAAACTGTAGCGTCGAATAAAAAGCGCGAACCTCAGTGAAAATTGCAATAATAATAACAAAAGCGTTAGGGAAATGGCCAAAGAGTTTGTTGAAAGAAATAAAATGAAGTGTGTAAGCAAGGCGCTGATTTGTGCCAAAAAGGCAAAATAATTTGCAAAGTTTGCAAAGCACACCCACGCAGCGCACAGACCGTCGGCAATAAGTGCGCATGCGCTCCAAACTAAATGAGAGTCATTAATTATTTATAGAAACGAATTATGAGCAATAATAAAACAATCATGAAAACTCTGACGAAACTGTCTGAAAACTCAGTTGCCAACTCACACTTCTGGCGGTTTGTTTGTATGTGTGTGTGTGTGCAGTGCATTTGTGTTTCTTCTCGCCACGCAGCTGACTCCTTAATGGCATTCGCTTTATTTGCGGCATGGCAAAGAACTTGTTTGTTCTTATGAAATTTCAACACTTTGCTACGACAAGGGCGCGGTTGCATGGAAGACTTACTAATTGTCATTCCATTGAGTGCCCTGTGCATTAAAGGGTCGGGAGCAATTACTTTTAATTTGCGCTCAGAAGTATGCAACAAAAGTACGCGAAGAGCGTTTTTGAATGTGGGTTGAATATTCAATAGGTGGTTGATGAAGATACGCATAAGAAAAATGTTTATATTTTTTATTTCTACAACTTTTGTCTGAAATTGATTTGGCTACTGTAAGAACCAGTGATACTCAGGCGCAGCGTCGACAGCCAATAACCAACTACAGATAACAGGTACGGAGATAAAAGACAAAGAGCAGCAAAGCTTATAGCGCGCAGCAGAGTACAAAGTAACTGCATAGAAATAAGTGCTGTTGCCACAAACAGTAGCCACAGCAGCGAACCCGCGTGCCATTGCTGAAAAGCAAAAAAACTACGACGCACATAAAGCGTAGCATAGCCAAAGTGTAGCCCTTCACTTTGTCGTGCTGGCTGTTGGACACGCGGGTGTATAAGTAGCGCGCATGTTGCACTTTGTTGTGCCGTGCGGAAAATTACACAAACAAATAAAAATTTGTACACGCTTCAGTACACGCACACTCGTTTATTCATATACATACGTGTGTGTCGGTATGTGTGCGAAGACTACGACTGAGTGCTTTTGCGTGCATTTACCGCTTGCTGCTGCTATTATTATTGACGATCTGTGTCGTTGTTGGATTTTTTTACATTCTCTTTTTCGCTGTTACTGCAACCGAAATGCGCGCCGGGCGGAAACTCAAATGAAATGTGCGGTTAGTGAACTGGGCGCTAAGGTAGCGGGAGCAAAGCAGGCGAAGCAGGCGAAGCACAATCAGGCGAGCGCAACAAGCAAAGAACCCGCTGCCAATGTGGTTGTAGTGGAGAGTGTTTCGTGGAAGTGCACGTAATGAGTAGCGCTGGTAAAAATGGGTTGCGTCGCGGTTCACGCCAGCCGCGTTACAATGTTGTTATTTTCCAATTTGTACACTAAAACTTTTCTTATGAATATGTTCGGAGCTGTGTGTGTGTATGTGTGTGTGTGCGTCTTGTGCTTCTTGCTTTACTTTACCGTTTAGTCTTCACCTCTTGTTGGTCTTTCCTGCTTTTTTGTAGTATTTTAATTTTACACTTTATGCACATTTTTATGTGGTCGCATTTGCCGTTAGCTGAAAGCGAGGAAAAATTGCTTAAATGGCCCCGTGCACAAACAGAATAAGAAAACATTCGCAATTGTATAAATGTATGTGTGTGTGTGTGTCTGTGTGTGTGTGTGGAGATTTCACCAAGGCGTGGGCCATGCGGGCAATGGAAAATGCTTATGCAAAAGGTTATGGACATCTGGACGTAGTAATAATGGGGAAACTGGCGAAAGGGATTTATAATCCTTTTTAAGTCTTATATCGCAATAAGGAAATACAATATTTTTCAGCTGTTCATTCAATATGAAAATTGTGTTTGTGAAGGTGGAAATTTCTCGCTTCATAAGGCAAAAGGTTGAATGTCAGAAGCGGCTTGAAGTGAGCAATGACTTAAAATAAATGCTTACTGAGGTGTTTAGTGTGCAAGATGTTAATTTGGCTAAATTGGAAAGCGTGCTGTTAGCTATTTTGAATGCCCAAATCGACATAAGGAAAAAAAAAATGGTGAGATCTTTGAACAGAAATTCAAATTTATTTTCAATAAAGATTAAAATATATATGTTAGCTAAAGTAATTATAACTAGTAATGTTGCTGACTCGAAGAAAATCAAGCGTACATTTTATTAGCGTCATTGGAAGAACAATGTAATAAAATTTTATGACACTGTGAGCAGATACCTGTGGTATTTTAATATCTGCATGTAGGTGTGCATGTGTGGTTGTGAAGAAATATTGCATAAATTGCTATGTCTACCGATTTCTTTCTGCTTATACAATAACGTCTTCTGAAACGTTGGCAAAATCTTCGTACGACAAACACACGCATGCTCGCTCGCTCAAAAATGGCAAAAGTAAACGAAATTTTCACAAAATTTGATGTTAAGTCCAACACAATAGCCATTGCTGAGTATGGCAGCAGACGGCCTAATAATGTGGTAGTCAAACTATTATGATGATCGTTTGAAAGCATATCATGCGCACATTGTCCGCATCATCGCCATAGCTGCTGCTAATAATCAATGGCTTGCAAACGAACGTAGCCTTGCACACATGGCAGCCGAAAACAATGAGCCTTTGTTTTATGCTTTTATCATATCTCTGACTTTAGCCATACACTTTGATGCATACATTTGAGCGCCTGAAAGTGTGCTAGTAAATTTCACATGCTTTTGCGTTTAAGTGGTTTCCTACAATCGTCGGCATATTGTTATGTTATTTGCAGGAGAATTCATTGCAATAACCATTGTGAAATATATCTGCAGTAATTCGGTTGGTAGAGGCAATCACTGGACTAGCTAATTGTGGGTGTTCGTGTCAATATGCTCACAAGTATGCAGCTTTGTGTTGTGTCGAAGCTTAACAACGGCAATGGAATAGTACATTGTGTTCGATAATAATCTTGCATTTACATGTTGTTGTAAAAAGAATCAACAATAACCCTTGCCCCAGACACCCTTTGTACTCAGTGCTTAATGCGAGTAGTTGGTCTTGCTCTGTTTAAGGGTATATCTATATAAATATAATTATATCTAAATATATACATAGATGTACTTCGTAGCATTTATTTAATGTTATTTAACCACTCTTCGGCTGAAATATGAAAATTAATGGGCGAAGTTAAATTTTATGAGTGACACTTACCATAAAGGCCTTGAATTATTATCAAACTAAAAAAACGCACAAAAAGTGCACAGGAGCGTAAAAGAAAAGTAGTTTTATGTGAGAAAAACCCGTGAATTTCATTTTGCACAAACCCCAGAAACAGCTCTGTAACTACTGCTGATTGAACGAACTTTTATTATCACAGCAAATTAAACATTTTGGGTTCAGTATGTCGCTTCCAAATACGTATGATATATATATCCCAGCATCAATTGTGGTCATTGTGAAAAAATATCTGGAGGGATTTAATATGTTAATGTTAAAGGGATTTTAACAAGGATTATACATTTAATGTATTGATTTTTGTTAACAAGGATTTTACAATGCAAAATATTAGTATTATGATTTTTATTGTTTACGTAATTGCTCCCTTTAGAATTAGTATGTTCCAATGGAATTACAACTACCAGTGTACCACTGAAAATGTTGCAAGCGCCTCATAGGTAGTCTCCTTTTCCGTAAGCCCTCCATCTATTACTTACTCAGAGCTTAAGGTTAAGGTCACTTTGAAGCCCTAATCACATAATTTCAAGATTTTTTGGAGAAAATACCTACCAAATTGAAAATTATGTTTAGGGGAAATTTATCTCCGATATTTAAAAGAAATTGGCGGCTGTACAGGTTACAGGTTAGTTGTCTATAGGTCTGTCGTCATTTTAGGGGTCCTGGGACATAACAAATTCTCCAACAATTTTTAATCCCGAATTAAATCCAAAAAATCTCATTTGTAGATAAAATGTTTTTTCGCAAAGAAGTGGTAACTTGCAAATGAAAAACATTTATAAAAAATTAAATGTTCAAAAAAATTTTAATAAAAATTTTGAAATAATTTTTTGGGAAAATATCATAATATAAGAATTTCAAGTCAATCGGTATAAAATTTAGTAAAATTTCCGTGCATTTCGAAATAGGTTGGGATTGAGAAACAGGCAATTTAAAAATTTACCTTTAAATTACCATTAATTTACCATTTCATAAGTAAAAAGGTAATATTATCTTACTTTGAAGACACTTAGTTAGATTTTAAGGCAAGAATTTTTTTTTTCAGACTTCTAGAGTGGTATAATCTGTTATCATTCTTTCCTCGTTTGATCATCGTTGATTTGATTCCACGGTTGTTTTGGGATGTTTCATGGGCTGTCAACATCTCTTGTAGTTTGAGCGGAGCGCGTCGAAAACATATTTGTACCAAGTGACCTGATGACCGACAAAGAGAATCAATCAAAAAATGAGATTCTCCAGCGGGATCCCTGGATTATTCGAAGTCGTCTACTATTTTACAAACGTGTTGTATACGGTAACTATTTTCAGAAAAGAATTTTAGTTCGAATCCAGAAGTAACATTTTCGAAAATAAATATTTCGGCGCAGAGGATCTTTCAGGTTTCATATATACACTATGAGTCTCCAGGTTCGTTAACTAACCTTTTAATGATTCAGAGGTCTGCACTCAATTTCTTAAAGAAATACACTTAATTGTGCTCACAAATATTGCCACAGAAGTTGAGAAGGGACGAGCGGGGGGCGAGTAAGTACTTAACTTCCTTTTTTTTTAATTATTAACCTACAAATTGAAGAATAACAATCACTTTTTCACTTAAAATTTTTACGCTCCAAAACCAAAAAACAAATTGATTGAGAGCAGCGTGCGCCAAGGAGTGTAAAATAATTTTATTGCTTTTGTCATTATTACATTTTCGGTATGGCAGCGGAATGGCACTACGGGTAAATGCCAAGAATCTCTCAATTGCCATACCATCTTGTTGTTTATTTGCGCGCTTCAGTTTCTTGCTTCACATTTGCATCCTTTGCATTGTTGTTGTTGTTGTTGTTGTTTCTGCTTTCTTAAATGTTTTTATTGTTCGCCCTGGAGCGGCGAAAATTTGATTGCGCATGGAGCGTTGGGGAGGAAAATGTCAAAAGGAGCGGTTCGTAAGCGTCGCTGGACCACACCACACCGACAACAAAACGAAAAGGACCCAAGTCAAGTTCAAATTAATGGCAGAAAAACAAAAGGCAACAAGCACAAAACAGCAACAAAATATTAACTAAGAATGAACAAGTTGCGAAGCGCAGCGAGAGGGGAAACAGAAGAAGAGGCAGCAATAAACAAGCAAACTAATAGCAAATTGAAGAACACGAAATGAGAAATTGAAACAAAACAACGCACGCACTTAAGTGAAAATATGAAAAGAAGCAGCTAAAAGAGCAATTTGATGAAAAAATAACGAAAATCAGCGAAATTGGTATTATTACATTAAAGAGATAATATTTTAAATATTTTCACATTTTCATTGCCTCTTCACCTTCACTTCACTGGCTCCTTCTTTCTGGCCACTTGTGCAGGGTAATGTGCATTTATGCTGTTGTTGTTGTTGTCGTCTCTGTTTTCTGGTCTTGTTTTATGTCGCTTTCATTCTGCTGTAATTTACGCTTTGCAAAATGGTTTATGAAAGCAAATTTAATGAAGCCGTTGGAGATTTTCAATCTGAGGATCTCATATTGAAATATTTTAAAGCAAAAAACTAACAAAACCCAACAACAGTACTAAACAATTTCCGCAGAAAAAAACAAAACAGAAAACAGACAACAACAACATTAGCTTAGGAAGAGCGCATAATAGCTTTGAATGATGAAAGCGGACACCGGTGAGTAACAACATGTCAACAACAACAGCAGCAGCAAAAGGAGCAACTTGGAGCGGCAGCAGCAGCGGCGACAATTGCCGCAAAAGGGTATTTTCACTTATCACTGACACATCATCAACGCGCGCCGCCGCGGAGAATTGAAATATAAGAAACTCGGCAATTCGCGTGATAAAGGTGGAAAGAAAATTTAATTTCTCAAGATGGAAAATAATGTGCATGACAGCGGTTATCGCTTGTGTATCGCTTGGGTATCGCAGTGAAGCGGCGCGCGTGGTTGCCAAGTAGGCGCGCCCCAAGGCGTCAACGGCAGCGACAAGAAGCAACAGGGCGCAAACACTCTCACTTACACACAGGCGATGCTGCTTGTCACGAGTGGCAAGTGGAATGCTACGCAGTTCGGCGCTGGCAACAACGGATTATACTTTGTTAGAGCGCATGGTGGGGGCAGTGGCGCATAGTGAATGAAGTGCATAAGCGCCCTCCTACAAAGCCAATGAGCTTTTCAGCATATTCTACTTAAAATTTAAATAATTTATGCGGTGTTTGGGGAACAGAATTCTTTAAATAAACGAGGCACAATATTACTTGCTGTCTGGATACTTCGATTTAAATAGCGAAACTTTTAGCCAGAACAAATGAATAGGAAATGCGCTTTAAATTTAGCAGATTTAGCAGATATATTGGTTGGTTGGTGTGATTTTTCTCTTGTGTTATTTGATAGCAGAATTAATTTTGCGCTCATTTGTACTGTCAGAAAACATTCACGAAATTATGTTGAGGAATGTTCCCGAGTTGAAAGTCCTTCGCTGGATTTAAATCCGTGTGCATTCCGGCAACCCTTGAAGTATTTCTTTTAACACCGCGTTCGCTCGAAAGTGCACACAACTTCAGCCCACTTTCTTTTTCTCCATTAGTTCTGCATTACACCAATTTTGTTGATTCAAATTATCATATGAAAACCACGTGGCATCACCCAATTCATTAAAGTTCACATATAAAAGCCCTTCGTAAGTGTAACAGTTACTCAAAAACAAATAAGGTTGACATAGCGCCTTCTCATATTAAGATATATTCATATTTATATAATTAGATGGAGTAACCACACCAGGTTTATTTTTATATAAATTTGACCTCTCTTACTTGTTCGAATGTAGTTTCACATACTAAGAATTAAACACAACAACAAATACTCGCACATCCAATCAGCCCGATTCCTGTAAGTTGAATTTCTCGTTTATATCCGTTCTGTCTGCAGCAAGTTATTCATACCAACATTTATGTGTGTGGCTGAAAGCCAAAGTGCTCTAGGCGCAAATGGCATCCTCTATTTTATTTATGCAAGCATTAATGTTACGTATCACTCAGATATTATGGGTCCTAGCGATTCTCCTCATTTCCTCAACGTCAGCCTCACTAATGCCTCATAATCGCTTCCACAAATACAATTTTGGAGAATCTACAATTTTCAAATCGAATTTATTAGTGGCCAGCTAAGTGCGATGGAACGGCATCCACACCAACCAATGGTACATTTGTGTGAATCATGCTCTTAAGCTGGTGCGTCTCTACCGGAAGTTGGCACTGACGAAACCATTTGCCGACTTAGAATTCTTCTTAGCCCAACATCGATCCACGATCCACGATTCATACCTTCCACATTTCTTAACACCTTTTTGTCGTTTATTAACATTTGACTTGTGCCATTTCAACAACATAACAACAACTGTGGCGAATGCACGTAAATCATCGCTACTTGTTGGTTATTGCTCTTGCTGCCAAACGACAACTGCATTACATTGCTGACGCTACTAAATGTGTTGTTTGTGTGTGTGTGTGTGTGTGTGTGTGTGTGTATGTGTGTGTGTGTGTGTGTTTAGAAAAGTATGTGCCTACTTACAACAGCCACGTAAATTTCCTGCCACAAAACAAACAGTCACGTTGGCGCACACAAATGGCACCACTTCCGCCATCAATCGCCATTTGCAATTCAATACGCTCGCCGTAGCCGAGTTTATGTGCGCGCACCGTGCACGTGTGTAGCGGTAATAATGTTTGGAGTGGTTTGACGCAAGCTTTCGCCGCAGACGGAAATCGCTTTTCCAACGCGTCCCGGCTGACGCGCGGGCGCTGCGCCAGCACGGAAATGGCATTCAAGTGGCTGTTAGCGGCGACACTGGCGCTGGATAACGCAAGTAGTTTGTAGTAGTAGTTTGCCGCGCCAGCCGTTTCTTCGTACACTTTTCTGCTTCGTTGGCAATTCGTACGCCTTCTGCTGCCAGTTTTATTTATTTATCTGTGGTAAATATTGAGATTTATATGCGCTGGCGATGATGAATTGTCGGCAAACGGGCAAACCGTATTTGAATCGCGCCGCAGAAGGCGGGCGGAATAGAAGACGTTAACGGGTGGTCAGCTAGAAGACAAAGGTTCGGCTGTCGTTGGCTTTGGTAACAGTTGTGGCGCGCAGGTCGTTACTCATCGTCTCGGCCCGTTCAATTTCCAATGTAAACAATGACTGTTTGCGGCGCTATGAAGTGGACTGAAAATCAATTCTTCGTGGATACAAAAATGATCGGTAAATTATGGTTTTATGTTTTACTAGAGCTGAATTCAACAGCGTCGACAAAACGCACAACAAAAACAAAGGTAATAAATTTGAGTGCAAACTCAGAACTCAGGTGTGAATTTACTTACGTAAGGGTGGTTTAAAGTGGCATGCGAAAATTCGTCAAAAATGTATGGGATAATTTTCTAATTGTAGAATAAGTTAGAAGTGTTTGTTGCAAGTTAAAAAAAAACTCTTGGATTTAGTTTTTGTAGGAAAAATGAAAGAAAAGACCAATCAATAGCGGAAGATGGTGTGACGGATGTAGGTTTTGATCACAGATGACCAAAAAGTGCATACCGCCTAAGGAGAACATTTAAATATTTGTAAACCACTTCTCTTGTAATCTTAAACTGTCCATGTTTAACACTTTCTAATATTGATGAGAGTTAAATATTGGAAGTTTAAGGAAATTCAGTAAAGAAAAGGATATCATAGTGCACTTTATCTTGAAAGGATACCGCCTTTGTTCGACAACTAGGTCTTAATCCAATAAATAATTTGCAGCTTCAAATTATTAGCATACTGAAAATCTTTCTTGCAAGTGTTCAAGCGTGACTCACACTAATAGTCGTTGCATCCGAAAATGGTTTCTAACAAAGATTGCTTGATATTGTTTTTTATTTTTTCCCGAGGAGTATTTTCAAATGTGAAATTGTTGAAATGCTCGTCTACATCTGCAGCACACTTCTCCAAGTCATAAATAAAATCTGCTTCTCCATCCACAACACCATAAAAAGATATACGTTTAACAATTGGGCCACCATCTGTCGTACTTTGTACATGGAGAAGTCCTAAAGCTGCTATTTAAGCACACACAACACACATCATATCGCGACATGAGGTCGCTGGCTGGTTGCCTTCAAGGAGCACCGAGTTCATTGAAAATGTGCGCGCATAAGAGCTTTCAACCCTCGGTAGCGAAAGCATCACGTCTCGTCCAATATAAACTTAAGCTCGAGCGAACAAAATAAAAATCACGAAATATGGCAAACAATCAATTTTTGTTTACCCCGCAGGCGGTCAATAATACTACTATGCTGGATATGGCGCGCTGGGCAGCAGAGCTGCCGTTTATGTACCGCCGACCACAGCAGCAGTGTGATGACCATCGATTTGCTTGCAGCGCTGACACTGATGAAAGGAGTAAACAACACCGAGCAACGCTGAGCAACGCCAACATCGAATTGGGGCCAATGGAGCAGCAGCGATAGCTTAGCACGGCGCCACAAACGGAAAGTGGACGCTGTGCTGGGCGGTGGGGTGTGCTCAAGGTAATATTGCCTCGCACGCGCGTTGATTTTACGCCATAAGCTCAAGTCAAATATACAAACAGTAACGAGTGAATGATTATTTTGTGCAAGTGGTTTTCTTCACTAGAATATTTACCGTACATGGATGTAATCCGGCACTGATCCAGCCTGCGAGCTGCATACGGGGCGCGCGTTATATTGAACCGGCGGGTCAGGGGAGGGCAGGCGGGCAGTCGTACGCTTAGGGCAGTACATGCAACAGCAGCGGTACGAGAGCATTACGAAAGCTGTACAAGTGATGAGAGAAACGCTGTTGATGCAGCATCAGCACATACAATAAAGTGGATACGCATACATACATACGAATGCCTCTGTTCTGTGTATATGTTTGAGCGATATGTTGTTGCTGAACGCAGCTTTGCTGATTTTATTGTAATCGCAATATCATTTGTGAGGAGTCAATCTACGCATACTAACAAAAGCTGGCAACAATAATTTCGCAAAAGCTTATTTGGCCTGAAACGAAGTAATGCATACAAAAACACCCTTGCGTCACTTTGTCTGTGACATCATTCTTTTATAATTTTAAACCTGATTGCTTTCCCCTTTCAGTTGAGTTGTGACTTCTCAGCTTTGCTGTTGTCAACGCAGACCCTTGAAGAATTGACGAAAGCAAAGTTTTTTCAATTACTGGTGACTCTTCCTTAAGGGGAGAGGTGTTGAACAAGCTCAAGTGCAAGGATGTATTGAGAAAATGTAAGGCAAACTAGAAGCGTGTGCGTCAGCAACTAATTAAATACAATTGAAATCTTCTTGAGATTTCGTGATAACTTTTGCACATCAATAAGAATGTAAGACTGTAAGGAAGCAGACTTTTCTTCAGAATTAAGTGAACATAAGCATGCTATTGCTGTCTCTACATTGAGAGGCTGTACAAGATTTATGCCTCCGGCAATATTTAACTCTACATTTTTATTAATTGGCATCTTAAATAATACAAATGTTAAATCCTCCCTCCTCTCTCCGCAGACACTAACAGGCATATTCTATATGCAAACTCAATGACTAAGCCCTCAGTCTAAAGATCGGGATGCTTATGGAATCAAAAGAAAATTTCTAGCTAAATTTCTAGCTCAGCTCTTCTAGCTGAGAGCACATGGGAATATCAAGTGCGGTTATGGCTCCGATATTTTACTGGCAGGGATGCAACTTAAGCAATTCCATGCGCATAAGTTCTCATTTCAGAATGATTAGTTGAGTATGTGAGCTTTCTCCCAAGGCTTTTGCCGCATACTTACACACACAGCAGTTGCATAGAGCTGAGAGTGCAATTGTTGTCGATGCAGTTCATTATTGCTTCATTCCAAGTACTACCTTGGACGTTCTGCATTCGACACTTGAACTCAATCCTCACAAAAAGAACAATCGAATGTGTTTGCACTATATGAGCAGCAGGATTATTGCCATCAGTGCCCGTATCCTTTGTTATTGCTCCTCTTTCCTACACATATTCGCGTATGTATATGGAACGCAGTTGCCTTTTGTGCAACTGTTTTGATTAAAGGAGGGCCATGCGATGGATTACAACAACGGCATCGCTTTTGTTCATCGCTATAGTGAGTATGCTAAGCTAAAGGCAATGGGGTGTGTGTGGCCTTCAAATATTGAGTAATAGGGACAGTTCATTGGCAAAAATCAGCAGGGTGTGGCAGTGGATGCAAACTCGTTTCATCTTCTGTTAAAGTTAATGCCAGCATGTGCTTTCAGCAATGCACCAAAGACTAACAAAAAATCATTCAGCCAAATGTTTGCCTTTGAAGCCATCTTATGAAAGTTATGAAAGTATCTGGCTCCACATTTCTTGCTCAGCTAGTTTTGAACACAATAGCTTTTATATTGTTTATTCTGAGGCTTATGCTCTCTTGATGGACATCGGTTTGATCGGCTCATTTGGTACTCATAATCAGGAAAAATAATGACTTTATATGCGCCAGTATGGCTTCATTTTCATATCAAGCAAAAGGCATACTGATTCGGTAATACTCTTTGAGAGAGCAGTGCTTTTTGTAAGCAAACTTTTTTTATCGTTTACAAACAAATACATTGATGAGTGCCACCACTGCTGCTGAAATCTTTGCGTCGACTGGATTTGCTTTGTCAAAGCCATCGCCTGCCATTGGAGCTCAACGATCCAGAAAGCGACTGAAATTTAAGATTTTTATATTCAAAAATTTTAGAGACACACAAGCAAACATTCATCTTCGTGTGAAGGTAAATACTCCTATTGCGTAAATGGAGGATATTAGCGTAGTCACTGACATAAAATCCATCTATTTCTTTTTTTTTCTCAAATGATTGGCATTAAAACTTTTTCTGAAACTTCACCTGATACATAAAATTTCAATAACACATTATGAAAAGACCTAGGAAGGGCTCAAAAATTTGTTATAATATAACTATTTATTACATATATACTCATTTATTACATATATTATTATATATAATAAACTGCTTAATTTTCATTGTTGAAGTGATAATATTCGCCAACTGCGCAAATATTAACGGTTTTACTCGTCCTTGTCCCACTGTGTATGCGACGCCAAGGGCCGATTAGTTGGCAGGCCTTTCCTAAAGCCGCTCCACTATCAACAACGGCATTATTAAATTTGACAGCTTATCCTCCCTTGCCTTTACATTTTCACTCCGCATTTGCTTACTTATCATTTTTCTTTTATTATGCTTGGCTTAGTAACTTTTGTGGCTGCCACGGTGTGAGCGTTCGCTGACGCGCCTCTGTGTATTTTGTCTTCGACGTCATCGCTCATAAGTTTATTCAATACTTTTATGCTTCACGCTGCTGTTGTTGTTGTCGAAATTTATAATTATGCTTAAATATTTTAGTACACACCAAAGCAGTGGCGTGCATCCATCCACGCCGGACCATTCTGCTGGACATTTTTATTCCAACTTATCCCCCCGTTCGTTCATTCGTTCGTGTGTTTATGCGCTGCTTGCCCCAGTTTCATTCAACTGATGGCATAACTGGTGTTTCTGGCGTTGATATCAGTGTTATTGTTGTTGTTCTCACTCGAGACGCACGCTGGCGTGTGGGTGGTGGTTTTCACCGATTGTATGGATGTTTGCCATGGTTCCTTGGTTACCGGCTTCGCCTTGTTGTTGTTGTTGTTGTTGTGTCAGTCGCTTGAAATTGATGCTGCTGCTGTTGTTGCCAAGGCATTACTTTCGCCTACGCCGCCGTGAGATCAGTCACTGCTGTCACCCGCGCTGTACTCTGCTCCTCGCGCTGGCTTGCCTTTGAATAATTGTTTGGCATTTTGAATAATTTAATTTTGTGACTGTTCTTAAGTGCAGCGAAATGAAATTGTAAATGGGATTTTCTACAGCTACTTCTGGAATGCACACACAAACACAAAAGCTATCCGCCCATTCGCCGTGGAGCTCGGTCGATCAATTACAGGCACGTCGCATACAAATGGAGATATATATATACATATATATAAATATATGTGTGTGTGTGTGTGTGACTATGTGTGTCTACATACACATATACACACATTTGCTGAGGTTACGTAACACACAGTTATACACACTGAAGTGGCGAAAAACAGGCTTGTAAATCTGCCTGTGTCACTGACACCCGCTGGGAATGTTTAAAGCTCCTCGCGGAACGCTTTAAGTTGGGCTGCGAAGATGAAGAGATTTACGAAATTAAATATTACGGATATTCGTTCATCGCTTTAAGCGCCTAGCTGCCAATTTTGCTCTGCATCAAACCACTTTGCATAGTTACAATCGCAGCCGCTGCTGGTTCCCGCTGCTTCTGCTCCTACTTTTGGTCAAAACGAATTTTCTAAATTGAAATCGACTCCGGAAGTTTTGAAATTTGCACTTTCTCCTGCCCCACACGCTTTCGCATGTTTGGTTTATTCTCCCGCTGTCTGCGCCTTATCTCACCCATTCATAGTTTATTGTTTTTAGCATTTCATTGCGTCTTTAAGTGAAGTGTCTCCAAAGTTTTGCGGAATTGCTTCGAAAGTTTCAAATTTTGTTAATTTAAATCGTAGAGTTTTTAAGAAGAGCGATTTCGGTGTATATGAGCTCAACGAAAGCAACTTAACTTTGATCTCGGTTCCCTGCTGCTTTCTCCATAATGGGTAGCTAAACAGTCGTTAATGCTTTCATTTACTTAAATTAATAGTATATACATATAATGTATTGATACATATTTGATTACAAATTTTATGAAATTTATTTAAGTGCTCTAGCCCACCTCCAAGACGGCATAAAACCTATTAGGAATAAGCACGTTAGCGTTATTTGTTTTTTTTTTTTTCAACTTTAAATGTAGCATATTCTGTGAATAATGGATAGTTATTGCTTAGCTGCGGCCTAAATTAAATAGTCTTTTGAACTTGTCCGTCTTTCGAGGTATCAGCGGCATAATTGCTTGATCGTAACGAATTGGGGAATTTGAAAATATTAGAGTTCCGGTAGAGCCAATTGGGTAGAAATCGGACCGTTTAAAGGACTCGTGCAGTTCCATTCTTCTTGTTAATGTATGTCTCGAAGACCTTACTGGCCTTACTGGACCTTACTGGAGGCGGGCTGAGAAGTTTGTATCTTCACCAGAATCACCAGAGAATGGTGATTTCGGATATCTTATCTTATTATTAAAATTTATCTTATACATTTAAATGAGTCTAAATTGTTTCGGCGAAAGTCAGTCTCGGTTTTTATTACGATTTCCTACCTCCTAATTGATTAAATCTGATAAACACAAAAGTGTTAGGAAAAAAATATTCCGTGGTGCTGGTGAGTAAATAATAGAACGCGCTTCGCTTTCTCTCTTTATCTGCGTTCCCATCGTATTCCTTCACTTGTGGTTCCTGCCATTGATTGTGCATGTATACGTTTGCATTTGTGTGCGTGAATAAATTGCCGACCATCGTCGTCTACTTGTGTAACAAAGGCACATTAAGTAGCAAATAAATTAATTGCCATCAATCAGTTAATCCCAAAAGATTTGCGCTCACTTTGTTTTATTGCCAAATAGTCCGAGCTAAGGACGCGCTATTGTTGCACGCTTCGAGTAGCGCAACAGTAGGCGGCGAATTTGAAGTGGCCTATTTAGGAGCGCAAAATTGAGATAGGAAATAAGTTGATGATTTCACTGCATGCATAATTAGCTATTTGAGGAAGCGTTTCAATTTGAATATAAATATGCATATAAAATTACAGTTTATTTGATTTGCAACATCTGTCATCAACTGATCGTTGCATGGGTACATTTGTTTAATTTTTAATGCAAGAATTTAACTTTCGTTAAATTGGTTAGAAGTGGCTCACCAACTTTTATATTAACTGTAGAATTAACAATTTCCTGTTTTCTTTCCTTCAACCACTGCCAACAGCAATGAAAGCGGATTGTATATAAGCGCACATACCAGTATATACATATATATATATTCACTTCATATTTAATTTGACAACTAATATTAACAGCTCGTGGCAGTTAAGGCACCATAAAAGAATAAATTAAAAGTTGTTGCCAGTTGGGTTGACATCAGCAAGCGTTTATGCAGCAAGCTGTATGGTACATGCATACATATGCAAAAACGCATAAAATATATGGTAATTACTTTGCTCTGAGCAGAGCTTGTCCTTTTTGCGAAAGATAAGCATTTCTCAAATTATGTAGAGCGTTTAGTTGTAACTGCCAAATTTTAATTATCTTTATAGTGTTGATGCTCTGTTGTGCTGTGCGCGGCGCTGTGCTCTGTTGGCGTATGTTGACCATTGCTAGTATAAATTTGCATTTTGTATGTTCGCTCATAATTGCAAAATTTCGTTTTGTTATCCTGCAGCATTAGCAAAAACAGCAACAACCTCCATTATGAACACTTAACTATAGTCAATGTTAGAAGCGTTTTGTACGCTAATAGTTGTATATGTACTTCTGTAGATGTATCTGTATCTGCCGTTGTGTGTCCATGTGAATGATGACGTTGCCAGATGCGTCTTTTTGTACCGAGAATGTGCGGCAACAACTATTCGTGTTATTGCAACGGCATTAATGCTTCGTGGCAAGTACTGGAAATTGTAAATATTATTCATACATTCATACAACAGGCTAATAATAATTTTATTTAATCAATAATTGAAATAATAACAGCTTTTAATTCGAATATATAATTTAAATTAGCCAGTATGTAAGGCACCTGAGGCGTATGAGTAATATTGGTTTAATGCATTTCTGTATCACACGTAGTTTTACTCCTACGCATATTGTGATTAGGGACGACTCCTACTCTTCCTTTAAAGTTAACTATTTATAAGGAAGGCTTCCTGTAATACTTCTAAATACCGAAAATATCTCGAGAATGCTTTTACATCAGCGGCAATTGCAAAACAATATATATGCTGAAACATTTCAACAAGGTCAACAGATGTTGCATTTTATTCATTGAGGTGGTACATTTTCCATTTCAAGCAAAACTTTTTATATCTTGTTATAACATTCACAATTGATTTGAGTTCCATAAAACCTGGAGCAACTGTATGTCAATAACATATTTTGCATCGTCTTGGTTCCATAATAGGGTTCCACCTACTTCGAATAAGTTTCAATGCATAATAAACGACCACGACCACGACCACGACCACTCTAGCTCGAAATAATTTCATTTTTCGTATCATACTTCTGGATTTTTCTTCTGGAATTTCTTACAGCTTCGAGCGATAAAATAGCAAAAAGCAAATTCGCACCCAAAATCTTCAGCAGAATACAGACACACTGTGGAGAGCACTTAAAGAATTCCATACAAATGAGTGCAGCTGTGAAAATTTGCATTAATAGCTGATGGGTAAATGTAGTTTTGGTTTTGGTGTTTGATATAGAGCCAAGTTCATGATACATAGGCACGGTTGTATAAACCGCCTTGTCTCTTGCCGTCACTAAGCAGAGAAAGAGGAAAGTAGGCTTGATAACAAACAGAGTAATGATTGTTGAAATGCTGCTCTGCCAAATTACTATTGCTAACCTTTGCTTGAATGACCGATATTTTTCTACATTGTCGGCTTTTATTATTATTTACATTTAACTGGCATTATTTGGATAGGCACACACATACATACATATATGCATATGGGTGTGTGTAAACAGCGCAAGCGGTCTGTATAATTGCGTTTACATCGACACAAGATATATATATATATATATATATATATAGATGTGTACTGCATGTAAGCTTTTGTGAGCGCATACTCTCCTTTTAAATATCCTGTTCCTTTTTAATGCGTCAGCAACTGAGCTCCACAGTCCTTGTATTTTTTCCAAGTATTCGCTTAAAAAAGAAGAAATTATTTTCTCAATGAGTTGGGAATTTTGACAGCTGACTTTTGAAAGCAGCACCCAAAATGGGGGGAGCTGTCACTCAATTGCAAAGTATTTCCTCCAGACAACAAGTAGTCGTCGCAGGCAGACGCACGAGCAGCAAACAGCACTTGCACATGTAAGAGCATACATATTTACACATATTTTACACAAAGTATATTTCAAAGTATTTTTCACAAAGTATTTTTTCTATTAAATGAAAGGATATGCGAGTATATTTGATTAACGTAGTTGAAATTTGTGCAGGTAAAGAATTGAAATAAATTCGTTATTGTAACGGAAAGGGTGGGCTTCCTTGTGGAATCCTTCTTCGGCTCTGACATAACGTTAAGGCATTGAAATTTCAAATCAAAAATCAAAAACATGAAAAACTCTTTAACGAAAATATAAATGTAAACCTTTAATTAAGTTTTAGGTAATGCAATATATTTTTATTGCGCCGTTTTTTGCTCAAATAGCGCAGTTTTGGAAACTCTTTCCTCCTTCTCCTCCTCCACAATGTAAGACATCGATGCAAGAATGTCTGATTTCGTTATTGCCTGCAAACATAATTCTACTTTGCATCACATTTTCGGCAGTTGGCTATTTTGCCTTGTGCTTGCGTAACTAACCTTCGCACGCACACTCGTACGTATTTTGCTTCGCCATCCATTAATTTTCTTACAGCCACTTTCATTTGTTTGCATCATTTCACTTACCCCATCCATTTATATATAACTCTTCATTTACCACAAAATACACGTATGTGCGCGTATGCGCGTGTGTCTGAATACAGTTATATGACACAAACAAGCAAACAACTTTATACGCTCACTTCAAGGCTTTTCATGTGTGTGCGTGCGATTGCATTGGAAGACATTTTAGTATGTTTCGTCTACACAGAGCCCAGAGTATGAACGAGTGTATGCTAGCTGCCAAGTTGTGTCCATTTAATAACGGTCAAGGCAACTCAAATTGTTGCCGTTTTCGTCACATGCTGCATGTTTTCGCTGAAGAAGGCAAGGACAGCATTTTTAATAAGCACTCTGTATACCCTGCAGAGAAATCTACTGATGACATAGGGGTTACGATTCCTGACGAGGATGTGTGTGTGCCAAAAAGCGCCGCTAATTTTAGCAGTTTCAGTCGTCAGAAAAGGTTTTCTGGGTATAAACTATTTCGAAAGGAAGTTGTCAACTTGTTTTTGTTTTGCAAATTTATGTTGAGTTGACCTGAAATATCTTCATTTGCCACCTTTTTTCATGCAGAGTATCTTCACTTCTCTAAATGCACATACATATATACTTGGTTATAATTATAGACATGTTCAAATTTTCCTTTTGGCCGCTTACATATTCGCATAGTATTTATGGGCACTTTCGTGCTGCAGGCTAAGAACTTGCTTTTGCATGCATGTTTCATCATCATAATGCCAACTAATGTTTTGTTGATGTAGCATTTATGAGAACATTTTTGCCGCAGCAATAGCAACAATGGTAAATCCAATGACGAAGACTCGAGCAGCCACGGTATATCTTTGCTGTAGCAGTGATGATAACTATTTTTTGTATATGAAATAAATTTAAGTCACAAGTTTAAGCCAAGCTCATTGTCATCAATTTTCGGGTAGTCCATCAGAAAGGTCATTGTAGTTTATATTGTTAATATCTTCATGCTTCTCTATGGAGAGGATAAAAGCGATATTCCTATTTAGGGGATTTTCAAGTGTTGAATACAGGACTAAAGGCATTCAAGTTTAAAATCAACGAAAATAGAAAATGTTAGATAACAAAGTCTATTCGTAGCAAATTTTGAGGTTATAACCGGTGTGAAACAGTTCATTTAAAGCCCGGAGGGAAAAGCTGGTTAAGTCAAGCATAAATTCGCATTTACATTGAAGTGAAATTGCGCACTCCAATTGTTTTGAAAACTTCTTGATATCTTTAAAGTTTATATGAGTGTTTGCTAAGCTTTTTTAAGTCGTACTCGATTTAAATTGGAACTGAGCTTTTCATAAAAAATAATGAAATTTTAGTCCGATAACAGTAAAATGCTAAAGCCTTGTCAGAAAGGTCTAGTGCTGTGAAAAAACCCAGAATATTGCCATTTAAATAAAGTACAAGTAACACACATAAAAAATATATGTGTATGAAAAACAGCATGGTTGTTGCTAGTTGACCAAGGTGACTCCAATTTTCTACCAAAATTCAGAAAATAATAAAAATATAAGCAACAAGTGATATGTTATTGTGATAATACCGGTGGCGAGGTTTGTGTAACAGATGCTGTTTAAGTGAAATTACGGCGCCACATTGAGGCTGAGCATTTTTAAGGATTCGTTGATCTCTGACACAAAGGTTCTTGCTTGAAGTTCAAAGGATTTGGAAACTCTTTAAATGTGATATTACAAACATTTTTATGTTTTCCATGAAGTATGGCGAGTGCGCGTTAATCCTACAGTTGGCCTCATGACCTATAATTGTGTAAGAAGCCTTAGGCTTTGTGGGCGACACACACACAGACACGCAGTGAAAGGATGGGGCTGGGGCGCAGCATAACACTGCCGGCAAATATTTGCATAAGAATGGATAAGTCTACACCAAAATATCCCTGCCACTCTACAAAATTACATGCGCCTCGATTTGTTTGTGAGTCTTCCAGCGATTCCCATTTCACTAATGTGTGACGGCAGTGTTACAAGTCAGGCACAATACGTGGGTGTAACAAGAAACAGCTGACATTTGCACTTGCAAGGAAAAGGCACAGAAAAAGTCGAAACAAAGACATGAAACACAAAAAAATTCAAAGGAATGCGGGAATGAAAACGAGCCATTAAGCAAAAGAGAAAAGCGTTTAAATCGTCGTAAAGATATGTGCTAAGCATGTGCATGTAGCGCAACTGAGTAAACACAAAAATCGAGGCAGGTAAACAGAAATCAGCGTAATACAAGCTACAACCAGAAAAGTAAGACAAGTAAATACGAGCACAGCAAACGACTAGGCGAAAGACAAAGAAATGAAGTAAATGAATACTCCGGCTGTCTGTTCAACACTAAGTGAACGATGTGTGTGTGTGTGCGGTGAACTAAAATAAAGGAAGTGAGGAAGAAATGGCTCACCGATTCTCTATTAAAGCCAGCTGAAGCTAAGCTCCTCGAAAATTCAGCGAACTCTCTAAAATGCATGTGTGAATGTGTGCGTGTGTGTATATCCTTTCGAAATAAAATACCAACTAACACGGACGTAACATTGGAAAATTGAGTAAGCAGTTAGCAAATAAATAAAGCGAAAGAAGAAAATATTCAATAAAAAACGTCAAAAATACCCAAGCAAAAGATGAACGGCAGACAAAATACGACCGGCAGATAAATACCTTAGCAAGCCCTGCTGGAAAGCGCGAGCTTCTAAGATAATTCTGCACTTAAGGGCGGACAATTATTCAGCATTTTCATTTGTATTTGCGTAAAGATTTGCAAATATTATACAGTCCATCAAAATATCATAATGAAAATTGAAGCAAATCATTTCTTTTAATTTTCATTTCCCCACAGGGTGGCTATACGCACAGTTGAAACGAGGCGCAAAGGACTTTTACTCGCACAGACACACTTGAGACAGTTCAACTTGCGCATTCACTTGCTGGAATGGTGTTTCAGAGACACTAAGTTAAACTTGCATGTTTACTCATACATACTGCCATATACACCTTGGTATGTGAGCTGTCTTGAGCAGCTATTAGCATGCAAATAATCCCACTTATCTAAACACTTCCATTTATTTGCATTTGCACACACGCAGTTCAATATTTCTTGAATGCTAATTTTATTTTTTTTTTGAAAAGGAGACAAAGAAAAACTTTTGGTTGAAAAATTTACAGTGTTCATCTTATTGTGTAACTTTTCACATCTTCTGTACTTTTGAAATCAATAAAGAAATATTGAGGAAAATATAGCGGTTTCATTGGGATTCCAATGAATCTCCTGTTAATTTGGAACATATATAATATATAATTGTATGAAATTCGATATAGCCTGTGACTTGAATATATCCTTATTCAAAGTTTTCCCAAGTTTAAAAATCGTCCGCTTTCTTATGGTATTAAGAACTGAAGAATGTTATTCATTAGAACAGTTCATGCCCAATGAGTGTTAAGATATTTAAAAAAGACATTTTTCAAGCGAAATTGAGAAATATGGTAATTTGGTTGTACCCCCAAATAAAATCCACTTAATCCGTATTTATATCCAGCAGAAGAAATTAAAATAGTTAATGAAATTTTAGTAGCGAGAGTGGAGTATCAGAAATTATTATGCATATGAATTTTATTGGACATTGTGCGATAAGAGTTAAGTTTTTATTAGTACCGATTTTTTTCGTTATATGATTTCGCCTTCGAACCAAACTTTCCATATGGCAGCATTAAGTTTTAATGAAAATTTCACACATTTAAACGACCTGCAATAAATGCTGGCAATTATTCCCACTCACAATTACCGGTGGAGTATGTGCATGAAACCTCGCCACGGCGATACACTTTAATATTCGTGTAAGCAAAACAATCAGACGACCGAAATGACCCGCGCACTCGCTGCCCCTTTGATTGACCCCGCGCTCAAGCTCACCGTGGCTGTGTGTTTGCGCGAAGGTGAAACGACGTGGGTGGGTGTATGACACCGAAATGCGATGATTTGAGTTCAACCGAATGCCAGTGCCGTGAAAGTAGCAAATTTAATTTTCACAAATTGTATGCGAAGCGCAAAGGATTTAAACCAGCGCCAGTTAGTGAAAGCGCTACAAAGTGCTGCCGGCTGCCGGCGCACCACAGTCCAATTATTCGCCACTTCATCGCGAGACTGTCGAGAAGCCAAACAGCGCGAGTGTGTGCGTCGCTCTGAAACCGAATACAGGTGCGGCGAACACACACACACACAGGCACATGCAATTATACAAGTGCCGCTGTATAACCAATGCATGTGGAACGCACACAGCTGCAAGCTCACTGAGGGTCGGCGGCGGATCGTTTCGCTGCGCAGAGGTCAAATATTACCCAGTTCACATGTTAGCGCGCGCGATGAGTAGTTGAAGGCAGACAAGAAAATTAACAAGAAAATTAAAAATGATATTAACAACAACACAAATCTTTTGAGGCGGTTGTGTGAAGTTATGACAACGAAGGCGAATGTTCAGATAGTTTTGCACCTCGCCTTCATCCAAATATCTACTGCATGCCTTCTATTGGGAAGTATTCGGTTAGAAGACCTACACCTGTGGCTAGATGAACCTTTCTTGTTCCACTTTGAGCCAGAAGGACCTCGCAGTCATGCAAGTGCTGCTTGTTGAACAACACTCAACCAGCTATAGCGAGGTCCAACTGTCTAGTGTTAAACCGCATGCGGACAACGGGTCTCCGACTCGTTCCTAGTCTGATGATATCGGGTCGAGTGTGCCCTTTCTTACCAGCTCATCGGCTTTACAGTTTACAGCGGTCAGCTAAACACGATCAGACATAACATTTTTGGTTTACTGGGCGCAAATTACGGTATTCAATTGAATTCCTCTTTTGCCATTCTTGCTGTTGGCATTGCAATTGTATTACAAAATGTTGTAGTTGCCGTTGCTGTTGCTGTTGCTGTTGCCTGTGTATTTATATAACCGTGTTGCGGCTGCTTTAAATATTATTGCCGTCAGTACATTTTCACATTGGTGTTGTTGTTATTGCCCCTGTTGTGGTAATTGTAGTCGCAGTAAATGAGTAGTAATTTTCGGCGCGACTGCGAGGCGTTAACACCGTACAGCACAGCACGGCACGGAGCAGCGTTGGCATTTGCCGCCTCCGATAATTATCTTGGCGAGTGTCGCTGTGACCAGGTGAGACTTTATGAAGATTGCGCTGTGGCGGTAAACAAGAATTGCGCGTCACAACAAAAACTGAGAAAAAAACAACAGCGTAAATGACATTGTCAGCAAATATGTCCTGTATTCACTATGCGTATAACTAAGTAAGTAAGTACATAAGTATTTGTGTGTAAATGGGTGAATTTGTATGACTGGCACTTTGTAGGTGGCATCCTCTTTGGCGCGCCGCTAAATACTTATGCAAATGCCAGCGCAAGTGTCGCACAAAGTGTGTTAGTTGGGCGTATTCGCCGCGAAGGATATGTGTAATTAAGGCATTGAAGTGCTCGGCGGCGAGTTGAGGGCGTCAGACTGGCAGGTGTTTAAGCGCACGTGGTTCAGGTGACGCGTCGAGGGGTTCCTTGTTTTTATTTGTGTTTATATTTACTTAAAATATTACTATAAATGAGAGTGTGTGCTTGTTGTTTACTTACAGTATTTAGGAAATACGTCACTAATTGCTTTATCGATGCCATTTGGTGGCTAGCAGCTAAACTAGTGTTGCAGTGAATTAAAGTGTATGCTTCTGTTTCAAAGCGAAATTGTTACCGTAAAATTACCAATTTTTTATCAACTTTTATTCTATTCAAGCAACTTTAAAATTAATGACGGCATATCTCCAGTATTTATAAAATAATTGAGTTAAAGCTATGCAAAACACACATTAACGCTGCCGCCGATAAATAAATATTTAAATAAATAAATGCAAAAGCTTAACGGTAAATTTTGAAATAAATATATGCATATTTATTAATAATTGCCACTTGCCATATATGACAGTGTTTAAAAAATCAATAGCGATTACGATAGTTTGGAGTTCGAATACATTTGTAGTTTATTGTTGCCAAACTACATAGTTGCAAGTTCAGGTATTTACGGTATATGTATGCGAAAAGTGTGTTATAACTGAATTCGGTCGATGGTGCAGGGCTGCACTGCGAACAAGAACAGCTATTGCAGTAATGATTACCGGAGATTACACGATTGCTAGGTACTACTTGAATATTTTGAAAAAAGGGATATTTTAGCAAAGTGAAATAGACAAGCAACCTAACAAAAATTCAACCCTTTTCTACACTCACATTTATTTGTAAATATGTAATATTTATAAAGCATTTAGCGCGGATTCCTTAATACATACATACTTACGTCTGTTCGTACCAATGTATGTATACAAACATGTCCAATTTTTCATGAAATCAATAAAGTATAATAATTTTTAGTGCTAATATACAAAATTTGATTCAGTATACAATTTCAATTTTTTCCATCCAATATATTGATGCATTTGCGCGTGTGTATGACAATAAATGTGGAAGGCTATTTGCGTCGTTTGGCATTTATTGATGTTGTAAACATATATACTACGTACTGAACGAAAAAGCAATTAAATTTAAATTGCCGTCTATTTTTTACTCATGTCAGCACTTTGCATGTAGAAAGAATTGTCTTTGCTATACTGTGGTTTAAACAATGAAATTAAATGTATTTTTGCTAATGACTGCGCAGATGAATTACCGGCAATAGGTTGAAAAAGGTTAGAAAGTCAATTTAGCTTTTTTATTTCGTTATTGAAATTATGTTGTATTCAATATGAAAAGAGCATGGTTGTTGTTGTTCTTTCATTGTTAAAGAATTGTTAATACTAATAAAACGCATGATTGTTGGCGTAAATTTGATAAATAAGCGATAGAAATAATTAACCTGCGCAAAACTTTGGTTTGAGTGCCAAATAGACAATGAAAATTTCTGAATTTAAGTGAGACGAAAGAAGGAATCGAACAAGCGTTGAAAGAAACTTAGAACAATCAAATAAGTTATGTCAATAAAATGCTGAAATTCAGGAAAGGAAATAAATTAATAAATTAAATAGCATATATTATAGGCACATTCGCTTAAACAAAGGAATAATGCTTCTCAATAATTTCGGAAAAGCAGAAATTATTGGCAAGGCTTTGGAAAAGTCAACAGAAATGCAATTCGGAAATGGAAAAATCAGAAAATACTACACAATTGTAAAGCTGAATTAATACAAATAAAAGAATAAAAATATAACACATTAAATTAAAATAATAATATCGAGAAAAGAAACATTTCCATATACTTGTCAGAGTTCAGCAAGCAAAGGGTGAGCACTTTCGGCAAACTGAAGCAAATGCTTGGAACACAATGGAAGAGAGATCTCCCGACACCAAGAAGTGCAGAATCGGTTATCTGATCTATTATATATCGTCTCGTTGTTATTTAGTCTTACCGCAGCTGGCTCCTCGCTCTACTTTTCATAAATTCTAAAAATGCGGCACCCTATAATTAACTGCGTTCACGCACACACACACATACACACATTTGCATGTAGCTTAATAATTGATTTAGTTTATTGAATTTTAATGACTTTAATAGAGACATTGTGTCAACCCACAAACTACAAGAAACAAATAGCCTAAACAAGCACACATAAATGTATGTGTGTGTGAGTGTTATACGGAATAGATGAAATATGCTGCAGAGCGGCTAATCATATTTAATTCGGGGCTAACCACGTAGCTGGTAAATAAATCATAAAATTAATACAGACAAACAGGCTTAGCTTCTGGATAAAAACTTGGCACTGGAGTACACATACATATGCACACTAATGTTTGAGTAAATTAATAACACATGCAAATCTAATAGATAGCAAGAAAATGACAAGCAATTACTAGCTGATCTTATCGGTTTGCCCAACGCTATAAATATTTCGCATGCTTTTGTGATATAATTTATAACATATTTTTAATTATTTAATTATATACTTACATATCCGATATAAGTATATGCGAAATATATACAAAAGCGTAAATTTTAAAGGTGAATTTTAAACGCGACTTCCATTCAATTCACTCGCTTTGTAATTAAAATACTTTTGTACTTAACACAAGCGGTCCTGTTCACACAAACATTCATACATCGTATGCATTGTGTGTGTGTGTGTGTGTGCGTGTGTGTGTATGTGTGCATGCGTTCATGGTTATTATGCCCTAATTATTGCCAATTAAAAGCATACACGAGCGTCTGTGGTAGACATTTGTTTGCGGGCACAGCCACAGCGCGACACACACACACACACACACACACACACAGAGAGAGGGATATGTACACTCGTGTTTCTGCGCTTTCAATGGCGTTCTGAACCAATCATAAGCGCTTTTACTCACTTCAGCGCACATACAGCCGCTTACACATAAATGCGTCGCAGTTAATTGAGCGTGGCTTATCTTAATTTGCAGATCAAAGCCTTAAAAGCTTTTGTCGACGTTTTGCCAGTCTCTGGGTGCCTTCATCAATAGAGTGCGGTGCCATTACATCAGCATCAGCGTCTTGCTATTCAACTCGACTCAAAGAGTTATTATTACGTTTGTGTTTTATATTTACGTGGCATTGTCTCGAGACGGGGAGTTTTGAGGATTATTGTCGAACACAGTGTCGTTGACATTGATGACACTCGTGTGCCCCTCAGCTGCGAAATGTGGTTTCTATATGGCTTTAATTGTCAAATGTGTGTGTGTGTGGGTGCTGCTACTTAAGGTCTTAGCTGACGCTGAAGAGTTCAGGGCCTTTGTCCCTTAGTTCATAGACAACTTATCGGCCTATCTGCTGAACTGCCTTCAAAATGGATTTCATTATACATAACAGCCTGATAAGCTTAGTATGAGATTTTGGTGTGGTGTAAGCGCAGGTTAAGCAACCACATAGAGAAGCGCTCATATTATTAAATTCGAAGTACGCCACCGTAGACATTCATTTATCATTGTGCTCACAATTCGAGAGGACTTTCAAGAGCAGTTCACATTTCAAAGTATCAATGGAATAATGGAAAAGTAAGTAGCAGGTGGAAATGTCTTTGATATCCTTAATATTGAACAATTTATTTTATTTTTTTCAAAGTAATCATATTAATAACTAATAATATCTCACCCGAATAGCTACATTTGGAATATAGTAGTTTTTTATATGATATATCTTGATCAAATGGAGGTACAACGTTGAAGCTTGCGTATTCCAATATTACGTAAAAAGTAGATAGAATCGATCCATATCTCCTATTAATTCCCATATATGGAATGTGCAAGCCACTGTCCGTCTGGTTGACTATGAAATTTATGTTTTGTCAGTAATGAGGCTAAGTAGATATCATAAAGTCTTTTAAAGCTCTTTAAAGAGCTGCTAAAGGCGAGAGTGTCTAATAAAATGTTCCATTCCTTCTCTCTTCACAAATTATTTTGCATTCATGGTCAATTTTAGAAGTACTTTTGAACAGTTTATATATTTTATGTATCGTCATATAAAAAACTATAAAAAAACATTTCATCTAAATACATCTTTCTATCAAAATGTGTCTATATGTTAATATATTTAACTATTCATATCAATGTCCACGTTTGTGTTGCCCCAATGTGCATGCGTGTGTCTTCTTCCGTCACCCCGTGATCTCGAACTCAGCGCTGCAATGAGGTGAATGATTTCGATGAGGCAATCATCGGCAGGAACCAGTAGCAACAACCAGTAGCAAGTAAGCATGGAAACACTAATGACGACAGCGACGATGGCAATCCATCATAATTTGCAAAACAAGAAATTAAGTTGTAGTAGTTAAGAAGCTGACATAAATCTTTTTGCGGAATTACACCTATTACACCCGTATACACATGCCTATGTAGAGTACATATTTACATATATGTATGCGTATGATGTACAAAACCGCTACACTACTCAGTTGCTAATAATTACAAATATACTTGCCAACACACAAACATCCGCACCCTTTCACTCACTTGCATATTGAAACCTACGCGTCCATATAGTGTACATGTATGTGTGCTCATATATATATATATATATATATATGGGTGTGTATTAAGATTAAGTATATTCACATATTCATCAGTTGCCGGTTGTAAGATGTGGAGAAGCCATCATAGTTACTAATACAAATACTATTGCACACATATACGCATTACATAGCCGTGAGCATGTGTGCAGTATTTGCACATTAATAACAGCTGAGTGACATAAATCCTTTTCACAACTAATTAATGTTAATTTTCAGCTTCATTTCAATCTGCTGCTTCAAAGATGTTAACATTCATGCCACATATACACATACATATGATGGTTATGTGTTTGCGTGCGCATTGCTCACGAATACGCATTGTTGAATAATCGCATTCGTATGCTTATTTAATGAGCACTTGTGAGCTTCCTCAGTAATTTATGAAAATATGCTATTAGGTTTCAAGGTAAACATGTCGAAGTGTAAGTAATTCGGCGCTAATCCCTCCACAGTGTTCCTATACAGTTCATATATAGTTCATTCAATGACGGCTTGCGGCAGAATATCCGTGTAAGTATGTACGTAAATGGATTGTATGTAGTGAATTGTTAATGGGGTTTATGTTTGCATCTATTCGAGCATAAATTTGTGTTTTACGATGACATAATAAAATGTACAGATTAAACTTTTAGTGAATTTTATTTTTCCTTAAGAAAACAATATCTGGAACACAAAATAAAAAATCCCGCCAGTTTTGAGTTCAGTTACGTTTCTAACAAAATTTTTATAATAGCTAAAGGTGAAGAGCACGCCCCTTGTTTCTTTTCTTCTTAAATTTGATGCAATTATAAATCTCAAGTGAAATTCTCTGCCACCAGAGCCACATTGCAAAAAGTGTAGGGTGGGGAATGTTTGTTTGTTTGTCGACAGGAGATATGTTGTGTTACTTTAATACCTAACAAAATCCTTTCGCTTTGTTTCTTTCCACAATCTAAAAAAAGAAAAAGAACATGTTATGCAAGTCGGCTTTAAAGTCTGTATTCGTTGAGCTCCTTAGCTCCTCATCAAATGTTCGTTATAATACAGTAGGTCATATTTAGTAGGATAGGATAGCTTATTTAAAAATTTTCCATAGATATTTACGCTTTAGATGGACTTTTGCTCCTCGATCAAACTCTCAATGGGATTATCATCTCCTTTAGTTGCAGTTTAGAGTTCACAGTGCCCTCCCTCGCATAACACATTTAATTCGAATATTATTTCAATACTTATATTCAATACTTATTTCAATATTTTTTTGCCAAGAAAGATGAACCAATTGCCTTAAAACTCGAAACACATTTTCCATCGTATTTAGATCATTTCCGTAAAAAAGTGAATCCCATTCTAAATCCTTTTACGAACTTCGCCACTTAGAGTGCCAATAGACTGTTCTCAGTGCCTTCTGAAAAAAAGTTAAGAGACAAGCACCGAGCACTACAAAGGAATGTAAACTTTAATCTCTTAATTTGAGCAAATACCTGTAATTTTTATCACCACCAACACTTTAGCAATCCGCCGGCACCGCGCCTTCGCATAACACTGTGTATAAATGCCGTCATCTAGGTGAGCACTTACAACCGTCACATGCACCCACGCTGCCCGCAAGGAAGAAACGATAATGCGCAGCGCAAATACAAACATTATCGACGACAACGCGTAATTCCCATACAATTGCAATCCAATCAATGTCGCTTCAGTACACGATATCGAAACGACAAGCGTGAACCGGAGATGGGGAAGTGTGGGAAAACGTCGAATTAAGCCGAAATGAAAGAAACGGAAGCAGTAGAGGCAGTCGCAAGCAACTCGCGGCGAAACTGCGCACGAAAAGCGCACTGAAAAGGGGAGAGCAACGGCGCGCTGAATGGTGGCATGGGTGAGGGGATGAGCGAATTTGTAGTAGTGAAATTGTATCCGACAGTAATTCCACAACGACATTGCCGAGCAAGAAATTATCGCAAGTAAATCACGGTGAAGGTGTTGGCGCAAGGGAGCAGAGACAGGTGACTGAAATACACATACATACATAGCACTTGAGCAATGACGTGGTTTGCAAAGAAGAGTGTTTGTGTGTGCATGGGATTTTCTGAAGCGTAATGTTGAAATAATGTAGTTGCCGTAAGATCTAAGGAGACAACAGTAAGTACGCAGAAAAGAAACAGTGAGTATTTCACTTTAATATACTATCGGAATGCGAATCAAGAAAAGTAAAAGCAATCTTGGCTTATTCCTGTACATTTCGATACAAGTGGTAGCATGTCGGTGCGGGTGTGAGTGTGAATGCCAGTCAGCCGAGAGTAAATAAAGCAAAATAGTAGCGATGAAGATTGTAATTGCGAAATTGAATTGAACAGGGCGCGGAAGGTGGAGCGCATCAGCCAATGTCTGCGCAAATGGAACACGGATTCATACAGAGCGCGCAAGATGATGGCGAAGAAAACGAGGTATCGCCGAAGGTGACACATGCAGCTTGCTCTCGCATTGACAAAGACGGTCAGTTGCTGCGACAAGGACTGGTTGTAAGTGACAGCAGTGTGAGTAGAGTTAATTTGTCTTCACTGTATAATTTGTACTGCGAGCAGATTTCCATGTCACTGTTCTATTTTCTGCTAAATGCTTCGAAATGCAATCACTTGGATACTCAGCGGCATATGCATAAACGCTAATCAATCCTTTTGGCAAGTATTAAAGGAATTGCTTCGGAAAGAGCAGTCTATTACCGTATACTAATATATATTACATTATGTACGTCGGTTGGTATTAGACGTACTGAGCGTAGAATTGTAGAACAGCAAAGCTCCTTAGATCCTTGGCAGCGAAACTTCTATGATCACTGTTTTCTTAGTTCTGGTCACCATTTTGTTCCTTGTCATGCCTAAAATCGACATTTTATAATATTAAATTAAGTGAGCCATCTTCAAGATTTTTATGCCTCAAGATATATCTCAGTATAAACTATGTAATTTCAAATAAAAAATAGCTTCCTTATAAAGTTCCTTCCTTTTGGAACAATTAAAGTGAGCTATAAAAAATTCGACGAAACCAACTTATGCTTGCCTTTTGCTTCCTCCACTTAAGTCTAGAAAGCAACACACGAAGCAGTTCCGCAGCTAAAATCGTTCTCATTTGGCAAAACTCTCTCAATGCCAAAGCGATTCGGAGTACATGAGCCATCGCAGCCGCAATTTTATTTCATGTGAAAACTCAACATTTCGACTTTTCAACTCCAGTTTTTCAGCTGAAAATCAAAATCACTTCCATAAAGCAGCACGTATTTTATAGTCTGACCACCAAGGGTAGAATAACGGTAATTTCAGGTCATAGCAAAGGTCGATACACGAGCAAATGGATAGGTGTATAGGCAAAACCACGTGTACTGTTTGTGCTGACAAGCGCAGGCTGTGCTTATGTGCGCATGTGTGTGCGTGCCTGTAATAGGCAGTCATGGAGCTGGAATATGTATAAGTTTCAATGCATAGCTAATGAGAGAATCAAAAGCGATAAAAAGTAACAAGAAGCACTGTTATATGCACGTAACTTTGGTAGTGTGGCAATCACAAGTGCGGCAAATGTACAGGGCTACCCAAAAGCCAATTATTTTTCAGTGACAGTGAAATCTGGAAAATATATCAGATATTATGTTGCCGTTATGAAGCCAATAATAAGAACTTTATTTAGTAAATAATGAAAGTAGTTTTTAAAACTCGGGAAATACGGAAAACGGTTATGCCTTTCAATACACATATCTATGAACACAAGCTCAGTGCTAGGTAAAAATCAGTGTTAGAACAGAAGCTCATGAATTTATTATAAAATGTAGCTCCAATCAGCTCCGTGGCACCTGTATGTGTTGCATTAATCGCCTTCCTGCTTAAGTAGGCCAATTACAAAAAAAAAATGTACAACACGGCGTATGAGTAACCGAACTCAGTAAGCTGCACTCCTTGCTGTATTGTAAAATGTATTTGCCAACATGTTGACAGCGACAAAAACGGGAACTATAAAAATACCACAATCCACGCAGTCATTGTTTTTTTCCTACTTTTATCGCCCCTTGCATAATATGCGCGATATAACTTTGAATAGAGAATGGTCAATGGACAAAAAGTTGTTACATAAATTTTGGCTTCCGCTATGTGCACGTGAGCTTTTCAAATTTTTTTGGTTAAATCGGTTTTATTTTTTTTTTTAAATACTTTTATAGGCTCCTAAAGCGTCTCTGTGAACAATATTTGTGCGCTCCTCAATAAACTCGAACAAAAGTGCAAGTAAGGCTCAAAGCGCACACACATTTCAACAATCAATACTCTGTGCATATGTAGGTGTGCAAATAATCAGAGCGCTGCGTAATGAATTCTGAGGGCTCATGCACTCAAGTGGCGCAAATTCGAGCGAATATACGTGCGTAGGAGTGAATGCAAAACGGAATCATAAATCATTTCTGATAGACAATGGCGCAGCAGGCAAAACTGAGTGTGAAGATGGACTTGACAAAGTCGAACAATAATGAAAAGGGGCCTATAGCCGGCCACATTCACATGCACAAGTAACAAGCAAGCCTAGCCAAATGTTTTGGTAGATACTAGAGACCTCAGAGGAAGCTAAATCACACAATGTTGCCGCACTGTCCTTGAAGATACTGAAGGAACATGAATGGGGCTACACGTTTACACACACACTTATATGTGTGGTTAGACCAATGCCTCTGCAAGGTGTGGAAGCAAATGCTGATTTGCACCTGGAAGCGTTCGCAAGATTTTGTCTAATATGGTGACTGCTGTCCAATTTCGCAAGGCACTAAAAATATATATTTATACAAAAACATGCCAAAGTATGTGTATGGAGCTACCTTGATGCAACTGCTTTGGAACCAAAACAAAAAATGCATAAACCACGCTTTGTGCAAGTGCTGTACTTATCTACTATTATTGAAATATACATACGAGTATGTCAAATGCGCATTACATATTAAATTTATAGACATATTTGTTTTGTTTTTTTTTTTTGTTTTCTAATTTCGACTTTCGTCAATGAACACAATCAATATTTTTATATCATACTGTAGACCCTGCTGGATACGCATACACATATATTATATATTACCAAATACATTCTGTAGAACAAATATATGCATTTGCTTGTGAGCTGGGTTGAGCGCTTTCAATGTCTAATATTATTTCCACCGTTCCGTGTTTGCCCGCCAACATAAACGTTGATGATTTCGATTACATAAAAGCCAATAAATAATATAGAAATACAGTGCGGCAGCCATTGACATCATTAGCCAGTTGCTTTGAATGTTGGAATATTCAGTATTTTCCGCTTCGTTGCTGTTACTGTGTGAAATTAGACGCAAATAGCTCAAGGTCTACGCATTTTGTTGGAATTGAATGTTTGGTGAAGCTGCTCAATTGAACTAAAATAACGAAAATTTGATGAGCATTTTAGTTTGAAGCCATTCAATAAAGATTTGTAGCAACATTTAATAGGTTTGAGTGGTTTTAAATCTTTCAGACAAGAAAATGAGTGCCTTCTGAGAAGAAGAAAAATAAAGCATGAATAATTTCAATCAATTTCAATTCTGAAGTCTTAGATGTAAAAAATTTAAGTGGTGACATTACCTAAAATCATCTAATTTTAAATCAAATTAATGCGCCTTTAAAAAGTTTTTTATCAACCTCTCACATGTTATAAAAAAAACTTCGTAAACAATTAAATGGAGTAAGAAAAAGCAAACACTTTTTGTGCAGAAAATTTAACTTAAAGTAAACAACAATGATTTCATATATAATGCCAGTTAATATTTATGAATGTGTGTCCGTGCTAAATTGGAAGTTAGGAAAAAAATGTTGATATAATAAATAAACGTGTGAAATAATAAATAAATAAAAAATAAAACAAGTATATAGATATGCAGATACACTAGGGCTATCCTTTATAAATGTTTATGGTTTGAAATTAAACAAAAACAAAGTTTATCTGTGTGATGTTGTTGTAAGTGAAAGCTTTCTTAGTGAAATAACTACGAAGTCGTTGATATACTTCAATCCGTAGAAAAAATTTTTCATGAAACTAATATTGTAAACTCTATAACCTGAGAAAACTTAAGCTGTATAAAAGTTGAACCCTAAACTATTTGTGTTCACATCTATAGCGATTATACAAATTCAGTGAGTATACAGGGGACTTAGTTGAAAATCAAAAAAATAACGAGGTATGAGCACGTTTACACCTCACTTCCCTATTTTTATTTCTGCATAACTTACGCATACACATACACTGGCACACACAATTTTTATCTTTTCCAATATTTGTAGATAGTTTTGCGCGTACTTACATTGCTCACAGTCTATTGGTCGCGGTTGCTCATACGCCATGTGGCACCAATGCAAAAAATATCAGGTGCGGTAAATATGCGAGAAGATGTATACACACGGCAAATAAATGTGTATGTGTATAAATGTGTATGTTTCTAGGGATGTCAGCGTGGAGACTTAGAGATTCATTGCTCGTACTGCATTTTCATGAATTTATGAGCAGGTGTTAAGGTATTCAAATGCTTCTTAAATACACACACGTTCACTACATATTTATATTCATATATATCATATATACATGTATATATTATATAATAAATATATAATATATTTATAAAATATGTAATATATAATAATAATATACATATATATATATATATAATATTTACGAAATTTTACCCAGTTTTTGAGCGTCAATTTGGCTTTTAAGATAAAAGATGACTATAAACATATGTAATAATGTCAGATTACGTATCGTAATCAAGTGTAAACGAGTAAACGTACTCAGATAATGGTGTAGACTATTGGTGGAACTTACTTTTTATTTTCATTTATTTCAAATTTTGTGAGGAGACTTGCGTTATATCTTTCCTTCGAGAGTCTTCGTAGAAATGCCATTAACTTTACTCTAAGCATCTTAGAAACTGTAATTAGTTTTTCTTTCTATAGTGTATAACTTTGTGTATAATCTCCGTAAAATAGTATTGTACTAATGGGAATATTCCCACATATATCGCACACTTTGCATTCGTAAGGAAGCGACCACCTTGCAATTTACCATGCTGCATCGATTTCGAAATAGATAGGTGAATGGATGGATGAGTAAATGTGTTACCGGACGGATATGCGATGATGGAAATTATAATATTAATTTATTTGCACACAAGCAAACATCGGCTAAAGGTGCAAACAATGTGAGGAAACAAAAGCGGTTGGATAAAAGTAAACTTGTCGGACCAGCTGATATGTCGTTAGCAAAAATGGTCTGTTTTCTGTAACTTTTCACAGAAATAACAACTAAATTTAAAATCACCATAAATTATGGTATAACTAACCTTAGTACAATAAACGGGTCTGATTTAGTATTTTTAGGAAACTTGAAATGAAATTATTGACGTAAAATTATTAAATGCACCTATATTGATGAAAAATTCCTTTTTTTTTTAAGTTGTTCGATTATATTTATTCAACAAAGGATTATTTAGTCGTTTTAAGAGGAATATGTGTATATCTCACACCACGAATATTTGAACTAGCCGCAATTTTGTTAAAAAACGATCGAGAAGAATGTGTACATCCGAGACATGCTTTTAAAGGGGTTCGATTTCATATTATTTGGATTTAGAAAGAAAGTGGATTTATGAAAAATTAGGATAATTGTTTAGTACTTACTCTGCACTCCTTACCAGACTTGCATGCCCCTCCAACTAATATCTAACTTTATTTGCATAAGTGTCATGTTTGTTTGCAATCCTCACTAAACGCTTCAAATTTAAATTGCAATTACTTGCAGAAAAGCGTGACTAATATTTGCAAATACAACGGAGATAAGAAAAAGTTCAAGTCAACTTTCGATGAATCACAACGGCTGAAGCAACAAAAAAGCGCGTTTAGGCAATAATTTATGCTTTTCGCCTGAGGTTTGCACAGTGAGACGTATTACGACTGGATTTCATTATTCAAATGGCAGACATTTGATGTCAGCAATATTTATTACGATAATGGCAAAGCTATTAAATAACATAAAAACACACTGAAACGTACAACAACAAGTAGGCAAGCGAATGCCAATTGGAGTCTAGTACCCGCAACAAAAGCTGGTGTTGCGGGTGCACAGTCTACTTGGCTCAACACTACCAACATCCACCACCGCATCCACCTATGTGTGTTTATGTGTGCGCGAGTGCGAAAGAAATTTTGTCAATAGTAGGATTTCAACAGCTAGATTAAAATGAATGAAATGTAAGGTTCAAGGACCTCATAATACGCTAGACCGCCCACTCGTTTCGAATGCAACCTGCTGGCGGCAATGTGACTCGCCTATTTGTCATGCGCTGCGTGAGCTGCGTAAATTTTGAAATTTCTGCTCGTTCTGCGCCCTTTTTGTCTCGAGTCATGCAAAGTCGCAGTCGGATGATGACACATGATTAATTGGCTGACGTTTCGTATGTATGATAGGATTGTGTTTTAAAAGCAAATAAAGAAGATTTCCATATTCGGAATGGCCATAGTCTGGGGTTTCAGGTATGGAAATGCAAGCGTTGCTTGGCTTTATGTTGGATTGTGAAAAATTCTAAATTATTAATTAATTTTTAAGGTAACTTAAGTATTTGTTAATTTATTTTGTCTACCTCTGAGCTCTTCTGGGTGAATAAGGGTATAAATTAATTTTAAAGGCTGACAAGATAAACCCAGGAAGCGACGATGTTTAAGAAAACTCTACATTTGCATTGTATATGCGTTAAAGAACCATCAACCGCAGGTCCCTATGTAACTGATAGTGTTGAAAACGATAATAATCTTCCAATTCAGATTTCAATAATTTTCTTTTTTTTATTATAATTTATATTATTATTATAATTTTTCTAACTTTTTTTTTACTCTTTTTTTTACTCACCTCGGTGTGAATTGTGCAATGTGGTTGAGCGCTATTTGCAAACACCCCGTTAGCGTACCCATAAAGTCCATTTAATAATTTCCATTTCAAAGCACCCCTGCAGCCGACAAACAGCACATGCGACTTATATAGACTCATGTAGAATTTCTATGATTATTTATTTTACTTTCAGCTCGTTCCGATTTTTTGAAAGTTTTCCAATCATGTGCGTGAATTGAAAGCCTTTGAAGCAAAAATCAAAATCATTTGCTGGCGTTGAACGGTAAATGTAATGCTACAACTAGCGACACGTGCTGTTCAGTTGCTGAAATGTTAGTATGTAAAGAAATTGAAATACTCTCATTGAGCCAACTTTACTTGCAATTCCAATTGCATCGAAACATCATTTATTTCCATAAAGCCCAGTCCATAATTCCGACCGATTGGCTTTAGTTATAGAATAACGATAATGCAACTTATGTATGCGTTTATATATAAGTGCATCAACTCGAACGAAATAACAGCTTTTTGCAACCTGTTTGCAGGCAAATAGGGCTAAGCTGAACTTGACGCCCAAAAAGTACACCAACGTTCCGGGTTGCAACGCAGGAGAGAATGCATCTGAAACTACCAGTACTTATGGGACCGTACGAGTATATAACACTTAAGTGTGGATGGTTACTTGGGAAAATTGGAGATGTCTGGGTGAAGCTTGGTACATAAGTTTCACCATCACAGAATCGAATCCGTAAACGATTTTACTCAGAATAGGGATTTGTTTAGAAATACTTGCTAAATATAGGTCTACCTCCGCCAAACTTTAGACTAAATAACGATATCTTCACTATAAATCTCGTTTCATGTTGTTCTAGTGACAGAAATTGTTATAGATATATAGAAATGGTCCCCAATTAAGCTGAGTGTCCAGTTTACAGACATTGACCAGGCAAAAGTGCGGGTCCGTTCCAGTTGCCTAGACCCGTCATAACAAATGTTCAGAAAGCCAAATAATGCTCGTATGTTCAAATAAAGTGAACTTATAACAATGTTTGTAAACTTATTTTAAAATGTGTATTCCAAACTAGTTTCAACCGTTTTATATTTCACCTTCAAACCTCCAAACCTCCATCCATCCAAATTATTCATTACATTCCTTCGATTCAAAGTTCGGTAGTTTGGACTTCGTCGCTCTCTACTTTGTACTTCACATTACACATTTAAGCACACAATTTTCCTTACCTTTTAACTTTTTATAAAATTGTCTGCAAATTGCTTCAACAACAACTGCGTTAAATTATTCATAGGGCTTTTGAGTAGAAATGGAAGCATCCAGCCGCATGCAATGACAGCGAAGCATTTGCGGTAATGCAACACGTTTTTGTGGTGGCGTGTAAAAAATTATTATTAAACTTTCATTCGAGCACTTACATGCGTACTTAAGTATACGTAATAATTTTCTTAACTGACCTTATAGCTTGCGCATGCCGACCCTTCCGCCTGTACATTTGTTGCTGGGCATACTTGATGATAAGAGGATCAACAGCCGGATTAACCGCAGATTATACGTGTTAGTTTATTCGGCAGTGTATGTGCGTGTGCGCATAATCGAGCGTAAGCAGACCGCAAAAGTTAATGGTTGAACGCTTGCCAGCACGCAGCACATTACACATTAACTCGACATTCATATGCAGTTTACGCACATCCTGTGAGAATTAACTTTTATGTCCTTTTCACTTATTTTCATTCTTCTTTTTTAATGATAATGGCTAGAAGACTAGAAGGCTAACGCCTCAGTTACAAATGTCCGAGGAACTCAACTTCAAAAATTTTTGTGATTTTGCGGCAATCGACAGACACGAGCTAAAATGTTGGCAGAATATGTATTGAATATATTGCACATATTTATGGCCGAACGAGAGTTGCAATCTGGCTGCCTTGCGGGGTCGTAAAAACTCAATGTTGGGCGTGTGGCTAAAATGAGTGGGTGAGTCGACTCGAGGCAGAACAAAAGTACTTTATTGCTTTGGAACATTGTACGGAAACGGAAGCCATAATATAGCAACCAATTCACAAGTGTTGTTGGCGAGCGAAAAACAACCGCTTGTGTAGTTGCATTCACGTAAACATAAGATTTTAAGCGCTGAAGTGGTGAAATGGTGAAATGGTAAGTGGGTCTGCAGTGAAGAGCAGGAAACGCCAAAGATGGTTTATACCAAAGCTACTGCTGGCTGACCAACTTTGCAGCCTTTAATGCACGTGTGTTGGCCTGTGTTGGCCTGTGTTCGCCAGTTTATTCGCCTTTAATTTGCCGCGCTGCGTCGCCGCTGCGTATACGTAACATCCTCGAGCCATTCTCACATATAAGAATTCCTGCTCAACTACAATATATATATGCATAATATTAAGCATATAAGTATTTACTGTATTGCTGCCACGTAAACAACAACAAACGCCACGTAAGACGTACAAAAATATAGGAAGAAAAGCGCGGAAAAATTACAAGAATACCAACAACAACTATAAGCATTTGCACTGTACCAAGCACACGCCAAGCAGACTCAGCAGCAGCGCCAGTCGCTGCCAGAGGTAAAGAAATGTGCGAAATGAAAGTTTGTGTACGAAATTTTTCCGAACTTCCTTAGCTTTAGCGCCACATACTTGAGCTTTTCCCACTTCTACCCAGTTTCCTTGCCGCTGCCTGCAAAACTCTTGCTTAATTCCTCAATTTATATTCAGCCACCATAATCGTTAGCCCACTGCAGTGAAATGCTACATTTAAGGACTTCATCTTACTGCTGTGAGTGGAGTGTGGCGCAGGGTGCAAATCTGCTATTTACACACAACTAAATAATCTATGGCAGCCACTAACTTACACACATGCCCAAGTAAATGCGAAAGTACAGCTGTGTATGTAGTTAAGGCTAGTTAGATACGTTAGCGAGTGCGCGAATCGAACACACATTGCGAACGCGTAAATGCGTACCCGCGCATACAATATTCGCAATCCTATTTACTATAACGGTACACACAAGATTGCAATAAATAAAGTTATGCATAGAAATGCGCGAGGACACTCAAATCCAACGACGAACTTTCCGTAATCCTTTGAGCGCTGTTTGCGGTGCGAGAAAAATAAAGCGATTCCAAGCTGAACTACTTGCAGCTACTCCATCGCCCCAGCTAGGGCTTTTTGTTTTCACACCAACTCTAATAAGGATTGGAGGTCGGCGGATTTTGGTGCAAACTTTTAGTTTTCACTACTTTCGCCGCCACCGCCATTGCTGGTGCCCGGTATCTCTTGTTTTGGGCGCACAGCCCTTCTAGGTGATTGCCCTCGCTGCAATAATCCTTATCTCGGTTTTGTAGAAAAAGATTCCCCGCATTTCTTTCGAGTATATTCGTCCGAGTATATCCAACTGCTGTTGTCTGATTTTTTATTTACCACTTGATTTTACTAACAACCGAATACAGTCGGAATTGAGTTTACGAGCATGTGTATGCTTGTATGCTTGTTGATTCTGGAAATTTACGCATCGGGAATATTTCGGTACGCAACTTTTAATATGTATAACGGCGCAAAATGCTGCAAAGTGTATTATGGTTTAGTGCGCCATTATAAGTGGTAGGATAATTCAATGAGCAAATCAAAATTGATGTGAGACGTTACATTGCTGAGGAATATAAACCCCTTATACCATTATGCAAACAGGGGTGAAGCTTCTACCAGTTTTTGGCAAAATATTTCTGAATTACTTGGGCGATTTCAAATAAAGACAGTGGCTTCAGTTGATGCCTGGACATCAGCAACGGCTCAACTATCTTTTAAAGAATTTTTTTTTCAAAACTATAAAAAACTAGAAATGTCAGGTTTTGAAACGAGATTACCTCATAAAATGTGATCGGTCCACACAATTTGTATAATAGTAAAGGAATAAGTAATCTTTTATTTACCATCATCTGCTAATATGTATAAATGTATGTATATATGCAAAGCTTTTAAAACGCACATGTAAACATGCCACACCATTTCAGAATTATTAACGTTTTTAACAACATTTGAAAGAATTTCCAAATTTTTTCTCCAAAAGCACAAAAGTACACACACATATACGCACACAAGGGAACATGTTCTTCTTCGCAATCAGGCGAAATGCGAAGGGCGTCTAATAAGTGTGTCACTTGTGCCTTGTTGCTTTATCTTATCAGCCTCAAAGGCATTTTACACCGACGCCTCCCTAGGCTTCATCATTCGTCACCCACCGGTTGTCGGTGTGTCCTTGGAGTATATTTTAAACGTTTATTTGTCACCGTAAACGTTTCGCAAATTTTTCCACGTTTGTATTGACGGCGCCGAATGCCTTCATGTCTGTATTGCCACAACAACAATCCGGCTCAATTCTTATTGCCAGGCATCAGTACGTCACAGCTGTATGTTGCTTCTGACAAAGGGATAACAGCGAGTTTCTACATTCCGAGTAATGAACACAAGGGTTTTGTTTACTTTAACACTTTTGGATGATTCTCTTTTTTTCACTTTCGTCTTCACTTATACACGTACTCCTGGTACGCATTTTTTAGCATAGGGAATGTTGTAGCGGTAAAGCAATCATGTTGCATCTGCCACTTTCACAAATATTTGCATTCTTTGTAAACGCATTCTTGTTCTCGCCATCCTCTTGCCTTCGCCAGAAACTCACTTGCGAGTACATGTGCCGCACTCTCACACACACACACACACACACACACATGGAAAGCTTACAACACTTACGCATGTTCTACAACACGCACTCGTATGCCGTTGAGGTCGTTATAAAGCGATGGCGTAGGCGGAAATTTCACCATTTAGCTTTATATGTCCTTTGAATATCCTTTCTGACTTTTTATTGCTTACTGGTATTTATCGGGGCACTGGGTTTCTCTGCGTATGTGTTTGTCAACATTTCGATGTACAACAATACAATGTGTGTTTGTGTGGCATGCGTAGGTGTGTGAAAGGCCAGCCTTCGGTCCCTATAGACATACAGTAGAATATAGTTTTTTTGTTCGAGGACATTGTTGTGGTATTTTAAAGAGAAGAAATTGTTTGAAGTTTTCTTAACCGTTTAATTTTATGAATAGACTAGGTAATTTTTATATAACTGTGCTTTGGTTAGACATTTATTTATATTTATTGAACTGGGTTAAGGTACACCAATGTAGAGCGCAATACTTTTTACAACGCAACTCAAACTCCCAGGAATGCTCTCAATGGAATGCATATTGTCATTTATTTTATGAAATGAAATTGAAAAGGTTTTGATGTTTTTGTCAATGAAGAATTGATCAGAATAGTTTACTACAACAGAATTTTGTATTGATTGAGAAATTTAAAAATCGTCCTATGCATTTATATTTAACAGAAAATTAAACATGCCTCATTTGGTGCATATAAGGAGCATACTGTCTGCTTACCAAATATATTGCTACTTGAGTAAATGGCAGGAAGTGAAAGCATCCTGCAGAGGCCAAGCGATTCACAGTTACTACGCTTTTTACCGCCTGGCGAGTTACTTTATCATTAGGCGCTTTTGCAACTTCCAGAAAACAGTTATTACTGCAGTATTTTCTTTGCAACACTTTGCATCAACAAACAACATGCCTCATTATCACATACAAATGCATAACTGTATGTATGTATTTGTGCGCATGTGGATGTATGTGAGATAAGCATAGTTACACTACGTAAATCGTCTTTATTAGTAGCGCTTCCTGCACTCAAAGCTTCTCGGGTGTCCTTTGTCCACTGTATCTTTACTTTTATGATTTCCCGTTAGCCATTGTGCTGTTTACTATTTACCATTCAATATTCACCATTTGCTATTCGCCATTTTCCATATGCCTCATTGTTGATTACTGTTGTTGCTGCTATTGTTGTTGCGATTTGTGCTGTTTTTTGTCTGAGCTTTTGCTTGCTACTTAAACTTAATTTGCATTTCTATAGTTTCTCATGTATTTATGTATGCACAGTGATGTCGTTCGGAACTGGCGCAAAGGAACTTGTGCGAAATTATGATTTAATGAGCACCGCCTGCGCAGGAACTGCCTAGGCTTACTTACATTTTACGGTTATTGTTGTTTTTATTTATATATTTATGCTTTGCGTATATTTGTCATAGGTCGTCTTTTAGCATTTCACATTGCCTAAAGCGCTTGTCGATGGCATTGGCGCCTAAAAGTAGGCAAAGAAAGACCTTTTATCGACTGCATAATGTTTGTGCCAAGAGACTGACGTAGTATGTGATAATTTGCTCTAACGGAGCGCTTTGAGGCAGGCAAAGGACAATGTAAAGCCAGCACAACTTATAAGTTATGAAAAGTCGTCCGCTGGAAGTTGGTGTAGGAGTGAGGGCGACTGCTGCCAATGTGGCAATATGCGTTCATAACTCATTTTTTACGATCCTTTTTTCCACTCACGGTTTCGCTGGCTGTTCCTCCGCAAGCTTTCATTTAACATGGTGAAAATATTAGCAAAAAGGACACTTTCGATGCTAATGAGGGAGCGTCGTCAGTAACTCCACATGAAGAAATGGGTAAATTTTTAGGGTGGGGGCTGGTATGGGAACAGCGAGCAAAAAACTTGTCTGAAATTTATAAAGAGCCGCAGCATATGAAAACCGAATGCCTCAAATATTTATAATGTCAAGCGACAAAGAGATGTCAGCAAGCAGCTAGCGGGGACATAAAGGTCTATTAGCATTTGACAACATAATGGGCCACACAAATAGCTTTCAAAACACAAGTGATTAACTCACATGACGGCGGAATGCAGTATATCACAAATATTGTAGTATTCTAGAGTTTGAGTTTGAGAGCTATATTAGCTATAAAACTTGAGTTGTGCGGAGCTTGTTCTCCCTCTTTGGCTCTGCATTAAATTTCAAATAGACTACCATAATTGCAAATTTATTATGTTGCATTGCACCCTGTATGCATCTAATAATAAATTTGCCACGCTCCGCACACTCGTCAAAGGCAAAAAGCAAAAAAGTTTACTTATAGCACCGGTTTGCCACTGTCGTGGTTTGACAGAAATTACTTGTATGACTATGCTAATGCTGCTCTCTAACAAAGCAACCACGCAGTCAACCACGAAAAACATATTCACACACATATGCGTACTCACATATGTGCATATATGGGCTAGTGAGTGCTTATATAAATGGCTAATGCATATCAAAAGAAAAGTGCTTATTTAAAAGCGTACACACACACACACATACGCAAATGCACTGAAATATGTGCTTCCGCATATGCTTAAGTATATGTTTATGACTGAGTATGACTGGTGGTGCCGGCCAGTGCGGCAACATTGCCATCATCAATTTGTCAATTTCATGGCGACCTGAGCATCGACAAAGAGCAGCGTAAAACACGAATATTTGAGCGAGTAGTGGGAAAATAAAAGTATAAATTATTTACATAAAAGCAAAGGTAAATGTGGAATATTCTGAATTTCGAAAAACCCGTTTTACTCAAATACATGCATATATGCCTACGCAAGCCCCAATACCAAGTTCCAGGACCTTCCAAAGTACGTGTATGTATGTATGCAATTGAGTGCGATGTATGGATGTGCGGTGGCATTTTTGTGGTGTCGCCTAAGCGCGGTATGATTTAATGACTTCAATAGTATGAATTATAAATTTGTTGCTTGACATTGGTGTGATTGGCGTTGTTGCATGCTGCACCTAGCTATGTGTGCACATACATACACATAAATTTATGAAGTAACCTACAGAACTGCATAGACATAATATATGCTCCCAACGCTACAAGTTAACTGTCGTCACATAAAATAAATATTCGCTCGAGAGATGCTCACTGTCAATGTGTGTGTGTGTGTGTGTGTGTGTGTGTGTGTGTGTGTGTATGTGTAAATGCGATCTCTGCTCTGAGCCATGGAGTGGCCTGGTCTATTAAAGTATGCCAGCTCGTTTCAGTAGAAAAGTCTATTGAGTTGCTTGCTACTGCCACTCACACTTCTAGAAAGGCCTCTAAACATACACGTTACCACATGCACTGTTTGAGTGGAGAAGTTACCTTGTAGATATCATACATTTGTGAGTCTGCCAAGTATTCACCTGGGGTGCTTTGTTACACTTGAGTGGCATAAAATAGAAACTTTCACCTGAGAGTCCATGGGCACAAGCAGTTTACTCATGCACACATCCACGAAAGTTTTAACTACTACAACAACCACTTTTTCTCTCACATTTACACGCATTTTGTGCGAAACTATTGCGCCGAGTTTTTGTTGGTGTTGTTTGAAAAAAAAAAGAACGCTAATATTTTCAAATAAAAACGGAAGAGACCAGTAAAAGTCTGGCGAAAGTAAACTACTACATCTGCTTCTTTTTAATTGACGCTTTCGATCGAGTCTTCACCAGCGCGTTCGTCATGTCTTCACTTCCGTAGTTGGCACCAAGTGGGAAAACTTAGTTATTCCTCTTTAATTTAGCCTTCCCAGTGCAGAGAATTTCTCTACCAGCTGGTATTTAATACCAGCTCCGGATCCGGAGCCACTTTATACATCCGAGCGAAATTCTTAAGCAGCACAGATTTTTAATTCACTGACACACACCGATACGTTCTGGACGTCACCCACCGGGTCACCTTTTTCATTCCTGCTAGAATTCCTGTCTTTTGGTAACACTAATTTTGGTCCGATTTGTTTTTAAATATTTGCCAAATGCTTTTTCAACTGTTGTTAATTGTCTCAACAACTCTGGTTGTACATTATGATAATGCAGCAACAAAAGCACCTCTCCTGAAACTACCAGTTATACCTTCCGATATGTACGAAGCACAATGGTTTCTTTGTCAGCGACACAATGGAAGCAAGTGCATCATCACACCGTGTACGAAAGTTGGTTGGTTGAACAATGCTCTCGGAGAACAGGAGACAGAGCCGATTATTTGTTGGGTACGTGAACTCATTCTAGGCATTGCAGTTATCTTTTCACTTTTCCGTTTCCAAACACCTCACACAGCGAGGAGAGAACAAATGCTGTCTTTTTAGACTTCAATGAACCATCAAACCGAGTAAGCTTAAATTAATGAAACTTGTACTTAGATCAATTGCCAAAAATTTATTGTGTATTAAAGGTGGAACACCGCCACAGGCTTAAATTCATAAATTATCTTGGAGTTGTACTGGCTACCCAGACACCACGCAAATTCTGCTTATTTCACTGTTTATCACCTACTCTGCCCAGTAGCGGTAGATACTTCGTCTTCTGAACCCCCCGTACGCTTGATGCTTTCAACTACATAACGTTTCCCCGCTTTTCAGCAACCGTGTGAGCAACCGTGTGAGCAAACATGTTAGCCGTCTCTCATGCACAACCATACACGCCCACTTTTGCAGACATAATAACGATAGATTATTTATGGTTCGCGTGTCTTAAGGTTATTAGCGTTTCAGAATTAGATTAGTTCCCCTGCTGCTGCAAAACAAAAACCAAA